>CM031235.1:673872667-675297667 GCA_018340775.1 Taxus wallichiana var. yunnanensis | reverse complement strand
TAGCTTATTCCTTTCACCTTTCAAATCCCACAATCTTTTTTTTTTTCTTGGAAAACTACAACCACCCCACACAAAAAGTATGTGTAGTCCTCTGTGCATAAACATTCTTCATATAGTAATTAGATTAATGCGCACAAGCATGCTTATTACACAAAAACAATAAATAAATTGATAAAACATAGTGACAATGAAGGAAATACATTAAGGAAATACAAAATTGAAAACCTAATCTAAATGGAAATCGCCTTATTACAAACACCAAGAAGACTTATTTATAGTATGGCTTCACCTAATCCGTTAAAGTAACTGGGTAGTTTTGTTCCATCAATTGCTTCTAACCGGAAAGCACTGATTCTAGTATAGAAGTGATAACATATATGGCCCCAACCAATGTACTTTGATCTTGCTGGATGGTGCAAGAACTTTGAGTCATAAAGAAGTACCATTTGTCCAATCTCAAACTTATTATCCCGTATGTTCCTATCATGACATTCCTTCGCCTGGCCTTTTCCTTCTTCGACTCCATCATGCTATGGCTGGAACTCATCCAGTTGTATCATCTTTTTGATACATTCTTCTAAAGCTTGTTCATCTACTAGTCCTCCATTGCATTTAATGCGTAAAGAAGGTAACATAAATTCTATAGGAGAACATCTTCTCGTGCCAAACACCAACCGAAATGGTCTAGATTTGTTCAATCTCTTGTAAGTTGTTCTATATGCCAAAAGCACCACCGACACTTTGTCATCCCAATCCTTTCTTCCAACATCACATATTTTTTTAAAAGTCTGGCCCAAAATCTTGTTGAAGGCCTCAGCAGTTCCATTTTCTTGAGGATGGTAAGGTGTAGTTTTATGGTGTGTAACCATAAACTCATCTAATAGGATCCTGATTGTCTCATTCAAAAGTGTGTACCTCTATCACTTGTCAAACTTAAAGGACATCCATATCATGTAAGAACATTCTCCCATAGAAACCTAGCTGTTGTAGTTGTTGTACAATCCTTTGTAGGTGCTGCTTCTACCCACCGTGTGAGATAATCTATGCAAGTAATGATATATCATGATCCAGTCCTACGCATGACCGGTGAAATAGGTCCTATAAATTCAATGGCCCATTTCTCAAATAGTTCGGCACTAGTAATTGGTCTCAAGGGAATCTCATCTCTTTGCCCTAGTTTTCCTAGGCACTGAAAACGATCACATGACTTACAATATTCTTTACAGTCTTTATACAATTTCTCCCACCATAATCTAGCAATTAAGATCTTCTAGGTAGTCGCATCACCTGCATAATGGCCTCCTGCAATACCACCATGAGCTTCTTCCATGATATCCTTACACTCATGCGCTAATACACAACAGCGTAATAATTCATCTCTTCCTAGCTTGTAGAATTCACCACTGATTAATATAAATGGTGTCATGCGTATATCAAGATGCTTCTTTTATAATGCTTTCATTCCTTCTAGTGTCATACCCTTGTAGAAAGACAACAATGTATTATGATTCCATGGGAACGCATTGTAACCTATATAACTATGCATCTGATATTGTTTCTTCAATTATTTGTGCATCCTCTCCTGAATTGATTCTAGATAAATGGTCGGTCCGTAATTGCTTTTCCCGGCTTCACCACAACCGTGAAGTTAAACTCTTGAAATAGGAGAACCCATCTACATATGCGTCCCTATAAGATGGACTTGTTTACCAAGTAACTCAATTCCATGTGATCTCGTATAAAAAAATAAATGGTGTTGCTAAAAAGTACTACCGAAACTTGTATAATGCATAGATCTTTGATGAAGCTTCGCACTCTATAGTTGTATAATTCCGTTCAAAGCAGAGTCACTTCCTACTAGTAAAACAGATTGGATGATCTATAATACCTTCACCAAGTTGAGCTAACACAGTGCCAATGGCCATGCCATAAGCATCCACATGCACATGAAATGGTTTATCCCATGAGGGAAAGCACAGAATGGGTGCGGTAGCAAGTCTCTCTTTTAATATCTCAAATGCACGCATCTCTTTGTTCTCCCCAATAAAATGTACCTTTCCCCTTCAGTAATTATTCCAAGGGTGCAACAATTTTGGCATACCCTTTGATGAATTTTCTATGATATCCTATATGACCCAAAAATCTATACACCTCACTTTGACTGGTAGGAGCTTCTAGGCCTAAAATGACTGTAACCTTGGTTGGATCAACTAGCAAACCTTCCTTGCAGATTATATGTCCTAACAGTATCCCAAATGGTGTAGCAAATATGCACTTCTTGATGTTCAAAGAGATACTCAATTGTCTACATCGTTCAAACATTAAGCATGATTGTCACAATGATGATGTCACAATCCCATATTGTGGTTCCTGTTAAAACAACCCACTTGAGACCCAAGAAACAACCCTGAGATTAGTCAGAAAAGTATGGAATATTTTTTTCTTGATTAGAAGTGTCCACAACTAGGTTATAAGAAAACGATTGACACCGACGGTAAAGTTTTGGAACAAGTCTAAAATTTACTAGAACATATTTTTCATTTATTAACACTTTCTCAGAGGTCACATGGTCCAAATTTTAGGGTTAGAATTTTTCGATTAGGTTCAAGGGGGTAAAATATCACCATACCCACTCTCCGACATTGTGCTCAAAGTTTCAACTTGATTTTTCTCACACTTAACGCATTCAAAATTTCCCTAAATCATTCCCATTAGATAGGAATTTTTCTCATCTTTCGGTGATATAAAGAAGTCCTCCTAACTCCTTGTAGAACTCCAGATATGGGCAGGTGGAGCTTAAGGGTCAAATTTTCCCCAAGGGGACATGTGTCGAGCAGGAAGAAAACAATTTTTGGGTGGCGGGTCACGGGGTGGCATTTGGAATTTTTCCTTGAGCGAGAGAAAATTTCAATTTGTACCAAAGCACCTCGATTTTCTACCAAGGACACATGTCGGGCTCGAGCCATCGCCGAGAGAAATGAGGGAAGGGCAGGGTGGTGGAGATAATTGGAAAATTTCACCGAAGGACGAGAAAATCCATTGGCGCCCACGCGCTGTGGTCCACTAGGGACACGTGGTACTCCACACCGCTATGGGGAGAAGGGAGAGGGAAATAGGTGGAGGGGCAGGAGATTTGGTGAAATTCACCAAAGGGAGGGAACAAGGATAAGTTTGACGCGTGGGTCCACGCCCTCTGCTTTCACCTCATGCTGCCATGTGGCATCTCGTGATTGGCCATGGGCGTGGGAGAAAGATAAAAATTTTCCCAATTTTTTTAAAAAGCCCCAAGACAAATAATGATGCACCTCCACCGCTGCCCCGTGAGGAAACGTGGTAGCCTCACGATTAGGCATGCCAAGTGGAGGAAAATTTAAAATTTTTCCCCAAGAATTTTTCAAAAAAAAATTCCATGGATATTTCAACGGAAAGTTTCGGGCCGCATAAAAACTCGCTTAGGGAAAATTTTCCCAAATTTTCCCACCAAGGCAGGAAAACTTCAGAGGGCCATAACTTGAGCTAGAAATCTCAGTTTTTGGCAAACGAGGATTTTATGGAAAGCTCTCAATGCCCTCTTTGCACAGGAATCATAAATTTTACATTTTGATAAAGTTTAAGGGGTCAATTTTGCAAAAATGATATGCAGGATTTTAAATAGCAAACTGGTAATTCGACTTATAAATTTGATTCAATTTGATCTCCTTTCTCACTCAACATGCTAAAAAGACATGGAGGATTACTCTAGGAAGGATTTAAAGTGTTTTAGGAAGGTATATTTGCTTGTTTGATTTTCAATTCATGTTTTTTTTCGACAATTGATAGAAAACGACTGTGAAAGGGGATTGGGTTCGATTTTGTAATGTTTAAATTGTTTTCTTAAGTTTTATTTGTCAATTTGAGTTCATTGATGTCTTAACATGCTAAATCATATCATTTTCAAGTTGATTATTATGTGCAGGTATGAACTATACAATTTGATTGAATTTATTTTCCAGTATTAATTTTTATAATAGAGATCCATTTCTTTTAAATATGTATATTGATTTTATCATTAAAGTGTGGAATTTCATTTCTAAAGTAATCCGTTACATTTAAATGACTTAAATCAAACTAATCTAAACCCAAAATGTAACTCTGATTTCAATTTTGTATATTTCAAAGAGGCAATTTACTGTATTTTCCTTGCATACGTTTCTTTCTTTCAATCAGATATTTAATTAACTCTTTTGCCATACAATGAAACATTGTATTCAATCCAACAATGCATATGAAAATATATCCTTCAACTCTTTATTGACTTCAATTATAAAACTATACATCTTTCAATGTTTGAATGCAAATGACAGAATTATGTTTCTTTCTTTCCAGTAATAGAACAAAATATAAACATCCTTCACAATTCGAATATATACACTTTCATAATCAAATACATACATCTTTCCTTCACCAAATACATTACAATTTCATCCACATTAAGTGGGAAAGGATTACAATTGAATTTGTTTCACAAGGACTGTCAAAACTACATTTTCCTTTGTTCCAGAACAGCAACATGCAAGTTTCCTCCATTTTCAATTTGATCACAACAAAAGTGGGGGAAAGGCAATGCTCTCCACCCAACCAAGACATCTAATGAAAGGAGAATCCTTCCTTCATCATTGGTCCCCGAGCCCCAACCAAAATACAATAAGAGGTGTGATTCAACCCATGGAAATAGCTTTCACAACACACAACATTCTTTCAACATGCAATTCATTATAAAGCATACCACACAAAAACAAAGTTTACAACTGAATTTGAAAATAATAATAAAAACTCAGGATTAATCATGCAAGCCAAATGAGCAAGAACTATGGGGGAAGCTACTTATTCCTCCCAATGGGAATTGGGCATCCACTAGTAAAAACCACCAATAAATTTCACCACACATATCCTTATGCCCCCACAAAGTAAGAAATTCAAGCTATTTATTTTCCATGGTGGATCCCAAACCCAAACTCTCTCCACAATTTTGATGCCAATGGCATTCCAGTATGCCCCGTATATGGATTCCCCATATCCTTCTCCTACACCATTCTTATGGCGTCTACCCAACCAGCCAAAAATAAATCAAAGCATGCACCATTCACACAACACAACAAGAAAATAACAGCATAAAAGAAGAGTTAAACTCCTACCTCTCCAGAGTAACTTTTGTTCCCAACAACAAGCTTTCAATGCCAAAGGCAGTCCCAAAACAAAATCTCCAAGCATGCAAAGTTTCTCCAAAATTGTTCCAAAAGCAAGAGCTCCAAACACAGTAGTAACTTTTGTTCCCAACAACAAGCTTTCAATGCCAAAGACACAGTCCTAAAACAAAAATATCTAAGCATGCAAAGTTTCTCCAAAATCCTTCCAAAATCAAGAGCTCCAAACACAAGAAAAATGCACCCCAATGAAGTATGCAAAAAGATTCAACAACCCAAAACAAGCAAAGAGTTTGAATTTTATAGAAGAGGGAAGAGAAGAGGATGATGTGGATCCATGTAGGATGCCACATCACACATCCTCAAATTTAAACACAAAAGACAAATTTTCATTCTCCCAAGCACAATAAAGAGGTGGGTGAAAATATGACAAGTTACTTGCACACTCCAAAATCCCACACCCCAAAGGACTACAAATTAAATAAATGTAAGAGAGTGCAATCAAAAATGCAACATGATTAATAAAATGCATTATAAAAGCCTAAAATCACCTCTCCAACCATAAGTATGGTTGGTAAATTAAATTGAGAGGTATGGGACAAGTTTTACTTGTCCCACAAGCCTCCAAAACAGCCCCCAAGGACAAATTCGAGTTTCCATGGAGGTGGAGTGTTTCATACTCCAAAATCAGACTTACACATCCCTTACATAATTAATACAAAAGCCAACAACTCCCATTATTACTTTCCCATATCCCAATTTGATTTATTTAAATTTTAATCATATGATTTCCCACATTAATTCTCCACAATTTAATTAAATAAAAGAAAGGAACACATCACTAATAAAATACATACAAAAATAAATAAAATTTAACCACATTAATAAAATACACAAACCCATGGTCACATATAAAGGTGATCCCCTCATGGGAATCCCTAACAACAAACAACACAACACAATAAAACAAGTTGCCATGGTGACCTTGTCAAATTCACCTAGAATTTCATTGTGGTTGGTCTCTAATCCCCCGATGTTTGTTGTGATTGTTAACCTACAAAACAAAAATACCTCCTTCACCTTGTGGCCATATTAGAACATCCAAAATGCATATAAATATAATCATGAAACCAACTACATAAATGAATCACAACAACATCGAAGTAAAAACTACATCATTATATAATATCCAAAATCACATGTCTCGAACAACATCCATAAAACATCCATGTCAAATAGTATATCATCATCCACATATGAGTGTTCTAATAATCGTCCCGTATCATAACCAAATCAAGATCAACAATAATCCATGACCAATGTATAACATCATACTAAATAAAAACATAATAATGTCCATAATGTAATCATAGATCGAATAAGCATCAAAAGGTGTCAAAGGGAAGTGGGCACTACACATATACTATATAATCATCTAGGTAGACTGTAAGAAGTTGTGAATAAAAATTTGAATGCTTGAACAATTATGCACGAGAATACAATAGGTGCATTTTTCAATCCAAAGGGCATCACAGTATAGGAAAAACTACCCCATTCAATAGTAAATGTTGTCTTTTCTTGATCCTCCTGAGCAATCCTAACCTGATGATACCTAAAAATCCATCTGTGAAGGAATATATTTCATGCCCTACAACTCCTTCTAGTATTTCCTTAGTGAATGGTGTAGGGAATGGATCTGTGATGCATGCATCATTCAGCTCCCTGTATTCCACACATATTCTAATTCGTACGTCCTTCTTAATACTGATCACCATTGGGCTAACCCATTCTGACTCATCAAGGGGCTTGATAATTCCATATTTCAACATTTTATCAATTTCTTCTTTTACCTTTTCACGTAGTTTAAGATTCGATTCGTAAGGTCTCTTTCTAACTGGTCGTGCACCGTCCTTAAGTTTTATCTTCATTTCCCCAAGTGATTCATGCACACCTTTAAGTTCATGATATCCTCAAGGGAATAAGTCCTAATAATCCCTGAGTAACTCAATGATTTTTGCTACCTCCAAGTCTGACCAGTAATCTCCAATTATGGCCTCCTTAAGCTTAGCCTCCAAACCTATATTCACCTTCATTGTCTTCATGGGTTCATGATAGATGCATGTATCCTTATGTGTATTGTCCAAGACCTCATGGACCCCGTGTGAATGTTCAATATCCAGGTTCTCAACTTCCTCATCATCCATGATGTAAACCATCTTTCCTTTCTCTTTCTCAAGGTAAGCGCGTTCAAGTAGTATAAAGTCCATTTCTTCTTCCTTTTCAAGACATGCTCCGAACTCTGTCTCACCGAATAATTCTTGAATATGCTCTTCTACTTTTACACTATCTCCCATAGTTAAACGCTTGACAAATTTTAATGCCTCTACTATAGGAGGTTTAGTTGAGAAGTAGTCAAAGGTTTGGATCTTTCTTGCAGTCAAACCTTGCTAGTTTCCATTATCTCTATGTAGTTCTACATATACATACCAAGATCATGTGCATCCTTATAGCATAGAATACAATTGATGCACCCAGAGTGAAGGTGGTAATGCTTCCTATCTTGTTGTCCAAAGTCTCTCACACTGTTGAATGTGATGTTGAAACGGTTTATCACCATGATAAGTGCAAATATGCGTAGGTGCATTGTTCCTTATAAACCTAATCGAAAAATTGACTCCAATCTCTTCCTAGTTTATAAGATTATCTCTGTGGACTACCCACCAATGCGTTGTTGTCCCACACAGTGTATATACTAACATATCTCTTCTCTTAACTTGATCTATCCACTTGTGTTTCCATGGCCTTCAAAAATTTAGGGAGATTTTTTTCTCCTGTATACCAAGGTACTGTGCTACCTATCCATTGAATTGAACGAAGTCCATTCTTGCATACAACCATGCTTTTCACCTCACATCCTACTAATTAATATGTACCATGAGCCCAATTTTTCAAGCAATACTCGTAGTATCACTAATAGAATGAGAATCCTCCCATTGTAGGATGCCTTCTTTTGATGGCTCATTGACCTCTAGGTCTTGAATAGTGCGTACATAAACTCTGTTTAAGTCCTCCTCACTTAGAGGCTCAACATAGGGTGTAGACTTCCCATCTATCAAAGGTATCACAACCCTTTCCTCCTTGTTTTCAAAGATGACATACCCCTTATTGAATCTCAAGTCAAGCATTATTCGCATAACACCAAGGGTGTCCAAGAAGGGCTAGAAAATTTTTTACTTCTACAAGTGCTAATACCTCAAAATCCCCAGTGAACTTGTCCCCTTGTATAGTTATAGATGCATATTTCAAGACTCCTATGGGAGTGGCCTTAGTTGGGTTTTCATAAACAATACATTAGATGATGGGTGTAATCGAGGCCTCCCCATTTGTACCCATGCATCTAATGTAAGAAAATTTACTTCCACACTGTATCAATCAATATGTTGCTCAACCACCCATCCACAACAACATTCAAATTAATCTCTTTGTCATATTCAATGCTATTAGGGGGAAGATTTACATGTAGAATTTGTCGTCCGGTCTCAATACTTGCACATGGAGTGTTCCCTTTTAACCAACTTCCTAATAGTGGAATAATGTTCTCCTGGCACAACATTTTACATATCTCCCGCAGATCATCAATATCAGTTTGACTATCTCGATACTTTCTTCTTCTCCTTTAGGTACTGTATCTCACCCTAAAGATTCCTTAGCACTTCCATGGTATCATGGTAAACTTCCTTCTGATGAGTAGGATCTGGTTACCTTGCATGCAAAACCTCCTCCTTGGTGATCATAGGCTTCTCAGTGCAATACATCTCTTGCACGCATAGCTTTAGTGCGTGTAGTGATCTTTACTATCAATGCTTCAGTCCTTATGAAATATTTGACATCCACTAATCTTCTACCACATGCTAGATCCTAACCATCCCGATGCCTTTGTTTACTTGCTTATGTTGCTTACTCAAATGCTCATATAAATCCGAGAACTCTTCATAGCTATGGTTCTTTCCACATAAAGAACATGCAATATTCTAAGGACATTCATGCCTATAGTGGTCAGGAGATCCGCATGTATAACATGTTCCATGAGGGAACTCACCTCTTCATCCACCATGGACTTTTCCTCCATATCCACCATGATATCCATGTTCCCTTCCACAAACTCCTTCAAAATGCCCCTCATTCTTGTCATAGTGTGTTTGATTATGATCCCAATCTTCGTGCTGATCCTACCCTTAGAGTTATCTGTTATACTTTTCTCGTCGTACCCAAATGTCTATAGCATCTTGGATCTGACCAATCAACCGAAAATCCTCAGTATCATGGGTCATGGACCTGTAAATTTTACAAAAGCAAGATATATTCTTCCTTATCGCACGCTGTAACAAAGGATAATGACTAGCATCATGATTCAAATTGCAAATCTCACAGTCTAATAGTAATGAGCATAAAAATTTGTGAGGGCAACTATCCTTGGTGTGACCTTCCACTTCACAATCTGTACACCAAATTCTTGATTGTGTTTCATGGGCTGAATTTGCTGACAACTTCTCTAACTACTTTTCTATAGCTGTAATTTGTGCCTCTAGGAATGGACTATCACTAAGTGTCAATGCTCCCAACCACCCTCAGCATGCAAATCTGCTTCTAGTGCTTTGCATGGATCAATGTATGTCTTATGTGACAATGCCCTTCTAATAGGTGTAATCAATCCTCCAACGAACCATTGTGCATGCTAGCTAGCGTGAATACCATAAGATAGCTTAAATAGAAGTGTCTTAAAATGAGCATCATAATCACGTACACTCTCAGTAGTGCCTTACTTGATATCCATGAGCACACTTATACTCTTTCGCTCAAACTCGTGGATATGGAACTCTTTCAATAAATCCTCCTTAGTACTTCTTAATCCACGCAAGTTTGATCGTGGTCAAACTTTCTATATCAGCTGTGTGCGCACCTCTATAATGTAGTGGCGATTTGACTTGTCTTTCACTCAGCATCCATGATCCCTTTAGTGCACCACCAGATTTCACACATATGCACATGTTTAGCAACATCCTCTATACCTCTATACTCCAGAGACGAAGAGACATCTCCATATAGATATTCTATGGTTGCTTCGGACCTTGACCACCTGATCTAGAACCTCCTGTGTTCCCTCTGCCTCCAAAACCACCAGATCCACCAGAACTAGAAACACCTATACCTCCTGATCCACTACCTGTAGTCGGAATAGGGCCTATAGATGTACTCCCTTGTGCTCTGATAGTAGTATTATACTGAACCCTATAGTCTGTGAGGTAGTTCCACTTCTAGAGGTGAATCCAACATTCTACATGCTCACATTCTGTGTGGATGATGTGCCTAAGAATGCTCCTCCATATAACATTGAAGTTGTTTGTCCTACCATTGATGTACTTGATCCCTGACTTACTTCTGCTCTCCTACTTCCCAAGTTAGCTTGTTGGTTACTTGTCGTACTAGATACTGAAAAACCAAGCGCAAAGGCTAGGTCACCAGGTGGATTAAGATGCATGCCTATGGTCTAGGTATTCTTTGTTGGCACACTTCTGTGTGAGGCCGAGAAGGGATCTCTATCATGCTTTCTAAGATGGGGGAGTTCCTGATGCTCTGGATCCACATCTTCTACGTGAGCTATAAATCCTTCATGAGCCATATCTCTCCTCAATGCCATACTTTTTGCAACGGAATGCTACTTCTCTATCTCCCTCTTGTGCACCTCATTATACTTAAGCCACCTTTCCTCTCTCTACTTCTCTACCACTAGGTCTGCCATCTTAAACCAAACCTATTCCTACCCTCGCGTGTGGTAAAGTTTAGTTAGCCATTAGTTTACTTTCTAGGTTCAAATTTACCATCAAGATCTTGATCGCCAGCAGAATACCTTACAAATATGTTCCTCTTGGATACCTCAAAAACTAGAATTCAGCTATCTCTCGGGCAAGAGTATGTCAAAATTGAGTATTCCAGAATATAACTGTTTAGAACACCATGTATCCACCGAGTGAGTCCAAATCAAATCAGCATCATAAAGGGCCTAAAATTCTTCCTATGTCTGACAAGTGCACGATACCTCCAATTCCACCGAAATGTATAAGCAAAGAAGCCACTTATATAGTTCTACCTGAAAAGATAGCAAAAAATCTCTTATATAAGCTGTCATACAGATTTTGTTCTACCCAAGTGTGTGCATTAAAATTAGATCCACTGCTGAACCACCATGCATATTCTTCCTCCAGATCATGTATCCAATCCTCAATACTTGCTAGGTTAACTGGTACATATTCATTACAAACCATCCTAAAATAATCGAAAAAGAGGTCTCAACAACGAAACCGATGATGTAGCCTAGAATTTACCCTAGATGTACTTGACACATCACTCAACCTAAACCGAGTGCTCACCTAAAGTACACAAAGGTACTGTGTCCCTCTTTAGGGTTGTTGTAGTAGGATGTTAACATGATGAAGGAAGAAACACATAGATTCATAACTAATACATCATTCTACAATGCATGCTACCCTTAGATCTATGAAAGAACAAGCTTGAACAATAATCATGATTGAATCAATAACATGCACTACTCAATTACACATAGATTTACACTTAGATTCAGCCAATATCTTCCATCTTTATTGAATACAAAATATCCTTACAGTATTATCAATCTATACCAACGTGTGTATGGATCTGATATAGTAATTCAGACATATATGTATATTCTCTATTACACACACACACACACACACTTTCATACATCCAAAAACATACATCCATCCATACATTCTATTTTCTACTATGTACCTAACATCATATATATAGGGTGGGGACTTTCCCTTCACCACTTATCTATTCCGGAAATAGGCCACAAGCTATTGATAGCCACATGCCATTTACAAGCATAGCCACACATGCAAGTGTGCTATCTATAGTCATCTTACAGTTAACTGAAGTGTCAATTCCATTCTCATCTCGTCTCCATGAAAAAATGCTTTGATCCACACCTTCAAAGATAGAATGATGGTGTGCACGTTCTTTGCATCATTGGTGTGTTCCACACACCATCTACTAAAAATAGGTCTTCAAGCTCAAAATCATCTAATTCCTAAAATTTGAACTTATCTTCCACGCATGGGTCCTTCATGTCCTTCCACGCCCTTGGTTTCGGGACTTCTATCCCACATGCAGACTCCTTGTGTGATCTTTTACAAGTATTCTTTTAATCAACATGCTCTCTTTCATTGGAATTATACCCTAATCCTGCAAACCCTAACCAAAACCTTCAACATCTATAAAATTAAGTTTTCATGTTGCCCCAAGCTCCAATTCTCTAGATTTACACTCGATTTCACAAGATCTCACATAATAATCTCTCTCAAAAATACACAAGTTCTTCACAAGGTAAGGTAAAAATGAATTTACCCCGACGCCTTTTTATAGGTTTTAAAATTTTTACCGCATTGAATTCTCACCACCTACCACCATACAATATCTTTAAACTTGCCTTACCAAATTTGTATCACACATTTTCCGTTGTTTTCCACCATGTGCTTACTCATAACCTTATGGTGTCCTCGTGCCACAAATCTCCTTATGCTAAAGTACATAACCCATTGTGCCTCTTACCTACGTAGTTCACCATGCATTGGGTACCTCACGTTACACTATACGTCCCTTCTACATACCTAGTTTTTCTTTCGATAATTTTCCTTGTTATCACCAACCTTCTTATGACACCCTTTTTCTTTCTTTCATACACATCACCCTACAAATGATACATGTTTATTCTAGCATTACACACACATCTCTATCCACTTTGTCCTGGCTCCCAATATCACCAGATCTTTTATGTTGTGCATTTACACCTAGTTCACCCCACACTAGAAATATGAATGGTCATGTGCGCATCAACTCAAAATATGATGATCATATTCTTACATGCAAGTGTGCCTATTACAACAAAATAAAGAACTAAATTGACAAAGAATAGCAATGATTTGAAAGGAAACACATAAAAGGGAAATCTAATCTAAATGGAAACATTTCCTTATTATAAACAACAAGAAGACTTATTTATAGTAGGGATTCATACTACTCCCATTGAAGTAACTAGGAAACATAGTGCCATCTAGTTCCTGGAATCGACAAGTGTCTCGATTCAAGTATCTTGGTTACTAAAAAGGACCCAACTAATGTAATTTCAGTTTCCTTGGGTGGCATGTAAACTTGGAATCATACAGAAGACCCATCTTTCCCACTTAATTTTTTTTTCCCTTATGTGTCTATCATGCCACGCCTTCGCCTTACCTTCTAAGTCTTCTAGATCTAACGTGCACAAAGCACGTCGCTCATCTAACTTCATCAGTTTGTCAATGCTCTCTTCAACATCTTTCTCATCGCCTAGTCCACATGTGCACGTAATACACAGGATTTTAACATAAATTCAATAGAACTACAACCTCAGCCTCAAACACCAACTGAAAGGGTGTGGTCTTATTCAAACTCTTATAAGTAGTCCTATATGCCCAAAGTACAACTGACACTTTATCATCCCAATATTTTCTTTCAAAATCACAAATTTTTGTCAATGTTTATCCAGAATCTTGTCAAAGCTTCTACAAAGTACCATTATCTTGTGGGTGATAAGGGGTAGTCTTATGATGTTCAACCATAAACTCTACCTAAATAATTTGGATTGTCTCATTAAGGAAATGAGTACCTCTATCACTTGTCAAGATTAATGGGTAGCCATATCTGCTAATGATGTTTTCCCATATAAATCTTGATTCTATAGTTTTTGAACAATCCTTTGTAGGTACAACCTCTACTCACCTTATTAGGTAGTTTGTACAAGTAATAATATAGTGTGTGTCATTCCTATGCGTGGATGGTGAAATAGGACCTACAAATTCAATAGCCCACTTTTGAAAAGGTTTAGTGCTTGCAATAGGCTGCAATGACATATCATCTCACATTTCAGAATTCCTAAGGCACCGAAAATGATCACATGCCTTGAAATATTTCTTCGTGTCCTTGTAAAAAGTTTCCCACCAAAGTTTAACCATTAGAATCTTGTGTGATGTGGTATCACCCGCATAGTGTCACCCTAATAGAATTTCCCTTTAGCTTTCAAATTTTTTTCCAATGTGACAATATTTACATAACCTTTGATGAATTTCCTATAGTATCCTCTGTATGTCCCAATAGTCTATTCACCTCACTCGATTGTTAGGTTCTTCCAAACCCAAGATCATAACTATCTTGGCTGGGTCTACCAACAATCCTTCCTTGCAAATTATATGCCCAAGTAAAGTGCCAAAAGTGTTACAAATATTCACTTCTTAATGTTGAGAGAGATGCTAAATTGCCTCGCACCTTTCAAACATAAACTTTAAATTATCAAACTAGTCCTTGACTCACCATATATACCTGTCTCGATAATCTAGATATACATGTAATTATTTATGAATAAAATATTGAAAGGCCTGTACAACAATGTGCGAGAACATTGTTGGTGCATTTTTCAGTCCAAAGGGCATAACTGTATATACAAAACCCCCATTAAGTGGTAAAAGTCATATTTTCCTAATCTTCTTTCATAATACGCACCGTGATAGCCTAAAAATCCATTTGTAAAATAATATATCTCATACTCAACAACTACCTCAAAAAATTGTTGCAATTAGTTCGAAAGAGAGAAGATGGGGGTCCTCACAAATTGAGCCTAGTGTGGACCCAAACCGGAAAGAGAATATTGAGTTGTGGAACATTCTTAGCAAGGGTGGCATAACAAATTTCATGGAAAAGGTTCGGGGGCATGATTAGAGCATCTCTGTGCATTTTGTAAAGCATTGGAAGGAGAGGACAAGTGGAATATGGGGGGCAGAAGGTCTTAATCAATGAAGAACTTATTGCTGAAGTGACCGGCCTTAGCTTGGAGGGCTTCCGATTCTTCAACAAAAGGGTCGATAAAGATGCTGAAGAGAGGAGATTTGTTGAGGGAGAGGAGAAGCTGACCTACATAACAGCCGGGCTCGCTTATTAGCTTCGATCCCTCCGCCTTATGATGAAGTAACCCACATGATGATATGGTTCATCTCCTCGAGGGAAGGTTTTCACCTGTTCTGCGAAACACCTTATTTTTCTTAATCACTTTCGTAGGGATCGTTTGGTTTGTTTCCCCCATTACTTGCTGAACTCTCTTGAACGCTCCATTCTCGAGTTTCAAAAGCATTCCCGGTGGTTCCTTTGCACCAAGGGCTCATTTTTTTGCTGCACAAATGTTGTCTCCTCAAGTTTCCCGGTCTCCCATCCTCCCCTAGCTCGATTCCCCCTCTGCCGGGCTCTGCTGCTGCCAGCCCTGTTTCTCCTTTCTCTCCCCCGCCACCACTGCTGTCACCCCCCTGCCGCCGTTTAGGCATCTTCTCCCATTCCCCCTTCTGTTGCTCCCACCCCCCACTTAGCCTCTTCCTCGTGGAGATCAAGTTACTGTGGCTTCTAGGAAGCTTAACCTTGAGACTCTTCTTTGTGGAGAAGGGTTCTCATGAATTTGAAATTGCTCATGACCTCCTGAATATCAGCAGTGCCAGCCCCCGGGAAGTGCAATTGGAAAGCCCTTCAAGAAGGCTGGAAGCCTTAGAGGCTGATATGAAATTGTTGAAGGATGAAGTTAAAAACTTGGCAAAACAGAAAGGAAAGAGGAAGAAGGAGGAGGAGGAGGATGTTGACAGCAGCCAAATTGAAGATATCTACAAGAAGCTGCACTCCTTAGACTCCCACTTAGGGAAGGCCAAAACTCGACATGATTACAACATTGCCATCTTTAGGGTGATTGAGGAGTTCATTGAGCAACACGTCAAAAGTGTCTCCAACCTAAGCGGAGTTCCGGCAACTCTTTGGGGTAATGATAAGGAAAGTAAGAAGACCGTGGAGCAGCTGGATTATAATGACGCTGCCCACATGACAACTTTGGGTATGTTCAAATCCTAGAAGAATATCAAAACCATCATTGAAAAAGCTACTAAAAATTAGTTGTAGATGCTTCTGTTGTCCTTGTTTGTTTTTTTGCGGACCCTTTACCGCTTTTTTGCAGTAATTTTGTTGTTTTGTTTCGTCTTGGTAGCTGTTTTTTGGCTACTTTGAACTTCATTGTAACATTTGGATTTTGATCCTTTTCTCTCTGGTTCTCTTGCTTATTCTGGCTTCTAGGCCTTCTTTTGTAAACAAGGGTATAGTCCCTTTCAAAAAACTATTTGCCAATAATAAAAAAAAATCTACCTCAAAAAATTATTCTATGAACGGGGTGGGAAAAGGATCAATAACACAAGAAGCATTGAGCTCTCTCGTAGTCCACACAAATCCTTATCCTACCATCCTTCTCAATGATTATTAATTACCATGGGGCTAACCCACTCAGATTATTCAATAAGCTCAATGATTCCAAACTTGAGCATCTTGTCAATTTATTCCTTTACCTTCACATGTAGATTAGGGTTCATTCTCAGCAAGGCCTCTTCTTAATCGTGTGCATGCCTTCTTTCAGATTGACTTTAATCTCACCTAAAGAAGGGCGTAATCCATTTAACTCATGGTAGACCCATGGGAATAATTCCTGAAAGTCACAAAAGAGTTTAATAATATTATCCACTTCTTACTTTGACCAATAATGACAAATAATGGCCTCCTTAGGCTCTACCTCTATACCAATGTTAACCTTATTTGTCTTCATAGAAGCATGATACGCATGTGCCTTCTCATCAAAAATGTCCATCACCTTGCGTGTACCTTTAGTGTGGTCAACATCTAGGTTATCCACTTCCTCATCATCTATCATGTACACCAGTTTTCCCTTTTCTTTTTATTTCCAGTGCAGACCATCTCTTCTTCATCTGTTTCTTCAAGGTCAAGGTGCGCCTCAAGATCAGGTTCCCAAAAAAATCCAGCATAAGTTCTTCATCCTTCACATTTTCCCTAATTTTAGGCATTTCATAATCTCCAATGCTTCATGGAATAGAGGTTTAGTAGAAAAATAATCAAAAGTTTGAATCATACATGTAGTCATCTCTTGTCAATTTTTTGTTTCTCTCTTCAACTCAACATGGAAATACCATGAGCGTGCACATCCGCATATTGTGGAGTAGAAATTATGCACCTAGAGTGATGGCAGTAATGCCTCCTTACCTTGTGCCCATGTTCTCTCACAATCATGGACGTGATGAGAGGTAGGAGACTCCCATGAAATTCAAAAGTTTACATAGGTACATTATTCCAAGTGAACCTAGTAGAAAAGGTGATTCTCACTTCTCACCATTCCAAAAGGCCATCTCTATGTGTTTCCCACCAACATGTTGTAGTCCCATGCAAATTATAGACTAACATATTTCTCCTATCCCCTTCATTCTACCACTGAGTCTCCATGGCGCACATAAATGTGTCAGGATTCCCTTCACTAGTGTACCTTGGTACCTGGTTACTTCCTAAGCACCTAATCATGCACAACCTAATCATGTAAGTAATTGTGTTCTTTATTTCTCACCCAACCACTTCATACATGTCATGTGCCCAGTTGTCACAAGAAATACTTGTGGTGTCACTAACTGACTAAGCATCATCCCACTATATAACTCCTTTTGTAGATGTCTTAATTACTTCAAGGTCTCTCGATTATGGATGCATATATCCTATTTAAGTCCTCTTCACTCAAATGTAAAAAGAACCCCCCAAAAAAATTAGATCCCACTGTGTGAATTCTATCCTGGCTAACTTCTCTAATCTGAACTTCAAAAAAAGTCCTTTCATAATGAATCTAGGTTTTCTTTGAAGTGGGGTCTGGGACCCACTACCATTAGCCCCTGGTCTTAACCCTCAACTCAAAGGTTGGGTGAAACCTAGCAAGGACTATTTAAAATTAAACTTTGATGGGGCTTCCAAGGGAAACCTTGGTCGTGCAGGCTGTGGGGGGTTTTTCGGGATTCTGAAGGTAGATTTATCCTTGGGTTCTATCAAAATTTGGGAACTCAAACTAATAATGTCACGAAGTTTTGGGGTCTATCTATAGCTCTGCAACACAATTTTTCCAATCTGGAAGTGGAAGGGGACTCCTTGAACATAATTAACAACATAAACGGAAAGGCTCCATCTCTATCTCCAACCATAACTCTATTAAGAGTATTAAGAAAATGGCTCTATCTTTTAATTTTATCACCTTCAAACATGTGTATAGGGAGGATAATGTTGTGGTGGACTTCTTTGCTAATATGGGGGTTAATGGGCTTGAGTTGACACTTTTGAAGGAGGTGGAAATTCTCGATCCCAAGGTGCGGGCACACTTATTAAAAGACACCAATGCACACGTATAAGGTCCTTTCATGGGGTGTCAATCTCATCAATATCACTATTTGTATGATGATTTTGCATTTATCTCTTAATAATGAGAAGATCAGGAATGAGATTTGCACGTATTCTTAGAGAGATCTTATTGTCTCCCGTGTTTGTAGAAACTTCAGTTCTTGGTGTGCGAGTAATATTTTGGCATTCTGGATTTTGGGTCTGTTCGTGAAGAGGTTTTTGTTGTTAAGCCAAATGGGGGTGATCTTGTCAGAATTGAACTTGCTAATCTCGAAGGGGTCACACCTAAAGCTATGGCTCTGTTTGATAGCAAGGCCTTTACCCCCTTTCTGAAAATATTCGAAGGGCATTATGAAAATCTTAGAAAGGATTTTTCTAGCACCTAGAAAGTGACCAAAAAAGGAGTTGTGGTTGAAATGAAGGGGATCAGGATGGAGATTACTATGGATTCGGTGGCAAAAGTGATGGGCATTCCATTGTGGGGAGGGAGGTCTACAAACCAAAGAAGGAAGCATCTAAAGAATTGAATATTTTTCTCAAAGGTAATGAGAATCTCACCTCCCATTTTGTTGGTTACCTTATATTATCTTTACCTAATCCGTATGATGAGGTGGCTCTCTCTCTCATTCAATTTTTAACCCTCGAGGGTCATCACAAGTGTATTTATGCCTATCACCTCCCTATGCTAAATCATTTTAGGCATGGCTAGGCTTTTAGTTTCCCCTACTTCCTATATCGTTCCCTGTGTGCCTCTATTTCATAGTTCAAAACGAGAAGAATTTATGTCCCTCTCCATCAAGGCTTTATCCTTTCCCTAGTCAAAAGGGTAGCTTTGGACATTGATAAAACTAGCTCCCTTAAGTTGGCTCTGGAAGCTTATGCGGATGGCACTGGTTTAGACTCGAGAGGAGAAGGAATCAAGTGACAATTCTGACTCTTAGGATGGGGACTCGGATGATGACCAGGATGAGGTGGAGGTGGTTGCGGCCTAGAATATTAAGGACCTAAAATCAAAACAGATCCCTTGCTCCTCGTCAAACACCAAGGGTGAGTCCAGCAAATAGGATGTCTCGACCCCTATTAACACTCAACTAGAACAACACTTTGAGGAAATGGGTCACGTTGGTCCGATCAAAGGGGAAAACCACTTGGCAAGGATGGTGGTAGATATAGAGGAACTCAAGGGTGATATGTGGTTCACTAAGAGCTCGGTCTAATTTTTATTCAATGACTGACATAAGATGAAAGAGCTGGTGGAGGAAGCAGTTAGCATTGGGCAAGGCAGAGAGATTGAGGTTTTAAAGGCCAACTTTGGTGCCATAACCAAAGAGATGGATCAAGTTAAGGCAATTATCCATAGTTATATGGAATGGAGCATTATGACGGTGAAATCGACCCTGCAACACCTTCAGACTCTGGGGCAGCTCACCAATACCTATTGTGTCATGGATAGTCAGGGAAGGAAGAGAAAGGCTACCCCAGATGGTTTCGACCTGGGATCCTTGGCGGTTAATATTGAAGCTTTGGCGAAAGAATGGGCTAAGGTGTTGGAGGGGCTTGAAAAAGCCTACAAATGACCTGGGATGGGTTGTTTTGTTTTTTCACTGTCTCTGTTATTGGTTGTTACTTTCATCAATGTTGTTAGTTTATCTATGTTTTTTTGTTGTTAGTTTCACTTTATGGGCTCCAGAGAGCTCTTATTACTATGAACAGATTATATTATGGTTTTTTGATGTTATTGTAATGTTTTGTTCTTCTCTCTTTGAGATTTTTTGAAGTATTGGGTAGGGTCCCCTCAACCCTTTTTAACCTCTAATAAAAAAACATACATAGTAGGATTTTCATCATTCAAAGGTATAATGAAACGCTCGTCCTTGTTCTTAAAGATAATGTACCCCTTGTTAAAGTTTAGATCAACATTATTAGCATAGCACTAGAGCCATCCAAATAATGCTAGAAAATTGTCTTCTTCTGCAAGATCTAATACCACAAAGTCCCTAATGAACTTGGCTCCCTAAATTTTAATAGATGCATCCTGTAGTACTCCAATAGGCATAGTCCTATTTTTGTTTTCCATATATAATTTTTTTGAAGAAGGCTGCAATGGTGGTCTTCCCATCTAATTCCATGTATCCAACATGATTACATTCACTTCATGCTTGTATCTATCGAATGTTTCTAATCCATCCATCTATGACTACATTAAGTGTAATCTCCTTGTCAAATTCATGATTATGTGGGGGTATATTTGTGTGAAGTATTTTCCTCTCATGCTTAGAAATAGTGTGTGGTACCTTTGTTTGCAACCATTCTCCTAATAAAGGGATGATGTTATCCTAGTGCAACATTCAACATACCTCCTTCAGGTCATCTACATCCTTTCGTGAGAGTTCAAGTTTCTTTACTCAATCTATAACACACGCCTGCTCCTTCAAGCAATGAATCTCTCCCCGCACCACCGATGACATCCATAGTTTCTTGGTAAACCTCTTTCTGATGTGCAACATCTAGATACTTGGAATTTATCACTTCTTTCTTTGTTATAGTTGGCTTATACTTTGAAGGTTCATGTGTGTGCATAACCTCAATGCGTGTAATAATTAAAACAAGTTGTAATTTAGGATTAGGTTCTATCTTTGGCATCCATTGATCTTAAATTACGTAGTATACCTTAATCATTCCCACACCCTTGTCTTGCTTATGATGCTTTCTCATGTGCTCATATAAGTCAGGACATTCT
Source organism: Taxus wallichiana var. yunnanensis (assembly GCA_018340775.1). NCBI lineage: Eukaryota > Viridiplantae > Streptophyta > Pinopsida > Cupressales > Taxaceae > Taxus > Taxus wallichiana. Next base: position 675,276,373 of record CM031235.1, on the reverse strand, counting down.
TCAAACTTGTGCTTCTTCCCACACCATGAGCAAATCACATTCTAAGGGAACTCACACTGATAATGATCAGGATATCCACAAGTAAAGTAATTTCCTATAGTAAATCCTCTTCGCCACTTCCGTGACCTCACCTCTATATCCCCTAAGAAATCCTTTATTCTTGGTATCCCCATTAGTGTGCCCTTCATTATATTATTCTCCCTGTTCCTTAGATCCACTTTCCACACTAGTCTAGTGTACATCAATCTCAATGACTTCATGAATATGATCAATTAATCTATAGTTAATGGTTTCATGAGTATGGGTTTTATAAATATTACAATACATAGACATATTCTTCCAGATCACGTGTTGTAAGAGAGGGCATCTACTTGCATCATGGTCTAAATGACATATTTCACAATCTAGCAAAAAGGCACACATAGAATTATGAGGGAATATATCATTAGTATTTCCTTCAACCTCGCAATTTTTACACCATATATCACTGTGCATCTCATGAGTTGAATTATCAGAGAGGTTTTCTAACTACTTTTCCATGGCTATAATTTGTGCTTCTAAGAACAGACTCACTCCAGTTTCCATGTTGAGTTGTGAAGCTTAATTACTTCATTTTAGCATACAATTGGAACTTGCTGGAAAATATAGTAACTAGCATCGGTTAAGGACAAACCGACATCATCAAGGGAAAGTGGGAACAATGATGGTTAGGTAGAATCAAAGTTAGTTACCTGTGCGATGAAGTTTTAATTAACTCTCAGGAATTATATCTATTTTTAGCATTAAAATAGATTTATTAATTGTAATTGCATGGCTAAGTGCCCTAAGTCTATAAACAACTATATAAGCATAAAAGATAGGGTTTAGAAAAAGATAATGTATCATAATTACAAGATAATTATGTGAGAGAGAATTCTTGGTGTAGAAGGAAAATCTTGATGGAAAGAAAGTACTGAACATCTAAGAGGTGTGGAAGATTGTATATCTTGTCAAATCTTTGGATAATAGATTGGCTTGTTTCTTGGTGGACGTAGCCCACATTGGGTGAACCACATTAAATCTAGTGTTGATTTATGTCTCTTATTTTGTACATTTCTTTCTGATAGAATATCCACTTTTATTTACTTGTATGCTTAGATCTAATATATTATCTATACAATCGGTGTGCTAACCCCAACAACTGGTATCAAATCTTTGTTTGAGGGTTTTGTGTGTTGATGATTTACTCACAAAGGGTTTTCTGATTGAGTGGGAGCTACAACAATGGCAGAAGAAAATAAATACAAGGTAGAGAAATTTGACGGCCGAAATTATCAATTATGGAAGATGCAGATTGAGGATTATCTGTATCAAAGAGATTTGTACTTACCATTGGATGAGAAGTCTAGACCTACGAAGATGACTGATGAAGAATGAAAGATTATTGATAGACTTTGGATCTATAAGATTGATCTTGGAAGCATCTATGGCTTCCAATATTACAGAAGCGGCTTCTACGGTAGACTTAATGAAATCTCTTGCTAATTTATATGAAAAACCTAGTGCTTCAAATAAAGTTTATTTGATGAAGAAACTATTTAGTTCTAAGATGCATGAAGGTGAATCTACCTCTAGTCATTTGAATTATTTCTGATCTATTGTAAATCAGTTAAAATCAGTTGCAATACCATTTAATGATGAAGTAAAAGCACTTTTATTCTTATGTTCTTTGCCTGATAGTTGGGACAAATTGGTAATGGTTGTTAGTAATACAACATCTGGTAATAATATTTTGAAGTTTGATGATGTGGTTAGTATAATCTTGAATGAATAAATTCACAGGAAGATTATAGAGGAAACATCATCTAGAAATGCTTTGAATGTAGAAAGCAAAGGTAGAAGGAGAAATCCAAGAGTAAGAGTAATGGGAAATAAAATTCAAGGGTAGCATATCTAAATCCGTAAGTAAGGGAATTACTTGTTGGAAACGTGGAAAGAAAGGACATGCAAAGAAAGATTATTGGTCAAAGGATAAATAGAACCAACAACCGTGACAAAGGTAAAGAGGTGAATCTTGTTGCATCGAGAGGTAATGCAAGATGATCTTATTCTTTCTTTAGATAGTAAAATTGAATCATGGGTTTTAGATTTAGGAGCTTCATTTCATGCAACCCCTAATAAGGGTTATTTAAGAAATTATGTCCAGGAAATTTTGGGCATGTTTATTTAGGTGATGATGAACCTGCAGATATCTGGTAAAGGGAAGTTCATCTAAAATTGCAGAATGGAAATAGATGGGTATTAAAAGATGTGAGGCATGTGCCAAGCCTCAGAGGGAATCTTATTTCTGCAGGTAACTAGGTGAATCAAGCCGCATGGTTACTTTTACAGAGACTCTTGGAAAGTCACCAAAGGTGCTTTTTTTTGTGGCAAGAGGTAAGAAGGTAGGAATGTTATATTTATCTACCGTAGACATCGATTCTTTTTCTACATTATCTACTTCAGATTCAGATGCATGCATGTGGCATAATCGGTTGGGCCATATGAGTCAAAAAGGAATGTAGATCTTAAAGGATAAGGGTAAGTTATCAGATTTGAAAGATTTAGATCTTGATTTTCGTGAGAGTATCAGATTTTGAAAGTAAAAGAGAGTGAGATTTCTCAAAGTTGGGACAACTAAGAAGGAGCATAAATTAGAGCTTGTACACTCAGATGTGTGGGGACCACTGTAGCTTCTCATGGAGGATCCCAATATTATGTTACTTTCATTGATGATGCTACAAGAAAGGTATGGGTTTATTGTATTAAACATAAATCTAATGTTTTTGATACTTTTAAAATATGGAAAGCCCTTATTGAGAATGAATTAAATTCTAAGTTAAAGTTCCTTAGATCTGACAATGGTGGTGAATACTATAGCAAGGCTTTCAATGATTATTGTTCAGTGAATGGGATACGTAGAGAAATAACGGTTCCAAGAACACCATAGGAGAATGGTGTTGTAAAAAGAATGAAAAGGATAATCATGGAACGTGCTAGAAGAATGAGGATACATTCTAGATTGCTCTTATGCAGTTTTGGGCGTAAGTAGTTGATACAACAGTTTATTTGATTAGCCATGGGCCTTCAAGTTCACTAGATGGATGAATACCAGAGGAATCATGGGCCGGAAAAGAGGTAGATATTTCTTTTCTTAAATTTTTTGGTTTACAATTTTTTGTGCATGTTGATAGGGAAAATAGAAAAAAATTGGATGTAAAATCCAAGAGGTGCACTTTCATTGGTTATGGGTCTAGTGATTTCAGTTTCCGTTTTTGGGATTTAGAGAATTCTAAAATTCTTAGGAGTCATGATGTTGAATGGAATGAAAAGAGAATGTACAAGGATCAAATTTGGTACCAAAGGATGAGAAAATTGAGAAGTTTATTGAAGAAAATGAACTCTCGGGTTTTAAAGAAACACCTACAGAAATACACAGAACCGTGGTCGGTTAGGCCCCGACCGAAATTGGCCGAAGAACCGCCGACGATAGCACAGAGGTTGAACCGCATCGGTTAGCGAATCGACGTCGCCATCGAGGTGACCAAAGACGGTCACTATCGAAGTTGATACTAATGTCCAGGGGGCTCAGATTGAGTCTCTGGTACACCAAACTCTTGTGATAAGGTCACAAAGGGTAAGTAAACTTCCGTAAAGATTTACACCTTTATTTTATCTATTATTGACTGATATTGATGAACCGTAAATATTTGAAGAAGCAATGTAGGATAAGACTCACGCTCAAAGGGGAAGCATGACATGAATGAGGAGATGGAGTCCTGGAACAAAACCAGACTTGGGATTTGGTTAAGTTGCTAGCAGTAAGAGAACGTTGTAGAATAAGTGGGTTTATAGAATCAAGGAAGAAGAGGGTGGACAAAAAGGTACAAAGCAAGACTTGTAGTAAAGGGATTTGCATGTAAAGCAGTGTATTGACTTTGGTGAAATATTTTCTCTTATTGTTAAGATGACTTCTATTTATACTGTATTGAGTTTAGTTATAGTAGAATATTTACATTTAGAGAAACTAGATGTGAAGATGGCTTTTATATGCAATTTATATGCCACTTGGGTATGAAGTCAAGGGTAAAGAGAAATTAGTGTGTAGGTTGAAAAAGAGCCTATATGGGCTCAAGAAATCTCCAAGGAAATGGTACATGAGGTTTGATAGTTTTATGCATGAGCATGGTTACTTGAGATGTGAATCTGACCATTGTGTTTATTTCAAGAAGCTTGAAAATGGGATCTATATTAATTTCTTACTGTATGTGGATGATATGCTTATTGCAGGATCTAGTATGTAGGACATTGGTGAGCTTACTTGAGAAAGCTAGCTCACACATTTGTAATGAAGGATTTAGGAGCTATAAAAAGAATCATTGGCCTGTAAATACATAGAGACATGAAAAACAAGAAGTTGTATTTGTCTCAGGAGGATTATATCTACAAGGTGTTAGAAAGGTTCAACATGCAGAATGCAAAACCTGTTAGCAAACCTATGGTTGGACACTTCAAATTGAGTAAACATTAGTGTCCTTCATCACATGAGGAGGTCAAATACATGACACGAGTGTCATATGCTTCAGCAATTGGAAGTCTCATGTATGTTATGGTTTTTACCAGACCAGACATTGCATAGACAGTGGGAGTTGTGAGTAGATATATATGGCTAATCTAGGTAAAGAGCATTGGAAAGTAGTTCAATGGATACTCAGTGTGTTGAAAGGGACATCTAGCAAGAATTTATGCTATGGAGGTTCAGATATTTCATTACGTGGCTATGTTGATTCGATATGGTTGGAAATCTGGATGGTAGGAGGAGCACTATTGGATATATTTTCATAGTAGGTGGGAATGAGTTATCCGGATTTTGAGATTACGTAAGGTCGTGGCTTTGTCTACTACAGAGGTAGAGTATGTTGTCACAGCTACAGAGGCTAGCAAGGAGATGATATGGATGAGTAGGTTAATGGAAGAGTTGGGAAAGGAGCAAAGTGATTATAAAATTGTTTGGTGACAGTCAGAGTGTAATTCATTTGGCAAATCTATCTTTTTATTCGAGAACGAAACACATTCAAATTGTGAGGTATCACTTCATACAATAGGTATTAGAGGATGGATAGTTGAATCTAGAAAAGATTCATACGATCAAGAACCCTGTGGATATGCTAATGAAGCCATTAGCAAAGGAGAAGTTGGAGCTACACTCCACTTCTATTGGTCTTCGAGTTTGAGACTTGAAGAGGAAGAAAAAAATCCAAGGAAGGATCCAAGAATGATGTTGTACATGTATGGTGTAGTAATTAAACTCCAAGTGGGAGATTGTTGAGTTGTGAAGCTTAATTACTTCATTTTAGCATGCAATTGGAACTTTCTAGAAAATACAGTAACCGACATCGGTTAAGGACATACCGGCATTGGTCAGGGATAACCGACATCGGTTAAGGATAGATTGGCATCGGTCAAGGGAAAGTGGGAACGGTGATGGTTAGGTAGAACCAATGTCGGTTACCTGTGTGACGAAGTTTTAATTAACTCTTGGGAATTATATCTATTTTTAGCATTAAAATAGATTTATTAATTATAATTGCATGGCTAAGTTCCCTAAGTCTATAAACGACTATATAAGCATAAAAGCTAGGGTTTAGAAAAAGAGAATGTATCATAATTACAAGATAATTATGTGAGAGAGAATTCTTGGTGAAGAAGCAAAAAGCTTGATGGAAAGAAAGTACTGAACATCTGAGAGGTGTGGAAGATTGTAAATATTCATTGTATATCTTTTCAAAGCTTTGGATAATAGATTGGCTTGTTTCTTGGTGGACGTAGCCCACACTGGGTGAACCACATTAAATTTGGTGTTGATTTATGTCTCTTGTTTTGTATATTTCTTTTGGTAGAATATCTGCTTTTATTTTCATGTATGCTTGGATCTGATATATTGTCTTTACAACCGTGTGCTAACCCCAACATTCCACACTTCCAACTGCCTTAGTGCATAGAGCTTCTTCCAAGGCCTCACTCAGTCCACATAAGTGTTGTGAAAAAGCACTCGTCCGAAAGGATTCAACAATCCACCAATAAACCATTATGCATATTCCCTTAAAGTTTTAAAACATGCATCATATTCCCTTATGCTCTTAGATAAGCCCTCTTTTATGTCTTTAAGCACGATAATACTATTCAAACTCTGGAATATGGAACTTGGCTAGAAACACAGAGCACAAAGCATCATAGTCTATCACCATCTGATGTGGGTCATAATTTTTGTACCAACTATGTGTGTGCCCTTGAAGAGTGGTAGAAAATTCAATTAATTTTCTATCTGAGGTAGTGATTCCTTTAACGCACCATAGTAGCTCAAACTTGTGCACATGCTCTGCTACATCTTCAATTCCCTATATTTTGGCAAGTGGAGAGACACCTTGTAGTAAACTTGATGTGGATGATGAGGGTGTGGATTCTTCCCACCAAATCCATAACTAAATCTCACTAGTATTTCCTCCACCTCTTGAACTACTTGATCTTCTTGATCCTGATCCTCCCAATCCTCTCGATCCACTTGACCCTCCTGTAGTGGGCACCATACAATTAGATGTAATTCTTTGCATCCCAACTGTAGTGCTAAACTGAAATCCCACATTCCTTGAATTTGTAGTACTCCCAAAAGTGTTCCTAATTTTCTACGTTCCCACACTCTGTCTTGATGATGCACCTGAGAATATTCCTCTAATCAGACCTCCAAACAATGATGTCATATGTGTTGCCATAGGTGTATGTGTTATCTGATGTACTTATGAATTAAATGAAAAATGATACCTACCTATCACTTCTTGATTACCTACACTAGCATGCTTCTCAATGACTAATTCAAGATCTAGAACACCATATGCAAGGGCTAGGTTGCTAAGTGGGATTAGATGCGCATGCGTGGTCCTCAATCTCTCCTCTAACACACTCTCATCTAAATCCAAAGGAGATTCTATATTGTGCTTTCCTAGGTGTGGGAGATCCTTATGCTCTAGCTCCATGTCTTCCATGTGATCTTAAAATCCTTCATGATCCATTTGCCTCCATAACTCCATAAACTCCTCAACATCGTGCTTCCTTTTCAATTACCTCTCTTGTGCTTCATTATACTTGAGCCATCTTTTGTCTCTCTACCTTTCTTTAGCTATGTTTTCCATCTTTCACCACACTTTCTCCTACCCCTATGCAGTGGTAGGGGGTTTAGTTAGCCATAGGTAGTGTCTCCAAACTCAATATCACCATCAATATCTTAATTACCAAAGGGATTACAAGAAAGTAAGACCGTCAGGGCCCGCACAAGAATTAAAACTCAGCAACTTCTAGACATAAATAAGTAGAGATAGTGTACTCCAAAGTGTAACTACGTAATACACCATCCCACCAATGATCTACAACACAATTCCAAGCTTCATCTACATCAAACAAAGTCTGGTAGTCTTCCTACATCAAAATTGTTAGCCTGTATCCCTAGATTTTATTTGATGCGTATGCTGACAACCACTCATATAATTCTATTGGAAAAGGTTGAAAAACATCTCATAGAGTACATGATAGAGATGATCTTCCACCCACTTATGCGTATTGAAATCAGGTCCAGAACCATATTGTCATGCAAACTGATCTTGTTTGTCTTGAACCCAAATTTCAATACTCTCAAGAGTTAATTGGTATGACATCTCGCATGTAACATCTTGGAAGATAGTTTGAAAATAGGTCCCAACAACAAATCGAAAATGTAGTCACTTATTCCCACAAAATTTCTAGGCATGTTGACACTTCATCTAGTTAGAACTCAATGCTCACCGAAGTGCATGAAACTACAGTCCCTCCTTTCAGACTAGCATGTCAAGACGTTAGCATGCATGTTCATGATTCCCATTACCAAAACATACATTCATATGTATATCATTACAAACATTATAAGGAAACATAACAGATCAAACCATTACTAATATCAATTGCATTATGTGATCACCATACTTAGATACATCAAACCGTAATCCATCCAAAATTATCCATTCATAACATAAATATTATATTGTAATCAGACCATGGACTACTTCCTTTGATAAACTAGATAACTTTATCAAAAAAATTGGGATGAGTTCTTAGATACCTAGCTTCAAAGATTTAGATTTTGGCCTTCTTAACATGATCGATGATGTCAAAGAATGAAGAGGTGGGATCTGGGGGAAAATGACATCCTTAGAAGGTGTAGGAACTGTTGGTGTGAGAAATCCTATGTGTCCTCCACTCACATGTGGTTGGTCATCTCACATGGGTGATGTCATCAGTATTTAGGGTTAGGGTTTATGAGTCTTGCACTAGGGTTACTCAGCACCCTATATGTACCCATTCATTACTGATTTATGAGCATGCCAAGACACTCCGATGTCTTTCCTCTATGAGAAAGCTTTGTTTCTGTTGCAAGTTCTTCCTTTGTTGATCGATTCTTGCGATTACGCTGGAGCCATTATGATTCCGTTGGAGTGCAACTACTTTGTGGTGCATAGCTTTCTAATTTGATTCTCATAGAAACTCTTTCATGGTATCGATCTATGAGATAGGTTAAATGTCCATTCGTCATTTAAATTGTGATTACTCTTGGTTTCATTTTTCATTCCTCATGCAAGTTTCTTGATCGTTAAATTATAGAATTTTTTTCTAATTTATTTTCAAGTTGTTCTTGGAAAGTGTGTCATTTTTGTGCATTCTTCGTGTAGGTATCTCCTTGAGTTTTTCAAGGGTTCTGCAGCTAATTTAGCTAGTTATTGATAAATTTATAGACTAGTTAAAAATAGAGGTTCTTTTTTTTGGTTTTTAAATCAATTTTATTAAAATAGAAGTGAATTTGTTTTTACATCTCTACTTTTTTGTCTGGTCTCTTTGTGTGTTTACATGTTGGTTTTACTGATGATACAATTTCAAATTATGTGATTTGGAGGTTTCATTCTAGCTTAGAGAGCTCAAAGTTTTTAGCTCGGTGAGTCGCTTCTAGTTCGACTAAGTTCTCCTCCTCTCCATTGAGCTTGTGATCAAATTTCCCTTGTAAACTATTCTCGGCTCGGTTGAATTGTTTTCCTATGTTGAATCTCAACTCGCAACTTAACTTGTTGAGTTCCTTTTGTGCTCATTCTCATGATCACTTCGGCTCGTCCCATCTCTACATGGTGCTTGGTGTGGATGCTTGTCAGGTGTGTCTTTCGACTCGGGTGGGTCCTCCTTCCCGTGTTTTTCATGTCTCGGCCCGGCTTGTGAGACTCCTCCATCGACTACTCACGTTTTGTTTCCCTGTGGTTGAGTCTGTAAGGTCGATCTGCATTCTCCTTTATCTCCATCTCTTATTTTCCCGATCCTCGTGAGCTTCCACCTTTCCAAGGCTTCCCCTTCTCTTTCCCATGTTTACCTTGCCTTTGTGCAAGAACCCTCATGCATATCTGTTAGTGACTCGCTCCCGCATGCTCCAACCGATCCCTCCTCCATACTAAGCCCATGCTCCATATCGGCCTCTCTCCTCAAACCCGACCCGTTGAGCCTTCCACCGAGCTCAACCCCACCCTATCACCCATCGAGCCTTCTAATGGCTTGCTCCCACTGCCAAGCCAGCTCATTTCCCCATCGAGCTCTCCTCCCACACCACCTCGGGCCCCAAGTGGGTCATTCATTTTTTTATAAGGTATATTTTAAACTTTACAAGGTTTTTGTAAGGTGGGTATCTTTTAATATAATTGTAAGTTTAAAAAATTTGGTGGGAATTGGGTTTTTTAAATTGGGATTTAATTGTAAGAAGAATCTATTACATGTTTTTTTAAAACATTTAAGTTTTTTTAGTTAGATTTATTTAATCCAATAAAAAAATTTAATCATACCTTTCTATAATTTAAGGTACCTTTAATATTAATTTATTAATTAGGATTTAATTTTAATCGATCTTAATTATCATTAGAATTTATTTATTTTTGTAATTAATTAGACTTAATTATAATTAAATCTATTTTTATTAATTACAAACTTAATTAGATATTTTTATTAGTTTAATTAAAATCATCTTTTTTTTCAATAACGCAATTGTGATTTTTTAAAAATCCTATTGCTTCTAAAATTAGCCAAATTGGACGTTTCAATGATAATTCTTAGCGTTATTGTCAATTTTTTTACTAATCATGTTCTTAAGTGTGCAACTACACTTTGAGCCCCTTTTTTCCTTCTGAGTGCTTTTCGTGTGTTCTGGAGATCATCTGGACTCATCTTGAGTCCATTTTTCAAAACTTGTATTTACCCTTCTTATTTTTTGCAACTAGTGAGTGCATCGCCAAAATTTGCAGCAAAGGGGTATCCATTACGACGTGAGATGTTTTTCTCACAACTAGGACTTGATTTCACCTCTTTACTTGTTTTTTGCTAGTTGTGCTTGTTTATGATGATGACTTGTTGCGATCTATGAAACTTAATTGTGGTCCCCTCTCTTGCGTGTTATTACATTGATTGCAAGGTGAGTGACCAACTATTTCACGATGCACACTCGCACCAGATTGTATCCAATGCACTAAACTATAAAGTGCCGAAAGTAGGGGGTTACAATATTGTCTTGGGTGGTTATGTTTCTTTTCTCGCATTCCTTCATTCTCTCTTCACTATGGATGCACTTTCAATTCCCTTGCTTACGCCGTTCAAATTTTTCAAATGGAGATAAAAATGATTATGAAACTAAATTGTAAAGGGTTATTTTACATCACCATGGGAGCTGAGATTGAACCTAACAATGAGCCTAAAAAATCTAAGTGGTTTAACCATAGTGATGAAGCTTTAGGTCTTCTCTGCATGTCTGTTTCTCTTGACTTTCTCTTCCACATCGAGTCATCTGAAACACCAAATTCTGTGTGGAAAACATTGGATAAAATGTTTGGACAACAAGATGAAATGAGAGTGCATGAGTTGGAAAATGAACTACTATGATTAAATCCTAGTGACTTTGAAAACCTATAAGTCTTATTCTTGAAGTTTTTCCACACTAGATTGTTGCTAAAGGAATTTCATGTAGATAAGAAAGATTTTCAATTGATCTTGTCGATTCTTTTTAAGTTAGGTATTGATTACTCCGTCTTCGTGTCTACTTTTTTTTCTACAAAAGCTGCCTTGGGAAATGCTTGGAATATTCCCTCCTTTGAATTTTTTTCATCCCAACTCATTCAATAATAGGAAAAACTCATTCAAATGGGGTATCTCAAGTCCAAGTCACATGCCCTTATAGTAAGTACTAGTACTAGAAAGAATATTGACAATAAGAAAGAGAAAAATGATCAACCTAAGAAGGAAACCAACACAAAAACCAAATTTAACATGAATGCTTTGACTTCTGAGCCTATAGAAAAGAAAGACAAGTTTATGTGTTCCTATTGCAAGAAGTATGGTCATAGAGAACATCTATGTATGAGAAAACAAATCGATCACCTTACTCATTTACTTAAGAAAAATCAAATAGGTTTTCCTGAGTCTATAAAAAAAATGCTATGAAAGTCGAGTCTTCTATTGCAAGAGAGTCTAAATCTGATGAGAAGAAAGGAAAGGCCCTTGTATCTCAAGTTTCTCCTTCATTGATGTGGATTATAGATTTTGGTGCCTCACACCATATGGCTTCTTTGCATGTTGAGTTGTCCAACATCGAACCTTGTGGTCTGTCCCAAATCACGCTGGGTAATGACATGAAAGTGGTTTTTGGTAGTGGATCAGTAGAGATAGATGGAGGAACATTTAACCAAGTGTTGAGTGTTCATGATCTCTCTACCAATCTCCTATCAGTTTACCAAATCACTCACCTTGGTGAAGGAATGTGAGTGGAATTTGTTCCTAACTTAGTGATTATTCGTGAGCTTCATAATGACACTACAGTGGCTAAGGGAAAGGCATATCACCATTCATGGTTGTATACCTTTTACCACTTTACTTTTGATTCAATGCCCACTTCCTTATTTGATATTGAGAGAAGCATTAAGTTCGACAAGTGTTCTTCGACTTCTAATTCTCTACTGTTTGAGGTTCTTCTCTCGATTCATATTCGACTCATCGATGATGATGTTGTTGAGCGTGTTACTCCTCTTGATCCTCCCGACCTTCATACTTTGAGTCTTTGATTCTAACAAGAGTGATGATGAGGACTATGTCCCTTCTCACTCAAGTGAAGAATCTTTCGAATCTGAGCCCGATCCTCCTCCCGGTCCTCTTTGAGCTAGGAAAAATTGTAAATTGTTGAAGATTTAGTTGGAGATACTTCGGATGAGAGATGTCCTCGCTCATATTTCATTGGACCCCACTATTTATTTTCCTCAACTTATGATCCAAAGTATTTTTGGGAGGCTTGAGAATTTCGAGGTGGGATTTTGCCATGGATGAGGAGTATTCCTCTCTCATGAAGAACGATACTTGGGATCTCACCCCTCTTCCAAAAGGAAGAAAATAGTTCGGTGTAAGTGGGTGTTCTGATTAAAGTATGGAGTAAATGGAGATGTCAAAAATTTTAAAGCGTGATTAGAAGATAAGGGTTTCTCCCATATAGTGGGGTTGATTACACTAAAACCTTTTCTCTGGTTGTGAAGATGACTTCTATTGAATTGACCCTTGTCATTGCCACAACTAATAGATGGAAATTCCATCAAATGGATGTTAAGAGTGCCTTCCTTCATGGAGACCTAGAGGAAGATATCTACATGAAACAACCTCCATGTTATGTCCATGATCCCTCCCTTGTTTGTAAGTTAAAGAAGTCTATTTATAGCCTTAAATAAGCCCCTTGGGCTTAGTATGCCAAGATGGAATCCTTTTTACTTACATCAGGGTTAACTCAATTTCACTCTGACCTAAATGTTTACATTCTATGACAAGATGACTCCATACTCATCGTTGTTCTCTATGTTGATGACTTGTTGATCACGGGAAGCTCTTCCTCTATCATTGATTTTGTGAATATTGCCTTGGCCAACAAGTTCTCCATGTCTAAATTAGGATTACTTCATTACTTTCTTGGGATCTAGATTTCACAATCGACTCGGGAATTATGATTTCATAACCTGAGTATGCTCTTTATTTGCTTTCTTGATTTCGGATGTCCGATTGCAAGTCTTTCTCCTACACATTTTCTTTTTCGGGGTTAAGTTAGTTTTTGATTTCTCTACTCCCTTGTTTGATGTTACCCTTTATTGACAGTTGGTGGGGAAATTTATTTACCTTACTCAAACTCAATCGGATCCATCATATGTTATTGGGATAGTGTCAGATTTATGCGAGAAGACACACGAGTTGCATTGGAAAGTAGTTAAGAAAATCCTTCACTATGTTTGTGGCACTTATACAGATGGCATTCACTATCTTGGAGGGGTGGATATTTAATTCATTGGGTTTATAGATTCGATTGGGCTAGTGATTTAGATCATCGAAATCTACCTCAAAGCAAAGTTTTCTCTTGTTTGGGGTCCTTTTAGTTTGTCTAGCAAGAAGTAGAATGCTATTTTGATATATTTTACAAAGGCAAAATACGAGAGGAGTAGTTAACACTACCACAAAATTTGTTTGCTTATTTCGGTAGCCTACCATTGTCTCTTGTGACAACATGAGAACTATCTCAATTTTTAGAAATCCAATTCATCATCAGCGGATGAAGCACATTGAGATCCACATGCACTTCATACAAGAGCTAATACATGAAGGCATCATCGACATACAATATATTCGAGATAGCTAACTAGGTTGCGAGACATATTCACTAAGCCCTTTTACCGAGACGAAGTTTCTTCACTTGCGGTCTCTTCTTGGGGTGAAGTATGTTGCAGTTTCTCATCTTCTTTAGGCTATATATTCCTCCTTCTCCTCTTCTTCTTTCTAGGAAGATGTTGTTTGTATATGGGCACCTTATCAGGCCTTTAGTTGTCGGGCCCCATTGACACATCTTTCTTAGTTATTAGGAGTGTCTTCTTTTTCTGTTCTAACTCATCATAGCCTCTACCCCATCTTCGATGAAGGGGGGTGTTGGTGTGAGAAATCCTATGTGTCCTCCACTCACATGTGGTTGGTCATCTCACATGGGTGATATCATTAGTCTTTAGGGTTAGGGTTTTGAGGTTTGCACTTGGGTTACTCAGCACCCTATATGTACCCATTCATTACTAATTTATGACCATGCCAGACACTCCACTTTCTTTCCTCTATGAGAAAGCTTTGTTTCTGTTGCAAGTTCTTCCTTTGTTGATTGATTCTTGTGATTACGTTGAGCCATTACGATTCCATTGGAGTGCAACTACTTCATGGTATATATTTTTCCGATTCAATTCTCGCAGAAACTCTTTCAGGAACTACATTCTTAAAATTGGAAGTAGAAATTTATTAGACTAGAGAAGGAGAAAGAGACTAACTTAGAGAAGGAGATATAACTTTGGCTGAGGTGTTCTCAAGATTCTTCTTAGCTAATGATGCAGAGGTGGAAAATATTTTACTATGTCACCATGTGCAAACTTATATCATTGTAATATGAACCAATCTATGCAATACATGCCTTCAAGTGTACTTGGATTTATAAGATAAATGATTCTATCATTACTTTTGGTTTTTTTTTCCCAACCTTTCCATCTATGGTTTATATCCTTCTTGTTTATAACTTGTCCATGTAATCTCAAGAAGCTGGATTAGGAAACATATAGCTTGATTATAGTCCTCTAGTATCTTCTTCAGAGGATTCAATCTTATTCTTAGTTCTTATAACCTATCTTGAATCAACTTCTCACTATCCTTCAATGTTCCTACAACTCATGAACTCTCATCTTTCTCACATGCACCTTGAGAGTCTCCTCGCTCTTCCATGTTCTCATAGTGATCTCATCTTTGTTTCTTTCCAAATGATACCCCCTGATTGTCATATTAGACTCCTTTACCTCTTTTCACACACCGAGTATTCTCACTTTTTGTTATTTTTACTCTCTTCTTCAATTATGAATATGATCTCTCACAACTCTTCATATAGCCTCGTAACTATTCTTTCATAGTTATTATACACTAGCAAGAGTCACAACTTGTTTTTCCTAACTTTGATCTTTGCATAGTAGAGTACTTATATTGTACTCTTCTTCCCCATATAATTTTATTTTCTATGTTTTAAGCCCCTGTTATACCTATAATATTCATAGAAACAAGCATAAATATTGTGTTACACCCTATCTCAAGTCACATGATAACTTTATTTCTTCTTGAATCTTGTATTGAGGATTATTTGTATGAAATTTTGTTTACAACTCAAGAACTTATTAGGTCTTTCTACTTGCTTCATACACCCCTTTTCAAACCTATTTCATGATTACTAACCTTATGAAATAATGAAAACACAAGAATATGGTAATTAAATATTATTCTCCTTAGCTCTACCCACACAATCTAGTAGCCTTGTAGAACCTTTTTTATTTGATAAATTTTTATAGGATTGGTTTCTTGGAGAAAAAAATATTATTTTTAGAAACCCACTAATATCCTCAATTCATTGTGATTACATGCAACTGTTTCTCAAGAGAAATATGTCAAGTTTCTAGAAATCTTGTTTCTATTAGGTCTCTCTATCCTTCAAACAATATTTTTCAGTAAAAACCCAATCCATACAATTCCAAATCACTTGAAACCTCAAAAATACATTTCATAATCATGTCAATATTCTCGTGTATCAAGTTTCAACTTATTTCATCCAAGAGAACTCAGTTATACTCATTTTAGTGATTTAGCCCTAGTCTATGGTTTCACAATTGGGAGATATTTTTATTCATAACTTGAACAAACAAAGGTTTAAAGACCTAAAAATTACATTTTAATCTCTATATGAGCATCCTCAAACTTTATTCTTCTGACACCAACATGTAAAAATGTGCCATACACTCCCAACAATAAGCTTTGCATTCATTTACCTTAAGAAAACCATGTTTTACTTGCACATTCCTCTACTAGTCCACTCCAATTCAACTTAGTGTCATTATTAACCATTTAAGGCACTAAAATACATGTTCTCATGAATTCCACAATCAACCCCAATAGTTG
This sequence comes from Taxus wallichiana var. yunnanensis, assembly GCA_018340775.1. Classification (NCBI taxonomy): domain Eukaryota; kingdom Viridiplantae; phylum Streptophyta; class Pinopsida; order Cupressales; family Taxaceae; genus Taxus; species Taxus wallichiana. The sequence goes on along the minus strand of CM031235.1, from coordinate 675,260,263 downwards.
TTTCACCATTTCACCCTTATTCTTTCAATCTTCCTTAAGAATGCATTAAGAATCTTACCAGTTTTACCTCTAACTAAGAATTTAATTATTTCTTGTCACCTCAAACCCTAAGAGGGTTCATTTAAACACTGTATAACCTTCTCCACACATTCTAACACTTGTACAATCACTCATTCAAGACAATAACTCTAAATCATTACTAAATCACAACATACTCATCTTATTCTCTAACAATTCATAGCAAATACACTACCAAAGCATTATTACCAACATTAAGCTCCTTCATATAATGAAATCCATCATAACATACCATTTCAAACTCATTAGATACAATAATACACATATTTCATCAAAAGAATCATTTTATTTATATATATAAGATTCATCCATCATTTTTCTACAAGAACCTTATTTTAAAAAAATTTCATGTCCTCCATCTCAGGTTCTTTCCTTATTGAGGCTCTTCACTTGTTATTAAACCTTTATTCTTCTCTCCTATTCTATTTATCCTTCTCTATTCAAATATCTCTATGATCATAAACTAATAGGTCGTAGAAAGTAACTAATTTATAACCCTAACCATGGTGGAAACTAGCCACAACATGAATACCTTGACTTAAGGGTTAAAAACACCTTAGATACATCATATATAGTCCTTTAGGACCTTTTACAAGCTTCAATGACTATTTCACACACCATTATGCATTTTAAGCCAAGTTTTCTAATTCAAATATTCATATACTAATTTTGGAGGGAAACTCCAAAATACCCACTAAGAACTCACCAAGGGACTTAGGATGATGGAGAATGATTCAAAAACACATGAAAAGACTCCTAAAACCTACATCAAACCAAAACTTATTACAAACCAAAATTTTTTATGTATAAGGTTGATTCTCCTACATCATTCTACCTAGGTGGAAGAAATTGTGTGATAGTTTAAGTATTTTTCTTCTTCTTATTGTATAGTTCATTTGATTTATTTCTTCTTCTAGGTATGGCTTCTTTGTCTTCTTGCTTGCTTTTTCTTTCACCTCTCTCTTCTATCTTCTTCTTCATGTATTTTATCTCAAAAATAAAAATAGTCTCTTGTATCTTCTCAAGAGCTTCTTCTTCAATAAATTTCACCTCCTTGTCTAATATACCTGCACAAACATAGTCACACAAAAGACTAGATGAAAAACATGAAGACTTTTGAGTCTCCTTCAATTTCCTTTAAATGTCTTCTAGTTGTCCCAACTTCAAATCTACCTCTACAATTATTTTATCTTCAACTTTATCTTAATTTCCACCTTCTTCCTCTTCAAGAAACTAATATTCATCCTCAAAATCTATGCAAGCATCGTAAAATACTTCTTCAACTACATTATCTCTTTCATTACTGAAATACTCTTCATCTTCATCCTCTTTAAAAGAAGCTAAGAAACTATCTAGAACTTATTCCTCATAAAATTATCGAATCTCTATATACACAACCTCTTTGATGACCTCTTCTTCTTTTTTGTTTTCCTTCTTATCCAATTTTTTTAACCTTCTATCTTATTTTATTATCACTTCTCTCAATTTGCATTATTTTTTTCACTTCACAAGTAACCCTATAGACCACTAAACTCTTGTTCTAATCACAATTACAACTACTTTATTTTCTTCTTCCATACTCAATATTTTCATCAACTAAAGTTGCTCCACATATTTCCTAATCTCTTTTAGTTCCTGTTGAAACCATAAGTTTCTTTGTTTTTCATCTTATTTCCTTTTTTCTTATTTCTTTCTATCTCTTTCCTCTTTCGTCTTCTTCTTGTGGCATAATAAGTTAATTAATCCCTTCACTAACTCTTCTTTCTCCATTTTCCATTTTCTCTCTAGCAAGTCTCTTTCACCTTGCCTTGTGTCTCACCTAGGTTTTTTCCACACCTAGTCTCTTGACATTATTCCTTTCTTCTTTCTTTCACTTCTTCTTATTATTCTCATGATTCTTTCCAATTTCATTACCTTTCCTCTCTTTTCTATTTTCTTATACCTTATTTCAACCTTTCAAAACTTGCTTCATATACTCTTATAAATTATGGTTAGAATAATCATCATTCAAATATCAAGATCAACTACTCGATACCAAATTTATGAAGATGTGGACAAGATTTTAGTATTTCACCATGTACAAACTATTATCATTGTAATGTGAGCCCATCTATACAAGACATACCTTCAAGTGTGCTTGGATTTCTAAGATCAATGATTCTATCATCACCTTTGGTTGGTGTTTCCAACCTTTCCATCTAGGTTTGATCTCTTTCTTGTTTATGACTTGTACATACAATCTCAAGAATCATATTAAGAAACAAATAATATGATTATAGTCATCTATCATTTTCTTTATGAGTCAATATTCTTTATAATGCTTAAAACCTATCTTGAATCTTCTTATCATTGTCCTTCAATGTTCCTGCAACTCATGAACTCTCATATTTCCCACATGCACCTTGAGACTCTCCTCACTCTTCCATTTTATCATAGTGATCTCATATTTGTTTCTTGCCAAAGGATACCCTCGATTTGTCCTATTAGACTCCTTTACCTCTTCTCACACCATCTATTCTCACTTTCTTTTTTTTAACTCTCTTCTTCAATCACAAATATGATCTCGCACAACTCTTCATATACCCTACAACCATTCATTCATAGTTAATATACACCAATAAGAGTCAAAACTTACTTTTCCTAACTCTATTTTGCATAATAGAGTACGTATATTGTAATTTATCTTGATTGATCATGATTACGAGGTTTATCCTATTACCCAAGGTTATACTACAATTATTGAAATAATTGCCCTATTTCAACTCCACATTCAACATCCCACCTATTCACTTATAGTGTATTCTTTAATTTGTTTTCTTCATATCGCTTCTTCCTTGTGACCTTGATTTTACCTTCTTTAGCCTTTGTTACAAGAATATTTATTTGTTTCTACCCATATAATTTTCTTTACTATGGTCTAAGTCATGTTATACCTCTAATCATCATATAAAAATCATAAATATTGTGTTACACCCTATCCCAGTCACATGATAACTCGGTTTCTTCTTGACTCTTATATCAAGGAATTTTTGCATGAAATTCCATTTACAACTCATGAAATTATTATGTCTTTCTACAGGATTCATACACCCCTTTTCAAAATTATTTCAAGATTACAAACATTAGGAAACAATGAAAAACAAGAAGATAGTAACTAAATCTTATTCTCCTTATCTCTACCCACAGGTCTAGTAGCCATGTGGAACCTACTTTTATTTGATAAAATTTTATAGGCTTGGTTTCTTGGAGAAAAAATATTATTTTCATATAATGATTAATCTCCCTTTATTCATCATGTCATGAAACATCTTTCTTAAGAGAAATATGCGTAGTTTCTAGAAATCTTGTTTCAATTACTTCTCTCTAGCCTTCAAACAATATTTTCAAGTAAAAACCACAATATTTACAATTCCAAATCACTTAAAACCTCAAAAATATATTTAATAATTATGTAAATATGCTATATATCAATTTTCAAGTTTTTTGATCAAATGGAACTCAAGTTATACTCATTTTAGTGATTTATCCCTAACCTAGGTTTTCACAATACTCGAGAGAGAGTTTTATTCATAACTTGAACAAAAAAATGTTTTAAGACCTAAAAATTACCTTTTAATCTTTGTATGAGCATCCTCAAAATTTATTCTTCTTACACCAACACCTGAAAATGTACCATTCACTCCTAACAATAAGTTTTACATTGATTTACCTTAAGACAACCATGTTTTCCTTACACAATCCTCTACTAGTCCACTCCAATTAAAATTTGTATCATTATTAACCCCTTGAATACAGTCAAATAAATGTTCTCATGAATTCCACAATCAACCCCAATAGTTGTTTCACTATTTCACCCTTATTCTTTCAATCTTCCTTAAGATTACAATAATAATCTTACCATTTTTCCTCCAACTAAGAATTACATTCTTTCTTGTCACCTTAGACCCTAAGAGGGTTTATTCACACATTCAGAAACCTTCTACACATGTTATAACACTTTTATAGTCACTCATTCAATACAATAACTCTACATCATTACTAAATCAAAACATATTCATATTGTTCCCAAACTATTCATAGAAAATACACTACCAAAGCATTATTACCAGATTAAGCTCCTTCATATAATGAAATCCATCATAACATACCATTTACAAATCATTAGATACAATCATACATACATATTTCATCAAAAGAATCATTACATTCATATATACAAAAGTCATCCATCATTTCTCTACAAGAACCTTGTTTTACAAGTTTTCCATGCCCTCTGTCTCTTGTTGTTTCCTTATTGAGGCTCTTCACTTGTTCTTGAACCTATATTACTGTCAGACACCAAATTTGGGTCTTACGACACCTTGTGCCCCGCACCTCGTCTCGCAACCTAACCCTACCTCACCACCTAAACCTTACACACTTAATTATTTATTGATTACCTTATAATTAATAAATCCACATCTCCAACCCCTGTCACCTCACCTCACCACCTCACCATGACCTAGCCCTAACCCTAAACTAACCTAATTAAGACCTATAACTTGGTCCAGACCCACACCCATGACTCATCACCCCTCATCCGCACCAAAATGAACCTAATAATGACTTGACCAAGCCCACAACTGACCCCTCGGGAGAAAAGGAGGGAAAGTTGGCTATTTTACTAAAAAAAGCCAACTTTGACCTAATTCTAACATCGGTCCCTATGTGATGGAGTTGGTTAGGTAACCACCATCGGTTCCCTATAAATGACCTCCCCCAACCAAAACAAAGGGATCTGAATTCATTTTGTAAGAGAGGGACAAGTGAGAGAGAGAGGAGAAGAGGTTGCAGAGAGGAGTATTGAGCCCAAGACTATAACTGAGCAACTAGATCACGGTCACACTCATCCAAACATTGGGAGAGTCGGAGGATAGTTTCATTAGCTCACTTCCGATTGTCGGATCATCCCAACTGAGCCTTGCCTTCGCCATTGCATTCCTTGGACCTGCATCCGCATCAGAAACTAGTAAGTAGTCTCTTTTATTACCTTGTATGCTTCTAGACACTACTTTGTGAACTTTTGATTCATAGTGATTATAAGCTCACTCTTGGATCTACCACCTGGCAACACCCTGCACCTAACCTTCATTCATCCATCTCTATATTGCCCCAAAGATAGCTTTCTCACTCTCTAAGTCTTCTCTATCACCCTACTACTCCCCTCAACCATCTACCAACCTTCTAAACCTCATAACCACCTTACACCAACCTCCATTTAAAAGCCCCTATCGATCGCCCCTACCGAGTATCGGTTATCCCCTACACGGTATCGGTTTTATAACCATAGCTGATCGGTTATTATTGATGACCGGCATCGGCCATCTTTGTGACTTATACCAAAAACCAACCTTTCACCTATTTACCTCCAAACAATCTCATATCCAGCCTTGTCTATCCTTGTAACTTGATCTGAACGTATCAATAACCAGTGACCAAACAAACAACATGACATTTTATTATTGGTAGTTTAGTCTCTATTGATTTTAGTAACGAGGTACCTAAATTGTGATTTCGCAATAGCTTCTTTATTATCATTTGCATTAATTTGTATTAAAGGAACCACCACCTTCAAAAGGAAGTCTAATATTTCCTGGGCCCAAGGAAGTTCCCTCACTTATTGTTTAATGAAAATCTGGTGGTCTTGCATTCTTATTTATAGGTAGTCCTTCCCAGACAAAAAGGAGCTCTTCACAATCGGTTTGATCTCTCTACGGTACGTGCACACCTTCCCAACACTCAATAGGTATTCCTCCTAGCCCTAACCCTTATCTATTTCTCAAGAGAATGAAAAGATAGAAATAACTCTATTCTGGAACAAAATTCTATGCGAAACATTTTGGCACGCCCAGTGGGACCCTTCTCGGGTTTCTTTCTTTCTTACTTTTTTTCATATAGGGAGCACACTTGCTGTTTCTTTCTTCTAAATATTCACAAAATATTTTGTCATTTTGGTAAAAGAACTTTTCTTTCTTTCACATATTTGCATTAGTGAAAGTCATCTTCTTAACCTCTTCTCTTTCTTTGCTTCATCGAATATCATTTTCGATTTGGGTTTAAAACACGTGCATCACATTCTTGCTTGTTGTTTTTAATTCTAGTGAACGTAGATTAAGTAATAGGTCATACACGTGGGGGTGATATCCATGGTATTGATGAGAAATTAATCTTACTCTCACTGCACAACACATACCAAATCACATCATAATCTACACAACATCTCAAACATCCCCCTTCCCGCGGTATTCCTCCGCCCGATTGAGGTAGCCTTACAAGCCAAAAAAAACTTGACATCTCCCTTAGGTATTTTGTTTAGGATTGACATCATCTTGCATCTAAGGCATAAGCCCAAAGTGATTAAAACTAATCCTAGGGTTAGTCTCTTGATTTGCTTGTGTATCTTGCTTGTTTTTTTTTTTTTTTCTTTTAGTTCTGTTTCTTTTTTATAACCTGTCTCATTGATCACTTGCATAGTTTGGTGGGTATACTAAGCCTTGTTATCCCCAAACCAGCAGCCTCTTACATTCTCTCTTTGCCTTCACAGTGACCGACACTAGTCCTCTTCTACCGACATCGGTTACACTGACCGACGCCGGCTACCGTCTGACCGACATCGGTTACCAGACCGATATCGATTACTGTGTTTCACAGTTCCTGACAAACCAACAACCTACCAATTCCAACATTTTGTTGTTGTTTCTATTCCTGATTGACTAATTCTCTTGTATCCTCTTGTCCATGGTTGTTATCACCGAAATAAGCCACAGCCATGGTTTCACATGCTTGTTTCGTGTCTTTGCCTGATTCACCCCCTTTGCATCCTATGGGGAATCCTATAGACACCAATGCTTTTCCCAAGATCCCTGTAGGAGATCCGGACTTTGCCAAATTTTTGGATGCTAATCCTAGCATTGTACAAGTATTATTTGTCTCATACCCCTGACCGTACACCCGACAGTCAGCTCCTCTTTGGTATGCCTATTAGTATAGCTGCTCACTTAGCCCCTTCCCCACCTAATAACTCCACCTCACCATCTTCATCCTTAGCCCCGTCTCCCAGATCAGTGGCTTTGGTGGTTCATACTACACTAATTGGCCTTCCTTTGGTTAATCTGGGGCCCCACATATCACTACCGTCCACTGCCCCTACCTCATCTCTCTTGCAGATTGCCTCTTTCATAACTTGCTCTCTACCATCTATCCACACGAGCTTTCCCTCTCAGGCTCCGCCCACTTTTTCATTTCTGCAGACTCATCCAGGTGGCCTCAACATCTTATATAGGACACCCTTATTTGGCCACCCCAACACATTCATCACCATTACCTTATCAACATTCAACCCCACCATTTTCTAGTAGTGGCTCTTGGCCCAATCCTCCTCCATTTATGATGACAACACCATCATCTGACCCAACCAATGATTTAATCAAACAGATGATGGACAAGATGCAAAATCTTGAGGCTTCTGTTTCAGGAAGCCGTAACACCCTGACATATGAGAAAGTTTGTTGGGAGCCTATTCATCCTTCTGTCCCCCTTCATACATATCCTCCTCAATGGGAATTACCAAAATTTACTCGCTTTAGTAGTAAGGAGGACCCTCAACAACACTTGCGATCGTTTAGACATGCCTGCTATCTGATTGCTCATGATGATGCCTTACTACTCCATACCTTCCCCATGTCCTTATCAAGACCTACCTTGGAGTGGTACAGTGCTTTAGCCCAGCACTCAATCTTCTCCTTTAACCAGTTAGCCCAATATTTCTTGGATCACTTCTCCATCAATATTGCCAAGAAAGTATCCATTACCGACCTCTATGCCATCCGACAATTTGAAGATGAGTCTATCGCAGATTTCGTTGGACGATGGCGGGGCCTCATCAACCAACTTACTTATGCCTTACCTCAGGCCGAGCTCATCAAAATCTTTACGCGGGCCTACGCTAAACACATTTCTCCCACCCTCCAAATTCAAACTTTCCACACCTTTGATGAGGCCTTTACTATGGCTCGGAAACTAGAGATTCGAGCCTTAGAGGAGGAGAAATTGAAGTTGCGCAACAAAAACTCAAATTTCCAGAACCCAAGACTCCACCAAAAAACCCAACACCACCAACTCTCATGCATCACTGCTTCAAAATCAAAAGGATCCGTACACGTGGTGATGGTCAAATCTCAAGCACCATCTAATACCCAGCCAAAATCCACCTATAAGTATAAAGCCGAGCCCATCAAGTACACTCCCTTGGGAGAAACTTATGATGTGATCTTGGAAAAATTGCTTAAAGCAGGATATCTCACCTTGCCTCCTGTTAAACCTCACTCGGGATTGATTCCACCCATGCTATACTTCTTCGTATAAAGAAAATGACTTCTGTAACTTCCATCGCGTGAAGGGACACATCCACGAAAACTACAAGATGTTGAAAAACATAGTGCAGGAAATGGTTGATGTAGGGGATATAACCCTCGATAATCCTAATGCCCTGCTAATCAAAATTTAAAAATCTTCAACAAACCATTTCCAAACCATTCATCTAACAGTAACACAAACCAAGAAACCTCAGCCGAGGAGAAGAGTGTGCATGAGATCCATGCGGTTTTCAACTCCCAACCAAGGGCTTCCATCGAGGAAATTCTGAATCGAGCCTCTTCACCAACGCAGGGGTCCTCGCCCCCTTCTCCTTCATCAGGAAAAGAGGATAGCCCCGCTATTCCTTTACCCATAAAAGAATCAACTACCCAGAGTTCTCTTCTCACAGAATATCCTTCTTACACCACATCCCTGCAAGACTGTGAGCGGATGTTATCCAACCTATCTATTTCCCAAACATCTCCTTCCACCACTCTTGCTACAAAAGAGGAAGGATCACCACTTTTTCTGTCATCCTTAGAGGAGAAACCCCTCAAGCCTACATCACCAAACTCCTTAACCATGACGGATCCTCTAGAACATGCCCTCCTCCCTATCAGTTCTTCATCGCCTAAATCTTTCCAAATGATGGTTGACCTCTTAACACCCATTGATACAACACCTCATTCGCCCCCTGTATCACACCCACAGTGGACTAGAATCACAACCCACTTCTCTTCCATACCAAAATTCCCATCCACACGTGAAGATTGTCATCCCCAGAAGATAGACGAGTCTTATGGGAACGTTTGAGTACACCATGCTCTACTCAAATGCAGATGACTAATCCAGACACCTCTACCATATACCCGAAGTTTTTACAAAATCTCAAAATGCCTATGTCCTCACCTTCACCCCCCTCATCTCTACCGAATACCTCATCCACCTCTATCAACCTAACCAAACCTTCCCCTATGCTTGGGACTTCACCAATACCCAACTTAACGCACCCACCTAAACAGTTAGATTTATCCAAAAATAAAGTCATCAATCCACCTAAGAGATGACCCAATCTCCTGAGTCCAATCTATGCCTCTGCCACAACTAAAACCCTCACCCCCGATCACACCAGTATAGCAGGCATGGTTTCAACCCTTTCCATCACACCTACCTTCTATATTGGGGCCTCACCCCTCCACCTTGCCTCAATACACCATGCCTCCCACGTCTTCTTTAACATGACTCGCACATTCTTCGCACCCATATAGAAATCCACAGTGTGTCTCAAACCATCGCCCCAAGTATCCCGTCTACCTACCAACCCTAAGCAAACTCGATCATCGAAGGATTGTTTGTTGTCTCTCCTCTTTCCCGTGGTTGTTTCCGCCACCATGTCATCTGTGGCCTCATCATCTAACCAGCTAAACATGACTTCTGCGTAGAAGAAGCCATGCCTAGTTAAACCCAATCATCAAAATCCCTTGCCTAAACCACCACCCATATGAACCACTCATACCCAACCATTACCAAAATAATAAATAATCTCACCCACTCAATCAATAGCCTCATCTTCATCTGAATTTGACCCGCTCAAAGGATCTTACGCCAAGATCCTTGATATGTTGGTAGGGGATGCGACCATTTCCCTACCCCCACTCAGACCCTATGATCCATCTAAACCTTGACCTATAGGTTATGATGAATCTAAAATATGTGCCTACCACCACACACTAGGACACAATGTAGAAGGATGCAAAGCTTTGAAAGCCATCTTTCGCCAGTTGCCTATCTCGGATAGAAAATCTAAGAAAGACAACTTACGGAGGGAAAATCCCTTAGCTTTGATCCCTTCTCCTATACCACCTGTCCCCGCCTCACCAAAATATATCATCATTGCAACCCCACCTCTCGAGAACAATGAATTATCCCTACCATCTTCCTCATCTCGTATTCACAAAATCAACATGATTAGCATTGCTACTCAAGGTCAGAAAAACAATGGAAAAGCTAAAGAGAGCACACTGGCCTCTCTTTCTCCTTCTACCATCTCGATCACACCACCACCTAAAGTGGTTATTCGTGGACCTACCTATCTAGTCTCTGATGGATTTTCCCATCGCACCATGATCAAACAACTTCACCAATCTCCTATAAAAATGACACTCTATGATCTCATTCAAACATCTGAATCTCATCGCAAGCTCTAATTGAGATCCTCTAAGGGATAGAGGTCCTACCTAATGAAACCCTTCCCATCACCTCCATCTTAACACCCAACCACGTCACTTCTCTCACCAAACAACCTACCTCCACCACCTCTCGTCCCTATATACAAGCCGCTTTGTTTTTTCCGAACAAGAAATTGTTGTCTTTGGTGCAGAAGATCCTGACCCTACTCTTTTCATCTTGGCTTACGTCCAGGACATCTGGGTATGTCGTGTTATGATCGACGGGGGTGCTAGCCTAAACATCATCTCTTCCAAAGCCTTCCAACAGATGAATATCCCTCCTAGTTGCATGTGTGCCAACCCCACCATGTTGTGTTCATTCAACGATGCTATTACTTCTACCCTAGGCACCGTGATCCTTAACATTCATGTAGGGCCATGTACCTTGCCCAAACTCTTCTATGTCCTTGAGGGAGAGTTCCAATACAACATGTTGTTAGGCTACCCTTGGATCCGGGCTATGGGATGCGTTCCCTCCACCTTACATAGATGCATAAAATTTGAGTATGAGGGGAAGTCATACACCATCACAGCTGACACTTCCCCCTTCAAAACCTGCAATATGTTATACTACCCTAATGATGTGCTTGTACCAGTCAAGGCACCCATTGATCCGACCCAACCATCTACTTCAACCACGCCTCAACCATCCACCTTAGCCGCACCCACACCTTTGATTAATGAAACCATCTATGCGAATATCTCTTCCTTCCCGCGGACAACATCCCAACCTCGGATCCCTTGGTAGGTGTTTTTAACACCTTAAAGCTGGGGAGTACCACCTATACAATGTTAGCACCTTCCATACCTCACAATAGTATGGACGATTACATGTGCATCCTACCTACAATCCTGTCGTGGGGAGGTGATCTCCTACGGACCACCTAATTGCTGCGCACCAACTTAACATATGGGGGTGTCAACGCATCCTCTGTCACCCCTGAACCTCCCCTTAGTGTGGTTCCCTTCCATCTGATTTCAATTAACCAACCGTCGTTTCACCCTCACTTTCCTGACTCGCTGTGCTTGGAAAGGTTTTGGTTTCGGTCTTTATGAACAAGGCCGACATATGATCATTCCCATGACTACACGCAAACACAAAGATCGTAGTGGTCTTGGATTTTCTGAACCACATACACCAAATAAAACTCATGTCAATTGTATCTAGGAAGACGATGAAGTCACCCCTTCTGAACCATCAACACCCATTTTTCCATCTTCACCCACGGAGTCGATAGACCCAAATCTATCCCTCCTAATTTTTTTTTTCGTGAATGTTATCTTCCTAGGTCCTCTCACTTATCAACGTGATGGTGAAGACCCATCTTCTCTCCCCCTTTTGTATCCAGACATGATCAAAGAAGACTCACCTTCGATTAATGTTGTGGAGTGCCAGGATGACGACTCCATCCTCACCTACCTTGGTGCGGACGACTCTTATATTCAACGCACCTTACCATCTGAAACCCAAACCATGTTGAATGAGTCGACTATAGAAATCAACATCCACATGGAGGATGATCCTCACATTGTAAAGATTAGACAATCTCTCGACGCATCAGAACAAGCTGCCTTCACTACCTTCCTCCGTGCCCACAATCAAGCTTTCGCTTGGTCCTACGCCGACATGCCAGGAATTGATCCTAACATTGTTGTCCATAACATCACTCTGAAACCAAACTCCAAACCAGTAAAATAGAAACTAAGAAAAATGAATCCATGCATTTCCCTCTTGTTTAAAGAAGAGCTTTAATGACTCCTTTCTATTTCTTTCATCTTACCTATTGACTATCCTCAATGGATTTCTAATTTCGTACCTGTCACTAAAGCGACGGGGGGACTTCGGATATGTACGGATTTCCGGGACCTTAACCTCGCTTACCCAAAGGATGACTTCCCCCTACCTAGCATTAATCAACTTGTTGATCTCACTGTGGGCCATGAGATGCTTTCTCTCATGGATGGTTTCTTGGGATACAATCAAATTTTAGTAGCCCTGGCCGATCAACATAAAACCGCCTTCATTACCCCCTAGGGGACCTTCTGCTATTGTGTCATGCCATTTGGCCTTAAGAATGCTGGTGTGACCTATCATTGGGCTATGACTTACATTTTTCATGACATTATGCACACTATCCTCAAGGATTATGTCGATGATATTCTTGGAAAATACAAACATCACAGTGAACATCTCGATGTTTTACTCATTATTTTCGATCACCTGTTACAAATATTGTGTCCATCTTCAACTAAAGAAATTCTCTTTGGTGTCCTTTCAGGAAAAATACTTGGCTTTATCATCTCTTTGTGTGGCATTAAGGTCGACCCAACTAAAGTCAAAGCTATTTTAGAAATGCCCCCACCCACTAACCTAAAACAATTGCGTAGTTTGCAGGGTAAAATCCAATCTATCCGGCGTTTCATCTCACAACTCTTAGATCGATGTCAACCTTTCCATCATCTCCTTAAAAAGGACATTGTCTTTCAATGGAGTGAGGAGTACCACCAAGCCTTTGAGGCTCTTAAAGATTATCTCTTACAACCACCCGTGCTTATCCCACCTCAGGACGATCGCCCTTTCTACCTTTACCTTTCTACCACCGACCATGTTGTAGGAGCCATGCTCGCACATCATGACTCGAGCATCGAGAGCAAGTAGTTTATTACATAAGCCATACTCTTGTGGATTACGAGACTAGGTATACACACATAGAAAATTTGTGCCTAGCCCTATCATTCATGGCCACCAAACTCGACATTACCTCCTGAATCACAAAACTTTTGTCATCACCAATGCTGATCACATACATTATATGTACGCCAAACCTCATCTAAACCAACACATCACCTGATGGCTTATGCTCCTCGCAAACCTCAAACTTGAGTTTGTACACCAGAAATCAGTCAAAGGACAAACTATCACGGATCAACTCACGGAAGCCCCTTTACTTGGGGAACAATTTACCAATTTTACTTTCCCTGATAAACTCATCGCAACCCTTTCGCTCAGTGATGCATGTTATTCGATGACCCTCTTCTTCGATGGATCTAAATGTCAACATGGCGGAGGGGTGGGCATTGTTCTCATTCCTCTTAATGATGGTGAACCTATGCCTCTTTCATTCATGCTCAATTTCTCCTACACTAACAATATAGCGGAATACGAGGCCCTTGTTTTGGGTCTCCACGTTGTGTTACACTTAGGTGTGAAGTCTATTAACATATTTGGTGACTCTCAATTGGTAGTAAATCAAGTTCTTGGCATCTACCAATATAAAAATGAGGAACTTCAAAAGTACAAATGTTACGTGGATTCACTTTTGACCTTATTTAATCATTATTCTATCCAAACCGTTCCATGCTCAACTAATAAATTTGTAGATAGTATGGCTTGCTTGGCCTCACAAATTCCTACCTCACCAACTAACTCTGACATATTTGTCTTGGTCCAACAACTCTTTGCCCCATCTTACTTAGTCCCGGATGTTTGTATGGTAAATAATGTATCTGCTGATTTGCAGGATACCTGGTATCACTAATTTCGTGACTACCTTACAACCTCTGTTCTCCCACCTGACCTTACTAGTAATGGCAAACACGCTTTTCTTAAAAGTGTTTCTCGTTATGTCATCATGGGGGGACTCCTCTATAAACGTGGCTTTGATGGTATCCTCCTTCGATGTCTAACCGGTGCTGAAGTCACCCATACCATCCAACAAGTCCATGACGGAATTTGTGGTGGGCACTTTAGTGGCCTTGCCATGGCCAAGCGGATCCTTCACCTAGGATATTATTGGCCTACTCTTAATAAATACTATTGTGAATATGTTAAGCATTGTGTTATGTGTCAATAGCATGCCAACCTTCAACATACTCCCAGCCACCCACTATAGGTCGCACGAGATATTTGGCCTTTCTCACAATGGGGTTTAGACCTTATTGGTGAGATTCACCCGCCTTCTTCAAAAACGTCACCGTTGGATCATCACGGAAACCGAATATTACACCAAATGGGTGGAGGCCATTCCACTCATTTCAACCAAAAAAAAAAATCGTTGAGTTCATTAATCATCACATTATCTGTCATTTTGGTGTTCCTCATCACACGATAACCGATAATGGAAAATCTTTAAAAAATAATTTATTATGAGCCCTTTGTGACAAATTTGGTATCAAACTTAGCTTCTCATCACCCTACTATCCACAATAAAATGTCAAGCCAAATCTTCTAACAAAACCTTAACCAAAATTCTCATGAAAGTCGTTAATAATTGCTGGGAAAAGCGGCATGATCACATCCCCTTTGCCCTTTGGGCTTATCATACCAAAGCATTCGTATTTCCACTAATGCCACACAATTCTCTTTGGTGTGTATGGTACCGATGTTGTCTTGCCTCTCGAAATACAAATCCCTTCCCTCAAAATATCTTTCCAGGATATTCTCACCAATGATGACTTCCGCCAAGAGCGGTTAGCCCAATTGGAGCTTCTTGACGAGTGTCGTCTTACAACTCTTGACCACCTTCAAATTTATCAAAAGCGCATCAAGCATGCTTATGATAAGCGAATTCATGAGCGTACCTTTAAGATTGGTGATCTTGTCCTCAAAGAGAATCAACATGTAACCAAACTAGAAAAGAGCAAACGTGGAAAATTTTCTCCTAATTGGATTTGGCCTTACATTATCACTCACACTTATGGATCAGGTACTTATCATTTAGCTTCGCTTAATGGTAAACCTAAGCCTGAACCCCTTAATGTCTTACATCTCTAACCATTCTACTATTGAATTTAGTGTTACATCACTTCTTATCTACCTTGCACTCGTCCCTTGAGCTCATTTACCACCTCATACACCTTGTTTCATGCATCTCAAAGTAGAATCAAACTCACGTGGTTTGATCATCACCTCCTCTTAAATATGCCTTCCCCTTTTTAGTCTGGTCCATGACTTAAAAGTATCAAAATAATAAGTTCTCAATTATACAATTCTAGGATATTCTTGAGTCAAACTTCCTGCAAAACTAGATGCTTCATGCCAAACGGACATCTAGACCTCTAAGCTATAAACTAGACTGCTCCCTCGAAGGATAGCTATGTGCAAAGCCGCATCTACTACTATAAGTAGACTGCTCCCTTGAAGGATAGCTATACAAATTCAGCCTCTATCAGAAGCTTCTCGCATTGATCAGCTTCATGAAGACCTCAAGAACAACAAAATGCATATCCCATATAGACTTCCCACATCGATCAGTCTATATCCAGAAAAATAAAAGTAATATTCAAAAGCACTTTTGAGTCATGGACTTGTCTATTTAGGTTTGGTTCTCTTTCGTCAGAATAATCACCTTATAACAAGTTCTCTGCGCCCTAGCTATACCATCCACCTCACCTCACCATTCTTCAAAACAACAAAACTCAAGGGACGTGATGTATATCCGATATATTGTGATTATACAACTCTTTTCACCTATCGACTTCTCACCTATGCAAGGTACCTAGGGATTCAAGCTCATCCTACGATAATACATGGTTTGTTTAGCTCTTTCCAACTATGGGACACTTTTTCCTCTTTTACCCAAATCTAGGATTATGTGTTGACCTTAATTAGGACACGGTTTCCTATGCTTGGGTAAGCTAACCCTCGCTTCACCTATACCCACACCAACACCGCCAATACCTTACCAACACCAACAACATTACCCTACCAACATCAAACTTTTACCAACCAAAAATTACCTAACCACAACCAAATTTCCTGAATTCACCTCTCCCTAGTCATAAGGGAGAATTACATCGATCGAGGGCCCTCCTTGCTTTGTGCAATGGGCTATGTAGGCAGCACTTAAGAGACATGGGGTCTCCCAAGGTTAGCTCGACCATCCCCTACCATAACCTATCATGTGTTTTCCTTAAAAATATAAATATTTTCACGTATTTATATTGATAACACTCACCTTTGTCCTTTATCAATCCAAACATTCAAAACACAAACATTCTTATTATTATCATAACTCAAATCAACATACATATTCAGTTTTATTTAGATGTTAAACAAATACATCTTCTCTATTATCGACACACAAAGGGTCGAGTCCTTATTTATTCTTCTACCCCTATGTATGAAACTCACTTAGGCCCCCACGCCTCATCCACCAATCTCCATTTTTCACCACATCACCTACCCCTAGCTTTGCTAAATAGCCTTATTTTAAATTCATCCGACCTAAGGCGACTCACCAATCACCAATCAACCTAACCAAGGTCAGAATTCAATCAATTGGCTCGAACCAAGGCGTAATAAACCAATCGGCCCGATCCAAGGCTACACCCAACCAATTGGCCCGACCCAAGCCGTAACCAATCAATCACCACGACCCAAGGCGCAACCAATCAATCGGCCCAACCCAAGGCTGCAACCAACCAATCAGCTCGACCCAAGGCCACAACCAACCAATCGGCCCGACCCAAGCCGCATGACCAACCAATCGGCCCAACCCGACCATACCCAACCAATCAATCCAACCCAAGATCGCCCATTAAGTACCTCAATCGAGGCCCACAAATTATGATTCTATCCACCCATCATGTAGCTGCTTGTTTAATCGAGCTCACCTGTTCGTGTTTTAGCATGACTAGGATACTTGAATTGATCAGCCGACTAGCTTTGCCTAGACCGAGACCATGATGTTTATCTCAACCAAACCAACCATTTGGTACTTCTAAACATGCCTAAACATTCTGGTACCTTACCCGTTATATCCCCTGGAGCTACTTCCTATGCTTTGGATACCAAGATTATATCAAGATTGTTTGGATAAACTATCGACCTTTGCCTATGAATTTCTTGTTTGCTCTTCAAATCGTGTACCCTAGTCGCACTACTGCATTTCAACGTGCGTTTGCTTCCTTGAACTTACCCCACCATCTTACCATCATCTCATCATCATTCACCCTTTATCAACCCTATCCCTGATTTCACGTCGCCTCAATCTGTGATAGATTTGAGGGGGATTACCTATACCCTTAACTGGGGCAACCACTTCTTATTATTGTCAGTGCAGCTTTACAAGACAAGCTACATGACAACAAGGGGCAAATGTAGACACCAAATTTGGGTCTTACGACACCCTGTGCCCCGCATCTCGTCTCGCAACCTAACCCTACCTCACCACCTAAACCTTACACACTTAATTATTTATTAATTACCTTATAATTAATAAATCCACATCTCCAACCCTACCACCTCACCTTGCCACCTCACCATGACCTAGCCCTAACCCTAAAATAACCTAATTAAGACCTATAACTTGGTCCAGACCCACACCCATGACTCATCACCCCTCACCCGCACCAAAACAAACCTAATAATGACTTGACCAAGCCCACAACTGACCCCTCGGGAGAAAAGGAGGGAAAGTTGGCTATTTTACTAAAAATAGCCAACTTTGACCTAACTGACATCGGTCCCTACACAACCGGTTTCGGTTAGGTAACTACCATCGATTCCTGTAAATGACCTCCCCCAACCAAAACAAAGGGATCACAATTCATTTTGCAAGAGAGGGACAAGTGAGAGAGAGAGAAGAGGTTACAGAGAGGAGTATTGAGCCCAAGACAGTAATTGAGCAACTAGATCATGGTCACACTCATCCAAACATTGGGAGAGTTAGAGGATAGTTTCATCAGCTCACTTCTGATTTCCAGATCATCCCAACTAAGCCTTGCCTTCGCCACTGCATTCCTTGGACTGCATCCACATTAGAAAATAGTAAGGTCTCTTTTATTACATTGTATGCTTCTAGAAACTACTTTTTGAACTTTGATTCATAGTGATTATAAGCTCACTCCGGATCTACCACCTGGTAGCACCCACCCGCACCTAACCTTCATTCATCCATCTCTATATTGCCCCAAAGATAGCTTTCTCACTCTCTAAGTCTTCTTTATCACCCTACTACTCCCCTCAATCATCTACCAACCTTATAAACCCCGTAACCACCTTACAACCAACCTCCATTTAAAATACCCTAAATCACTGCCCCTACCGGTATCGGTTTTATAACCACGGTCGGTTATCCAGTGACCGGCATCGGTCACTGTGACTTATACCAAAACCAACCTTTCACCTATTTACCTCCAAACAATCTCATATCCAGCCTGGTCTATCCCTGTAACTTGATCTGAACATATCAATAACCAGTGACCAAACAAAAAGCATGACATTTTATTATTGGTAGTTTAGTCGCTATTGCTTTCAATAACGAGGTACCTAAATCGTGATTTCGTAATAGCTTCTTTATTATCATTTGCATTAATTTGTATTAAAAGGGAACTGACCACCTTCGAAAGGAAGTCTAATATTTCCTGGGCCCAAGGTAGTTCCCTCACTTATTGTTTAACAAAAATCTGGTGGTCTTGCATTCTTATTTATAGGTAGTCCTTTCCGAACAAAAAGAGCTCTTCACATGATCAGCCCGATCTCTCTACGATAAGCGCACACCTTGCCAACACTCAACATATATTCCTCCTAGCCCTAACCCTTATCTATTTCTCAAGATAATGAAAATATAGAAATAACTCTATTTTGGAACAAAAATTCTATGCTAAACAATTCCTATGTCATATTCTCTTCTTTTTTATCCTTTCAAATATATCTATGATCATGACCTAAAAGATGAGAGAAAATAACTAATTTATAACCCTAACCATGGTGAAAACTAACCACAACATGGTGACCTTGACTCAAGGGATGAAAACACCTTAGATACATTATATATTATTATTTAGGACATTTTACAACCTTTCATGACTTTTTCACACACCATTATTCCTTTTAAGCCAATCTTTTTAATTCAAATATTCAAATACACATTTTGGAGGGAAATTCCAAAATACCCACTTAACACTCACCAAGGACTTAGGATGATGGATAAGGAATAAAGAAACACATGAAAAGACTCCTAAAACCTACAAAAACCAAAACTTATTACAAAACAAAACTTACTTATGTACAAGTTTGATGCTCCTGCATCATTCTCCCTATGTGGAAGAAATTGTATGCTCATTGCTAGATTAAGTAGTTTTTTCTGTTGACAATTTTCACATTCTTGTTTCATATTAGTGAAATGGTAACAAAGAAAATAATTAAATCCAATAATGAGAGGGTTTAAGGCTACCTCTTGATAAGATGATGATGGATACGGGCACAAAATATCCTCCTCGCAGTGAGCTTGATTACCTGCACAACAAAGAGAAACTCAACAAGAAAATTATTAGTAGATAGGAGGGTGGGTTTCCTGACAATGTTAGTCCCGAGAAGTGAAAAATTCCTAGGATGGATGTTAACCCAATTTTTGATAAAAGGTAGATAAAAATAATGATAATGGATAAACAATAAGATACAAAAAGATCTAAACTAAAACAAAAAAACACGAAAAGTGTTAAATAAGATGAAAAGTATATCTAATAATAAAAATGATGAAAATTTAACAAAACCGATCGGGTTGATGATGACCCAAGGCTTGTTAGGGACAGGTTGTTGGTGACTAGAAGATTTGAATGGGTGATATGAAGATGATTTAGAACTGATCGATGTTAGGATGCTACGAGAGGTTTGGATCTTGATCAAAATAGAAAGGATGCAAGAAATTTTTGGATCTGATGAGGAAGATGATAACTACTAATCTAGTCGATGAATAATGAATTGAATTGAGCGAATAGGGTTGAAAGGTCATATTTGGACTTGAATAGGTGGATCAGGGAAACGAAGGGGTCGGGAACTCAACCAACAACAAAACATGTTGTTGATGAAGTAGATAGCTGAAAATATGACATGATTGGGATAGGTTCGACAATAACTTGGGTGGGTCAATGATGAATGGGTATGATGGAGATGAAACTTGAGGCAATAGGTGTGCGAATAGAAAGATTGAAATATATGGGATTTGGAGTGATCGAGAAGACAAATAATGACAAGATGAGTAATAAATAATAATACATATGTTGATTGGGTGACATGGTGACTTGGAAGGGATATAGGGTTTGATGAATGAAAATGGGTAAAAATGACAAGTTGTAGAGAGATAATGATGATGGTTGATACAAGGGTAGATCTCTAAGATGACAGAAAACCTGTAAGGCTGATGCACAAGAGGGATGGAATGGAAAAGTGAATTCCAAGCTAGCACAACATCTTCAATCTCCAAGAGGGCATGCAAGGTCTTCAAGTATGTTTCAAGATGATAGTAGTAGCTCTGAAGAAGAGAGAGAAACGTAGCAAGATTTGTAAGAAAGAACAAGATCTCAAAATTACATCCTTAAGAGAGGAGGGGTATGGGTGTATTTATAGGGTCGAGTGTGACTATAGTGGTGTGGATTTGGGTAGTGAAAGATTGATCAACTCGATACAAAGAGCCCAAAATGGGTAAAATTAGAGTTTTGGGTGGTTAATATGGGTTAGGGTTTCGTAGGGAGGATAAAATGTAGTTGGGGAATAAGAAATCATTAAATGGGGGTGGATAGGAACCTTGGGGTGATAAAAGGGTGCTTAGGGAGAATAAAATGGTTAATGAATAGGTTTAGGGATGATTAAGAGTGATTAGGGGTGTTTAGGGAAGATAAATTAATGATATGATTAGGATGGGATTAAGGTAAAAAAACAATTAAAGGGATAAATGAAATTTAGGAGGGAAAGGGGATTTGAATGAGAAGAGAGGTATGTATGTGAGGAATGATGACAAAGGGGAGTGTATGTGGGATGAGGGACATGAGATACTAAAAATTGGTTTCTACATTTCCCCTTTTTGTTAAGTGGTTTGCATTGGGCAAGTTATGAGACAAAAATGAGAAGTGATAAAAGATTATGATGGTTGAGGTGCTTCCCCTCAAACTAGGGATAGATGATACACGAGAAGAATCGATCACTAGGTTGAAAGAGATAGATGAAGGGATGAGGATTGGAAAAGATGATAAAAAAATAAGATGAAAGAAGATGTCCCAAGTGGAGAGGGATAAAATTAATAAAATAAAATAAAAGATGACAATGATTTTGGAATAAATTCAAGAAGGAAAAAAGTATGCCCTCAATGGAGACAATAGAAATTTCCTACGGAATTGTGAGTTTGAGAAAATTACTAAAATATGGAGGGATTCCAATGAGAATCCACTTTGTGGAATCCGTGAGACCAATGGATCAAAGCGAGACATCAAAATATGTGCAAATAAAAGCAAGGATGGTCAAGACAAAGGGCATGACAAGATGTGGGGGAAAAAGTGGATGTGATATCCTCTATACATGAGGAATCAATAATATGTATATGAGTGGGACGAGGATAAAAATATGGCCACAATGGTGGGATTAAGATAAAATATGGTGCCCCGGTAGGGAACACAGAGATGGCAGTAGAGTGGGCGGCGGGATGTAATTAAGGATTCATGATGGGATAAAAGATAGTGAGGTAAGTCCAACAGGAAAAATAAAGGTATATTATGAACCAAACACAAGTCAAAAGTGGAAGAAAATATAATTTGGAAGAGGGATTGGATGAAAGAGGACAATAAATGAAAATTTATGGGTGGGGTCGATTAAGACTATAACCGGTCATCGAGAAAATTAGCGGGTCGATGGAAGGCGGGTCAACATGGCTATATAAGTGGTTGAGGTGGCCAACTAATCTCATTTACACTATGCTAACTTTATGATAAAAATCTATGAGAGAGATAAATTGAGGTTGGAGCAAGATGGAAGCCAATAAAGGAGTGAGGAAGCACTAGAGGACATGGAGGATGGTAAGCGTCTAATCCCTAACTTTGTTTTTACACTTTTATTTATTTATTATTTAATTTATTTTTACATATTTTCGAGTTTTGATATGGGTGCCAAGGGTGGTCAGCGGCAATTATACACATTTGCCATCAACGGGGCCAAAAGGGCATCACTTGAGTGGGGCGGTGTCAACTGAACCGAGTCTACCTTGACTAGGTAGATAGGGGAGTTTATTGATTAGATTAGGTGAAAGTTGATAAGTTGTGGATGTTTGGATGTTTATGGGTGAGTGTTTGATTGATTTTATAGGCTAGAGACACATTGTATCCGAGAGAAAGAGTTTCGACTATGTTTGATCGGATTAGAGGGGATGTAAAAAAAGCAGACTATGACCACCTAGAGGTAGTAAGGCTAGTTAGATTATGCCATTATTAGAGAGTGCCTCGTGATACAAGATTAATGATAGCATTGGTGACCGAGAGGTGGGATCCGAGGAATACAAAATTCTAGTTCTAAAGTGGAAAGATGATAGTTACACTGGAGGATGTGTACCGTATTTTGAGATTTCTAATACAGGGGGAGCCAATAGACAACATAACGAGATATTGGGTGTGTTGACATGAATGTTTAGAATCGATGCCCCACAGATTATATTTATGTTAGGGCGCATTTCATATAGAGGCTTGATATCGAGTTAGGGATGTTAGGGAGTAGATTGATATGGTTGATCGTGATGGATATTTACTTTTATGCGTTACTAGAATCTGGTTGAGCTATATTTCCATGGACATTATCGGGGTGCTAGCATACATAGTGGAGAAAAAGATAGTGTTCTCATTTGGTACACTGATATTGGAACAGATATATCACGATCTATGGATGTATGTCACTAAGAGGAGATCTAGATTGGATGTGTGGTACTTGCTTCATTATTGGGCCTATGAGTACATAGTTGTAGTGAAGTGTGTTAACACATAACTAACGATAGGTAATTACATTTAATATCATGAGAGAAAAGTGCTATGCATTCTTATATACCCACAATAGACACAAAAAGGGATTAAGGTGTAGCTTGTATAGGGAAAAATAGTTTCTCCTTAGGTATTAGTCCTAGGTCCATGTCCCATCTCTAAGAAATATAGCGCAAATTGATTAATGCAAGAATTTTATGGAAGGTGGGAAATATGATCAATGTGGAAAGATTTCAATTAATGTTTTCTTGTGACATTTTTCTTTTTCTTTTGAGATTAAGAAGATTGATCAATGTGGGAAGCCTATCTTGCCATGATATAGGATAATATTCATCCTTCGAGGGAGTGGTCTATGATTAGCATTTTTCTTTTGATTTTGGATTTTGACTTTTTAAATGGCGAGATAAAATATGCATGATAATTTTCCATAGAGGATCAATATATATTTTATTTTCTTATATGAACAATTTTCCTTTAAGGGAATAGTTTAATTTTGGAGAATTTGACATGAGCATCCTAAATTTTGACTTTTGGGATAAAGTTGGGGATAGCCAAGTAAACCACTTGGGGAGGGGAAGATAAGATGTACAAGTGACACCTATGGACCCTTAGCATGGTTCCAGTAAGTAGATAAGAGGGTGATGGATGTAATGATTGTGGATTTCCCACCCATAAGAAGGAACTTGACCTTGAGGAATATGCTATGGGCGAGTCGTGGTGCCCATATTCAAGGTCATAGATAAGAAAGTGATGGTAGACCACATAATTCCAAATCATTACAATGAGAGATGTGAAGGCTAGTGATGGAAACAAGATCTTAGGATGTGACTAAGACTATGTGGATAGGTTTGTTAATAGTACAAAGGTTGCAAGTGCGGGGCATTGAGAAGTTTTGTTTCGGTTTACAATCGGAGATTGTAAACAATAGGCTCTAGACCCATATTTATGCATAATAATGTATGGTCCAATCCAGTTAGGAGAAAAATTTCCACATTGGCTCCTTTATAGAGTAGTGACGTTATGATTTTCTTTAAGAATAAGGTCACCGATGTTAAATTCATGTTCCTTTAGATGTTTTTATAAGCTCGTTAGATACGTTCTTGGTAGACATGATGATGTTGAAGAGAAATTAGGTGATGCTCGTCTAGCAGCTTCTAGATATGCTAGACTCTCTGGATGATAGTCCTCGTCGAGACGAAGTCAAGAAGAGAAACGTGTAAAGGTGGGATTTAAAATTCTATAGGAAGAATGGTTTTATAGTCATAGACGAGAGAGAAGGGAGTAGCACCCATAGAGGTGCGGATGTTAGTCTAATACAACCAAAGAGAAAAGGGAATGTGAATATGCCAATTACAAATTGTCTTATCGATAGTTTTGGCAAGGATATTACAAAGAATCTTGTTAGTGGCTTTGTCTTGGCCGTTAGCTTGAGGATAATAAGGAGAAGAGAAGCTAAGCTTGATGTTGAAAGATTTACAAAGATTCTTGAGGTATTTTTTTAAGGACTTTCCATTGTCCATGATGATTTTATGGGGAACACCGAAGCAATAGATGATGTGTTGATAGATGAAGTCAACAATTTTGTTAGCTTTGGTGGATGTGAGTGGAATGGAATCCAACCACTTATGAAGTACTCGAGTGAGCAGTGATTATATTATGAAGATGCTAAGGGGAGCATAGATTGATAAGGTTGATGAGGTCAAGGCCCCACTTTGAGAAGGCCACAAATCTTGAGTTGGATGCGATTCTGGCTAGGAATACGAATGAGGTTGGAATGCTACTCTGGAATTTAGCACACTTTTCAACATATTCACAGTTGTTTTAGTTGAGATTTGGCTAGTAGTAGCCCATCCAAGAGCACACTTGGCGACATCCAAACCACTAAAGTGTCCACCACAGATACTATCATGGACTTCTTGGATGGTGAGGGTAGATTCATGTGATTTAAGGAAACGTAGAAAGATGCCAATAAAGACACTTGTAGAGGATTTCGCCAAGGATAACATAGCGGTTAGTGTGTTGAAGTGCAGATGCTAGTTTGATATGCCCAAAAAGAAAAGGGAACATGAAGATGTCAATTATGACCTGTCTTAATAGTTTTGGAAAGGATATTACGAAGAGTCTTGTTAGTGGCTTCAGCGTTACCATTAACTTGAGGATAATAAGGAGAAGAGAATCTAAGCTTGATGTTGAAAGATTCGCAAAGATTCTTGAGGTCTTTGTTTTTAAAGGACTTTCCATTATCTCGTGATGATTATGGGGAACGTCGAAGCGACAAACGATGTGTCGATAGATGAAGCCAACAATTTTGTTAGCATTGGTGGATTTGAGTGGAATGGATTCCACCCACTTCATGAAGTAATCAGTAAAGCTTGATGATATTATGAAAATGCTAAGAGGAGAAAAAATTGATGAGACTGATGAGGTTGAGGCACCACTTTGAGAAAGGCCACAGATCTTGAGCGGATGCAATTCCTAGCTAGGAATACAAATGAGATTGGAATGCTACTAGAATTTAGCACACTTTTTAACATATTCACAACTATTTTAGTTAAGATTGGGCCAGTAGTAGCCCATTCGAAGAACACACTTGGTGACTGCCAAACCACTAAAATGTCCACCATAGATACCATCATGGACTTCTTGGATGGTGTGGGTAGATTCATGTTATTTAAGGCAATGTAGGAAGATGCCATCAAATCCAAACTTGTAGAGGATGCCACCAAGGATAACATAGTGATTAGTACGTTGAAGAAATGAACTCCTACCATTTTTGGATGGGTGGGAGGAATTTTAGATTAAGAAAGATAGTCAAATATCTGAGAGTACCAGATATCATATTGGTTAGTATCAACATGATTGACATGAGGAAGCTCATGGAAATGAGATGACTAATCGAGATGATAAATAATGAAGGAAATTTTGGATTCTTCGGTCTACACTTATGGGATGAGATATGTGAGGGATGCCATAGTGTCTGCAAAAAAATTATTGGATGAATGACGGAAAAATTGAATGGTATAGAATTTGAAGGCCTCCGAAAAAAATTTGAAGGTGTCTTTATATTTTAAAAGGACTTCATTTTTACATTGATAGGTTCCCTTGACTTGATTGATGATGAGCTGAGAGTCACCATAGATGTCAAGGATTTGGATGTCAAGCATGATAGTAGTTTTGAGACCTAAGATGAGGGATTCATACTCAGCCATATTGTTAGTACATTTGAAATTGATTTTATATGCAATGGGGATAGGAGTATCCCAAGGAGGAATGATAATGATGTCGAACCCCTTCCGACACTTAGATTTGTCAAATAAAAGTGTCATTTTGAGGGGATAATACTCTTGATTGATGGTATAGATGGATTCATTAGGAATCACTCGTGAGGAAGATGATTATGAAGAATAGGGGCTTCAAAGTAAGTTGATCAGCAATAGCTTGGACCTTAATAGGTTTCTATGAGACAAAATCTAGGTCAAACTAAGTCATGAGCATGAGTCATCGAGTGATGAATTCAGGCTTATAGAGAGGATAGTAGGCTTAGAAAGCATGCTTTAGAGAGGATGGAAGTAGGTCTCGTAATCATGAAGGGTGTGACTGATATAATAAATAGATTTCTGGCCCCCTGCCTTACTCATCATGGTGCACCAACATGACACCTAGAGCGTGATTAGTGGCATGAGATGTAAAGATAGAAAGGATCACCCTCAAGTGGAGGTGTGAGAATAGACACGGATAGAAAGTATTGCATGAGTTCATCAAATGACTTTTGGAAGGGATGAAACACATGACACAAATCTATGGAAATGAAAGTAAAAGATTGTATTGGAATTCCCCCTACGGAGATTTCCAAAGGATTTGGCAATGGGAATGAAAAAATTTAAGAGAGATCATGGATAATATCTCTTGTGGATTGAGGGATTCACCAACTTTGAGAATGTTGGGATCTTATGGATTCCCTCTATTGATGTCAATGGTGGATCTAAGAATATTGGATATATTGGATAGGAACTCCTGTCAAACATGAATGGGAAGGATAACCGTGCCCAAAGTGGGGGCAACAACATTGTTAAAATCATGGACAAAGGGTGATTGGAAGACAATGGATTTAGGGAGTTTGAGTTGATCAAAGGTATGGGATGATATGATGTTAATGTTGGCTCCATTTTCTATCATTCATTGATACACTAAAGAATGATGTAATATTCCTCTATCATGGGGAGGAAGGGACCAGGTTCATCTTCAAACTAATAAATGACTAGTCCCAAAGTGGGGAGATTAAAAAAAAGGTTATCGGATATGGAAATGGTATCATCTTGTATCCATTGGGTCATTGGATGGAGAAGAATTGGGTGATGAATCAATGTGCATGGGTGATGTGGAGGAAGAAGATGCAAGAGGATCAAGTGATTTCTCGTTGAAACCATATGAATTTCTCATGAGGGTCATGGGATCAATGATAAGATCATGCATTCCTTGTTCATAATTTGATCTTAGATATGCGAAGAAGGCCAATCGATGCCACCATATATTAGATTGGTTCAAATATTAGGTGCACCAAATGAGATGATATCCCCAACATTTTGTTGATACATAAGAGCTTTTAGGTTGACCAAGCCTATTGGGTGTGGGTGAAGATTTGATACTCCCCTAATGAAAGGAAATGCATCACAAATTTAAGGGAAGCGTCATGAGGTATCTTAAATGTAGGGACGAAATGTTTGGTTAATAAGTCATGTGGCATGCCTTAAATAGAAGAAGGTTAGTAGGGAGCATTAGGGTTTTACCTTCATGCTCATATTCAATACAACAAAGGAGAGTGGAAGGGATGAAGATTGGAATTCCCCTCAAAAATTTAAGAGAGATCATGGATAATTTTTTCACAAACATGAATGGGAAGGGCCCAAAGTGGGGGCAACAACATTGTTAAAATCATGGACAAAGGGTGATTGGAAAATGGATTTAGGGAGTGATTGATCAATGTGGATCCATTCAATGGTGAAGGTTTCATTGATGCGTAAAATGAGAAAAGGGGTCAAAATTTTTGAAGTCCTCAAAAGAGATAATGGTAGAGGTTGTGAAAGATTCTATAAGAGTTGTGAAAGGTTGAGTCTCATCAGTGGTGATTAATATGATTTATAGGACTTCAAAAAGAGCTTGTCTATGATTGGGGGAGCTTTGGATGAGCTCATAAAGTGACATCTTAATAGGAACTTGATGGATCTCGCTTCATGACACTTTGTCAATGATTGCAAATTCAGAGTGGGTGGAGCGGATAGAATGAATATCTTGGATTTGGATGAAGATGATGGACTAGGTTCATCGATGGAGTTGCGATGACAACTTTAGGGTTGAATAGGGTACGTGATTAGGGGTCATAATGTCAAGAGTGGGTGGTTATGTGAATGATGTTGATGAAGTGAGGGGGACCTTCTTTGGGAGAATTAATGCTGGGAGGAGGAATTGCAACGAAGGTCTTGGATGAAGAAGTAGATTTTGAGGTTGTAGATTTTATGGGAGGATTACGATTAGATGTGGATGGGAGAGCA
This sequence comes from Taxus wallichiana var. yunnanensis, assembly GCA_018340775.1. Taxonomy (NCBI): domain Eukaryota; kingdom Viridiplantae; phylum Streptophyta; class Pinopsida; order Cupressales; family Taxaceae; genus Taxus; species Taxus wallichiana. Next base: position 675,231,276 of record CM031235.1, on the reverse strand, counting down.
TAATATTCTCTAATGAGAAGGTCATATTCTTTGATTCGATTGTGGATGAGGGTTTGAAGGACCCTACAATGTTCAATATCATGTCTAGGGGTACGATGATAATCACACATGACATTAGGGTCAAACCATGTGGGTTTTTTCCACGTGAATCGAAATATTTTATGGGGGAAGCATGATTATATATGCTTGGATGAGACGTTGAAATATTTATGAATAATATCCGATAGGATTTTTGATGAGGAGGTTGTGTGGATTGTAGATGGATTAGATTTGGGATTAGTGGATGAATGTAAGAGAGGTGTTTTTATTTTATGGGGGTTTTTTTGGAACCTTGGATTCCAATTTTGGTTTGGAAGAAGGATAGGATACTTTTTTATTCATATTTTGATTTGGGGGAGAAAGTGGTTGTGATTTGGGATTCTTGATGGCAGAGGATTTAGATGAAGGGCCTTGTCCTAAAATGAATAGGTGAGGTCCCAAGATAGATGATTAAATTTTGGATGGTGTAAAAGGTTTGGAGTTTTGGGGCTTCGAAGGAGGGAGATCCAATTTCTTATATGGATGGGTGAGATATTTTTAGTGGGGATGCCAAGGTTTTTATATTTTTACTAAAGGTTTTTTTCCTTGCTACTTAATAACAACAATTTTAACTGATGACTCCTTTGAGGGGGAATCAAATGATGAATATTTTTTGTATATGTGGTGATGGAAGATGGAATTGGTTTCTAAAGAATGTGTTTGATAAGGTTGGAAGGGGTTGTAGATTGCATGGGTATTGGAGGTGAGGTTGTAGGAGTGATCAGTCTTGTCAATGATGAGGATGAGGTAGGAACATCATTTTTGATTATACTAAGTGTGGGGTCTACGTAGTATATACTTCAAGGTATCATGTTGGCGTGGACATAGATTCAGATGTTGATGTAGGTATAAGCATGGTGGTAGATGTTGATAAAGGAGTAGATATGGGAGTTGATGTGGATGTAGAGATAGATGTTGGGATGGGTGTGGAAATGAATGTAATTGTAGGTGTAGTTATAGATAAGGATAGGGAAGTAGATTTAGGAGTTGATATGGGTGTATGGATAGGCACGGATATGGTAGATATAGACATATAGGTATGATATTTGTATATGAGGGTTCATATGGAGGTGTGATTGTAGATGTAGGGGTGGATGTAGGTTTTAGTAAGGAAGTGGGGGTAATGGATGTAGGCGATGATGTTGGATCATGATTCAAAGTATTGATCATGTGGGTCATTGGGTGCTTGCGATGTAGGGGGTTAGTTTGATTGTTTGGGGGATGATTTGGTAAAGGTTGTTTGAAGACGTCAAGAGGTTGATTGGGAGGTGTGTTAGGGTTATCTAATTGAAGATACCCACATTCTATGATTTTTGGGACTAGATCTTTGAAATTACGACACTTTTCTATGTCATGGACACAGATTTAATGGTGCTCGCAATAGTGGTTGTTGCAATACCATGTGGGTTTGGGTCGTGATTCATCATCGGTCTAATAAGAGGAAGTTGAGTGAATTTTTTAGCCATGATTTTATCAAAAATAAAACTATAGGACTCCCTAGAGGGGTATAGTTGGGATTTGGTCTAGGAGCCCTTTGTGGAGGCTCTATGTGAGAAGTAGATGCGTATGAAGATTTGACGATGATGGTGTTAGCTACATTTTTCAATTTTTCACTATGATTGGATGGCTTGGTGAATTCAGGTTTTGGTTTATTAGATCTAAGTTTGATGTGGCTTTGTTTAAGGGTACAAAGTTTGATTTTACGAGCCAGGGTGAATGCCTCTTTGAAGGTTTGGAAGGATTGAATCTGAAGAGTAGAGGAGATATGTTTTACACATGAACATGAAAAGAGTTCGATTAGTTTAGTCTCGGGGAAGGGAAAAATACAAATGATTGATTATGCCATGTCATCTAGTGACAAAATATGTGATATATTCTTCATCAAATTGTCTAATTGTGTATATGTTTGTAATGGTAATTTTACGCACAATGTTTAAAGAAAATTTCTCTAGGAAACTTTGCATGGGTTGGGTGAAGGAGAATAGAGAATGTTAGGGGATGTCATTGTACTAATCCAAAGAAGAGTTGGCCAATGACATGGGGAAGGTGTGGAGCATAAGGTCTTGGTCATGAGTGATGAGATAACATGCATGTCTAAAGGTGTGAAGGTTCTATTGAGGGTCTTCCTTACTATTAAACTTGGAGAATTTTAGAATTTACCAGTGTGGTGGGTAAGGTTTGATGGGTTCATTAAAAATCTATTCATAAGAGAAGGTGGTTTTATACCCCAAAGTATCGCTTCGAGACTCGGCCATTCTACTTAGCAAAGCATGAATAGGGTCATTAGATGTATGGGGATGAGATATTGATGGATGAGATTATGGGATATAAGAAGTATATGGGTGAGGTTATGGATGAGATTGATATGATTAGGGATGAGTAGGTGTTTGTAGAGGTGGTTGATAAGGGGGAATATTGTTGAAGGGTTGTGATTGAGTTGGTTGGGAGATAAGATGTTTTTGGGAGATAGGGATGTAATTAGATGGATAATATTGCATTTTTGTTAAGAGATGGGGATGTTAGATTGATTTTGCATGGGATGAGTGGGGATGTAAGTATGGGGTGGTTGAGATGTTTGAGTAGATTGATTAGGGAATATGTGGTGAAAAGCACTTGAAGTGGAGGTTGGTGAGTTTGGGTAGACTCCGAAGGATGAGGTTGTGAGGTGATAACATTTGCATGGACTTGGGATGTAGAGATAGGGATCAAAGTTTGATCATGTTGTTTGAGTGGTGGAGGAAGTAGATGAGATTCTTGTAAAGTTTGGGTAGGGGCGCTAATGACAACAATGGATGAAGAAGTGATGGGGATGGAAAAATGGGTGTGGTGTTGATGCGGGAAGATTAGGAGGAATGGGAACCACCAGTTGAGTGGATTGGTGAGTTTGAGGGATTGTAAAGAAATATTGGTGGGAGCAAAGTTCACATTGCACCATGGCAAGCTTGTTCATAACTCTTGGGAAGAACACAACAAGTTGAGAGGTAACCACCGAGTGGATTCGGGGTGAGAGTGATAAGTATAAATTTATTGAAGAGGGGGTCCATCGATGGGAATATTGGTGGATTTACAGAGAAGGTAGTCATGAAGAGTGATATGGTTAGCGTCAGGAGTTCCTGGAACTCTAAGGATCTGCGAGGGATAAGGAGACACCCAAATGTTTCTAAGGAAGCGGTAGATGGGGGTGTATCTGGTCTAGAAGGAATGAAAACAAAGGGGTTAGTCTCAACATGGGGTTGGTTTGGATAGCTTGAGACTCATGGAGAGGAGAAATAGAAACCATAGGTTGTGTAACCAAAGAACAAGTGACCAAAGGAGTGGAAAAGATAATGCAATGGCTGAAATTTTTTGAGAAGCCATGTCGGAAATGGGGATTATGTTAGATGATGTTTCTTGTTCCATTTTTCTTACTTGGGAACGTGTAATAACGTGCATGAAAAATAAGATAAGAAACTATGTCGATTTTTAATATATTAAACAAGTCACATAGCAGAGTTTTAATTATCTTACTTATTAGAAGAATGTGAAAAAGAAATAGAAATGGGATCAAAAGGGAACCTAGGAAATGGCCAGTGTAGACACCTAAATTTCACTTTTGCAATCTTATTGCCAAACACACACAAATCACTCCCATTCTTGCCAATTTAGTTATAATTAGTGATTTTTGCTAATTAACTAAATTTTCTTGCCACTTTGGCCAATTAACAACACATTGTTGATTTCCTAATCCCTTTTGCATTCAGGATGCCACTTTACGGTGAATCGCAAGTCAAAATCCTCTTGAAATGGAAAATTAGTGATTATATGCTAATCAATCATATTTTTCCCTTGTTTTGGTCAATATACCCTAATATTGGCTTAAATCACTCTTCCAACCACTCAAAATCACCCCACTTTCCTCCACAACGTCTCAACAAGCTTCAAAATCTTATCCTAGCCTCCTAGTTGACCCTAAGTAGTTGATTAAGGCTTAATACCTCTTAATCATTTGGTAATTCACTAATTGTGATTAGCAAATAATTATAATCTAATTTGGGGATTTTTAGTCTTATGCTTTTATTAGTAGCCTCATATAAGATATATGTTAAAGAGCCTAAATTCCTTTAAGGATTCACATGCTCATCTTTGCTAAAGCCTTTATTATGGTTAGTAGGAGGGTATATAACATGACATTGTATTCTTGTGTTAGAGAGATCTCCTCACCATTTTGGAGTAACAACCATTCCCAATTTGATTACTCCTAGATCTATTTAGGTCTATGATAGTTAATCAAGCATACTAGTAGGCATTCTTAGATGTTAGATGTTACTTTCATTTAATCTCCATTGTTATGCTATTAATATTTTATCATTGATGTTTCATTCCATAGCTTTGCATTTAACTTTAGATCATTATGGTGTGGCTTTAAACTAGTTCATTTGTTCTAAAAGTTTGGGGTGTTATCATTTGGCATGCCCGGTGGGAGTCAAACCCCATCTACATTCATTCTCAAGCTTTTTAAACATAGTTTAAATTGTTTTAGATTTAAATTTTTCTTCTAGATTAACTTCAAATTTTTAGATTAGATTCAAGTTTTCTAGGTTAAATTCAATTTTTCTAGCTTACTTACAAGTTTCCTAGATTAAATTCAAAGTTTTTTAGATTTTAGAGTAATTTTAAAAGTTTTGTAGATCAATTTTTCAAGCTAGGTAGTTGTTTCAACTAGATTAGTATTAAAAGTTGTGTTTTCATGTTCTTTGCAGGATATAAGGAGGCAAAGCCCTATCAAAATTGCTTCAAAATACAAAAAAATTGATATTTTTGAAGAAATTATTGTCAAAACTTGAATTTTGGTAACCTATAGGAAGGCCTGCACCTGTGCATCAAAGAGTGTGATTGTGCATCAAAGAGTGCACTTTTCCATTAAGGAGTGTGCATGTGCATTAAGGAGTGCTCATGTGCATCAAAGAGCAAGCTTTTGTGCATCAAAAGGGGTGTTTGTGCATCCTTTGGTCGCATTTGTGCTACACTTAGTGCATGACATATCTTTGGAGGCCATAAATTTTCTCCCAACCTCAAAACAACTCCCTTTTTTGGGTTGGAAAGGTATTGACTCGAACTACACAATGGTGACATAAATTTTGGTTTTAGGGTTTAAAAAAATAGGGTTTTCATTTTTTAGATAACTAGTCATTTTATAAACACAGTAACTTAGAGTTGATGAGTGATTTTATTTTCATGTTTTGTATGATTTTGGAATAGGGTTGTTCATGCTCTTCTCTTGCACCTAGTGTGATCTTGGGAACCAAAATCACCTTTAAACCACTTTTTACTAATTTGGAGTAAGTAGGAACAATCATCATTCATTTTATGCTTAAAGGAATAAACTTTCATTTTGATAGTTGTTTCAACTAGATTAGTGGTAGAAGTCATGTTTTCATGTTCTTTATAGGATAAAAGGAGGTGAAGTGCTGTCAAAATTCCCTCAAAAGGCCAAAGTTTTGATCTTTTTCAAAAATCCTAAATTTCAAACTCGCATTTTAAGCACCTATAGGAAGGGTGTGCATGTGCATCAAAGGGGGTGCGACTATTAAACATTTGTGTGAAGGACCTAAAATGCTTGTCAAAGAAATAAGGACTCCTCTTCAAACCAAATTTTATCATTCACGTGTACTTGTAGGTTGCACCTAAACGGTGGTCAAAACCAAATTACTTAATCCAAAATATTAAAAAATACACCACTATACAAAACACTTGAAATATTAAAAATACACCACTATTTGCAAGTTGGTTAAGAGCTAAAGCTCCTCCATTCAACTAGAACATAACCTCCTTAGCATAAGCCTTAAGATCACAAGAGGGTTGGTTCTAGGAACCCTAAATTAGTTCACAAGAGGGAACCTTATGAATGAAATAGGAAAGTGCTCCAACTACCCACTTGATTAGTATGCCTTGGTGAGATTAGAGTCAAAGATATTTGTATCATGACCCCAAAGTGAAATTATAATTAAATGCTCTTTGGTGCTCATTATACTGAAGGGGGTAAAGTAAATCCAAGATATTCCCAAACTAGTCGTGTGACTTTTTGGGTAAATCGAGCTTGCTTTAAATATCTTGTGACACTCATAGAGAGAACCCCTAGGAAAGCTTTCCAACTTGGAGCCAATTTTGTCTTAGCTATTATACTTAAGAGCTCTCACAAAGTGACAACTTTTTGGATTCAAACTCTTGTTTTTAGAACAAGGAAAGAATATCTTAAATATGAAACCGCGTTACATTTCATCACGAAACCTACAACATTTTACTTTTCTCTAGTTTTTCATTTTCCCTAAGGAAGGAAAAACTTTGCTAAAGTATACTTAGTTTGTTTCATTGCCATTTGGTCTACTCCTTTATTTTATTGTTTTTCATTTTGAGACAAAATAAGAACAAATGTACATGGATACCACTAGAAATAACGTGTCCACCACTTTTGTAGTCTTCTTGCATGACTAGGTTGCAATACCAGAATTCAAGAGTTGAAAGTGTGAATGGTGCGTGCTCATGTTCTAACAAGCCCCTTGTGTCTCAACACCCATATTGATACTTATTATCATTCTAGATAGGTGGTCTTGTCATTGTCTTCCCTTGATTTTTTATGTTTCCCACATTGTAGCCCTATAATTGTGATACTTACATATTTTTTCCATTTTTGAAACTTGTTTTAAGTCTCCATATTGTAGTGTTATGTTGTTCACATGAGTAATAATTCCTTGGTATACTTAGACATAGTTTTTTATTCCAACATTGTCTTGAGATTTTGAGGGTGTTGACATTGCATTATTAGCATCGTGATAGCATCATTTTGGTACTAGAATATTGCTTTTCTTACAAGGCTTGATTGACGTACCCAAATAGTGTCGTTATAGAGATCACATTAGTAACTTCCATTTTTAGGGACTTCGACATTTTTGTGTCCAAAAAGGTTTTTGTACACCTCGTTGGAGGATCGCATCAATACTCTCTTAGAATTAAGGTCTTGTTTATCTTTAAACTTGACCTAGGTGGTAATATTGTATTTTCATGATTTGTTCTTGAGCCTATCTTAAACAAACATAGGGAGTAAAATATTGTTGTGATTGTGATTATAGTCATGTGCTTAATTGTCATATCTTAAGTGCTTCTTGATATATATTACCTTGTTAGGTTAGATCATCCTTTATTCATTATCCTAGGGTTCACATTGAGTAATTGGATTCGTGGCTATTCTATAGTCATCATTTTTTGTTGTGACAACTTAAGCATTGTTATGCTATGTAAATCTGCCTAGGGTCCAATCCCTTTGTTTTTTCATAGGTTCATTGTAGTACTTCTACACATTTTTTAAATCTTAGCCAAAACATCCCTTATCAAGCAACTCTTGCATCGAATTGAACATAGGAAAAGAGTTTTCCTTTATTTCCTTTGTGTTGCCCAATTTTGATCAAACATTTTGACATTTGTAGCTACAACTTGTTGTCTAAACCTTATTGATTGTGTCTTTGTGATACCTATTTTCCTTAGATTCTCTATGGAAAAATTGCCCTATCTAGGTCTAGGAATTTTCCAACAATGACTGACTATTGCATGGCTCCGTATACTTACGACAATAGGGAACCCTGGTTTCTACATTCCCGTAAAAGGATTCCTATCACGTATAGCCTCGGTTGGTTCTTTGTGCTAGAGAACCCACTTGGGTACCCAATTCCCCACCTTCATCTCATAGTCGGTGGTATGGTTTGGACACTTATGATCCAAATTATTATTCAAGTTTCTCCCACTCTTCTTCTAACTCCGATCCAAACTATTATTATGATTCTTCAGATTCACCTCGATCTTCTGAAAATTATCATTAGAGTTATTCACTTCATTCGAATCTTAAGTCACATTCCTCCCTTTCTTCATAGGAATCCCCTTATCAGTAGCCTAATTGACATATTCCTCCTTTGAAGATCCGTGTGGCTCTAAGATCCATCAATCAAACATATAATTTGGTTCTTGAGCCATGTTCCTCCCTTCTTTGTAAGACCTCCCTTATTTGCCACCTCGACAACCTCTTCCTCCATTAAAGATCTGGGTGAATCCAAATCCTTCTAAGTCGACTCCCATGTCACAATCATCTTCCAAGTTGACTCCCATGTCGCAATCATATAATTCGACTCACATGTCACAATAATCTAAGTCGATGCATATGTCACAAACACCTCGCACAACTCCTATTTCGTAATCATAAGTTGATTTTCTACACGATCCTCATTTTTTCCCAGTAATATGTCATCTTCTTGGAAAACCTATACTAATAAGCTATCTCAAACTAATGTCTTCTTCTACTTGTGAAACATCTAGATCCAAATTTACTTCATCTCTTAAGTCATCATCTTCTCAATCATCCACACCAATTGGACCCATTTCTTCAAATCATCCTCCTATGGTCAAAGAAAAATAACCCCTCTTCGATCGATTCATCTCGAGATTAGGAGATGATCACAAAATTCTTGGGGTCACATGATGGCATTCCCTAGATGATTACAATCAAGGATTTAATCTTGACTTTGATACACTTGCATATTGGGAAGAAGAAATTGATTCCTTTTGTCAGAAAATAGAGGAAGATCCTAAGACCATTGAGGAAGATCCCATCTTTTCATCACTCAATCATTATTTATCTGTCATGATTCCTCAATCACAAACTCACCTTGGGTCACCACCTAGTAGCCCATTGTCTTCTTCTATATGTGGGCCACCTCCAAGTAGTCCCTCATCATCTATATGTGGCTCACCTCCTAGTAGCCCATCTTCTTCTATTCTTGGGCCATGTCCTAGTAGCTCATCATCTTCTATATATGGGACACCTCCTGGTATCCCATCCTCTTCTATAGTTGGGGCATGTCCTAAAATCCCCTCATATTCAATTTTTGAGCCGCGTCCTAGCAGCCCATCATCATTGATATATGGGAAACCACCAGAAATCCGTCATCTTCCATCTTAGGGCCACATCCTAGTAGTTCTTTATCTTCATTCTATGGGACACCTCCTAGTATCCCATCCTATTAATTTCTTAGATTGTATCCTTCACATCCATCATATTGTTCACATCTTTTCTTGCATAGCATGATTCTTTAATTCCAATCTCACCTTGTGTCACCACTTGGTAGCCCATCGTATACTTCTATATATGGAGCACCTCCACAGTAGCCCATTTTATTCTATATGTGTCTCACCTCTAGATATCCGCTCTTCATCTATATTGGGGCACATCCTAGAAATCCCTCATCTTCAATTCTTGGACCACGTCCAAGTAGCCCATCATCTTCTATCTATGGGACACCTCCTGGTAGTCCTTCATGTTCAATCCTAGAACCACATCCTAGTATCCCTTCATCTTCTATGCATGCGACACCTCCGAAAGTACTTCATCTTTAATCATAGGGCCACATCCTAGTAGCCCTTCTTCTTTAGTCTATGGGACACCTCCTAGTAGCCCATCCTCTTCAATTCTTGGACCGTATCCTTCGTATCTATCACATTGTTCTTCTATCAATGATTGTGGCAAGCCCACCATCACTTCTCACATCAATTCTATTCTTCCATTTTCTTATCCTACTTCTCGAGATCAGACAAGTCACACTTATTGGAAACCCAAATGGTTCCTTCATCCAACTAAGATTAAAACTTCCAAGAGCTCCAAAGCTCCCAAAAATTCAAATGATCTTAAAGTTCAAAATCAAATGTGATTCAAAAATGTACATCAATGCACTCATCAAGTATGGCATAAAGTGTAGAAACCTCTAGATAGGGACTTGAATATCTCGCATGCAACATCCATGTTTTAAGATAAATTGCAGTCATTTTTTGAGTTTGAACTCACCATGATCATTTATATCGGGATAATATGACTCTCGATAAGCAAACATGCCTAATATTCATTATCAAGGAAATTGCTAACATTGTTGTTGGATCTTATCACGTCAAATGACCTTTTCGGTCCCACTTTTCAAAAAATACAAAAATACAAAAAAAAAGAGAAAACATTTCATTAAAAAAATCAAAGGTAAACAAACACACATTGTGATCGGGTATTGCATACACATGGATGTTCTTTCTTCCATTTCTTTCTCTTCTTCTACAAGTCTTCCTACCATTTTCATCCCTTTGGTGATATTTTGGTTAGCCTATTCACACGCATTTTGTGACATTTACCTCTATGGTATCCATTTGGCCTTGGTATTTCATCACCTTGGTAAATTAAATAATGACTGACCTCATAGAGATCCTATCACAATCAACATCTAAAAACTTGTTGCGAAGAAATTTTGGACATATTTGTTAACACTAGCCAATGTCGTCATCACAATCACTTCCGCCTCCTTCCATCAAGCCATCAATGGTTCTTAACCCCTTGTTAAACAAGAGAGATGAAATAAGTTTTTAGAAAGAAAAAAATCAATCAAATCAAAAATCCAAAGCTAAAAGAAAAATCAAATTGATGTATAACTCTCTCTTGGGGTATTTCCAATAATCTCTACTAGGGCTATGGATGCCTAACTAGAAATAGAGAAATTCTGCAATTAAAATCAAATACATCTCCATCGGGGGATATGGACACCTAACTAGAAGTAGATCAATGTATGACTCTCGTTCCACAAATACATTCACAAAAAACAAAAATCAACTCTGAAAAATAAATCATTCCTACACATTGGCTAGGGTGTCCTCACTTGTTGTCTATTAAATATTCCCTCCAAGAGGTAATAAATTTTCACGTGCACACACTGGATCTCTATGAGCAGACAAGATTAGTATGTTACCAAGTGTATTTTTTTAGACATTATTCAGACTCTTACTCTAGTCTGTATCTTGTCTCATGATTCATGCCTTTGGCTGATCACTTCTTCATCATGAGGCTTCTAAGCTACATTCACAACATTTACATTTTTCTTCTACTTATTTTATAACATCCATGTGTATAATATTGCATTTTTTCCATGTTTGTAGGAACCTTTGTCCCCTTTCTCAAAGAAATCTTCCACTTCTTTCTATCGTGTACTTTTTGGCCAGCTTACGTTGGGGGCATCCTTTCTCCTTCCTAGCACTTCATGGGTTTAATTTCATCATCATGTTGAACCTATCCATATTATCCCTAATCCAAATTCTATGTGTGAAGTGTTTTCCTTTGAATATTCCCATATAATGCTGGGGAAAATTTTGCATCTTCACTTGCTTGCATGTATGTGGCATTGTACCCTCGTACGTCCCATCTAATGCTAGGGAAATCCATGCTTCTTTATTTTCCTATGCATAGCTTTATAAAACTATAAAAATTATAAAAAAACATTCAAATATGTTTCAAAAAAACCTAAACAAATTAGTAAAACAATCAAAAACTGAAAAAATTAGTAAAATCATTAAAAATCCAAAAAATAACAAAAATTGGTAAACAACGTGCATACAGCTAAAGTCTGTATCACTTGCATTGTCCTCGAACAATGAAATATGTCTTACAAAAGCATATTTCTATAGTTCTTTCTTGTTCTAGTCTCAAACAACTTACGGATTATTGTGATCTACCTCTATTAACAAAAGCTCGGTTGTATGCTATTGGTACTCCCGTGTAATAGTGAGTTTCAGAGATTGTGTCATAGTGCATGAAGACTTTTCCATAGGACTACTTTTGTCCTCCATTATTCCCCTCGCATGTATCCTTTCTTAGGGCACCATTTTTAACCCTTGTTGTTATAACATGAACATTCAGGAAATGAAGCTTGATAACAAAAACATTGGTGCAATTGTATAAAATATTTTTTGTTTGAGTACGTGTGATTATCTTGGTTTCTCTATTTGGAGATCTGGTTTACTTTCTCGTATTGCATTGCATTTTGTATGTTTCATGGAGCTAGATATAATTTTACTTTCTCATATTGAATTACATAATGTATGTTGTATGGAGTTACGTATTTTTAGCGATAAGAAATTTTTAGTAATTTACCTTTTCATGTTATCTTACACTTTTGTTTATTTTTAATAAAGGTCGATGTTGTAGACCTAGGGGTAAAATGATATAACCAAGTTGCTTATTAAAAGGTTGGATGCAAAGATTGGTCTTGTCCTATATTCTCCATTAATCATTTCTTCTCCATTATCAGTACTAATTTTTTTCTTTGAAATCACCTAGGGCAATAAACAACCATGTTTATCCCTATCCTTTTTCTTCTAAAATAACCAAGGGTTTTGCACACATTCTATACATTTCAATCATCGATTGACTTCTTATATTACCCTATCGACACTTGAGGAGGAATCCTTCATCCTACTAATTTTTCCTCAAAATTTACTTGCTTATGTTTGTCTACTATATTTGAAGTGAATTCACTTACTTCACCTTAAAGAAGGGAAAATTTAGACACCGAATCCACTTTTAGAATATTTTTGCCAAATGCACACAAATCACTCCCATTCTTGCCAATTCCATTATAATTATTAATTTCCACTAATTAACTAATGTTTCTTGTCACTTTGGCCAATTAACAACACATTGTTGATCGCTAATGCCTTTTGCATTCAGGATGCCACTTTACGGTGAATCACAAGTCAAAATCCTCTTCAAAATGGACAATTAACAATTATAGGATAATTAAGCCTATGTTGCCCTTGTTTTGGTCAATACACCCTAATATTGGATTAAACCCCTCTTTCAACCACTCAAAATCACCCCACTTTCCTCCATAATGTCTCAACAAGCTTCAAAATATTATCCTAGCCTCTAGTTAACCCTAAGCGGTTGATTAAGGCATCATACCTCTTAATCACTTGGTAATTCACTAATTGTGATTAGCAAGGCCTAATCATGATCAATAATTCTAATCTAACTTGGGGATTTTTAGTCCCACATGCACCAAAATACAAGTTTATCCCAAAAGGAAAACTATAAAAAGAGTGCACCTCTTACCTTAATATTTTACACCATGCTTTTGTTTGCATCTCATATAAATACATATAATTCATAGTCAAGTTCAATCATTGCCTAAAGCCTTCAACAAGGTTAGTAGATGAATATCAAAAGTGAATTAACAAGTCATTTGGAGAGGCCATTTCACCATTGTTTTGAGTAGCAACATAACCATTTGATTGACCTATTAGCTCTATTTAGGCCCATGTTAGGTAATTAAGCATATTAGTAGGCATGTTTAGTTAGATTTTGAATTGTTTTCATACTAGCTAAGCATTCCTTTAAGCTTTTATCTTAATGTTACATTCCTAGACTTAGAGCCCTAGCTAAAACCCCAAACTTTTAACAAAAATTAATTAGTTTAAATCAAGATCAAAACCATAATGATCTAAAGTTAAATGCAAATCTAGGGAATGCAACATCAATGATCAAATATTAATAACATAACAAAGGAGATTAAATGAAACTAACATCTAACATCTAAGCATGCCTACTAGTATGTTTGATTAACTAACATATACCTAAATAGATCTAGGAGCAATCAAATTGGGAATGGTTTACTCATGCAAATGGTGAGGAGATATCTCTAACACAAGACTAAAATGTCATGTTAGATACCCTCCTACTAACCACGATGAAGGCTTTAGGAAAATATGAGCATGTGATTCCTTAAAGGAGATTAGGCTCTTTAACATATAATTTATATGAGACTACTAATAAAATCATGGTTTAAAGTATCAAGGTGAGAGGTGAAATCTTTTTATAGTATTCCTTTTGGGAGAAACTTGTATTTTGGTGTATGTGGGAGTAAAAGCCCTAAATTAGAATATAATTATTAGTCATGATTAGGCCTTGTTAATCACAATTAATGAATTACCAAGTGATTAAGAGGTATGAAGCCTTAGTCACTGCTTAGGGTCAACTAGGAGGCTAGGATAAGTTTTGAAGCTTACGGAGATGTTGTAGAGGTGAATGGGGTGATTTTTAGTGGTTAAAGGAGGGGTTTGAGTCAATATTAGGGTATATTGACCAAATCAAGGGTGAAATAGGCTTAATTAGCTAATAAACACTAAATATCCTTTTTGAAGAGGATTTTGACTTACGATTCATCGTGAAGTGGCATCTGAATGTGAAATAGGTTACGCAATCGTAGAAAAATGTTGTTAATTGGCTAAACCGGTAAGAAACATTAGTTAATTATCAAAGATCATTAATTATAATACAATTGGTAAGAATGAGAGTGATTTGTGTGTGTTTAGCAATAAGATTGCGAAAGTGGAATTTAGGTCTCTACATTTGTGCCTATTTGAGGTGAAGTTAGTGACTTCACTTCAAATATAGTAGACAAGCATAAACAGGTAAATTTTTAAAGAAAAATTAGTAGGATGGAGGATGCCCCCTCGAGTGTTGATGGGGTGATAGAAGAAGTCAATCGACGATCGAAAATATGATTTGAAATGGATAGAAGAAAATAGGTCGAAGGGGTATGAAACCCTTGGTTATTTTAGAAGAAAAAGAATAGGTATAAACATGGTTGTTTATTTCCCCGAGTAATTTGGAAGAAAAATTAGTAACAAGTAATAAATGATAATGGAGAAGAAATGATTAATGGAGAATATAGGACAAGCCCAATCTTTACATCCAACCTTTCAATAAGTAACTTGTTTATATCATTTTTCCCCTAGGTCTACATCATCGGTCCTTATTAAAATAAACAAAAGTGTAAGATAACATGAAAATCTAAATTACTAACAATTATTTACTACTAAAAGTGTGTAACTCCATGCACCATACATTATGCAATGCAATACGAGAAAGTAAAATGATATTTCACTCCATGCAACATACATTATGCAATTTAATACAAGATAATAAACTAGCTAACCTAACAGAGAAACCAATACAATCACACACACTCAAACAAACAACGTTTAAGATAGTTGCACCAATGTTTTTGTTATCAAGTTGCAATTCCCGAATGTTCATGTTGTAACGAAAAGGGTTAAAAATGGTGCCCCAAGAAAGGATACATGTGAGGGGAATAACGAAGGACACAAGTAGTCCCATGGAAAATATTTCATGTGCTATGACACGGTCTTTGGCAACTCATTATTACACGGGAGTACTAACATAACATGCAGCCTAACTTTTATTAATGGAGGTAGATCATGATGATTTGTAAGACGTTTGAGATTAGAACAAGAAAAAACATTAGAAATATGCGTTTGTAAGACATATTTTGACGTTTGAGGATAATGCAATTGACATAGGATTTAGCTACGTATATGTTGTTTACCATTTTTTTGAAAAATTTAAATTTTTGCAAATTTTTTGATTTTTAATGATTTTATCATTTTTTTGAAAAATGTTGATTGTTTTGATTGATTATTATTGTTATTATTATTATTATTACTATTATTATTATATAGAAGAAAATAGTGAGGAGGAAATGACATAGTCATGAGACATTTCAAAAGTGACCATGAGGAAAAAATATGCCCCGAGTAGTAGAAAAGGCCATCGGGATGCAAAAACATGCCCTAGGGCAATTAAACGGGTACTAAAATAATTATTTATTAAAAATAATCATCACGGCCAGTGTTAGAAGAAATTAGAAGAACCACGATGGTTTCAAGGCACCTCGGGGGTGAGAAACATGTTGTGGGAGGTAAAAATGGGTATATAGCCGTCGCATCCAATTCATTTACCACATTCACTTACCATTTACCATTGATCAAAGCTCTGACCTATGGGAGAAGATGAGGTGCGGCACCGAAAACATTGTGCGGATTATGTGAGAAATTTCATGAGAATCCCAGCGAATGGACCCCATGTACATAAAGCTCTCCTTTACCCTTGTGAATTATTAGCATTTAATTTTGATTATTTTGTATGCATTTTTACATTCCCGTAAAAGGATTCCTATCACAACTAAGCCTCATTTGGTTCTTCACGCTAGAGAACCCATTCAGCACCCTATTCCCCACCTTCATCTCATAGTCGGTGGTATGGTTTGGACACTTTGTATGTACCTGAAATTGTAGGGTACCGCAACACTAGTAACGATGTTACACATGCCCCAATGATGATACAGCCTCCTTGAAAGGTGTTCGGAATCCGAGAAAGGCTCACCAAGTATACTGTATCCCACATGCCATGCAAAGCCTCCGCATTCTTTTTTTTTCCCTTTGCCCCCATATTTTCTTGCATTTTAGGCTTCAGTGACGAAACCGCCGCCCTACTTAGGTGGCGGTCCCATAACCACTACACCGCATTGCAGGCGGCTATCCTATACACATTTTCAAGATTCTTCGATGATCGCGTCAAATGTAAATATTTGATTTTACATGCTTTCTTCAACCACTTTGGCTTGCATTAATGTTTTTGTTCCCTGGTAATAGTTTTTTTCCTTTGTTTATAGTAAAAGAGTTCAAATGGGAGTTACCCTATGGTAAATGCATTGGTTATAAGTAGCCATCTTCTCAATTTTTTTACTAGCTTCATGTCATTTTGCATTATTCATTAGTTTTCCTTTGTTGTTTATAAGTAATTCAATCTTCTTGTTTCACTCTTGTTCCATTGTTGCTCCATACAATCAGTTTAGCATAGAATAGCTTCATTTCTAGACTAAAATCCATTAAAGTTACAGGTTTTGTTTTGTCACAAGGATAGATTCTAAAACTCTCGATGCACTTGTATTGTATTCTCACAATAAATCCCCCTAGGAATTGAATAGTCAAGCTTTGTTCACTTGCGATATCCCTCTCCTACTCGCATTATATTCGGTCTATATCAAAAGCTGCGATTGTTCGAATACCATATTTTGTTGATACTATCATATACACACTTTCTGGATTCACGAGGACATGAAGGAATGAGGAGATCACACTGAGGGGATGAAATCACACACAACTAGATTTACCACTATTCTGTAAACACCAGGTTTGAGCTATCAAAGTTCTAGTTATGACATATCAAATAGAGTAGTGAATTATTTTATTTCAGTCAAAATTTTGCTCTCAATATCACCAGGGAAGTTGTGGGGATTGATAGTTTCTGAGAAACTATGATTCATTCCTCACTTCTAAGGTAGGATTGAGAGTCTTTTAATTCAAAATATATAGTTGCTTAGATACTTAGGATAAAATCACAACTACACAGGCAAATAGCCATACCAGGCTACTTTGCTTGTTTTTATTCTATTACTAGATTAGTTGTCCATTTTATAAATATACTAGAGTAGTTGCTCTTTAATTTCATTGAAATACGTCATTGAAAATACAAAAATAGAAGAATGCTTGCATAGTGTAAATACTTCTTTTGTAATCAATTTATTAATGTTAGTTAAAATTTGAATCATTTTGTATGACAATCACAGGACCTAGAGAGCCTCGAGAATATATATTTGAACCCATAGTGCCTCAACCAAATCTACCCATGACATTGGTTGATATAGATCAAGACCTTAGGATACAGTATTCGAGCAACAACAAACTTACAAGTGATTAGTGAACAACTGAGAGGGTTAAATATCGAAGATGACAAAGCTTACACATTTTGGTCAAACCATCCTAACTATAGATTGCCTTGATAAAACATTTGAATGACTGTGCAAGGATTCGAAAGAGAGAAAACATTTGGTTGTGATCCTTTGGTTCCACAACCTGATGCAGGAGACCTCCTCGTTGACATAGATACTAGCTTATGCATTCAAGTTACCAAAACACCTGTTAGGTACTGAGAAAATTATACAACTTCTAGTTCTAAACATAGAGGCTGAAAAGGCATACGATTATTGGATAGTTGGGAGAAGGGATTGATTCTTCACATGACCATAATAGGTCCACAACAACCACAAACTCATGGTTGTGATCCCCAAGTCCCACAACCCAACGGGCCTACAAATTAGTTAAGTATTGATACTGGCTTACGAACGTTGGTATTTAGATCCTCACCACTCCCGCCAGATATTATAGTATAGTTCTCCGTATTAAACATAGAAGCCAATCAATCTAATATTTTCTAGGCTAGACCAGAAAACCACCCATAGTTCACTACAAATCCACTAAATCACCCATCACCATTTTCATGACCTTGTCTGGAGATATATACGAAGCTCCCACAAGTCACTTCCCACATATCCAACAACCAAGAAACAGGATCTCAGAGAGCTCGACATTGATTGGAGCCTCCGAACAGCCATTATATCCAAATGAACCATTACACCAATTCAGGTTAGGAGGGCCTTCTTTGCCTTAGATTCGTAGATTCCATTATTACATATTGAGGATATAAGATTACCCGATTAGCTTATGTCTGTATCCATGTACCCAAAATTGTAAGGGTACTACGCTACTGGAATGATGTCACACGTGCCCTAATGATGATATAGGTCTCCATGCTCTAAGGTGTTCAAGATTTAGAAAATCCCTCCAAGTGTACGTTAACATCCCACATGCCCCACTTATTTCTCTTGTGCTTTTTTTTTCTCTACCCCCTCTTTTCTTTGTGTTTTGGTCCCGAATATGTGATGATACCGCCGCATGCACTGGGCAACGGTCTCATGACCACCAGAAAGTTATAGCGGTGGTCCCAGTAACTACCACCCTGCTCATGGTGGCATTCCTTCACATGTTTTTCTAGAATGTTCATTTTATCGCGACTCACGTGAAATTTCAACATTTAGCTTTTTCACAACCTTTGCTCGTATTTATGATTTTGGTTCCCTGGATTAGTGTTTTTCCATTGTTTATTGTAAAAGAGTTCAATTTGGTTTTCACCTTTGGGTAAATGGGAATTCTATAAATAGCTGGTTTGATTACAAGAAAATGGCCCTCAAAAGTTACCTCTCATTCTCTTATTTCAATTTTAGTCTTTCGGTTCTTGCTTAGGAATTGTATTAGTTTTATTTACATTGCATATAGTTAGTGTGTTTTTTTGTTTAGAAGCTACATGATCTTCTTGTGATAGTGTTATTACTATTTCATACAATCAATTGAGATATGATAGTTTCATTTTCGATATGAAGCCATTAGACAACAAGGTTTTGTTCGTCAAGAAGGATAGTTTTAGGTTCGGATGTTTTGTGTTGTATGACTCACAATAAATCCTGCTAGGAATTGCATAAGCCAACTTGCTCTCACGCTATCCCTCTCTACTCACATTGTATTCATCCCTGCATCCAAAGATGCCATTGTTCCAATACCTATTTCTCCTTGATGCTAGCATTACACGCTTTTCTAGGTTCACGTGAGCACGAAGCAATGAGGAGACCACACCGAGGGGACAAAGCCACACACAATCGATTCACCATTGTTCTCGCAAAATCCATGGTTCAAGCTTTCAAATTTCTAGTTAAAATATATCAAATAGAATAGTGAATCATTTCATTTCAGTTAATATCTCTTTCGATATTGGGAAGGGAAGTGGGGATTGATAGTTTTGAGAAACTATGATTCATTCCTCACTTCCGAGGTAAGATCGAGGGTCTTTCAAATATATTAGATCTTATTTCATTATTTAGGATAGATTTTCAACTACACAAGCAAGTAGCTATACTCATCTGCCTTGTTTGTTTTAATTTCATTATTAGTTTAGTTGTCAATTTCTAGATATTTTAAATAATTGCTCTTTGATTTCATTCAATAGTTTATCGAAAATACAAAAATAGGAATTTATATATATGTTGTAGATATACTTTGCATAATAAGTCTACTTTACTTTAGTTAGATTTATTTCCTTTTGTATGACAATCACGGGACCTAGAGAGCCCAAAGAATACGTATTCGATCTAATAGTACCTTAGCCCAATCTTGTTGCAACAATAACTCGATATAGACCAGAATATCAGAATTTAAGTCTTCCAATTAACAAAGACCTACAAGAAATCACAAGTAACACAATTTGAGAGGACTAAACATAGAAGACAACAAAGTGCATACATTTTGGTCAAACCATCCAAACTACAAATTACCCTAGATAAATACCCACATGACTGTAGAAGGGCTTAAAAGAGAACAAACATTCAGGGTTGTGATCCTTTTGTCCCATCTCCATGCAACGCAAGAGACATCCTCATTGACATAGACACTATCCTAAGAATTCAAGTTGCCAAAATGCCCATATATAAGGTACTCGAGAAGGTTACACAACTTTTAGTTCTAAATATAGAGGCTAAAAAGGCATACAAGTATTGGATAGTAAGGATTAGGGATTGATTTTGCATATGACCATAGGAGGTCCACAACGACAGAACTTACATGTTGTGATTCACGTGATCCCATAACCCAATGAGTCCACAGTCAATCGACATTGATCTCGGTTTTACACACATTAGTATTTAGAGCCTCTCCACTTCCACGAGACATTATCACATAGTTATCCTTATTATATATAATAGCTAACAAAGCTAAGGATTTCATGGACTAGACAGAGAATCACCCATAGAATCCACTATATATCCATCATCCATCCATCTTATGACCCTATCTCGGAAACATACACAAAACAATCCGTGGCATTTTCTATGTATCCCACAACCCATAGATCGAATCATGCGAGCTCGATATTGATTGGATCCTTCGAGAAGTCACCCTCACCAACCAATCTATCACACCTTCAGGTTAGGAGGGCCTTCTTTTCTTTATATTTATAGGTTCCATTAGTGTGTGTCAAAGATATAAGATTTCCTAACTAGTTTTTATGTACCCCATGTATATTCCATCCATGATCCAATTTTGTCTCGGCACGACCTTGGGAGGTTGGGTGCAAGGAAGAGTTACTTGTAGATTCCCACACTCACTTGTCACTTTTCCATGATATAGTATCCATTCACATTCAACATTCACCGGCTGTCTCGACATGACCTCGGGAGGTCGGGTATGAGGAAGAGGTACTTGTAGATTCCCATGCTCACATGTCACTTTTCCATCGTACAAAATTGGTGAACCCGACGTGAACAAATAGTTATTCCTTTCTTTATTTTTCATTTCTTTCATCCACCTTTGCTCTTTCCCATTATTCTACGGGTATTCATATACCCCGAATATGTCGGGATACGATGCATATGGTAGACCTCTCTCAGGTCTCGAAGTAAACTATAGTCAAACAAATAGACAACCATCACCCTCGCTTTCTACATGGGCTGATAACTATTCGAGTAATTACTTGTCATCTCAAACTCCCCCTCACAGGACTAGTTCTAGTGCTTCGTTCCAAATTGAGGATTTTGATCAGCTTGCACAAACACAATAGCCAAAGCCATCAGGCTCTAATAATATGATGTTTACTAGAGAATCCACTTCATCTCCTCGGGTCTTGTTCGGAACCACATTAGTAGTAATGACCGGACCCTCCCCTTTTTGGATGAGGATTACTTAGCATGCTTCGCTAAAAGTGAACAATGCTTCCAAAATATGTATCCACCTATAGGGAGTTTACAAATACAATCTGATACCCTATTCCAGGAAAACACCCCCATGGGAAATACCCTCGATGAGGCTTGGCAAGGTAATGATCAATTCATAGCAGGGTATCATACCCCTTTACAACCTCAAGCTATACAACAACGCCCTTAAGGCAAAGCACTGTGTCTTCGCCAATGGAGGTCATTTCAGCCTTAGTTGAAAAGGTTAGAGGGTTGGAACTTACTCAAGAAAACCAAAATTCATATTTTGGGCAAGCATGAATCCCCAACCCTCTTCATCATCCCAGTCAATTCTACCTCCTTATAGGAACAGGCATGTTAGGCATGTGTCCTCAAAATCCTTATAGTTACCCACAAGAAACACCAACTAGGACCGCATTTTCAAAACCTTGCTAGAATTGAAAACATGACACCTCCAAAACTTGGCACCAAACAACCCATACCAGAACAATTTCCCTCCTTAAACATTTATTCAAATTCACCACAAGGAGACATGTTCTCTTCTCCCATGGGATGTTCGTTCAACCACAATGATTCCCTTATGTCCCTACAAATGCATATGCTATGCCATATCAACAACCCATTCCACCTCCACCCCCTCAACAAGTGCCATCAATGGTCAAAGCCTATGTGGTAGGGACTTATTCAGAATATTTAAAAGAGCCCCTAGACTTCACCATACAAAGTGTTATGCTTCCAAGACCTCTCCCGATTTACCCAAATACAAAGGGGAAGGGGACCCAAATGCACACATTAAGGCCTATGCCACAACCATACGGGAATTACTCCTTTGGGACGGGGTTATCACTAAAATATTCCCTAAGACCTTAGAAGGTATTACCCTTGATTGGTATTACCGAATACCTAAAGCTTCGATACACTCATTTAAACAACTTGTGTCCGAGTTCATCAAAGCTTTTGACATGAACAAATTGTTAAGAACAGGAATCAGGGAGTTCTTACATATTAAACAAGAACATAATGAATCCACTGCTCATTTTATTCAAAGATGGCATACGGTTCTCTACTCATCAGCAAGTGCTCCGAACATGGATCAAATGGAACTATGTGATTTATTCCTTAATTCTCTCAATAGAGAGATAAAGAAAGAAGTCTAGAAGTTCCCACTAAAAACTTATGATGAAGTACTCGAGAGTGCTCTCTCGAATCAACCAAGCAGCGATAGATAGTGGTCGTAAGACATATGGGACAAATGGGAAATTAACCACTCCCAATAAAAACTGCGGTCTATCCTAATACCAAGGAAAACCATTGAGTTACAACCGATGGAGTAACTGATCAAGTTAAAAGGGCAAACATTGTAAACATTTTGCCACTTGCTAATAATCAGTGAAATAAAAATTTTACTCCAACAATCAACGCAGTGGATTTTAATCATCCACCATGGCAACAAAAAGAACAATAATAATGACAAATCCAAACACAAAGTCCAAATCAAAACCCATCTAGATATCGGATTCAAAACCAAAGGAAACAGCCTCAAAATTTTAACTCTAACAACCAGCAACCTTATCAGAATTTTGGGCCACAATAGGTTTTAAATCAACAACCTCATAATTATAATCCCAATTTATATTATGGCTTCCACAAGATTCAAGGCCACGATACTAAGACTTGTTGTGAATACAATAAATTCATGCAACATTTTCCAGAAGATCAAAAACAACTCTTTATAGATATGTTTTTAGAAAATTCTGTAGTACCCACACCAAACGCTTATGCAGGGGTAGTTTCCCCTCAAAATGCACCCCTCAAGATCTTTAATGATCCACTCCCAAACCATTCTAACAATAATAGGCTAGATCCTAATGGAACAAACAAGGGTGTCATAATAGGAAACAATGATCATGAAGCTTCAACTTCATTAAATCCACCAGTCGCACCCCAACTAGGAACTCGACCCCAAACCAAGATAGTTGGTTTGGTAGAGTTAGACACCGAGCTACCCGTAGAAACCATAACAAGAACATAGGATTATTCATCCCAACCTACTCCAAGCTATCCATTGGAACCAAACAACAGTCAACAAATGTTGGTAAAACCCATAGGTGCCTATGATTTAATTAACGATTTAACTAAAACCTTCTCTCACATCTCCTTTTTGGATTTGTTAAAGAACTCTCCCGCCCACAGAGCTTCCCTCTTAGAAGCATTAGGCCTTGGTCATTTAATCAACATCACTCCTCCTCTAGAAATGTAAGTAAACCATGTAGACTTTGACGTTTATCCACCGGGGCAGCTGGATAGGGATACAAAATTTATATTCGATATAAGCAAAATGCCAACAAACACTGAAATTACATGAAGAGGTGACCTAGATTTACATTTACAAGTTTGGGTCTACAATAATTATGTTAAACGTGCAATGGTTGACGATGGGGAATCATTTAATATAGTCCCCTTTGCTTTTCTTCAAAAGCTAGGATATGGAGAGACAAACTATTCCATGATGTGAAATACACTAAGAGGTTATGATAGCCTCAAAGCCACTTCGATTGGAACCATAGTTTTACCAGTCACTTTAGGACCCAAGATGGTCCTCACCGAGTTTTATATTATAGATCAGGAAACCAATTATAATATGATCCTTGGTCGGCCATGGATACACCACATGAAGGCAATCCCTTCCACGTTATTCCAAGAAATAAGATTTCTACACTTAGGGAAAATATTTGTGGCACAAGGTGACCCAAAACCCTTCGATATACACCTAGCTGATTTGAAGAAAAGACCGGGCATTCACTCCAAGTTTGAACTCCCAAAAATCAACTCATCAAACCAATTAATTTGAAACCAAAAGAAAAGTTGATACCCACCACAGAGTTAGAAGTTACAAATCCAACCGAGGACATTCCAACACTCAAAAATGAGACCAATGTTATAAAAACGGTGTCACTAGGGACTACCACAAAAATTGTCAAGTTGTTGGAGAAAGACTTACCTATTCTCCTACCATTTGATTCCATGGGTATGGGACACACCCTGGGAATTGCTTCTCTTCCATCAGATGAAGTTTTTATGGTAGAGGTAACCAAAGCAAAAGAAATAGATACGACAGATATCCCAACATCCATTTTTCCAAACAAGTATTGGACTCTCCACTTTGATGGAGCTAGATGTTGCTTTGGAGCTGGGGCGGGAGTGATCTTTACTTCACCTGAGGGAAAGATCCTACCTTTCTCCTTTAAATTAAACTTTGAATTTACAAACAAATGGGGCTGAGTACAAAGCTCTCCTCCTTGGCCTCATTCTAGCTAAAAGAATGGGTGTCAACAACATTAGAGTGCTAGGAGACTCGCAATTGGTTGCAAACCAAGTCTCTGAGGTATATGAACTTAGGGTTGAACATTTACAACTCTATAAAATAGTAGTATTAGATCTAAGGAAGGGTTTAAATTCATATCAATTAAAGTAATCCCACGAGAGCTAGAACCTTCTCTCACAGACTTGATACAACCTCGGCCTCCCATTTCACTCCAAATAGTGAGTTGGATGGATACAAATTTCATCACCAAACCATTAGTGTGTAAAATACCAACAAACTCACTCCTGACTCATGGAGAAGTTGAGGATGATTTTTCTATCATGGATCACTTTGATGATGATAGAGTCACTCTTGAATATCTAAACACCTATGCGGAGCTACACCTTGCTCACCGTATAGTTGATCTTTCCTTAATACCACATTCCTCTTCCTATTTTGGAAATCCCATGGTAGAGTCTCCTCCATAGAAGGATCTTGATATATACGAGATAGAAAACGGAGAAAGCTTGGAACTACCTCCAACCCCGCTTGAATTTGAAGAAGGTAATTCTTATTTAATAGAAGAAACCATTTACATAAACATTGGAATGGAGGAAGAACCAAAAATTTTGAAGTTAGGATCCTCGTTAACTCCGGAGGAGATAGAAATACACACCCAAATCCTCAAAGAACATCAAAAGGCTTTTGCATTTAACTATAAAGAAATGATGGGCATTGCACCACATGTCGCGGTGTATAATCTTATCATTAAACCAGATGCAAAACCAATTAAACAAAAGTCAAGACCAATGAAGCCAAAAGTGGCTCTCATGGTAAAAGAGGAAGTAATAAAACTTCTCCAAGTGGGATTCATCAAGCTCGGTGACTATTCACAATGGGTATATAATATCATCCCGTCCTAAAAAAGAATGGGAATATTAACAAAGCTTGTCCCAATGATGACTTCCCATTACCATCCATCGATGTTATCATTGATGCAACAGCTGGATTTTAATTGTTGTCCCTCATGGATGGGTTCTCAAGGTATAATTAGATTAAAATATCTAAACAAGATCAATCCAAAACTACATTCATAACTCCCTGGGGAACTTATTGCTACGTTGTCATGCCATTTGGTCTTAAGAACGCTGGTGCTACATATCAGCGGGCAATGACATATATATTCCATGATCTTATCCATAAAATTGTGGAATCATATGTGGATGAATTGTTAGCCAAGGCCAAGAAAGCGTTGTGATCATCCAGAAGTGCTCCGTATCATCCTCTCATGATTAATTAAATATGGCATCACATTAAATCCAGAGAAGTGCATGTTTAGTGTGACAGGAGGCAAACTTCTGGGCTACATTATATCTTCACGAGGGATTGATGTTGATCCAACCAAAATATGGGTTGTTCTTGAAATGATCCCACCATCGGATGAGTCTGGAATCAAGTCATTTCTTGGGAAACTCGGTGCAATCCGAAGGTTCATCCTAGATTTAATTTTTTCCATTCATCCAATCAATAATCTATTAAATAAAGATTATAGTGTTGATTGGATTGAAGAATGCAACAAGGCCTTCAAAGTAGTTAAATGCTTCTTGTTATCTCCACCCACATTAATGCCTCCCAAACTAGACCCCTTTGATCTTATACTCATGAGCCACTCATGTCTCGCTAGCCTGCATGTTGGCTCAAGAAGAAAATGATAAACAAGAACATGTGGTCTATTTCATTAGCCGAACGTTGCTTGATTATGAAACACGTTACACATAGGTAGAGAGAGAATGCCTTGTCATAGTATTTGCAACAAAATGTTTAAGACATTACATGTTAAACTAAGAAACGAGGGTCATTGTAAAGACATATCATTTATGAACGTTTCTCACGCAAGGGTATTTATCTAAAAAGGTTGGTTTCATAACCTTAATGGGAGAATTCGAGTTGACATTCGTAAACCAAAAATCCATTAAGGGACAAATCATTGTAGACTAGTTAGCTGACAATCCACTAGATGGAGGTGATCTGGTCAATCTGGACTTTCCTGATGAGTGTATATACTTCATCGAAACCAGGCCTCCCATCTCTACATGTCCCTAGTATACTGATATCATCAATTTCATCATAGACCACACATACCGAAGGTGCCACATCACAACAAAGAAGGTGGTTACGCATTATTACTACTAAATATGTTGTTTTAGAACAGGTACTCTATCGTAAAGCCTTTGACGACATGCTTCTAAGATGCATCGACACGGAAGAATCCAAGAAGATTCTTCATGAATCCCATAGTGGGATATGTGGAGGCCACTTCGGTGGTCACGCCACCACTCGAAAAATACATCGGATGGGCTATTTTTGGCCCACTCTCGAACATGATGTCAGTGGAATTTATACGTAAGTGCCACAAATGCCAAGAATTCTCTCACAAGATTCACATGCCAGCACAATCTCTACAACCAATAGAAACCTCGTGGCCCTTCTCCACATGGGGTCTAGACTTGATAGGGAAATTACTCCCTCATCAACCCATGGCCATAACTTTATAATTACAGCCATGGAATATTTTACCAAATGGGTGGAGGCCATGCCTCTCACCACAGTACCAGGTTTGGTAATTGCCAAATTCATTCTAAACCAAATTATCTACAGGTATGGTGTCCCACAAGTCATTATCTTAGATAATGGCACGTCCTTTAAAAATGACAAGTCCGTGAATTATGTAGCAAATTTAAAATAAACCATCACACGGCCTCTCTTTACTACCCTCAAGCCAATGGGCAAGCCGAAGCGACAAACAAAACGTTAAAAGCTATTCTCCTCAAAATGGTCAAGGAGAACAAGTGAGATTGGCATTTAAAACTATATCCGACCTTGTGGGCCCATCGAACCTCAATAAGAACACCAACAGGAGAAACTCCTTTCTCACTGGTATTCGGAGCAGAAGTAGTTCTCCCGCTTGAGGTTGAAATACCCAGTCTCTGCATCTCATTACAAGGGATTCTGGATGAAGAAGCTTATAGGGAGGCACGCCTCTCTCAACTAGAAAGCCTTGACAAGGTTAGGCTAAATTCGAACAAAGGCACAGATCCTATGCCAACCGGATGTGTTGCAATACAACAAAAAGTCTATGAGTGAGAAATATATGAAGGAGATCTAGTTCTAAGACTAGACAGCCGGATCGATAAGAAAACCGGTGAAGGAAGAAAGTTCCGGCCCAAATGGTTGGGCCCATACCGAGTCATGAAAGACTACGAAATGGTGCATATCTCTTATGCACACTAGAAGGTGAGGAATTCGGTGAAACTATCAATTCCTTGCATCTTAAAATGGTTTTACGCATAAAACATCAGAATCACCACTTGTACATTATAGCTACCTACATTGCATTAGTCATTTAGCTGCTTCATTCTGTCCACTCATTTCATAAAAATAGTAGTCCAGGAACTTACTCTTAAGCAATTACAAATCTCTAAAAATATTGGCAAAATCATTCAAATCACATCTCTTCAAACATCATCAACTATTTTCAAATCTTCTCATCAAGTTCGATGACAAGTATTGACAAAAACCATACCAAGGCCTGCATACTTGGCTTTGCTCTTTCTTTCTACTAGGTGAAGTTGTCCTTACCTACGGTCTATTCTAGAAGCTTCTTGGTGTCACATCTATCCCTCTTAAATCTCTTTGAATGAAAGGATATCCCAAATTCATAGATCAGAAATGTCAAAATCAAATGAAACCAAAAGCACCAAGCGAACAAAATATTTTATTTTACACACTTCTTTGCCCCACCAACCTTTGGTGATAAGCCCACATCTCTTACTAGTGGTGTGAGGTTGGGAAAGGAAGGAAGTGCCCTTACTTGCCTATATCCTACCTTTGGTGACAAACCCGTGCTTCTTACTAGTGGCATGAGGCAGGGTGTGGGGGTCTAATCACACAAATTAACAAATCTTGGTATGCTAAAAACACAAATCAAATTCTATTAAAAAAACAAATATCCAAATTCCAAAGAGATCAAATCCTCAAAACTAGATTTTGTCAACCAGGTTGCCATTTATGAATCTAAGTCTAGATAAACTAGAAAGTAAGTGGCCTTCTAAGCCTGGTGGTAGTTCTGAGTAGGGTAGGTGTGTAGGTCTAAATTTGGTTTTTGTTATTGGTTTTGTCTGTCTCTCATCATTCCATTGGTCAAACTCATACAACTTGTGCCCTTCCTAACTCTTGGTGTTGAGCCCTCACATCTTACTAGTTGCGTGGATTTGGGATTGGGGCAAGTTCATCTCATTATCACTATGCATTCATCACGCTTTGCCAATATAAGAAGAAATTACAAGTATTTCCCAAAGAGTTTAAAAGTTTGGTACTACCATATGTTTGTATCATCTCATATCAGCATTACGAAAGCGTAAAAAAGAGAAACATTCTACTCAATATTTGTTATCATTTGTCATCCATTGCATACATACTAAAAACATGAAAACAAGTATTCTAAAAACATCTAAGTACACATGTGGAAATGAGTCACAAAATTCTAGGCACAAGAGTCTGGATCCAAAAATATATATATATATATATATATATATATATATATATATATCAAGTTTCATATACAATGCCATCATGCACTAGGCATGGTCAAAATGCTCAATGAGCCCGAAAAGTACAAAAACACTCATATAGATATATGACAAAATGCTACAAAAATGATCTCTCAATCTCTATGGGATCCCTCAGAGGGTGCACGACCACGCCTAGGACTCTAGCTATGTTGGCGCTCCGAATGCATTAAGGGCTCATGGTCACAACCAATAGCTACCGTCTCATTATGAGAATGACTCCTCCTCATCAAGTGCTCACCATCATATATCCAGCTACCTCGGCATGGAGAGAAGTCATGATCTTCGCCACATGCCAGACAGAGGCAAAAAAATCAGTATTCCTACCAGGCTGCCAAGGCTCCCCATGTCCACGGAAAGCTTAGCACGAGTATTTTCCGAGGGGAGAAGCAAGGTATCAATGCATACTTGTGAATCAAGTCTCACCACTCATCGCAGCAATGATTCTTTACAAGTAAAGGAGAAAAAAAGTTAGAAAATGATCAAAGATAAAACCAAGAGTAAACAAAACAAAAATAAATAACAAACTAAGCAATGCTAACTAAAATAAATGTCAAGAGAAGAGTGACAACTCACTCGGATCTCCAGGCCTCCAAGAAGGATCTCTAGGATTCGCGCCGCCACCGATCCGCCACCGACCGGTGTCCCTCTCCCACGTGCTGGGGGTAATGTGACACCTGCAATAGACTTGCCATCTCCACTAAGTCCTGAGAGAGTAACTCCTCTGAGACCAGAGTCACCCTTTCTACGCTCCGCTCTACCCTCTCGGCCCATAGGATCCCTTGAGTGTCATGCCATTGGGATCACTCTCATCCCCCTCCCATCTCACCGATCTCCATCTCCTCTGTCTCTCCCCATGTTAACTCCTTATACTCAGAGTCCACGTCAATGGGCTCATCACCGCTATGGGGGGATGGTGGAAATCCAAAGTAAGGGTGCCCGAGGATCATCGGCTCTCCTTCATGCACATACCACCCTCCCGGCTGCAATAGGAACACCAAGAGTAACAATAGTCCAACCCCGGCCTCTAGGACCTCCTCAAGCCTCACGAATATATCTATACACTAGCCCCACTAGAGGAAACATGTCACTATAGGGGAGGCCGAACTGCTATGGTACTCTATCAAAGGGGTGGATTTCTAGGCTCGGTGTCTATCTCTATCTACCAAGTGACAAGAAATTAGTGGTGGGGTTATCTAAGAATTATCATCCCTGGTCCACCTCGCTGCCGGCCATCTGGCACCTCTGATCCTCTACCTCTACACCTCTCCCATATGGGGTGATATGCTCATACACCCAACTCATGACAAGAGTCGGGTGGCTCAGTGACTATCCCTATAATCAAACTACCCTATATAAATCATGGTAGGTAGTCCCGAGGATATCTACTCCCAAGCATAGACACATCCATGGCCCTCAATTTGTGCAATAATGGGGCCCAACAATATAAGAGGGTGTCTCCTCCCTTGTCCCCAATCAATCTCGAAGCAAGGATGCCCATGATGGCCTTATAGAGCATGGGAATGTCTGACTCAATGATAGAGTAGATCCTCATGCCCTTCTTGATCCCATCGATACAACTACATCCCCCATGTAGGTGGCCCACTGAACCACCTAGGATCTCGAAACTGCTATCTTAAGAGATAGCTGCCACCCAAGGATCGGAACCCCCAGTATCCAGTAAACATCCTCTAGGGTGATGGACCACTCACCCCTAACTCCTAGAAATCAAAAGGTGTTCTGATCCACATCCCAGTATGAAAATAAGTCACATAGTATGTGACTGGTAGGTGCAACGTGATAAACTGTGCAATCCTCCAAATGCCATCCCTTTGAAGAGTATCGCGCTCTACCTGAGAGAGTGCCTCTAACACTGCTGGGAGCTAATCACACTCCCTCTCCCGGCTCCATCTAATATACTCCTTCTTCTGCATACACCCAAAAAACAAAAAAAGGAGTAAGTGTTAAAATCCAATTGGAAAAACTATTAAAAACACGTAAAAATGCTAAAAGTGCAAAAATAAATAAAAGAAAGCTTTATTTTAGCTTTCTGTCATGGACCGCTGCCTGTGCAGAGTGGTGATTCTGGGACCGCCGCCCGCAAGGCGCGGTCTTGTCCCGTAAATACAAACGGGTCGTATACCTTAAAAATGCCCAAAAACAAACAAATACACCATTTTAACTAAAAAAGAAACCTACCCTATGGGCGCCCCCTAGAGACATGTTTAAAACTAATATTTTCAAAAATGACCCCCCCAAGAAACATTTCATCATTTCCACATTTTAGGTCTAAAAACGATAAATCGAGAAGAACTAACCTGAGACTTCACGGGTCAATGTTCTGCTCTCGGAGACATGATCACTATCTCACCATGAATGTTTTGACTATACTCTCATCGAAAATTGTCACTGTGGGTCCTAGAGCTGAAAAATATCAAATCAATCCACGCAAATGAATAGTAAAATGAGTTCATTTTATATATATAGCTTTCTAAAAATTGATTTTGAATGTCTTTCCCAGGGTCGGAATGCCAACGAAGGTAAGTTCTAAACCCCACGTAGATGGTAAGTCCTCATTTCATATCAATTTTGTTTTATTTCTCAATTTATTTTATCTATCTACACTTGAGTCCCCTTTTTCATTTTTACGAGATAGTGGACTTGGATGATGACTTTCACACATGGGGTGTCAGGTATAACTCCTAACTCCCCATTTTGGGACCGCCATACTCGGATCTACCATTTACGCCTCTTCATGGCTAAACGCTTCTCGAGGGGGCAATATGTATGTACCTGAAATTTTAGGGTATCGCACCACCTGTCGAATGATGTTACACATGCCCCAATGATGATACAGTCTCCTTACAAGGTGTTCGGAATCTAGAAAGGCTCACCAAGTATATGCTTGTATCTCGCATGCCCCGCTCAGCCTCTACATGCTTTGTTTTTCCCTTTTCCCCCCTATTTTTAGGCTTCAGTGATGAAACTGCCACCTGCACAGGTGGCGGTCCGTGACCGCCACTCAGAGATAAAGTGGCGGATCCTGTAACCACCCGCCCACAGGGGCAAAGGTCTAATACACATTTTCCAAATTCTTCCGACGATCACGTCAAACGTAAATCTTCAATTTTACACGCTTTCTTCAACCACTTTGGCTTGCATTAATGTTTTTGGTTCCCTAGTAATAGTGTTTTTCCTTTGTTTATAGTAAAAGAGTTCAAATGGGAGTTACCCTCTAGTAAATGCATTGGTTATAAATAGCCAGCTTGTTTTCAAGCAAATGGCCCCTCATCTTCTCAATTCTCTTATTCAGTCTTTCAATTTCTTTCTTAGAATTCTACTAGCTTCATGTTTTGCATCAGTTATTAGTTTTCCTTTGTTGTTTAGAAGTCATTCAATCTTCTTGTTTCAGTCTTGTTCCATTGCTGCTCCATACAATCAGTTTAGCATAGAATAGCTTCATTTCTAGACTAGAATCCATTAAAGTTATAGGTTTTGTTTTGTCACAAGGATAGATTCTAAAACTCTCGGTGCACTTGTGTTGTATTCCCGCAATAAATCCCACTAGGAATTACATAGTCAAGCTCTATTCACTTGTGTTATCCCTCTCCTACTTGCATTGTATTTGGTCTATATCCAAAGCTGCCATTGTTCGAATACCATCTTCTATTGATACTATCATATACATAATTTTTGGAT
Organism: Taxus wallichiana var. yunnanensis; assembly: GCA_018340775.1. Taxonomy (NCBI): domain Eukaryota; kingdom Viridiplantae; phylum Streptophyta; class Pinopsida; order Cupressales; family Taxaceae; genus Taxus; species Taxus wallichiana. Next base: position 675,198,241 of record CM031235.1, on the reverse strand, counting down.
TCATGAGGACACGAAGGAACGAGGAGATCACACTGAGGGGATGAAATCACACACAACTGGATTTACCACTATTCTGTAAATGCCAGGTTTGAGCTATCAAAGTTCTAGTTACGACATATCAAATAGAGTAGTGAATTATTTTATTTCAGTCAAAATTTTGCTCTCAATATCACAGGGAAGCTATGGGGATTGATAGTTTCTGAGAAACTATGATTCATTCCTCACTTCGTGGTAGGATCGAGAGTCTTTTTAATTCAAAATATATAGTTGCTTAGATACTTAGGATAAAATCACAACTGCATAGGCAAATAGCCATACCAGGCTACTTTGCTTGTTTTTATTCTATTACTAGATTAGTTGTCCATTTTATAAATATACTAGAGTAGCTACTCTTCAATTTCATTGAAATGTGTCATTGAAAATACAAAAATAGAAGAATGCTTACATAGTGTAAATACTTCTTTTGTAATCAGTTTATTAATGTTAGTTAAAAGTTGAATCATTTTGTATGACAATCACAGGACCTAGAGAGCCTAGAGAATATATATTTGAACCCATAGTGCCTCAGAAAAATCTACCCATGACATTGGCTGATATAGATCAAGACCTTAGGATACAGGTCTTTCGAGCAACAAAAACTTACAAGCGATTAGTGAAAAACTGAGAGGGTTAAATATCGAAGACGAAAAAGCTTACACATTTTGGTCAAACCATCTTAACTATAGACTACCTTAATAAAACATATAAATGACCGTACAAGGATTTGAAAGAGAGAAAACATTTGGTTACGATCCTTTGGTTCCACAACCTGACACAGGAGACCTCCTTGTTGACATAGATACTATCTTACGCATTCAAGTTTCCGTAACACTGTTAGGTACTATGAGAAATTTATACAACTTCTAGTTCTAAACATAGAATTTGAAAAGGCATACGATTACTGGATAGTTGGGAGAAGGGATTGATTCTTCACATGACCATAACAAGTCCACAATAACCATGAACTCACAGTTGTGATCCCCAAGTCCCACAACCCAACGGGCCTACAAATTAGTTAAGTATTGATACCGGCTTACGAACACTAGTATTTAGATCCTCACCACTCCCGCCAGATATTATAGTATAGTTCTCCATATTAAACATAGAAGCCAATCAATCTAATATTTTATGGGCTAGACCAGAAAACCACCCATAGTTCACTACAAATCCACTAAATCACCCATCACTATTTTCATGACCTTGTCTAGAGATATATACGAAGCTCCCACAGGTCACTTCCCACGTATCCAACAACCAAGAAATAGGATCTCGGTAGAGCTCGACATTGATTAGAGCCTCCGAACAGCCATTATATCCAAATGAACCATTACACCAATTTAGGTTAGGAGGGCCTTCTTCGCCTTAGATTCATAGATTCCATTATTGCATATTGAGGATATAAGATTACTCGATTAGCTTGTTTGTATCCATTCACATTCAACATTCACCTAGTAGTCTTGACATGACCTCGAGAGGTCGGGTACGAGGAAGAGGTACTTGTAGATTCCTATGCGTGCATGTCACTTTTCCATCGTATAAACCCTTTCGATCCAAATTATTATTCGAGTTCCTCCCACTCTTCTTCTAACTCCCATCCAAACTATTATTCTGATTCTTCAAATTCACCTCGATCTTCTAAAAATTCTCTTCAGATTTATTCACTTCATTCGACTCTTAATTCATAGTCCTCCCTTTCTTCACAAAACTTCACTTATTAGTTTCTTAAATGACAACTTCCTCCTTTAAAGATTCGTACAACTCCAAGATCCATCAATCAAACATATAATTTGATTCTTGAGCCATGGTCCTCCCTTGTTTTGTAGGACCTCCCTTATTCACTGCCTTGACAACCTCTTCCTCCGTTGAAGATCTAGGAGAATCCAAATCCATCTAAGTCGACTCTTGTGTCTCAATCATCTTCCAAGTCAACTCCCATGTCGTAATAATCTAAGTCAACGCATACGTTACAAACACCTAAGATAACTCCTATGTCACAATCATATGCTGATTTTCTACACGATCCTTGCTATTTCCTGGTAATATGTCATCTTCTAGGAAAACCTATACTAATAAAATATCTCAAATCCATGTCTTCTTCTACTCGTGAGACATCTAGATCCAAATCTAATTCATCTCTTGAGTCATCATCTTCTCAATCTTCCACACCAGTTAGACCCATTTCTTCTAATCAACCTCCTATGGTCAAAGAACAAATACCCCTACCGATCGATTCATCTCAAGATGAGGAGATAATCACGGAATTCTGGGGTCACACGATGACATTCCCCTAGAGGATTACAATCAAGGATTTAATCTTGAATTTGATACGCTTACATATTGGGCAAAATAAATTGATTCCTTTTGTCATAAAATAGAGGAAGATCCTAAGACCATTAAGGAAGATCCCATATTTTCATCCCTTAATCATTATTTATCTATCACGATTCCTCAATCAAAAAATCACCTTAACTCACCACTGGAAGCCCATTTTCTTCTTCTATACGTGGGCCACCTCTAAGTAGTCCTCGTCATGTTTATGTGGCTCACCTCCTAGTAGCCCATATTCTTCTATTCTTAGGCCACATCCTAGTAGCTCATCATCTTCTATATATGGGACACCTCCAAGGATCCCTTCATCTTGGTCCCTATGGGACACCTCCTGGTATCCCATCCTCTTTTATACTCTAGGAACATCCTAAAACCCCCTCATATTCAATTCTTGGGCCACGTCCTAGTATCCCATCATCTTCAATATATGGGACACCACCAGGTAGTCCTTCATCTTCTATCTTAGGGCCACATCCCTAAAGTAGTCCTTTATCTTTAGTCTATGGGACACCTCCTAGTAGCCCATCCTCTTTAATTCTTAGATTGTATCCTTCACGTCCATCATATTGTTCACATATTTTCTTACATAGCATGATTCCTTAATCACAATCTCACCTTGGGTCACCACCTAGTAGCCCATCATCTTGCTTCTATATGTGGAGCACCTCCAAGTATCCCTTCATCATATATGTGTGGCTCACCTCCTGGTAGCCCATTTTCTTCTATATGTGGCTCACCTCCAGATAGCCCCTCTTCATCTATCTTTGGGGGCATGTCCTATAAATCCCTCATCTTCAATTTCTAGGCTATGTCCAAGTATCCAATCATCTCCTATCTATGGGACACCTCCAGGTAATCCTTCATCTTCAATCCTAGGGCCACATCCTAGTATCCCTTCATCTTCTATCTATGGGACACCTCTAGGAAGTCCTTCATCTTCAATCCTAGGGCCACATCCTGGTAGAAATTCATCTTGATCATAGGACACCTTCTAGTAGCCCATCCTCATCAATTATTGGATGGTATCCTTCATATCCATCACTTTGTTCTTCTATCAATGATTGTGGCAAGCCCACCATCACTTCTCACATTAATTCTATTCTTCCACTTTCTTCTCCTACTTCTCAAGATAAGACAAGTCATGCTTATTGGAAACCCAAACGGTTACTTCATCCAACTAAGATTAAAACTTCCAAGAGCTCCAAAACTCCCAAAAATTAAAAATATCTTAAAGTTCAAAATCAAATGTGATTCAAAAATGTACATCAATGCACTCATCAAGTATGGCGCAAAGTGTAGAAACCTCTAGATAGGGACCTCAATCTCCCACATGCAACATCCATGTTTCAAGATAAATCACAGTCATTTGTTGAGTATGAACTCACCATGATTATCAAGATCGGGGATAATATGACTCTGGATAAGAAGACATGCCTAGTACTCCTAATCAAGGAAATTACTAACATTGTTGTTGGATCTTATCACGCTGAATGACCTTGTTGGTCCCACTTTTCAAAAAAGATAAAAATACAACAAAAAAAAAGAAAACATTTTATTAAAAAAATCAAAGGTAAATGAATACACTTTGCGATCAGGTATTGCATACACATGGATGTTCTTTATTCCCTTTCTTTCTCTTCTTCTACAGGTCTTTCTACCATTTTCATCCCTTTAGTGATATTTTGGTTAGCCTATTCCCATTCATTTTTGGAATTTACCTCTATGGTATCCGTTTGGCCTTGGTCTTTCATCACCTTGGTAAATCAAAGAACGATGACCTCATAGAGATCCTATCATAATCAACATCTAAAAACTTGTTGCGAAGAACTTTTGGACATATTTATTAATACTAGCCAATGTCATAATCACAATCACTTCCACCTCCTTTCATCAAGCCATATGTGGTTCTTAACCGCTTGTCAAACAAAATAGTTGAAACAAGTTTTTAGAAAGAAAAAAATCAATCAAATCAAAAAAAAAGCCAAAGCTAAAAGTAAAATAAAATTGATGTATAACTCTTTCTTGGGGTATTTCCAATAATCTCCACAGGGCTATGGATGCCTAAATGGCACTAGAGAAATGTTATGATTAGATTCAAATGTATCTCTGTTGGGGCTATAGACGTTTGGATGGAAGAAAAGAAATGTACGAATCTCCTTCCATAAATCCATTCAAAAAAAAAAAACAACAAAAAAAAATCTACAGAATAAATCATTCTTACATTGGCTAGGTGTCCTCACTCATTATCTATCAAATCTTCCCTCCAATAGGAAATAAATTTTCACATTCACACATTGGATCTCTATGAGTAGACAGGATTAGTATGTTACCAAGTGTCATTTTTGGACCTTGTTTAGACTCTTACTCTAGTCCTTATCTCGTCTCACGATTCGTGCCTTTGGCTAATTACTTCTTCATTACGAGGTTTCTAAGCTACATTCACAACATTTATGTTTTTATTCTACTTCATTTAGAACATCCATGTGTATAATATTGAATTTTTTCCATGTTTGTGGGTACCTTTATCCCCTTGCTCAAAAAAATATTCCACTTCTTTCTATCATGTGCTTCTTGGCTAGCTTACACTTGGGGCATCCTTACTCCTCCCTAGAACTACATGGGTTAATTTTATCATCATGTTAAACCTATGCATATTGGACCTAATCAAAATTCTATGTGTGAAGAGTTTTCCTTTGAATATTCCTAGCTAATGTTGGGGAAAATTTTGCATCTTCACATTCTTACATGTGTGTGGTGTTTTACCATTGTATGTCTCATCTAACACTGGGATATCCATGATTATTTATTTTCCTATTCATAGCTTCATAAAACTATCAAAATCATCAAAAAAATTCAAATATGTTTAAGAAAAACCCAAAAAATTGGTAAAATCATTAAAAATCCAAAAAATTGCAAAAATTTAAAATTTTAAAAAAATAGTAAACAATGTGCATACAACTGAATCGATATCACTTGCATTGTCCTCAAACATTGAAATATGTCTTACAAAATCATCTTTCTATGGTTCTTTCTTATTCTAGTCTCAAATGACTTGCGGATCATTTTGATCTACCTCCATTAACAAAATCTCGGTTGCATGTTATGTACGTACTCTCATAAAACAGTGAGTTTCTAGAGACTGTGTCATAGTGCACGAAGGATTTTCCATGGGACTACTTGTTTCCTCCATTATTACCCTCATGTGTATCCTTTATTGGGGCACCATTTTTAACCCTTTTCATTACAACACAAACATTTAGGAGCTGAAGCTTGATAACAAAAACAATTGTGAAATTGTCTTAAATGTTGTATGTTTGAGTACGTATGATTATATTGGTTTCTCGTTAGGTTAGCGGTTTGCTTTCACATATTGCATTACAGTTTATATGTTACATGGAGCTAAATATCATTTTACTTTCTCGTATTGCATTGCAAAATGTATGTTGCATGGAGTTATGTATTTTTAGTAGTAAACAATTGTTAATAATTTATCTTTTCATGTTATCTTACACTTTTGTTTATTTTTAATAAAGGTCGATGATGTAGACATAGGGGAAAATTGATATAACTAGGATGCTTATTAAAAGGTGGATGCAAATATTGGGATTATCCTATATTCTCCATCATCATTTATTATCATTACAAATTTTCTTCCAAATTGGGCAATAACAACCGTGTTTATCCCTATCCTTTTTTCTTCTAAAATAACCAAGGGTTTCGTACCTATTCTATCCATTTCAATCATATTTTTGATTGTCGATTGACTTCTTCTATCACCCCATCGAAACTCGAGGGGGCATCCTCCATCCTGCTAATTTTTTTTCAAAAATTAATTTCTTATGCTTATCTACTATATTTGAAGTGAAGTCACTTACTTCACCTCAAACAGGGGGGCAAATGTAGACACCTAAATTCTAATTTTACAACATTATTGTCAAACACACACAAATCACTCCCATTCTTGCCAATTCCATTATAATTAGTGATTTCCTCTAATTAACTAATGTTTCTTGCCACTTTGGCCAATTAAAAACACATTTCGATTACCTAATCCCTTTCACATTTAGGATGCCACTTTACGGCAAATCGTAAGTCAAAATCCTCTTCAAAACATAAAATTAGTGATTATAGACCAATTAAGTTTATTTTTCCCTTGTTTTAGTCAATATACTCTAATATTGTCTTAAACACCTCTTCAAACCACTCAAAATCACCCCACTTTCCTCCACAATGTCTCAGCAAGCTTCAAAAGCTTATCATATCCTCCTAGTTGACCCTAAATGGTTGATTAAGGCTTCACACCTCTTAATCACTTAGTAATTCACTAATAGTGATTAGAAAGGCCTAATCATGATTAGTAATTCTAATCTAATTTGGGGATTTTTAGTCCCACATGCACCAAAATACAAGTTTCTCCCAAAAGGAAAACTATAAAAAGAGTGCACCTCTTCCCTTAATATTTTACACCATACTTTTATTAGTATCCTTATATAAGATATATGTTAAAGAAACTAAACTCTAAGGATTCACATGCTCATTTTTTCATAAATCCTTCATTATGGATAGTAGGATTGTATCTAACATGACATATTAGTCTTGAGTTAGAGATATCTTCTCACCATTTGTGGAGTAGAAATCATTCCCAATTTGATTGCTCTAGATCTATTTAGGTCTATGTTAGTTAATCAAACATACTAGTAGGAATGATTATATGTTAGATGTTAGTTTATTTTAATCTCCATTGTTATGCTATTAATATTTTATCATTGGTGTTTCATTCCTTAGCTTTACATTTAAGTTTAGATCATTATGGTGTTGATCTTGCTTTAAACTAGTTCATTTGTTCTAAAAGTTTGGGGTGCTTTCAACCAAACTATGGATGGTTTCAAGTTATTTTTAATGGTGTCCTCGATATAATTGAAGGTACATGAGGATAAAATATGTGATGAATACCGATACAGGGGCCTACCCCCATACTTCTTTCACTTTGTAATGATAAGGGTGTCGTGCACTTAGCCAATATAACAATAGTAAAAAGTTTATAATGCAACCATGTTGAACCCTAGTGCATTGGTGATTTTATTGATGTTAGGTGGCATTGATGGAAAATATGTGAGTGGTGAATTGAGGCTCAGTGCAAGGACATGAAGGTTGATTGGTAGTGCCTTATCAAGTTCATTGAACATTTAGGATGGTTTCAAGACGATTTCGAGGGTGGTGTGCAGAGTTTGGTCGAAGGTAAAAGACCACTTGAGGTATGGATATGGTTTGTAATCTTAGAACAGGTGTTTAACAGGTCATACATGATGATTATATCATGTGAAAGAGCTTTTGGAATGAGCAACAAGTCAAATTTTGGGAGTCACAGTTGTAACTGGTCCATTTAGGCCTAATTATGGAGCCTAACAAGGTGAAAGAGTACAAAGAAGGTTATGAAAATCCTAGGTAAGCATGGTGAGGGCCTAATAATATTGTCTAAGTCATTTATGAGCATTCATAAGGATTACTTTATCTTCTAGAGGAAAATTTAGTGTTTTCGGTCAAACTACCTTTGAGGACTAACAATGAAGTCATTGGAAAATGAGATTGGTCTGAGTAGTACATGAAAAATTATGACAAATAAAGTCATGGATCAAGTATAGGCATGAGTTTTGATTTTGTGTGTCAAATTTCATCAAGTTTTGAAATGGATTTTCAAATTTATTCATGTTTTACTAAAATTGGTTTCTTGAGGAATGTAATCTAAGCACCCTAGCTTCTTAGCATCCATAAAAAAAATCCATCAATCATAGAATTAATTTTTGACGATAATTCCAAGCATGAAATTTTTCAAAAAAATTTAGGTTCAAACATGGAAGAACAAGAAAGTTCTCATCAATTTTCCAAGCTTGTTTTTCTCTCTCCCAAGAACCTTCTTGAATCGATGGAAGTAAAGTAAGGTTGTTTTCCTCCAAATCACTTGTGTGAGTTATTTCAAGTTTCTTATATTTGATGAAGGATTCCTCTAGTTTAGATAATTCCATTAATATTGCTCAAGTATAATTCCTCTTTACAAGTTTCACTCAGTGGTTGCAAGTGGTGTCTTACAGTTAGGATGTGTGAAGGTACAGTCATGAAGTTATTTATAAAAAAATGCTGAGTTTGAAAATGAATTTTCCTCCTTCCAAAATTCCATGGTGATTAATCAAAGCTCAATATGGTCTCATTGTAGTAAAATGATGTCATAATTCTCCATTGCCCTTAAAGCGCCTTTTAGACTCAAGTCTTGGAGTATGAATTCTAGACTACAAACATGGTCTCCACCTCATTATGCATGTTCTTAGGGTGTTGAAGATGGTACATTGGTCTTCCCCATCATGATTCTTTCCCTCAATTTTTTGGAACAAGATATAGGTCTAGTTCAAGCTTGTAAAGCTCAAGGTTGTCTAATATATAGATTATGCTTCATTGTACCATGACAAGATTTCAAGAAAAGATGGATTTTTAGTGTTTAGGGAAAATATTGATGTCCAAATAAGGTTTATAATTCTCCACTATCCCTTCAATACAAAGCATGACCTCATTCTAGAACTAAAATTTACCTAGTCTTTGAAATAATACCTATAAATCCCATGCACATCGTACAATTCAAGCGAGATGAAGTTTTCAATCATAGGTTCAAGGAGTTTTGGATCTTGGAAAGATACCTTAATATTTTTCAGACCTTTTTGAGCTAGAAGGTTTCAAATTACATGATTCTAGGACAAAAATTGTATTTTCGCCCTCTTGGGCTTACTTAAGAGAATAAACCCGCTCTTTAGGGTTTCAAAAGTAAAATTGTATGAAAATTTGTTTTGAACTAGAAACAATCCAATAAAACTCAAACACATCTCTTCCAAGTGTCATCTAAGCTGTTTCTTCAAGTTTTAACTCAAATCATCAAGCTTGGTGTGATTTCTTCGTGATAGTTGTGTTTGACATGGTACATATTGTTGTCTGCAGTATTGGTAAGGGAATTTTTGTTCTTCTCTATTCTTGATGACTTGAAACCTTGTTCAAAGCTCTATTATGATAAAAGGTGAATAAATATTCTCTTGGTGTTCCTTGAAAATGTTTGCAAGACATGAAAGCTTGAAGAGAGTTTAGAGTCCTTCAATCTGTAACAACTAGTCTTACATTATTTGAGTCATGGTTTGAGTTCAAATGGAAGAATGGGCTCAATAGTGAATGGGTGAATTTTTGAAAGAAAAAAGGTATTATGGAATAGTTGTAACGTGCACTTCAAATGTAACTCAATCCTTCATTGTTAGAAACTTGTATATGTGAGTCATAATTATGTTGTAGTTACTCCTTGTGGTCATTTACTCTTGTGGTGGTAGAGGGATGTTAAAGGTCTAATATGCTTACATGAAAAAATAATGAGTAGTTACAAATGTTGAACTTTCTCTAAATCTTGATCAAAACCATTAGTGAAAAACACGTGAAGAGTCTTGGAATATGAAATGATAAGATCAAAAATAGGAGTGTCTTGGCATACAAAAGTACATTTTCATGTAAAGTTGTGGTTGTTGAAATTTTATGAATAGAGTGTAAGTCGGTGAAGAGGTGAAAAATAAGTGAGAATGAATCCAAGAAGATATTTATGATTTATATTTCAGATATATATGCTTTTAAAGAATAATTCATATATGAACTAAGGAATGCTTTGTTGATGGAAGCCATGAGGTGTGTAGGAGTAAGAAATGGCATGTGAAAGAAGGAAATGAGATAAAGTCATCACAAATAGAAATAAGGGCTTGTTAAGATAATCCTTATAAAGTTGATAACCTGATGAATGCATGTTGACAAAATTGAAAATTTATGTTGCTAAATTGATGAAGAAAGAGCTTGTGACCAAGATTAAGAGCTAGTTATGGAAGGAGGATTGAGATTAAGGTGATCATGTCAAACCAGGTGATTAACATAAGTAAAAAGTGATCTCGTGATGTTGTAGATAAAATACATGAGAAGTTGTTTCGAAATAGGTGATTTTTGTGTGATTGAATGATTAAAAACATGACATGAAGATGTTAGTAGATGTGAGGCCTATATGACACAGTTGAATATTGATTAGGTGATTAGAATGAAAGTGAATTGAGGGAAGAATTGATGAGAAAAGTGATCTGATTTAGTTGTCACCATCAATTATGTATGACAACAAATTCTAAGTGACCATTTTTTTGAAAAATTCTAAGTTGTAGCTTAATAAAAGGGATTGCTAGCTTCCTTGTAAATAGGTAGAATCTTGATTGATACTTGGGAGTTGAAGCTTCCATGTAAGTTGAAGTTTTTCAAAGATTGAGTAACAACTTGGTTAAATTTTGGAGTTGCATCTCCATGTTGATTTGAAGCTCAACTATGAAACTAATGTAACATTTACATGACAATCTTTTCCTCAGCTAGTTCTTGGTTTCATTGGGTTTTCTCCCAGTTTTGGTTTCCACATTAAATCACATCTTTGTGTACTTTATCTCATTTTAGCAACTTGTGGATGTTGTTCTAATTTTGATGTTACAAATTAAGTAAATTTAATTATGAGTTAAAATTTTAACAGACATTGATTCTCGCCCCTCTCAGTGTCCTAATTTCTAGTGATTGGTATCAAATTTTGGTCCTCATGAATCAATCCTAACAACTTGGAGGTGATCCTGAAGGCACAAGTATGGGTACATTAGAAGAATAAATCCTGAAGAGGAAGTATGGTATTTATCAATCCTTGGTTGATGGTCTAAAGAATGAAATCATACACATGGAAGATGACCATGAAAAATCACTCAAGGAGATGGAGTCCTTTGTTGAAAATGTGTCAAAATATCTGAAGAAAAGGAGGATGCCTACCTAAAACATGAAGAAGAGTTGAGAATCTTGAAGGATGAATTGGAAGAGGAAAATGACATGTTGAAAATGTATAGAAAATTTGAAAAGAGTTATGAATCTCTTGGTGGAATCTTGGAAAATCAAAGGTCACACAATGATAAAACAATTCTAGGATTCAGAGGAGAACCTATAGAAAATAAAGAGGATGATAAGGCTGGTCCTAACATGCAAACAGGCATGAATTTGATCAAGGAGATAAACATAGGAAGGCCTAAGTCAGTTAGGCAACCAAATGCATCAAGGTATGAAAGAAATTTCAGTGGATATTGTTTTTCCTATCATAGCTATGGACATAGGGCTAAGGAATGTAGAAAAAAATCATATATGAGCACCCATGGAGAGATAATAGAAGTGAGAAGGAAAAGAACATAGTTTGTTTCAATTGTCAAGAAAAAGGGCATATTGCCAGGTATTGTTTAGAAGAACCTTCAAGTCAATTTTGGGAAAAATAATACTCAAGAGGCATGAACATGGTAGTGTGTTACAACTGCAACAAATTTGGACACTATGCTAAAATATGTCACGAGTTCAAGGTTGTAAATCATAGTAGGAATGAAATTTCACACCAAGCTGAAGGAAAGATTAATGTCATATGTTATACTTGTCAAAATTTTGGCAATTTTGCAAAGAATTGGTACCACAATGAACAATCTAAGTATAGTAGCATGCATCATACTTTCACAGGAAAGTTAAAAGGAATCAAATATGAAGATCAATCTTAGAAATGAGACAAAGTCATCCATGCCTAAAATAGATCCTGAAAAGAAGAAAGTTAAATGGATATACAAAGTCAAGGAAGAAAACCCAAGAGTTGAGGAAGCAAATAAGGACAAGAAAATAGTATGGGAAGATGATGTAGAAATATAACAACCTATGACAAATTCTAATATAAACAAGGTAGCAAGAAGTAATGATAAATCCAAGTAGAAGGAAGGTAATTCTAGTGCAAGGGATGAAGAAATTATTCCTCAAGCAGTGTTAGAGTAGGTGCATGAGATGCAACATGTATGTTTATCAGGCACTCAATCAAAAATTGAAGGCTTAGGAGATGAGGTTGTCACACCAAGGAGTACTTCCAAAAAGAATGACAAGATCTCAAGGACAAGAAGAGAAAGATTTGAGTCATTATGTTTCTTTGATGACTTTATTCTATTTTGAGGTGATCTCATAAGGTGGTGTGCCTCTCTAAGATTCTAGAAGGTATATACCAGTTGAAATAAGCAAGGTTTTCTCTTCATTTTTCTACCATTGTGAAAATCAAATAATTCTTCATGTTGGAGCTGAGTAGATGGTCCTAAGTATGCTCTTGAAGGAAAGTTGAAAATTGAAGTCTTTATCATCTTGCAAAGGTATGAACACTTCAAGGGATGTTTTTTTAGTCTCATTGGATATCTCTAATGTTCTCTTAAGTAGCTATGCAAAGAGAGTAATGTTAAAAGGGATCAAAGTATGTACTATCTTTCTCTAAATTTTCAAGTTAATTCTTGTTTGAGTCATCACTATTATTCTTCCTTAAAGGAATTAAAATCCCTCAAATGGATGCAGGTTGTCTATTGATTAGTAAATGATGTTAATAATGTTCCCTTGTTCTTTTCTTCAAAGGTCTATCTAAAATTATTTAGGATCTTCTCAAATTATGTCATGCACAAGTGTGTGTAATAATCCATTATTTCTCCAAGTATTAAAGATATAAAATTGATCCTATGTTGTTTACAAGGTATATTGAAAGTGTCTCAGTTTATTCAGGTCCTAAGTAAGGTTCCCCAATACTCAAGTCAATAATTGCAAGGTGTTAAGTTAAAAGATAATATAGCATTGCCCATGTGTAAGAAGACTGATTATATAATATCCAAGTTAAGAAAATTCTTTTCGTAAGGGATGAAGTAAACGTTATATTAGCAAAATGAAGATTTGACCTTTATTTGTGGTCCTCAAAGCATTGTAAAAGTAATCATGCAAAACTGATGCTATCTTTATTTGAGAAATTTGTGATCACTTTCAAAACATTTCTTTTGGAAGTGTATCATTCATGGCGCTTTTTAATCACAAATAATTGAAAGAGTAAAGTTCATATTCCAGCCTATGAATGCAATCAATGATTTTCAAGGAATTGTGATTAGTCTTTCTTTGATTCAAGAAGGTTGTATAACAAGTTAATCTGAATCGTATCAAGGAGATTTATCAAAATGATCTCTCCAAGAAAGGCCTTATCTCTATCAAGAGTTCTTTTCATGATATTTCATAGTCTTGATGCTCAAAAGGATCCACGAAAGTGAAGATAACACTTCCATTGTCTAAAAAAATTCAAAAGGTTGAATGAGTAATTAGGTGAACCACAATAAATTCCTATAGATCTATATCTTTGATAAGGTGAAGGCTGATAATGATTGGAAAAATAATATGTTTGAGCCTAGATTAGTACATGGAAATTTTGATGACATCTCCTAGTTTTCAATCAATATGAGGATGCTTAGAATACTAGAGAGATATCATAAATGTGAAAATTCAAGAACTACAAGGTAGAAGTAATTGTGTAAGAGAAGTAAATAAATTGATTAGACCTATAGGTGATCATGATGCACTTAAAAAGATTCATTTAAATCTTTAAGGTTGAGAATCATATAGGATCATAGTGTTTCGCACATAATTTTGTTCCAGAATAGATTTATTTTTATCTTTTTATCCTCTTGAGAAAAAAATAAGGGTTAGGGCTAGGAGGAATACCTGTTGAGTGTTGGGAAGGTGTGCGCATACCATAGAGAGATCAGACCGATTGTGAAGAGATCCTTTTTGTCTGGGAAGGACTACCTATAAATAAGAATGCAAGACCACCATATTTTTGTTAAACAATAAGTGAGGGAACTGCCTTGGGCCCAGGAAATATTAGAATTCCTTTCAAAGGTGGTCAGTTCCCTTTTAATACAAATTAATGCAAATGATAATAAAGAAGCTATTGCGAAATCACGATTTAGGTACCTCATTACTAAAAGCAATAGAGACTAAACTACCAATAATAAAATGTCATGTTGTTTATTTGGTCACTGGTTATTGATACATTTAGATCAAGTTACAGGGATAGACAAGGCTGGATATGAGATTGTTTGGAGGTAAATAGGTGAAAGGTTGGTTTTTGGTATAAGTCACAGTGACCGATGCCGGTCACTGGATAACCGACCACGGTTATAAAACTGGTACTGGTAGGGGATAACCGATATCGGTAGGGGCAGTGATTTAGGGGCTTTTAAATGGAGGTTGGTTGTAAGGTGGTTATGGGGTTTAGAAGGTTGGTAGATGGTTGAGGGGAGTAGTAGGGTGATAGAGAAGACTCAGAGAGTGAGAAAGCTATCTTTGGGGCAATATAGAGATGGATGAATGAAGGTTAGGTGTAGGGTGCTGCCGGGTGGTAGATCCAAGAGTGAGCTTATAATCACTATGAATCAAAAGTTCACAAAGTAGTGTCTAGAAGCATACAAGGTAATAAAAGAGACTACTTACTAGTTTCGATGAGATGTAGGTCCAAGGAATGTAGTGGCAAAGGCAAGGCAAATCGAAAGTGAGCTGATGAAACTATCCTCTGACTCTCCCAATATTTGGATGAGTGTGACCATGATCTAGTTGCTCAGTTACAGTCTTGGGCTCAATACTCCTCTCTGAAACCTCTTCTCTCTCTCTCAATTGTCCCTCTCTTGCCAAATGAATTCGGATCCCTTTGTTTTGGTTGGCGGAGGTCATTTATAGGGAACTAATGGTACTTACCTAACCGATGTCTTTGGTCACATAGGGACAATGTCAAGTTAGGTCAAAGTTGGCTATTTTTAGTAAAATTGCCAACTTTCCCTCCTTTTCTCCCGAGGGGTCAATTGTGGGCTTGGTCAAGTCATTATTAGGTTCATTTTGGTGCGAGTGAGGGTGATGAGTCATTAAAATAGCCAACTTTCCCTCCTTTTCTCCCGAGGGGTCAATTGTGGGCTTGGTCAAGTCATTATTAGGTTCGTTTTGGTGCGAGTGAGGGGTGATGAGTCATGGGTGTGGGTCTAGAACAAGTTATAGGTCTTAATTAGGTTAGTTTAGGGTTAGGGCTAGGTCATGGTGAGGTGGCAAGGTGAGGTGGCAGGGTTGGAGATGTGGATTTATTAATTATAAGGTAATTAATAAATAATTAAATGTGTAAGGTTTAGGTGGTGAGGTAGGGTTAGGTTACGAGATGAGATGCGGGGCACAGGGTGTCGTAAGACCCAAATTTGGTGTCTACATTTGCCCCTTGTCATGTAGCTTGTCTTGTAAAGTTGCATTGACAATAATAAGAAGTGGTTGCCCCAGTTAAGGGTATAGGTAATCCCCCTCAAATCTATCATAGATTGAGGTGACGTGAAATCAGGGATAGGGTTGATAAAGGGTGAATGATGATGAGATGATGGTAAGATGGTGGGGTAAGTTCAAGGAAGCAGATGCATGTTGAAATGTAGTAGTGCGACCAAGGTACACGATTTGAAGAGCAAACAAGCAATTCATAGGCAAAGGTCGATAGTTTATCCAAACAAGGTTGATATAATCCTGGTATCCAAGGCATAGGAAGTAGCTCTAGGGGATATAACGGGTAAGGTACCAGAATGTTTAGGCATGTTCAGCAGTACCAAATGGTTGGTTTGGTTGAGATAAACGTCATGGTCTCGGTCTAGGCAAAGTTGGTCGGCTGATCAATTCAAGTATCCTAGTCATGCTAAAACACGAACAGGTGAGCTCGATTGAACAAACAGCTACATGATGGGTGGATAGAATCGTAATTTGTGGGCCTCGGTCGAGGTACTTAATTGGTGCGGTCTTGGGTCAGGCCGATTGGTTGGGTGCGGCCGTGGGTCGGGCCGATTGGTTGGGTGTGGCCGTGGGTCGGGCTGATTGGTTGGTTGCGGCCTTAGGTCGGGCCGATTAGTTGGTGTGGCCTTGGGTTGGGCCGATTGGTTGGTTGCAGCCTTGGGTCGGGCCAATTGGTTGGTGTGGCCTTGGGTCGGGCCGATTGATTGGTTGCGGCCTTGGGTCGGGCCGATTGGTTGGTTGCGGCCTTGGGTCGGGCTGATTGATTGGTTGCAGCCTTGGGTCGGGCTGATTGGTTGGTTGCGGCCTTGGGTCGGGCCGATTGGTGAGTGTTATCAATATAAATACACAAAAATATTTATATTTTTAAGGAAAACACAACACATGAGAGGTTATGGTAGGGGATGGTCGAGCTAACCTTGGGAGACCCCATTTCCCCTAAGTGTTGCCTACATAGCCCATTCCACAAAGCAAGGAGGGGCCTCGAGACCAATGTAGTTCTCCCTTAGGACCAAGGACAGTGTGAATTCGGGAAATTTGGTTGTGGTTAGGAAATTTGTTGGTTGGTAAAAGTTTGATGTTGGTAGGGTAATGTTGTTGGTGTTGGTAAGGTATTGGTGGTGTTGGTGTGGGTATAGGTGAAGTGAGGGTTAGCTTACCCAAGCATAGGAAACCGTGTGTTGATTAAGTTCAACACATAATCCTAGATTCAGTAAAAGAGGCAAAAATGTCCCATAGTTGGAAAGAGCTAACCAAACCACGTATTATCATAGGATGAGCTTGAATCCCTAGGTACCTTGCATAGGTGAGAAGTCGATAGGTGAAAAGAGTTGTATAATCACAATATATCGGATATACGTCATGTCCCTTGAGTTTTGTTGTTTTGAAGAATGGTGAGGTGAGGTGGATGGTATAGCTGGGGCACAGAGAACTTGTTATAAGGTGATTATTCTAACGAAAGAGAACCAAACCTAAATAGACAAGTCCATGACTCAAAAGTGCTTTTGAATACTACTTTTATTTTTCTAGATATAGACTGATCGATGCGGGAAGTCTATATGGGATATGCATTTTGTTGTTCTTGAGGTCTTCACAAAGCTGATCAATGTGAGAAGCTTTTGATAGAGGCTGACTTTGTATAGCTGTCCTTCAAGGGAGCAGTCTACTTATAGTAGTAGATACGGCTTTGCACATAGCTATCCTTTGAGGGAGTAGTCTAGTTTATAGCTTAGAGGTCTAGATGTTCGTTTGGCATGAAGCATCTAGTTTTGCAGGAAGTTTGACTCAAGAATATCCCATAATTGTATAATTGAGAACTTGTTATTTTGATACTTTTAAGTCATGGACCAGACTAAAAAGGGGAAGGCATCTTTAAGAGGAGGTGATGATCAAACCACGTGAGTTTGATTCTACTTTGAGATGCACAAAACAAGGTGTATGAGGTGGTAAATGAGCTCAAGGGATGAGCGCAAGGTAGATAAGAAGTGATGTAACACTAAATTCAATAGTAGAATGGTCAGAGATGTAAGACATTAAGGGGTTCAGCTCAGGTTTACCATTAAGTGAAGCTAAACGATAAGTACCTAATCCGTAAGTGTGAGTGATAATGTAAGGCCCAATCCAATTAGGAGAAAATTTTCCACGTTTGCTATTTTCTAGTTTGGTTACATGTTGATTCTCTTTGAGGACAAGATCACCAATCTTAAAGGTACGCTCATGAATTCACTTATCATAAGCACACTTGATGCACTTTTGATAAATTTGAAGGTGGTCAAGAGTTGTAAGATGACACTCGTCAAGAAGCTCCAATTGGGCTAACCACTCTTAGCGGAAGTCATCATTGGTGAGAATATCCTAGAGAGATATTCTGAGGGAAGGGATTTGTATTTCGAGAGGCAAGAAAACCTTGGTACCATACACCAAAGAGAATGGTGTGGCATTAGTGGAAGTATGAATGCTGGTACGATAAGCCCAAAGGGAAAAGGGGATGTGATCCCCTCGTCATTTTAGTGACACGTACGACATTAGAAATCCATTGAGGATAGTCAATAGGTAAGATGAAAGAAACAGAAAGGAGTCATTAATTATCTTCTTTAACCAAGAAGGAAATGCGTGGATGCATTTTTCTAAGTTTCGTTTAACCGGTTTGGAGTCCGGTTTTGAGTGATGTTATGGACAAAGAATGTCGGGATCGATTCCTGGCATGTCGACGTAGGACCAAGTGAAAGCTTGATTACGAGCACTGAGGAAGGTAGTGAAGGCGACTTGTTCTGATGCATCGAGAGATTGTCTGATCTTTACAATGTGAGGATCGTCCTCCATGTGGATGTTGATCTCTATAGTCGACTCATTCAACATGGTTTGGGTTTTAGATGGTAAGGCACGTTGAATATAAGAGTCATCCACACCAAGGTAGGTGAGGATGGAGTCGTCATCCTGGCACTCCACAACATTAATCAAAGGTGAGTCTTCTTTGATCATGTCTGGATACAAAAGGGGGAGAGAAGATGGGTCTTCACCATCACGTTGATAAGTGAGAGGACCTAGGAAGATAGCATTCATGAAAAAAAAAAAAAAGTTAGGAGGGATAGATTCTGGGTCTATCGACTCCATGGGTGAAGATGGCAAAATGGGCATTGATGGTTTGGAAGGGGTGACTTTGTCATCTTCTTGGATACAATTGACACGAGGTTTCTTCAGTGTAGGTGGTTCAGAAAATCCAAGACCACTACGATCTTTGTGTTTACGTGTAGTCATGGGAATGATCGTATGTCGGCCTTGTTCATAAAGACCGAAACCAAAACCTTTCCAAGCAAATGAGTCGTGAAGGTGAGGGAAAAAGACGGTTGGTTAGATATTAAAAATTAGATAGGAAGGGAACCACACCAAGGGGAGGTTCAAGGGTGACAGAGGATGTGTTGACACCCCCATACATTAGGTTGGTGCGGCAATTAGGTGGTCCGTAGGAGATCACCTCCCCCACACGACGATTGTAGGTAGGATGTGCATGTAACTGTCCATACTCTTGTGGGGTACGGAAGGTGCTAACATTGTATAGGTGGTACTCCCCTAATGTAAGGCATTGAAAAAAACTACCAAGGGATCCGAGGTTGGGATGTTGTCCGCGGGGAAGGAAGAGGTATTCACGTCGGTGGTTTCATTGGTCGAAGGTGTGGGTGCGGCTAAGGTGGATGGTTGAGGCGTGGTTGAAGTAGATGGTTGGGTCAGATCAATGGGTGCCTTGACTGGTACAAGCACATCATTAGGGCGGTATAACATATTGCAAGTTTTGAAGGGGGAAGCATCAGCTGTGATGGTGTATGACTTCCCCTCATACTCGAATTTTATGCATCTATGTAAGGTGGAGGGAACGCATCCCATAGCCCGGATCCAAGGGCGGCCTAACAACATGTTGTATTGGAACTCTCCATCAAGGACATAGAAGAGTTCAGGAAAGGTACATGGCCCTACATGAATGTTAAGGATCATAGTGCCTAGAGTAGAAGTAATAGCATCTTTGAATGAATGCAACATGGTGGGGTTGGCACACATGCAGCTAGGAGGGATATTCATCTGTTGGAAGGCTTTGGAAGAGATGATGTTTAGGCTAGCACCCCCATCAATCATAACATGACGTACCCAGATGTCCTGGACGTAAGCCGAGATGAAAAGAGTGGGGTCAGGATCTTCTACACCAAAGATGACAATTTCTTCTTTGGAAAAAAATGACAGCAGCGGCTTGTTGTACAGGGACAGAGGTGGTTGTGGAGGTAGGTTGTTTGGTGAGAGAAGCAACATGGTTGGGTGTTAAGATGGAGGCAACGGGTAGGGTTTCATTCAGTAGGACCTCTATCCCTTGGAGGATCTCAATTAGAGCTTGCCGATGAGATTCAGATGTTTGAATGAGATCATAGAGTGTCATTTTTACAGGAGATTGGTGAAGTTGTTTGATCATGGTGTGATGGGAAACTCCATCAGAGACTAGATAGGTAGGTCCACGAATAACCACTTTAGGTGGTGGTGTGATCGAGATGGCGGAAGGAGAAAGAGAGGCCACATGTGTGCTCTCTTTAGCTTTTCCATTGTTTTTCTGACCTCGAGTAGCAATGCTAATCATGTTGATCTCGTGAATACAAGATGAGGAAGATGGCAGGGATAAGTCATTGTTCTCGAGAGGTGGGGTTGCAATGATGATAGATTTTGGCGAGGCGGGGACAGGTGGTATAGGAGAAGGGATCGAAGCTAAGGGCTTTTCCCTCCGTAAGTTGTCTTTCTTAGATTTTCTATCCGAGATAGGCAACTGGTGAAAGATGGCTTTCAAAGCTTTGCATCCTTCTACATTGTGTCCTAGTGTACGGTGGTAGGCACAGATTTTAGATTCATCATAACCTATAGGTTGAGGTTTAGATGGATCATAGGGTCTGAGTGGGGGTAGGGAAATGGTCGCATCCCATACAAACATAGCAAGGATCTTGGCGTAAGATCCTTTGAGCGGGACAAATTCAGATGAAGATGAGGCTATTGATTGAGTGGGTGAGATTATTGATTGTTTTGGTAATGGTTGGGTATGAGTGGTTCATATGGGTGGTGGTTTAGGCAAGGGATTTTGATGATTGGGTTTAACTAGGTGTGGCTTCTTCTGCGTAGAATTCATGTTTAGTTGGTTAGATGATGAGGCCACAGATGACATGGTGGCTAGGAAACAACCACGGGAAAGAGGAGTGACAACAAACAAGTCCTTCGATGATCGAGTTTTCTTAGGGTTGGTAGGTAGGCAGGATACTTGGGGTGACGGTGTTGAGATGCCCGTGGATTTCTGTATGGGTGCAGAAGGTGCAGGTCGTGTTAAAGAAGACGTGGGAGGCATGGTGTATTGAGGCAAGGTGGAGGGGTGAGGCCCCAATATAGAAGGTAGGTGTGACTGAGACGGTTGAAAATGTGCTCACTGCACTCAAAGTGTGATCGGGGGCAAGGGTTTTAGTTGTGGCAGAGGCATAGATTGGACTCGAGGAGATTGGGTCTGTCTCCTAGGTGGATTGACGGCTTTATTTTTGGATAAATCTAACCGTTTAGGTGGGTGCGTCAGGCTAGGTATTGGTGAAGTCCCAAGCATATGGGGAAGGTTTGGTTAGGTTGATAGAGGTGGATGAGGTATTAGTAGAGATGAGGGGGTGAAGGTGAGGACATAGGCATTTTGAGCTGCTATAAAAACTTTGGGCATATGGTAGAGGTGTCTGGATTAGTCATCCGCATTTGAGTAGAGTATGGTGTACTCAAACGCTCCCATAAGACTCATCTATCTTCCTGGGGATGAAAATCCTCACGTGTGGATGGGAATTTTGGTATGGAAGAGAAGTGGGTTGTGATTCCAGTCCACTGTGGGTGTGATACAGGGGGAAAATGAGGTGATGTATCAATGGGTGTTAAGAGGTTAGCTGGTCGCTGGAAAGATTTAGGCGATGAAGAACCGATAGGGAGGAGGATCCGTCATGGTTAAGGATTTTGGTGATGTAGGCTTGAGGGGTTTCTCCTCTAAGGATGGAAGAAAAGTGGTGATCCTTCCTCTTTTGCAATAAGAGTGGTGGAAGGAGATGTTTGGGAAATAGATAGGTTGGATAACATCCGCTCACAGTCTTGCAGGGATGTGGTGTAAGAAGGCTCTTCTGTGAGAAGAGAACTCTGGGCGGTTGATTCCTTTATGGGTAAAGGAATAGTGGGGCTGTCCTCTTGTCCTGATGAAGGAGAAGGGGGCGAGGACCCCTGCGTTGGTGAAGAGGCTTGATTCAGAATTTCCTCGATGGAAGCCCTTGGTTGGGAGTTGAAAACCGCATGGATCTCATGCACACTCTTCTCCTCGGCTGAGGTTTCTTGGTTTGTGTTACTGTTAGATGAATGGTTTGGAAATGGTTTGTTGAAGATTTTTAAATTTTGATTAGCAGGGGCATTAGGATTATCGAGGGTTATATCCCCTACATCAACCATTTCCTGCACTATGTTTTTCAACATCTTGTAGTTTTCGTGGTTGTGTCCCTTCACGTGATGGAAGTTATAGAAGTCATTTTCTTTATACCAAGAAGGTATAAAGACGGGCGGAATCAAACCTAGAGTGAGGTTTAACAGGAGGCAAGGTGAGAGCTCCTGCTTTAAGTAATTTGTCCAAGATCACATCATAAGTTTCTCCCAAGGGAGTGTACTTGATGGGATCAGCTTTATACTTATAGGTGGATTTGGCATTGGGTATTAGATGGTGCTTGAGGGAAAGCTCGTGTGTATAGATGCTAGAGAGCGAGTTATGAAAAAGGTAATCTGTGGGAGAGATGAAGTAGGGGCAATGGATGGTAGTGATATGTGGGGCCCCAAATTAACCAATGGAAGGCCAATTGGTGTAGTATGAACCACCAAAGCCATTGAGTGGGAGATGGGGCTAAGGATGAAGATAATGAGGCAGAGTTATTAGGTGGGGAAGGGGCTAAGTGAGTGGCTATACTAATTGGCATACCAAAGAGGAGATGATCTGTTGAGTGTACGGTTTGGGGTATGAGACAAATAATACTGTATGGCGCTAGGATTAGCATCCAAAAATTTGGCAAAGTCCTGGATCTCCTACAGGGATCTTGGGAAAAGCACTGGTGTCTGTAGGATTCCCCATAGGATGCAAAGGGGGTGACTCAGGCAAAGACATGGAACAAGCATGTGAAACCATGGCTGTAGCTTGTTGCCAGTGATAACAACCATGGACAAGAGGATACAACAGAGAATTAGTCAATCAGAATAGAAATAGCAACAAAATGTTGGAATTGGTAGGTTGGTTTGTCAGGAACTGTGAAACATAGTAACCAATATCGGTCAGTAACCGATGTTGGTCGGACAAGATAGCGGTGTCGGTCAATGTAATCGATGTTAGTAGAAGATGACCGGTGTCAGTCACTGTGAAGGCAAAGAGAGAATGTAAGAGGCTGCTGGTTTGGGGATAACAAGGGTTAGTATACCCACCAAAATATCGAAGTGATCACTGAGACAGGGTATAACAGAGAAACATAACTGAAAGAAAAAAAAAAAGCAAGATACACAAGCAAATCAAGAGACTAACCCTAGGATTAGTTTTAATCACTTTGGGCTTATGCCTTAGACGCAAGATGATGTCAATCCTAAACAAAAGACCTAAGGGAGATGTTAAGTTTGTTTTGGCTTTTAAGGCTACCTCAATCAGGTGGAGGAATACTGTGGGAAGGGGGGATGTTTGAGATGTTGTGTAGATTATGATGTGATTTGGTATGTGTTGTGCAGTGAGAGTAAGATTAATTTCTCGTCAATACCGTGGATATCACCCCCACGTGTACGACCTATTACTTAATCTACATTCACTAAAATTAAAAACAGCAAGCAAGAATGTGATGCACGTGTTTTAAACCCAAATCGAAAATGATATTCGATGAAGCAAAGAAAGAGAAGAGGTTAAGAAGATGACTTTCACTAATGCAAAGATGTGAAAGAAAGACAAGTTCTTTTACCAAAATGACAAAATATTTTGTGAATATTTAGAAGAAAGAAACAACAAGTGTGCTCCCTATATGAAAACAAGCAAGAAAGAAAGAAACCTAAGAAGGGTCCCATCGGAAGTGAGCTGATGAAGCTATCCTCTGACTCTCCCAATGTTTGGATGAGTGTGATCGTGATCTAGTTGCTCAATTACAGTCTTGGGCTCAATACTCCTCTCTGTAACCTCCTCTCCCTCTCTCTCACTTGTCCCTCTCTTTCCAAATGAATTCGGATCCCTTTTTTGGTTGGGGGAGGTCATTTACAGGGAACCGATGGCAGTTACCTAACCGACGCGGTCGCGTAGGGACCGATGTTGGTTAGGTCAAAGTTGGCTATTTTTAGTAAAATAGCCAACTTTCCCTCCTTTTCTCCTGAGGGGTCGGTTGTGGGCTTGGTCAAGTCATTATTAGGTTCATTTTGGTGTGGGTGAGGGGTGATGAGTCATGGGTGTGGGTCTGGACCAAGTTATAGGTCTTAATTAGGTTAGTTTAGGGTTAGGGCTAGGTCATGGTGAGGTGGCAAGGTGAGGTGGCATGGTTGGAGATGTGGATTTATTAATTATAAGGTAATTAATAAATAATTAAGTGTGTAAGGTTTAGGTGGTGAGGTAGGGTTAGGTCATGCGAGATGAGATGTGGGGCACGGGCGTCGTAAGACCCAAATTTGGTGTCTACACATAGTGTTTGTGTATAATATCTAAGAATCTGATATTAAAGGTAGCAGAGTAGGTCTCAAATGTTGATAAGAATTCCTCTCAAGATATGAGTTATGCTTTTTGAAGTCTGGGCATAGTTGATATGGGGAAAATACAAAGGTGTCTTTGTTGATTCCTTTCATCTTAGTTGATTAGTAATGTCTATGGAATTTGGTCAAGGTTCATGTATAAGGATCATATATATATGACTACATAATCACTTTGCTCCTGGTTGTGTGTGCAACAAGATTGAGCTCGAGTGATCTTCTAAGTTTCCATCTATGATACTTGAAAATATGGTATGACAAGAGAGAGAGAGAGAGAGAGCTCCAAAGGATAATCTACAGTGGCAAGAGAATTTGTGGTCTTCTTAGGTATGAATAATGTCATGGTGTTTTCAGTTGTCTTATAAAATAATCCTCTTTTTTAGGAGTTGGTATAGTGCTAGGGTAATTGTATCTCAGACCATGAAGAATAGTGAATCAAATGTGTGTCATAGTACACAATGTGTCTTAGATGTCTAGTTGATCAAAGTAGACTAAGAAAATTTGTAATGAGGCAAGTTAGGTATGTGCAAGTGCTAGATAGGTCTCTAAATGTGGTAGGTTCTGAAACTAGGTATTTGGGCCTAAAATACTATGTTGAAAGTAATGAGAGTCACTATCAAGAAAGGCGAATGCATGATTATATGTGCCTAAGTATATATAATATTTAATACCTAGGTGATTCCTTGTGTGATCTTAAACATGTATGAGTAAATGTAAATTTGTGAAGGATATTACCTTGAAGGAATCAAGGTATGCTCATTGTTGACATAGAATGGATGACCTACAAATATTAAGTTGGTTTAAACAAGAGAAATGGTTGAGACTGTCTCATAGCTAATTTGAGGTGGCTTAGGAGCCTAGAAAGCCTTATAAATCACAAGTTAGTGGATATATGGTGGATTTTTTTGAGGGGGAAATTTTCTTGCTCAAATCAGTGAGTGGTCAAGAAAAGTAAATAGAAAGCACTGAAGAGGTCCTTTAGGAATGTCTAGTATTGACTAACTCATCCTTATGGATTGAATGCAAAGTAAAAGCTTGTTTTCTTATAGTTTTAGGTAGAGGGTGATGTAATGATTACAGGGGAAGATGCTTGAGCTTAGTACATGAGGTACATATATTATTTTGATGGCTAAATTTAAACCAAAAGGCACTAAAAATCTGATTCAGGGGATCTAAGGACCAAATTGTAAAATTTGCTACTCTAAGGTTGAGTTGAGATTGGTGTTGAATGGTGAAGTGAGATGGCTGAATATGAAGATAACATGTTTAGGAGGAGCATTGTATCTGTTAGATGAAGTAAGCTATGCATATGAGTGAGTCTTATTAGACAAAAGAGCAACATAATTCAAGGGGAATATTCTTGAGGTAAGGTCATGTTTTTCCATTTCTTTCTTTCATGTTACTCATGATGTTGGATGTTTTAACCTTTGTCATATATTTCAAAGGGGGAGAGAGTGCAATCATAAACAAGATAGGAATGCTATGGAGATGATGTGGTTGTTTACCATCAAAAGTTTTTGAGTTGTTGTCATCAATGACAAAGGGGTATATTGCTGAACCCTAGTGTAATGGTGTTCTCATTGATGTCAGGTGGCATTGATGGAAAAGGTGTGAATTGTGAAGTGAGGCTCATTACAAGGAAATGAAGATTAATTGGTAGTGCCTTATCAGGTTCATTGAGCATTCAAGATGGTTTCAATATGATTTCAGGGGGTTTTGCAAGTTTGGTCAGTAAGGTAGGAGACCACTGGAGGTATGGAGATGGTTGGTAAGATTGTCACATGTGATCTATAGGTCGTACATGATGATTCTAACATGTTCAACAGCTTTTGGAATGAGCAATGTGTCAAATTTTGGGAGTCATAGTTGTAATCGGTCCATTTAGGCCTAGGTATGGATCCTAAAAAGGTGAAGAGCACAAATAAGGTCACGAAAATCCTATGTAAGCATGGTATGGGGATAATAATATTGTCTAGGGCATGTATGATAATTCATAAGGCTTACTTTAGCTTCTGGAGGTAAATTTCAAGTTTTCACTAAAACTGCCTTTAAGGACTAACAATGAAGTCATGGGAAAATAATATTGGTATGAGTAGTAAAAGAAAATTAATGAAGAATTAATCCATGGATCAAGTATAGGGATGATTTTTATGCTCGTGTGTCAAATTTCATCAAGTTTTGAAATGGATTTTTGAAGTTATTCAAGTTTTACTAAAACTAGTTTCTAGATGAATGCAACTCGAGCACCTTGGGAAACACAATTATGAGCCTCATTTGGATAAATCATATTATTTTTTGAATATAATTCCAAGCCTGATATTTTGAAAATTGTTTGAGGGTCAAATTTAAAAGAACAAGAAATTTCTCATCAATTTTCCAAGCCTGTTTTTCTCTCTCCCAAGCACCTTCTTGAATCGATGGGAGTAAAATGAGGTTATTTTCCTCTAAATAAATTTTGTGAGTTGTTTCAAGTTTCTCAGGGTTGATGAAGGATTCCTCTAGGTCAGATAATGACATTAATTCTCCTCAAGTATAATTGTTTTTACAAGTTTCACTCAGTGGGTTGCAAGTGGTGTCTTACAGTTAGGATGTGTGAAGGTACAATCCTCAAGTTTTTGTTTTGAAACAAATGCTGAGTTTGAAAAATAATTTTCATCCTTCCACAATACCATGGTGAGTTTTCAAAGCTCAATATGGTCTCAGTGTAGTAGAATGATGTCATAATTCTCCATTTCCCTTAAACTACCTTTTAGACTCAAGTCATGGAGTATGAATTATGGATTTCAAATGTGGTCTCCACCTCATTGTGTATGTTCTTATGGTTTTGAATATGGTAAAATGGTATTATCCTCATTATTATTTCCCTCAAGTTGTTTCAAACAAGCTAGAGGTCTATTTGAGGCTTGTAAAGCTCAAGGTTTTATAATATATAGATTGTACTTCATTGTACTAGGACATGATTTTAAGAAAAGATGGATTTTGGTGTTCACGGAAAAGTTTGATGTCCAACTAAGGTTTAGAATGCTCCGATTTCCTTTAAATACAAAGCATTACCTCAATTTAGAATTAGACTCTACTCAATCTTTGAAAGAAGACCTATAAAACCACTACACACTATACAATTCAAGCAGATGAAGTTGTTAATCAAAGGTTCGAGAAGTTTTTGTATCTTGGAAAGCTACCTTAAGATTGTTTAAACCTTTTTGAGCTAGAAGGTTTCAAATTAGATGATTCTAGGACAAGAAATTGTATTTTCTACCCTCTCGGGCTTGCATAAGTGAATAAACCCCTCTCTAGGGTTCTGAAAGGAAAATTGTATGCAAATTTTTTTGAACCAGCAAAAATCCATGAAAACTCAAACACATCTCTGCCTATTAATTGTCTAACATTTTCTTCAAGTTTTATATCAAATCATCAAGCTTGGAGTCAGTTCTTCATGTGATTGTGTTTGATAGGGTAAAGATTGTTGTCTACAATTACTCTGGTAAGGTAATTTTGCATTCTTCTCTATTCTTGATGACCCAAAACATTATGAAAAGATCCAATGTGATTAAAGGTGAAGAAATATCCTCTTGGTTTTCCTTGAACATGTTTGCAAGACATGAAATTTATAGTAGAGTTCAGATTCCTTCAAGCCTGTAACAACTAGTCTTGTAGTCTTTGAGTCATGGTTTGATTTCAATGGAAGAATGGGCTCAATAGTGAAGGAGTGAAGTTTTTAAAAGTAACAAAGGTATTGTGGAATAGTTGTAGTGTGCACCTCAAATGTACTACATCCTTCATTGTAAAAAACTTGTATACGACATTCATAATTATGTTGCGATTACTCTATGGTGGCGAGTGATGTCAAAGGTATAATATGCTTACATGAAAAAATAATGAGCAGTTCAAAACATTGAACTTTATCTTAATCTTTCTCAAACCCATCAGTCTGCAAAACATGTGAAGAGTCTTGGAATGTGAAATCAAAATGTCAAAAACAGGAGTTTCTTAGTATACAAAAGTAAATTTTTTATGTAAAGTTGTGGTTGTTGAAAGTTTATGAATAGAGTGTAATCATGTGAAGAGGTGAAAAATAAGTGAGAATGAAGATTGGAAGAGCTTTATGATTTACGTTGCAAATATGTATGTTTTTTAGAAGAAGAATGCATATATAAACCAGGGCATGCTTTGTTGATATAAACCAATGAGGTGTGAAGGAGTAAGAAATGATTGTGAATGAAGGAAATGAGATAAAGTCATCACAAAGAGTAATAAGGGATTGTTAGGATAATCCTTAAAAAGGTGAAAACCCGATTAATGCATGTTGAAGACCTTGAAAATTTCTAATGATGAATTGATGAAGAAAGAGCTTGTGACCAAGAGTAAGATATAGTTATGGAAGGATGATTGAGATGAGAAAGAAGATTGAGGTAGGGAAAATTTTAATGGTGAATATTCATTAATTCACAAACATTCTCGAGGGTTTTTAAAATTTGAAATTGGCAAATTTTTAGGGTACAAATTAGGACCAATTCGCTAAAATTTTTTGGGTGCAATTCAATTTTAGGGGTCAATTAACCATTCTTGCAAAATAGTAATTCAAATAATTCATCTAATTATAATAAATTGATAGCATTTTTTTATGCTGCCGCCAACAACATATAGTATGTTGTTGGCGAGCATAAAAAAATGCTACCGACAGATAGTATTTTTATGTTATCGACCAACAACATATTATATGTTGTCGGACAGTAGCATAAAATATGCTACCATCCGGTATCATTTTCTATGCTACCAGCCAACAATACACTATATGTTGTCACCACTAGCATAAATTATGCTATCGATTGGTAGCATATAAAAAAGCTACTGTCTAGTATAATTTAATAGTGATGTCATGATGTCTTGATATTCACCATTCATGTGAAAGATAATTTTTGCATATTTACCAAATATTTTCTAAGATTTTTTTGGAGAGAGCCTTAAAATTTTCCATCAGTCAAGGTGATAATGTAAAACTAGCTGATTGAGATAAGAAAATAGTGACCTCATAATGTTGTAGATCAAATACATGAGAATTTGTTACCTAGAAAAGTTGTTGTTTGTGTTATTGAATGAGTGAAAACATGACATGAAGATGTTAGTGTATGTGAGGTCTATATGACACATATTGAATGCTAATTAGGTGATTAGAAGGAAAGTGAATTGAGGGAAGAAATGAAAATAATAGTGATTTGATTTAGTTATCACCATCATTTGTGTAAGACAACAAATTATGAGTGATTTTTTTGAAAAATTATAAGTTGTTGCTTAGAATAAGGGAGTAGTATCTTCCTTGTATGTTTTTCCTTGCAGAATAAATAAGTATAAGGCTGATTGATACTAGGGAGTTGAAGCTTCCAGGAAATTTGAAGCTTGTCAAATATTGAGTAGTAGCTTGATTAAATTTTGGAGTTACTGACTCCATGTTGAGTTGAAGATATCTTGTGAAACCAATGTAACATTTATAGGAAAATATTGTCCTCGGCTAGTTCTTGGTTTGTGAGGTTTTCTCCCAATTTGGGTTTCCCACATTAAATATTTTCTCTTTGTTTTATCTTATTTTAGCTACTTGTGGATGTTATTTTGATTTTGATGTTAAAAATTAAGTAAATTGAATTATGAGTTAATATTTGAACAGACACTCGATTCACCCCCTCTCAGTGTTCTAAGTTCCAACAGGCTAGAATATTACGTTGGACTTCCTATTGGGTGATGAAATCCCAATAGTTCCACTTAGTAGAAGATGTTTAAGATGTGTAAATTGATGTGTGCATTTTGGATGTGTGTGGAAGAAGTGAATGTAAATAATTGACCTCCTAATTAAACTATGTTGTCAAGCAAGTATGAAGAGGTTCTTTTTAAGTCGAAAACAAAAGTTTTGTATTCGATGAAATAAAACAATCAAATAAGGGAAGAAGATGCAAAGAAATCAAATAGGAAAAAATGAAGAATACCTAGATAACACTATTTTTCCTTTTTAATTTTGTTTTAAGAAAATGTTATCGATCCAAGCAAGCAATCCACCATGCACACAAGCAAGTGAATCTCCCACTTGCAAGGTTAGTAGAAAGAGAGAAATGGAAAATAGAAATGAAAATAATGAAAGAACTCACTAAAGAAGGGTGGGTCCCATTGGGTGTGCCAAAAATGTTGACCAAATTTTCTCCTTCCTACTTTAGATTAGTGAAATAGTAACAAATAAAATAATTATCTCCAATAATGAGAGGGGTTAAGGATACATATTGATAATATGATGATGGATATGGGCGTAAAATATCCTCCTTGAAGTGAGATTGATTACCTACACAACAAAGAGAAACTCAAGAAGAAAATGATTAGTATATAGGAGGGTGGGTCATTCGATAATCTCAATCCTAAGAAGTGAAAAAATACTAGGATGGATGTCAACCCAATTTTATATAAATGTAGATGAAATGAATGATAATGGATAAACGATAAGATGCAAGAGGATCCGAACTAAAACAGAAAAAACCCGAAAAATACTAGATAAGATGAAAAACAAATCTGATGACAAAAATGATAAAAATTAAACCAAACTCCGATCGATTTAACGACGACTCGAGACTTCGAGGCATAAATGTTGGTGACTAGTAGATCTAAAGGGTTGATATGAAGTTAATATGGGATTGATCTCGATGTTGGAATGCTATAGAGGGCCTAGATATTGATCATAATAGAAAGGTTGTATGAATTTTTTTGGATCGAGATCGATGATGAAGATAGGAGATACCAAAAATTAGTGTCTATATTTTCTTATTCTTCTTCCAATTCTATAGTTTCTTTGATTTCTTTCTTCTTCTAACTATGTCATCTTTGTCTTCTTATTTTTTTGTCTTTCATCTCTCTCTTTTATCTTCTTCTTCATGTTTTTCTCTCAAAAATGAAAATGGTCTCTTGTTTTAAGTCTCCTTCAATTTTATTTTAATTTATTCTAGTTGTCCCAACTTCAAATCTTCCTCTACAATTTTTTTATCTTCATTTCCACCTTCATCCTCTTCAATAAATTTATCTCGCATCCTCAAAATATGTGTAAGCATCATAAAAGAATTCTTCAACTTCATTCTCTCTTTCATAACTAAAATTCTCTTCATCTTCATCATTTTTAAGATAAGATAAAATATCTCTATAACTTATTCCTCATCAAATTACGACTCTCTATGTACACAACCTCTTTGATGACCTCTTCTTTTTTTTGTTTTCCTTCTTCTCCATTTGTTTTAACCTCCTCTTTTATGTTCTTATTGTTTCTCTCAGTTGCATTCTTTTTCTTCTCTTCACAAGTAACATTATAGGCCATTGAACTCGTCTTATAATCACAATTACAACTTCTTTGTTTGCTTCTTCCATAATCACTATTTTCATCAACAACTCAAGTTGCTCCACATCTTTCTTAAGATATTTTAGTTCCTGTTGAAACCAAAAGTGTCTATGTTTTGTATCTTTTTTTTCCTCTTCTTTATTCTTTCTATCTCTTTCCTCTTACTTCTTCTTCTTATGGAATAGTAAGGTAGTCAATCCCTTCATTAACTCTTCTTTCTCCATTTTCTATTTTTCTCTCTAGCAAGTCTTTTCACCTTGCCCTATGTCTCACCTAGGCTTTTTCCCCATGTAATCTCTGACATTCTTCCTTTCTTATTTATTTCACTTCTTCTTATTCTTCTCATGGATTCTTTCCACTTTCCTAACATTTCCTCTCTAGTCTCTTTTCTTATACCTTATTTCAACCTATCAAAACCTTATTCATCTTATAGTTATAATAATCATCATTCAAATATTAAGATCAACTAATTTGATACCAAATTGATACAAAGGTGGAAAATATTTTTCTATTTCACCATGTGCAAAATGTTATCATTGTAATGTGATCCCGTCTATGCAAGGAATACCTTTAAGTGTGTTTGGATTTATAAGATAAATGATTCTATCATCACATTTGGTTGGTGTTTCCAATATTTCCATCTAGGGTTGATCTCATTCATGTTTATAACATGTCCATGCAATCTCAAGAATCAAATTAGGAAACATATAATTTTATTATAGTCCTCTAGAATTTTATTTATGAGTTAATATTCTTCTTGGTTCTTAAAAACTATTTTGAATCTTCTTCTCACTATCCTTTAATGTTCCTACAATTCATGAAGTTTCATATTTCCCATATGAACCATGAGACTCACCTCACTCTTTCATGTTCTCATAGTGATATCTTCTTTGTTTCTTTCCAAAGGATACCCCCGACTATCCTATTAGATTCCTTTACCTTTTCTCATACAATGTATTCTCTCTTTCTTGTTATTGTTTTCTCTCTTCTTCAATCTTGAATATGATATCTCACAACTCTTCATATACCCTATAACTATTCATTCATAGTTATTATACACCAACAAGATTCACAACTTGTTTTACCTAAATCATCTTGCATAGTAGAGTACTTAGACTATACTTTATCTTGAGTGATCATAGCTACGAGGTTTCTCCTATTACATAAGCTTATACTAAACTTCTAGAAACACTTATCCTATTTTAACCCCACATTTAATATCTGGCATATTCACTTGGACTATGTCCTTTACTATATTTTCTTCATATTGTCCTTCCTTGTGATCTCAATTTTACCATATTTAGCCTTTGTTTCAAGCATATTTATTAGTTTCTCCCCATATAATTTTATTTCCTATGGTATAAGCCATATTATGACTCTAATCATCATAAAAACAATCATAAATATTGTGTTATGCTATATCCCACATCACATGATAACTTTGCTTCTTCTTTACTCTTGTATTGAGGAGTGTTAGCATGACAGTCCATTTACAACTCAAGAACTTAGTAGGCCTTTCTCTAGGATTCATACACCCTTTTCAAACTTATTTCATGACTAAAAACCTTAGGCAACAATGAAAACACAAGAAGATAGAAATTAAATATTATTCTCCCTTAGCTCTACCCACACAAACTAGTAGCCATGTGGAACTTGTTTTTATTTGATAAATTTTTATAGGCTTGGTTTCTTGGAGAAAAATATTCTTTTTGGACACCCATTAAGCTCCATCAATTCATCATTGAAACATGTAACTATTTCTCAAGAGAAATATGCTTGATTTCTAGAAATCTTGTTTATATTAGGTCTTGTTGGAGCTCAAAATTGCACACGTACCAAATTAGATCAATCTATGGATTTGAGGCAACATGGGACTGTCTCCAAGTTGTGGGACTCAAACTGAGACAAGCCTCCAGAGAAGGCCAACTTCCACTACCCATTTATAATGCTAAACTACTCCTAGGAAAGGAAATACAACTACCTAGCACTAATCTATGATTCCAAGTGACCAAGGAGAGAGGGAGATGCATAAAATGGAAATCCTACACTAAGGGAGGTGATAGCACCAAAATAAGGGGAAAGACCCTTTTGAATGAGAGAAAAATAGAGAAAATACACTGGAAAGGAAAGAAATGAAGACCACAATCCAGAATAACACTTAAACTCTCATTTTTCCATAGTGCACAATAGAAATAAACTTTTCAATATGAAGAAAAATATGCAACACTCCAGCAAGTAGATGAAGAGGAAAGAAAATGCAACAAATCACCAGTTAGGGAAAGATAATAGCCACAAACAAGTATTTTATTGCTTTTAAGATGATGCACAAATCATCACATATGAGGAAGAAAGTATAAACACATTTCATAATCACAATCTAAGGCCTACAACTCAAGAACACTTGTGAAACACTTTACAATGGTGCCCTTGTATTCTAAAAGTATCCAATGCTTACAATGAGCATTACTCCACTATTTATAGAAGAAGAAGGAGAGAAGAGGAGGAGAAGAAGAGGGAAACTCATATTTCTTCTTCCAATCACCAACAACAATCATTAAAAGCCTACAAATACTCCTACAAAGCTATCGAATGTTCCTCTGTATGTTTTTTGTTTGTAGAAGAAGGAGGCCAAATTGGATCGAGATATGGTTGGTTGAGCTAATCGAAACTACGCATTTAACATCCCGATTCATGTTTCCTTGTTTCCCACCTATTAGACTCACCCAAAATCTGATTTTAAATCATCCAAAGTGTAGCTCATGTAAGTAACTTTCCAACAAGACCAAAAATTCAATGATCTCGATCTTTCCAACATGAGCTATGGTGCTTTTATGATTATAGCAAAAACTAAACACACAATAACATATGGCGCATCCTAGTTAATCTAAGGATCAGTTGACTAATGACTGAAATATTTTTCCTCTTTTTCTCCAACCAAACACCATTAATTTCTTATTTTTATGATTCCAAATTTAAGGGCTTGAGGATACCTTTCCAACGATATAAATTTTGTGTGATTTGGAGCTCTAGATCAAAAGATATGGTCATTTGAATATTTGCATGTTGGGCAGCACAAAAATATGACTAGTGGCATCATTTGATTAGCTCGTGGATTGCCTCTACCTCCATTTATTTTTCTTTGTTATTTTTCCATGTGTCGGTCTCTAATTTGGTTGTGGGGTTAGGATTTTCTTCCTTCCCTTTATTTTACCTTATCCTTGCAAGTGGGTCTACTTATTTTATGAAAAGTGATCTAATAAGAAAATACCATGCTTCTTCACAAAGTGTCGACTATCCTTTAATTGTATTGACCACCGTGAAACATGAGCCAATGATTAGGTTCTATGTTTCTTCATAATTCACCATTTTAGTAGCCTCCGAATGACCATTATGAAGTGTGAGTCAATGAGAAATCTCCACACTCTTTGCAATGTCATTCCTTTTGATAGCCATTTTGTCCCCTACAAAACATTAACCAATGAGATCATTCCATACCCCTCGAGTTGTCGACTCTTGATATCTCTTAAATGATAATCTGAAGCATGAGCCAATAGGAAATCTCCATGCTCTTCGTGGTGTCATTCTTTTCATACTTTTATTTTCCTCTTCATGATGTCGAATGTGAAAGGTGAGCCAATAAAAAGGCTCCACATAGCTTCAGTTGTTAGTTTTCAGGATTTTGATGGCTTCACATCACAATCTTTAACTTGATTGAACTTAGAAACTTGTGGCTTAAAAAATGATGTTAGGTACCCTTGTTGACTTTGTTGACTACCTGGACCTGACATTGTCATTGAACTTGGTTTATTTTGGGGCTTTAGGTCCATGAAATGGATCTACTTTAATTTTTTTAGAATGCTAACACATGTCCCTTCCACCTTGACCGTTGATCTTCGCCACCGGCCTCGCTAATGCTTGGCATTGAATTTGACAACCAAATGAACATCGGGAGGCTTTTAAACATAGCCCACTAATGAATTAGCTAAGTCTCTCATGGGTTTTCAAATGCCAATGGCTGATGCTTTTGGAAGGGGAATTTGACGGTTGTTTTGAACATCCCAAGATTTTAAAAAATGGCTAAGTCCATTTTTAATGAGTTATCCAAATTAACCCGAGGGGTAAATTTGGGATAACAATTTGGTGACCTCTAGGGGTAATTTTCTTGTTAAATTTGACCAGTATCCTTGAGTAATCCATTTGGCATGGAGTCAAGCCTGAAAACTTGAAGAAACTGATAAAAACATTAAAATTCTTACCCTGTCCGCATTATGAACTTAACACGAACTGGAATTTCCTGAAATTGATTTATGGAGCTTTGAATTACACTTAGAACTAATCCAACTATTTTATTGCACAATTAAATCTGTTATGCCTCGAGGTGAACTAAAAACAACCTTGGTATTTCTCTTAAATCTTATTTTTGGGAGTTTCTTTATTAAAACCTACAACCTACCCCCAAACACTTAATTTTTAACCAAGAAAGAGGCACGAGGAGCCATGAAGCTTGAATTGACCATTGTAATCATAAAAATTCTTGAATTAGGTTTTATGAGAGTGGAATTTTTTTAAACTCAATGATTTCACCCTATTTCCTCTACAACGATCTTTGACACTTTGGAACTCTTCTTCTCCACATACTTCCTCTGTAATCCTTCATGAGCACTATGCAACAAGACCATCCAAAAGTAAAAAAATATGCAAAGCACTTAGGGAAATGAAACTACTCTACCAACAAGACAATGTGTTGAAAGCACTTAGAGGAATTGAAAACTAATCTACTATGTACAAGATGCAATGAAATAACTTAATGGGAATGTTTAAGATAAATCCCATTAACTAGGATTTTTAGTACATCTCCATTAAGATCAGAAAACTCAAAAGAGTTAGCTTCCTTGCAAGCACTGATGATATAAGGCCCACTCCAAATTACATAAAATTTAGAGTGTCTCCCTAGTTTATCTTTGTCAGCATCCCATTTCAAGACCAAATCACCAACCTTAAACATCTAAAACCTATCCTTTTATCAAACCATTGTTTGGTTGATTTTTGATGTTGTTCTAATCTGATCATGGTAGAATTCCCCAGTTCTTCAAGTTCAACCAATTTTTCCATTCTTATTTCTCTTGATCTCCCTCTTAAATTCCAATTCTTGGGCTAATTCAAGTGACAAAGTAAGCCTATCTTCTTTACCATAGACAAGTTTGTAAGGGGAAGTACCAATTTCCTTTTGTTGAACCTTGGTCATTAGTTTTTTCATTGATGTCAAGTGTAATTGATGGAAAAGTAGTGAGTAGTGAAGTGACACTTAGTCAAATTCATGAATGTTGATTGGTAGTGCCTTTAGTGGGTGAGTGAGCATTCAAGATGGTTTCAGGACAAGTTAGTGTGCTACAGGCTTGGTTTGTGAGGAAGGAGTCCAGTGGAAGCATAGAAAAGGTTGGAATTATTGGTTTAATATGGTATATGGGTCATTAATGATGTTACAAGAATGGGAAAGAGATATCATAGGGTGTATCAAATCATTTGGTGGAAGTTACAATTGGAATTGACCCATTTAGGCATGTTTCGGATCCCGATGAGGTTTGAGAGGTTGGTATAGGTCATGGAAAGGTCATATAAGAATTTTTGTAGCCTAGTAATGTTATCTATGGCATGTGTTAGCAAAAACAAGGCTCATTTTAGCTTGTGGAGACAAAATTCAAAAGTTCACCAAAGTTACCTTTGAGGATTGACAACGTTTACTAAGGTAAATGAGATTAATCCAATTTGTACAAGAAAACATATTACTAACCAACACATGGAATGTGTATATGGATGTCTTTTAGTGCTTCATGCCAAATTTCATCAAATTTTGAAATGGGTATTTAAAGTTATTCAAGTTTTTCTAAAACTAGTGCTTGTTTGGATGGTGGTGTGGAATGTGAACTTAATAGAAGAGGTATTTTTCTTATTTATTCCCTTCATTTTTTTATAAATCGTGCATAGTCTCAAAATCCACTATAACATGATTTGTTATTAATTGTAACACGTTGTGGGCTAAGATTTTTATTTTTGGGGTTTACTGAGATAAGTTTAAGCTTTTTGAATGCATGGAGAAGGTGGAAAAATATGTCACCTTGCCACAACACCTTAAATTTTCAAGTTTCATTGAAATTGGATAGAAAAATCAATTCTTTAAGTGCTTCAAGTTATTACAAAGTTCAAATCCTAGCTCTAGTGTTTCTAAGGGGACTTTTCTTGCTTCTCCAAATTCCTCTAGTGAAAATTCATGATTTTTTTATTAAATCTCTATAGGGATATTATGATCATGTGGAAAAAGAAATTATATGGTCTCAACTCAAATCGGAGATAATTTCATTGCATAATTTTAGCACAGTCGTAACAGTCAGAAAAATTGTGTTCTAAATCAAATTGAAACAATATCCAAATTGTAAAGGTTTTTCTTCATTTCTCAGTCTCCAATAAATTTGAAATGAGATTGACAAGCATCTCATATGTTTGAAAAGTTTATTTCAACTAAATTTCTCATTACGATCTATGAACAAGCTCCACAAATACAATACAAAGTACTCATACCGTAAATTACACCTATAATGTTTTGTAAGTGGAACTTGACACTAGATAGAGTTTTGAAAGGATATCTTAGTTTTTCTAATGCTTGTAAAATGATGTCTTGCCTAGTGTGTAATTCATAAATTTTGACATGTTTGTTAAGACTGAGCTTCAAAGAATATAGTGGAAATTGAAAGTTCTTACAATGGATATCATATCGATGATACACCTCATAGCAATGGGAAGGTGCTTCCAAAATCATAAGAAGCCTTGGTTGATAATATAACATCCTGAGTCACTGAAAATTGAACTTGAATATATAACAAAAAGTAGTGAAGGGATATTCAAAGTTATAAAGCCTCCATTTTTTCTTTTGATGAAGTTGTAAGATCATGAGTTTCCTATTCAAGTAAAATAAGTCATGAAGAAGCTATAAAGACTATGAGTAGTTAAAAATTCATTTTTTTCTATCTAAGGTCAAATAAGAAGTTGAAGAGGTAGAGAAGTAATGAAGCATTTTGAAGTGAAGGGTTGTAATATAGTTTTTCTCAATTAGAATGGGTTTTGGAAAAAGTTTAGAATTTGAAAAGATTGAGAATGGTCGGTATTTTGTACTCTAGTTTATAGAATATGAAAGGCTAGCAGTTAAAAATGGTGTGAATAATTCAAATAGGAATATGGAAACATAAAAATTAGAATCTAAAAGGTCATTATTGTCTTTGAAACATGTTGTCTTTCAAAGGTATGACAAGAGAATGCAATATATATGAAGTGATGGAATGAAAGTGTGTGGATGATTCTAAGACCTAGAAGTGATATGAATGAAAATATGAAACTATGAAGTGATATGAATGAAAATATGAAACTATGAAGTGATATATAGAGAGATATTATGTGTAGTTAGAACAAAAATAATGAGTAAGAAATCTATGAAATGTAAAAATAGTGGTGAATAATGTTGATAGTGTGAGATATATGTATGTTACATGAAATATAAAGGTTATTGAGAAGGTATTAGGAAGATATACCTAGCGCATGAAAATAGGGAAATGAAAGGATATAATGAGTGAACATAAACAATAGAAGATATGAAAGTGATACATTAAATGAAGAGTCAAGAGTGAAAGAAGGCGAGAACAAGTATGAGTTGACTAGAGAGGTTGAACAAACTAAGATATCATATTTTTTTCTTGATTTTTTGTAGTTATAATATGGAAAAGGATGAATGTATTTGAAAAGGATAGAATACGGTGAGGTTCGAGAAGAAATTCAGTGTAATTGAAAGTAGTCTTAGAATGAGATATAGAATATGAAAGAGATTGATTACATAACTATCTTAGAAGGTGATAAATAGTTTATAAGGTCTGATATAGCAGTAAATGAACATAAATGAATCATATCATCTTGAATTGGACATGTTAATTACACTCAATATAGACATGAGAGCAATCAATACAAACCACTCTTATGAGGACAAAGAAGTGAATGTAAAAAAAGGTTATGAACTAGAGATTATGTGATTGAGAACTTTGATAGGGAAAACAAAGAAGGTAAATAAAATGAGTGAAGACCTGACATGAAGGTGTTAGTGAACTTGTGTCTAGAAAAATAGAATTTGGTTTGGTGATCGAGAAAAGAAAGGAAAACTAGGAGTAGAATTGAGAAGCAGAGAAGAGAAAAATTAGGGGTCATTATTAGTTGTGCGAGACATTAAACTAAGTGTGACCAATGTTTTGTAACTAAGTCTAAGTCTCACTTAGCATATAGGGGGTTGTAGCCTCATTGTAAGTAGTAGCTTACTAAATATCAGTTTTAGTTGGTTAAATTACATGGGGTTGACTCCTCGAGACCGAGTAAGTAACTTGGTCAAACTTAGGAGTTACAGCTCCAGGTTGAATAGAAGATAAACCATGAAATCAATGTAACTGATATAGGGAAATTTGATGCTAAGCCTAGTTCTTAGTTTCAGTGGTGTTTTTCCTAGTTTGGGTTTCCCACATTAAAATTGGTGTCTTTGTGTTAATTTCTTATGTGTGGTTTTATGTGTTAATCTTAGCTCATTTGAGAAAGTAAATTTGATAAGACAAGGATTCACCCTCTCTTAGTTTCAAAGTTTCCAACACCTTCTTCAATGTGATCCTATTATCCCAAAGAGCATTTTTCACATTTGTATACCATTGTCTTTGATTTATATCCATTGTCCTTTTCAGGTTCCTAATCAAGTTCTTGTTAGTGGATTTTTCCAAGACATTACCTTGAGGGTAATAGTTGGAAGAATTCTTCAAATAAATACCAAGTTCAAGAGCCCAATTAGAAATTTTAGATCTTAAGAAATCCTTTGCATTATCAGAAATGATAGTTTGAGGGATACCAAACCTTGTCACAATGTCCTCAAGGAAATCAAGGATGATTAATTCAGTTGCTTCCTTCAATGGCACAACCTCGGTCCATCTGGTAAAGTAATCTATTGTTGTTAAAACCCATTTGTGACTAGAAATAGATGGAGGATTAATCATTACAATGAAATCAAGATCCCATTGAGAAAATGGTTGATCTACTTAAATTGGATGAAGTGGGAGGGCATCCAACCTCTTCTTACC
Organism: Taxus wallichiana var. yunnanensis; assembly: GCA_018340775.1. Classification (NCBI taxonomy): domain Eukaryota; kingdom Viridiplantae; phylum Streptophyta; class Pinopsida; order Cupressales; family Taxaceae; genus Taxus; species Taxus wallichiana. The sequence continues at coordinate 675,157,372 of CM031235.1, read as the reverse complement.
AGTGAAGAAAGCACATTCCCTACATTTCCTAACCCATTGAGCATCAACAAACAACGTGGGCCAAAAGTAACCTGATTTCAATATCTTCTTTGTACAAGCCTTGGCAAAAAAATGTACACTTGAGAAACCATCATGGAATTCATTCAAAACCTTATCACAATGCTTAACTTCAATACACCTCAAAGCAAAACTCCATTAATGTCTCTTTTGACCAAAATCCCAAAAATTAGTGCATAGGGAATAGATCGCAACCTTAGATGTATTCTTCTTGTTTTGTCCATGCCAAGAGGATATGCACTAGTAGACAAAAATCTAGTCATATCAGCAATCCATCTATGATCATTGATTGCATCTCCTTTATCCTACTGAATTTCAGTGTTATGTGGAAGTTCTTCATTCATGAAGGAGGTTTCTTGATGATCATGAGCATCCAAAGCAAGCTACTCACAAATTGCTCTACCTCTTACCATCTTTGTGGCCTTGATAGTAATAATATATTCCATTATTTTGGTCACCCATCTAACTCGTTTATCACTAATTTCTACTCCCATAATGAATTATCTCACATTAGAATGTGAGACTAAAACTTTGATATGATTAGTAGAAATCATACTCTTGAACTTATTTAGAGCTCTCATGATGGTGATTAACTAAAATATGATTAATCTAACTAGGAACAAAAATGAAATAACTAATATGAAGTGAAATATAAATGCTAACTAATTTTATTTGATATTTAAATGAAATGAAATAATTGAAATAGGAGGGAAAATGTACTAACCTGAAAATGACTTACCTTGTTGTGAACTCCGGTGAACAAGATGATGAGCGGATGGATCGGAGTATGATAGCACACCTAGGGAAATTTCAAGTAAATGAGGATTTAACAAGGTTGGGGCACTGGAGAATGATTAGTGGGCACTCGGGTGCCTGCGGTTACACTGATATGGGAACCCTGGTCTATAGAGTAGTTCATAACCTAAGTTTGGGATGGTCACTAGATATTCACAATACCTCTATATTTTCACATGAGTGTCGAACTAGCCTTGTTGATGATGTTATAGATCCACAATGAATAATTACTTGTAAAACCCCATACAAAGCATCAAACCCCTAAAAAGAAAGATGCGTATGAAGGGGTCATATTGTCCTTAGCATCCATAATGGTGGACTTACATCTAAGAGTTGCACTACATTATAGACCTAATGTAGCTCTGTATGATTGTGTATGCAATAGTGTGCCTAGGGTTCCCTAGCATCAATGACATAGAGATAGGGGAAATAGCTAGATAAAATGCAAAATGGTGGATGGAATAGAATAGAATTCCCTTTCCTATGTAGTGTGTGTGATGCAATGATGTCCAAATGTAGTCCCTTGCATTAATAGATAGCTATCCCTTAGTGGTAGATAGTTTTCCCATAAGATAATAGGTATGTTGTGTTTATATAGGGATATCTTACTCAAATTTTGACACTAATGACCCAACATGCTGACTAGTACCTAGGTGAATGGGAGGGAAAACCATAAAGACCGACCTCAAAAATTTAAATGAGACCCAAATGAAACCAAGATTGGGGGACTAAAATAAGAATCGTGGCACCCATGGGCACCCTAATCCCTCCTTAGATGCCCTAGTCAAAGACTAAAGACAACAACCGAGGAATTAACGCGGCTAAGACTCCCGAGAGGTGACCATAATCTTTGTGTAAACAATCGACATTTGTGTGAGACACACAATGACAATGACTCGACTAAAGCGAAGATAGGACTAGGGGATGAGCCATTAGTGAATAATTTTCTTACGCGAGATCCATATATAAAACAACATACTTGGCGGTATAAATGTAATAGTAAGTGTGTGATTTTGTGACTAAATTTGACCCCTTTTTATGTTGGTGAGCGGAAATCTTGGTATCATAAACTAGATAGAGATGTGTACCTGATAGAAATCTGGAGAATCCCATGTTGTAGTAAAACACACAAATGCAATAGTAAAATTGGGTCGAAAGAACCAAATAAATTATCAAACCATGGATCGCGTGTTGATCCATGTAACGAGCAAAAACGTAATGTCATGATGAAGTGTATGAAACATGAGTGATGATTATAATGTGTAATGATTTATGATTTCAAACGTTATACGATGAAAATGCAATGGCTTAGGGAGTGATTAGTTCCCAATCTAGTTGTTGGTTATATGAATAATCGACCCAGGAGGATTTGTGTGTCCTACCGCCAGAGGAAGAGTGTAGGGAGAAAGGTTTGTTATTCTCCAACCTGTAACTACATCCTCAATATCTAGCCATTGCAGATGGACTCAGATCAAACATTTGTGGTTTTGGATCTAAATAATTTCAATCAAATAGTTGACCCATATAGGAGTGGTATAGGAAAGGCACTCTTTCCCCCACTCCATAGGTGTCACCGCAATGTGATGGCTTCAAGTTAGGTCATCTAGAATTGAACGTGAAATGTATGACGACTTCACAATTAGGTCATCTGGAAGCAAACATGAAATGTAAAATAACTTCCCAAGTTAGGTCATCTGGGAAAGTAACATATGTAACTCCCAAGTTAGGTCATCTAGGAGGCCAATTGTGTTATATTGTATTGAATGATATGATTTTGATTGTTAGATATTTGAACACATTGATTGATTGATTGGTTACTCGTAGAGATATTTTATACTATTTTCCCCAAGTTAGGTCATTAGGGGAATTGATAGGAATTGGTGAATAATCACATGGAAATATTTTAACATTGTTTTCCCCAAGTTAGGTCATTAGGGGAATCGATGGTGAAATGTTACATAGTTGATTACTAAATGTTTGAAGTTATCAAATTAGTAGTGTTTATTTTAAATCATGCTGATATAAGGGAAATTTTAAGGTGATCCCATTGTATGCCCCCTTTCAATGAAAGGGAATGTTGGGCCCCGAAATATTGACTAAGTACACAAAGGCGCATGGGCGTGCAAGGCCTAAGTTGAAGAGTGGGCGCGTAAGAAGAAGGCATGCAAGGTAGGGTTCTAGGAGGGTTTTAGAAGGGCCATGTTATACACCGGTAGACAAGGTCTTGGGACTTAGCCATATTTGGTGTCTCAGAAAACACATGAAAATTGTGACTTTGATGCGCATGCGGAGTGGATAAGGTGCCAGCCTGGTGACAGGTTGGCCTAGGAAGGAATATGCCCTGCGATGGAAGCTTCTAGAAGACCATCATGGAAAAAAGTGGAGATCTCAGGCTTAGAGGAGAATGTGACCTTAGATGACCACATTCGGACACTTGGTGTCAAACCGAGGCCGCGAAGGATGAGTTGGTACTTCAGGTGCCTATAAATACAAGCGCCTGTAGAAGAAAAGAGAGAGATCGATAGAGAGTGGAGCTTTGCAGAAATTCCGCGAGGAGTCATATTGGGTTGGGTAGATGAAATATAGGAGAAGGATGTATCAAGGGCTTGGGGTTATAAAATTTCTTTTTGAGAGCTAAAGGATATGGATCTAGTTATGATGCATGACTTTGGTCTACCATAATGTGGTGTTTTGTAGTGATTCTAATGAATGTAATGAGGTTACCAAGTTAATTGAATATGATCCTTCTTGGTTCAGATTCATACATGATTCTTCATAGTTATTTTTCATGTATGTTTATAAGATGAATATGAATCCCTATGCATTTTCCTTACTATTTTGATTCAGTTCTGTAAGTTTGTTATAGTATCTATCTGTAATGACTGCAATGATCTAGAGCCATTCTGAGCTCTATGATGTTTGCATGTCTCATTTCCACTCACTTTCTTTAAAGTTTGGATCATAGATGATGTTTTCCCACTCAACTCACATAAAAGAGAGACTCAGCACCCACGCATGCCTTCGGGTGAGTGCCCAATGCCCACTGGGTGATAGGCCGGTGTGCATGGGATTCCCTTATTCTTTGGTGGGTGTAAAAATGACTACATCTTGGTTTTGTTTCCGGGACCTCTTTTCAAAGTTGTAGTGGGAAATGACATACATCATGATTTGTGCAATGAGTGATGATAGAGCGTTTAACCTTGGAAAGTGTTGAAACATGGTTTAAAAGCATGAAGGATGAATTTGCTCAAAGATTCAGCACTGGACCTGAGTTTGATGCATGTAGATGGGTAGAAGAGAACCTCTACCATGATTTATATGAAACATTTTTATGTTGCTTCCTAATAGAACTATATGAATGGCTCTCGACATATGCATCTAGATCAAGCTAGTATTATAGATCACGTGCGTGGACCCAAGAAGAATACCAGAGGCTGCAAGATGTAGATATGACATGGACTCGTGTTATGGATCATTGGTGGAAAGGAGTATTGGTTAGCTACACTCTGGAGTATGCCATTTTCACATATTCTTTTCTAAAATTTGCTGAGTTTGAATTTATGTGGGAGCCTAGAGGATCATTTCTACATGTTATTCCTCTAGCAATGAAGATCTTGATTGTTACCTTGAGTTTAGAGGAATTTTCGATGTTTGGTTAAACTGTTCGAGCACCCAAAGACGTGCTAGGTGATAGACCAATGCGCATGGGATTCCCTTGTTCTTTGGTGGGTGTAAAAATGACTACATGAAGCTAGGGTGGAGGAAGATGGCAGATATTGTGACTGAGAAAGAAAGGGAGGAGAGATGACTCAAGTATAGTGAAGTGCGTGAAAGGGAGATTGCTAGACAATGCGAGGTTGTAAGTGTGATGGATATATGGAGGCAGACATTGTGGGAAGGATTTGAGGTTCACGCAGAGGATGTGGAACTTGAGCAGTCTGTGCTACCCCATCTTGGAAAGTGTGTAAGAGAGACCCCTTCGGTTTCGATGAGAGTTCATCATGTGGAGAGAGAAGATTTGTTGGCACGCATCTAAACCCACCTAGTGACCAAACCCTAGCGCTTGGTTTTCTAGATCAAGGGGAGAATATTGTTAACCCAACTGGTATCAGTGGAAGTGACCGATCTGCACCCAAGAGATATAATTTCTTGTTTGGGACTTCTATGGCTACACATACCATCCCAGTGTTAGGAGGAATTTTTAGGTAGAGTGCAGATACACAAGCCTTGGTCTCATGTCTGGGAGTGGCATGGGGTATACTATTGGTAGTGGGACATTATCACAGACTATTGGTGCATAGTTCAGTGGAACTTTAGGGACCCTTGGCATGACCACTACAGGACCTGGTGGATTTGGTGGATCTAGTGGGTTTGGTGGGTCAAGAGGCATGGGACCTGGTGGATCTGGTGGATTTGGCAGTGGAGGAAACACCGGAGGAAACCAAGGCTCTGGCTTAGGAGGATAAGGGTCCCAGCCACCTCCTCAAGTTTTCTTTAAAATGTCTTTACATTTGCTAGATTATATAGGTATTAAATATGTTGTAGAACATGTTCACAAGTGTGAGCTGTTATGTCACGCAAAAGGGATCACTAGCCTAGAGCGAAAGGAAAGCTAGTTTGTAATGACATTACATGGGTGTGCGCATATCTGGTATAGAAAATATGACCCTCATCAAACGGTGGTGGATTATACTGCTTTTAAAAATGCCTTCTTGGAAAAATTCCACATTCTTGACTTTGAACAAAAGATCATCGCGCCACCTGAAGGAGATTCAATAGGGAATGGCAAAGAGTGTGTGGGAGTATGATGCATGGTTCAAAACCCTCATGTCAAAATTATCATATGACATTCACCCTTCACAGCATGCTCAATGGTTTGTTAGAGGGTTGATAACACCTTTTAGAAGAGATTTATCTCATAAGACTTTCACAGACCTGCATGAGGTATTAGAAGTTGCTCTACACACCGAAAGCTGTTGGAAGTGTTGATACTAGTGTTAGCCCATTTCTGGAAGCTCAAATCACTTTGCTATGACTAAGCAACCGGAAAATTTTCTTTGAAATCATCCCATAAGACTCACAGTGGTATATGGTGTACAGATTGTGAAGTAGAGGGGCATGTCAAGGATAGTTTCCCCGGAGGATAGTACGTGCCGTAGTAGTAGATTGTGAGATTTTTCATGGGGACCATGATGCAAGTAGATTTCCTTGTTACAAAGTGTGGTATGTGGAAGAATGTGTCTTTCTACTATAATATCTACACCTCTACAACCCATGATACTAAGGATTGTAGGCTTATTTACCATATCCATGAGGACATTGATCTTGGTGTGCACCAAACTAGCCTTGTAACGAGTTCTAAGGGCAATGATTACCATTATGAAGAATGCACAGATGGAGGTGCATGTAGAAGGGGATTTTGTGGGGATTCCATGGTCATGGTAACCATGGAGGAAGAAGTGAGTTCCCACATGGAACCTATTTTAATTGTGGATCTACATACCACTACAAGCGTGAGTGTCCAGACTTATTGCAGTGCTCATGGTGCGGGAAGAAGCACAAGTATGAAGAGTGTCTGGAACTCTATGAGCACATGAATCAGCAACACTAGAAAGAAAAGGGCACTACAATGGTAAGCATTAAGAAGGCTGACACACAATGGATGCCACGGGTGACACGTGATGTAGGCTTGGAACCTGTTATGGTAACAAAAAGAGCAAAGGCCACATGCACAAAGGAAATGCCAAGGTAGAAGAACTTGGTTTCAAGGGAAGAAGTGGTACATGGGAAGTACCCAAACCTTGTGCATCAAAAGGAGGTATATCAAGAAACCATGGACATCATTTGGAGTTTACAAGGATAAATCCAGTGTCTAAAGGAGTAGTCCAGGAGGGAGGAGAAAAGAAGGAAGGTCGAAGCACTAAAGGATGACCTGGATGAAGTCAAGGAAGTATGTAAAATGCTAAGGCAAAAAAATATTATTCCCTTGGTAGGAGCATAGTTGAGAGAGAAGGTACCACACACCCGAGAAGAGTGTGAGAGTAATTTCTTGCATGCAAATGTTCCCCCTCAAAGCCTTGACTATGATAAGGAGATCACATTAGATGCAGTCATAGATGGATGGCTCCTAAGTAATATCCTCATCGACAAAGGTGCGGAGGTCAATGTTCTCACCTTCGATGCATGGCATCAGATGGGAGGACTTGCATTACATCCATCTTCAAATGTGTTGTATATGGAAAAAAATGAAGGTGTATTAAAGGAAGCATCTATCACCATTCAGGAGATAAGTTTACTAGGGATTTCTAAGTCTTGACACTCACCGAGGAAAACAATTTCCCATCATTACTTGGGTGCCCATGGTTCTATAAGAATAATGCATATCTTCGGTTCAACAAGGGATACATAAGCTTCGATAATGAGGAGGAGCAGGTGATCATACCCCTGGTTGATGGAAAATCAACACCCTATATTGAACCCTTAGGAGAAGAGGTCCTGGATAGAATATATGTGCGCTCAATCAGGATCCATAGATAATTCATCCCACAGAAGGAGTTATCCGGTTTGAGGATGCTCGGTACCTAAGTGACACCACCAATATAGCATGTGATAATTGGGTGCATGGAACCTATGAGTTAATCGGACGGCATTTGAGAGGATTAGTGAAAAAGGTGACAAATGCGTGTACAATCCAAAGCACCTAGGGGAAAGAAGCTACCTAAGTATTCAGGAGGAGCCTTCCTTGAGATCTTTTTGTAGGAGATGGAAGCTCAGTGGAAGGAGGAGAATGAACGAAGAGGGATGTTAAGTTATGTCCTACTCGGAATAGTGGCATGGTGTTGGGCTACACATCAGAGAACCTCTTGGAATGGCATGAGGTGAGAATTTCCCTCTCTGTCTAGTTCTCTAGAAGCAACACACCCACCACCATCAAATATTATCATGGTAAGGAACCCACTTCTTTCCATATCCAGGATTGTGAGAGGGTCTGGAGAGAAGGTGCAAAGGCTTTACCACCATCTCTATGGGTACACAAACTATATTCTACATTGCAAGGTGTGTGTGCGCATGGTACATTCATTCTGAGACACGCCGCTAGACAGGAATTAGCAAGAGTTAGTGGCTGATCTCATTCAAACATTTGAGTATAGGAGTACAAAACCCTTGGTGGATAAGGCATTGCAAGATATCAAGTACCTTACCATTGGAGATAGTGCCATGGTAGAAGATAGGCTACTGGACTTGTTAGGTGAACCTGGCCTAGAGGCATGCTTTGAGGAAGAAGAAACAGAAGAAATACAGTTTGAGTGCGCATGTATGGAAAAAGAAAAAGGGAAGATGGTGTATGTTATTGATGGGGAAGAAGTGGAAAACTTGGATGTTGACCATTCTGTAGGGACGTGTGAGGTGGTAGATAGTGTTGATGAATGGGCGTGCACCTATCATGAGCCTTTAAAGAAAAATAAGGTTAACATCGGCTCAGAAGAAGATCCTAAAGAGGCTATCATCGGAGACTATTGGTCAGAGAAGGAAGTCTCCAAGATCATTGATCTTTTACATGAGTTTGAGGATTTATTCCCACACGGGTATCATGAACTCAAAGGCATTCACCATTCCTTGGGAGAAATGAGAATTAAGTTGAAGGAGGTGTGTACCCGGTCCGGAAGAGACCATACCGAATGAATCCTAACCTACGCATGAAGGTCAAGGAAGAAATAGATAAGATGATAGTATCAGGCATTATTGAAGTTGTTGAAGAGTCAGAATGGATAAGTCCAATGGTAATTAGCATCAAGAAGGATGGAAGGATAAGGATCTATGTTGATTATAGGGACTTGAATGCAAGTATGTATCATTGATCCTTTCCTAACCCCATTTATTGAAGAAATATTAGAGGGAGTGGTAGGGCGTGAGGTCTATTCTTACACAGATGGATTCTCGGGCTACTACCAAGTAAGGATCGTGAAGGAGGACTAGAGGAAGACAAATTTTGCCACTGAGTGGGGAAGTTTTTCCTATATAGTCATGTCATTTGGGTTGAAGAATGTGCCTGTTGTGTTCTCATGCATTGTGGTACAAGCTTTCCAGGACTTCATCCATAAATTTCTTCAAGTCTACCTGGATGATTGGACAATATATGGGTTAGTGAAGGACCATTGTGATAACTTAAGGTTGATGTTTGAAAGGTGTTGGCAGTTAAGGATATCCCTCAACATTAAGAAATGTGTCTTTTCTACCCCGTTTGGAACATTATTGGGGCACATCATATGTAAGGAGGGCCTACTAGTAGATCCCACAAAAGTTGCAGTAATTATGGGATTGAGGGAGCCTGCTAATCAAAGCATAGTGCATGAATTTATTGGGCATACGGGGTACTACAGAAATTTCATCAAGGGATATGCCAAGATCATCACACCTTTAGAAAAGTTGCTTAGACATAAAAGTTCCTTTCATTGGGGAGAGGCGCAGTAGAAGGCATTCAACACTTTAAAGGATAGGCTTGTCACCACGTCCATCCTACATTTCCCTTCTTGGGACAAGCCTTTCCATGTTAATGTGGATTCCTTACGAACCACCATTGGGGAAGTACTTGCACAACCTAGTGAAGGGATTGTTGATCATCCTTTGTGCTTTGCAAGTAGGAAATTGACACCAACAGAGTAGAATTACACTATGACTGAGCTTGAGTCATTGTCAATGATTTGAGTGCTCCATAAATTCGAGATAGTATTGCTTTGAAACCCCTTTTATATTTTACACTAACCATATGGCATTGAAATACTTGGTGAACAAGCCTGTTATACAAGGGTGTATATGTCGGTGGGTACTATTGTTCCAATAATTTGAGTTTGTAGTAGTTATCAAACTAGGTAAAAGTAATTCCAGACCTGATCATTTATCTAGGATTGAATCATGAGAGGATGCGGAGAGCATTAAAGGGACTATGCCAGACGCGTAACTATTTAGGTTGTGGTGCGCGCCCTCATATTTGGAGGACATTGTGGTATTTCTTAAAATAGGTGTGGCGCTAGACAGAATGAAGGCCTTAGAGAAGAAGTTAGCCATACACGCCGCGGCCTACATGTTAATTAGTGGAGATCTATAAAAAATGGATCGTGAGATGATATTCTACGCCGATGCATATAAGAACATGAGCACATTGCAATTATGGAAGAGGTGCATGGTGGGATTGCAGGAGGACACTATGCAGGAAATACAACCGCACGGAAGATTCTACTCACAGGGATTTGGTGGGAGACCATTTATCAAGATTGCATTGAGTTTTGCAAGGCCTGTGACCATTTCCAGCACCTTGGCAAACCTAGAAAAAGGGATGAAATGCCCTTGCGACCAATAGCCAACGTGGAACCATTTGAGAAGTGGGGTATTGACTTTTTTAGACCAATCTCTCCAGCGGCATGAAGGACTGGTTCACGGTATATCCTCACTTGCACTGATTACTTGACAAGGTGGGTGGAGGAAGCACATACAGAGGATTGTACATCAGCAGCTACCGCTGCTATATTTTATGGGAAAACATAATCAGCAGGTATGGATGCCCATTGAGTTTGACAAGTGATAGAGGTACACACTTCCTCAATGAAACGGTCAGGATTCTATTATCAGAATTCATGGTGGCCCATCACAAAACTACCCCTTATCACCCTCAAGAAAATGGAACTACTAAGGCATTTAACAAAATACTTAGTCACACATTGACTAATATTTGTGATGTTGGTAGATGATATTGGGATGAAAAAGTATCAGCAGTTCTATGTGTGTATAGGACAACCTACAAGAGGTTGAATAAAGCCACACCATTCCAATTTTTGTTTGGCGTGGAGGTTGTCCTACTAGTTGAACTCATGTTACCCTCTTTACGTATAGCACGTGCAGGAGGATTTTTCAATGAACAAGAGCTGGAGGAAATAATTGACAAGTTAATGCAATTGGACGAAAGACGATCACTCGTCAGGTGGAGCCAGAAGACTGAAAAATCAAAACAAAAGGCATGGCATGATCATCACATTAAGAACAAGAAGTTTAAGGTTGGGCAGATGGTGCTACTATATGATTCCAAGTTTCTGTGCCATCTTGGGAAGTTAAAATTCCATTGGTTAGGTCCCTACATCATCTCGTACATCCTTGATTCAGGCGCGTGCTAGTTACAAGCACTAGATGGGACAAGATTGCCAAGACACTTCAATGGGAGTAGGCTGAAGCCCTACTATAAATAAGTCTTCTTGGTGTTTGTAAATAAGGCAAGTATTTCTAGTGAGATTAGGATTTCCTTTAATGCATTTCTTTTCTTTTCTTGTGTTTCCCTTTCTCATTATTTTTCACCTTGGGCACCGGTAATCTCATTAATTTTTAAGGTCAGAATCGCATAAAGGACCGTACATCATTTTAGTGTGGGGTGGAGTAAGGTGGAAGAAATTACAAAGTGTGAAGCGCTAGGAAGGATTGCATTGGAAAGCCCGGTTGGATGGCCCTAGGAAAGGAAGTGCATGAGAGGAAAGGTGAAAAAGGATGGTTGGTGTCAGGTAAGGCTACATTTTGGATCCACGTACAAGAGAGGAAGAAGTGAAAAAGCAACATGAGGTAGGTGAGAGAAAAAATCATGAAGTACCTTCGGCGTTGGTTACATGCGCACAAGAGTCTCCTGTCAAGATGGATTGGTTGCACGCTAGAAGGTTGGGGAATTGTCCGCGCAGGATGGGGCACATGAGTGAAAGCACTAAAGTCATATTTTGTTGAAAAATTTGCATTAAGTGTTGAAGTATGGTGGTAGGTAAGGTAGCATTTAATGTTAAAAAGTGGGAAAAACTATAAATAGAAGGTTGGACACTTCATTATTTACATTGTGAATACGAAGAAGGAAGAGCTTTTACGAACTAGGGTTTCAGAGTTGATCCGTGTGAAGAAAAATTGGAGAAATTTAACCGTGAGTGACTAGTTTGGATCTACAAACTAGGAGGGAAATAGTTCATGGGCATAGAGAGAGTTTTGGAGAAGCATCGTCTTGTGAAGGGGATATTCTAGTGAGGGTTTGGCAGCTAGGCACAGGGTTGGAAAGGAGTTTCTTCACAAGTTTGAGATCTAAACTTGGAAAGGGTAGAGAAGAAGAGCAAGAGACATTGAAGTGCAGAGATAACCTACACAATGGCACCCAAGAAACCTTTGTAACTCCTAAAAATGGAAAGGGAAAGGGAAAACAACAAGAAGAAACCACCTTAAATACCAATGAAGAATGGTATGCAAAAATGTAATACCTAGATGGGGTTTTGCTTGGAAAGGAGTGGGAGTCCCATTTAAGAAACATGACAATAAGTGATTATAACCATCGCACAAATGCGATTTGAAAAATAAATGCTGCTAGATTTAGTGCACCCGACAAACAAGAGGACACTGGAAGGGTTACACATTTATAGCAATGAAGTAAAAGTGAAGTTGGAGAAGGCGGGTTTATTACAACCCTATGGGTTTCCTACTTTATGAAGCTTGAGCACCTCTATCATCATTGGTGATGTCGCGTGTACACAAAGATCACTTTCACTTCACGGTACACAAAATGCACACAACTCCTCAACTAATTTCAAGATTCAAAGGTCTCATCTGTGAAGGAGAAATTATAGAGGACAATCTATGCGACTAAAAAATACATCAAAGAAACCATCGCCACATTTACATACAAGAAGGGGTCAAGGTACTTTGATATTGTGGATATCTAAGACTCGGTGATGAGAATGGCCGCATGCCTGGTAACAAAATTTAATGACCAAGACAGGTGGATGCAAGTAAACAAATCATGGCTCAATGTTTGCAAAAGGATATCGGAGGGTGCCATCTACAACTTGTCCGCATACATCGCGGATGAGATCATCAAAGCAGTGTGCAGGAGGGTGACAAGATACTTTTCGGCAATGTCCTCTTAACTATTGTATTTTCAAATATCGGAGTTCCAGATGCGGTAGATAAGTTTGTATGGGAGTACCCAGAGGAAGACCCCTTGCCTACAAAGATATTTGAAAAATACACTTGTGATAGCATGACGCCCATTCATAATGCACGTCTTGAGAAATGGTATATGTGCTTGAGGAATGCATTCAAGGTAGAGTGGAGGATCCTAGAAGAACTGTCAAAGCTCACAGAAGGAGAAGTTGAATTCATAATATACCAACACTTCTACATTGGCATATTTAAGTTGGTGGATGAAAACATGAGCCCTTGGTGTAAACTTCCATTTTCTTTCACCACTCAAGTACTTCCAAGTGGGGGTAAAAGATTCAAGGAATCCAAGAAACTAAAGTTTAACCTGGAAGTATGGATCAGACCACGGTGGAGATGTGTAGGACATTGGTCTACCCCAACAAGCATGCGTATGTGGAAAAGTACGTATCACATGAAGTTTAGATGATAAAACCCATGACTCTGACTATTACAGGGAGGTCCGCGGCATGTGTATACCTTCGCATAAGGCCCAAGTTTGAGAAGGGCACTTATCTTGAGAACGAGATAGCTATACCTGAGGACCTAATAAGTAGGAAGAAGACCATGCCCAAGAAGAAGGAAATGGAGGAGATAAGGAAGAAGGCACCAAGTGTCAAAGATACTCAAGTGATGGGCACCCTGAACAAGTGCTAGAAAAAGTACTTACATGCGCAGGAAGAGGTCACCAGTTAGAGAGGAGGTGCCAGAGCAAGGAAATCTTATCATAGAGGAGAAATCACTAGAGGAGGAAGAGAAAGAAGAGTCTCCTATACTGGAATCCCCAGTTAGGGGGAAACGAGAAGGTGATGAAGGAATTTGATTCAGAGGAAAAACATAGCTTGGAGAAATACATGGGTGAGAGGGATGATGATGAAGAATATGATTCGATGGGGACCAAGAACCACTTGTTTTCAGCCCGCACGATTCGAAAGAAGAAGGAAAAGAGGAGAAAAATGACTATCGCTTTGTACGATGGAAGGGAAGCTAGAAGGAGGAGGGTGCCCAAGACATGGGAGAAGGTGAAGAGATTAGCACAAAGAGTCAGAGGACTCCAAACCTCATGCAGGAGCAGATAAACAAGGCGGCAGAAAGAGAAGTGACAAAAATCATTGAAGCCTTGGTAGAACAATAATTGGAGAACAACACAGATCTAGTGTTGAATGAGGATAAGGAAGGAAGCGTAGGGAAAGATCATGGTAGTGTGGGAGGCCCCAGTCTATCGGTAACTATTCCTAAGGTTGTGCACATCGGAGGAAAGCACGTGGAGATCCAAATACCAAGAATGGATTACATTGATGATCACAACAAATTTTTTTGTGCACGCTTTCAAAGCATAGTCCCAACAGATCAACTCCTAGAAATGAAGTCATTTGATGAAGAATGTGCATACCCTCAGATGAGGAAGATGCTCTCTTGGGAAATTGAGTCCCACATCAATGAGCCAGAGTTTGAGGTAAGCCAAGGATCACTATTGAAGATTCCCGAGTCAAAGGAAGATAATCCTTGATGAGAACTCACCAAACTTTCGAGATGAGCAAGTCTATAATGCTTTAAATAATATATCGGTTGAGTGAAGCCGAGTTATTGGGAAGAAATGACAGGTAAAATTTATAGAGGTAGAGCTAGAAAAGAGGGAAGAAGAGCTAGAAGAGAGAACCAAGAATTTGAAGTAGGAGGAACTAATCAGTGCGCAGCTAAAGTGTGAACTAAGGGAAGAAAAGGAAAGGGTGCGCAGGGTATACAAGAAGGTAGAATCCATCACAGATGCCATTTTTTTGAAGCATCCAGACCTGGCACCACCCACGCAAAAGTATGGATCTTCCCTTGAGTGCCTTGAAGACTTAATGTGCATCCTCACCATGGAAAGGCAACCTCTAGCCTTAGAATCCGTGGAAGAAGTAGCAACGCACCTGGAGAAGGAGGAAAATTAAAGGTTATAGCAATCATTTCGAGTATAGCAAGGTGCTTGTTGATGTGAAAATTGCTACCCATAATGTTAAGGCCATGTATGATAGTTGCGCAAATAGAGATAAAGTGGCAAAGCATTCCTAGTCGCCACTCACAAGGTAGAGCTCAAGGAATTCCAAGAGAATAATAAAGGGAACAGAGCAGAGTGGGAAAGGATCTTGGCCGAGGTTGAGAAAAAGTCAAAAGCTATTGAAACCTTATGAGGTTTAATTAAAAACCAGCTAAAGGAGTTATACCCATAGATTACAAGAAGGATGGATGCGCTTGAGGACATGGGCAAGGAATTGGAAGGAATGTTTGAAACATTGAACACTCAAGGAAATGGACTGGGTTTTAAGGAGGTAAGCGCCCTAGTCGGTGACCTATTCCAAAGAGCACAAAATGAAGTTGATGCCTGGAACAAGTTGGAGGCTGACTTACAAAGATATTTTCCTATCTTGTTGTAATAGTGACAACACTTCCCCATTCTTTCATTTTTTTCCCAATTCTTCATTCCCTTATTCTTTTTCCAAGGTATTAAGCCTATTATAATTCTTTCTTTGAAGAAGTGTTCCTGTGGGTGGAGAACATGTAAAGTGTGGGGTGATGTTGAGCCCCTAAAATATTTACTAAGTACACAAAGGCACATGGGTGCGCAAGGCCTAAGTTGAAGAGTGGGCACGCAAGAAGAAGGTGCACATGGTGAGGTTCTAGGAGGGTTTTAGAAGAGCCATGTTATGTGCCAGTAGACAAGGTCTTGGGACTTAGCCATATTTGACGTCTTTGGTAGAACACGTGAAAAGTGTAACCCAACTGCACATGCAGAGTGGATAAGGTGCCATCATGGCGATAGGTTGGCCTAGGAAGGAATATGCCCTGCGATGGAAGCTTCTAGAAGACCATCATGGCAAAAAGTGGAGAGCTTAGGCCTAGAGGAGCATACTCCCTTAGAGGACCACATTCAGACACTTGGCACCAGATCTAAGGCTGCAGAAGGATGAGTTGGCACTTCAGGGTGCCTATAAATATAAGCGCCCGCAGAAGAAAAGAGAGAGATGGATAGAGAGCATAGCTCTACAAAAATTCTGCGAGGAGTCATATTGGGTTGGATAGATGAAATATAGAAGGATGTATCAAGGGCTTGGGGTTATTGAATTTCTTTTTGAGAGCTAAAGGATATGGATCTAGTTATGATGCATGACTTGATCGCCATAATGTGGTGTTTTGTAGTGAGTCTAATGAATGTAATGAGGTTACCAAGTTAATTGAATATGATCCTTCTTGGTTCAGATTCATACATGATTCTTCATAGTTCTTTTTCATGTATGTTTATAAGATGAATATGAATCCCTATGCTTTTTCATTACCTGTCTTGATTCATTTATGTAATTCTGTTATAGTATATGTCTGTAATGATTGTAATGATCTAGAGCCGTTCTAAGCTCTATGATGTTTGCATGTCTCATTCCCACTCACTTTCTTTAAATTTTGGATCATAGATGATGTTTTCCCACTCAACTCACATAAAAGAGAGACTCGGCACCCATGCATGCCTCGAGTGAGTTCCTAGTGCCTATTGGGTGACAGGCCGGTGTGCATGGGATTCCCTTGTTATTTGGTGGGTGTAAAAATGACTACAGGGAATTAATGATAAGAATGAATGTTTAGCCTAAAGTTAGCACGAAAAAAATAGAATTTGATAGAAAATTTCAAAATTTGTATAGATTGAGTGAAAAATATGTCAAGGAGAGATATAATGCATGTGGAATGTGTACAAGACGGTGGTGGGTAGATTTCTAAAAATAATGCCACATTGCAGAAGAGTGCAAATCGGAGTAAAATGCTTGAATTATGACAAAATCATCATGCGGTATGTATTAGTTATGATAATAGGCATGAAATAATAACCATAGTAAAGTAGGTGATGAAAAGTACGTATAAGTAGTGAGGTGAAAAATTGAGTAGCCACTTAATTTGTCTTTTGTACGAATGTGATAGTGAGCTTGGAGTAAGTAAGGATGTCACAAGTGAGAGCAGCATGTCCTAACCGGTTTGAGATGGTGACGACTTCCGTAATGTCACATACAACATTGGAGTTGGTAAGTGTGTTGTTTTTCAAAAAATGTATTGTGTAGTAGTCATTTTTGTTGGATTTTTACAAATTTTATTATTTTAACTTTCTCGTCATTTGAGACTTAGACAAGAGCGGTGAGGAAGCTAATGACCCCGGCACATGAGCAACCAGATTTGGGTGCTAATGTCCTACTCTTGGGTGCCCTAGTCTTGCATCTAGGCGCCCTAGTCCATAATGTGTGTATTAGGTTTTAATGGTGTAAATTTGATTTGGGATGTGTAAGAATGTGATAGGTGAGTTTTTTTAGACTTATATAGTATTCTAACGTTGTTTTTGTTGTAGTTTTATGTTGTGCAGAGGGATATCCACTCAAGGGAATTTCACTGAGCCCATCATATAAATGCTTTGCTTCGGAGAGGGTTGTCGATGAGGATTAGGATGTTATGGATCATGTCGGCCTCACAAAGACATAACACAAATGGGGGATGTGCCCCATAATATGCATATGTTGAAAGCATTATCCAAGAGGTGGTGTGGGGATATGTGTACATTTTGGGGTCCTACAGTGAGATGATAGTTATTTTGAAGGATGTGTATTGTATACTATGATTTCTAGTTTTTCGAGATAAAGTACAGGTTATGCCATTAGAGGATATGGAGAGACAGATGTGAGCTACTAGATGGTATTTTATGGGGACTCAAGTACCTACCAAGGCCCATATCATTTTGGATGCTATCTTAAGGTCTAGGGTTTCACGCTTAGAAGTTCATTTTCGTAGTTATTGCTTCATCTATTGCAGTGGAGGGAGTATGTGTGGGAATCTTGTAGAAGATGCATGAGATATGTTGGCGGATAGAGGAGGATAGCACCAAATATGCGGAGCACGGTTTATGTTGGCCCACCTATATAGAGACCTATACCGATTTACTCATGATGAGCACAGAGGTGGGATAGGAGCTACTATGTTATTGCATGTATGGGCATATGAGCACATAGTAGTGTTGAGGCCAATTGGAGGTCCACGAGGAGAGTTGGCTAGGTGATAGATATATTTGAGGAGGTGGATTAATTTTCGTGGGTGTAAGATGGACACAAATACTTATAGGGCATGATAGATAGGATGAGACCTAAGGAAATTGTATGAATTCCATACCATGATTATGGAGAATAGCCCGAGGATGTTGTAGAGTTGTGGTGTATACGTAGGACTATGTGGTTGGAGGACTGATTTACATGGGCGGCAGAGCTATTTCAGGTAGAGAGAGTTTTGTGACAAGTTTGGTATGGCTCACGACATGCCCCCAGAGCCATATTTATGGTTAAGAGCTATTAGAGTACCAGAGGGATGGAGTGAGGCCATCTCCCACAAGAGAGTAGCTAGTACCTCCTAGGCTAGATGAGGTAGATGCGGCGATAGAGCCGATAGACTCAAATGATGTGTGTTGCATAGAGGAGTAATGTGCACGACATATTGGTGGGTATTCTTGTTTTTTTTTTTCACGAGAGGTAGCAGATTACCACAAGGAGGGTGAGGAGAGGGGGAATCACATGCCCCGACAATGTGGTAGAGGTCTGCAGTGGAACATGAGTATCTATATTTAGCTATGTTGTGTATTTTTTTGTTTTCTTATGTGATAGTGATGGTTGTCTAATGCATTTTGTTATTTGTTTTTAGGCAATGTGTATTGGTCCCTAATAGTAGACACATCCATCTGCACATAGACATGGAATGTGCATACCAATGTACTTGGTGGGGGTATACTTGAGCATGTGGATGATATAGCGGGAGAGAATGCCCATTTATTTGAGCCAATGGCCATAAAGTGGCAACATGTACTATGATACTAGGAAAGAGTGATGAGGGACATAAGGATACTTGATGATCCAAAGAGGTAGTGGGTGGTGGTCCTTGGCACCCAATGTGTTTGCATGATACGTGGATTTACAAGTGATGACGGTTTGTAGAGTAGACTACGGAGAATATGTTATTACGGAGGTAGGTTGAGAGGTATCATGGTCATTATCAATGACATAGATTTAGTGGTGAGGCATTAATTTCGAGGGCTCTTGTTGTACCCAAGAATGATAGTGATGATGAGATTTGATTTGTATTATTGTATATGATGTAGGGTATCTTCCCCCGATGAGACATTTTTGTAATGATGATTGTATTCGCTATATATGTATGGACACATGTGATTTATATATGATGAGCTTATTTTGTTGTGTATTCATGTCACAATGTGATTGATGGTTTATGATTTGGTAATTAGTGTTAGAATGTATGTGATGTATTTATATATTGTTAGTGTTTATTGATGTAATACTCGCGTTGTGATGAAAAATAAAATGTGTAATGTGGATGATGATAGATAACATATGTAATGTGATCAAGAATTGATTAAGATGTATATTTGTTGAATGTAAGTTGTAATGCTCATTTAGTGTGATGATGGTAGTAGAATGTATGTAAAGGTAAAAATGTATGATTTCCAAACTAATGTATCATCGTAAAAGTGTGTTGATGTAGTAATCTAGTTGTAATATGGTAGTGTGATGAATAGTAGGGGAGAATATTAGTGATGCCCCAAAGATACGTATGATGAGGTTCATTTAGTTAAGACCCCTCAAAGTAGTCAAGAATTAATAAACCGTGTAAAGAAAGAGTGCATCATAAGGAAATGATTGAGTGTGCTAGATGAAACGAAGAAGTGCGTGATGAAAGGTTCTTAGAGAAAACCCTCAACAATCATGTAAGAATTGTAAGAACACAAGTGAATCATCATGGGGTAAGGTGATAGTAATCACCTACCAGAGACCAAGGTAGTCGAAGTGGTAGAAATGTGAGTGTATGAACCGAATTGAATATCATATGGAGCAGAAGTGGGATACACGAATGCAGAGGGTCATGGAAGCCAATGTGAATTAGTAGCATGATGTGATGGATGTGATGATGTATGGGTGTATAGATATAAAGGATATCACACGTGAGTGAAAAACTACAGTGGTGAATGACCAATGACCAGAGCCCCATATGGAGGAGATGACTCGACAATAGTAGAAACTCTCTGACATGGTAGAGGAGAGATGGATTGCTAAAGCGGGTGAGAGACAGGATATGATTCCCTTATCCTCTAATTATATAAATATATCATGAAGGGAAAGGAAATCATTATCCCTATGGATGTTGATGTGATGATAATTACAATAAGGTTGATCACGTTAATGCTACAATCGATGTTATGGATGATTCTATTTGGATGGTAAGCGAATGAGACACTTTTCAATTAAAGTAAGCAAAGCACATCATGAGGTCTAGCATGATGAGAGAAATATAAAGGCTCACGTGACCTAGGTGGAGTGGAAGGAGAAGTATCTTCCTATGGAGGAGGAGAAGTTGTATGATTTTTTGATGGATTTGGTTGAGTTTTCTTCCTAGGAAAGGGTGGATATCATGTAGGATGCTCAACCGATGTTAATGGAGGTGAACTAGATGATCCCAACAACAATAGAGATGCGTGGAGGATTTATGGTGTGTTTCGAGAGAAGTTCTTGTTTTAGGTTGATAAATTTATAGTATAGAATAATGAATGACTCACATGTATCATAATGTAATCATTGCTTAAGCGCGGGAATCAAACCACAACAGAAAATTAATTGCTTCTCTAGATCTATAGGTTGGAATACTAGTTTATGCATATAGGCATTAAATCATAAGATATAATCCTTGATAGATTTTGATGAGCCCTTATGTAAAGTAGGTAAGCAGTCATAAGTAACCTTAGGGTCATTTTTGAAGATAAAATGATGGAGGAAAGCATCCTCCATGTCATAGAAATTACTAATGGATCTAAATGGAAGATGAATGTACCACTATAAAGCCTCATAAATAAGACTATGTCGAAAGGCCTTAAGAAATAATCTATCATTAGAATAAGAGGTCATGGCCATGCGGTAATGGAGGAAATGAGCATGAGGTTCACTAGTACTATCAAAACATGTGAATGTGGGCATGATAAAGTCCTTAGGAAATGCAGAATCGTGAATTTCTTAGGGATAGGGTTACCATGTAATGAGTTTTTGTCAATGGAAGCATAGTAATCCCTACTTTATAAAGTGATATAATGAACCTGAGATTGTAATTGACCTATAACATGCATGAGAGATATGATATCCTGTGAAGGAATAGTGGAATATGGCAATAATGTATTAAGAGGTTGTAGTTTTCCATTATGAGTGATCATAGGAATATCAAGAGATGATAAATGAGAATGCAATGTTAAGGTCACATTAGGAGTAGGTGTCAAGAAGATATAGTATATGATATAGATGGAATGCCCATAACAATGGTAGGAGTAGCATCAGAAACATCCCTAGGAGGTGAAGTGACCAATGGAGACACATCTATAGGTGAAGATGAACTAATAGGTGTAGATGATGTAATAAGAGTCGATGAAATGGTAGGAGAAGAAGAATCAATGGATGGAGATGATTCATGCAAAGTATGCAAGATACAACCTTAGGAGAAAGTGGTGATGGAGATTCACACTCGATAGAATGAAAATTAGGACAATCATGGATATCAATCATGGCATCAACATATCCTAAAGACTCAAATATGATAATATCGCTAAGAATATTATCAATAGGATCGTCAACATAAAATGAAGAGGCATGAGAATCAGCATGTGATGAAATATTAGAAGCAATATCAAAAGTAGGTGAATCATGATATGGAACTATAATGTGGCCTGACTAGAAGAATAATCATAATGCACATGTGAGCGATTGTCAATACCAAGCAAGTAATTGATAAGAGAATCATCTAAAATTTTCTTAGAAATGTCGGGAGGAGGATCACTAGTAGCCATGTAACAAGGTGTACAATGAGTGAAGGCCACGGGTCCTCAACCATCTAATGCCAATGGGAGAATCTTCAAAACAAGTAGGCACATATTGTTGACTATCTAAAAGTTGTTGTGGAACATCGGTGGGGTAGTAATATTACTATAAAGAGTTGTGAGCTCAACAATGATAGCCTCATCATAAATAGGGTTGACACTAAAATGAGACATGATGGGTAGAGAAGAAGAAAATGAACTATCCTTAGCCATTAGGTTTGAAGTGGATCCTAGGGAAAATTATTCTAAAGTATGATTTCACCAAAATGATTAATTAAAATTTGATTTTTCCTATGTTAATCTAACTAGGAACAACAATGAAACAACGTATATGAACTGAAATATAAATGATAACTAATTTTATTTGATATTTAAATGAAATTAAATAAATGAAATAGAGGGTAAAAATACTAACTTGAAAAGGACTTACCATGTTGTGAACTGGGACCTGGATGGGATGATGAGCGGACGGATCGAGTATGATAGCACACCTAGGGAAATTGTAGCAAATGATGATTTAGCTAGATTGGGGTTCCTAGAGAAGGATTAGGGTGCCTGCATTTGCCCTAATCTGTAGTATGGGTGCCATGGTCTACAGAAAATCTCATAACCCGAGTTTGGGATGGTCTCTAGATCTTTGAAATACATTGATATTTGTTGTGTGAGTGTCAAACTAGCCTTGATGATGATGTTGTAGATCCCAATGAAGAATTACTCGCAAAACCCCATACAAAGCATCAAACCCCAAAAAATAAAGATGCATATGAAGGGGTCAAAATTTTCTTAGTGGAAACAATGGTGGACTTACAATTAAGTGTTGCACTACATTTAGACCCAATGTAGTTCTACGTGTTTGTGTGTGAAATAGTGTGCCTAGGGTTCCCTAGCGTCAATGATGCAAAATAGGGGAAAATAGCTAGATAAAATTCAAAATGGTGGATGGAATAGAATATACTTCCCTTTCCTATGTAGTGTATGTGATGTAATGATTCCCAAATACAGTCCCTTTCCTTAGTATATAGCTAGCCCTTAGTGATAGATAGTCTACCCATAACATAGTAGGTATGTTGTGTTTATATAGGGATCTCTTGCTCAAATTTCAACACTAATGACCCAACATGCCGACTAGTACCTAGGGGAATGGGAGGGAAAACCATAAAGACCAACCTCGATACTCTAAATGAGACCCAAATGAAACTATGACCAAGGTACCTAAAATAAGGATCAGGGTGCCCATGGGCACTTAAATCCCTCCTTAGGCACCCTATTCAAATACTAAAGATGATAACTAGGTAATTAACGACAGCTAAGACTCCCCGAGAGATGACCATAACTATGTAAAAACTAACGAATGTGAGAGACACTCAATGAAAATGAATGACTAAATTAAAAATAGGACTAGGGATGAGCCATTAGTGAATAATTTTCTTATGCAAGATCCATATATAAAACAACATACTTTGGCGTGTATAAATTTAATATTAAGTCCTGTGAATTTGTGACTACAGATGGAAAATACCTACTTTTCAATGTGGTTATACTTCAATTCATATTCCTTCAATGTTTGACTGAAGAAGGTTATTAGTTGTTTCAATCCTTAATATTTATCTCGAGTCAAAATAGTAGCAATACTAGATTCAGCTCCATATGCATATAAAATGAAATCTTTAGCATAGTTAGGATTGACAAGTGTAGGAGCTTGAGCTATCTATTTTTAATCTTGAAAAATCTCTCATTCCCTTATGTTTTCCATTTGAGAATTGAATCCTTGTTCAACATTAGAGTGATAGGGATGACTAATCCTACAAAATTTGGAATGAATATCCTAACAAAGTTAATATTTCCAAATAATGATTGTAATGCTTTCTTGTGAGTTGAGAAAGAGGGAGAGGATGGTTGATATTCTTTTTGTGGAAATTCTGTCCTTTGAAATAATATGCCCCAAAATATTTGCCCTGGGACTACAAATTTACATTTTTAGGATTAAGAGATACCTCGTATTCCTTACATCTCTCAAATATCTTCTCAAGATGGTTGATATGATCCATGATTTGCTTTGAGAAAATATTAATATCATCAAGATAGACAAGCATGAATTCATTGATATACCCTGAAATCAATGTCCATTTCTCTTTATAATATGGCACCAACATTTGATAAACAAAAGGGCATCTTTTGATAAGAATATGTTCCTCATTTGGTTATAAATGCAATCTTGTATTTATCTTCCTCATTAACCTTGATTTGATTGAAACTTGAGTATCCATCAAGCATAGAGAACCTTTCAGCTCTTGCATGCATCTGAAATTCACTCCGTAGAAGGTAGAGGATAGTGATCTTTTAGGTAAGCTTTATTAAAATCTCTGAAATCAACACAAAGTCTGATTTATCTATTCTTCTTTCTCACCAAGGCAATATTTTCCACCCAAGTACAATATTTAATAGGAAAAATTATTTTTACCTCAATCAGTTTTGGATAACGCCTTCATCATGAGGGGATCTATTTTGGGGTTAACTGGTCTTTGTTTTTGTCTAATTGGATTTACATTAGGATTAATATCAATAGAATGTTGGACAATGTTTTGATCAAACCCCTTTATATATTCATAATCCCATGAGAATACATCATTGAAATTTTAACACAAGGAAATAAAAGTTTTCTTCTCATTCTCATCACATACCTTTCCAAGTAGAATCTCCTTGCCTAGTGGAATGGTAAGCTGGTCGATGTGACAGATTCCTACCTTTCTATTATTTTCTTTCCTCACCTCTGAATTCATCATCAAGACTGAAAATATGCTCCAAAGTGACCAATACTTTTGGCAATTTTTTTGTCTTTAACTGAATAATTGGGTCAACATAGCTATCATGTAAATCATGTTACATTCTTGAAGATAACTTAGCTTCATTCTGGATAAATTGAATGATTTTTCATCATTTTCAAATACTTTCCATCTAGTTTCATTATTTAGAATGGATGGTCTAACCACTACCTTGATGTGTTGCACATTTCCTTTAACAAGATCTTCAAAGCAGGTGATAATTGTGAACCAAGGGCTAACATCTGGTTTGCTTCTTTTTTTAATTTCTTTGCGACCACCTACAAGTTGAGAGAATTAAAACTCTCCAAAAATTCATGAACTATGTGTTTATAATATTTTACAAGATTATTCTTTTTGGAACACTTACCTCTTACTTGGTGGACAACAAATTCAGTGTCCCTAAAAAATATGCAATGCCTTTATTTTCCTCTTTTCAGTAATTAGAGACCATGCACCAATGCATCATACTCTACTATGTTGTTAGAGCATGAAAAATAAAATCTATGAGAAAAGAAGAGATTCTTGTTCATTGGAGAAATTAATACAACACCTTCCCCAACTCCATTTCTGCTTTTAGAACCATCAAAGAACATCTTCCACAATCTAGAAGCACTATCTTTCTCTTGCTTGAGTGGTGTTGGTAAATTAGATCCTTCTTCAAGAATGCAGTATGTTCCAAGTCCACTTTCCAAAGTTGATTCATAAGGATCAAACTCATAGATTTTTTCCTATTCATCTAATAAAAGCTCAGGAATTGAAGGAGGAATAGGTTTTTCTTTTAAAACTGACTCTTGTTCATGATATTCTTGTATTAGGAAATTTTATTAGGGAGGGGTAGGATTATAAGACTCAATATGATAGGAAAATATAGGCTCATCTTGTATGGTAAATCTTGTACCATACCTAGTTCTTAAGAGCATATGAGTCCAATATGAAGACAAGTAGCCACCTACTTTGGCAGTGAAATATCTTGACAAGAAAATGGAAAACATAGGAGGCAAGTCAATCACTGATATATCATGAGTTATGGTTAAACTTGGACAAGTATGAAGGGTTAACTCAAGATATTTTATCACTCCTAGGACACCAATGGTTGATCCATCAATTTATATAACACCTTTAGAAATAGGATTGTACTTAAGACATAGGATATCAACAATCCTTTTGGGCATTACAGAGGTACTAGCTCCTAAATCAATCATGTAATTATGAACTAAATTCTTTCCCACATTAAATACATATAAAAGGATGGGGTCTTGACAACTTTTCTTACTTGTTATTTGTTTTCTTGGCACAAATTGACAACAACATAAGTCCTTTGAGAAACCAGATCAGTTTGAGGAAGTTGCTTGAGAGCTTCATGTAAAATATCTAGTTGTGATGGAATAGCCAAGGCATCCCACATTGTCACATTGACACTTGTCCTCTTCATTTGCTCAATAATGTTGAAAGGAAGGCTCATGGGCTTCTACATTTGAGGTATAATATTATCTTTCCTTGATTTCGCAACATTGGGATAGGTATCTTTAGTTGGGAAGTAACTTCCTTTCTATAATAGGTCTACTATGAACCTCGATAGCTTGTTTTTACTGCATATATGTCAACTTCCTTTTCCTTGTTGATAATGTTGCCTTGATTAGAAGAATATGAAGGTTGAGAATCCAACATCCTCTTTTTGAACCTTCGTTATCAATAACATGAGTCCGAGTCTTATTGAAATTGCCCACGCTTGAATCATTTCACAAAATTCATCAGCCCCAAAGAACACAATATTAACATCTGGATTGACCTATTGAACTCTTTCCTCATTATGAGTGGTTGCTTCTATAATTGGTTCCTACTTATTAGAATAATTTTGAATCATGAAGGAATGAGCTTGAAATGCATTTGCACAAACCAACTGATTATGTGGAGCTTTGCATGGGAAACACCATTATGTTTCTTGTATTACATTATTTTTCACTGGAACCAATGTTTGACTTGTACCAAGATCAAGGAGTGGCTGAGTAGGGGTAATCTGTTTGAAGTGAAAGAGGTGCATTTTGACCTTGCCATCTATTGTTTTGCTGATTTTTCCCATATCTTTGGTTAGGTTATTGATTTTTATTAGGTTGGTAACCTTGGTTGAATCCTTGGTTTAAATATTTCCCTAGTTAGAATAGTTTCTATAAGGTTGGGCTAGATTTTTTCAAAGGATATGACTTTTTTGGACATATTTCTAATCAAATCCTTCATCTCTTGCATCCTCCTTTTGTTTGAGTAGAAGAGGATGTGGAAGGATCAGATTGGTGACTTTCCTCAAGAATAGGAGAAATGGTAGGTTATGTGTCTTGTGGCAAGTTAGGGAATAAAGGCATAGCCATCCTTGGGGATATTTTCCCAACTTGTATTAGACAGTATTCATCCATAATGGATATTGGATAGGCACTAGGTAAAGTGTTCCACCCCCATAGAATGAATCATAACTGAAATATCAGAATTAAAATCTCTCAAGAAGTAAATAAAAACACCTTCTCGGAGTTGATCTCAAGAGTGATTTAATTTTTCCCCATGTCCTCTAAGATCTGAAATTAAAATCTGCCATGAAATCATTAGGACTCCTCTTAAAATTTGTTAGTTTTTCTAACAAGGAAATATTGTTTTCCTTTTCCCCAAATTGGTTGCAAAGTGTAGTGCCAAGATCATTCCAATTGGTAATAGAGGTGGGTCTCAAGCTTCTATACCATTGAAGTGCTTTTCCTTTGAGTGAAGATGCTAGCATCCTAACTACTACATCATTTTTGTGACTAGATGAATGGAGCATACATTTGCAACATCTTGAATGTGTTCAGCAGGGGTGACTTGATTTTCACCAAGTAAAGTATGGAATATTTTTTAGTGCAACTACTATTATGTCATGTTGGGCATTAAGTGCAAGGGATCTTCCACCCATGAAGTTAACAAATGCAAAATTTCCTCGTGGTGCTGCCATAATAATAGGTCTTAAAAATTTGGATGATAGAAAGAAATTCCTACTAGGAGGTGGAGTAGAAAGAGTTATATTTGGTGGGGAAAGTGACCTCTCGAACTACTTTTCCCCTTCTTTACCTCCCAGTGATAACTACAATTATCCAAAAGTTCCTTCTTCTACTACTCTAGACCTTGTTTGAATTATTATTATGAAATAAAGCACTTTGACTGCTAAAACTAGTTGATATAGAGATTGGAATCACAAGATGTATTGTAAAAAGACTCCAAAGGTTGGATATTACTAAGTTACACACCAAAAATTAGAAAAATACTAAAAATAAAACTTTCAAACTACTCCCACCAGGCGTACCAAAACTGTTGGAGATCAAAATTGTACCCATCCCAAATTATATTGATCTAGGGCTTTGAGAAAACATGGGATTGTCTCCAAGTTGTGGTACTCGAACTAAGATAGACCTCCGGAGAAGGCCAACTTCCTCTACCTATTTCTAATGCTAAACTACTCCTAGGAAAGGAAATGCAACTACCTAGCACTAATCTATGATTCCAAGGGACCAAGGAGAGAGGGAGATGCATAAAAGGGAAATCCTACACTAAGGGAGGTGATAGCACCAAAATAAGGGGAAAGACACTTTTGAATGAGAGAAAAATGGAGAAAATAAAGGTGGAAAGGGAAAAATGAAAACCACAATCTAGAACAACACTTAAACTCCTATTTTCCTATAATGCACAATAGAAATAAACTCTGTAATATTAAGAAAATATGCAACACTCTAGCAAGTAAATGAAGAGGCAAGAAAATGCAAAAAATCACCAACTAGGGCAGAATAATAGCCACAAACAAGTATTTTATTACTTTTAAGATGATGCACAGATCATCACATTGGAGGAAGAAAGATAAACACGTTTCGGGATCACAATCTAAGCCCTACAACTCAAGAACACTTGAGAAACACTTTACAATGGTGCCCTTGTATTATAAAAGTATCCAACATTTACAATGAGCATTACTCCATTATTTATAGAAGAAGAAAAGAGATTAGTAGGAGGAGAAGAGGGAAACTCAAATCTCTTCTTCCAATCACCAATAAAAAGCATTAAATACCTATAAATCCACTTGCAAAGCTATCAAATGTGCCTCATATGTATTTTTTTCTTGTATAAGGAGAAAGGAGGACAAATCGGATCAGATATAGGTGATTGAGATAATTGAAATAGCACATTTAACATCTCGATTAACGTTTCCCTATTTTCCACTTATTAGAATCAGCCAACATATGATTTTAAATGGTTCAAATTTTATCTCATGTTAGGAACTTTCAAACAAGACAAAAACCAAAAGGATCCAATATTTTCAATAGGAGCTATGGTGGTTTGAATATTATAACACAAACTAAACATGCAATGACATATGGAACGTTCTGTTTTATCTAAGGATTGGTTAATTAATATCCAAACTATATTTCCTCTTTTTTGCAACCAAACACAATCAATTTTTTATTTTAATGATTCCAAATTCAAGGGCTTGAGGAAACCTTTCCAATGATATAAATTTTGTGTGATTTAGAGCTCTAGATCGAAAGATATGGCCATTTGAATATTTACATGTCGAGAAGCATAGAAATGTGACAAGTGGCAGCATTTGATTAGCTTAGGGATTGCTTCTACCTTATTGTATTTTTTTCCATTTTCCATGTCTCAATATCTCATTTATTCGTAGGGTTGGGCTTTGCTTCCTTTCCTTTATTTTCTCTTGTCCTTACGAGTGGGTGCGCTTCTTTTATGAAAATCGAGCTAATAAGAAAATTCCATGCTTCTTCACAATGTCATACCATCCTTTGATTGTACTAACCACCGCAAAACATGAGAAATTGATAAGGCTCCATGTTTCTTCGTGATTCACCCTTTTGGTAGCCCCTACTTACCATTGTGAAGTGTGAGACAATGATAAAGATCCATGCTCTTCACAAAGTCATTCCTTTTGATTATCGCTTTTGTCCCCTATGAAACATTAACCAATGAGATCATTCCATGCCCCTCGGGTTTTAGATTCTTGATAGCTCTTGACTAACAACTCCAAAGCATGAGCCAATAGGAAATCTCCATGCTCTTCACAGTTTCAATCTTTTCATACTTTTAATTTCCTGTTTGCAATGTCAAACTACAAAAATCGATCCAATAAAAGGCTCCATGTAGCTTCGGGTTGTCAGTTGTCATGCTTTTGATGGCTTCGCATCGTAATCTTTAACTTGCTCAGACTTAGAAACTTTTGGCTTCAAAAAATGTTGCCACGTAGCCCCCGTTGACCTTATTGACTACCTGGACTCGACATTTTCATTGAGCTTGGTTTATTTTGGGTGCTTGAGTTCCACAAAATTAATATGCTTTGAAGTTTTCTAAATTCCAACATGTGTCCCTCACACCTTGACCACCGATCTTATGCCACCCGGCCCCGATTATGCTTGGCGTTAAATTTGACCCAAATGAAGGTCAAACAACTTTTAAATATAGCCGCTAATGAATTAGCTAAGTCTCCCATGGGTTTTCAAATTCCAACAATCGGTGCTTTTTGAAGGGGTAATTTGATGGCCGTTTTGAACATCCTGTGCCTTTAAAAATATGGCTAAGTCCATTTTTAATGATTTATCCAAATTAACACAGGGGGTGAATTTAGGATTACAGTCTCTAGCCTTCAAAAATATTGTTAATAAAACCCCAATCCATATGATTCTAAATCACATCAAACCTCAAAATATCTTTCATTATCATGTCAAGATTCTATGTATCAAGTTTCAACCGATTTCATCAAAGGGATCTCAAGTTATACTCATTTTAGTGATTTAACCCTAGCCTAGGGTTTCATAGTACCGAGAGATATTTTTTTCATTACTTAAACAAACAACAATTTCAAGACCTAAAACTTACCTTTTAAGCTTTATATGAGCATCCTCCAACTTTCTTCTTCTTACACCAACACCGAAAACCTACCATTCACTCCCAATTGTAGACACCTAAAATATGCTTACACTTAGAATTTCCTCCCATTCAACCGATTAACGACACTTTGTTAATTCCCCTTCTTCACTCCATTCTCAGATGCCCATTCACGACACTCTTTCAGTCATATTCCTCCTATAATCAACTAATTTGGCTAATATCTCTCTTATTAGTTAAACATTCCTCCTTTCGACCATTTAGAACCTCCCTAGTTCCCTCTAGACCACTTCTATTGGCTTCGTAGGCTATCTATAAGTCACAATTGGTTATCCAGACCCCTCCCAACACTCAATGAGTCTCTAATCACACGATCAATTTTAACTATCCTAAACCCTAGTTATCTAGCCTAAACCTAGCTTAACTAAGCCTAAAGCATGTTTATCCTAATCTAATCTAAAAGTGCTTGTTATCCCAAAATTCACCCCCATGGTAAATTTGATAACATGCATCGTAATACTCAAGTCCGTGCAAATAGATTGATTCAAGGCAAAAATCATGTTTCTAGGGTCCCTCGGCCTTTTCTAACTCTCCTGTCCAAGAAGAAAAGAGCAAGTTCTAAAAAGGGGTGAAAAAGTTACAAAAAAACAGCTTGGGCAGAAAAAATCATGAAAATCGGCTAAGTCCTAGTCCAGGTAACACTGGGACAATTGGGACGTCGAGGCGTGAATCGACCGAAAAGCCTCCGTGGTGGTCTATGCAACACTTGGGACAGCTGGGACATCGGGATGCATGGGACGCGAAAGCTGATTCGGCCAAAGGAGGAAAAAATTGACTAATGCGTGCGTAACATGCCGGGACATCTGGGCCGTGAGGACGCGAAGGACGCGAACCGCCCGGATCGGCCGAAACAGAGAACTTTCATCCGGGATAGTTGGAGCAAAGGGACACGTGGGACGCGGAAAGCCGAAGGAGCCGAGAGCCAATCAAATCACGCCACGTGTCTTCGCCTCAAAGAGGGATAGGGAAGCCCGAATCGGGCGGATCGGAGGAATTTGTCCCAGATAGTTCGGGACATCCGGGCCAAAGGGACGCGTGGGACGTGAAAAGCCGGTAGGCCCGCGGATGAATCAAAACAGACACATTTCTAAGGGTGGGGAGTTCACACGGCGAGGGAGTGAAACAAAATTTTGGCTAAGTGTTCGATGTAAAATTTTAAAGGGGAGAAAATGGAGGCTAGGGCCGCGGCAAATAGGAATTGGACACGTGTCCAATGGAGCAGGGAAGTGCGGAGCTCGGGGAACTTTGAAGTTTTTTGCAAAATTTCTTCGGCCAAAAAGCTAAAAAGCAAAGGTCTTCCCCATGCCCCTGTCAACCAATCAATGCATGCCACGTGTCCCAGGTGGCGGGGCGCGGGGGGAAAATGAAAATTTTTCCAAAAGTTAAAAAGATCAAAATTTTCAAAGGAAAGCCTACGGAAAGGTGGAGGAGAGAGAATTTCTTTTCCAATCAATGCTTGCCACGTGGCATCCAACTGGCAGAGCGTGGAAATTTTTCAAAAAAAATTCCAAATGCAAAAAAGGTCAAAATTTAAAAAATTTTGCCCGACATCTATTTTTTGGGCCGTTTTGCCCTAAAACTTCAGACCTTCATATCTTTTGATCCAGAGCTTGGATTTGCATGTTCTTCATATCATTGGAAATCTTATGAAATTCTCTATAGGATTCCATGGTAAATTTCTAATTTTAGTTCAGTTTGAGAGATAAAATTCAGAAATGGCCTGGTACATGTCCATGGCCGAAATGACATTTCAAATGACCAAATTTAATACAGAATGGGTCGCATTCTCCTCCAATTTGGTCAAAAATGGTAGGGTATGGGTTTGTAAGGTCCTCCATGCTGATTTAATGCATTTACAGTCAATGAGGAATGGGCTCCCATGTTTTTGTACATTTTCTCTCTCCTGGGCTCGACCCATGCAATGTAAAAGCCAGATTTGGCTCATTTTCAAAAGGGGGACACTTTTTGGCATAGCAATCTTCTTCTTTCACCCTCTAGCAAGCGAGTGTTGCAAGAATCGAGACCTCTTCAAAGACTGTAACAGGTTTTCTACCTCTCTGAGGTTATAATGCAGTGGTTTTGACATTGGAAATGATAATGCAAGCTTTGTGAATGAGTTTGATCCTTTATTTGTATTATTTACTTCATTTCAGATCCTAAATTATATCTTATCAGCCTGTGTATGTTTTATGTTGCAATCTTTGGTTTGTGTCTATTTGCATGATAAAAAAATTTCACCACTCCTTTTGGTGCATCACCATCTTTAGTTTAGTTTCATTTTTGCATTTTTATCCCTGTCTCCTTGCAATCTATGGTAGAATTAGGATTAGAACCTCTGTAGTTGTGCAAATATAGATCTAAATCAGAGGAGTTTGAGGAACCAGCCTCTAATCTAGAGATTCCTCTCTCAGTTTCACAAGTCCCACACTTAGAGAGAGGTTTCCATGTTGTGCAATCACA
The DNA here is from genome assembly GCA_018340775.1 of Taxus wallichiana var. yunnanensis. Taxonomy (NCBI): domain Eukaryota; kingdom Viridiplantae; phylum Streptophyta; class Pinopsida; order Cupressales; family Taxaceae; genus Taxus; species Taxus wallichiana. The sequence continues at coordinate 675,124,360 of CM031235.1, read as the reverse complement.
CTGGATGCCTAAGACATCATTTAGAACCTTGATTTGCATCCGGGGTGCTATGATCCTGCAACAACAGTTTTGGCATGCCCAGTGGGACACTAGAGGTCTCATTTTTATCGCAGCAAAGTTGATGTGCATCCTGCTGCAATTTTCTTTCTTGAAAAGAGCTATTATTTGCATATGCGGCGACTCCAAGGGGAAGAATCGATCGGTTTAAGCAAAGCGGCCCGAAAACTCATGAGAAGAATCACCACAAGGTCAAGAGTTGGAGAATAAGAAGTGTTGTTTGAATACCTGCAACAACAGTGCTTTTTGCGCTTTAGTCCCACATGCACCCAAATTCCAAACTCTTCCAAACCAAAAACTATAAATACAAGGCTAAGCCTACCCATTCAAACTTACAACTTTACATAACACAAAACCAAACCAAGCCTAAGAAAGCTTTGAGATCTCATTTGTATTAGCTTTAAGCTAATTAGACATTTGATCTTAAGCTTACTTCCTCCATTGTTGAGCTAACACCTCCATTTGCATCCATAATCCAAGTTTTGAGTAATATGGAGAGAACCATTGGCCTTGAAGCCATTAATGGTGAGACTCCATTCTTGAAATCTTGAAAACCATAAACAACTAATCACCCCTTTGATTGCTAAGTTGATCTTATTAGGTTCAATTTCTTAATTAAGTAATCTAAAGAGTAGAGAGTAGTATATATGCTAGGTTTTGATGTTTTTTTCAAAGTTATGATGCATGTATAGGATTAACTCTTGTTTATCTCTTATCTCATGGTGCATGGATGAGTTAGCAAAGCTTTGAGGTTCTTTAGCCTCATTCCATAGCTTTTGCAACTTTCCATTGCATACACCAACAATAAGCTTTACATTCATTTACCTTAAGAAAACCTTGTTTTCCTTACACGATCCTCTACTAGTCCACCCCAATTCAACTTACTATAATTATTAACCATTGAATGCACTCAAATACATGTTCTCATGAATTCTGAAATCAATCCCAATAGCTATTTCACCCTTATTATTTCAATCTTCCTTAAGAATGCACTAAGAATCTTACCAGCTTTTCCTCCAATTGAGAATTTCATTCCTTCTTGTCACTTCAGACCATAAGAGGGTTCATTAACACATTGAAAACCTTTTACACATGTTCTAACACATGTACAAATCACTCATTCAAGAAAATAACTCTAAATCATTACTAAATCGCAACATATTCATAATTTTCTCAAACTATTCATAGAAAATACACTACCAAAGAATTATTACTAGTATTAAGTTCCTTCATATAATGAAATCCATCATAACATACCATTTCAAACTCATCAGATACAATCATACACAAATATTTCATCAAAAGACTCATTTTATTCATATATACAAGAATCATCCATCATTTCTTTACAAGAACCTTGTTTTACAAGTTTTCCATGCCCAACATCTCAGGTTCTTACCTTATTGAGGCTCTTAATCTATTATTTAACCTGTATTCCTCTCTTTTATTCTCTTATTCCCTACTCTATTAGAACATCTATATGATCATGACCTAAAAGGTGAGATATAATAACTTAATTACAACACTAACCATGGTGGAGACTAACCACAACATGGTGACCTTGACTCAAGGGTTGAAAACATGTTAGATACATCATATATACACCTTTAGGAAATTTTACAACCTTCCATGAATTTTTCACACAACATTATGCTTTTAAGACAAGCTTTCTAATTCAAATATTCATTTTTTAGGGAAATTCCAAAATACCCACTTAACACTCACCAAGGGAATTAGGATGATGGAAAAGGATTCAAAAACACATGAAAATACTCATAAAACCTACAAAAACCAAAACTTATCACAAACTAGAACTTTTTATGTACAAGGATGGTGCTCATACATCAGTTGACTCCATGGAAGAAGGATGCAATTATCCTCTCTTTTTTGTAGAGTCGACATTTTAGGATTAGTGTGTTTCACTTGGACAACAGAGGAAGAGGCCTCTTTTTGTGCTTGTGAGTGAGTGAACACTACACAAGACTAACTATTCAAATAAACCATGGACTCCTCTACCTCTTCATCACATATGGAGCTTTCATAGTAGCCAATGTTAGCATCTCCAATTTCTTCAACTTCTAGGGCTTATTCTTCTTCTTCTCAAGCTTCATAAGATGTATTAATAGGTGGAGCTTCCAAGGAAATCCTATGTGGTGTTCTAGTAATATAATTTTTATTTTGAAAATTCTTCCTAGGCACCTCCTTACATAGAATACTTTTAACAAGTTTTTTTTCGAGAAATCATCTCATTAGCCAAATTTTGCAAAAGTGGATCAGTAGTATCAAAAATATAACTTTGACCTTTCTCATGGTTTGATCCTTTATTTATCTTACCAGACATGATAAGATCATCCTCTACCTCCACCATAAGGTCTTAAGCTTCATCCAAGGTAGTTGGTTGGGCTCTTCTCAAGATGAATCCAACTTTAGGTAGTTGAGCATTTATGAAGAACCTATTTTGATTGTTTGCAGTAGGACGAGCACTAGTAGGAATCTTATTAATCAACTTATTAATCAACTTGTTTAATTTGGCCAAAAATTCTACCATGGGCTCCTGTGGTTCTTTCTTTATTTGAGCCAGTTGAGCGAGAAGGGCATGAACATCTTCCACTAACTTGAATTGTGCTTCAAACTTAGCTTTCATATTTTCCCAATCAGTGATTGAATGAGGATAAAAATAGTAGAACCGTTTTATAGCAACATCTTGTAATGAATCTATGAATAATTGAACAACAACATATGCATGTCCTACTCTAAGAACACCACAAGCTATTATAACAGTTTTAATGTGCTCATATGGATGTTTCTTTCCATCTTTGTAGAACTTGGGAAAGTTATTTCTTGATCCTCTAGGTAATTTATGAAGTGGAGGAGGTAGATCCAATATACTTGTATTTTCCTCTTTTTTTCAAGGATCATGTTTGGATATGTATTATTTTTTGAAAACCCTTACAAAAAATTGATCATGAATCGAGTCTAAAAATTAGTAAAATTACATGTGTAAAAGTGTTCCTTGATCATGTTAGTAATTTCGTATTTTGTTCCACCGCCCGTTGGTATGTGGCACTTCCCAGTTGGATGTGGTATGGTGGGTTTAAGTTGCAAACTTATAACTTTCTATAACATTCACAATATGCAAATTAGGTCACCTTGACCAATATTCCTCCAAATATTTAATAACATGTGTACAAATAGAAATTTTTTTAATCCACCTCCAAAGGTGTACACTTGTCACAAATGGGATGGATGCGGGGATCGGGGCATAGTTGTATTTTTGCACCAAGGTAATAATGTATAAAAGTATAAAAAATCTCCCGAGGCCCACAAAAGACACATGGCTCTTTCTTATGCAAGGAGTGGGGAAGTGGGTCATCGGAGAAAATTTATACTTTTGGTTTAAATTGAAAAAGGAACAAAAGTTTTCAGAAAGGGCCCATAGCTCCACTATCTTTTAGGTGTGACCATGTGTCAAGCTCATATTGAAATTCAAAAGTGGAAAATCGGGTCAAATGACTAAAAGTGTATGTGTTTAAAACACATGGAAAAAATTACAAAGAATCTCCCGAGCCCACATTGGCATAATACTTTTCCACGTGGATGGATCACTTTTAAAATTTGGGAAAAGTGGAATGAATGGCCACGATGCAATGCATTAATTTATTTACCACCATCAATGCATTTTGCACAAATCAAGGATGATTTTAAATTTTTCAAATGCATTGATCCTTTTATTATCAATTGTTGAGATCTGGTTTCCATTATTAGTGATTTTCATTGAGGAATATTGTGAATTTGACCGTGGAGCTCAAATTGGGAACTAGAAGATTGAAAATGCTTTCAAATTGAGGTTGAATTTCTTAGACATTCATGAAAAATTGGTAAGAACTAAGGAACTCTTGTGCTTTTCTTTTATTGGCAAGAAAATTTGAAGTAAAGCTAGGGTTTTTAAGATGAAAACCATGCCATCCTCATTTTTCGATTGCATCTGGAATCATGAGTGATTTAGATAAAATTACAGACACAAACTTAATGAATGCCGACTTAAAATATTTTCTTCAGAGATTGAGTAGCCCTAATAAGAGTGAGTCTATGAAAGAAATTCAAGATAGCCACATCACTTTAGCTGGTGTTATTCCACCATTAGTTCATTTCCCAAAATTGGTATGGCATTGCGTTATGAACTATGACCCAGAAAAAGGGAAGTGCTAGATGGAAGTGGTGATGTAGTGTTGACATTGATGCCTATGCAACTATTAGGATAATGCTCAAGTTACCTATAATAACAAATCCAATAACCTTGGGTATCAAGTTAGCCTTACGAGATTATGAGGAAAAGAAAAAGATTATGCTAAGCTCATAAATACAAAATGGCTCCTAGTAGAGAAAAAGGACAACAACTTGAATCCCTAAAAGATTGGTTAGGGCACAATTTGTTGAAGAAGTTGAGGATGTTATTATATTGTTAAGTCAAATGGATGGATTAGAGACTACAAATGAGTTCAAGGAATGGATGTGCACCTACATGTGGATAATTTTGGAAAGGAAGGGGAGCATCTGTTGGGCTACTTTTATTGTGGAAGCACTTCATAGCCACATGGTTACCTTGGAAGAAAAAATAGAGATGGGTGATACCTCAGAGTTGGAATTTTACATGATGACCTACCTGATTTACAATGTTGTAGGACATAGACATTTCCCTAGCCTTTTTCCACATGTTGATTTTAAACAATGCCAAATGCATGATATTTTTCCCATTGTAGTTGGTTAATTGGAGTGGGAATGTAAGATTGGTCAATGACACCTTCTTTGCACCAATTATATGTCTTTTCAAACCAGAATGGGGGCAATATAGGATTTCTGAGTAGGCTAGGCAAGTGATTATGGAATATGGGTGTTATTTCATTCAGTACAAGAAATTCACATATATAAGAGTTAGTGGTTTTGAAGGTAAGCCATGTAAGTTTCCCAGATACTTAGATGATAAAATGGATTTGTGTGAACTAGCAAGGCAATTAACACCGGTTCACAAATTGATTGTTTGGGAAACATAAGACAAATATTAAGTTCCCCATCAGAATTGGAAGGTACTCATGCCCTTCAATTATAAAGGCCAAATTAATTGAAGATGAATTGAAAAGGTTTGAGATGGAAAATTTTGAGGCAAGAGCTAACTATGATATTAGGTGGGTGTTCAATAATATTGCAAACACTTTTGAACATGAGCCTCATTTTGAGGACTATTGGATGAATTGTAGAGATGAGGAAGAGGTCAGGACTGAGAGATATTTCTCTAGAATGACCCTTACACAAATCATAGACTTCAAGATTGTAGTTATCCTGAGGGAATTGTGGATGATCCACATATGGTGAGTAAGTACTATCTTGATCAAAAGGTGGAGGGACAACCTATAGCCCCTTTAAACTAGAATGAAATAAAATTAGATGATTCTTATATTTAGATAACTGATGTGATGAGGAGAACTGTAAATTGGTTGGCTCAAAATAATATTGATTTATCAGTCCAAAATACAAGAATCCTAAACAACTTTAGGGATTTGGGAAACTTAAATGATGATATTCCTCCCCGAGAGAAGGGATTGATAACATAATTGATCCTTTGGGAGGAAAATATCCTTATTTACCTTCAAAGAGGCCCACTTTTGAACTTATAGATGAATGGACTTTAGCCACTAGTGGGACCGGTACTTCTATATCCGCTCTGAGGAAAAAGACTAAGGAAATGCTCCTGAAATCTATGGAGAATGCTCCTATTACTTTTGCAACACCACTTCAAGAAAAAGGGAAAGGTTTGGCATCTCATTTGGTTCCTTAGGTATTTTTCCAAAACCTCATAGTGTTGAAAATTAATGAGTGGGGCTATAGCAAGTGGCCATTCTCAATCTAGGCCATGTAAAGAGAAGAATGAAAAGTAGCACCAGACCTCAAAAAGTTTGAAAGGGCACATAAGAGACACAAGGTTTTCTATGAGCCAATTCTGGTAAGAGAGGGTGCCCATACACCCAAGAAACATAAGCATAGGGATGTGGTGATTGATCCCCTGAACATGAGAGGAATGATGTTTCTAGACACAACATGTTGCACCAGTACCATAGGTGGAACAATTAGTGCCTTTTTCCTCATCTTTTCCTTTGGAAGAAGTGACAATGAGAAGCACTCAAGAAAAAATTACCTAAGGAAATATTTCATCTAATCTAGTAGACAAAAAATTTTAAGTCCAGGTATGAAAACATCGAAACCTACTACTTGAGGATGTGAATATACCTTTGTTTGAAACATTGTAGGAGTTTGCAAAGGCTCGGGAAGATGTGATAGATGTTGACATTGGTGAAGATTTTCCACATTAGATGCACTTGATGTATCTATTGATGAAAAAATAGCAAAACCAAGTAGATAATCTTCAAATAAAATAAAATGGAAGAAGAGATCACTCATGTGTCAACCGATGAAATCAAGATCCAAACATCAAAAACTTATTCTATAGGTCAAATGGTTTCAGTCAAAAAAAAGTTTCTCAGTGGAGAGGATATAAATGTAGAGTTATTGGTGGAAGAATTTGCTTCCCATTATGTCAAAACCACCAAGGATGATGAGCCTTGTCAAACAGGGAAATCTATCTTTGAAAAGACAATAGAAGTTGCACAAGATGCAAGTGCTAGAGAGGAAATTATTGTTGATATAGATATGCAATCTCTAGATGGGAATAGGAGTTGGAATCAGGTGAGCAATCCACCATGACACAATCTGAGGTATCATTAGAACATGAGGATAATAAGATGCCAACCAGCAATCTTTAAAAGAAGGTAGAACTATGTGATGGGAAGGAGGAATCTACAAGCCAGTTATTGGTTCAAGAAAACCTCAGGGGAGAAACTAAATCTAATGTGGCATCAATTGGAGAGATAAGGAAATAATATATCCCAACTATTGGTATAAATCAGAAGGAGGTTGATCAATCCCAAGATCTAGACCAAGGAGAAAGACAATTGAAGGAATTTCCAGTACAGGTGAAAGCAGGGAAATGGCTATTGAAATAGATGGTGAAAAATAGGTAAAATCATTAGCCCAGGATGAACAAGGAATATTCAAGCAATTGGTGGTTTTCCCGAGAAACCCCAACAAGAATTGCAAGAAGAAAAAGTTGGGACAAGTCTTGCAAAGGGATGGATTGGTGAATTGATTTCAAATGAGGAAAAAGAAGTTCTTCTATTTATGGCCATAGATCTTACTACATTATCCTTTCCAAAGATGGTAAGAACCTCCAAAAGGGCTAGGGTTATTACCAAGACTCATATTGATTCATTGGGGTCCAAAACTCTAGAAATAACAATCCCTTATGAAGGAAAAACTAGAGACAATGTAACAACTAGTGACTACAATGTTCAAATCATTCCTTTAGGAAAACCTTCAAGAGATCAATTAAAACAGGGAGTATCAGAGGTAGTAAATGACATTGTTGCAAAAGGTGGATGAAGACATGGTAACAAAAAAATTAATTGAAAGAATAGGTCAAAGCCTTGAGTTCTAGTCTACAACAGTTAATTGGGCAACCTAGTCATACTCAAGAAAGATACCTTTGTAAATACCCCTGAAGGATTGGAAAGATTGATAAATCTTCAAGAAGGTTCAAGTTGTAGACACATGGATTGAGAAGTTAACAAAAAAAGGGAAAAGAAACAATTGAAGAAGCTAGAGAAAAGTATGAAGAACTCAAGAATAGGCTTAATGAGATTGATGAGATAACTGAGCAATGTGACAATGAAATCTTCTACTTTGAGGGAATTTTTCCCAAATTGGACCGCATAACTCAGCTTAGTGATGAATTGGTTGAACAAGAAGGGATTGTGCCAACAGAATTCAAGAGGAAGTCAACATGCTATGGAAGAACTAGCAAAAATCAAAGTGGAAACTTTGAATGGGATCAAAGAAAATCTCAAAGTTAAAAGAAATTGGGTTGATGATACTCTTGATGCCATCGATTTGAAACTAGAAGACATGGTGTTTGAAAAATTCAAAAAGAGTTATGGTGATTTGAAGATTGATTTCTTGTTCAACTCTTTTGAGAAGAATATTCAGAAAGATGATTTCTCTTATGAAGTCATTAAAAAAATGAGGAAAATTGAAAACAAAATTACAGAGTTGAAAGCTAGGCCACTGGAATATAAGCAGAAGATGGGTCATTGTATGGATGCAATAGCTAGACAGACATTAATCTTTCAAACACCACATTGGGCTAGATGAGGATGAAATAAATGATCTTTTCCAGAGATATGATGCATATGTGGCAATATTTCTAGAAGAACAAGATGTAGGAGTGGAAACTAAAGAAGAAAAAGGATGTAGACATAAGAAATGATGAACAAGATTAAGCTTTTTGTTCTTAAAGTTGTACTTTCTTTCCATACTTCCTTTCTAAGATGATGTTTTAATTGATATTTTTGTTTCATTAAGGATAATTGTTACTCTAAAATTCATTGTTTTCCTATATCAATTGTGAAATGGTACAATGCATTAGTTTTATATGACTTAGATAAAATTCAATATACATTTGTACAAGCATATAAACTATTGAGATATTTGTGCTTCTTGCATGTTGAAAAAGGAAAAAAATGGGGTTCTATAGGGGCCCCTGCCCATGAAAAAAAGGGTTGTATACATGTGAAAATAAAGACAACAAGGGAAAAACAATGTTTAGACATCTTTTATTCCCTCTTCAAAATTTCCCCTAATGGAGGAAGTTTGTTCAACAACTTATTCTTCCTCAACATGAATTCACTTGAGCCCTGTGTCATCTGGAAAAATATGATAGACCTGCTAGATCTCGGGACATCCCCATGTCCATCAATGACTCAAGAGTCATTCTAGGAATGTCCATAATTTTCTAGCTCAATTTTCTTTTGATGGGAGGATACCTAGTCTAGAAGATCCAAACCACCTGTGAAGAAGGTTGTTTTCCCCTTCCCCTTGTGAAGGATAGACTTATTAGGAGTGGATTGAGAGGGAATAGTTGGAGTAGTAAATGGAAGGAAAGTACTACACTTGTAGGGCTAGGAAGAAGGTTAAGAGATTGAGCTTGACCGACAAGTTTTCCATTTCCTTTGTGTGGGTGGATGATCTCTTGGAGAAGGAATTGGATGAGGTCCCAAAAATTCATGCTCGATGAAGGAGCATGATGCACTGAATGAGTGGATGACCAAATGGAAAATCTACCCCTATTTTTCTTGAGAAGAGGATATTTCTACTCTGAATGATGAGAAGATATGGATAGCTCCTCTTCTCCATCTATGAGATAATGATTGGGGGTTGAGGACTTGATTCTCCCCTTCTCTTTCCCGAAGATGATGCTGGCATTGAACTTGGTTGTGAGGGTAAATTTTATTTTTCCTTTCTCCAGAGAGATGATCCTCTACTCTAATTCATCCACCTTGTGAGAGATGGTAGGCATGAGTGTCAATGGAGGATTTTCGTATAACACATATGATTCCTTGGGAATCTCCTTTAATACAAATTCTTCATCACATAAGAATGGACACTAAAAGTTAGTTTTCCCAGACACTTGGGGCCTCTCTCAATCCATAATTTCTTTAAGTCTTAGGAGATTTTTAGATGTTCCCATCAAAAGAGATGAAAGTACATGAATTGAAAGGCTTGTGAATACAGGATTGATCCTAATCATCCTTGTAAGAAGTGCAATTCGACTTGCCGATAAGTCAAGGGTCCTCTGGTGTCTCCTACACATTCTATGTCAAACAAGGCCCTAAAAAAAGCCTCATCAGGACCACTCAAGTCAAAATTTGATTCAAATCCTCTGAAGAAATTTATTTCAAACTATTTTCCACAAGTACTCTCACCATGTTTTAATAGAAGGTTGTGAAAAGTTTCCTCACTTATAGGATAAGAAAAGTAATGCATCTTGGTGATGGGATGAAACTGGTTTTATAGTAAAGGGGTGCATATTGATTGAATTGAAAGAGAAATCTTTCCCATGAGATGAAAGAATATTTTCCCAGCTCACACAAGGAAATTTAAGAGTTGGAAGGATTAGGACCAAACATGATTGATGAATTATATGATTTGACAAGAACCATGTGGGTTGATTTAGCCAATAAGACATGAAATGAAGTACGTAACACCCAAATGGATTCTTGGGAAGTAGATGAGGATATATGTCATATCAAAATCATCTGGAAGTGCTCAAAGGTCATTAAAAGTGATTATCCAATCAATATGGAAATAATGATTAAAATAATACCAAAAGTGATGACCCAGTATCCCAGTCACACACAAAAAGAACCAATTGAAAAGACTCACATTTTACACTAGATAGTAAAAGTGAAAGCATTCAAAAAATGGTGGCATGTTTTGAAATGATATTGTAAAGGGAATATTCCTAGAATATTCATACTTTTGGGGGGAAAATTTGAAGGTTAGTGAGTGAGTTGAATGGTATAAAGGTGCATAAAAGATAATCACGCATAAAAGGGGGTTAAAATTTTCTGAGAATTGTTCAAAGAAAAGAGAGAGCTGAGTAAAAACCATTTTCCAAGAGCTTATTTGAGAAACTTGTTATTTCCTTTGTGTTTTCAAATTTAATCATGTCAAGATGGTTGCAAGTGTCCAACCATTGACAAGCTTTGAGACTATAAATAAAACTTTCCCTTGCTGATAAATTTGATGAACCTTGAGTTAATTGTGTTAATCATGAGCATCATTGTGTTTGATTTCATTTTGAGATGTTTCAAGTAGTTATTCATGTGTCCTTGTTGCAATCTTATGTTAGGAATTCCTTTGAATCACACAAGATCTTATCCTGTGGTAGTATTGTGGTATTTGCAATTGTGTTGTGAGAAGAGTTTTCATTTCATCGTGTAATAAACAATTTAAACTCACTTTATTTCCATCTTGTTGATATAGATTGTTTGTTAGTCTATGAGTGTATCTTAGGCATGATGAACCATAGGATCTCTGATGTTTAGTTGAGTCTTTGACATGAGATTTTATGTCAATTTCTCAAAGAATGTGTGAAACCGTGCATCTTTGGGCTTCCATGGGTGTGCATCTTCTAGTTGAAGGTTCATTGTTGACTATTTGAAGTGTTTTTATCATCTTGCTTGGTAGATTTTCCAACCTTTGTTGAAATTTCTTAGAATTTGGTATAATCAACTTTATCTTGCTTAATTCCCCAACAAAATTCATCTATAAATGATAAATCCTACAGGAATTACCCCTGCTTGCATTGTTTGTCCATAAATGCTAAGGAGATTTGTTGAATTTACCCATCCTTTACTCAAAACATGTAGGAGAAATCAGGTCTTATTGTTGTCTTTAGTAACCTAAACCTTGTTTAGAAGACATCTCCATTCTCTAGAGTGACAACTCGTGAGAGTTAGATTATGTTGCATTGACCATGTCTTCTTAAGGTTTTCTTTCAAATATCATAGAGGAAAGTCCAGTATAGCTGATCCATTTACATCTCTCACAAATACAGGTTACAAAATGGGTCCTCTCACCCTAGTTGAAGGCACAACCAAAAGTAGTGAGGGTAGGTCAAACCCTTTGCATGGTGCTACCTAATTTTTCCAAGATTCGAGTGACAAAGAGTCAGTAAAATCCCTCCCCGGCTATGAAATGACTTGAATTTGATTTATTTGTCTCTAAGCATCTTTCTCAACCTGTTGATGTTGCTTGAATTCAAAGGGAGAATCAATTTGGGTACAACAACAACCGATCGACACCATTTTTAGGGACATTTGTGTAAATACATATGCATATTGACCTCTGGTAATGATTCTTACATGTTTGAGTGCAAATACGTTGTTTAAATGTTATCCTTTGTTAAGATTTGTAAATATTGTGTGAGATCAGAAGTTTATTGTGTAATATTTCTTGGTTTAAGGGAATGTTACACTAGATTTGTATTATTAGTGATAAATATTGACAAAGGATGATTAGATCTATCAAGATTTGTAGAAATTGAGTATTGATAGGCACTTGACAAGTTACTTACAAGTGCTTTAGCACATCTAAGGTGAAAATCCTTGGTGGTGACTCCGTGTTGATTTGAAATTTGTAAATACCGTGTCTTAATCTTTGTCAAGTGAGATTTGTTGTTAATATTTACAAAGCTGGAAGGAAGAAGGTATTTCTTTAATAAGGATCCTACTAGAAAAATTGTTTCAGAGCTTGGGAAAACAAATCCAAAAAAGGAAGAAAAGTCTGGAAAGCATTGGGGGATCAAGAGTCAAGAGAGAAGGTAATACCAGTTGTGGAAAGTGACCAACCTATAGTTGAGGATTATCCAACATCTTCAAATAGTTCAGAATCAAATAGTCCTCATATAAATTTAAATACTCCACTAGTGAAGGGCCATCATTTGTATCTAGGATAAGTGTTCCTCATTTCTTTCCTTTATCACTCAAGAATGATAGGGTTGTTTGTGAAATTGAGTCACTGGAGGATATTTACTTTGAAGATCATATGCATGTATCCCAAAGGACCCCTGTCCCACACTATTTTCATCCTCTGTAGGATCACCTCCTCAAAATAACATGGCTCACCCTCCACCTAGACCTCCTTTTTGTTGTTAATACATTTGGACCAATAAATTTTAGAGGCATGGTTGGGCATCCTAATGTTGTACCACAAGATGTGAGAAATAGGTTGCCCAAATTTTAGGAAATAATGCCATCACTGGTGACCAACATCTGAGGCTCTTCGTTAATATGATGGAGGATTTTGAAATTGAATATGAAGATGTATATATAAAACTATTCATTCATACTCTCAAAGAAGATGCACGTGATTGGTACAAATATTTACCAGATAACTCAATAGATTCATGGAATGAGATGAAGAATGCTTTTCATATTACAATATGGTGATAAGAATGACCCAAGGTTCCTCTTATCTGAGTTTGAGAATATAAAAAAGAATCCCAATGAGTCTGTCTAGATTTCAATACTAGATTCAACAAGACTTTAAATAGATTACCCATAATTTTGAGGCCTAGTGATGAGTCTTGCCTAATTAAATATTCGATGCTTTTGACAAGAAAGTTTCTTATTATTTGAGAGATAAGAACCCTAGAATTTAAGGAAGGCTTTCACAATGGCCTTGCAAATTGAAAACAATATTAAGGTAGTTGGAAACCCCTAAAGAGGGAGGGTGTCAAATTGATTAATCTGATAGACCTCAGTCAAACAAGGTAGTGGATCTGGAGGAGGTTGTGAAACTTTGGCCGAGAGTAGTTAAAGAAATATCTTATAAGTTGGCTAGAGAAGAAAAGGGAATAGGACAGAGTTCTCAAGGTCAACATAAACCACAAGGCCAAGATAGATTTGGAAATCATCCTAGGGGTGATCATATAATAGATGAAAGAGGAAAGGGCCCATGGGATCAAGAAATAAATAGCCATAACCTAGAGAAAATAGACTGGTCCTGATCCTTTGACTGCTAGGGTTGTTATAGTAGAAGAAGCCCATGTTATTGATTGGTGTGACAAGTGTTTCTTGCCACATTCCCCTTGTGATCTAAGTAAGGAAGTTGAAGAAACAAATGATGATGAAGCTTATGGTGATGTATGTATGATGGAATGCCCTGAAAATCCACAACAAGGAGCCACTTCAACTGAGTTGATAAGTTCCAGAACTGTAGAAAGTTTTATGGGATTGCATTCACAGGTATTACCTCTTCCTCCTAATGATGATGTTGAAATTGATATGGTGTAGCATTCATTTGATTTACCTAATCATGACTTTGAATATTTGAGGGATTTAATGATTAAGAAATACGATGGGGAATTCCTTCTGAGGAAGACATGAAACTTTTGATGAATGTAGTTTCTCAGGAAAAGGAATATAATACTAAAAGTAGAGTTGTCAAAGGGGGAGGGCCACAAGCCAAGCCAAAAACTCCACTTCTCACTAATATCCCAAAAGAACCTCCTAAAAAGGATACACTTAGTAAAGGCCTAGTCACTCCAAGTAAAACTTGTACCCCACTCATGCCCAAACTGTAAAGACTCTCATACCACCGAAGGAGCCATAAATCTCCCTCCCAACATAGTCCTACCCAAATATGTTCCTTGTGATATAGCCCATATTTTGAGTCAGATCAAATTTATTGTGCCTATTGTTGAATTTCTCAAGATCCCTGAGCATAGAAAAAGGCATTTGAATATTTGGGATTTAAAGAGGAGGTGATAACCCAAGGAAAAAATGTGAATAGTGTGGATGTTCCCCTATCATTGCAGAGCTGGAAGTACCACAAGCACTGGAAGAATTGGGAGAATCACCTGAGGTATATTTGGGTACTTCTCTTGTTGAGTCTCAGCTTGATGTTGATCCTTTTTATACTACTTTAATCATCAAAGATAGGCTAGTGCACAACTGCATGTTCGATTCAAGAGCCTCATGTAATGTGATGCCTCTTGAGGTAATGAATGAATTGAATATCAAAGTGACAAAAACTTTTGGAAAGTGCACTACTATGGATTCAAGGGAGGTTCTAGTGATTGGATATGTTAAAGGATTGATAGTGCAATTGGCAGCTTACCAGGAAAGTTCTTAACCATGAATGTAGTTATTGTGGATTGCCTTGGCCAAGTGGGGAATGTTATTGTCAAGAAAGTGGGTTGCTAGTGTGGGGGAAGTGTACAGATGGATATTTCATATGCAACCATACCAGTAGAAGGAATCCTTGTGAAATTGTATGGTGAGAAAAATATGTTACATCTGATTGAAGACCCTAACAATGCTTCTTATGAAGTATTATATACAGATGTAGATGTTGATAATTTTGTGGGCTATGCAGATTTTAAAGAGCATAGTATTGAAAAATGTAAATGTCCTAAGAAAGTTGGTTCCCCTTGGATTTTGATGTTTGATGGAGCTTGTTCTAAATTTGGGAATGGTGTTGGTGTTGTCCTAATATCTCCAAATCAAGAGGAATTCAATTTTTCTTTTAAACTCAAATTTGAGTGCACTAATAATATTAGAATATGAAGCATTGCTTTTGGGTTTAAGGATTGCTTGGAGGTATGGTATTAGGGACATTATTGTTAAGGGAGATTCAGAACTGGTAGTCAAGCAAGTTAGGAAATTGTATGCAACCAAAAACCAAAGAATGAAACAATATAAGCATGTAGTTTGGGATTTTATTGAAATGTTTGATTCTTTCAACATAATATACCATGACAGAAAGTAGAATATTATAGTAGACAGGTTGGTAGTATTGGGATCTAGATTTGAAAATTGTACAATGTCTCCTTACTGTGAGTATGATATAGAAGTGTTGACAAGACCATTTGTCCCTGACAATGTCAAACATTGGCAGGTTTTTGAAGATGATGCCCAAGTTCAAAGGTTTTACAAAATGAAGGAGAATTTACAAATCAGAATATGGACTAGGAACCGATGGTCTATGTTTATGAAGGTAAAGAGACTCTATTTGGCAAGGATATTATTCAATTAAAAACCAATACTATTCAAGAGGTTTGGTTGCATTAGAGTCAAACTTTGATAATGTTGATCGCATTGTTAATAGACATATGTCAGCTTCAAGAGATGTAGAGGAACACAACTTGGGGATAGATGGTAAACCTAGAAAAATATGGCTAGGTAGTAACTTGAGTAAAGAAGAAAAGCAATCATATGTCTAGTTGTTAAAAAAGTACCAGGATTGCTTGGCATGGTCATATTCAGAATTGAAGGCATATAGGGAAGATCTTTTCCAACATGAGATACCATTAGAAACTAATGCCAAACCATTTAGGAAAAATCAAAGGCCAATCAATCCACTTATTTCCCTCAAAATTCAAGAAGAATTAAAGAAATTAAGGGATGGAGGCATCATACAACCCACAAGGTATTCTTCATGGGTGGAAAATCTAGTACCAGTTTAAAAGAAAAATGGAGATATAAGATTATGTGTGGATTTTAGGAATTTGAATAAGGCATCAATCAAAGATAATTATCCCTTGCCCAATATGGATAACATGTTGTAGTTGGTTATTTATTTCGGGCTGAGTTGTTATCTACTCTAGATGGATTCTCGGGATATAACCAAGTGGTAGTGAAACAATCAGAAAGAATTAAAACTGCTTTCACTACTCCATGGGGTACCTATGTGTATGTGAGAATGCCATTTGTCCTGATGAATGTTGGAGCTATGTTTCAAAGAGCTATGGATGTAGCATTCTCAGGATACATAAATGATTTTATTGTTGTATATCAGGATGATGTAACAATATTTTCAAGAAAGAAAATGATCACCTGCAACATTTAGAGAAGATGTTGTTAAGATGCAGAGAATATGGTATTTCATTGAACCCTAAAAAGTGCCACTTTGGGGTTCAAAAAGAAAAGTTGTTGGGACATATTGTATCTAAGGAAGGGGTCATGATTGACCCTAAAAGAGTGGAAGCTATTGGCAAAGTTCCTATTCCCAAAACTAAGAAAGGAATTCAATCCTTCTTTGGAAAGATAAACTTCATCAGAGATTCATTTCTAACTTTTTTTGAAATGACTATCCCTATCACAAGTATGCTAAAAAAGGATCAGATTATCAAATGGGAGGATGAAGCTATCCAAGATTTTACTAGAATTAAGGAAGCACTGAAGAATGCTCCTATTTTGGTAAGCTATGGATTACAAAAAGGCTTTTCAAATGTTTTCTTTTTCCTTTGAAAACACCATTGCATCTGTACTTATTGCAAAAAGATGAGGAAGGAAGTGAAAGGCCAATTGATTTCTTTAGTAAAGCACTACAGGGGGTTGAGTTGAAATACACTATCATGGAAAAGTAGATTTTTCCTTGGTTAGAGAACAAAAATTTTTAGACCATATATCTTGAGTTCAAGATCACAACTTATGTTCCCCATACCATGGTCAAGGACATCTTGTCAGAAATGGAGATCTCAAGTAAAATATGTCGATGGGTGAAAAAATTGCAAGAATATGACATGGATATCTAGACTACTAAGTTGGTTAGAGGTCTAGGCTTGGAAAAGCTGATGAAAAAAATCAATTTGCAAGTGATAGAGATAAATGAAGTTGAGGAAGGAGATATGAATGTTCATGAAAGATTAGTCAATTTTGCATGGTACAAGGACATCATATTTTATCTTAAACATTTGGAATGTCCTAGACATTTAAGTAAAAACCAAAAGAGGGCACTCAAGCTAGCTTCCCAGAAATACATCATCACTTGATTATGGATTGGCATGGAATAATCTGAAGGGGTCCTCCTAAGATGTATTATTGAAGATGAAGCTCCTAAATTAATTATAGATTTTCATGGAGGAGTTTGTGGGGGAATTTTTCTAGAAGAGTAACTTCCCACAAGATCTTAAGGGTTGGTTATTGGTGGCCCACACTTTTTAAAGATACAACTTTTTTAGTAAGAAAATGTGAAAGTTGTCAATGATTTTCAGGAAGAATGAAAGCTTCAGGCACTCTCCCTTTACAACCAATATCAATTGAAGCTCCTTTTAAATAGTGGGGCATGGACTTTGTTGGGAAATTTTAGATCCTTCAAGTGCAGAGCCACAAATGGATATTGGTGGCTATTGATTACTTCACCAAATGGGTTGAGGAAATCCCTACTAAGAAAGCAACCCATCAGATTGTTATGGATTTTATCTTAAATCATATAATTTGTAGGTTTGGAGTGCCTGCCAAAATAGTTGTTGATAATGCTATGAGATTTTGAGCTAAACCGTTAGTGGCCATGTGTCAAGAGTATGGGATAAACCTAACATATGCATCTAATTACAACCCTCAGGGTAATGGATAGGCTAAATCAAGGAAACAAAAATTTGTTAAAGATAATCAGGTGGACATTGGAGATAAATAAACGAAGATGGGGTGAGTAGTTGAAGTTTGTTGTTTGGGCAGATAGGATCACTACTAAAAGAGCTACTAGAAAAATCCCATTTGAACTAGTCTATGGAACTCAAGGCCCTTCTTCCCCTGCACATGTAGTTATCTTCTTACCAATTTATTAGAAACTTGAGGATCAAGAATTCATCCCTTATGATGCAAGAATAAATCAGATTGTTGAATTGGATGAAGAAAGAAGAGTCCCACTAGAGACATTTGAAGTTTAGGGAAAAGTTGAAAAGGTTATTTGACAAAAAGGTGACTCCTAGAATTTTTAGTGTGGGAGATCTTGTGTTATTATGGGATAGCAGACATGAAGAAAAGGAAACATGGAAAATTTGATGCATTATGGATGGGTCCTTATTCCATTGATATTAGAATTGGTGAACATACATTATTTTTAAAGGATCTAGATGGAGAATTACTTGAGTTTCATGTTAATGGCGTAGGCACCTGAAACATTTTCTTAATTGATTTTCAAATCAAGGTACGCATCAATGTATAGTGTACAATTATTGTTTTTTTTTTTATATGTGTTTGTGTGTGTGTTTTTGGTTTTTTGTTTTTGTTTTTTTTGGTGCGTGGTGACTGTTATTTTGGTTTCTCGGTATGTTTTTGGAGGATGGGTTATTATCACTTGACCTGGTATGATTGGTATTTGACTCCATGGCCCAATGGATTTGGCACATGGTCTGTTATATTTGTAATATGATTGGTTCTTGTGGCACTTGCAGGGAGTTCCCATCCCCGAGTCAGAGCCGATGTTGGTGCTCGAATTAATCTCCCCTTTTTGGAAATTTGCCTTTGAAATTTATTGTGTTTTCTATCTTCCCATGAGGGGTGTGAGTTCGAAAGGTTACATTCATTGATTAAATTCTTTTGATTCTCTTGTGTGTTGATTTTTCCTCTTTTTGGTCGAGGATCATGTTTGGATATGTATTATTTTTTAAAACCCTTTTAAAAAATGATCATGAATTAGGTCTAAAAATCAGGAAAATTACTTGTGTGAAGTGTTCCTTGATCATGTTAATAATTTCATATTTTTTTCCACCCGTTGGTACGTGGAACTTCTTAGTTGGATGCGGTAGGTGGAGTTTAAGTTACAAAGTTATAACTTTCTATAAAATTCACAATATGCAAATTAGGTCTCGAGGCCCAATGAATATTCCTCTGAATATTTGTAATCAGAAAATGCACAAACATAAATTTTTATTCCACCTCGAAGGTGTACACTTGTCAGAAGTGGGATGGATGTGGGAGATTGGAGCATGTTGTATTTTCATGCACTAAGGTAATAATGTATAAAAGTGCAAAAAAAGATCCTAAGGCCCACAAAAGACACGTGGCTCTTTCTTATGCAAGGAGCGAGGAAGTGGGTCATCAAATAAAATTAATAATTTTGTTTAAATTTAAAAAGGAACAAAATTTCAGAAAGGGCCCATAGCTCTGTTATCTTTTAGGTGTGACCATGTGTGTGTGATGAAGATTAAAATTCAAAAGTGGAACAATCGGTTCAAATGACTAAAAGTGTATGTGTTTTAACACACGGAAAAAATGCAAAGAATCTCCTTGAGCCTCACATGGGCATAATACTTTTCCATGTGGATGACTCACTTTTAAAATTGGGAAAAGAGGAATGAATACCACGATGCAACGCATTAATTTCTACCACCATCAATGCATTTTGCACAAATCAAGGACAATTTTAAAGTTTTCAAATGCCTTGATCCTTTTATTATCGATTTTCGAGATCTATTACCATTGTTAGTGATTTTCATTAAGGAATATCATGAATTTGACATGGAGCTTGAATTGGGAACTAGAAGATTGAAAGGCTTTTGAATTGAGGTTGAATTGCTCAAACATTCACGGAAAATTGGTAAGAACTAAGGAACTCATGTGCTTTTCTTTTATTGGAAAGAAATTTTGAAGTAAAGATAGGGTTTTTAAAGATGAAAACCATGTCATATTCTTCTTCATTTCGTTTACGGAATCATGAGTGATTTAGATAAAATTATAGACATAGACTTAATGAATGCCAACTTAAAATATTTTCTTCAGAGATTGAGTAGCCCTAATAAGAGTGAGTCTATGAAAGCAATTCAAGATAGTCGCATCACTTTAGCTAGTGTTATTCCACCATCAGTTCATTTCCCAGAATTGGTATGGAATTATGCTATGAACTATGACCTAGAAAAAAGGGAAGTGCTAGACGGAAGTGGTGATACAAGTGTTGACATTGATGCCTGTAGCTATTAGGATAATGCTCAAGTTACATGTAATAAAAATCCAATAACCTTGGGTATCAAGTTAGCCTTACGATATTATGAGGAAAAGAAAAAGATAATGCTAAGCTCATAAATACAAAATGGATCCTAGTAGAGAAAAAGGGAACAACTCAAATCCCTAAAATACTGGTTAGGGCACAATTTTTTGAAGAAGATGAGGATGTTATTATATTGTTAAGTCGAATGGTTGGGTTGGAGACTATGAATGAGTTCAAGAAATGGATTTGTACATACATATGGATAGTTTTGGAATGAAATGGGAGCATCTGTTGGGATACTTTCATTGCGGAAGCACTTCATATCCACATGGCTACCTTTGTAGCAAAAATAGAGATGGGTGATACCTCAAAGTTGGAATTTTACATGATGACCTACTTGATTTATAATGTTGCAGGACATAGACGTTTCCTGGCCTTTTACCATGTGTTGATTTTAAACAATGCCAAATGCATGAGATTTTTCCCCAATTGCATTTGGTTAATTGGAGTGGGAATGTAATATTGGTCAATGATGCCTTCTTTACACCAATTATATGTCTTTTCAAACCGAATGGGGGTAGTATAGGATTTTGAGTAGGATAGGAAAGTGATTATGGAATATGGGTGTTATTTCATTTAGTACAAGAAATTCACATATATAAGAGTTAGTGGTTTTGAAGGTAAGCCATGTAAGTTGCCTAGATACTTAGATGATAAAATGGCTTTGTGTGAACTGGTAAGGCAATTAACACCAGTTCATAAATTAATTGTTGGGAAACATAAGACAAATATTAAGTTCTCCATCAGGATTAGAAGGTACTCATGCCCTTCAATTATAAAGTCCATATTAATTGAATATGAATTGAAAAGGTTTGAGATGGAAAAGTTTAAGGCAAGATCTAATTATGATATCAGGTGGGTGTTCAATAATATTGCAAACACTTTTGAACATGAGCCTCATTTAAGGACTATTGGGTGAATTGTAGAGATGAGGAAGAGGTCAAGATGAGAGATTGTTGGACCCCTAATTTGTTTTCCAAGTACTGAGAGAGGTGCATGGGCACGTAAGGCCTATTTAGAGAAGGGCGCGCAAGGAGAAAGCACGCAGGACAAGGTTCTAGGAGGGTTTAGTAGAATAAGTGGCGCACGCACAAGGTAGAGCAAAGGTTTTGGGACTTAGCCATATTTGGTGTAACAAAAAGAACATGAGAAAAGCATGACCGACTATGCATGCGGAGTGGATAAGGTGTCATCCTAGCAACAGGGTGGCCTAGAAAGGAATATACCTTGCGATGGAAGATTCTAGAAGGCCATCATTGTAAAGAGTGGAGAGCTCAAGCTTGAAGAAGCATGCTCCCATGGAGGACCACCTTGGACACTTGGAAATGGATCTACAACTCTTGTGAAGGCTTGAAGAAATTGAGAAAGGCTATAAATACAAGTGCCCGAGTAAAGGAAAAAGGGAGGGAGATCAGAAGAGATTAGAGAGAGTAGATGAGAGGCAAATATCTACAGAAATACATGGAGAACTTTATGGGTTGGGCTAGGAGATCTATAGGAAGAATGATGTATCAAGGGATGGGTACATGTTTTTCTTTTGCATTGTAAGGGATGTAAGTCTAGTCTTGCTACATGGTTCTAATCTACACTATCATTTTGGTCTGTAATGACCTTGATAGATGTAATGTGATTATTGGACATGTTCAATTATGAATATATGTGGTTCACGGCTCATACATATCTCTTTGTTATGATCAAGTGTGTTTCATATGAATGAGTATAATCATTATGCATCCTCTTTCCCTCATGGTTTAGATATATCTTTTGTCAATATGCTACTTGTCTGAATGAATATATTAGTGTAGCATTTTACTCAAAGTTCTCAGTTGAATGAGGAGTTTATTTAGTCTTTCTATTACACATCTATGTTATATTCTTGCACAACTCACATAAAAGAGGGCTCAGCACCCATGCGTGCCTCAGGTGAGCACCCAGCGCCCGCTGGGTGATAGGCCGGCACGCATGGGATTGTCCTTATTTTTAACGGGTATAAAAATTGACTACATCTTGGTTCCATTGCCAAGACCTCTTTTTGAATTTGTTGTAAGAAATGGTATGCATATTTGTATCTATCTATTGTGTGATGACAGAGTGTTTAACCTTGGAAAATGTTGAAACATGGTTCAAGATCACGGAGGATGAATTTTCTCAAAAATTCAACACTGGACCTGATTTTGATGCGTAGATGGGTAGAAGAGAACCTCTACCATGAGTTGTATGAAACTTTCTTCTGTTGCTTCCTAGTAGAGCTATACAAATGGCTCTCAGCATATGTGTCTAGATCAAGATGGTACTATAGAGCGCGCGTATGGACCCAAGATGATTACCAGAGGCTGCAAGATGCATATCTGACATGGAATCGTGTTGTGGATTGTTGGTGGAAGGGAGTGTTGGCTAGCTACACTCTAGAATACACCATTTCTATGTACTCTTGTCGGAAGTTCTTTGAGTTTGAGTTTTTGAGGGAGCCCAGAGGATCATTTCTATGTGTTATTCCTTTGGTAATGAAGATCTTGATCGTTACTTTGAGTTTAGAGGAATTTCCAATGGCCGGCTAAACCCTTCTAAGTGTTGGGTGAGGAAGCTAGGGTGGAGGAGGATGGCAGACATTGCGACTGAGAAAGAAAGGGAGGAGAGGTGACTCAAGTATAGTGAATTACATGAAAGGGAGATTGCTATAAAATGTGAGGTTACAAGTGTGATGGATCTATGGAGGTAAACATTACGGGAATATGTTGAAGTTCACATAGAGGACGTAGAACCCTGAGCAGTCTATGCTTTACCCCATCTTGGAAAGTGCAAGAGAGAGACTATTATCCAAAATGTGCCCCTGCTCATTTTTGTGGCTAAATCCTTGTGTTCTTACCTCTCTTGTACCTTATCCTCCATTTTTATTTTTAGGCACTCAAATATTTATAAAAATGGCACCATTGGATAGAGCTCTCTCTCAGCTTTCCAGAAAGGTAAAGTTTTCCTCCTAACTCCTCATATTTTTCAAGTTATGGCTCGACGGAGTTTTTGTGGGAAATTTTCCCTTAGGAGGCCCATGGCCAATAGGAAGCCACCATGTGGCACCTAGAGTGGTGGAGCGTAGGGAAAATTTGAAAAAATTCCAAAGACCAAATGGGTAAAAATTCAAACTTTTGCCCGCTGATCCGATTTTGGCCTGTTTTTGCCCTAAATTTTCAAATCGCCATATCTTTCGATCCAGAGCTCAGATTTTCACGTTCTTTATATCAATGGAAATATGGTGAAATTATCTACATGATTCCAGGGTCAATTTTGAATTTTGGTTGAGTTTGGAGAGAGAAAATAAAGAAACACCTCTGGCATGTGGTAATGGCCAGAAATGACGTTTCAACAACTAGTTTTAATGCAAAATGGGTCGCATTCTTCTTCAAAGATGGCCAAAATGTCGGGCATGGGTCCTGTAAGGACACCCATGCTTTTTTAATGCATCTTCATTCAATTGGGAATGGCTTCCACATTTTTACACGTTTCTCTCTCCTGGGATTGTCCCTTGCACTGTAAAAGCCAGATTTGGCTCATTTTCAAAGGGTTGAACATTTTTTTGGATAGAAAGCTTCTTCTTTCACCTTCAACAAGTGATTTTTGCAAGTATCAGACCTTCTTCATGATTGTAACAGGTTTTTACCTCTTTGATGTTGCAAATGCAAGGATTTTGACAGTGAAAAATGACAGTGCAGACTCTGTGATCAATTTTCAGTCCTTTGTTTGTATTGTCTTGCTTCATTTCAGACCTCTAATTACATCTTATCAGCTTGTGTATGATGTTTCATGTTGCATTTTATGAAATTGTGTCAATTTTCATGAACAAGAAGTGTTCACCACTCCTTTGGTGTATCACCTATTAGTTTAGTTTCAATTTTTGCACTTTCTATCTCTGTCTCCTTGGAATTTAGAGTAGGATTAGGATTCAAACCTCTGCAATTGTGCAAATAATAGATCTGATCAGAGGAGTTTGAGGAACCAGCCTCTAATCTAGAGATTCCTCTCTCATTTTACAAGTCCCACACTTGGAGAGAGGTTTCAATGTTGTGCAATCACACTAGATACCTGAAACATCAACTTAGAAACATGATTTGCATCCAGGGAGTCTTTGCTGATTTACAACAACAGTTTTGGCATGCCTGGTGGGACCTTAGAGGTCTCATTTTCATCGCAGAAAAGTTGATGTGCATCTGCTGCAATTTTCTTGCTTAAAAGAGCTATAAATTGCACATCTGGTGACTCCAAGGGGAAGAATCAACTGGTTTTGGCAGTGCAGACCTGAAAACTCATGAGAAGAATCAACACAAGGTCAAGAGCTGGAGAGGAAGAGGTGATGTTTGAATATCTACAGTTATCTCCAAGAATAAGGCAAAGTGGGAGGAGAATCCAAAGGTCTCCATCTCCACCAAATAGAACTCTCTCAACTCCTCCACCTAGTAGGCCTTTCATTCAATCAACAAGGGTTCTAAGGCCAATCAGAATGGCACAAAACAACCCCTATGTCAATTTCACTGGCAGCAGCCCACTTGCTCTCAATGCACAAAATCCAATCCCAGTTGCAGCATTGAAGAACATTCCATACTTCACTAGAGAAAATCAGACCTCACCTGGTGATCATGTTAAGGATATTGCTAACATTTGTGCAATCCATGAGATCAATGAGATGCAAGTTGCTTTGTCAAACTACTGGCATCTTCATTCAAAGGGAAAGCTTTGCAATGGTTCAGGATTCTTGCCTCAGGTTCTATTCAAAATTGGAATCAGCTATGTATAGCCCTCCATGAGCAGTTTGGGGAAAAGGGAGACAACTTGTCCCTTTTGGAGCAGCTGACAACTATCAAAAGAGCTCCCAATGAGCAGCTAACTGATTTTAATTTCAGATTTCAAAGGACTTGGGAGAGAATTCCGTGGTGATCGGACAAAGAAAAGGTTCTTTTCTTTACTATCTCAAAGCTCTAAATTCTGATATTTTTATGTTAATTCAGTCCATGGGAGGCATAACTATCCCTATGGCTTATAGCATTGCCATTAGGGCTGAAAATTGTTTGATCCAAGTGGAAAACTAGCCCTTAGACCTCCCATGCCATTGTTTCCAAGTTTAGAGAGCCCAAACACTAATCAAGCACCTAATTTGGCTCCTTCTCCCACTCCTAGAAATCGAGTTCAAATGAAGCTTCTATTTCATCTCAAAGTGCCCCAAATGAGCTTCAAGAAGTCATGAAGCAATTGCAAAATTTAGGTAATGAGCTGGTTACTCTCAAGAGGCAACAAGCCCAAAGTTTTAGACCTTCCTTCCAGCCTCAAGCTTAGCCTAACAGGCAGCCATATCAACCTCATAGACCACCCAATCTGGCTGCAAATCTAAATCAAGCAAGGCCTCCTGCCAACAGACCATTTCATCCCTATAATCCAAATGTTATATCTACCTCTAAGGCATTGGTGCCAACACAAAACAACGTTGCTCAGGAGTATGATTGGTGTTTTCCATGCAATGAACCTCACAACCAATCTATGTGCTTCAACGGTGCCTTGAATCAAGCATTAATGGTGACAACTACTAGTGTGGAGGGTGAGGGCAGTCAAGGAAACAACCAACAACAAGAAACATTCCAGCAGCAATTAGCTCCAAATGACACCACACTTATGAACTGGCAAGGCTAGAGGATTTTTGTGGCATAAATCAAACAGTCTCTCAAGGTGTTGCAGCCAACACAAGGTCAAAAAGAAGGAATTTGGGTGAAGAACAGCCATTAGCTCCAACCAATCCACAACCTTTTATGGCTCCACAAATGGTTGGCAAACAAAATCCAATTGTAAATGCACAAGGGCAGCCAAGAACAGCTCCTAGACCAACTCAAATACCAGTTGTTGCTGCCCACATGCAAGGGATGAATATGTAAACCAAGGGATAGCAAAGAGATCCTTCATCACCATTTAGTATCATTGATCAGATGAAGAAGACAAATGTAAATATATCAATGTGGGAATCCCTATCTATCCCAGGCCAGAGAGATTTGCTACAAGCTACCATGAAGGACTGGCCAACTTCGAATCAGCAAGTCCAAATGCAAGAGAAGGTGCTCACAAATGCTACCCAGCCTGAAGGGAATCATGGAGGACAGCAAGGTAAAATTTTGAAGCCCCCTCCTTTTTATGTCTCATTAATCATTGGAAACCAATTGGTGCACAATTGCATGATTGATTCCAGGGAAAGTAGCTCAGTGATGCCCAAGCAAATAGCTGATCAGCTAGGACTTCAATATGAAACCATATCCAAAGGGTAGTGCGGTTGGATGGGACAGCAGAATAACACATTGGGGTGATTAGAAACTTGAGTCTTACCTTGCATGCATGTCCAAATGTTGTTGTTTTACAAGATGTATCAGTTATAGACCTTCCACCACTCTTTTCCCTATGTTTGTCAAGAGATTTCACAGCCAAGATTGGAGGATATTTTTCTGGCATTGATTGGTCACACATGTTGTTGAGCGAGGTATGGAACCAAAGCTACAATCAGGTCTGAACCTATTGCAAACTTCCACATTGAGCCCTACACTCCAAGTCAGATCAATGCCAACTGTTCGGAATTTGATCAAGAAGATCACCCAAGCACTGATGAAGCTAACACCAAGGTTGGAAGCATCCCAGATCTAACTCTTGATGAATGGGCAAACAAGGTGCATGCTTTTGATCCTTATCAAGAAGTAGAAGAATCTGAGCTAGGGTTCTATTGCATACATCAAGAAGATCAGCCCATTCCTAGCATCACCAAGCCAAACCACAAGGATGACAATGAGGTATGGCAGCTATTTTTTGATGGATCAAGGAGTAGACAAGGTGCGGGAGGTGGAGCTATGCTTATTTCACCTCAAGGATTAAATTCCTATTCAGATTTTAGATTTTAGTTTGCATGCTCCAATAACACTGCTGAATATGAAGCCTTGGTGCAAGGGATGCATTGGGCAATAAAGAGAGGAATAAAGAACTTGCAAGTCTTTGGTGACAGTGAATTGATTGTAAACCAAGTTAAGGGGCAGCATGTTGTCAAGAATAATCTGCTCAAGTGCTACAAGAACAGGGTGTGGGACCTCATTGAAGATTTTGAGGGCTTTAGCATAAAATCCATTCCTAGAAAAGAAAACCAAGCTATTGACAGGCTTGCAGCAGTTGGGGCAGCCTTTGATATTGTGGAAAGCATTCAAAAGGAGAAGGTACATCCAAACATCCATGTGATTGTGAGGCCTTCAGTGCCGGATAACAATGTAAGTTGGCAAGTGTTTGAGAATGACCAGCAAATCATCCATTTCTTACAAGAAGAAGCTGAGTTCTCAGCTAAAAATTAGGAAAAATTGGAACAGCAGTATGGTGACCAAGTGGTACAATTGAGAACTAACAAGCTTCCCAAGGGACTTATCACTTTGGATTCCATTTTCAATCCCAATGATTAGTTTAGGAAAGAGAAAGCAAACATTCAGGTCAAGAGAGAAGATTCAGTATCCATCTTGGTGGAAGAGAACAAACCATTGCAAATTGGAAAGATGACAACTGAACAAGAAAGGTATGAGTTCATACAGTTGTGTCAAGAGTTCCCTGATGTGTTTGATTGGAGCTATGAAGATTTGAAAGGTTTCAATCCTAAGTTAGCTCAAAGCACACCATTGAGTTGGATCCAAATATTAAGCCCATCGAGGCAGAAACAAAGGCCAGTCAATCCACACATGGAACCTCTCATGAGGAAGGAATTGAACAAGTTGATTGAGTCAAGAATCATATTCCCAATCAAGCATTCTAGTTGGGTTGCCAACTTAGTTCCAATCAGAAAAAAGAGTGGAGAGATCAGATTTTGCGTTGATTTTAGAGATTTGAATAGAGCATCTCTCAAGGACCATTACCCACTTCCTTCTATGGAGCAGATTTTACAAGTTGTTGCTAGCTCTGAAAGATTTTCATTGCTTAATGGCTACTCGTGGTACAATCAGATTATGGTGAAGGAAGAAGATCAGTTCAAGACAGCCTTCACAACCAAATGGGGAACTTATGCATACAAGAAAATGCCATTTGGGATGTCCAACGCTGGAGCTACCTTCCAAAGAGCAATGTACATGGCGTTCAAAGGTTTGATTAACAACATGGTGCTGATATATCTTGATGATATCACTATTTTTCAAAGAATGCATGAGACCACCTCTCTCATTTGAGACAAGTCTTCCAAAGGTGTAGGAGATTTGGAGTGTCTTTGAATCCTAAGAAGTGTATCTTCCTAGCACATGAAGGAAAGCTCCTTGGCCATATTGTCTCCAAAGAAGGATTAGTAATTGATCCAAGAGAGAGTTGAAGCCATAAGAGCACTACCATTGCCAAGCCACAAGAAGGCACTTCAGAGTTTCTTGGGGAGAATAAATTTTGTTCGGAGGTTTGTCCCAGATTTTGTAGCCCTTGTCAAACCTATCACCAAGATGTTGAAGAAAAGCATGGCTTTCAAATGGACAGCAAAAGGCAAGGAGAGTTTTGAAGCAATCAAAGAAGCCATCTCTCAAGCACCAACTCTCATCAACCCGGACTTCTCCAAGGATTTCATCCTCTATGCATTTGGGGGTAATGATACCATTTCTGCCATTTTGGTACAGCAGAACAAGGACAATGATGAGCAGCCAATTGCTTTCTTCAGCCAAATCCTAGATGACTATGAGGTGAGATATTCTTTTATTGAGAAGCATGTACTTGCAGTAATCAGAAGCTTGAAGAAATTCAAGCATCTAGTCTCAAACAACAAGGTTCAGTTGTTGGTCTCTCATGCGGGAGTAAAGGACTTCCTCCTCAACAAGGATTTGAATGAGAAAAGGGCAGGTTGGATCACTCGTGTCATGGAGTATGACATTGAGATCAAGGTCACCAAGCTGGTAAGAGGAAAAGGATTGTGTGAGCAGCTGATTCTGGGCAAGCAAAAAGGAGTATGCAATAAATAAGAGGCTGTTTTGATAGTTCAAGACAGCCATGTGCAAGGTAGCACTCAAGAAGAGGATAATGTTGTCCCCACTCCTTGCTGGACCCAAGGTATAATGCACTTCCTAAGCACAAGCCTATGCCCTCCAGAGATGAACAAAACCCAAAGAAGACACTTCAGATTGTAGGCTGTCCCATATGCCATAGTAGATGGTGTTTTGTTCAAGAAAGATGTGAATGGAGTGCTGCTGAGATGCATTAGCACAAATCAGATTCATAGGGTGTTGGAAGAGTTCCATGGTGGACCAGCTGGTGGTCATTTTGCACCAAGAGTGACAACTCTAAAAATCATGAAGGCTGGTTATTATTGGCCCAAGATTTTCAGTGATTGCTTTGCGTGGATCAAAAGGTGCAAGAATTGTGCATTCTTCATAGGTAAAGAGAGGCTTGCTGCCCTTCCATTGCATCCAATTTCAGTTGACCAGCCATTCATGCAATGGGGTTTGGACTTCATTGGAGTCATTAATCCCAATTCAAGCCAAGGGCATAAGTGGATTTTGATAGCCACAGACTACTTCACCAAGTGGACTGAAGCAGTAGCACTCAAGGAAGCAAATGAGTCTAGCATCTTAGACTTCTATGAGGGGATAGTAACCAGATTTGGCATACCTACTACAATAATCTCAGATAATGCATTAGCATTCATTGGATCCAAGGTGACTGAGTGGGCTGTCAAGAATGGGATCTACCTAAGTACTTCATCAAACTACTACCCTCAGGGTAATGGCCAGGCTGAATCTACAAACAAGAACTTGTTGAGGATCATTAGGAGGACTCTTGATGAGAATCAGAGGTCTTGGCATACCAAACTGAAATCAGCCTTATGGGTTGATAGGATAACTCCCAAGAGATCCATAGGTAACTCTCCATTCAAGCTTGTTTATGGAAGAGAGGCAATCTTTCCCATGTCACTTGAGTTGCCAACATTGGAACTCATGAAGCAGTTAGAGTTGCTAGAGTTTGGGCCCATGGAGGTGAGATATGCAGAGTTAATGGAGCTCTAAGAGCTCAGAGATCAAGCATCCCAAGCAATGGAGAAGGATCAAGCTTTGATCAAGAAGACCTTTGATAGGAAGGCCAAGAGTAGATCTTTCCAAGTTGGAGATCTAGTGTTAAAATGGGATGCAGATAGAGTAAAGCGGGAAGGCATTCATAATTTGATGCCATTTGGAGTGGCCCATACATGGTCACAAAGTGTAAGGACAGCAATGCCTTCCAATTGTCTTCATTGGATGGCGAAGAACTGTAGATTCCAGTCAATGGAATCTATCTAAAGCATTGCTACTAAAGGGAAATTCTCCACCTTGTAAATATTAGCTTAGTTTTTCATTCCTCCAAGTGCTTGTGCACGTTGTTTTGTTTTAGGTTGTTTTTCTTTCCCTAAGTGCTTTGGCACATGCTTTCTTTGTCCCCTGGAGATGTTTTGCGGTCCTTGCTTCCATCAGTGATATTCCATCTTCCTCCTTGCAACATTCTAAGTCGGTTGGGGTTTGAAAGAAAATTTTATGACTCCATGCCCAATGGGTTGCTTTGAGCAATCGGTATCTTCATCTAGCAGCGAGTGATGACCCTCCGAGTTGCCAAAATTGTTATCCAAAATGTGCCCTCGCTCAATTTTGTGGCTAACTCCTTGTATTCTTACCTCTCTTGTGCCTCGAGTCTCCATTTTTATTTTAAGGCACTCAAATATTTCTAAAAATGGCACCATTGGATAGAGCTCTCTCTTAGCTTTCCGAGAAAGGTAAAGTTTTCCTCCTAACTCCTCATATTTTTCAAGTTATGGCTCGACGGAGTTTTGTGGGAAATTTTCCTTAGGAGGCCCACGGCCAATAGGAAGCCACCACATGGCACTTGGAGTAGCAGAGCGCGCAGGAAAATTTGAAAAAAATTCCAAAGACCAAATGGGTAAAAATTCAAACTTTTGCCCGCCGATCCGATTTTGGCTGTTTTTGCCCTAAATTTTCAAATCTCCATATGTTTCGATCTAGAGCTTAGATTTTCACATTCTTTATATCAATGGAAATATGGTGAAATTATCTACATGATTCCGAGGTCAATTTTCATTTTGGTTGAGTTTGGAGAGATAAAATCAAAAACACCTCGCACGTGGTAATGGCTAGAAATGACGTTTCAACAACCGGTTTAATGCAAAATGGGTTGCATTCTTCTTGAGAATGGCCAAAAATGTCGGCATGGGTCCGTAAGGATGCCCATGCTGTTTTAATGCATCTTCATTCAATGGGAATGGCTTCCACATTTTTTACACGTTTTCTCTCTCTGGGCTTGTCCCTTACACTGTAAAAGCCAGATTTGGCTCATTTTCAAAGGGTTGAACATTTTTTTTGGATAGCAAGCTTCTTCTTTCACCTTCAACAAGTGATTTTTGCAAGTATCAGACCTTCTTCATGATTGTAACAAGTTTCTGCCTCTTTGATGTTGCAAATGCAAGGATTTTGATAGTGAAAAATGACAGTGCAGACTTTGTGATCAATTTTCAGTCCTTTGTTTGTATTGTCTTGCTTCATTTCAGACCTCTAATTGCATCTTATCAGCCTGTGTATGATGTTTCATGTTGCATTTTATGAAATTGTGTCAATTTTCATGAACAAGAAGTGTTCACCACTCCTTTGGTGTATCACCTATTAGTTTAGTTTCAATTTTTGCACTTTCTATCTCTATCTCCTTGGAATTTAGAGTAGTTTTAGGATTCAAACCTCTGCAATTATGCAAATAACAGATCTGATCAGAGGAGTTTGAGGAACTAGCCTCTAATCTAGAGATTCCTCTCTCATTTTACAAGTCCCACACTTGGAGATAGGTTTCAATGTTGTGCAATCACACTGGATGCCTGAAACATCAACTTAGAAACCTGATTTACATCCAGGGTGCTGCTGATTTGCAACAACAGAGACCCCTTTAGATTCTGATAAGAGTTCATTACATGGAGAAAGAAGACTTGTTGGCACACATCTGAACCCACCTAGTGACTAGACCTTGGCACTTGGTTTTCCAAATCAAGGGAGAAGTATTGTCAACCTAGTTTGTATCGATGGAAGTGACCAATTAGCACCCAGGAGATATAATTTCTCATTTGGGACTTCTATGGCTGCACATACCATTCCAATGTTTGGAGGAATTTTTGGGCAAGGGACAAATACACAAGGTTTAGGCAACGCATCAGGGGAGTGGCACGGGACACACATCTGGCATTGGAAAAATCTCGCATACCATTAGTGTGTAGTTCAGTGAGACATTGGCGACACCAGGCGTGACCACTTTAGGCCCATTATTGGCTGTAAGAGGATCTGGAGGTGGAACTGGTGGATCGGGAGGCACAGGGCCTGGTGGATCCAATGGATCTAGTGGAGGGAACACTGGAGGAAACACCCTAGGAAACCAAGGATCTAAATTAAGAGAACAAGGGCCTCAACCACCTCCTCAGGTAATCTTTGAAATTTCTTTGCACTTGCTAGATTACCAGGGTATAGAGGATGTTGTGGAGCATGTGTACAAGTGTGAGCTATTATGGTGCACGAAGGGGATCACAACCCCGGAATGGAAGGCGACCAACTTGCAATAACGTTGCAAGGCCGTGCGCATAGATAGTATAAGAAATATGACCCCCATTAGACGGTGGTAGATTACACCACGTTGAAAAATGCCTTCCTAGAATAATTCCACATCCCTGAGTTTGAGTAGAAGAGCATTAGTGCTCTAAAGGAGATTCAATAGGGAATGGCAGAGAGTGTGTGGGAGTATGACACATGGTTTAAAACTCTCCTGTAAAAATTGTCATATGACATCCACCCTTCACAACATGCTCAATGGTTTGTTGGAGGGTTGATAACACCATTTAGAAGGGAATTATCACATAATACTTTCACATACCCACGTGAGGTGTTGGAAGCTTCTCTACACACTGAAGCTGTTGGAAGCATTGATACTAGTGTTAGTCCATTTCTGGAAGCTCAAATCACCGCCATGGCCAAACAGTTGGAGAAGATGTCAAGAAACTCTACACATGATACTCATAGTGGTCTTTAGTGTATGGATTGTGAAGTAGAGGGGCATGCCAAGGATAGTTACCCCTGGAAAATAGTATGCATCATTGTGATAGATTGTGAAATTTGTCATGGGGACCATGATGCGAGTAGATGCCCCTTGTTGTTGCACACAATTCGGAAGAATGTGTCTTACTATTTTAATATTTGTGCTTCTACAACCCATGATACTAAGGATTGTAGGCTCATAACCAAATCCATGAGGCCATTGATCATGGTGTGTGCCAGACCAACCTTGCCATTAGATCCAAGGAAGATGATCACCATTATGAAGGACGCATGGATGGAAGGGTGCATGGGAGAGATTCTCACAGAGGATTTTTTGGTCGCAATGACCACGGAGGAGGAAGAAGTGAGTTCCCACTAGGAACCAATTTCAATTGTGGATCTACATAACACTACAAGCGCGAGTGCCCTGAGTTGTTTGAGCACATGAGCCAACAACACCGAAAAGATAAGGGCGCCATGATGGTGAGTGTAAAGAAGGTGACACAGTGGATGCCACGGGTGACACATGAGCCTGGATTGGAACTGTGTTTTGGTGACAACACAAGTAGAAGTAGCACGCGCCAAGGAAATACCAAGGAAAAGGACCCTGGTTTTAAGGGAAGAAGTGGTACATGGGAAATACCTAGACCTTTCTCATCAGAAGGAGGTGTATCAAGAGACTATGGATGTCATTCGGAGTTTACAGGGAGAAATCTAGTGTCTAAAGGAATAGTCCAGAAATAGGGGCAAAGAAGGAATGCTAAGGCTCCGTAGAAGGACCTGGATGAGGTCAAAGAAGTATGAAAAATTTTAAGGCAAGAGAATATTATTCCCTTGCTAGGAGAATGGATATGAGAAAATATGCCACGCACAGAGGCAGAGCGTGAAAGGTAGGTGTTGCATGTAAACCTCCCTCCCCATAGCCTTGATTATGACAAAGAAATCACACTAAACGTAGTTGTGGATGGTTGGCTTCTAAGCAACATATTGATTGACACAAGAGTAGAAGTCAATGTTCTTACACTGGATGTCTGGCATCAAATGGGAAGGCCCACATTACAGCCATCTTTGAATGTGTTGTATATGGAAAACAAAACTAAGGAAATGCCCATTAGGGTATTAAAGGATGCAGTAATTACCATTCAGGGGGCCAAGTTTACTAGAGACTTGAAGTCTTGGCACTCACTAAGGTAGACAATTTTCCAGCATTAATTAGGTGCCCATGGTTTTATAAGAACAATTCTGACCTAAGGTTCAACAAAGGATATATTAGTTTCGAAAACAAGGAAGAACTAGTCATCATCCCTCTTACGGATGGGAAGTCTGAACCTTACACTGAACCTTTGGGAGAAGAGTTCCTTGATAGAATTTATGTGTGTTCCATCAGAGACCTGGAGATAATTCACCCCACAAAAGGAGTTATCCAATGTTAGGATGCCCAGTTTGTGAGTGATACCACAAGCATGGCATGTGACAATTGGGTGCACATGGGACCTATGAGTTAATTGGGTGACAACTAAGGGGGTCTGTAACAAAAGTGACCAAGGTGTGCTCACTCAAGCATCTAGGAGGAAAGAAGTTACCAAGTTACTCTGGAGGGGCATACCTTGAAGTTTTCTTATGGGACATGGAAGCTCAATGGAAAAATGAGGACAAAATAAGAGGGATGCTCAATTAGTTACCTACTCGGGACTGCAGTGCGTTGGTGGGCTACACATTGGGAGAGCCTCCTAGAGTGGCATGAGGTAAGAATCGTGTTCTCTATAAGGTTTTCCAAAAGCAACGCACCCACATTCATTCAAGACTACCATGGTAAAGAGACTACTTCATTCCATATCCAAGCATGTGAGAAGGCCTAGATAGGAGGTACAGAAGCCTTGCCACCATCATTATGGGTACATAAGCTATATTCCACACTACAAGGTTATGCATGTGCATGGTATATCCATTTAGAAACACACCACTAGACTGGTAATTGGCAAGAATTGATGGTTGATCTCATTCAAGCATTCGAGTATCAAAGTACAAATCCATCAGTGGATAAGGTGTTACAGGTTGTCAAGCACCTTACAATAGGGGATAGTGCTATGGCGGAGGATAGAATACAAGATTTTCTAGGAGAACCTGGCTTGGAGGCGTGCTTTGAGGAAGAAGAATCAGAAGAGATACAACTTGAGCACACGTGCATGGAAAAAAAAAAAGGAAGATGGTGTATGTAATTAATGGGGAGGAAGCGGAAAGATTGGATGTTAACCATTCTATAGGGATGCGCGAAGTGATAGATATTTCGATGAATGGGTGCACGCCTACCATGAACCATTAAAGACAAAAAGGTTAACATTGGTACAGAAGAGGAACCTAAGGAGGCCATCATCGGGGATTATTGGTCAGAGAAGGAGGTCTCTAAGGTCATTGATCTATTACGTGAGTTCCAGGATTTATTCCCTCATGGGTATCATGAACTCAAAGGCATTCACCATTCCTTGGGGGAAATGAGGATCAAGTTGAAGGAGGGGGTGCGCCTCGGTTTGGAAGAGGCCATACCAAATGAATCCTAACCTACACGTGAAGGTCAAGGAAGAAATAGATAAGATGATAGCATCGGGCATCATTAAAGCTATTGAAGAGTTAGAGTGGGTAAGTCCAATGGTCATTAGTATCAAAAAGGATGGAAGGATAAGGATCTATGTAGACTATAGGGAGTTGAATGTAGTTTGTGTCATCGATCCTTTTCCAACCCCTTCACTGAATAAATTTTGGAAGGAGTGGCCGGATGTGAAGTCTATTCCTTTATGGATGGATTTTCAGGGTACCACTAGGTTTGGATCGCAAAGGAGGACCAGGAGAAGACAACTTTCACCACTGAGTGGGGAATTTTTTCCTATACGGTCATGCCCTTTGGGTTGAAGAATGCACCTATGGTGTTCTCGCGCATTATGGTGCAAGCCTTTAGGACTTCATCCATAAATTTCTTCAAGTCTATCTGGATGATTGGACAGTGTATGGGCTAGTGAAGGACCACTATGATAACTTAAGATTAATGTTTGAGAGATGTCGGTAGTTGAGAATATCCCTCAACATTAAGAAATGTGTCTTTTTACTACCCCATTTGGAACATTATTGGGGCACATCATATGTAGGGAGGGCTTACTAGTAGATCCCACCAAAGTTGTTGTCATTGTGGGGTTGGGGGAGCCTACTAGCCAAAGAAAAGCAAGTGCACGTGGATTCCTTGGGCATACAGGGTATTACAGGAAGTTCATCAAGGGATATGCCAGGATAGCCGTGCCCTTAGAAGAGTTTCTTAAACACAAGAGTGCCTTCCTTTGGGGAGAGGCATAGTAGAAGGCATTTAATACTTTAAAGGATAAGCTTGTCATTGCACCCATACTATGATTCCCTTCTTGGGATAAGCCTTTCCATGTTCATGTTGATGCCTCAGCACAACCATTGGAGCAGTACTGGCATAACCAGTGAAGGGATTGTTGATCATCCCTTGTGTTTTTCCAAAAAAGTTAACACCAGTAGAGAAAAATTACACAACTACTAAGCGTGAAGCTTTATCCATGATCTACATGCTACATAAGTTTAGGTAGTATCTGTTGGCAACACCCTTTATATTCTACATGGACCACATGACACTAAAATACTTAGTCAATAAGCATGTTCTTCAAGGGCGCATATGTCGGTGGGTCCTACTATTTCAAGAATTTGAGTTCACCGTGGTTGTGAAGCTAGGAAAGAGTAATTCTAGACCCGATCATCTATCTAGGATTGACTCAGGGGAGGATGCAAAGCATTGAGGAGACTATGCCAGACACACAACTATTTAGGTTGTGGCGCACACCCTCAAATTTGGAGGACATTGCAGTATTTCTTAAGACAAGTGTGGTGCCAGAAGGAATGAAGGCCTTGAGAGGAAATAATTAGCCATACACGCCACACCATACATGTTGATTAGCGAGAGATCTATACAAATTGGGTCATGATGAGGTTCTACGCCGATGCATGCTAGAACATGAGTGCATTACAATTATGGAAGAAGTGCATGGTGGGATCATAGGAGGACACTATGTGGGAAATACAACCACATGGAAGATTCTTCTCATAGGGATTTAGTGGGAAACCATTTACCAAGATTGTATTGAGTTTTTCAAGGCTTGTGACCATTTCCAGTGCCTTGGAAAACTTGGAAAGAGGGATGAAATGCCCTTATGACCAATAGCCAGACAGAACCATTTGAGAAATGGGCTATCGACTTTGTAGGGCCAATCTCACCTAGTGATGTGAAGGACTGGTTCATGGTATATCATCACTTACACTAATTATTTGACATGGTGGGTAGAGGCAACACCTATAAAGGATTGTACAATGGCTACAACCACCATATTTTTATGGGAAAATATAATCAGTAGGTATGGATGCCCATTAAGTTTGACAAGTGATAGAGGTACGCACTTTCTCAATGAGATGGTCAAGATTATGTTATCAAAATTTATGGTGGCCCATCACAAGACTACCCCCTATCACCCTCAAGAAAATGGAACTATTGAGGCATTTAACAAAATACTTAGTCACATGTTGACTAAGATCTGTGATGTTGGTAGACAAGATTGGGATGACAAAGTATCACCATTCTTTGGGCATACAGGAAAACCTACAAGAGGTTAAATAAGGCCACACCATTTCAATTGGTGTTTGGCATGGAGGTTATCCTACCAGTTGAATTCATGTTACCTTCACTGTGTATAGCATGCGTGTAGGAGGATTAGCTGATGAGAAAGCGCTGGAAGAAAGGATTGACAAATTAATGCAGTTGGACGAAAGATGGTCACTTGCCAGGTGGAGCCAGAAGACTAAAAAAGAAAAACAAAAGGCATGGCATGATCATCACATCAAGAACAAGAAGTTTGAGGTTGGGAAGATGGTTTCTATATGATTCCAAGTTTTGCGCCATCGAGGAAGCTAAAATTCCATTGGTTGGGCCCTTACATCATCTCATACATCCTCGATTAAGTGCATGCCAGTTGTAAGCGTTGGATGGGACAAGATTACTAAGACACTTCAATGGGAGTAGGTTGAATCCCTACTATAAATAAGTCTTCTTGGTGTTTGTAAATAAGGTAATGTTTCAGTTAGAATAGACTTTCCTTTATTTTCATTTTCTTGTGTTTCCCTTTCTCGTTGTTCATTCCTTTTATTGTTTTTTTTTTGTGTGTGTGCACCGGTAACCACATTAATTTTTGAAGGTTGTGCATGTGCAAAGGACCGCACATCTATTTTAGTGTGGGGTGGAGTGATGCAAAGTATGGGCCTATAATACAAGTGTGTGTTGGTAGTAGAAGTTATGGTGAATGGCCCGGTTAAAGGACTAAAGGCATGTAAGGTTAATAGACACGTAGAGAAGAGATGGATGTAAATGGTTGGTGTCAAGAAAGCCTTGAAGAAACCACGTACAAGAAAAAGGAAGAGTATAGGAACAACATGAGGTAGGTGAGGGAAAAAATAGGGAAAAGGATGGAAGAAGTGCCTTTGGCGCTATGAAACATGCGCGTAAGAGTCTTTAGTCGGGTTGGATTTTTTGCACATGCCAGAAGGTTGTAAAGGGGTTTGTGTGCAAGATGTGGCATGTGGGAAAAGGTTCTTAAGACTATATTAGTGGAAAAATCCACATTTAAGGTCAAAGTATAGTGGTAGGTGAGAGAGCATTTAATGCTAGGAAAAGAGAAAAACTATAAATAAAAGGTTGAGCACTTCATTATTTGCATTGCAATTATGAAGGAAAGAAATATCTTGCGAACTAGGGCATCCAAAGAAATATCTTTATGATGAAGGAATCATTTGAGAGATCTGAAGTGCATAGCTAGGGTAATTTCACAAACTAGTAGGAAAGGAGTACATGGGTGTGGAGAAGTTAAGTAAGAAAGCGTCGTCTTGTGGAAGGGTTTTTCCAGTTAGGGTTTGGTGACTAGGGCATGGAGTTAGAAGGATTTTTTTCCATGAAGATCGAGCTTAGGGCTGGATAGAGGGGTAAAGTAGAGCAAGAGGGAGAAGTTCTAAGTACTAAAACTAGTCAAAAAGATGGCACCTAGAAAACCAACCATCTCACCAAAGAAGTAAAAACAAAAGGGCAAGGGAAAACAAACAACAACCATCGAGAGCACAAATGAAGAATGGTACGTAGAGATGTAGTACCCAGATGGGGTGTTGCTGGGAAAATAATGGGAATCACACCTAAGGAAGATGATGGTGAGTGATTATAACCATCACACAACTATAATAGAGAAGGAGATGGCCTTGGAATTGGTGTGCCCAACCAACAAGAGAATGCTAGAAGGCATGCCCATTTACAATGACAAGGTAAAGGTTAAATTGGAGAAGGAAGGGTTGCTGCAACTTTATGAACTACCATACTTTGGAAAACTTGAGTGCCTCTACCAATGGCTAATGGTGTGCATTCACAAAGACCACTTTTATTTCATGGGGTGCAAGATGTGCATAACTCCCCAATTAATTTCCAAGTTCACAGGCCTTATCTACGAAGGGGATAGCATTGATGATGACCTAAGTGATAAGGAGGCCATCAAGGAAACAAGTTGTTGCATATGACTATAAGAAAGGATCGTGATACTTTGACATCATAGAGATCCCAGACCCCATGATGAGGATGGCCGTATGCTTGGTAACCAAGCTCAATGACCAAGAGAGATGGACTCAAGTGAATAAGGCATGGTTGAATGTGTGCGAAAAATATCTGAGGGGACCATCTACAACTTGTCACTTTCATCGCGGATGAAATCATCAAGCAATGCACAAGAAGGTGAGAAGATACTATTTGGTAATGTCCTCCTCACAATTGTCTTCTCATAAATTGGAGTTGCCCGATGGGCCGGAAAGATTTATTTGGGAGTACCAGAAGAGGATCCCTCGCCCATGAAGTGATTCACAAAATATACTTGTGAGACAATGACAACCACTCACAAGGCACGTTTAGAAAAATGGTACAAGCACATGAGGGATGTGTTTGGGGTGGAATGGAGAATTCTAGAGAAGTTACCCATGCTCGTGCAAGGAGAAAAAAATTCATGGTATATCAACACTTTTGCATTGGCAGATTTAGGTTGTGAAGATGAAACAATGAGCCCATGGTGCAAGCTTCCCTTCTCCTTCACGCATTATACTTCCAAGTGGGGGTGAACATATTCAAAGAGGAAAAGAGACTAAGGTTCAACCTTAGCGAGGTGGATCAAGACCACATGGAATTGCGCAGGAAGCTAGTTTACCCCAAGAAGTGTGCCTATGTGGAAAGATATGTCTCCCATGAGATACAGATGATGAAACCAAGTGACTTTCCAATCGTTGGAAGGGATGCAACAAGGATATACCTTCACATGGCCAAAATTTGAAAAGGGCGCATACTTGGAAAATGATGTATCCATCCTTGAGGACCCCACAGGTAGAAAGAATCCCTGTGCCAAAGAAGAGGGAAAGGGAAGAGGTGTAGAAAGCACCAAGTGTTTAGGATACACAAGCAAAGTAAGTAAGCGTCGGGGATGAGCACTAAGCCCAACACTTATACATGGAGAAAGAAGTCCCTAGTGAAAGAAAGGACTCAGAGGAAGAAGCGTTGGAGCACGAGGAACCCATCACCCAGGAAAGGTCACCAGAGGAGGAGGAGAAGGAAGTAAAATCCCTACTAGAAGAAGTAAAAGGTGAGAAAATAAAATGATTCGGAGGATACAAAAATCTTGAGGCCTATATAGGTGAGAGAGAGATGATGATGATGAAGATGAACCAGGAGGTGAGGACCATCCTATCTATGAGGTTCATGACTCAGAGGAGGAAGGAGAGGAAGAAGAAAATGAATACATATTTTCCAAGAGGGAGAATAACAAGGAAGAAGAAGATACTCAAGAAAAGGGGGTAAGTGAGGAAGTCACCAAAGAACAAAGGACCCCAAGCCTCACTAAGGAACAAATAGACGAGGCTGCAGAGAAGGAAGTCACCAAGATCATTGAAGACCTAGTAGAGTAAGAGATGGAGTGCAACGTGGACCTAGTGATAAAGGAAGTAGGAGGAAGCATAGAAAAGGAATATGGTAGCATGGGAGGGGATCCTAGTTTGGTTGTGAGATTTCCTAAGGCCCATGCGCACAGGGAGAAAATGTGCAGAGGCATCACAGTTCAGAGGATGGGCTATATTGATGACCCAAACAAGGTGTTGCGTGCACACTTTCAAAGCACCATACCAACGGAGCAAATCTTGGCTATGGCATCATTTGATGAGGAAGGTGCATACCCTCGGACAAGGAAAATGCTTTCTTGGGCATTTGAGTCCCACATCGATGAACCAGAATTTGAAGTGATCCAAGGGGCAATAATGAAGGTACCAAAGTCAAAAGGTGATAACCCCTTGGTAAACACTCAGTGGCTATTAGACGAAAAAAATTTGCAAACATTGAATAAAGTTTCGGTGGAAGTAGAGGCTAGACTCTTCGGGAGGAATGATAGAGTGAAGTTTCTAGAGGTAGAGCTAGAGAAGAAGGAAGAGGAGCTGGAGAAAATAACTAAGGAGTTAAAACATGAGGAACTAGTTAGTGCTCAGCTAAGGCATGAATTAAAGGAAGAGAAGGAAAGGGTACATGAAGTCTCTAAGAAGGTGGAGATGATCACAAGCACCATTATCTTGAAGCATCCAGACTTGACACCACCCGCGTAGAAATATGAATCAATCCTACAATGCCTAGAAGACTTAACTCACATTCTCACCATGGAAAGATGACCACTGGCCTTGGATTCTCTATAGAGGAGGCATCACATGCACAGATAAAAAGAGGACAAGATGAAGGTTGTGGCCATTGTGGCCCAATACAAGAAATTCCTCATGGATGTAAAGGTCACCACGCTGATAGTAGAGGTTGCCTATGACAATTACACCAACAGAGAAGAGTGGTGCACATTCTGGTCACCACCCATGAAGTAGAAGCTCAAGGAATTCTAGGAGAAGAACAAGGGGAATAGGGTGGAATGTGACAAAATTCTAGCCGAGGTTGAGAAGAAATCAGAGGCTATTGAGACCTTGGGGCTCAATTAAGAACCGGCTTAAAGAATTATATCCCCAGATCACTCGTAGGATGGACGCACTTGAGGATATGGGAAAGCAATTAGAAGAGGTTGTGGAAACCATGAGTGCCAAGGGAGAAGGGCTAAGCTTTGAAGAGGTGAGTGCCCTAGTTGGTGACCTTTGTCAGCAAGCACAGAGTGAAGTCGATACCTGGAATAAGTTGGAGGCATATTTAATGAAGGATTTCCCCCTCCTCTTGCAAAAATAATCATAGTTCCCCATTCTTTCATTCTTCCCCAAAATTCTTCATTCCTTTATTCTTTCTTCAAACTATTCTAGGAAAATCATTATTTATTCTTTAAAAAAATGCTCCCATAGACGGAGAACAGAGCATAGTGTGGGGTGATGTTGGACCCCTAATTTATTGGCCAAGTATAGAAAGGTGCGTGGCGCACAAGGCCTATTTGAGAAGGGCACGTAAGGAGAAAGCACGCAGGATAGGGTTCTAGGAGGGTTTAGTAGAACAAGTGGCACGCACGTAAAGGTAGAGAAAAGGTTTTGGGACTTAGCCATATTTGGCGTAACAGACAGAACATGAGAAAAGTGTGACCTGACTGCATGCATACGGAGTGGATAAGGTGTCACCTAGCAAATAGGGTGGCCTAGAAAGGAATATACCTTACGATGGAAGATTCTAGAAGGCCATCATTGTAAAGAGTGGAGAGCTTGAGCTTGAAGAAGCATGCTCCCATGGAGGACCACCTTGGACACTTGGAAATGGATCTGCAACTCCCACGAAGGCTTGAAGAAATTGAGAAAGGCTATAAATACAAGCGCCCAGTAAAGGAAAAAAAAAAGGGAGAGGAGATCGAAGAGATTAGAGAGAGCAGATGAGAGGTGAAGCTCTGTAGAAATACATGGAGAAATTTATGGGTTGGGCTAGGAGATCTGTAGGAAGAATGATGTATCAAGGGATGGGTACATGTTTTTCTTTTGCATTGTAAGGGATGTAAGTCCAGTCTTGCTACATGGTTCTAATCTGCACTATCATTTTGGTTTGTAATGACCCGATAGATGTAATGTGATTACTAGACATGTTCAATTATGAATATATGTGGTTCATGTAACTCATACATATCTCTTTTTTTATGTTCAGTGTGTTTCATATGAATGAGTATAATCATTATGCATCCTCTTTCCCTCATGGTTCATATCTATCTTTTGTCAATATGCTTCTTGTCTGAATGAATATATTAGT
The DNA here is from genome assembly GCA_018340775.1 of Taxus wallichiana var. yunnanensis. Classification (NCBI taxonomy): domain Eukaryota; kingdom Viridiplantae; phylum Streptophyta; class Pinopsida; order Cupressales; family Taxaceae; genus Taxus; species Taxus wallichiana. The sequence goes on along the minus strand of CM031235.1, from coordinate 675,080,695 downwards.
GTAGCATTTTACTCAAAATTCTCAGTTGAATGAGGAATTTCTTTGGTATTTCTATTACACATCTATGTTATATTCTTGCACAACTTAGATAAAAGAGGGGCTTGGTGCCCATGCGTGCCTCAAGTGAGCACCCAGTACTTGGTGGGTGATAGGCTAGTGCACATGGGGTTGTCCTTATTTATTAAGGGGTATAAAATTGACTACAGAGATTTCTCTAGAATGACCCTTACACAAATCATAGACTTCAATATTGCAGTTCTCCCTGAGGGAATTGTGGATAATCCACATACGGTGAGTAAGTACTATCTTGATCAAAAGGTGGAGGGATAGCCTATAGCCCCTTTAAACTGGAATGAAATAGAATCAAATGATTCTTATATTTGGATAACTAATGTGATAAGGAGAACTGTAAATTGGTTGGCTCAAAAGAATATTGATTTATCAGTCCAAAATACAAGAATCCTAAACAACTTCAGGGATTTTGGAAACTTAAATGATGATATTCCTCCCCTGAGAGAAGGGGCTGACAGAATTGATCCTTTGGGAGGAAAATATCCTTAGTTACCTTCAAAGAGGCCCACTTTAGAACTTATAAATGAATGGAATTTGGCCACTAGTGGGACTGGTACTTCTATATTTTCTCGAGGTAAAAGGCGAGGAAATACTCCTAAAATCTATGGAAAATGCTCCTATCACTTTTGCATCACCACTTCAAGAAAAAGGGAAAGTTTTTGAGTCTCATTTGGTTCCTTCATGTAGTTTTGAAAACCTCATAGTGCTAACAAATTAATGAGTGGGGCTGTATAAAGTGGCCATTCTCAATCTAGACCACGTAAAGAAGAATGAAAAAGCAGTATCAGACCTCAAAAAGTTTGAAAGGGAACATAAAAGACACAAGGTTGTCTATGAGGACCTTCATCATGCAATAAATGTCTAAAATATCCAAAGATACTCCACTTCATCATGCAATAAATGGCTCAAATGAAAGCTAATTTTATTAGGATCATCTGCTCCAAATTTTAAGACAATTTGGCTTGTTAGATCACTAGGAAAATGCAAAGACATTTTTAGGCGTCCTGGGGGGAATGGAGTTTTTGGCTGGAAAATTCTTTCTCAAATAGAAAATAAATCATGCCATGACAACCCCCAAGTGATAGATCATATGAATTTCATTTTCAAAAGGATCATTTTAGCAAAGTTTCAAGGTTTTTCGACCACATGATCACCAACAATGAGAAAAAGACAATTTTCAAGAACTAGAGCACGAAGCTGGTTTTAATGCCCTCCATGGAGGAAAAATATGGTTTTTAAATATATTTTCAGGTTGAGGCTCTTTTGGTGGAAATTATTTTTCAAAAATGACTTAGAGCTTGAGTGTTTTAACCATCTCACCCTTTTAGCCTTTTAACTCGCGTTTTACCATACATGTTTAACCATGGTTAGTTGGGGGTTAGAGAGCAAGTTGCACCCATGAAAATAGGGGAGATTTTATATGAGGGGATAATGTGGACACTAATTTTCACTTTACATTGTCTAATTGTGACAAGTGTCACCGTGTGGAAACATGTGAGGAAGACAGAGGGGCTGAAAATGAGCTTTTAGGAACTAAGATGAGGTTCTACACATCACCAAGGGATATATATATGATCTTGGGTACACTTATGTTTCCCCTCTATCCCCTTGGATGTTGGTACAAGGGAAAACAAGAATAAAAAAATTTCAATGTGTGGATTTTCTCATGAGGAGGGGGTTAGGTGAGTTGAAAACACAAGTTACAACCTTCCTAGCAACCTAAGTTGTCATTTTAAGTAAAAACATCTTTCTAAGAGGAGGAAAAATTTCATGTCCCTAATATCCCCTTGTAGTAAGGTACAAGGTAAAATTGATCACATGCATGAAAAAATGTGCCAAGGGTGAAGGGGTCATGATTTGAAGTTGTAAAATGAACCTAGGAGACAAGTTGTGATGTTTTAAGTGACTCAAACTCAACCAACAACAAAGGGGGCAAAATTTTATTTCCCCATTATCCCCTTGAACCATGGGACAAAGGACAAGGGATATATGAGGTGAAAAAGTGTTCTTAATCTTATGAAGAATGTTGATTTCATCCTCCAATGCAAGAGTAGAACATGAAGATTGTTTTTTCTACCACGAGAGAAAATATTGGAGTTCGAAGGCCAAAACTTATATGATTTTGACTCTAAAATACCTTATTAGTTAATTAAAACCATTTTGGAGAGATTATTATGCTTTTAATTCGATTTTCAGGACTAGACACTCTTTTAGCACAAAGGAGCAGTGACAGTGACCTAAACAATCACGAGAGGATGGTGAACACTTGGACAAATATTGATGTATCCACCATGTAGTGGATTCCAAGAGCTTTCCATTGATTATTTTTGACTTCCAAATCTTCTCAAAACTCCCGAATATCTAGAACAAGCTCACCTTCTCCATTGAGGCTCACATCCTTACACTAGTAATGACGATTTTACTTGAATGGATCTCAACACCAAAACCATTCACATAATTCTTTGAAACCTCCCCATATCTCTTCAATACTCATCTGCAAAACCTCCAGATGGGTTTATATCTTTCCATTATCCTCGAAGGGTATTCCTTTGTTGTAAAATGGCTAAAAATAGCCCTTTATATGCCTCCAGGAACAACTTTTCTACCTTAGAGCTGAATGGATTCATGAATTCATTTAGATATACTTCCCTAAACATTAAAAACACTTCAATACCATTTTAGTATGTTCCTCTCATCTAGAATGAGGATGACATAGTTGATAGGTTGGTTGGAAGAAGGGTTCATAATGACCGATAGAGGAGGTTTCAAGTGGGGGTTAGGTTGTCATGACCAAAATTATAAAGTTTGCATGCTATACATTTAGCATGAATACACCTCCAAAAATCCACCCAAAATCCATGCCCGACCTAAGAAAGATGGTCATTTTGAAAAATAGCCACTGGATATGTAAATGCCAAGTTCATAAAGAGGGGGAAATGTTTTGGATGAGCCTAATCACATAGAGAATTTCATAAGTAATTATGTCTAAGGGGACACAAATTTGACCCATACATTAAATACTCAAAAATAAAATAGGGAAATTTCTATGTAGGTAATATAAGGTTCTTGTATAGACTGTAAGTGATCTTAAGTGTATAGATTTGGTAAATGAGATTGACTTAGTGGACATTAGGGTCATTAGAAAGGTAAAATTGTGTGTAAAGGGAGTCCAATATGTGTTCAATTCCAAATATCTAAAGAGTTGAAAAAAACTATTGTTACCAAGTGCCTCAAACTAAATTTAAGGTACTATAAATTGTTGTTGATGGGTCATTGTAACTTCCAATCATTTAATCAACTTGTTTAAATGTTGATGTCATTATGAACCAGGGTTGTGTCCAAGGTTGTATGCAGAGAAGGAATATGCAACTCAGATTCTATGGTGGTTCTCTCTTTTTGGGGGTTTTAGTTGGTATTTTCTCTTGTTTCTCTCTACACTATGGAAAGTAAATATAGTTCTAAGCTACTGAAATGAAAGACAAAATTTAGGAAATGCATTTAATCTACTGAAACAATGTTGCTGTAATAAAATGCTTTCAAAAGGAAATGCTTAATTGAATTGAAATGCTCACATGAAAGAAATGACAGTAAGGAAATATACTAAAGCAAGGAAATATAAGACTGCATTCAAATAACCATTCGAATCAAGATACTGAAACTTTAACTTATCAGGAATAAATATTATGCACAAAACACCAATCCTCCAATCTCCTTAGTTGAGTGGGCCCTTGCTCTCCTTCAGATTGAGGTACTTAACACCAATAGATACTCAAAACAGCATAGATTATATTGATTCAAATGAGTTCAGAACATACTCCATCATAAGACTAAAAATAACTATCAACTGATATATAAAATTGTATTGAAAACTACTAACTATGAAACAGTTTCAAGGAGGTGTCTTATAGACACAATCGGTTATAGAACATGCCAAAATTATAGGCAACGGATTTAACTAATAACAACCTCATAAAGTCTCAATGACATCTTGTAATATAGCTAAAAATAGGGTCCTTGTTTGTAGGTTGTTATGAGAAAATCCTTCAGAATGGCATGGTGGCAAAGGACTCGGTCTCCTTGACTGTGACTTGATCAAAATTGCAAAAAATGCACTTTATCAACCTGCACATGTCATCACATCACTCACAAAGGTAGTTAGTGGGAATTCCTATAGTCATTAGTTCACATGAGACAAGATAAGGAGAAATGCATCAATCTTACTTTGGATACAACTATCTAGAACATCCCCATGCATTAATTAACGTATTTAGGAGAAAAATATATAGCTATATGGATGATATAATAAGTCAATTTATGCACTCATCATTTGTCTTGGAAGATAAAAGGGGATACACATTTCTCATCAAAAAGTTTTTTTGTTAAAATTCGTTTTAAAAAGGCCTACAATTATATATTGAGTGTTCTTTCACTATTTTTATGATAATGGCTTTCATGTTTGGCCCCAATTTTCTTCACTATGTTCATATCCTATTTAATGATGCTTCAAATTTTTAACCAACAATGGTTATCAGTATGAGAAAATTGAACTATTAAGATCCATCTAACAAGATTACATGTTGTATCCTTATCTTTATGTGTTGACTATTGAATTCTTTGTCTACATAATGAGTGATTATTCTTATAAAATGTTTGTCAAGGTATACACCCTTGATTCTCAACTTATTAATGTTCATTTTATTGGTGAACCTTTTCTCATTATTCTTGAAGAAGAGGAAGTAGTAAAAACTTCTATGGATTTCCTTCAACTTCTTTGTGCTAGTGAATGTTGAAGTCCACAATGAAGTAAAACCAATAGCTGAAAAAATCATTTGGACCTATAAATTATTGGTTTACCAAGTACAATTGGAAGTGGATATCTCATGGGAAGACATTCAAATTTTTGGGAAACATTTTTTTCTTTCTAGACCTCCGTAGATGAGCTTTTGAGTTATGTTACATAGAGAATGGAGAAGAATCTTACTAATTGACTCACCAATCCTCTTTCTCAAGGTGGAAAGTTCCAAAAAAAATCTAAGGTTCTCTATTATCCATGTTTATTATTCTTGTTATTATTCATGTTGGGATCCTTCTAAAGCTACTTATAAGAGGTTAGAAAATCTCTTCGATGGCTTTCTTTGGGAAAATTTTAAACGAAAGAAAAAAATTATGATGGTTTGGGGATTTATTTTAAACCAAAGAGGTTATGGGTATGTACCTAATTGTTATAAAATAATTGAGGACTATTATATGTACCATATGGATCCCTATGTCTATTAAAGGTGAAAAATCTTGGAATATGTTTCTTAGACATTATATCTCTATTGGAAACCATTATGGTCAGACTTTTAGGAATGGGATTAATTTTCAAACCATTATAGTAGCTCACATGCCTATCAAATTGGTGATTAATTTTGTTTCCAAAGGTATCTAGAAATTTTAGGAGGCCATTAAGCCTTAGAATGTGTGGAAAGGTGAAATTTTTGAAACAAGCTCTCCATTAATACCCACTATTTATGGTGGTTTCATTGTATCAACTTCCATGTTGTTCCCTTTGTTGAGGTACCTTGGATGAAAGCATTAGTTTTTTTTAGAAATGGCTTTCACACCATTTTTTATCTCTTCAATGAATGTGCCAAGGCTTGGCTATCTTGGCTTGAGTTCTAGAAGTACACTCTCAATAGTGAAGACTTAAAATTATTAGTAAAATTTAGATAGTTTTCCCCATGATTCCTTGCATAAATCTAGCCTTAAAGCTCCACCTCAATTGTAAAGAGATTTTAATTGGAATTGGAATGTGGAAACCCTTTTTATTTATTACAAACCATAGTTAGGTTATTAATGGATCTCTCCCAAGTTGGCATCTTACAAGAGACTCATCAAATGTTGGAATTTCAACACTTCTTCATTTGATAGGTATAATAGATTTTTACTATGATTGACTATTGTTGAGCCCAATAAAACTCAATTTTCTTAGTGTTATTTACCAAGATAATTTTGTGGGAAATATATTGATGTGTATGAGTATCCCCACCCCCAAATGAAATGCATTTGGACAAATAGAAACGGTGCTTTGTGTTTTGCTCAAGAGACTCAAAGAAGCAATCATTTCTTATTTAAATTGTTCATGCATAATACCTCTATTGAAACATAGTATTTTTACTTTAGGATTTTCCTTCCTCCCCACAAAATTCAAGTAAGTATGACATATCTTTTGCATTGAAAATATCTTTCATATATGGAATGGAAAAAATTAAGTTGTTTTAAATCATAATGATTTGGAAAATATTAAATTTCTACTAACAACATATTATTGTTATTTAACACTTATATGCTAAATGTTCAAGTACAAGATAAGAAAGTGGTTTCAAATATTTAACATTTTGTACTTGTTATTACATAACTCACCCCACCTTTAAAATTTAGTAATTTATAGGTAGGGACCCTCCATCTTTTAAAATTTTAGGAAATTGGAAATATTTTTTCTTTAGGAGAGAAATAATCTATAAAAGTAGAGCTATCTTACTCTAAGCAATAGTGCTTATACTTAACTAAATTGATTAAACTAAGAAATTTTCTTAGTTTATTATTCAATATTAAATCCTCGCACTTCAAATTTCTAATCCTCGCACATCCAAGTGCGAGCGCTCACACTATTTATTTTCATCGCACTCACATTTTGTATTATCCTTGTACTCGCACTTATTACAAATCTCGCACTTCAAATTTTATTTTTGCTGACTAAAAGGTTTGACTTTTCCTCACGAGATAAATGGCGATAACTCATACTTTGAAGTGCAAGAGTTTGAGTACAAGTATGTAAGAGAGAGGAATCACAGATGAAGACATTCAAAACACACAATTCCAAGTATGAGAATTCAAATGCGAGTATTCAAAAAGAGATCTCGCAAGTGCGAATCGTAAGACTTCAATCCTCATAGCTTGCACTTCATAAGAAATGGTTTCACACCTCCAAGTGTGAGAAAAATTCAAAATTCAAATGCCAAGGAAACATCACCAATTATGAAGAGTGAGGATCCTAGTGCCATCCTACGCAACATCTACATATTATTCCACATGACAGTCTAGCGGGAATTCTACATGTTAGACATGTGTTTTTCCAAGATCCTAATAAATAAATGCTAATAAAATTAATGGATATGATTCACCCTAGGTTGCACAAGTGTAGGAATCACATTAAAAGGCACATTAATTCAAAAATAAATGTTCTATGGAGGAAAAAAACATCAAGTCATACATTATGCATCCTTAATACAAAGCACACCATTTTAGAGGAAAGATTTCTTGAATCGGGGAGTATTGTGTTAATCAAGAAAATGTTATTTTAAGCCTTCAATTCAAAAAAATACCTGTAAGAGATCAATTCCCCTTTGAGACCAATTTCAAAGCTAATTAATTTGAAGAATCGACACGGTTTTTATAGAACATTAATCCTCAATCATGGTGGGATAACTAGGTCCTTCGAATATGGATACATTCCTCTATTCTTATTCAAATAGCTAAGTAACATGAGACACAATGTTTGATTCAACTTCATTAGACCATAAATTTCAACACTATTTGGATATCTTATCAACAATTCAATGGGAAAGGCTAGACACCGATGTCGTGGATGAAGCAAGGATGTCCATAGACCAAACACTAAGGGCCATAGATATTTGGGAATTGAAGAGAGCTAGAATCCACCTAATTTTGGCCAAACGCGAGGTATTTCCGTGCTGAAACTTCTATTCTTTCTCCTTATTCATGCAAAAGCATATAATTGGGCTTTGTTTTCTAAGTCTGAGACAAATATGGTAGCCTTCTTTGTTGGTCATGCATTTAAGGCTTATTATAAGCTACCCAAGTCATCTATAATACAACCAAAATTGAGTCATGGATGGAAATAAAGCAATTTAGAGTCATTTTCCATAATTGGGCCAAGGACCCAATAGACAACATGGATGATCCTCATTTTAATGACATCTAAATACAAATATTCAAGCATGGAGTCCATAAAGGCATGGCCTTGATGAATAGGTTATATGGTAACCCTCCAATTTCCAAATTTGATGTATCATGGATTCCCTTATTGGCTATGATAATTTATGATCAAAATATCCCTTCTTTGGGGAAGTATTGACTTCAAATTTAATTTCCCAAATATCCAATTTCATGAACCAAAAGAAACCATTTTATATGGCCTCTTACTTGTTAGATGCAGTTTGTGGTGTTCTCGAATGTCCAAAATTCTATGATCCATGGACTCCTGCATACCTTATAGAAGTAAATGAGTTATACTCAGACCTATACGCCCATAGATACTGGGGCTCACATAGAGGATATTTGTACCCTTTTCTACCCCACACTTTATAAAGAGTTGCATGATGTAACACTCGATTTTGCAAACTATCTTGATGAATGTTTTACATACTGTTATAGCTGCTGAAATGAAGGCAAACATGTTAAGATATGTACTGATCTTAAGAGAATGTGTTGCTAATTTGGATTCTTGCATGCTGTGATTTATTGCATGGGACAGCAGTATTGTACTTGTGTGTTTGTTGATGTGACGACAAATTGTCGTATACTTGCTAAACTCTTGTTGCTGATTGACAACATACCTTGAATCAATTCCATTGATCCAAATATGCTGTGGTCCTCTTGTGATTTCTGTGTCGATTCACACTTGAACCGAACCGAGATTGTTATGAGCGTGCGCAAGAATCGATTGAGTTTTGGGCGGTGGCACATAGATGCCAACGACAGGGGTTCGATTCTTGAACCCTGTACTGTCGAACTTGGGACCTCGTGAGGCAAGAAATGCCTGGACACGGGTGGTCTTGGCACGTAATCCGAAGGACGGAACGTCCTGCTCTACATTAACGTGAATGTTAGTAGGGAGGCTGGATGGAAGTTGTTAGTGTTAGTGGTTAGTATGAATTAAACCCTAAACTAATCCTAAGTCCTAACATGCATCCTACACTACTATCCTAAGTGGATTTTTAAATTATAAAAAAAAAAAAGGGGAAAATAAAACCTAAGGCTAAACTAAGACCTAGGTGGAACACTTTATGCAACCTAAACTAATCCTAATCTAAAAGGGCGCGCAGACCCTTGGAAGGAAAGGGATAAGGATGGGAAGAAGGCATTCATTGGCATTTAATACACAGTCCATACGTGGACAGCGCCAGTTTTGGCGGGGCAGGTAAGAAATAGAGGCATCTATTTGGAGATAGAGCCAAATTCAGTTTTGCATGGGAATTTTGAAAGATTGAGTTCGCCAACCCAAGTGGCGGTGGCGTGGAAAGTAAGGAAAAGGCAGAGCCTTAATTGCATTAATTGTTTTCGGTCCCGCGACCAGTTCGCCTTGGAAAGTGTATGAGGGAATTTGATTTTTCATTGTTTCGGTTTGGCTTTTGCAAAGTTGCTCTGCATTTGGTTTTTCAGACTTGGTTCAGTTGAACCAGCTCTTGGAATTTGACATTTTTCTTGGAGATTTTAAGGTACATTTGTTCTTAAGCTTAAGCGAGAATAAGAAAGGAGTTACGGGAAGTTTGTGTCACATCCTTTGTGGAAGGAAATAACGCAGCAAACGGATCTTTCTTCGAGTTCTGGAAAAGAGATTACAGGCATGTTAAGCCCTTCTCTTTAAAAACTCTTGCTTTGTTTAAGTGTCTCATTAAAACAACCCTGCTCTTGGGTTTGGATTGCGTGATTGCTGTTGAGTCGATTTGACTTGGATTTTGTTGGTTCTTGCTTTCTTTTCTTTGGGAAATGATAAGAAGAATTGCTTCTGGTTGCTCGGCCTTGATGTGTTTTTGCACGAATCGAGTGGAAATTGAACTACTGTATTGGTTGTTGACAGTATGGTGGTTTGAAATGGATATTCTCTTTCATTGTTCGTGTTGTTTGAAATTGGAACAGGCTGCGAAATCATTTCCTTATTGTGTAATTGTTTTCTTGCTGTTGTATTTGGAATTGTCCTTGCATGTAAAAGGAAGTGGAAATACAGTCATGTTATGTTGCTAGGATTTGGATTTCCTTCATACTTGCTGTCCTTTTTGGAAATAATGGGGTAAAGTCGTTTTCTTGCTGTTGTGATTAATCTGCCCTTGCATTTTAATTGGTTGGAAACGCTTCCAGGATGTGTTGGTTTGTTGACAATAATGGGGAAATCGTCATATATATCTTGAGACTGTACACGTTATATGAGTTGTGTTGCTATGATTTGGGTTCGTCGACCCTTGCTGTCTTTTCTTTTGGAAATGATAGGAAAATCGTTTCCCCGTTGCTGTGTTTAACTGTCTTGCTCTTCTTGAATGGAATTACCTCCATGTGGTGCTGGTTATGGATATTATATGAAAATTTTAACTGGTTATTCTTGTGGAATGGAATGTGGCTGTACAGGCAGTATGGGTTATTCTATTGCTGTACTATTGTTTTGTTGTCATCTGAACTTGCGATATGATTGTATTGGTTGTAAGAACGGCTTGAGGTCGTTTCTCTACTGAAGCTTTCTTTAAAGGAAATAAGACCTTCCTCTTCCTTCTGCTGTTTCGAATTATGAGGAAATGGCATCTTGTATTTTAAAGGAATGGGCATTAGACTTTTATATGAGTGTTCATGAGAGTTGGAAAAAGAAATAGCTTTCCTTCTGAATTTATAATGAATAAAGGTGATCTTGTTAAGAAGGTATGATGATTAGTTATGTTGATCAATGCTGATCGGTCTTTTGAGATTGGACTGTTTTGGTGGATTCGAATTAGCTTTGAATTGCTGGGCAAGGAATACATGCAATGAAATTTTGTCATGCTTTGGGAGTTGTCTTGACTGTACTAGGTTCATGTATTGCCACCCTGTACGGTTTATTTTGCTAAAGGTAATGACATCCGATTTTGCATTCTGGAGTTGTGCATACTATTATGAAAATGGAAAATGGATTGGGTAGAATCATTTTGGAAGGGAATCCTTCTTCTGCCTGCTGTTCTCACTTGGTGAAATTCATAGTCATGAGAACATTGGACTTGCTGTAGGTAACAGCAACAATGAATAATATGTTATTTTGAACGGGATACGTTCATAGGATTATGAATTTATGTGATTTATTGACTGCATGATGTATAACTGTTTGTTTGGGTAACTATACAGTGAAGGAAGTATGGAATCTTCTAGTTCAGCAAATACATAGTATGCATCTTGATATTGCTTGTTCTATGATGAATACGATGTCTTACTAACCTGTTTTGGGTATTCGTATGAACCGAAATTAAATGAAATTATTCTTACTGCCGGTAAGTGAATTCCGAGTGGATTTTGTAAGTTTCACTCTGAACTGTTATCTTGAATTGTCTTTCGTTTGGATTCCACTGTTAGGACAGTCATGTGGAAAGAAATAGAGATATGAATGAATGACTTGGAAAAATGATCTTTTCTTCATTGATTCAGTTGGAAATCTAGAATTCGTGAATAATGAATTTTATAGTGCTTAGATGGGAGCAACTATATGCATTGCTGTTCACTTTCTTGTCTGTACTTGATTGCTTGAATTTAATATGATTCATGAACTGAAAGGAAAGTAATGAATTTATATTTCAGTTAGTTTCATCCTTTGCATTTGTTATTAATGAAAGGCGTGGAAAGGATAACTGTATGTTATATATGCAGTAAGTTACTTGTATTCCTAACTTTACAAATATTGTGAATTGATACTTGTAATGATTATGTGGAAACGGGACAGCAGTTCCTTGGCTGATTGTGATGATATTTTGATAGTTCAGTTGTTATGTTGATCTTTCTTTTGTGCCTATTTCGTGATTGATGTTTAACTGTCGTTTCATAAAAGCAGGGTTCTTTTATTGAGACAGTTAGTTGAAGCACCTTATTTTAAGGATAAGTGCTTAATATGCTCAGTTCATTGAACTGACCCGTGCAATTCATTTTGCAGATGGAATTTGATTAGAATGAAGACTTGGCTGTTTTCTGATGCTTTTTGATTTGATGATGTATTGAAATTGTTGCTTTTATTCCTCTTCGAGGAATTGTGAAAAGAAGAAAATATATTCTTCTATGTCATGAGTTGTATTGATGTTTTATGTAAACTATGCCCAATCAGCTGGATTGGCAAATGTACAGATTATGACTTGAAATATTGAATACAATTACAAGTGTGATATTTTCAATAGTTATATCAGTTTGATTTGTTGTCTAATCTGGAAATATAATGTTATTTCTTGATTTGGATTTGTTTATTTGTCCTTGGATGGATGCTAAATGGAAACTAATATCTATTCTTACCTAAATGCAACTTTAAGTTGGAAAAATGCAATTAGTTCATACTTGGGTAAAGATGAATTTTTAATTGACATTAGAAAGGATTAGGAAGAATATGATTCCATGATCGGAAGGTATTCAGGATTAGCTTAGGAGCTAAGGAATATCAATCAACTTCGGAGTAATCGAACTTCACTTTCGAACTCCATTAATGATCCCGTTTGATAAATTCAGAATAAAGGATACAGGATAAATATATCCATAACTAATGGACCTTAACCATATAACGTTAAGGAGAACAAATGAATACATTTCTCAAAATTTAGACCTCGTATGAATGACGTCTAATAAGTTAATATTCTGAATTTAGTTGCAGTTGAGAAAATCTTGGCTAAGTTTAATAGGTTAAACTTATCACGTCCGTTGGTACGGACCGCTTAATCCAATGATTAAGAAGTGAACCAAGTAGGGAAATGCAGCCCTTCGACACGAAGGGGAAGATGCATAGCAAGCTAATGGACGGGTTTAGTCCCTCTTAGCCCTGTACAACTGTAACAGAAACGAGAATCAAGGGATCAGCGTGGAGGCTGAAAGTTGATTTTAATTAGTAAATCATATCCAAATCACTTGAGCAGGATGTGCATTCTCGATGGGAGAAGTGCAGCAGGACATTGGCATACGCCGGCTATAAAGAATGTGTCTCCATGAAGACGAGGTCTTCATGACGACACAATGTTGCGGTGACATATTGCAATGCTCTCCCAAATCAAAACATCCAGAATACATAGGTGAATGTGAAACTCGTAGTAGGGGATGGGAGTATGATCTGGTATACGGAGTGACTCGGAATACTAAAGATAACTGGACACATGGAGTCGTGGGGAATGACACCGTATGTCTGCGTATCTTTAGTTACCAAGAGTGCCTTCCTATACCCGTTCATATTACTAGTTGGAATTGGAAGTTTAAAACTGAACTTAAACGAAGAGGACTGGTAGGAACCAGGAAAGACCATTCTAGATAATAGGTGAAGTGAGGTGAAGGACGTATTCAGTAGATTTGTATCACATCAGGAATATGATCATGAAAAGCATGTGAAAATCTTTGGCCAAAGTATCGCAATTGCTGGTTGCGTTGTCCTTATCACTTAATTTAAGATGCAGGATGTCAGATGAATATCAGTAACAGATATTCAGATAGGCTTCTTAAATGGATCACTTCAATAACGAAAACGGTTATGAGAATAGGTATATATAATATACCATGCATAAACAAACATGAAGGATCGGTTGTTGCCGAGTCATGAACATGAAGGATCGGTTGTTGCCGAGTCATGAAATGAAGGATCGTTGAAACTCCGAGCCATGAAAATGGAAGATCGGTAGTTCCTCGAGTCATTTACAGCAGCATATAGAATCTGTTATAAGATTGAATGGCATTGAATGTGTGTTCCATATTGTAAATATGTGAACAGGGAACATTCGTTTTAAAAAGAAATTGTGTGATCCAAACTGTGTTGTTTGGGCAGAGAACAATTATTAAAACTTGAACGTGTGTTTGAATTTTATAATTCATAACAGTGAACGTTATCAAAAAAAAAAATTCCCTTGTTCTGGTATTTTAAAATGGGGATGTTACACATGAAATAATCATACCTAGAGTCTCATATGGTGTCCTTTCTTCAATCTAGAAAATGGGAGTTGTTTTCTTCTACCCAAATTACATAATGATCATGATAGAAGACTTTATCAAACCTCCTCTACAACTTCTCTACTATGTTCCAGACAATATTGCAAAACAAGAAGTTGCATACCAAATATGCAATGGTATAGCGAGGAAAGTACAAGGATAAAAATATTAGAACTCATCCTTCATTATCGAGTTATTGGTGGATGTAGGGAATTTAAAAGATGGATCGACTTGAAAGCAACAACAGCTCACCAAAACTCATTATATTCTCCCCATAATTCCTTAAGGTAGTATGACCCAAGAAAAAGAGTGGAAAAACACTTGGAGTTACTCAAAGGGCCAATTAACATACCATATGATCATGAGATGGATACAAATGACTAGGTTTGGATTACCCAGACTGATGATAACCTCATCAAATAAGACATGGAGTTGGCAGGGGCAGTTCCTCCTCCAAGAGGAACAATAAGAAGGGAATTCACAAAAAGGAAAGCACTTTTTCATTTAGAGCCTCTAAGACAAGCCCAAACCCAAACTTCTCTAACTCCACCTAGACATTTAAAGGAAGAAGTAGCACAAGAGGTACAAGAGGTCACACAAGGCCAAAAAAGGACCTAGTTTGGTTTCATATGACATAACTTCCTCAAATGATGAGGAATATCCCATACGGAAGAGACTTGATGGGACCATCACATGAAGAGACTTTAGTAGGGCCACACAAACAAAGCCAATTTAGTCTACCCCTACAAGTATAAATCCTCATAAACCTCAACAAGATTGGATTAAACAAACTATGATTTATCACAGGAAATACCAAATTGAATATCCCAAAAGGGGAACTTAATAAATATTGAATTCAATCCTAGAAGTGGGACCTTAAATAGTGTGACTAGAAAGATAATGTCCATATAGCATACCATTATTTGACATGAGACATCGGAGGACCTATTCTCTCTTACAAAGAAAAAGAAATCCAAAAGATCCCGGGTAGCTCAATATGAGGAAGACCCAATGTCTTATATATAAGCCTCAACAAAATTGGCAGCTGATTTGGTCGAGGAGTTGGCTAGGAACATAGAGCTTGAAACTCAAGTCAAGGACATTGTTCTGAAAACATTTCCGCATATGTTAAAGAATATTTACTAATCTTATATGATGTCATGAAATAGATCATTGAGGAAAATAATAAGGAACAAGCCTACTTAAATAAGACTAACACGATCATGAAGAAGATGGGTGTTATGTAAAAATTGGTGAAAATAATGGCTCAGACCATAGATTAAGGGATTTACAAAGACCTTGTAGTTGTGACACTGGATGGTATTGGCATATGTCAGACATATGCTAATTATATAAATTCAAGGCTAAGGGAGTGTAATGGTCAAATGGGTAAGCTTCCATCTCAGTTGAATGACATAATTTCAAGAGGGACTCATTTATTCTCAGAGGCATCCATTATAGGAGTCCTTAAGGAGAATCAACAATTAATATCCACTTATGAGTTTTTCAAGTTCCTTAATCAATTTTTGGCCAAATTCTAGAGATACATAAAATAAAAAAATGAGGTAGATCCCTCCCAAGTAATTGAAATTATTTCTCAAACTAAAGAGAAAGACCAGAAAATTGATACCTTGAAGGAGATAATAGGGAAGGAAAAATCCACACAAAAGGCCTTATTGGATAAAGCTCTTGTACTCTTTAGGAAGCCAATTATGGACTTGGTAAAGCTGGACCAAGACTAGAAAATTTACAAAGAAGCCATAATTACCTCCGGAAAAGACCAGCTATAACATATCCATCACTAGAAGACCACACATAAGCCCAATTGACTTCGAGAGGCTCCTTCTCAGGTGGATCCAGTCCAAAAGGGTCTCATGATTAAGCAAGAGCGGAAATGAATCCTTGGCTAAGTTTTTATTTTGGCATATTAACCTTTATCATAGTAATTATCCTAACAAAAGTTAGTTAGGATATTTTTAAATGGCCTAGTTATTGGCAATATTCCTAAATTTGTTACAAATTCCATTTAGATTGGGCAAAGTAAAGGATGACCTAAAATTTTATAAATAGACTTACCTCCAGTCTAAAAAGGGGATATGATTTTGTGATTAATATATACAAGCCAATTTTAACATTAACCGTATGAGTTGATATTGTCACAATTTCATTTTCCTCTTCTGCTACAAATTTATGTGTTAGGAATTCTTGATGTTTGAATGTATTTTATGTTACTTCCTAGGTGATATTTTAAATAGTGCTATGTAAGTTTAGAATAAAACCACCATAGCATGTTGTAGATTGGATTAATCAAATAAATGTGTAATTCATAATTTAATTGGTAAATCTAACTTCTAGTTTGGCTAAGTTTTAAATGTTCTTTAAATTTTCACATCAGTATCATTCAAATTTGAGTCCAAGCTGTATTTTTACTCCTAGTTAATAAGGAAAGCATGTTATTTCCAACAATCAGCATCAAGAGTTTAAAGACATCAAGAGTTTAAAACACATTGGTTTCAACAGTTTTATCTATGTATTTCCTTTTCCTTTTGTTTCTTTGAGCTATTCCCTTAGATTAAATTATTTTAGGAGGTATTCATAGCTAAATCAGGTGAAATAAGTGCAAGAGTGGCACTAGAAGGACTACCAGGTCCAAAAAACACTGTCAATATTAGTCTCATTAAATAATACCTGTCACTCATTCCTTGAATCACATTCCAAGTGGTTCTAAAATGATATGGACATATGATCCTGTCATTTCTCTTTTCGATTGTGTCATTTTTATACATCAACAGAGATTAAAAAATTTGAAACAGAAGGAGGTCTAAACTACAAATTGCAATCAATTTCAATAATTTCATTAGTTTTATGCATTTGCATACATTTTGGTTAAAATAAATTCTTGTTTTTATCAATCAACATTGTGTATTTACGCTATATTTACCAAGAATTGTGACTAGGTATCACTTTGATATTGGTTTAACCCATATTTCTTTGGATATTGGTAGGAAAATACATTCAAACAAGGAAAATCCAAATGCCCACAGGCCCCTTTAGGTACCCCTAAATATGATAAGGTATCTAGTCCCCTAAGACAAAAGGTACCTCTCCTTCATTATTTCATATAATGGACTAGTTAGTAGGATCTCCCATCAACATACCTGGTGTTGTCCATGATCTACCAAGGAGTCCATAGAGGTATCTTCCAATATTTGACCCAATAAGTAATACATCTCTTGAAGAAAACATTAGAGCATTCAAGTCATCTCTAAGGTTATTAAATGTAAGCCATGAGGATGTGGCTTATAGGATTTTTCCATTCTCTCTAAAGAATGCAACATATGACTACTTTTGAACCTACCGAGAAGTTACAATCACCGGTTGGAAATTCTTCAATGACACCTTTATTTCCCAATTTAGAAAAATCACTAGTCCATTTGTCTTAAACCAAATACTCACCACCCTACGAAGGGATGTTCATGAACCTATTAAAAATTTTAATTCTAGTTTTTAACAGATGTATAGTTTGACCACCCACCACCATACAAGCCCACCGATGACTTGGTATTAGAAATTTACAAGAATTCCTTGGACCGAATGACCTCAATTTTCTTAATAAGGTCCCCAAATATTACTACCTTAAATGTAACATATATTAAAACCATCCAAATCGATGAGAAAATTCACCCTCAAGGATATGTTGCCAATTCACTCCAGAATCAACACCTCAACTATTTTCCTCATGCCAATCGAAATGTGTCAAACCTTTTACAAACACTAGTTCTAAATGTCCTCCCTATTAGTTATATAGCTCCAAATCAGCAGTAATTCCTAGCTAACTTTGCACCCTTTATTGATCCTCAAAAGATTGATAATATGGATTTGGTCCCCATTAACAATAGCTCCTCCCCAACAACACTCTAAGAAAATTCCAATAGAGAAATAGATTCTATCCAAAGGATGGTAAGAAAATTAGGCCATGATTTCATAAATCTACAAAGGTAAGTGGGCACTATGAATGAAGTTAACCTAAAAATAAATTATAGATATAAAAGGTAAATAATATGCCCCCAAATAGAAATAGTAATAGTTAAGCAGAGTCATCTCAAAAATGCATGGATAAATGTATGTGAAATTACATTGCCTAATTGGTGTAGGGTTCAATATACTATTAAACATGGTGAATTAGATTGCATAGAGTTTTTTCATGCATTTGAACTATTTTAGTGAGAGTTAGATAATTATGAAACAATTCTAAATGCTAATGATATGGCTAACCCATCTAATGATGCAAAATCGCGTAGCTCTGTTATGATGGCAAAGACATTTTATTTTCCATTACAAAAAGAAAATGAACTAGAAAAGAATACGGATGAGGTCCATGCCTTCAACAATACCAAAAGAGAAATTATGCATTGAGGAGTAAAACCAAAAACACCACATCCATACCCCCGAATGTTAGCACTAATCCTTCATATCCAAGGGAGAACAATGATCCTCCTCCTCCAAAGGGGAATGATTATAACTCACCACGAAGTAACTTAGTTAAGCCTAAAAATAGTTACAATATTGTGGAGGACATGAATTTTTGCATTGTGTTTTCATTGATGTCAAAGAGTGATGTTGTTATAGTTTTCATTGATGTCAAAAGGTGTATGGAGCAAGGAGTCTTCTTGTCTTGCTAAGATTGCATGGTCTTGCATGGTGTTTTGAGCAGTATAGTGACTTGTAGGATGTGATGATGACTTTAAAATGCATGGATAGTGTTATATTGATTTCATGGAGTGCGTTAAAGGTTATTACATGTGTACAAGGTTGGCCAAGGTGTGTTGAGATCATATTTAGTGAAACAAGCATGTTTCAAGTGTTTTATCTTGAGGCCTAGTCGGTAGTATGAGAGATAGGATGATGAAGTGAAGCATGTAGAATCTATTCAAGCATGTATATATAATTAGGATTATTAATATTATGTGTTAGGACACTCATAAGTATCTTAGAGTGTAGGTTCGGGTTTTATACTACTTCTTAAGTATGTTTCTAGAATTTTTCTTAAGAAAGCATGCACAAGTGAGATGAGTTGAGTTTTTTGAGAGATATTTGATAAAATGTGAAAAATTTAGATTATTTGGAAGGTTTATATGATGGTGTGGACCAAATTTTAGGTTTAGGTGATGAATATTTAGTGAGATATTACATTTTGACCAAAACCAGGTTTGCAAAGGTGAAATTTTGAGCTAAAAGTTGACTTCCATATGCTTGTTAATTAGTGTATGATTTTCATGGCAACCTAATATCATAGGGGTTGTTGAATAGGTCAATTATTAATATTTTTCAATAATAATGAGGTTATTTTATTTTCACAATTTTATGAACAATCGTTAAGAAGGTAAACTACTTTTTAACCCTCTTGAAACCATAACTTTGGAGCAACTTAGATAAATTACTTGTAGTGGTCCATAATTGATTCCTTTTGAAAAATTGATGATTTTATTTTGTATATGACTCTTCCATATTTCTCCAAGTTTGATTTATATTTTGGTTGTATGTGGGCTCTAATCAAAATGTAAGTTTCTCGTAAGTTTCAATTTGTGCAAAAGTATTCCATGAACCTAATGAATAAATAGGAATTTTTTGAACCATTGGAGTTTTTATTCATGTCTATGATAGATTAATATCATGTTTGAGCCTTTAGGAGATAAAGTATGCCGTATTTATGAGGACTAGTTTTTAGGCATTTTTGGGGCATTTTGGAGTAGTCTGAGTGTTGAGAAGTTTTGGAGGTGCTACAGGTAGTTTTATGGATTGGTTTAAATTTTTTATGATTTTGAGATAAATATATTTATAATGGTATATCACACTTGAGTTTTTCATGAGTTTTGAGCAAGTTATGACCTGTTTTATGAAGGCTAATTTTGATGGTGATTGGTTGTGCATGGTCTCATGAGGGTTTCATGGTGTGAGATGTTTTTTCTGAGTATTTCATGGTTTCTGGAGGTTTTTTGAAGGCTTAGAAAACATTTCTAATTTTTTTTCCATGCTTTGGTGAAGCTAGTTTTGGTCTATAACATTCCCTTGGTGGCGAGTTTCTTCATCGAGTGCTTTCAGCTTCTTAGGTCCTAATAAAGGTTTTGGGTATGCTCATGATATTTCCGACCTATATGGGTGTTTGTATTATGTTTTTATGATTTCCACATGTTTTTGTGATGCATTTTCACTTTGAAGGCCGACCTATATGTTGTTATGACAAAGAGACAGGTATAAAAGCAAATTAGAGAGCTTATTTGAGGTAGTTGTGAGAGTGGAAGAAAAGTGTGACTTACGAGGGTGATTGAGGAAGGTGATGAATGTCCTTGTGACCTTGTTGAGAGGAAAATTAGTATTTTATTTTGTTCTAGAGGGTTATAAGGTGATTGCGAGCTAGGGTAGATTTAGAAATAAAATTGAAGGAAGAGGTTTTGGGCATGAAGGCTAGAGAGATGTTTTGAGGAAGATTTAGAGGAGAGTGAGATTCATAAATTCATCATCAATTGTTGCAGCAAAAATTATAGATGAAATTCACTTCAGATGGTTTTATTTGGTACTAAAGTAATCAAGGGTTTGTATCCTCCTTGTAGGGTTGGTGTTATACTAAATGAGGTTTGGTGCTCCTTGAGGGGTTGGTGCCTCACTAAATTTTAAACACGTGTATATAAAGTTTTGTTTCAATGGGTTTTCTTCCCCTTGAGGTTTTCCCACTTATATATTTTCTCCATATGTTGATGTATTCCTCTTTTTCATATTTTTCTTTGATTCTTAAATGCATGATGAATGGTGAATGGTTAAGATGATGAATGGTTATTGAATGGTTAAGGCTGAAATGATTAAATGTTTTATTGCACACTCGATTCACCCCCCTCTCAGTTTTTGTGCTTCCAACAATTGGTATCAGAGTAGGGCCTTTGGAGAAATCTTAAAAATATTAAGGTGATCCTAGAAACACAAATGTCTAATCAATAGAGGAAAGATAATCAAAAATTGAGAGATATGGCTAAGAAGGATGAAGAAACCATCAAAGGTCTAAAGGATCAGTTAGAGGATGCAATTTCAAATTTGAAGACAAAGGAAGACAAGTGTGAAAAATTGACAAATAAGTCATGTGATCTAGTTGAAACTGTGGTAGACCTATAACCAGAGGTAGTGTTCCATATAAAGGAGAACATCAATTTAAAGTCAGTAATCAAGGGATATGAATAAATCATCAAAGAGCATGAGATTCAAGTTGAATCTATGATAACAACTCTTAAGACCAAGGAAGAAGAATGTGTCAAGCTCAAGGAAGAGGTAGAAACCCTAAAGGCCAAAGATGATGAGAAGCCTAATATACTAAGTCAAGAATCTGGTCCTAGTTCCAAATAAGGTGAAAATGATAGTGTATATGCCAAGAATTTTTATGCAAGGTATCATCCCATCAAGCAACCAAATGCAATAAGGTATGAAATTCTATTCCATGGTTATTATTTTACTTGCAATGAGTATGGTCATAGAGCAAGGGATTGTAGGAGGTCTTTCAAGAGTATGTATCTATGGAGAAATGGAAGGAATCATAGTCATCTTCAATCAAAAGGTATACATCATCTTATTTTCCATAGGTGTCACTATAAATACTAAAGCATGCACTTGGATAAATTTCTAGGTCCTAAACACATACTATTCATATGATTCATAAGAAATAAAACTAGTAATTGACGAATGTCTTTGGCCTCTTTTCTTTGTTTCTTGTTTTCTATTTGGTATTACACACCCTACATCCCAGTCGGTATTTTATGTATTTATATTTTATGACTTTGGACACCAATGCCCAACCAGGACAAGATCGCCTGTGCACCCCCGTCCCCTTTGGGCACTCTTGAACCTTTTCCACCTTACTCACTTCTTTTGGGAATATTTTATCTTTTGGGCATCTTTTCACTTATGGGTCGGCCTTCCAATTTTCAATTACGAAATTCAAACAAGGGAATCATATAAATACATAGTTATGTGTTCAAAATCAAGGACCAAGCACTAAGAATATACTATCATCACCTAATCTTGCATCTAAAGGCACCTAAAGCACTTCAAGGCATCCATCTAGTATCCATTCAAGGGACAAGGGACTACATTTTCTGCATACACAACATAGGAAGGGGAAGTTCATTTTTTCATCCACACATTCTATTTACATTGCTACATCTAGCTACATCCCGCTATCAAGTGCACTTGCACAAGGGCATCCTAGGGCATGATTCTTACACACACTCACCAAAACTACATGGAGTCTGAGATGTAGTGTAACACTCAATCGTAAGTTCAATCTCGGGGTGACTATCGGGGTCAGTCGAATCCCCATTCTACATCTTTATTTTTTTGGATTTGATGTGGTTTGTGGTCTTTTGCAGGTGATATATATTTTATAGGTTATATGTACCCTCGGTGATCAAAGAGTGACACACATACGATCAACAGGTAATATTTGTGACACTTGTGTGATATAATAGAAATTAGGTTATGATCATTTTCGTAGTCACAAGCACTTAGAAGAGGTATTTAGTACCCAGATGCCTTGTCCTGCCGTGGGTGCCCATGTCTGGCCTTATTCCTTCACTCCAAAACTTATCCGAATAAATCATGAAACTATTCACCTTCTATTCAATATTTTCGTAGTCCATATCACTTTTGGATCAAGTGTAAATCAGCTAATTCATTCTTTCTACATATCTTGCTTAGGGTTTCATACTTACTTTCTTATTTGCTTGTTTCATATTATACTTAGCACTTGTATATCATTGTTTACAATCTGTTACTCTGCATTTAGGGTTTAATAAAAAATATTATTTTTTAAAGCATTTGGTGAACCCCACTCGTGATCGGTCATTTGGGTCCCTATTCTATCGGTTTATCTTTCATGGCTCCTAAGGTTCCTCAAGTCTCCTTGAATCAATTGCTTCAAATGTACCCATATTGCAAATATGTTCTCCAAAACCCTAGACATTATGTATCTCCCTTGTAGTACACTACCCACACAAGTAAATGTTATTTTTATCATCTATCGATGACTCTATAGTTATAATCCTCCATCTAATCAACCCATATTAGAGTCAATTAAATCTTTGCATTTTTTATTTCAAGACAAAATCCATGATATGGAAACAACGATTACATATCTTAAATCTTAAATCCAACATCTCAATGATGCTTCTCAATCCCATGCTAGTTCTTCTACTCCTCATCCTAGTTCTATGTTTTTGCATGTGCTCATGTCGGTGAAGTTCAAGTCTTACTGCTACCAACACCTCTCAAGTTTGATCTCAATACTAAGAAAAATGATATTCTTCCTCATCTCCTCACTCATCAATTGATCAACTTTCCATCCACTAATTACTACCCTCCTTATCGGCTTGTTAAATATCAAGGTCACCCATATTGCAATTATCATCGAATTAATAGACATAATGAAAATGATTTCTATGCTCTAAAATGACAAATTGGCCACCTTAAACATCATGGTTTCATTTCATTTTGCTACAAAAATGCTACTGCATGCTCATCTCTAATTTCTAAATCCCAATGGGCTCCTAAATTTGATTCATCTATGTCTAATGAACATCATTCTATAGTCACTCATGTTCCTTCTTCAAGTAAGTCAAGAGTCACCTTAGAAACCACCTTTCAATATCAGTCCATCTTCTCCTCCTCTCAAATATTATACAACATCACACATTTCCACTAAGCAACCCCCTGTAAAAATAAGTCCATCTCCTCCTACTCTCAAGTCTTCTACAACGTTATCAATCCCAAATAAGCTACCACCATTCAAGGTCCCTCTCCATCCTACTCCACTTCAACATCCAATTATTTTTGTCAAACAAACTATTCCTTATATTGATTGCCAAGACACATTTCAAGCTCTACCACCATAGCATGGTCCTCCTCACATCACCACAAATCTCTTCATCATTGGCACACATGGGGGCATTCCACTTCTCCCCCTTCTATCCTTATCAATTGTCTCTAAAACCCACTATCATACTTAACACTTTGCGATTCATTATTCATCTTTCTTAGCACTTTCAAACCCTTTGATACATACATTGTATTGTCATTACCTTATGACGCACTATATTTCCATGATTCATACTCAAATGTTGAGGGTCTAAATCTGAAGTGAACCTCAAATCATTCACTCTTTACTCTCTACGCTTCATGTTCTATTCTATTTAGTGCACATTTTTCAAATCATTTCCTGATGGCACACTCTTGTTCCTTCTTCAATAAGTCAAGATAAATCACCTCTAGAAACCACCTTTCAATCATTAAATATTACATATGTTCATGTTACACTTATTCTTGCTTTCTTATACTTACATGTACACTTTATTTTCCATGCTAGATAGATACTTAGTATGTCAATATATTTTCTATATACACATGCACGTTCACTTGGTCTTTTAGAGTGAATGTAGATCTCTTATAGGTCTTTACATGCTACAATGATGTTTGGCATTGTACCTCTTACCAGTCCCACTAAGGATCCTGGGGCATCTACTTTCTCACACATTACAAGTGTTATCATTTCATCATATACTACTTATTCTTACTATCACACTACTTTCCATTGATACATACATGCCTTGACATACTTTTATCTTTCTAACATGTTAATAGGTGCTTCATGTGCAACATTTACCTTGTAAGACTATATGCCACCATGATGGTCATTTGTTACATATTGTTTGACATTGTTTTCTATTGTATGCCATTATTTCTTGGATTTTCCCCATGTCTTTATTGATCACTTTTGTTTGTATGCTTTTAGCCGCTTCGGCCATGATTGTCTTGTGATATTGTGAGCGATGTCCCATGTTTGAAGCCCACTTTTCACAGTCTATCTTATATGCATATTTTCTTGTTACATTGTTTTTATATGACATGCTTGCTACTTTATCTATTAACACATGTATCTAGTCACTTTTTTCATGTTCCTTAGTATCTAACATGCACATTCCCTACCTCATGCATGGTTACAATTCAGATCAGCATGGGGCTTCTCTTTTTGCCACACACTCCTACCGACGCGTCGCATGCACCCTAAATGAGGGGGCATACATTGGGTGAAAAATCACCCCATACCACAGCTCACAACTACAACATGGTAAAGTACAACACCGAATGAGAATAGGAAGACAAGCGATTACAAAATAACCCATAATCGACTTGGGTCCTCAAAGACAACACATGTACACTAGTGCATAGGCTAAGACAAGAGTTCTTGGGTACTTGTGTCCTCCCCTAGGTGATAATGTCCTAGGGGAAGGTAAAATTAGTTTCTCATATCAACACAATTCACATAAGCCTTCATAGCAGAGTTTTAAAAGACGTATCGACAATTCCTCCCGAAAAAATAATTCAATTTATCTCATACATTCAGTTCAATTGGTACAATTCAGAACAAATCAAGGACAACAAGAACACACCATATGTAGTGGTCTTTATCGGGTAGAGTCATGGAAGGAGAGTAACACTAGACCTCTCTCCCCAACACTTGCTCTTGGTGTGAGATCACCCGAAAACTCACTCTTGGTGTGATATCACACAAAAAACTCACTCTTGGTGTGATATCTCCCAAAAAACTCACTCTACACCACATTTTCAGGAAGTTTCTATCATTTTAAACTCTTCTCAATCAGGTGCACACTTTCCTTTTTATACACTTTTACATACTCATGCAATTTTTTCATCTACATAACTTTGAATACTCTTTCGCTCTTCTTTTGTAGGTTTTTCATTAATACACAACAAGAAGTAGAAACAACAAGCACAACAAGGATCATAACAATAATCACAACAACAGTACAACATGGTACAATGCATACGCTTCACCCCTAGGGTCACATTCTCTTCTTAGTTGCAACGCTTCATTTTCGTACTCATTTGATGCTTCACTTGTCCAC
This sequence comes from Taxus wallichiana var. yunnanensis, assembly GCA_018340775.1. Classification (NCBI taxonomy): domain Eukaryota; kingdom Viridiplantae; phylum Streptophyta; class Pinopsida; order Cupressales; family Taxaceae; genus Taxus; species Taxus wallichiana. The sequence goes on along the minus strand of CM031235.1, from coordinate 675,054,701 downwards.
TCAAAGACACAATTCACCGTATGCTCTACATGTTTATCCAAGACGCATATCTTATCTACTTTATGTTATCGATTATTCACTCAACAACATAAAGTGGGGGAAAATGTAGACACTAAATCATGCACTTGGGTACATTTCTAGGTCCTAAACACATACTAACATTCATATGATTCCTAAGAAAGAAAACTAGTAATTGATGACTGTCTTTGGCCTCTTTTATTTTTTTCTTGTTTTCTATTTGGTCTTGCACACCCTACAACCCAATCAAGTATTTTACTTATTTATCTTTTATGACTTCAAACACCAGTTCCTAGTAAGGAAAGGAGCACCCAAGCGTCCCCCGAACCTTTTCCACCTTACTCGCTTATTTTGGGTATTTTTAAATCTTTTGAAATATTTTTCACTTATGGGTCGACCTTTTAGTTGTCAATTATGAAATTCAAACAAGGGAATCATATAAATACATATTTATGTGTTAAAAATCAAGGACCAAGCACTAATCATATATTATCATCACCTAAGATTGCATCCAAAGGCATCTAAAGCACTTTAAGGAATCCATCTAGCATCCATTCAAGGGACAAGGGACTACATTTTCTACATACACAACATAGGAAGGGGAAGTTAATTTTTCCATCCACACATTCTATTTACATTTCTAAATCTAGCTATAGGCCGCTATCAAGTGCACTTACATAAGGGAATCCAAGGGCACATTCTTACACACACTCATCATAACTACATGGGGTCCGAGATGTAGAAAAGTGCTTGGTCATAAGTTCACTCTCTGGGGTTACTTGCCAAGATTAATCGACTCCCCATTCAAAATATTTCTTTTTTTGGATTTGATGTGGTTTTTGTACTTTTACAGGTGATATCTATTTTGCAGGTTACAGGTACCCTCGGTGATCAAAGAGTGACACAAATGTGATAAACATGAAATATTCACGACACTTGTGTGACACAATAAAAATTAGGTTCTGACCATTTTTCGTAGTCACAGGCACCCAAAAGAGGTCTTGCTTCCGAGTGCACCCATGTCCTACCATGGGCACCCATCTATAGCCTTATTCATGCAGTTCAAAATTTATCTTGGGTAATTACGAAATTGTTCACCTCTGTTCAGTGATTATCCCAGTCTAGATCACTTATGGATCAAGCGTAAATAACCTAATTCGTTCTTTCTACATCTCTTGCTTAGGTTTTCATACTTACTTTCTTATTTTCTTCTGTCATACTATACTTAGCACTTGTATATCATTGTTTACAATCAATTACTCTACAATCGTGGATTTAATAAAAAATATTATTTTTATTAAATTAGTCAAAGAAGAAGGTCATATTGCAAGATATTATCATCATGCTACTCCAAGACAAGACAAGAAGCTTGTTGTACCTAAAGTCAAGAAGGAATTATGGATGCCTAAATCAGTCAAATAATCATCATGTAAAGTCAATAAGGTTGATCATGTAAAAGAGGTTAATGAATAATGATCCAAATACAGTCAAACATAGTTTTGATCTGCAAGAAGTTATGTCTTCCATGATAGTGTAAAATCCATGTGTTAAAGAAATCCACATTTGTTTGAAAACAATCCATTCAAAGGAGGAGAAGAATGATGTTGTCATCAAATCGGAGTTTCCAATCAAGGGAAAGAGAAATCTAAAGGCTAATTATCATACCCATAGATGTAATTCTACTGAAAAGGTATGGAGATTTGGGAATCTCCTGAGTTTGTATTATTGTAATGCCCTATATGATGTGTGGTGTCTTCTCTAAGCTTATTTAAGGTGCTCATCTATCAAGAGAAGCATGTAGGTTTGTTTCTCATGTTGATTATAGGTATGTTGTTGAATTAAGAGCCATGAAAGTGTGGAGTTATGTTGGTGAATCAATAAAGTTGTGTATGGATTTTGATATGTATCAAAGGAGTAATTGAAGGATTAATATATGTGAGCTATCTCTAGCCTAGTCATGATAAGTGTACATCTGGAAAATATTTTGAGTTGTATGAAGTATTTTGCATTGTCAAATGATGTGGTGAAGTATTAAAGGCATTATTGACAACTTAAAGTATGTATGATTAAATTTCGAGTCATGATTAGTCTTGGTATAGATGTTAGAAGGTTACAGAGTTGTCCCATACCTTATTTTGTTCTTCAAGTCATGTTGCAAGAAAATTAAGAGTTTCAAGGGTTATAAGGTATGACCTGAACAATTCGGACATGTTCATTGATTGATGGTGCACTTCAACAAGGGTTATTTATTCTGTTTAAATCTTGATTCAGATTAGTATAGGAATTTTCCCTCATTTAATGCTTCAAATATGTCTTTAAGGCTTTTAGAGTCATGTTACTCATGTTTGATAGTTTGGAAAATAATTGAAAACATAGAAATTGTAAAGTAGATGGCTTGAAGTTATAATGGAGCTCTAGCATGTATGGTTGAATGTTGCAAGACATATTGCATACATGAAGAAGTTGATTCAAGGGAATGGTGCCTAGTTATATTAAGTGAAAACATAGTTGATGGTTTTATTCAGAGGTCATGTTAGTGTACTTGATCTGTATAATTGCAATCATGAAGATCTAAGATAGTTTGAGGAGTGACATCATGTAGTAGACATGATAGAATTATGAGAGAAGCATTAAAAGTGTCTTATAGGTAAGGTAGAGCATGAATGAGTAAGGTTGAAGGTTAAAGATAAAGGCATCTACATATGAAGGAGGAGAAGACTTAGGTTGGGTCTATGTGATTCATGTTGTTATATGCTTGAGTAGACAATAAATTGTTCTTTTAAAAGTCTTAGTCCAATAGTGAAAAATTAGCAATTTGTATGGTAAGCCATGAATATGTTTGAAGCTTTGTTTTGAGAAATTTGGTACCTTGTCATATTTGAAGTGTCAAGAAATTATTTAGAAGAAAGGGATTCTTTGATAGTTCTTAACATGGAGCTAGTTGGTTGTGTGTAGTCCAAGGTCTATATGATTCATGGAGACAATAGGGTCTCGAGATTTGAAAGTGTTATGACCTAGTTATTCATGTCATAACCATGGAAGATGCATTACAATGATGTATCAAATAGGTAAAATCTTAGGATTATTGTTTTCATAAGGACAAGATAAAGCCATGCAATTGGTTGCAGTCATGGAGATTTGAAGTCATAATGGAATGCAATGTGAATTTTAAGTGTTGTCATGGTCTTATGAAATCCTAAGGTTTATAAGCTTCATGATCACAAGTTATGTATGAAAATTCTAGGGTGTTCTAAGCTTGAAACTTGATTTGAGCTACATGTTGAAACCTAAGATTTGCATCAAAGGTGTGTTGGTCACAAGGAGGATATGATCAAAATATAAATATGGGTATGCTCAATCTAATTAAGTTTACATACTTCAATTATCCAAGTCAAAGTTATGGAGTCTTGAAGCCATAATATAAAATCATGAAGCTATTAGGTAACTTGGTTATCCTTGAATTTAATAAGAAATCTTGAGATCTATAGTGTTTCCTCTAACATTGTCATGAAGGATTAATCATTTTATGAGCACCAAATGGAAGAATGAAGGCCCAAAAATATGGTAGATCTCGTGTTACAAAGATGTATGGTCAAAATAGGGTCTTATCTTAGGGAGATCAGAGAAATGCTTTGAAGGTATATAAAGATCTTGTAAACAGTTGAAGAATCTTCTCAACTTGATTGATCGCTTGGAGTTTGAAAAGTTATGGAGAAAGTATCAAATCATTCTAAGGTTGAAAATATTCAATGTGGATGAAGAAGTTATATTTCTAGATGCCCAAGTTAGAGGTTGATAAGGAGATTGGAGGTTTTGTTTCTTGTTGCATCAAGCCATGATAAGTGTTGTCATGTTGATAAATGTGCTAATATCTTGCACTATTTTGAAGGTTTCTTTGGTATCAAGTTTTCTCCTTAATGAAGATATATTATGAGTCTGAATTCATCCTTGTATGTGTCATTTCTTATTACAAAAATAAGTGATTGGTCTTAAGGGATATGTGTAGCAATTTTAAGATGCAGTAAAGAAGAGTGTTGTCTCATTTAGTTTGAAGAGGTTAATATCCTTATTAGGCCCATAAATGAGTGTTCCAAGGTAGGTTTCCATGTTTGAAGGTATTTTAGGACTATGAAAGGTAATACAGAGTTTCTATGAAAGAAATGAAAGCTAGGACTCGGGGGAGTATAAACACGTTTGTGTGAAGAAATGGTGATTTTGAGGTAAATTTGATGGAAAAATTGATGAAAGTGTCTCTCGTGTTGTGTATGCCAGCTCAAGGTATGAATATGGTCTATATTCTTGATGGATTTGTAAGTCACCTAACTATGTTTTGAAGGTGGATCATTGTTATCAAGAACTTGTGAGAGAATGTATTAGGTCAGAGGGAGATGTATAAAATGTGTCTTTAGCTTCATAAAAATATTTGCAGTGTCTAGGAGGATTGAAATATTGAAACAAGATATGATACACAATCAGGTGGTGTTGAGTTCTTTTTTTTGCTCAAATGGATCCAAGGGAAAACATGATGATAGAGAGAGTTGGTTAGCTTGTGTTGTTGAGTGATGATAATCATATAATCTAGCTACAAGGTGTTTGAAGGAATATCAACCTAATTAGTTTTTGAAGCAATGGAGGTGCTTCAAGTAGGTTTTATGATTGTGCTTGAAGACTTAAATTTTGAGAAGTGTCTTTATTTGGTGTGGTTAAATTTTTCATTCTTCCTAACAATGGTTGTTTCACATTGGTATCTATTATGAGGTGTTTTTTAAGGTCTAAGTTAGTTTTGAATGTATGCATGTGTTGAGGGGGATCAATGTTTATCAAAGATTCAAATTCAAATTAATATGAAGAATGGATGATTTTAATGATTGGTTGATGTTTCTAACCAAGTGGAGAGCCCTTTGTGTTGTCATAAGGTGATGTTTTAGGTATGTATCTTTGTCATTAATGTCAAAAGGGGGAGAATGAGCTGATGACATGTATGTTCCTTAGGAGGAGTTTGAGCTTTGTGTGTTTTTCCATTAATGGGTTTGCAATCAATGACAAAGAGGGAGATTGTTGGAATTTTGTTTTCATTGACGTCAAAGAGTGATATTGGCATAGTTTTCATTGAGTTTCATTGATGTCAAAAGGTGTATGGAGCATGGAGGTTGTTTGTCTTGTTGAGATTGCATGGTCTTTTATGGTGTTTTGAGAAGTATAGTGACTTGTAGGAGTGTGATGATGACTTGTAAAGGTATGTATAGTGTTAGAGTGATTTCATGACGTGTGTGAAGGTTATCCAAGGTGTGCTAAGATCAGATTTGGTGAAACAAGCATGTTTCATGTGGTTGTTATAGAGGCCTAATGAGCAAAGTATAAGGCATGGGATAAATAATTGAAGCATGTATCATATATTCAATAATGGATAGATCATTAGGATAATTAATATGATGTTTTAGGACACTCACAAGTGTCTCGAGAGTGTAGGTTCATATGTTAGACTACTTAGGTGTTTTTTTAGACCTTGTCCTTAAGAAATCATGTTTAAGTGAGATGAGATGAGTTGATTTGTTTGAGAAAAGGTGAGCATTGAATATTATTTGGTAGGTTTATATGATGGTGTGGACCAAATTTCAGGTTCAGTGATGAATATTTTGTGAGATATTGCATTTTGACCAAAACTGGGTTTCCAAAGGTGAGTTTTTGAGCTAAATTTTGACTTTCAGATGCTCGTTGAGGAGTGTATCCTTTGCATGGGGAAAAATATCATGGGTTTTGTTGAATATTTCAGTTATGAATATTTTACAAGAAGAATGAGGTTGTTTTATCATCACATTTTTATGAACAATCGTTAAGAAGGTAAACTAATTTTTAACCCTCTTGAAACCCTAGCTTTGAGTGACTTGGGAGAAATTACTTATAGTTGTATAGAATTGATTCATTTTTCAAAAGTGGTGATTTGATGTTGTAGAGGAATATTCTATATTTCTCCAGTGTGATTTAGAGTTTTTGGTTGTATGTGGGGCCCACTAAAAATGTAAGTTTTTGGAAAGTTTCAGTTTGTGAAAAAAATTCCATTGAACCTAATGAATAAATTGAAATTTATTTAATCATGGTATTTTTTATTCATGTATATTATATTTTCATATCATTATTGAGCCTTTAGGAGGTCAAGTGTGCCTTATTTGTGAGGACTGGTTTTTAGGCAATTTTGGGGTAGTTTGGAGCAACTGAGTGCATAGAAGTTTTTGAGGTTATATAAGTGGTTTTATAAATTGATTTAAATTTTGTGATGATCCTAAGATAAATATATTTCCAATGGTATATCACACTTTAGTTTTTTATGAATTTTGAGCAAGTTATGGCTTATTCTTTGAAGGCTAATTTTGAGGGTGCTTGGTTTTGCATGGTCTCATGAGGGTTTCATGGTGTGAGATTTTTTTTTTGAGTATTTCATGGTTGATGGAGGTTTATGAAGGCTTATAAAACATTTATAAGTATCTTCCATGATTTTGTGAAGTTGGTTTTTGTCTAGATCACTCCCTTGGTGGTGAGTTGCTTAATTGAGTTCTTTTGGGCTTTTGGGCCTAATGAAGATTTTGGGTATGCTCGTGATATTAACAACCTATATGGGTGTTTTTATGATTTCCACATATTTTTGTGATGTATTTATCACTATGAAGGTTGGATTATATGTTTTTATGACCAAGAGATAGGTATAAAAGAAAATTAGAGAGCTCATTTGAGCTAGTTGTGAGAGTGGAAGAAAAGTGTGACCTATGAGGGTGATTGAGGAAGGTGATGAAGGTCCTTGTGACCTTGTTGAGAGCTAAATGAGTATGTGATGATGTTAAAGAGAGAGTTAAGGTGTTGGAAAGCTAGGGCAGATGTGGAAATCAAATTTAAGGAAGAGATTTTGGGCATGAAGGCTAGAGATATGTTTTGAGGAAGATAGAGAGGAGAGTGAGCTTCATAGAGTCATCATCAATTATTGTAGAAAAAATCAGAGATGGAATTCATTTCAAATGGTTGTGGTTGGTAATAAATACATATAGGTGGTTGGTATCTCCTTATAGGGTTGGTGCTCTACTAAACTAGGGGTTGGTGCTCCTTGTGGGGTTGGTGCCTTACTAAATCTAAAACATGGCTATATAAATTTTTGTTTCAGTGGGTTTTCTTCCCCTGAAGGGTTTCTCACTTATTCTTAAATGCATGATGAATGGTGAATGGTTAAGATGATGAATGATTAAGGTTGAAATTATTAAATGTTTTATTGCACATTGATTCACCCTCAATTTTGTGCTTCCAACAATGAATAATATTAAAGCAAACATAACATTACATGAACTCGGTTCAAATCATAGAACAAAGGGATTTATTGTTAAAATATTTAGACAATGAGGCCCCTAAGGGAGAAAAAAACTTCTCATGCCAATGTTGCGTTATAGAAAAGAAAAATTAAATTTCCTTCTTTCCTTTTGACTTTTAGAATATTTAGGAAAAACTTGCATAACCTATCGGTTAATTGAAGCATCTCGCAAACATTATGTCTTCTAACATTTGCAAGAAAATTGGGCTTACCCCAATCAAATCTGATAGAGTAATTAGACAATTCTAAATTACAAGTGATTGGGAAACTTATGAATGTTCATATGTAATTAGCATCTACGCCAAGAATTGAACAACTCATGGACATTCAAGTTGTAGAGATCCCTAAGGCATTTGACATGTTCTTAAGTAGGTATTGGCTAAAGGTTTTAAATGATTACATGTCAACTGTTTGTTCTCACTTGTGGTTGCCTTTGAGGGGCATCCCAAACTAGCTCTAGGTAGAAAAAGATCCCAAAATGAAGCATATAATCATTGAGTACAATACCAATAATGAATATGCCAAGTTTTTCTCAATGACATTGGAGTGTGCACATTACAAATAGAAAAGCCCAAATTACTGGAAGAGGACCAAGATGATTCAAGTCTTTGGTATTTATATTTTGATGGTTCCTATTCAACATGGGAAAATGGGGCAGAAATAGTCTTGAAAAGGCCCTAAAGAACAACAACATTTTGTGTCATATAAGCTACAATTCCCCTACACCAATAACTTGATTGAATACGAAGCTTTAGTATTAGGATTGCAGTTTTCTATTAAATACAAGATCAAAATGTTAAAATTCTTTGGTGATTTTAAGGTTTTTGTCAAGTAGGCTAGAAGCATGTATCATTCAAAATAATCTTATTTCAAAAGGTATAAACATAGGGTTTGGGATCTGATAGAATTTTTTTATGCATTTAATATCTTGTTTAAGCCTAGGAAATAAAACTAGGAGGCATATTCATTAGAGACCTTTATTGGTTCTCTCATGCCTACTCGGGAGCTAGAAAAGAGTAGAATGGTGGTAGAAATGGTTCCCATGCCTTCAATACTAGATAACATATAGCACTTTCAGGTATTTAAAGATGAACAATAAATAATCCAGTTCTTAAATAGCTCGATGTTTTTTCATCCCAAATTATAGATGAAAAGGATATGGATGATTTGAGTAATGATGGTATTTTAAATTTGAAAGAAAATAGGATTCCTAAGGGGATGATTTCTCTTAAAATAATGTTTGATTTTGATCAATAAAATTGGAGCACTACTAAACCTAAAGCAAATGATATAGATTATGACCATATCAACTTAGGCACAAAAGAGAAGCCCAAATTTGTAAACATTTGCCTAGCATGTTCAAATATGGAGAGGGACAAACTAAAATCTGTTAAGAAATTACACATATGTAATAGCATGGTCCTATGATGATTTAAATATATTTGATCCTAAGGTAATCACTCACACCATACCATTAGTAGAAGACCAAAAACCTTTTAGGAAAAGACAAAGGCTAGTAAACCCAATTTTGGAACCTCTGATCCATAAGGAGGTACAAAAATTTCTAATTGCTGGAATAATATTTCCTATTAGACACTCAACTTGGGTGGCTAATCTAGTCCTGTTCAAAAGAAGAGTGGGGAGATAAGATTATGTGTAGATTTCATAAACTTAAATAAAGCCTCCAAAAAGGAAAACTATCCCCTTCCTTCTCTTGATGAGGTCATACAAATTGTTAGTGGGTCCGAGATGATGTCTTTTCTAGATGATTTCTTAGGGTATAACCAAGTATTAGTAAATAAGGAGGATAGCATGAAAACAAACTTCACCACCAAGTGGGGAACATTTGCATATAAGAGGATGCCTTTTGGCTTAATCAATGTTAGGGAAACATTTCAAAGAGCCATGGATCATGATTTTTAGGGCCTCAATGGTAAGTGTATCGTAATTTATATGGATGATTTGACTATATTTTCTAAAAATAGGTTAGACTATGCAAGGAACTTGCAAAGGGTTTTGAGAGATGCAGTAGCTACTGGATTTCCTTCAATCCCGGAAAAACATCTTTATGTAACTAAAGGTAAATTTTTGGGTCATGTTATCAAAAAATAAGGTGTTTCTATCAACTCGAATAGATTTGGTAGCATTTAAAATATCAATCCACCTAATAGTAAGAAAGAATTGAAATCTTTTTGTCAAAATTAATTTTGTAAGAAAAATCGTTTATGGTTTTGCTGAAATTTTTAGGCCATTAAATGTTATGCTAAATAAAGATGCCAAAAATTGAATGGAAACTTGATGCTAATAATTCATTCAAATACATTAAAGAAGTAATATCCCAAGCTCATTTTCTACTCAACCTAGACTTCACCAAAGACTTCTATTTATATTCATGTTCTTGACCGCACCATTGTTTCTTTTTTTTACTCGTAAATCAAAAAGATGGTGAAAATCCTATTGCATTCATGAGTACCAACTTGAAGTATGCCCAACTTAAATATTTTATTATGGACAAGCAAGCCTTTTCTTTAGTAAAATTAGTTTAAAAATTAAACATTACATACTTAGAAGCAAAGTATATGTAGTTGTTGCAAATCCGACCATTAAGTTGATTCTTGGAAAAATGAATTGGGGAAAAGAAGGGGGAAATGGATGACTAAGTTATAAGAATTTGACTTGGAAATTAGACCATCCAAGATGGTTAGAGGTCAAGGCTTAGCCCAACTCATAGCCAATATTGATCCAAGGATTGATATCATGCAAGTAGAAAAGGATGAGATGTAAAAAGATGAATGGTATAACCATATTATCCATTATTTATTGCATGGCACATGTCTGCTTGATCTAAAGAAAGAACAAAGGAGAGCACCAAAATTGAAGGCATCTCACTTCATGATTAAAAGAGAATTCCTCTATAGAAAAATCTATGAAGGTTTCTACTTAAGATGTGTCTCCCAAGAGGAAGCTATTGATATCATGTGTAACTTTCATGAAAAGATTGGGAGTGGTCATCCATTAGGTAGAAAAATTGATCATAAAATTTTAAAAGTATGTTATTATTGGGAAACTTATCCAAATATGCTCATACACATGTTAGGAGTTACCAGCAATACCAAACTTTTACAAGTCGAGAAGTATATGTGGCCATGTCATGTCATTACAACCATTGATTGAGAGCATACCTTTCGCACAATGGGGTTTGAATTTAATTAGGATTATTAAAACAAATTCGTCATTTGGAAATAATTTTTTCCTAATGGCCACATACTAATGCACAAGATGGATTGAAGCTATTGCAACAAAATTGCAGGAAATTGGATATTATCTAGTTTCTTGAAGAAAATATCATAACCATATTTGGTTATTTGTTTTCCATCATTTGTGATAATGAAAATGCCTTTGCCCTTACAAATTTTAGTGATTCAAACTATGATAACAAGATAATCATTAAGTTTTCATCCAATTACTATTCCTAAGGCAATGGAGTGGCTGAATCTAAATATAAAAATCTAATTAATGCCATAAATAAACATGCAAACAAAACCAAGAGAATGACATTATTTTTGAAGTATGCACTTGTTGGCAATTATGTATTTGTGTTGTCATTGATGTCAATTCCATTGGTGGAAAAGGGTTTCATGAGATCATGTGAGACTCCTTGAGGTGTCAATCTGATGTCAAGCATGAAGGTTGATTGGTAGTGTCAAGATTTGGTGAGTTCATGGTGTCCTAGAGCATGGTTCAGTGAGTATAGTCATGGTTTGAGTCCTCCCAAGGTGGTTGAAGGTTTTAATGAGGTCAAAAATGTTTGGTATGATGTTTCATGGGTGTATAAGGGTCTGTATGAGGTCAGCAAGGTCATTTTATGTGAAGTCATGGTTGAGTCAAGTCATTACAGGCCTATTCCTAGCCCCTGGAGTATGTAAAATGTGATGGAGGTGTGAGATTTGGATTTCATAATTACTAACCAAGTATGTTATTAGCATGGTGGAATTTACCCGAGTTGTATGATGAGTTTCGTGTCGAACTCAAATTTTGGTGGTGTTTGAGGTCCTTGGGAAGCAAGCATGTGAGAATAGGTAAGATAACACATGTAAGTCTTAATGGTTGGAGAGTTTCAGATGTATTTGGGCTATGTGGTGAGTTTGAGAAGTTTTCGGATGTTTTCATGATGCTTTGTGAAAATTTTAAGGTCATTATGAAGAAGGAATTGCTGAACATATGTCAATTTTGGCAAAATTGGATGTTTTACATGAGTGAGATTGTGAAGTAAAAGTGGACCTTTTGATGCTCGTTGTGAGTTGTGTGCTTTCATGGGGACCTGAGCTCTTTGGAATAGCTTCTTAGGTCAATTTATAAGGTTTAAAAAAATAATGAGGTGGTTTGATTATCACGTTTTTATGAACAATCATAACAAGGTAAAGTGGTTTGAAACCCTATTTAAACCCTAGCTAAGAGTGACTTGGAGAAGAAGAGGTATAATGAACGAGTTTTGATTTATTTTTCCAAAATGATGTTTGGATGTTGTAGAGGACTCTTCTATATTTCAAGAAAGATAAGATAGTGCATGTAACTGTATGTGGGCCCCACCGAAAAATGCTTGTTTTTGAAGAAGTTTGATTTGTGGCAAAGTTCTCCAAAGAAAGTGATAAATAAAATGACAAATTTTTATCCCTGGAGTTTTTCTACATTTCCATGAAGATCTTAGGTCATGGTTGAGATGAAAAATTGAAAAGTGTTCCCTATTTGTGAAGACTGGTTTTGGTGTATTTTGGAGTAGTTTGCACTAAAAGTGGAATTGCATGAGATAAAAGAGGAGGTACGACTCCATTAAATTTGTGCTATGATCATGGTTCATAGATTTTTCCATTGGTCTATCAAATTTTTGTTTTTTATATGGTATGAATAAGTTATGACCTATTATTTGAAGGTCAAATATGGAGGATGCTTACTATAAACAAGTGTCAAATGGCTTCAAGAGGGAAAGTGGTGATTATGAGTTGTTATTTCTTGGTGAAGGTTTTTGAGTTCTTATACATCATGTATAAGGGTGTTCCATACTTTTTCAAGTTTGTAAGTGAGTTTTGAGGTAATGGATCAAGTTGAGCTCAACGTCGCCCAGAGTCCTAGAAGGCTTAAAAAGTAGTTTGCAGAGATTGGATTGGTCAAGTCCTTCCTCTTCAAGTTGGAAGGAGTTAAAATATGTTCTAGAAATATGATTCATAGGGATTTCCAGTGATACATGTATCTTGGTGAGTGTATTTGATCTATCATTCAGATCAATTTGTAGAGAAGAAGGTAGTTGCTTTTTCAAGACAAGTTTGATCTTGCTAAAATATTGAGATGAATGATGCATGAGATGACTTTTTTTATGCTTGATATTAGTTGTAGAGTGAATAGGGATTAATTTTATTCCTAATGTAGTATTTTTTAGGTCTTGGAAGTGGCATCAAGGGTGAAAAATAGTTTAGTTTGTAAGATTGGTTTCTAGGCAGCAAGTTTTGGAGAAGAGTAAAGTTATTATGGTTTGAACACATGGATGTTTCGTGAGATCTAACATGAATTGATGTGATCTATAGGTCCTGATGATTTAATATAGTAGTTAAATTACATATTTGATTCGACCTTGAGTGGTCTTGAGGCCCAAAGGTGAAGATAGGGTGTTGGAAACAATTGTTTTGAGAAAGTTATGATCCTTTGGAGTTGTGTTATGAATTTTTTGATTGGTGCAAGCTTATTAACGACCATGAATGATGTTTTTATACTATATAACACATGTTTTATGAATATTTGAGCTTGAATAATCATGGTTTTGGTGTTAGTAGATTTTCCTTATCCTAGTGATGGGGTTTTGAGTGGTTTTTCTACTTGTATGAAGGTTTTGGGAATGGCCAACCTATATGGGTCATATGTGAACATTTTATGATTTTTTGGATTTTTTAAAGTTTTATTTGTTGAAACAAAAAAATAAAACTGACCGGCCTTGAGTTTGAAAGAAGGAAAGCATATTTAAGTGCTTATTTGGTTCATTTGTGAACTAGTCTTGCATGGGTGAAAAGTGCAACCCAAGAGAGAGATAATAACAGGTATGAGGGAATGTTTTGAGAGTTTATAAAAAAATTTACAGGTTTAAGAGTGATTTAGAGTATGTGTGCAAAGGTTTGAAGGCAAGATAAGTCCAAAAAGAAGAATATAGAGTGAGCTAGAGGAATGAGGGTTTGATTGGGATGTGGGCTAAATTAGAGATATCCATCAGTTGTGGTAGAAATAAATTCATATATCATCATCATCAGGTGGATGATTTGGTGCTTAGTCATCTTAGGGGTTGTAGCCTCCTTGTGGAGTGTGTGTTTTACTAAATTATGGGTTGGTGCTCCTTATAGGGTTAGTGCTCTACTAAACTAGGGGTTGGTGCTCCTTGTGAAGTTGGTGCTTCAATAAATTTATTTTTGTGAGTAATATCAAAAATATTCATTTGGATTTCTTACATTTGAGGGTTTCCCACTTATATATTGTGTTCATATGTCTTTTTTTTCCTTCATGTTCTTATGAATGGTTAATACACACCTAATGTGCTCATATGGTTATCAATGTTAAATGAATGAATGTATGAGATGGTACGTGAAATGAAATTTTTGTAGGATGGATTCATCCCCCTTATTCCATTGTTCTTGTAATAATTGGAATTAGAGAAGGTACTTGAGAAGCAAATATAATCACTTGAAGGAGATCCTAGAAGCACAAACAATGGGTATGTCTTCAGATGTTGAAGTTGCATTAAGGAGGAGAAATGAAGTTTCTCTATCGTTATTTATGGCTTACAAGATTAGATCAAGGATATGGAGATATATCATGGAAAATCCATAAAGGTTTTGGAATCTCAAGTGGAAATTATGTTTAAAGCCCTAAGGGATAAAAAGGAAGCTTGTTTCAGGCATGAAGAGAAGTTGAAAGTCCTAGAATCTGATTTAGTAGATGCATTTGTTAGGTTGAAGAAGTATGGAAGGTTATAAAAGAGTTATGAGACTCTAGAAGGGATTTTGGAGATCCAAAGAGTGGCTAGTGACAAAACAGGCCTAGGGTTCAAAGGTGAACATGTGAAGAATGATTGTGTAGCTTGTCCTAGATCTCAATTATATGAGAAGGTGACCAAGAAGGCTGATTTAATAATGTCTAAACCTATTATAAAACCTAATGCTATAAGTTATGGTTTTTCATTCAATATATATTGTTTTATTTGTTACGATTTTGGTCATAGAGCTAGAGATTGCAAAAGGAGATATCCTAAAAAGGTATTAGGTATCTTCAAAGATGAATGTCATTCATGTTGTGAGTATGGCCATAAAGCTAAGGATTGTGGTTGGAACTTGAGTATGTTTGAGTCAAGAAGAAAGAAGAATGGGATTGTGTGATTCAAATCTCATAAACATGGACATATTGCTAGTTCTTGTCATCAAGGTGAATCTTCAAAGGGTAAAAATAGGTTTCAAACTCAAAATAAAAGAGTATTAAGGAAGATAATCAGTCCTATGAAAGAATCCAAGTTTTTTATATCAAAGAAGATGGTTGATCAAGCAAATAAGGTCAAGAGAATTGATTCTCAGACCATTATGCAAAGTGTGAATTTTTTCAAGGAATATTCTAGTTTTATCAAGGTGGAAAACAAAGTCAACAAGCACAAATAAAGTCAAGGAAGCATGTTTTTTCTAGTTGAAGAAGATCACATGTGTCTCAATGCTTTAGTGCATGAGAATTTGAAGGAGCTAGGTGTTTGGAACACTTCAAGTGTTATAAGGTATGTAAAGTGACATATCCATATGTTTTTGAGTTCTTTTCATTAGTAGGTGTCTAAGTTGTGAAAACATGCATGATAATGGTCTATGTTATTTTCAAGTAGTGTATCAAGGAATTTACTTTCAGTCAAAGGTTTGAGATTTCGAGGTTTGGGTTTAAGGCCACATCTTTGCTCAAGGTATTAAGTTTGTAATATCTGTCAAGAGCATTTTCAGTATGTTAGTTTGTGTGTGTGAGTCAAATCCCGACTATAAGAGATGATAATATCCATTATGATATCATGGTGATATGTGAATACATTGTATGTGTCAAAGTATAGATATATGTCTTCATATTGCTCTTAAGGCCTGTGCAATTGGTCAAATGCATCAAATTTGTGTAGTATGATCCATATCACGAGTCAGTGTGTATTTCTCATTGTCAAGGTCTACAATGGTGGAAAAATATTACTAGAGCAAAGAAGTTTGATCTGTGTAATTAAAGATGATCCCATGTCCTTGAATTTTTTTTCAATTTAGCTAAAGCCCTAGTGTTTTGATCAAGGGTCCAAGTGTATGTTATGTCCCCATATTTATGAGAAGATGTCTTGAAGAATAAATGAGTCTTGTCCAAAGCATTAAGGGTTTGTGCTTGTCATAACATGATTATACCCTGTATCTAAGTTGACCATGTAGGTCAAGAGGTTTGGTCTAAGTATGGAGTGTGGTTAGTCCATCAAGAGGTCTTTGATTGCAACAGTTTGAGTGAAGATGTGTCATTAGGTGATCAAGCTTGTTTAGTGGTGTGTATTGTTCTCCTTTGGGTTTTTATATGCTCATTAAGGTCTATAAGAGATCCTCATATGTTAACATGTAAAATATATTTCAAGCACCACAAAGTTGTATGTGTCATGACAAGGAGATCTTTGTTATGGTATTAGGACTATGAAATGGAGTATCGATACTCTTCAGGGATATGAATGTGAAACGGATTCCTTCTTATCAATATTCAAAATGGTGTGAAGAGAGTGATGGGATTGTCTTTGTTGCTCTAACCTATAAATAAGAAAAGGTGAGTCAAGATGCTAGAAGGGTTCTCCAAAGTGGTATTCCATGAACCAAAATAATAATGTATCAAGTGAATGCATTCTTGGTGGATTTCAAACTATTAAAAAGGTCTTAAGGAGTTGTTGAGGCAGAGAAGGCTTGGTTTACTCTTGATATCATGTTTTGTATGTAAGTATTGATGTGCTACAATCTACATGGATACTATTTCAAGAAGTTTTCTTTGACAGGAACCGAAAGTGAATAGGTGAATAGGGGGAGCATGGTGTGTTTCTCTATTAGGTGCTCCCAGAGGATAAAATAGAGATCATGCATATCTAGTGGAAGGCGGGGAAAGAGGTGAGTTGTGGTTCTCAAGGTCATCCTTTAAAGAAGACTCGGGGTTACAAGTATAAGAGTGAAATTTTGGCTTAATCACTATAGTAGTATTATTGAAACATGTTCTAAGGGGTATAAAGATGTACATCATAGAAATTTATTGGAAATATGTAAGCTTGTCATAATGGTGAGAAGTAAATATTGTGCTCCCAATAGTCATAATTGTGTTACAAGTCCGTATTTGACTAGTTAAGTTTGAGAAGAGGTATCTTGATGGTTTTGAAGCCTCTAAATCATGCTACAAGTGACCCAAAATGTGCACAACATATCAAGAGTGCATAAGAGAAATTATTGAAGTTGTCAAAGTTGATTTCCTTAAGGGTCTTTGTTAGTGTACTTTAATATCTGTCATACAAAGATGATTGTGAGCATCATGAAAAATAGTCATTTAGGTTCAAGACAATAAGAGTTGGCACCTCCTCTTTGAAAAGGTCTTTGTAAAGAATGTGAATTATATTTGATGACCGTGATAGTGTCTCGAGGTCAAGAGAGTATGAAAATGGTTTATTAATCTGTGAAGTTCCTTATGGCGGGGTTATGACTTCTTCAAGTTGATTCTCGAGTTATAAAAGACCTAGAATGAAAGTGATAATCGTGACTAAGGAAAGAAGGTTGAGAACATAGTGCTCGCCAGAACAAGCCCTGCTACATGTTGATTATGAAGTGAAGATGAAACTCAATACAAGGATGTGCCCAATGTCTCTTAGTTCATGTCAAGATGGTTATTCAAGAAAGTTTATCATTTTAAGGTTTGTAACTTCATGTGTCTAACTTGTGAAAGTTGTTTGTGTCATAAAAAGTCTCAAATGAGTGTGTGATTGGCCTAAAAATAAGGCTAGAGTTGACATGGTGTAAAAACAATACCGAGAATTGAAGGATAGTTTTTGGGAAGTTGTGGTTGAATGGGGGAATCTAGAGTGTGGTTTTAGTTACATGGAATTTGATGGTCTCAAGCTCCACTATGGGGGCAATCGCCAAATTTTTCTCTAACTATGAAACCCTCTATTTATAAAGAGGAATGCAATATGGAAGAGGGGTTTGCTAGAAAGCTAGGATCTTTGCACTCGGTGGTAGTCAAATAGGGTTTGTAGAGAATCTAGAAGCAAAATCAAAGGCACACAATCATTTTCACGAAAGGGGTTACTTTGCTTGATTTTTTAGTTTTTTATTTATAAAGAGATTGTTTTCTTTGTGTGTGGTTTCGTATTATGAATGGTTTATGGAAAATTTGTTTGAATTAGTTTTTGAACTTTGATTTCTCTCCATAAAATCGTATGGTTGTTATGGGTTTTGGAAAATAGTTAAGAAATTTTGGGTATTCAAACTAGAGCTCCTTCAATGAAAATGTATGGTTGTTTTCTTGTGTGTAATCTGTAGTGAATGCTTTGTTGAAATGTGGGTTTGAATAAAGAGTTGAATAAATATATTTTGTGGGATTTTGAACTTGTATTCTTTAATAAATTTGTATGGCTATTTTGCATGGTATGTGGTTCGTGTTGTGAAAGGTTTATGGAGAATAACCTGTGAAATTTTGTGGGTTTCGAACTTAGGTTCTTCCATGAAGTCGTATGGTTGTTGTGGGTTATGGAAAATTATATGTGAAATTTTTGTGGGTATTCAAATTCTGATTTCTTCCTATGAAACGATATGACTATTTTTCTGGTCTTCATGTATGATCTGTAGAGAATGAATTGTCTTATAGAATGATTTATCTTTGAGGAGGGTTTGATTAGAGTGTTGGGTAAATTTTTGCATGGATTCTATAGTCTGATAACCGTGGGTTTAGCTGGAAATGGCAAGTAAGCTTATTGGGTTTTGTTAAAAAAATGGGTATGTGATTTACCCACACCCGTGAATAATGAAAAGATCTATAGACCTAGGGAAGTTTGTATGTGAAATGGGTATCATTTAAAATAAGTGTGTGAGATCTTTCTTGCTATTTCCATATGATTTATGGAATGGCCTCTCATGGATATTCTTTCTTCACCTTGACATGCCTTACTTTTTCATTATAATGTAATCGTATGTAATGCAATGTTCTTTAATTTTTTAAGTATATTGAGAATTTGGTTGCAGAACATACCCTCTTCTATTTATTTAAATTTGGTAAAATATCGATTTGGGTATCTCCCTCTACTCTGGGTGCACGACCTTATGATGGAAAAATATTGCTTTTAAGTCCTTCCTTTTATATACAAATGCATACACCATATGGGTTTATGTTGGTTTGGTCATTTCAATGTGGGGATTCTGATGTTTAATTTTGTTGATTGTGAGTGCAAATGGTTGAATGTTGATTTATTATTGTAGCTAGTAACAAGATTTTTGGGACACATTACTTGGAAAGAAAATAGTTAAAATGCTTGATTTCATTTTGTGTTATGAAATAAAAATGGATACTATCTATTGACATGAAAAGAAGAAATTGAATCTACAGTTCTTGTTTATTTTTATAGATGCATTAACCTTCTGCAGGGACATTTGGAAAATGTTAATAAAATAAAGGTAAAATTGATGGTTCAGCTGGGTAAGTTTATTTCTTGTTAGTTTTATTTTGACCCGAGATCCTAGTGACTTGGAGGGTTGGATCATTTGATCCATACCTTTTCATTTAATGCATTTACTTCATTATTTGATTTAGATTAATTAATATTCGCTTTCTGGAAAATTTTAAAAGTGGAAAATACAAGGGGAAACTCTGGCAAAATTTTGTCAAATTTATACTTAGTCATTTTTATGGAATAAAATTAGTTGGATGACTTTGATGGCTTGAGAATTATTTTGCGATAATGTTTGTTTAAAAAATAGATGTATTTTTCCTTGAATGTTAGTTTACCTAAATTTGTTGATTGGTTTGATTCATGTGATGTGCAAAGATAGTGGTTCCGACAAAGATCGGGAACCCGAAACCTCCGCCAATCACATGGTTTGTGATTGAAGAAGTGGGAGGTTTGTATGTGAAGTGTTCCTTTGAGAACGCTTCACATATATACCCCACACCTCTTTCATTACCAGCTATGGGACTGCTAGAGGATTCTAGCTCCCTACCTTTGGCAAAAGCATTACCATTGCATAATAGTTAGTTATGTGTGATGACTAATCTACTTTATTTCAAAAAAATGTAGTTAAGTGAATAGATTAACTTTTTTAGTTCTTTGAACTGACACCCCCAAAAAAAATAGTGTCATGGTTTTGTGATGATGTATGGACAATCTATCACCGACTTGTGAGGAACGGTGTTAGACTTGAAGATTTTTATCATGGATCATTGATCCTATTGTACTTGTAATTAAGGATTTAGAAACTTGTCTTGGACAAGATGTCCTTTGTACTAGTCCATTTATGGGCAAGACTCGTAATATATAATTATGTTGGTTGATTTCTATATGTCTAAATACATTGTCATTATATGGGTTTTGGTAACTAAATGGTATATTTGATAAAGTTAAGGTTCTCATATTTAAATATCTTATGATTAGAATAAATATGGATTATGATAATAAAGTTATACCCCATATCTATTTAACTCTCTAAAACAATATAGAGATTATTATTATGGGTGAAGATAAAGAATAATAAGAGAGATATAATATTGTAATTGGAAGGGAAAAATGCATGATGATAGTATTAACTTTTAAAGGATTAAAATCTGATCATGGGTAACATATTGGATTAATCTAAAAGTGTTTATGCAATAAATAAATAATTGATATTAATCTGGTCAAAGAATTATGAGACTAGTTCAATATTAGGTATGAAGGAATCTAAAATAAGTATGATATAGACTCATCTTTTAAATCAATTTAATATCTTGTAATATTTAAAGGTTATTAAAATGAACTTATCATCATATGGTAAGAAAAAGAAATGATTCTAAATTTGAGTTATCTCTAGCTTTAAACAAAGATGTGAGATATAGTCCTAATAAAGCATAGATATGACTTTGATTAATGGATAAAGAATCAAGATAAACTAAGGTATGACATTGTAAGATTAATAAGACCTAGTGGAATCTTGACTAGGGTCTAACAAACCTTTTTATTAGAATGGTTAGTATGTATGGATAGGGAAACAAAGAGATAATCACTTCGTGATCTTATCCTTCTATCCAAAGTAATTAGATGTGTAAACTATATTTCACTAAGTAATTGGACCAAGAGAGTTTATTATAAATAACTTGGGTGAAATGACTTCATTGATAAGCCATGAAGGTCACGATAACCCTGTAGGAACTGCATAATCAATGCACATTGTAGGCTACCTACGAGTGGCCCATAGGTTGCTTAATATGGTAACATATTAAGTAGTGGATTGGCCTCTCATAGGTAACCAATAACGAGCATTGGGGTTCCTTGTACTTATGAAGTTGAACCCGTTAGGAATTCAGATAAGTCTTAATAGGTTCACCTACATAAGTTTAATGAATCTAGATAATTGTGATGAGACATGTTGGTGAGGTGATGGGAAGACAAGTTTAGATGTTATGTGCACTCATCTATACTAAGTGTACATAGTACAACTAAGAAACTTTGGCCAAAGTAATGTGCTTGTTGGGTACATTGTCTAATCACATTGTGATTCCTCAAATCCCAAAGTGTAGGATACATGATGGAGTTTTATTAAATGAAACTCTAGGTAGACACTAGAGGATCAATCACATGTTCTCACTACCAATGTGGTAAAACCAAGTGAGGCTAAGTATGAACATTCAAAAAATGTTAATGATTGGAGATCAGGGATACTAACCCTTATAGTGATCATGGAGATATAGGATAATTAATTTATTAAATGCACAAGGTTTATCACTATGTTATAGGATGGATTAATTTAATATGACTTGCTACATTAACTATCTTTAGCTAGTTATCGATTTATATATGTAGAGGAATGTCTATTTATTTAGAAAAAAAAAATTCCTACTAATTTGGGTTACAAATTTTAGGTTGTTACATTTGGTATCAAAGTTGTAGGTTTTCAGCTCTTGGACCTTATAGGTCTACTTTGCTAATATGAATTTATCTTACCTTATCAAGGGGATAGATGCCCAAAGAGGAAAGGGATTCTGTTGGGGAAGCCTGGGAAATGTTGAAGGGCCTCCCCATGTTGAAAATTTGTAAGAAATTCTTGAACTCCTCCGAGACACATGGACCGTATGGTTGTTTTGGAAAACAACAGTTTCCGATGAGGGAGCCTCCTAAGAGGAGCTGGTAATGGAGGAGGAACATCATGAGGAATCATGATGAAGAGGAAAACGTGAGAAAAAAAGGCATGGTTGGCAGAAGAAGAACTATCCCATGATATTAAGAGAATAACTCACCAAATTTTGATGGGACAACCTTGGGAGATGGGGCTGAGTCATGGCTGAGTGAGATGGAGAAGTATTTGAGATAAGAGACTTCTCAAAGGAAACTAAGACAATTTGGGGAGATTTTCATCTTTCCCAAGAAGTGTCCTCATGGTGGGATAACAAGAAGGTTGAACTTGGACTAGATATTGCTTCCATTCCTTGGGAACAATTCAAGATTTACTTTTCAATGTTGGTTGCCCCACTTTATTTTGACCAAAAATGACTGAGTTCCAAAATTTGATGCAAGGGAAGCTTAGCGTGACAAAATATTGGGAAAGGTTTACAAGGTTGTTGAAGTACGTACCCCAATATCAGAAAGATGAGAAGTTTTGAATCCAGGAAGTTCATTATGGGACTCAACCCAGTCATAGGTGGTGAAGTGGATGTGCATGGCCCATCTACTATGGAGGTATTCTTTGAGAAGGCTATTAGGAAAGAAAAAAGCTGAAATCTATTTCTGCTAGTAGGGAAGAAACTAAAAAAAAATTTAATAACACTCCATCATCTAGATTTATTAAAAATCCATGGATGAAGAAAGAGGGCAACAAGCCCAGATTTTTCCAGAGGAATGCAACAAACAAATCTACTGAAAAACAAGAATTTAGAGAAGTATAAGGCTACCAACAATAATAAAAAATTTGAAGGTAAAGGGCCCATAAGTGGTTGTTTCAATTGGGGGTCCACATTATGCAAACTAGTGTCCACAAAAGAAACAGGGAGCTGGATTCCAGTAGCAAAAGAATGTTGATCAGAAGATTCACTTAGTTGTAGGCAATCGTGAGGCTAAAAATCAAGCCACACTAGTGGAAGTACCGGGTAAGTTATATGGTCATTCCATAAAAGTTTTAATTGATAAGGGAAAAAAATGTTTCATTTCTAAAGTTTTAGTAGCAAAAAATTGTGTAGAAAATCTAGCTATATGGAAAATTCATGGATAGTGTAGTATGGTAACAATGTTAGACATAAGGTAGAGCAATGCTTGCCTATGGCAACATTAGAACTACCCAAATTTACAACTGAAGTGAACCTTTATGTAGCTCCATTAGGGTCTTATGATGTAATAATTGGATTTAATTGGCTGTCCAAACACCAAGTTGTTGTGGACTGTGGAAAAATGTGTAAAATGTCTAGATGATGAGCTGAAACCAACCATCATTCAAGGAATAAAAAGAGATTTTTTTCCAGTGAGGCAGATTTCAGCCATGTAATGAAAAAGGAAAAAAAAAAAGGTTGTACACTCTTTTCTATAAAATAGATGATTTAGAGGAAACTACTAAATCTCCTTTGGTTTTTTCCACTTTTACAGTGCTTTAGTGATGTATTTCTAGAGGAGTTACCTAGATTACCACCAAAAAGGGAATTTGACTTCACAATCGACATCAAACCAGGAACTGAGCCTATGTCAAAAGTGCCTTATCACATGAAAAAAAAGCTAATTGAGTTAAAATCTCAAATGCATGAGCTCCTCTCTAAGGGCTTAATAAGACCCAGTGTGTCACCATGGGGTGCATCGGTGATTTTTGTGAAGAAGAAGGATGGAACCCTTTGATTGTGTATAGACTATAGGATGTTGAATAAGGAAACAATTAAGAATAGATATCCTTTTCCATGGATAGATGATCTCTTTGATCAGATGAGAGGTGTCATGGTATTCTCTAAAATAGATCTAAGATTGGGATATCATCAATTAAGAATTAAAGAGGAATACATTCACAAAATGATGTTCAAAACACGCTACGGTCATTATGAGTTCATGGTTCTGCCGTTCGGACTCACTAATGCTCCGAAAACATTTATGAACCTAATGAACAATATCTTCCACCTAGTATCTTGATAAGTTTGTACTTGTGTTCCTAGATGATATACTCATCTACTCCAAGAATGAACAAGAGCACAACGCACATTTGGAAATCGTGTTGGAAATTTTGAGAAAGAACAAGCTTTATGGAAATTTGGCTAAATGTGATTTTATCAGAAGGAGATACAATATCTTGGTCATGTAATTAATGAGAATGGAATCTCTATGGACCCTGTAAAGATAAGATCCATTGTAGAGTGGCCAACACCGAAGGATGTACATGAGGTAAGAAGCTTCATGGGTTTTTGCAAGGTATTACCACAAATTTGTGAAGGACTTTTCAAGATTAGCAGGTCCGATAACATCACTCCGAAGAAGGAAAAATTTTTTTTTGTGGACTGATAAATGCAAGCAAGCATTTAATCTATTAAAGGAGCATTTGACAACTACTCTAAGTGCTAACCATTCCTGATCTAAATGGAAATTTTACAATTGTTATTGATGCATCCGGGGAAGGATTAGGAGGAGTTCTACTCAAGATGAACATGTTGTGGCATATGAGGGAAGGAAACTAAAAGTTCATGAGTATAACTATGCCCCTCATGATTTGGAATTGGCTGTGATAGTTCATTCTTTACAAGTTTGGAGGCACTATTTGATGGGGAAACCTTTTGAATTAAAAACTGACCACTTAGGGCTGAAGTATATCTTCACGCAACCCAATTTGAATGCACAACAATGAAGATGGTTGGAATTTTTTGTCACAATACGACTTTGATATCAGTTATATCAAAGGAAAAGGAAAATAGGGTAGTGGATGCCTTAAGCCATAGGAAGTACTTAGAAATTTGTTATAACTTTACGAATGAAATTCAAGGAGGAAGTCATGAAGGAGTCACCTACAAATCTATACTATTTTGCAAGTAAAAAGCTCTAGAAGTTGATCCTAAGGATAAGAGGTATGTTGGTTTTAGTTTTGACAATGATAGAATTCTAAATTTTGAAAACAAAATTTATGTTCTAGAAGGGAATGAACTTAGAATGAAAAGTGTTGTGAGAATTCCATGATGCACCATATTTGGTCATCCAAGAATAACCAAAATGACAACAGATATAAAACAACAATATTTCTAGAAAGGAATGAAAAAGAGCATCACAACTTATGTTTTGAGTTGTTTAGAATGTCAAAGGGTAAAGGTGAAGCACATGCACCCTGTTGGACTATTATACCCGCATAACATTCCACACCACAAATGGAAAGTCATTAGCATGGACTTTTTCCAAGGACTACCCTTGACTAAAAACTGACATGATATGATCTTGGTAGTAGTAGACAAGTTGACAAAGGTAGCTCACTTTATACCTAGGAACCTTACTGATGATTCCCTAGTTCTTGCTAAAAGGTTTGTGCATGAGATATTTTGATTGCATGGTGTTCAGAAACAATCATTTCAGATAGAGATCCAAGGATGACATCTCATTTTTGGCAAACATTAAATTTGGTTTGGGCACTAAACTAAATTTTAGTTCAGCTTATCATCCAGAAAATGGATGGTCAAACTGAGTGTGTAAACCAAGTGTTGGAAGATATGCTTCACATGTACTGCATGGATCAGTAGTATAAGTGGGAAGAATACTGCCACTAGTTGAGTTTGCATACAATAACTCATATCACTCTTCATTGAAAATGACACCTTTTGAAGCATTATATGGAAGAAAATTCCAACACCTATAAGTTGGGACAACGTAGAGGATAGAGAAGTGGTTGGGACAGAAATGCTAACTGAAATGGAAAAGCAAGTTAAGAAAATATGGGAGCACTTGAAAGAAGTTGTAGATCAACAAAAGAGTTATGCAGATCTGCATAGGAAGGAAAGAATATTTGAAAAAGGAGACAAGGTTTTTCTTGAGTAAATCCCAAAAATAGTTCAATAATGTTGGGAAGGCTGTCAAGCTTTCCCCATGCTATGTTGGACCATTCAAAGTTTTATAAGTTCTTAGTTTAGTTGCATACCAACTAGCATTACCTCCTTCACTATCAAATATGCATGATGTTTTCCATGTTTCATTATTAAAGAAGTATGTTTCATATTTATCACATGTACTTAATTAGGACTCACTGTAGGTTCTAGAACCGGAATCATCACCGTGGAGCCCATTAGAGTGTTGGAAACCCGTAAGTTGTTGTTGAGAAATAGAGAAATTTTCAATGCAAGGTCCAATGGGACCAGTATTCAAAGGACAACACAACTTGGGAGAATCTGGATGAATTTAAAATTGTTTTTCCACATTTATTTGTTTAGAAACTTGTGATGAAATTATATTATTTACAAAATATTGGCTATTACTTTATGAAATTTGGAAAATTTTGATTTATCAGTGGTGAGGATGGTAAAAATTTGATTCTATATAGATTAATAAGGTTATTTTAGCCATGTTGTTACTTTTAAAAGTTATGATTATGAAATTTTGGGATACTAAATGAAGGATTTATTTAGTAAATTTCAGCAGTACTATTATTTTGTTTATGTGAAAATAGTAATTAATTCATCAGGGATGATGAATCATTTTAGCAAGGAGGAATGTAACATCCCACTAATTAATATTTTATTTTGACATTTAATTATTCAAATAATTATGAATAATGGGAAAATGAATGTTTATTCAAATAATTAAGTGTTAGTTGTGGATGACGGTAATTAGTCATCTAAGTACTTAATTAAAGATTAAGTACTTAGATAACTAAATACCACTTTTATTAATATAAATGTAGTTTAATTATGAGGTGGTATTATGTATTATCATGTATATTTTTTTTGGCATCAAGTTGAAGGATGGCGATGTCTCCTAATCAATATGGTCTCCACATAATGATGAGTTATGTTGACACCCATATGGACTAAGTAGTGACATCGTTCCTAAGGAAACTTGTATTTTAACAAGGCTTGAATAATGTTTTATGACATCTTTGTGGTATTGGTATTATTGTTGCAGTGAATTGTTTTGAGTTGGTTATATGGTAAAAACAATAAGGCTTAAAAGCCTTGGTAAATTTGCATTGTAACATTAAATTTTATGGCATTATTTTAAATAATATAATTGATGGGGGCCATATGGCCACACCCATCAAATGGTTGAGCCTAAGGTTTTATTTTGTATTAAGTTCAATTTTAAAATGGTATTGAGGACCATATTGGTTGGATAAGGTTTAATAATTATTAAATCCACTATTGTAAGTGGATAGACCCACAGAAAGGGGGTAATTATTTGTTTGAATATTCATTTTTTTCAAAGGGAGATCCCCTCCCATGAAGTCTGAGGCTCCATTTTCCATCCACTTGTCCATGGTTGGCACGGTTTTGGGAAGTCATGGTTGAATGGGGGGAAAACTAGAGTGTGGTTTTAGTTGCATGGCATTTGATGGTCTTGAGCTCGGCTATGGGGGCACTCTACCAAATTTTTCTCTACATTTGTTGAAGTCGATTTTGACTATGAAACCCTCTATTTATAAAAAGGAATGCAATATGGAAGATGGGTTTGTTAGAAAGTTGGGATCTTTTGCATTGGGGCAGTCAAATAGGGTTTGCAGAGAATCTTGAAAAAATCAAAGGCACACAATCATTTTCAAGCAAGGGGTTACTCTGCTTGCTTTCCTTTCTTGTTTTTTATTTATAAAGTGATTGTTTTCTTTGTGTGTGGTTTTGTATTATGAATGGTTTATGGAAAATATGTTGTGAATCAATTTTATGAACTTTGAGTTCTCTCCATAAAATCGTATGGTTGTTATGGGTTTTGGAAAATAGTTGAGAAATTTTGGGTATTCGAACTAGAGCTCCTTCAATGAAAATGTATGGTTGTTTTCTTGTGTGTAATCTATAGTGAATGCTTTGTTGTGATGGGTTTGAATAAAGAGTTGAATAAATTATTTTGTGGGATTTCAAACTTGTATTCTTCAATAAATTCAATAAATTTTTGTGGGTTTTTTTAAAAAAAATGGTTTGTGGTATTCAGAGAAAGGTTTATGGAGAATAACTATGAAATTTTGTATGTTTTAAACTTATGGTTCTTCCATGAAGTCGTATGGTTTTGTGGGTTATGGAAAATTATCTGTGAAAGTTTTGTGGGTATTCAACTCTTGATTTCTTCCTATGAAATGATATGACTATTTTTTTGGTTTATGTATGATTATAGAGAATGAATTATCTTATAAAATGATTTATCTTTGAGGAGGGTTTGATTAGAGTGTTGGTAAAATTGCATGGATTTAAACTTCGGGAAGTTTATATAATCGTGGGTTTAGTTTTAGAAATGGAAAGTAAGCTTTTATTGGGTTTTTTCAAGAAAAAATGGGTATGTGATTTATCCACACCCGTGAATAATGAAAAAGGTTTATAGACCTAAGGTAGTTTGTATGTGAAATGGGTATCGTTTAAAATAAGTGTGTGAGTTATTTCTTGCTATTTCCATATAATTTTATGGAATGCTCTCTGATTGTTTAAAGTATATTGAGAATTTGGTTGCAATGTACCCTCTTCTATTTATTTAAATCTGGTAAAATATCGATTTGAGTATCTCCCTCTACTCCGAGTGCATGCCCTTATGATGGAAAAATATTGCTTTTAAGTCCTTCCTTTTATATACAAATGCATACAACCATATGGGTTTATGTTGGTTTGGTCATTTCAACATGGGATTGATTATGTTTAATTCTGTTGATTGTGAGTGCAAATGGTTGAATGTTGATTTATTGTTGTAGCTAGTAATAATATTTTTGGGACACATTACTTGGAAATAAAAATA
Organism: Taxus wallichiana var. yunnanensis; assembly: GCA_018340775.1. Classification (NCBI taxonomy): domain Eukaryota; kingdom Viridiplantae; phylum Streptophyta; class Pinopsida; order Cupressales; family Taxaceae; genus Taxus; species Taxus wallichiana. The sequence goes on along the minus strand of CM031235.1, from coordinate 675,026,172 downwards.
GTTAAAATGATTGATTTCATTTTGTGTTATGAAATAAAAATGGATACTATCTATTGGCATGAAAATAAGAAATTGAATCTGTAGTTCTTGTTTATTTTATAGATGTATTAACCTTCTTTGCAGGGACATTTGGAAAATGTTAATAAAATAAAGGTAAAAGTTGATGGTTCAACTAGGTAAGTTTATTTCTTGTTAGTTTTATTTTGACCGAGATCCTCAGTGACTCGGAGGGTTGGATCATTTGATCCATACCTTTTCATTTAATACATTTACTTCATTATTTGATTTAGATTAATTTAATCTACTTTTTGGAAAATTTTAAAAGTGGAAAATACAAGGGGAAACTCTATCAAAATTTTGTCAGAATTCTATACTTAGTCATTTTTATGGAATAAAATTAGTTGGATGACTTTGATGGCATGAGAAGTATTCTATGATAATGTTTTTACAAAAATAGATGTATTTTTCTTTTAATGTTAGTTTACCTAAATTTTTGATTGGTTTGATTCATGTGATGTGCAAAGATAGTGGTTCCGAAAAGATTGGGACCCGAAACCTCCACCAATCGCATGGTTTGTGATTGAAGAAGTGGGAGGTTTGTATGCAAAGTGTTCCTTTGGGAACACTTCACATATATACCCCACACCTCTTTCATCGCTAGCTATGGGACTGCTGGAGGATTCTAGCTCCCTACCTTTGGCGGAAGCATTACCATTGCATAATAGTTTAGTTATGTGTGATGAATAATCTACTTTATTTTTCAAAAATGTAGTTAAGTGAATAGATTAACTTTTCTAGTTCTTTGAACTGACACCCCAAACAAAAAATGTCAGTAGGTTTTGTGATGATGTATGGGCAATCTATCACCGGCTTGTGAGGAATGCAACGTTAGACTTGAATATTTTTATTGTGGATCATTGATCCTATTGTACTTGTAATTAATGATTTAGAAACTTGGCTTGGACAAGATGTCCTTTTACTAGTCCATTTATGGAAAGACTTATAATATATAATTATGTTGGTTGATTTCTATATGTTCAAATACATTGTCGTTATATGGGTATTGGTAACTATATGGTATATTTGATAAAGTTAAGGTGTTCCTAGTTTACAATCTTATGGTTAGAATGTGTATGGATTGTGATAATAAGGTTATACCCCATATCTATTTAACTCTCTAAAACAATATAGAGATTATTTATGGGTAAAGATAAAGAATAATAAGTAGGATATAATACTGTATTGGAAGGTAAAAATACATGATGATAGTATTAACTTAAAAAGGATTAAAATATGATCCATGGTAACATATTGGATTAATCTAAAAGTGTTTATGCAATAAATCAATAATTAATATTAACCTGGTCAAAGAATTATGAGACTAGCTCAATATTAGATATTATGGAATCTAAAAAGAAGTATGGTATAAACTCATCTTGTAAATTAATATATACCTTATAAGATTTAAAGGCTATTTAAATGAACTCATCAACTTTCATAAAGAAAAAGAAATGATTCCTAAAGTTGAGTTATCTCTAACTTTAAACAAATATATTAGTATAGTCCTAAATAGTTATAGATATGACTTTGATTAATGGATAAAGAATCAAGATAAACTAAAGTATGACATTGTAAGGTTAATAAGACCTAGTGGAATCTTGTCTAAGGGTTTAACACACCTTTTCTATTAGAATGGTTAGTATGTATGGATAGGAAAACAAAGAGAAAATCACTTCATGATCTTATCCTTCTATCCAAAGTAAATAGATGCGTAAACTATATTTCACTAAGTAAATGGACCAAGAGATTTTATTATAATCCAACTCGGGTTGACATGAATTTGTTGATTAAGCCATGAAGGTCATGACCCTTGTAGGAACTACATAATCAATGCACGTTGTAGGCTATCTACGAGTGGCCCATAGGTTGCTTAATATGGTAACATATTAAGTAGCGGATTGGCCTCCCATAGGTAACCAATAGTGAGCATTGGGGTTCCTTGTACTTATGAAGTTGAACCCATTAGGAATTCATATAAGTCTTAATAGGTTCACCTACATAAGTTTAATGAATCTAGATAATTTGATGAGACGGTTGTTGAGGTGATGGGAAGACAAGTTTAGATGCTATGTGCACTCGTCTATACTAAACGTACATAGTACAACTAAGAAAATTTGGCCAAAGTAATGTGCTTGTTAGGTACATTGTCTAATCACTATGATTCCTCAAATCTCGAAGTGTAGGATACAAGATGGAGTTTTATTAAATGAAACTCTAGGTAGACACTAGAGGATCAATCACATGTTCTCACTACTGTAGTGCGGTAAAACCAAGCGAGGCTAAGTATGAACATTCAAACGAATGTTAAGGGTGATCGTGGAGATCAAGGATAACTAACCCTTACAGTTGCACAAGGTTTATCACTATGTTATAGGATGGATTAATTTAATATGACATGTTGCATTAACTAGATTTTAGCTAGTTATCTGATTTATACATGTAGAGGAATGTTTATTTGCTATTAGAATGTCTATGTTAGAAAAAAATCCTACTAATTTGGGTTACAAGAGTAAAAGAGGAGAGATTTTAGTCCCATGGGGAGCTATTTGAGAAAGTAAGTTATTTTGTACATTATTGTCATTATGTGTTGTCATTTTCCATGTATTATTGTCATTTTATCCTTTGTCATAGATGTAAAAGGGGGAGAGAAGCATAAGAAACATGGGAAAGAGGTCATGTAGGTATTGGTCTTGTTGGTTGCCATCAATGTTTCTGAAGGTGGTTACCATCAATGAAAAAGGGGGAGATTGTTGGCCATTGTGTGTTTGTGTTGTCATTGATGGAAAAGGGTGTCATGAGGTCATGTGAGTCTCCATGAGGTGTTAATATTTTGTCAAGCATGAAGGTTTATTGGTAGTGTTAGGATTTGGTGAGTTTTATGGTGTCCTGGAGAATGTTTCAGTGAGTATAGTCATGGTTTGAGTCCACCCAAGGTGGTTGCATGTTTTCATGAGGTTAAACATGGTTTGTATGATGTGTCATGGGTGTCTAAGGGTCTTCATGAGGTCAACAAGGTCAATTTATGTGAAGTCATGGTTGAGTCAGAGTCATTCCAGGCCTATTCATAGCCCTGGAGCATGCAAAATGACATGGAGGTGTGATATTTTGAGCTTATCAGTCCTAACCAAGCATGGTATCATCATGGTGGAAGTGTACCTAAGGTGTATGATGAATTTTAGGTCAGAACTCAAAGGTTTGGTGGTGTTTTAGGGTCCTTGGGAAGCAAACAGTGAGAACAGGTAAGATAACACAAGTAAGTCTTAATGGTTGGAGAGTTTCACATGTATTTGGGATATTTGGTGAGTTTCAAAAGTTATAGGATGTTTTCATGATGCTTCATGACAAGTTTAAGGTCATTCTAAAGACAGAATTGCAAGATATGTCAATTTTAGCAAAACTAGGTGTTTTACAATGTGATTTTGAAGCAAAAGTGGACATTTTGATGTTCGTTGTGAGTTTTGTGATTTCATGGGGACATGAGATATTTAGAATATATTTTTAGGTCATTTTTTAAGGTTTCAAAAAAATAATTAGGTGGTTTGATTGTCACCTTTTTATGAACAATTGTTAACAAGGTAAAGTGGTTTGAAACCCTATTTAAACCCTAGCTAAGATCGACTTTGAGAAGAAGAGGTATAATGAATCAGTTTTGATTTATTTTTCCAAAATTATGTTTTTATGTTATATAGGACTCTTCTAGATTTATATAAAGGTAAGATAGTGCATGTGACTGTATGTGGGACCCACAGAAAATGCTTTTTTGAAGAAGTTTGATTTGTGGAAAAGTTATCAAAAGAAGGTGATAAATAAATTGACACTTTTTTTATCCATGGATTTTTTCTAAATGTACATGAAGGTCTCATATCATGGTTGAGATGAAAAAGTGAAAAGTTTTCTCTATTTGTGAAGACTGGTTTTGGGGGCAGTTTGGAGTAGTCTGCATTAAAAGTGGAATTACAGGAGATAAAGGAGTTAAGACTCCATTCAAGTTGTTCTGTGATCCTGGTTTAGGGATTTTTCCGTCGGTATATCAAAATTTTGTTTTTTATATGGTATGAATAAGTTATGACTTTCTCTTTTAAGGTCAAACCTAGAGGATGATTATTCTAACGGGGTGTCAAATGGCTTTAAGAGGTAAAGTGATGATTCTGAGTTGTTCTTGATTGGTGAAGGTTTTTGAGCACTTATACATCATTTCTAAGGGTGTTCCATGTTTTTTTCAAGTGTGTAAGTGCATTTTTATGTAATGGAGCAAGTTGAGCTCAAGGTCATTTCTTGAGTCCTAGAAGGCTTAAGAAGAAATTTGCAGAGATGGATTAGTTGAAGGCCTTCCTCTTGAAGTTGGAAGGAGTTACAATATGTTCTAGAAATATATTTCAGAGATATTTCCAATGGTGTATGTATTATTTATTGGTGATTTTATTTTATGGGTCATTCAAATCAATTTGTGGAGAAGAAGGTAACTTATTTTTCATGACAGTTTGATCTTGCTAAAAGATTGAGATGAATAATGCATGAGATTAATGAATTGATGATTTATATCAGTTGGAGAGTTAATAGGGATTAATTTTGTTCCTAATGAAGGATTTTTGAGGTCTTTGAAGTGGAATCAAGGGTGCAAAATAGTTGAGTTTGCAAGACTGGTTTTTAGGCAGCATGTTTTGGAGAAGAGGAAAGTTATTGTGGTTTAAACACATGGATGTTTCATGATATCTAACATACATTGATGTGATTTTAAGTTCATGACGATTCCATAGAGTGGTTACATTCCATATTTGAGTTGATATTGAGTGGTTTTGAGGCCCAAAGTTGAAGAGAGGCTACTGAAAACAAATGTTTTGAGAATGTTCTAAGCCTTTTGAGTTGTGTCATGAATTTTTGATTAGTGAAAGGTAATTAATGATAATGGATGATATTTTTATGTTATATTACACATGTGTGATGAATTTTAGAGCTTTAATAATCATGGTTTTGGTGTTAGTGGATTTTACTCATCCTAGTGATGGGGTTTTGAGTGATTTTTGTGCATGTATGAAGGTTTTGGGCATGGCCGACCTATATGGGTCATATGTGAACATTTTTATGATTGTTTTGGATTTTTTCAAGTTTTATTTTTCAAACCAAATGAGGGGAACTAACCTTCCTTGATTTTGAAAGAAGGAAAGCATATTTAAGTGTTTGTTTGGTTCATTTGTGATATAGTCTTGCATGGGTGAAAAGTGCAACCCAAGAGAGATAGAATAATAGTTATGAGGGCACGTTTTGAGAGATGAGAAATTTTGTTACAAGTGTAAGACTTATTGAGATTATGTGTGGAAAGGTTTGAAGGTAAGACAAGTCCAAGAAGAAGAAGATAGAGCAAGCTAGAGGAATGAGGGTTTGATTGGGATGTGTGAGTTGAATTAGAGTTATCCATCAGTTATGGCAAAAAAAATTCATAGATCATCATCATCAAGTGGATGATTTTGTGGTTAGTCATCTTATAAGGTTTTAGCCTCCTTTTGGAGTGGGTGCTTCACTAAATTAGGGGTTGGTGCTCTACTAAACTAGGGGTTGGTGCTCCTTTTGAAGTTAGTGCTTCACTAAATTTATTTGTTTTGAGTAATATAAGAAAAAAATTAGTGGGTTTTCTTCCCTTTTAGGGTTTCCCACTTATATATGGTGTTCATGTGTCTTTTTTTACTTCATGTTCTTGTGAATGGTTAATACACACCTAATGTGCTCATATGGTTGTAAATATTAAATGAATGAATGTATGAGATGAAAAGTGAAATGAAATTTTTTAGGACTAATTTACCCCCACCCCCTCTTAGTTCATTATGCTTCCAACAACACTATGGGAGAATCAGACAAGATATAAACAAGCTTTAAAATATTCTCCATTTTTATTAGTATATGGACAACAAATCATTTTCCCAATCACTCTTAGGTTGCCAACCTATGAGTTTATGTAGGAATACATAGAGAGAGAAGATAAAATTGGAGCAAGAATTTTGGGCATTCTCCAAATGGAGGATGCAAGAGACTCTACCCTGCAAAACTTCAGTATGCATTAGGATATTATCAAAAGATGGTTTGAAAAGAGGGATAAAGTGAAGACATTTAGAAATATTAAACTTAGTACTTTTATGGGGAAAATATCATGAGAAGAAAGGGCATTAAAAATTCTCATCATTATGGATTGGGCCTTATCAAATAGCTGAAACTCTAGGCCAAAATACTTTCACACTAGAATATCTAAAAGGAAAGGAAGTAATGCTACCAGTATATGGCCAATTATTAAAACATTACTTCTCTGTCACTCCATGAAAGTCCCAATTGAGTAAAAAAATCAGGTAAGTAGCTTAGTTTTCCTTTATACATTTCTTACTTTCTAGTTTAGTTTCTTTCTTACACTTCTTTCTTTCTAGTTTAGTTGTTTCTTTTCAGTTTTATGTTTTTGTTCCTCAAGTTTAAATTGTTTTTCTTTCATTAAGTTTTGTTTGGAACTTAATGGTTGAATGACATGAATGTGTTTATAAGTTTAAAAAGTGGCCATCAGAAAATGTTTTTAGAAGAATATGAAAGTGAAACTTAGTATCCATAGGGAGAAAATTTAATCACCCAAAGTATTGAGTAAATTTTAGAAAGGTTCTAACCATTGAAGGAAATCGGGATCCACAATTAAATATACAAACTTAAAAAGTGTTCTTCTTGACCTTGTTAGTTATCAAAGGAGAGTTCTTAGTTGATCTCAATTAACCCATTCTAAAACCTATTATATTGGTTCCTAAACCTTGAAAAGAAGACATTCAAAATCTGTAAATGCATGAAAATAAAAATCTTCTGTGAAAGGTGGTTTTGGTAACCTCCATTAGGGTTATGGATACCGATTGGAAATGGAGCAAGGCCATGATATGAACCAAAGGTATCTCTATCGGGGTTATGGACACCTAGTTAGTAGCAGAGCAATACCCAAGAATTTCTCCCTCTTAAGCCATCCCAAAATAAAAATTGATGAGAGCAAAGCCAGTCATGAGTTATCAAATCAAGTTTCTCATCCAAAACAACTACAATTTCAAGCAAGAACATGGAGAATAAACCCATTTGCACACATTAAGCTCTTTTTATTTATAAGTTTTGGACTTAGTATGTTACTTAATATAATTAAGTCATCTTATTGTTCTTAAAAAGGTATGCTTACTTTTAAATAGTAAGCTTTGAATTCATGTTATGTTACTGACATTTTGTGCAAAACCAAGATTTTAACTTTTAAATACACAAGGTATTTTCCCCGTTGAGATGTCATTTGTTATTGTATAACTCCCCCACCTTTAAAATTTAGTACTTTATAGGTAAGGACCCTCAATCTTTAAACAATTTGGGAAATTTGAAATATTTGCTCTTTGGGAGAGATAATCTTTAAAGTAGAGCTACCTTACTCTAAGTGATAGTGTTTATACTTAACTAAATTTCTTAAACTAAGTAATTTACTTAGTTTATTATTCAAGTATTAAATCCTCGCACTTTAAATTTATAGTCCTCTCACATCCAAGTAGTAGAACTCACACTTAGTTATTTATTTTCATCGCACTCACATTTTGTATTATCCTCACACTCGCACTTATTACAAGTCTCGCAATTCAAATTTTATTTTTTGGCTAAATAAAGGCTTGACTTTTCCTCCCGTGCCAATATCGAGAACTCACACTTCTAAGTGTGAGAGTTTGAGTATGAGTATGCAAGAGTGAGGACTCACAGATAAAGTCACTCAAAACTCACACTTTTAAGTGCGAGAATTCAAAAATATATCTCATAAGTACGAGTAGTAAAACTTCAATCCTTGCATCTCGGGCTTCATAAGAAATGGTTTCATACCTCCAAGTGTGATAAAATGTCAAAAGTCAAATTTCAAGGACATGTTACCAATTATGAAGAGAGAGGATCCCAGTGTCATCCTACGTGGCATCCTACCTATCATTCCACATGGTAGTCCAACAGGGCATTCCACATGCCATACACATGTTTTTCAAGATCCTAAGAAGTAAAGGCTAATCAAACTGACAACTATGATTCACCATAGATTACACATGTGTAGGGATCATATTCAAAAGGCACATTAATTCAAAAAGCAACGTTCTCTGGAGGCAAAAACATCAAGTCATACATTATGCACCATTAATATGGAGCATGCCATTTTAGAGGAAATATTTCCTGAATCAAGGAGCATTGTGTTAATCAAGAAAAGCTTATTTCGAGGCTTCAATTCACAAAATTTCCTATGAAAACTTGATTCCCCTTTGAGACCATTTTCAAGCTAATTACTTTGAAGAATCGACACAATTTTTATGGACCATTACTCCTCAATCATGGCAGGAGAACCAAGGTCTTCGAACATGGATACATTCCTCTATTCTTATTCAGAAAGCCAAGTAATACAAGACATAATGTTTGATTCAACTTCATTAGAACATGGATTTCAACACTACTTGGTTATCTTCTCAACAATTCAATGGGAAAGGCTAGACACCGATGCCATAGATGAAGCAAGGATGTCCGCGGACCAAACACTAAGGGCCAAAAATATTAGGGAATTGAAGAGAGTCGACTCCACGATTGCGGCCAAACTCGAGGTATTTCCATACTTGAAACTTCTATCCTTTCTCCTTGTTCATGCAAAATCAAAGAATTGGGCTTTATTTTCTAAGTTTGAGACAAATATGGTAGCCTTCTTCACTGGTCATGCATTTAAGGTTTATTAAAAGCTACCTCGAGCCCAATTTAATCTATAATATAACCGCAATTGATTCCTAGATGGCAACAAGGCAATTTAGAGTCGATTTCTACGTGAATTGGTCTAATGAGCCAATCAACAACATGGATGATCCTAATTTGAATGACATCAAAATCCAAATATTCAGGTTTGGAGTGCATATAGGCATCACCTTGATGAATAGGTTGTATGATAACCCTTCAATTTCCAAATTTGATATATCCTAGCTTCCCTTATTGCCTATGATAATTGATTATCAAAATATCCCTTCTTTGGGGAAAGTTTTCACTTAAAACATGGTTTCCCAAAGATTCAATTTCGTGGACCACAAGAAACCATTTTATATGGCCTCTTACCCATTGGATGCAATTTTTGGTGTTCTTGAATGTACACAATTCTATGAGCCATGAAATCCATTATGCCTTTTAGAATTAAATGAGTTATACTCAGACCTATATGTCTATATAATCAAGGCTCACATAGAGGATATTTACACCTTTTTCTACCCCATAATTTACAAAGAGATGCATGAAACAATCATGCCTAGAGTCTCGAGAGGTGTCCTTTCTTCAATCCGACATGGATGGGGGCTGTTTTATTCTACCCAAATTATACATTGACCATGATGGAAGGGATTCTCACACATCCTCTACAACTTCCATACTATGTATCCAGACAAACTTGTAGAACAAGAAGTTGCATACCAAATTTGCAATGGTATAGCTAGGCAAGTGCAAGGATAAAAATCTCGAACTCATCCATCCTTATAAGTTATTGTTGTATGTAGGGAATTTAAAATATGTCCTAATTTGAATGCAAAAACAACTCATCGAAACTCATTATATTTTCCCCATCATCCCTTAAGGAAATATGACCCAAGAAAAAGAGTGGCCAAACACTTGGAGTCACTTAAAGGGAAAATTAGCATACCATATGCTCATGAGGCGAATACAAATGACTAGGTCTAGATTACCCAGACAAATGATAACCTCATCAGATAAGACATGGAGTTGGCAGGGCAATTCCTCCTCTAAGAGGAATAATAAGAAGGGTATTCACAAAAAGGAAAGAACTTGGTCATTTAGAGCCTCTAAGACAAGCCTAGACCCAAACTTATCCAACTCCTCTGGATTTTTAGAGGCATAAGAAACACAATAGGAAAAGAGGTCACACCAAGGCCAAAAAAAAGAGATAGTTTGGTTTCATATGACATAACTTCCTCAAATGATGAGGAAGATCCCATACAGTGTAGAGACTTCAATAGGACCATCACAAGAAGAGACTTTAGCAAGGCCATCACAAGCAAAACTAGTTTAGTCTACCCCTGCAAGTATAACTTCTCATAAACCTCAACAAGACTGGAATAAACAAGCTATGATTTCTCATAGGGAACAACCATATTGAGTAACCCAAAAGGAGCCCTTAATAAATATTGAATTCAATCCTAGAAATGGGACCTTAAAGAGAGTGACCAGAAAGAGAATGTCCACACAACAGGCCATTATTTGGCATGAGACATCAAAGGACCTCTTCTCTCTTACAAAGAAAAAGAAAGCCAAAGGATCCTAGGTAGCTCAATATGAGGAAGACCTAGTGTCTTATATACAAGCCTCAACTGAATTGGCAAGAGAGCTATTCGAGAGGAGTTTAGGCTAGGAACAAAGAGCTTGGAACTCAAGATAATGCCATTATTCCTAAAAACATTGCCTCAAATGTTGAAGAAGCTTTACTAAGCTTATATGATGTCATCAAAGAGAGCATTGAGGAAAAGAATAAGAAACAAGCCTACTCAAAGAAGACTAACACCATCATGGAGAAGATGGGTGTTATGCAAAAAATGTTGAAAATCATGGCTCATGTCATACAATAAGGGATTTGTAAAGACCTGCAGGTTGATATTTGGATGATATTGACATATGCCAATTATACAAAAGCAAGGCTAAGAGAGTGAACTAATCAAATGGGTAAGCTTCCATCTCAGCTAAATGACATAATTTCAGGAGGGACTCAACTATTCTCAAAGGCATCCATTACAGGAGTCCTCAAGGAGAACCAAAAATTAATATCCACTGATGAGTTTTCTGGGTTACTTAATCAATTTTTGGCCAAATTCTAGAGAAACATAACGAGAAGAAAATGAGGCGTGAGACACCTTCTAAGTAATTGAAATTGTTTCTCAAACTAAAGATAAATTCCAGAAAATTGAGACCTTGAAGGAGATAGTAGGGAAGGAAAAATCCACACAAAAGGACTTATTGGATAAAGCTCCTATACTCTTCAGGAAGCCAATTGTGGATGTGGTAAACATGGACAAAGACTAAAAAATTTGCAAGGAAGCCATCATTTCTCCTGCAGGAAAAGGCCAACTACAACATATCCATCACTGGAAGACCCACACAAGACCAACCAACTCAAGAGGCTCCTTTCCATGTGGACCCACCCAAAAGGATCCCATGATTAAGCAAGAGCTGCAATGAATCCTTGGCTAATTTTTTATTTTGTCATATTAACCTTTATCATTGTAATTATCCTAACATAAGTCAGTCAGGATATTTTTGAACGACTAGGTTGTTGGCCATATTCTTAAATTTGTTGCAAATATCATTCAAATTGGGTAGTAAAGGATGGCCTAAAATTGTATAAATAGACCTATCTCCAATATAAAAAAGGGGAGATGATTTTGTGCTTGCCAATTTGAACATTAACTCATCTTTGGTTGATATTGTCATAGTTTCATTTTCCTCTTTTGTTGGAAATTTATGTGTTAGGAATTCTTGATGTTTGAATGTATTTTTCATTGCTTCCTAGGTGATCTTTTAAATAGTGATGTGCAAGTTTAGAATAAAATCACCATAACATGTTATAGATTGGATTAATCAGATAAATGTGCAATTCAACAATTTAATTGGTAAATCTAACTTCCAATATGGCTAGGTTTTAAATCTCCTTTGAATTTCCACATCAATAGCATTCAAATTTGAGTCCAAACTATATTTGTTACTCCTAGTTAACAAGGAAAGCATGTTATTTCCAACAATCAGGCATCAAGTGTTTAAAACAATTGGTTTCATTAGTTTTCTCTGCCTTTCCTTTTCCTTTTGTTTCTTTGAGCTATCCCCTTAGATTAAATTAGTTTAAGAGGTCTTCAAAGCTAAATCAAGTGAAAGAAGTGCAGGAGTAACACTAGAAGGACTAATAGTCTAGTAAACACCCTCAATATTGGTCTAAGTAACTAATACCCTGTAACTCATGCCTTGAATCACATTCCGAGTGGTTCCAAAATGAGGACATAAGAGCATGTCATTTCTCTTTCTGACTGTGTCATTTTTATATATCAACAATACCTTAATTAGCTTCATAGGTGTAGACATCTATAATTATGCCCGAGCAATTTAAATACTTAAATTCCGCTAATTATCTCATTTCCGCAAATTGACGACATATTGTCAATAACACTCATCTTCTCTTCCATTGTCGTTAATTGATTACATTACACTAATTAATTAATTCGCCTATTCAACACATACCTTAATTAATGACCTTTCGTTAATCAACACCTTATGTTTAGTCTAATTAATTATTATTAATTAATTAGCCTCCCTTCTCATTAAATCAATAAATCATTATTTAATTGGTTTAAATCCCTTTTAATGGTCCAAATCACACTAATATCCATCTAAAAACTCATAAAAGCTTACACATGTATTTATTAATCATCTTGATTAATTAATGCACCCCCTTTATCCACATGAGCCACTTGAGGACAAATAAACCCTCCAAAAGCTAACTCAACCTCATCTAACCCCCCATCCATAACTAACTCTACATCTCCATTTATCCCACATTCATGAGGATGTGTTGAATCATTTATCCTTTGGGCTATATAAAGAGCCCTCCTCCTACTTTTATACCTACACCTAAATCTCTCAAGAGACAAAAGTAAGCACATAGTTTCATACTAATAGCCTTTTGTCATTTCTTGAGCCCTCCATCCTCCATTCTGAAGAGCTAAGCCTCACACCCAAGCATCCATCAAGGATCATAGCAAGAAAACATGGTTCGATTGCCATTTGGACTATTTAGGTCCATTTTAAATGTTTAATTTAGGCAATTAAAGGGGAATAGAGTTCATGCATTTACATTTTGTTTTGATTAAGTTCAAGGTTATTAATGTTTAAAGGGTAGGACTTGCTCATTTCTCCATCATGATGGTGCATATTACCCATTTTTAACTAGGTTAGTGAGCTATTTTAAGGTGGTAGCTTTTGTGCTTTAAGTTTGGTTAAATTTGTAGAAACACTTGCACACATTTGGCACTCGGTGGGACCCTTAGTCCCATGGCATTTTAGTTTATGTTTCTTTGTTTTGGCTAACTTTTGATATGCACATGTAGTAATTAATGTCCATTTTCTTGGACTTTTTGCTCATTTGATATGCATAACTTCATGTTCATAGCCATAATTGTAATGGGTTATTGCCATTCTTAAGCCATCTTGTGAAAATTTGAGATATTGTGAGTTTTCTTGGGTTTGCTGCCGTATTTTTGTTACTGTGTCCGACGCAAGCACAATTTTAGGGGCACATGCGTGATTTTCGTGGTACGAGACATGGTTTTTGAGGTGCACATATCTCTCTAGTGGCGCAGGTGTAATGTTAAAATCTGTCATTCTCGTCTGGCCGACTTCAGGCGCATGCACACTAACCATGGCGCACATACCCTAACTAGCGTGTAGGTGCACTAACCCGGGTGCACACGTCATTTCATATTGTACCTTCACTGCATACTAAAACTTGTTAGATCGGCGCACATGCCCTAACCAAGGTGCACATGCGGTTTAGTGGCGCAGGTATATTTTTCTGGTAATACGGTTATTCTATCTGTTTTTCTTTTTTTTTTCTCAGAGTAGCACATATGCTATTTTTGTGGCGCACACACCTCTCTGGTGGCACAGGTGTTTAATAGATCTAAAAATTCCATAGAGTGGTGCAGGTACTATTTTAGGGCGCATGCACTGTTTTTGTAGTGCACACATCTCTCGGGTGGTGCAGGTACACTGTGTGCCGAAAAAAACCTTTGGTGGTGCATATGCCCTAACCCACGCGCAGGTGCTTGAAAAAGGGGCGCAGGTGTCTGTTTGCATTTTTTGACATTAACGTGTTGATGTGCTAACATTCTTGCAGGTTTATCTAATCATATATTTGTCTTTGTAGGCTATTTTTACATGTTTGTATTTGATTAGGTAATATTTTACATTGTTTACTTATAGGATTAAGATCGCGTATGCTCTTCTCTCGCGTCCCTTGGGAGATCTTGGGAATCAGAAATGATTCTTAAGTCCTTTGATGCTTTGAGATTGTTAAGGGTATTTGATTTGGAATTGGTTAATTGACATAGTTGAATTAAAGTGTTGTTCCATTTGGTTATCTTTTGGGATTTGTGAAGACATCATGTATGCTCTTCTCTTGCATCCTTGGATGATCTGGAGAATTAGAAATGATGCCTTCTCTTTTGATGGGAAACTACTAAACATCGTCATACAGACCAAAATTCTTGTCAAAGAACGAAGGAATCGAAACAAAAGTCAGAAAACTACTAATACAATTGTTATACAGGTTGTCAAACGGTGTTCGAGCAAACCACATCTAATTAAAAAAGATAAAAAGAACAACATATTCAAAACACTATATTGTAGGTTTCGAAAAAGGGTACGTCCCTCTCCGCTCAACTGGAACATAACCCCTTTGGCATAACACCTTAAGCTATAACAATGGGGGTGGTTCTAGGAACCCCAAAGTATTCCACGCAAGAGGGAACCTTGTGGATGAAACGGGAAGTGCTCGCACTACCTATCTGACTAGTAAATCCTTTGTGAGATAGAGTTACAAGTTGTCCCTACGCGACCCTTTTAAGTACACATTTGGATGCATTTATTGCCCACTATGCTTGAAGGGGGAAAAGTTAAGATACTCCCAAGATAGTCGGGACTATTTGGGTAAATCATCCCGCTCGTGGATAATCTTTGTAGCACCTAGGATGAGAGAACCACCTAGGAAGATATACTTTGGCTAGGAGCCCACTTTGACCATTCTAAAAATAGTGTTGAGTTGTGAACCATATTTTCATTGTGAAACGTGGGACGTGTTACTTTCACTTAGTTTTTACTTGCCTTAGGGCGAGGTGAAACTTTGCCGAAGTAAGGCCAGCATTTTTCATCTTTTTGTTGATTTGCTTCCTTCACATTCTTTTGACACTTTGTTGATCAAAAGAAGGGTGACTACCTTTGTGTTACCAATTGATTGTTTTTGTCACTTTTTTGTTCGTTTACGCCCATCCATGTTTGCGGCTGGGTTAGTTAAATGTCTAAAGTGTGTAGAGGAATTTTCACTTCATTGGTAGCCAATTGTAATCTTGAAACCCATGTCAAGATCGTCATTATAGTTAGGCATGGTTCATCACCGCATACTTCCTTAGAGGAGTTAACTTGTTTGTATCGTATCACTACAATTTCGATATTTATGTCTTGTTTCTTGTAAACTCGACATAAATACCTATATTGTAAGGTTACGCTACACACATTTTTAACTATTCCTAGCTATACTTTGAGATTTTTAGTTCGGTTCTATTATTACCTCGATTTCAAAGAGTGCTAGGTATTACCATTTGTGTGTGTTATATCAATAACACCTTGATATCAATACTTCACTTTCTCGCAAAGTGAGTTAACATATCTTGGTGATATTGTTGTGTCATTTGCGAATTGTAATTGACACTTTTTGAGATAGAGGTCTTAATCGAGTTTGAGCTTGCTCATCATATATCTTGATTGGGAGATCACATTGACTTCTTGTATTTACTTACGTTTTGTTCATCCCCTTGAACTTGGCATAAGTGAAAACATTTTGTTGAACATCTTGCGACGTGAAACTACTCTTTGAAACGTAGTCTAGAAGGTACTTCATTTGATCAGGTTTTAATACCAAACGCTTGTATCACTGGTGATTTATCACTCTATCACATTGGTATTCTCACATTGTTGACTTATTTATACTCTTAACAAATACATTTTGCATTTCACTTAGGGGTAGTCACTAAGCTCGAACACATCTACAACTCACCCTAGTGAAACTATCACGAAAACATGGCTCCTAAAACACGTCTAGGGTTAAAGAAATAGACATACGAGGAACAATAAGCACAAGCTTGGGAAACCTCTAACAGACAAGGGTCAAACCCCTTCATTGGACATGACCTAGGACCACTATTTTCTGCAGAAAAGGAAACAGAAGAGATGGTCGACCATAGTGGAAATGAGTTAGAATCACCACACGCGGACTTTGATTTTGACCCCACTCTACTGAATTTCTCCTTAGAAACAAAGATAGAGTGTTGGCATGGGTCATGGAATTGGGGGCCAAATTACCCACCAAGAATGAACCAGTATTACCTGTAAATGATGCTACTGAGGAAGAACATCCCCTTATCAATATGGAAGATATTTTAACAGGCGGACATGCTTTCACTTCTTACGCAGAAAATCATAAAGTAGTCGGGCATAGAATGTCGTTTATCAAAGTTCCATAAAGAAACAAGATAGAACATGAGACAGGAGAAGAACCTCCACAATATGAGGAAGAGGAACCTTTAGAAGAAGAAACAACAAACCAAGCCACAATCCAACAACAAATCAGTAACCTAAGCCAAAAACTAGCTTTTCTTACTTCCCATGTACAGAAAGATGCAAACAAGAACGTTCAAAAGTTGAGGCCGAAGGTTAAGATCAATGAACTCCATCGGGAAAACCAAGGAGAAGAAGACACAGGGTATCATCATGTATACATCCCCGCTTCTCCCACTAAAGAACAATTGCTCGCACAAGAAGTGCAGTCTATGAAAGTGACACTTGTGAGCTTACAAGAGAGCAATATAGGGAGCATCAGGAAATATCAATACGAAGAATTATGCCCCTATCCTTTTGACAAGATAATGACCCTTCAACCCTTTCCAAAGAAATTTGATATGCCAAAGTTCGACAAATACAAAGGAAAAGGAGACCCAAGGGATCATGTTAAAGATTTCTACATGGCATGTCAAGAGGTGTCTTATAGTGACAATTACCTCATCATAATTTTTCCCAAGAGTCTCGGAGGTCAAGCATTGGAATGGTTTACACGCTTACCACGAGGATCAATTTTCACCTGGCTAGAATTGGTAGAAAGATTCGTGTGTCACTTCTCATATAACATAGAGAGTGATGTCACCATGGCAGACTTGTGTGGAGCCAAGAAATGCCCAAATGAGACCTTCGCCAACTTCCTCCAATGGTGGAGAGGGATAGCTAGTCACTTCCCTTGCGCTTTCCCTGAAAAGCAAAGTTGGTCAGTATTTTTATTCCCAATCTCAACCTGGATATAGCTTTCCACCTCCAAATGCATTGTGTTTATACTTTTGAGGAGGTTATCGAGAAATGGATTTAGATAGAAAAGGCTCTCATTGCCAAAGGCACCCTCAAAAACCAATCTAAAGACAACCAAAGTGTCAAACCCACGAGAAAAGCTGAAGATCTTTAACAAAAAAAAATGTGGTGGGAGACAGAATCACTGATTCCAAATGTGTTCAGACACCCAAACCGGTCAACCTTTTAAACTAACCAAGGGCCCAATTCAACCACCACCAAAGCAAAGAACATTCACCTCTCTCAATGAACCGTTGTCAGTCATACTAAAATAGTTGGATGCAGCCCACATGATGACCTATCCTACAACGCAACCATTTGATGACAACGCTCTGAAACCTTCATGGTATAAGGAGCATGAATATTGTGAAATGCATCGCGTCATTAAAGGACATAAGACAGACAAATGTCTACGGCTTCGCCATTATATTCAGGACCTCATTGACAACGGGGAGATAGAGGTGGATAACCCTGGAAAAACACAAACACCTAACGAGAAAATGGGGATTTATAAAGAACCATTCCCCAAGCATGAAAAGTCGGAAAATTCAAAGCCGGATTGGGGAGAGTCATCCCAAACTTATAAGGTCGTGAATTACTTGTATACCAAAGAGATAACAATCATTATGATTTTCTTATCGGATGTATTCACTCTCCTACCAACCGCGTCAATACCATCCAGATCAAGGGAAAGGACTACGCTGCTAAGAACAAGGCGTGCCCACCTCGTGATTCCGAAACCTCCTCCATCGACCCCGCATACCGGTAAATATAACCTTTTATAACAACTTGAAAAGACATCTGCTAAGATTTTGATCTTAGATCTTCTCAAGATATCCAATGTGCATAAGGACATTCTGTATCAAACTCTTCAAGGGTCGGGAGTGCCTTTAGAAGTCGATCCTGCACACCTTCAAGCCACGGTGGAAAACATCGCACCAAGTGAACATCTCGCTTTCAACCATAGGGAAATCCCTACTGAGAATCCGACACATAATCTTCCCTTATACATTGAGGTAGTTGTCACCCGCAGGAAAATCAAATGGGTGCTTGTGGATAACAGATATGGGTTGAACATCTGCACGCTAAAGTTGGTCAAACAATTGGGACATACAGAGGAAGATCTTGAGTCCCATATCATCACTATCACCACATACGACAACGCAGAAAGGGAATCAGTAGGTACCATCACACTGCCTATGGAAGTAGGTCCCACTTATCATCAGACAAAGTTTCACGTCCTAGACTTGGAACTTCCATATAACATGCTTCTAGGCCGACCATGGATTCATGCCATGCAGGTCGTGCCATCAACATTTCATCAATGCATCAAGTTGAAGCATGAGGGACATACGGTTATGATACCTAGGAGATTCAGAGCCCTTCACTCATTATAGAGCTCTCAATAGCTTTGCATGGAAGGGTACATACGCATGTCCCTCTACAAATATAGCTGTCCCTCTTCAGTCTGAGGCCATGGAATCCCGGGTAGATTTGGATTCTCTTAGTTCTTGCACTCATGGGGCATCTACTTCAACATCTCCATTTGATTCATGGGAGATGAAAATTCTGGAATATGGTTGTGGGGAGTATAATGTACAACAAGCGCTCTTGGTTTCTGACCTCTCATTGTCACCCAAGACTAGAGGTCGACCCAACTACCACTTCAGGAGACCTAGAGAGGAACACACTATTGGGTTGTTCCTACCTGGAGGCTTGTTAGCTGAGGAGAAATTGCTTGATCAACCTACTACTTGGGTCCCTGAGGACACTCAGCCATCCTGTTATTGAACCCTGGAATATGAAAATTCTAGTAAAATGATGTACTCCATGGGCTATAAAGGCCTGGGATGTGGGAGGAATGAACAAGGACAAAGAGAACCGGTCCCTCTTCCACATTTCAAAATAGAAAGATATGGCATTGGGATTCGCCCTTATGGTGCACACCCCAATGATCAAGATGCAACTTGTTCTGAGTATGGGGATAGCTCTGATTATCTAGACAATGATATGGATTCCCATTTTAGCCAATATGAGGATCTAGCCTCCACGAACCTTTTCATGAACAATGTTGTCCTAACCTTAACCCCCACAGAACCAACCCTTTACCTTGTATACCCTTCCCTTGTTGAATGGTACCAACAATGTCACGTGCCACTAGATTTAATCGAGAATGACGAGGCTATTACAAAGTTCATGGGCATAAGGGATACAATCCCCATTGGAGATCACAAGAAAGGTTTCTTTATCAACTTAGACACCTCTGCCTACTTCAGCGAGGAGGCTAAACTTCATGGTCAGCAAAATCTAAAGAAAAGAGAGGGCAAAAGTTCTAAACAAAAGCCTCGGAAAAAATCGAAGTCCAAGTCACACGGTGAAAACTTCTTTGAGGCACCGGGCCGACAAACAAATAAGAAAATAAAAGGATAAACAAAGTGACCACGCCAAGGATGAAAATCTCGTGGAGACATCTTTGGATGAAGATCTCAACCTACCTCCCGATCCTACGTGGATGGAGGCTTTATCAAAATTGTTAGTCAAACAAACCATTGATGTCAATATTGGTACCGAAGAAGATCCCAAGATACTAAAATTGGGAGCATCACTCTCGGCTAGAGAGAAAAAGATGTTCACTATGCTGTTGCGAGAGTTTATTGATGTGTTCGCATGGTCTTACAAAGACATGCCCGACTTAGATCCAACTTTGGTCGTGCACAACCTAGTTGTGCATGCAGATGCTAAGCCTATCAAATAAAAGCTCTGAAAGATGCACCCAAGAGTGGCCCTGTTGGTTAAAGAAGAGTTGGAAAGATTGCTTTGAAGGATTCATCAAACCAATTAATTATTCGAATGGATATCGAACATTATTCTGTCCGAAGAAACCTATCGCATCCGACTTGCACGAATTTTAGGGACATCAATAAAGCTTGCCCTAAAGATGATTTTCCACTGCCCAACATTGATATGATTGTTGACTCAACGGCAGGGTACGAAATGCTATCACTCATGGATGGTTTTTCAGGTTATAATCAAATTAAGATTCATTGAAGAGGACCAACACAAAACAGCTTTTACGACTCCTTGGGGCACATTCTGCTATCAGGTGATGCCATTTGGCCTTAAGAATGCAGGAGCTACCTATCCGGGCCATGATAGTAATCTTTCATGATATGATTCATGATATCATGGAGGATCATTGCGTAGATGACATCCTCCAAAACAAGAGAGGATCATCCTATTATTTTTGGCGTATCTTTGAACGCCCTGCGAGAATACAAAGTCAGTGAATCCAAAGAAATTTGTCTTGAGTGTGCTATTCGGGAAACTATTGGGCTTCATTGTGTCATGCCGAGGTATTGAGGTAGACCTTGTTAAAGTGTACGTTATCACTGAAATGCCTCCACCTAAGAATTTCAAGCAATTGTGTAGCTTACAGGGCAAAATTCAAGCCATTCACCACTTTATCTCCCAAACTTACAGATAAATGTCACTCATTCACCCACTTGCTTAAAAAGGATGTCGCTTTCATTTGGGGACCCGAGCAAACAAGACAAGCCTTTGCTTTGCTTAAATAGTACCTAGCTAATCCACTTGTCTTCATGCCTCCCACTCTAGGAGAACCACTTTTGCTCTATATTTCTGCTACACAATTTGCTATTGGTGTGTTGCTCACCCAATACGACCTTAGCCATAAGGAGAAAGTGGTGTACTATCTGAGTCGCACCCTCATCACCTATGAGCTTAATTATCCTTAAATTGAAAAGGCTTGCTTGGTTGTTGTTTTTACCTTTCAAAAACTTTGCCATTACCTGTTGAATACTAAGACCAAGCTCATATCCAAGGTCGACCCACTCAAGTATTTTTGTCCAAACCTACCCTCATGGGAAGAATGGCTAATTGGATCATTCTACTCAGTGAGTTTGACATAGAATTTGTCCATCAAAAATCAATTAAAGGACAAGTACTTGTAGACCAGCTAGCGGAAGCACCCTTGCAAAGCATGAAACCTTTGAACTGGATCTACCAGATGCCTCCTTGCTCTACATTGAAGAATATGTCATGTGGCAGATACATTTTGATGGATCATTTACATTTCATGGTTCAGGTGCAGGAGTGGTCCTTATTACTCCTTCAGGTGATCCTATACTGCAGGCTTTTTGCCTGGGCTTCCCTTGCACAAACAACATTGCAGAATATGAGGCACTCATTACAGGATGAAACTAGCCATCAAGTGGAATGTTCATCATGTTAAGGTTGTAGGTGATTCGTAGTTAATCATCAAATAGGTTAATGATGAATATAAGGTTAAGGATGACAAGCTCATACCTTACAAAAAGTTAGTGGAAACTCTAAAGGAGTATTTTGTGCACATTACCTTTGAGCAAATCCCAAGAGCACGCAGAACTGATCGGCGGATGTCATGGCAACGGTGGGCTCTATGCTTTGTATTCCACTAGGGAATAATGATATGCCATTCTTCATAGAAAATCTATGCCACCCGCATATGACATGCCGAATATTGTTTGGATTGTGAGGTTGTTGGTCCCCATTCCCCATAAGTACGAACCCATTTTCACCTATCTTAAGGACAACACTTTCCCTCCGATATCTCCCATTCGAAAAGCAAATCCACGATTTTCCGAGATAGCCCGTTACACCCTTTTAAGAGTACACTTTATCGTCATGGCTACGATGGGAATCTATTACGTTGTTTGGATGTGATGAAGTCAATCCAGCAATCAAAGAAGTGTGCGAAGGGGTATGTGGAGCACAAACAAATGGAATGGTCTTGGCTAAGAAAGCTGTTGAGAGTAGGTTACTATTGGCCTACTATGGAAATTGATTATTTTGCAATTATGTTATAAAATGTGTACTTTGCCAAAAGTATGGAAATTTCATCCATGCTTTGTCATAACCATTGCAACCTATCACTACCCCATGGCCATTCTCCAAGAGGGGACTTGATCTAATAGAAAAACTTACTCCTACCTCATCGATGGTCATACACATATCATCACCACCACATAATATTTTACAAAATGGGTAGAGGATGTCCCTTTAACCTATGTCACAGAGCAAAGATTTATAAATTCATCATGAATCACATTATTTGCCGATATGGTATTCTATGACCATCACATGAGATAATGGGAAGTCATTTAAGAACAAAACTATGAAAGGTATTTGCCAATGGTTCCAAATCAGATTAAAATGGTCCACACCATATTATCCTCAAGGTAATGGACAAGCCGAGGCAACAAACAAGACTTTGCTACGGATTATGGAGAAGATGGTCGGTAAGACAGTCGAAACCGACACTGTAAATCCATCCGGCCCTTTGGGTGTACCGAACATCCATTCACACTCCTACGTGTGCAACACCATATTCCCTAGTGTTCGGGACATAATCTATCATCCCCTTAGAGATCGAACTTCCGTCCCGAGAATCTCTCTTCGAGACTATCTGAATAAGGATGAAGATTATTGAGTGTGCAAGACTAGCTAAGTTAGAATTACTAGATGAGAGGCGCATTCGCACTCTTAATCACCTAAAAGTATATCAACACAGAGTCTCCAAAAACTATAACAAGAGAATCATCCCTCGTCAGTTTGAGGTTGGTGATTTAGTCATGAAGGAGAACCAGTTCAACATCGGAGAGGAGCGCGAAAAGAAAGGGAAGTTCGAACCACATTGGTTAGGACCCTATGTCATAGTCGTCAAGTATGGCACATGGGCGTACAAACTGGCTCACCCCAATGGTGATGAGCTCTGGGAGCCCATGAATGCCATGCACCTTAAGAGTTTCTATGCTTGAACATGGCACAAGGATGTTAAAAATCAAAAAATTCAAAAACATAAAAAATCAGAAACAGAAAAAGAGAAAACAAGTCATCCACTAGTGAAAACCACGTAATTGTGGCACTTTGGACAAGTCCTTGGGTGAAAACCGGTTTCCGGCACCTTGAGAGGATTCATTGTTCACAAGCATTTTGTGTTAGGAGGGTAGTTGTCTTTGGCCTAGACCTAGTTCTGCCTTCAAGATTCCTTGTGCACACCATCCTGTCTAGCCTTGATCGGCTTCTTTGTCTTCTATTAAATGCCTCAGTAAAGGGCGTGGTCTTTCGCTATCTCCCATCTTACGTTGGGGAAACTCAATGATTTCACCTTCTTGTTCATAAATGCATGGCTTCTTCCCTTGTATATTCCCCATCTAACGCTGGGGGCATCCACGCTTTCTTGGTTACCTGCACATAGCTTTGGAAAACCGTCAAAAACACAAAAACAATAGAAAATTGTTTCACAAAACACAAAAACAATAGAAAATTGTTTCGACAAAAACCTAAACAATAGAAAATAGTCCATGAAAACATATCTTACAAAAACATTTACTGGCATTGTCTTGTTTCCTTGCTTTGCTTGTTGCTTGTATAGTGTTTTGCATTCTTGCTTTTGGGTTGTTTGTTGCTTGGGCGTACTTTGTTAGGATTCATATTTTCTTGCTTAGATTAGATTTATTCTTGCTTGTGCATATTGCGGTAAGTTTTTGCATACTGGTTAATCTTAGGAGATCATGATGTAATGTGTTAATTCATTATGTTCTTTCTTGGCATTTGATTGTGTTTGTTACATGTTAATAAAGCATGGTGAATCATGGTGTATTACATTAATTCCTAGTGTTCTTTGTTAGCATTTGGTTGTGTTTATTGTATGTGCTATGTTTTGTTATCATTCACATCACATTACCATTATTATCATCACATCTAACATCATCTATGCATCATATATAAAAAAAATGCTAAGTTTTACATCATGCATGTATGCTAAGCTAATCATCACATATCGTATCATCAATGGGGGCAAGAGGGGTTGCGCATGATCAAAAATCTATCCCCCGCACCAATATCATCATATCATCCCGTCCATATACATCAAAAATAACACATGGGAAACACATTTGATATCATCTAAGGATCTATCATCTAAAACACATGTATACATCAAACATCGTAATCGGATACATATAAAGTACAACATCATAACACATCCATAAGTCTTTGAATCAAAACACGCAACATGCAATGAGAATCAACATATAGTAATTTCTGAAAAGGGGTATTTCACATCATAGAATTATGCCCACTTGTGTCACATGCATCAAAGTACAACAACAATAAAATACATCATCTCATAACCATGTGTATCTGAGCCAAAACAAAGTAATCCTCATATATATACATGTGTGTCAAATATACATCTATATCAAAAATGGATACAAATCAGTGCTCTATATCAAAAATGCCTTCAGTTGAGGCGTACAAAGATGATACATAAAAAATGTTTGTATACATACATACAATGTCCATATAGGTACTCAATACAAATACATCATCGATACACAATGCCATCAAAAGGGGCATGTATCTGAAAGAATCAAGCCTTCATCATGAGGCATCATAAAAATACATGTATAACATAAACTGTACATCAAAATTGGCCTTCATAAGAGGCATACATACAAAAGAATCTGTACAACAAAAATGTGGCTCTCAACCATAGCTCTCACCCTTGTCGGGGCTCCCATATCTCTGTCCTCTGACGCCGGAACACCGTAGTTTGGGATGGCCTTTGGTTTGGCCGGTTGCTCTCGATAAAGGTGTCTAACTCGATCGGTGGAATGACCAGATCTCGTGATCGAGAGCCCGATGCACTCGACCACGATAGGTTTGTGGTAGTGCCACTCGCTACTCGTGGCACCACTCTATAATATGCAGTCTTGTAGAAGAGGGCCTCATTACCAAGCCTAGTGGCATCGCGTATCGGTCGCATCTCCCGGAGGTGAGCGCCGCCTAAAGGGTAGTATCTCACTCACTGCAACTCGGCCCAAGTCTACCTCGGCACTGTCGGAGGAAACAACCTCTCGATCTCTCTCTGTGGTCATCGCTGCAGCGGCTCAATGCGGGCTTGGTCCCTCTGTGTTAATAAGGCTTGTGATCGTGTATACACATGATCTCTCTGTGTAACCACCATGCACACATGTGACTGGGACTGATGAAGGAGGCTCAATATTTGCGCCCCTATGTAGTCAGTTTCTCTCGGATCTAGCTCTACCATGCTACTCTATCATCTCCCGGCCCGGTCGAGGCCTCGAGCACGGTCCCTGCTCTGAAAGTAACGTCACAATGTGAGCTCAGGCCTCATCGCGCTCTGTTATAGCTGTCACGCACCAACCTCGAGCCTCGTCTCTCTCCACTCTGGTTATGTCTCTCTCAACTACGAGTTGTTGTACCTATACCTATATTGTGGCTGTCTACACCACTAGCTGGGAGGCTGTGTGTGCCTTAGGGGTTGGTCCCTGAGGTGCTCTAGAAGACTGCCCCTACTAAAAAACCCTACCTCTGGGTGGCTGCATGGCTTCTGTACTGGGCCCTACGGCCTCGGTCCCTGTGCCTATGGGGCACCCTGTCCATCATGTGGGATACCATCAAAGGGATCCTTTGGGTCTGGCCCTAGTGCCATTGCTCTAGCCCTGCACTCTGCCCCATGCCATACCTCTACGGGTGGGTGAATACCTGCTACCCAAGCTGCCTCTGGAATAGTGAGACGTCGGGGTTACACTCGCGCGCCACCATGCTACATAATTAGTTGTGGTCCCCGGGTCTCTCACCTGTCATAATGGGTCCCATGCCTGGGGGACCACCTATGTGAAACTAGCCCTAGCTCGGGCCACTAATATATGAGGCCCCATGGTCTGCCTCTTTGTGTCCCTGCATGTATGCCGGATATCGGTTGGGGACCCCAAGTACTTACCAAGTGCCGCTTATGTTATCCCGTGAAATTGACAAGGGCAATTTTACCAATAACCATACGGAAAATTTTGTTCCGATCCCTCGTTAGGGATCCCTTGTGTTCGAAATGTTGTAAAATCCCTTCCCAGGAAATCTCGTTTCGAACTTGGTCTTTTCAAGCCTTTTTTTGGTGGCGCATGAAATATCATTGTAACACTAACTTTTGATGCGCCCTTAAAAGCCTTTGGTGCATGGTTTTCCATGTTAACACATCTTTCGGTGCGCCAAAGGATGTTGAGTCTCTTTTGCGTGCGCCAAGGCGCATGCGCTTGTGTTGATACAACTTGTGTTGCGCCACTCTTTGGTGCGCCAAAGGGCGCACATAATCCCGTGTCGACAATAGATTTGGTGTGCCAAGGGCGCGCTTTATCTCATGTTGGCAGATGCTTTGATGCGCCAAAGGGCGCATCCCTTCCCGTGTCGACAACAAATCTCCTGCGCCTTTGAAAAAGTGGTTGGCGCATTTATGTCCAGTTTTTCTATATATATATGGTTTGCGCGCCCAAATGTCATTTTCACTTTTGTTGAGCACGTGATCGTTCTGAACTTGTCAGCCTCTGCTCCGTCGTTTTCATCGTCCTGTGGACCCGTTGCAACTTTTGCTATATATCCAGGTAAGAGGTGTTATTTCTCTCTTGTGCGTTTTGTGCTTTCATTTCCTGGTGTGTTCCTGGTTTGGTTCTTGCTTGTTGGGTGGTTGTTTATATGTAAATGTGTTGGCCTAGCCTCCTCCGTTTGCTGTCTGCCCCCCATGCTATCCTTCCTCTTTCCAGATCTGCTGGAGAAGGTCATTTTCTTGAAACCATGGTTATAATCCTCTTGGTTTTAACCGTTTCGTTTGCCCACTGAGCATGTTAAAAAAGAGAGGAGAAGAAATCTATGAATCATGTAAAAACCCCTTTTAAGAGTTCGAGCTTTTTTTTCTCCTTATGCGCGTCTGTCACCCCTGCAACACTAAGAACAGTTGCGCCCCCATGGCGCATCTACCCGCCCTGTTACAAGAGCAAAATCCACGCCAATGGCGCACCCTTTCGGCCTGCTGCATCATGAGCTCATGCGCCCTCAAGGCGCGCCTTTTCCGCGTGCTACAAGTGCTGAAACTGCGCCCCAATGGCGCACCATCCGTCCATGTTGCATCCCTTTTCCATGCGCCCATGGCGCACCCAGCTTCCATGCAACAAAATTTTTTTCCGCGCTAAGTATGAAGCTATAAAGGCGCAGGCGCATCCCCGATTGCAATAACACCATGTTGTGTGAGTTTTTCGTGCGCATTGCGCCATATTCCCATATCATCTCTGAGCAAAGACATCGAGAAGCAGGCAACCCCCTTTCGGCCGCAGGATGACGATGACGAGTAGCTTCTGCTTCTTCTTCTTCTTCTCTCTATTCTCCGACTTTCTTGTTGAAATGTCTAAAGTGTGTTGGCACAAATAATGACATCATCCATGTTGCATCATGGGATGATGTCATCCATCAAGTTGTCAAAAGTCAACATGACTTTTAGATATTTTGTAAATATCTTTGTAAATATTTGTTGGCTCCTTTTTTGCTTTCCTTCTCCTCTCTTCTATAAATACTGGAATACTTGTTGTATTCGGGGTGAACATTTTTTAGATGAAAATAGAAGTGAGGAGAGAAAGACTTTGAGCTTTCTTGTAACAGAAGAAAACAGTAATACAAATATTAAGACTTTGTGCTCAATAGCTGTGTTATGCATTAGATCTTCCTTACGTTAGATCTGTGTGTGTTTAATCTGTTGGATCCATATCTACTTTTCTGTCATTTGCTCATCAGTATTGCTTTGTTTATTTATGCAAGTAGGTTTGGCTCTATTTACTACCAACCCAAAAACATAAATCTTCTGACCTTTCTGCTTTGGAATTCATTTCTTTTCTTCCTTCGGATCTGTTCTTTCTCTTTTCCCTCTTTCATTCCTTTCTTTTCGCAGCCTGAAACACTCTGCTGGGATGAGATCCCAAACCCCCGAAGGCAGAATCTGTGAGACTTGCATAGGTTCCTGCTGGTAGAATAGCAATAAACCTGGGCCACGCTTCTTTGACTCAAAGAGGGGCTAAGCCCTGCACACTGTTGGCTCGTCTATCCATAGATCTGTCCAGGTGACAGATTTTCGGACCAACAGTTTTTGGTGACTCTGCTGGGGATCGAATAGATCTGTCAGATCTATGAGGGTAGTAAGATATAAAAATCAGAAAAAATCAAAAGATTGCTGCCTGTTTGCAAAATCTGAACTTTTTGTTAAAAATCCAAAAATTTGCAAAAGTGCTCAAACTGAAAATTTTTCTTCTGAGAGTCATAGATCTGGTCCAGTTAAAGATCTTTAGTTCGCTGAGTTTTTGAAAAAATCAGTATTTTGCCATAGATCTGAGTTTCTGACTGTTTGCAAAAAAGTTTGAAACCCTCTAAAAAAGTTAAAATCAGATCAGAAAATCAGCTTACTAATCTTCCCTGCCGTCTTATCCTCGTTGTAATTTGTCATTTAACCGCAATCGGTTTTCTGAAGAGGATAGTTTTTAAATATCTAGAAAAGTGCCTGCTGCTGGTTTTTGACAGAAAAACCAAAAAATCAGCAAGTACAACCAAAAAGAAAGTTTGAATCTGCGCCATAACATTGCAGATCTGGAAGGAACACTGGTGAGTGAACCTTTTACGCGCAGCAGGAGAGCCCGTGGAGAAGCTGATCCCACTTTCGATCTGCTTCAAAGGAACAATTTCAGCGTAACACCGGCTCGTTTTTCAGCACTAAGCTCGGCTAGTCGGTCATCCAGGAGTGTCTCACCTTCACGAAGAAAAAGTCTTTTGCAGGGGGCATCCACATCCCTTTGTAGTGCCTTCTGCTACTCTGGGCGGAACTACAATTCCAGCTCGTGTTCTCTTTCCGGCTTTTCAGATGGTGGTACCATGGGGAAACGTGATGGGTCCTTTGGCTTTACCACATCCAGT
Source organism: Taxus wallichiana var. yunnanensis (assembly GCA_018340775.1). Taxonomy (NCBI): domain Eukaryota; kingdom Viridiplantae; phylum Streptophyta; class Pinopsida; order Cupressales; family Taxaceae; genus Taxus; species Taxus wallichiana. Next base: position 674,997,099 of record CM031235.1, on the reverse strand, counting down.
TCACGCTCTCCCTCACGGAAATCGAAAGAATTTTCCCAAATTCGACGGGAGCGGAAATCAAAGCACGGATTCCCACATATCTGCATTCATTATGTCATGCAGTATTTTGGATGTGACCCACGAAGATGTGTCGGTTCGCCTTTTTCTGGAAACCCTACAAGGACCTGCGGCCGAATGGTTTCAGCATTTGCCGGCCGGATCTATCACCAGTTGGGCCACCTTGCGGGATGCTTTTGAAGATAGGTACAAGCCTTCAGAGGATGCGTTTGCATTATTATCACGAATCACTCACCTGAAAAAGGAGGCGAATGAGACCATGCGCGATTTTGTCACCCGGTTCAATGCACTAATCAACCGTGTCCCTGTTGCCATGCTTCCAACGCCGGAAAATCAAAAGTGTTTCTTCGTAAACGCTATGAGAAGGTTGTGTCAAATGCGCCTCCGATCATTGCTAAAAGAGGTAATCCTCTTCCTACTCAACTCCCTGGCAAAACTTTTACAAAGAAATCTTTTCCCCTATCTCTCCTCCAATCGGTCCTCTCACATTCCTACTAAGACCACCAATCCTATTCCATCATCGCGAAGTGAGGGACTCATTCCTTTACCAACGCAACCCTTGGCCACATTTGATATTATAGATCATGCAAAAAGACCAAGATCCAACTATCTCGAAGTTGAGTATCTTGATCAAACCCCGAACAGGTTGTAAGATTGACTAAGTATATCCAAAGTCAAGTTAAGTTATACCTAATCAGGCTTCCCCAAAAGGAATCCTTTCCACTCCCCCTGAATCCCATATAAATGTTGCTTCAACATCTGCGTCAGGCAAGATAGAGCCTTTCTATCTCTCTCTTCTGATCAATGGACACAAGCTGAGTAACTGCATAATTGATTCCGGGGCTTCTGATAATGTCATGCCGGCAAAAGTCGCCCATGCTTTGGGCCTCACTCTTACCAAACCTTTCGGCAGATGTTATTCCTTAGAAACTAAGCAAGTCCCGTTGGTTGGCCAAATCAAGGATGCGCAATTTGCATTTGCGGCTTTCCCGGATAAAAGAGTAAAAATGCAGGTCCTCGTTCTTTGACATTCGGCAACATATGGAATATTCTTTGGGAAGAAGTTTTTGCAAAGCAAAGTTGGTGGAGAAATTCATATGGTGGTCCAAAGCTAGAATTCGATCAAAGGCATAATGCGAGACTTTGGAGCCAGAATCACAAAAGAAATACTTGGTTACCAACTCTGAAGACCCCAAAGCTCAAATCCTTTTTGAATCATCAGGGATGGGGAATTACTTCTTATCTCTCGAGACAGAGATAAAGCACAGGCTGTTCTCATTCAGGAAGGAGATCTTAATAAGATCTGGACATTGCAATTCGATGGGAGCTGTGCAACTAGTGGATGTGGCGCTGGGGTCGTGTTAATATCTCCTGAGGAAGAAGTCATTCCTCTCTCTTTCAAATTGCAGTTTTTCAACACCAACAATACCGCTGAGTATGAATCTCTCTTACTCGGTATGCAAGCCGCAAAAGAAAGAGGAATAAAAAATCTAAAAGTACAAGGTGATGCTGAGCTAGTTGTAAATCAGGTCAAAAGGATTTACCAAGTGAAAAATGAAAGGCTCAGGCACTACCGTAACGCAGTATGGGACAGCATCGAAGAATTTGATGCCTTTTCAATAGGGGCAATTCCAAGAGCCCAAAATGACATGGCTGATTCATTGGCTGTTTCAGCATCTCTCATGCTCCCACATCCAGGTTTGAAAACAAACAAGTACACCATTGAGGTGGTTTTCCGCCCGAGCATACCAGACAATTCTCAGCATTGGCAGGTGTTCAATGATGATAATCAACTCATTGCCTTTCTGGAGAAGGCAGAAAATTTTAAAGAATTGCACTTTGAAGGTTCTACTTCCACTTGCCGTGAGTCAGTCACCGACCAAGGCAATGAATCTGAAGGTATCGATGGCATATGTCAGCTCAAGGGAAATAAAATTCCAAAGGGCCTGGTTTCTCTGGAACGCCTGTTCGACAGGCATGACCGTTTTGTAAAAAAGAAGAGGCGGGATGATCCTGACTCATCCCCAGAGACCGAACCAGTCAATTTAGGTTCGGAGGCACATCCGCAATTTGTGAACATCGGGAAATGTTGCACGCCAGAAGAAAAGCGAAAATTTGTCAAGTTGCTGAAAAAATATATGGATGTATTGGCATGGTCTTATGCCGATTTAAAGTCCTTCGAGGCCAAAGGACGTTCGGCCACGATATTTCGTTGAAAGACGATGCCAAAGCCTTCCGCCGAAGCGAGAGGCACTATAATCCCAAGATTTCGGTACCATCCGGGCCGATATTCGGAAGATGCTAGACGCAAGAATCATCTTCCTATCCATCATGAAGACTTGGGTAGCAAATATTGTACCGGTGCGCAAAAAAAAGGTGAAATACGCATCTGCGTAGACTTTAGAAACTTGAATCAAGCTTCACCGAAGGACAACTACCCTCTTCCGATAATGGATCAAGTTTCGCAAGCGAGAATCGGATCGAGATGATCTTGCCCATGCTTGACGGTTTTTGAGTTACAATCATATTGAAGTTTCACGAAGATCAGTTTAAAACAACATTCACTACTCCAGGGTACATTTGCCTACAATGCAGGATGCCTTTTGGCCTAACCAATCTTTGTGCTACTTTACTTTTCGTGGGCCATGGACTTTGCATTCAAAGGTATGATGGGGAAGGTCATTGTGGTTTATTTAGATGACCTGACTGTGTTCTCCAAACAACGAAGCGATCACTGTGATCACTTGGAGCAAGTGTTGGCTAGGTGCCGAGAACATGGGATTTCCCTAAACCCAAAAAAGTCTGTTTTTGGAGTCACGGAAGGGAAGTTGCTAGGCCATGTGGTCAGCAAAGAAGGGACAAAGATAGATACTGAAAGAGTTAAGGCTATTCAAAGCCTTACTCGCCTCTAAGCAAGCGGTGTTCATTCTTTCTTTGGAAAGGTGAACTTTCTCGCGTTTTTTCTCGACGACTTTGCGAGAAGACCCATCACATATTGAACATGATGAAGGGGTCACCAACTTTCAGATGGAGTGAAGAGGGGAAAAGGTCATTTGAAGAAATAAAAGCTTCCGTTGCCCATGCACCAGTCCTGGTATGTCCAGATTTCTCCAAGGACTTCATCATGTATAGTTATGCATCTGAGCATACTGTGTCTGCAATCTTAATGCAAAAGAATTCAGAAGACATTGAGTCCCCGATTGCATTCATGAGTTCTCCCCTCAAGCTTCACGAACTAAAGATGACTCAGTTGGAAAAGCACGCCTTTGCCGTTGTCAAAGCAGTGAAGAATTTCAGGTATTACATTCTAAACTCGCATACGGTGGTGCTGGTTCCAGACACGGCGGTGAAATCAATTCTAACTCAGCAGGAGTTAGGAAGCTTGTGAGGAAATTGGATCGCAAAGGTCCAGGAGTATGACCTGGATATTAAACCAACCAAGCTAGTAAGGGGCAAGGGCCTGTGTCAGCTAATGGCTGAAAACAAAGATTCAGAAAATCCTGATGAGAGGGGTGACTACATCGAAGAAGCACAGGACCGGCAAGAAGGGCCTGATTCTCTGCCTCTGGTTCTATTTGTTGCAACTAGTGATGAGTGGTACTCCGACATCGCTTTCTTCCTTACCTACGGCAAATGCCCGATGCACCTAACTACAAAGGAGAAGCGCACTATAAAGCTCGGGGAAATTAAACGTCATACGGGATGACGGCTTATATAAGCGCGGGATAGATGGCATCTTCCTGCGATGTGTCGACAAGCCCCAGCAAGTAAAACTACTGGAAAGTTTTCACAATTCAGCTTGTGGAGGGCATTTCTCTTCATCCGTAACTACACACAAGATCATTCGAGCCAGGTATTATTGGCCGACGCTCTTTCAAGATACAGCCACCTGGGTGGCGAAATGTGAACCCTGCCAACAATTTGTTGGCAAGCCCAAGCTGGCTGCCCTTCCCCTAAGGCCGATCATTATCAATGAACCATTCAGACAATGGGGAATTGATTTTATTGGCGCACTCAATCCTCAATCGAGTGCTGGACATAGCTATGTCCTTATAGACAACGGATTACTTCACCAAGTGGGTGGAAGCCATACCTGTCAAGCATGCCACTTCTGAGGTGGTTTGCAATTTCATTAAAGAAAATATCATTGTCAGGTTCGGCGTTCCAAACAAAATCGTTGCTGATAATGCTTCTAACTTCTCCTCACGAGAAGTTATTAGTTTTTGCTATGAATATGGGATAACCTTGGCTCACGCATCCGACTATTATCCTCAGGGAAATGGTCAAGCGGAATCCAGCAACAAGAACTTGGTGGCCATCATACGAAAACTGGTGGAATCAAATCAGCGGATGTGGCACAAGTCTTTGTACGACGCTTTGTGGGCGGACCGCATTACTCCCAAGAGATCTCTTGGCATGTCACCTTTTCAAGTGTTATATGGCACTGATGCCGAGCTTCCCATTTCTGCGGAACTTCCTGCTCTGCGCTTGGCACGAGCCATTGAAGATGAAACTTTCCAAAGTTCTCTTGAAAAGAGAATCATGTATCTGGCAGAACTTGAAGAAAAGAGAGTGAAGGTGGTCGATAGGATCACTGAACATCAGAATCAAGTTAAGAGGCTTTTCGATAAGAAAGCCAAGCAAAGGGATTTTCAAGTGGGAGATCTCGTCCTTTTATGGGACAAGCGAAGAGAACCAAAGGGCATGCATGGAAAGTTTGATTCCCTGTGGAGAGGGCCCTTCAAAATCAAGCAACTCAATGGAGAGAATAGTTTCTATCTCTCATATCTGGATGGAACTGAGCTCCCGCTTCCCTATAGCGGGCAGCATCTGAAGATCTTCAGGAAGTAGAGCTTGCTCTCTTCTTTGTACAATTTGTTTTAAGTTGTGTGTTTGCTTTCGTCGTGTGTTTTCTTTCGGTTTGTCGTGTGTTTCTTTTGTTCTCCCTCCGGTCCCCCTTGTTTTTGACCCTGTTACCCAATGGATAGGCACAAGTGATCTGGGATTCTCTACCCCTGAGTTCGTTCAGGGATAGTCCCCAGAAAGAGCCAGCTGTTATCCCGTGAAATTGACAAGGGTAATTTTACCGATAACCATACGGAAAATTTTGTTCCGATCCCTCGTTAGGGATCCCTTGTGTTCGAAATGTTGTAAAATCCCTTCCCGGGAAATCTCGTTTTCGAACTTGGTCTTTTCAAGCCTTTTTTGGCTGGGCGCATGAAATATCATTGTAACACTAACTTTTGATGCGCCCCCTTAAAAGCCTTTGGCGCATGGTTTTCCATGTTAAAACATCTTTCGGTGCGCCAAAGGATGTTGAGTCTCTTTTGCGTGCGCCAAGGCGCATGCGCTTGTGTTGATACAACTTGTGTTGCGCCGCTCTTTGGTGCGCCAAAGGGCGCACATAATCCTGTGTCGACAATAGATTTGGTGCGCCAAGGGTGCGCTTTATCTCATGTTGGCAGATGCTTTGATGCGCCAAAGGGCGCATCCCTTCCCGTGTCGACAACAAATCTCCTGCGCCTTTGAAAAAGTGGTTGGCGCATTTATGTCCAGTTTTTCTATATATATATGGTTTGCGCGCCCAAATGTCATTTTCACTTTTGTTGAGCACGTGATCGTTCTGAACTTGTCAGCCTCTGCTCCGTCGTTTTCATCGTCCTATGGACCCATTGCAACTTTTGCTATATATCCAGGTAAGAGGTGTTATTTCTCTCTTGTGTGTTTTGTGCTTTCATTTCTGGTGTGTTCCTAGTTCGGTTCTTGCTTGTTGGGTGGTTGTTTATATGTAAATGTGTTGGCCTAGCCTCCTCCAGTTTCTTATCTTTGCCCCCATGTTATCCTTCCTCTTTCGGATCTCTGGAGAAGGTCATTTCTTGAAACCATGGTTATAATCCTCTTGGTTTTAACCGTTTCGCTTTACCACCGAGCATGTTAAAAAAGAGAGGAGAAGAAATCTAAGAATCATGTAAAAAACCCCCTTTAAGAGTTTGGTTTTCTGTTTTTCTCCTTGGCGCGTCTGTCACCCCTGCAACACTAAGAACAGTTGCGCCCCCATGGCGCATCTACCCGCCCTGTTACAAGAGCAAAATCCGCGCCAATGGCGCACCCTTTCGGCCTGCTGCATCATGAGCTCATGCGCCCTCAAGGCGCGCCTTTTCACGTGCTACAAGTGTTGAAACTGCGCCCCAATGGCGCACCATCCGTCCATGTTGCATCCCTTTTCCATGCGCCCATGGCGCACCCAGCTTCCATGCAACAAAAGTTTTTTCCGCGCTAAGTATGAAGCTATAAAGGCGCAGGCGCATCCCCGATTGCAATAACACCATGTTGTGTGAGTTTTTCGTGCGCCGCGCCATATTCCCTTGGGTGCATCCTATCCCAATGTAACACGCGCTTCTCATGCGCCCTATATAAAATGCAATCTGCAACATCCATGCGCCTGCGCCCTGTTTATTTAGCCCTGTTAGCTGCAGTTTTCATGTGCCCCGCGCCTGAGCCTTAAAATCTCTAACTCTTTCTTCTGCTAACATTCCGATGGAAGATCAAATGGCTAATTCAACCTTTTTGGATTGGGTCTCGCTTCTTCTTCATGCAGATCAGCAACTGAGTTCAAAAGAACATATGTCTACATCCAGCAAGAGACCCACCAAACCAAGAGGAAAGGCTAAGCTTACAGAGGAGGAGATGAAGTACAAATATCAAAGGGTCAGGATGCCCGAATCACAGGCTGAATGCAGTATGGATGTCAGGGACTCAGAGTTGGGTCACATTGACATGGAAGAATTCTGGGTTAGGACTCAGAAGGTTACAAGAAGTCCGTGGATGGAAAAATTAATAGGCAGTGCCCTGCATTTCACCGGAGGAATCCCCATCAGTGCCGTCAACAATGAATTCATGATGGTGATTGCACAATCTTACAACAAAGACACAAGATGTGTCGAAAAACAATGAAGGGCGAGGTAATCATAAACCTCACCGCTGTCATTTTGAGATAATGCTCGGCATCCCTCACCACCGGCACTTTTGGGCCGTCGGCCAAGAAAGAGTGCATCAAGGCTGGGAAGACAACGAAGACCAATGCATCGCAACTAATGAGCGAAGTCTACGAAAAACAAGAAGGTGGTAACCGGTGGCCCCAAATCATCCACCGCAGTGACTTCTCGAAGAGCTCGGCGATACTATTACTTTCCTAAGCGAGTCTTGGGCTTTCGACGCCCACTACTTCCATAAATGGATCTTTGAGGTACTTGGAAACAATGAATAAGAATGTTCTGAGCAAAGACTTTTCTTTGGGAGAAATAATAAGCGAAGCACCATCTCAGAGTAGCTACAACAATTCGCCTGATGGGAGTGTTCCATATGAACTCCTACGTAGTCTACACTTGTAGCGTCGGAAAGGGATTATCCGGGGCTAAACCGAAGTGGAATTTGGCCTCGAGTCAAAATATATGAATATTATCCGAACTAAAGGTGGAGAATAGCATCCCTCGGTCGCCAAAATTAATGATGCTTTCTTCTATCACATCATTTGCTGTTGAGGCCAAATCTAACTCATGGTCGCACAACCAAGAACATTGTGTCAATTGTGGAGAAGTGGGGGCCTGTTCACCCTTGATTTCCCACATTTACCTATCTCGAGGGCGGTCAACTTCTTGGGCGAGCCAACCCAGCTACCGAGGTATCTTTGGACCTAAGCCGATTCTACTAGAGTTATCAAGGCAGCTGGTCACATACCATGAGAAATGCCTCAAAAGAAAGAAGGGCGGAACTCCTTTCCCCCTCATAGTGGGCCAGTACACATGCTCCTCCCATCACAAGGCGAAGGAAATGTTCGCAGAGCTGGAGTTGCTCAATTTGAAACATGACTTCCCAGCCAGGCCTACCTTTGACCCAAGGGGTTGCCTGCCAAGGGCTAAGCTTGATCCGATCCACGTCCCTCAAATTGAGGATATTTACATTGACGTCATCCACGAGGTGGAACTCAGAAGAAAGGATCATTCTCACTTAGCATTGGCGGAAATTATCCAATACGGAGTGGCCATTGTCCCCAAAGGCTTCCAAACTACGGAAGATGAAGTAGACAAGGTGTATAATGACATGGAAGGGGATGATTGGCCCTTCCCGGCCATTGACAGAAGCAAAGCTCCTCAAACAATTGAGGAGAGGGTCAAGGAGACTATGCACGAACGAGCACCTTTGGTGCCGCATGAGCAGGCTGATCTACCTTGAGGTAGATTTCACAACCTCCCCATTGGGCAATGCACCTCCAAGGTCCAAGAAGCAGCTAAAAGGCAAAGGTGCAGAAGGTGAACCTAGCACCATTCAGGAAGAAGCCCCTGGAAGTCCTCCTTCCACAGCGCCAGAACAGGTAATAACTCTGGATTCGCCAGAGAAAGAAGCAGCAGAGGATAGTCCCATACGCCCATCCACTCAGGATGTCGGCATTGCTACAACCACAGAGGTCCCTTCTGTCCCTTCTTCTTCTCTTTCTTCCCCTCCTTGAGTGACTCAAACAACCACCCCTTTGGTCGTGTCCTCCGCCCCTTCTTCTACTCTTTCCCCTGCCTCTTCGTCTATCTTCTCCTCCCTCGCTGATCTTTCCTCCTCCATTTCTTCCCTCATTTCCGGGCTCCCTTCCCTTCCTTTGTCTTCTGCAGCTGCAGTTTCCCTTCCTCCCGTGGACACTTCTTCGGCTATGATTTCAATGCCACCGCCGCGTGTCTCCACGTTTTTCCCCTCTTCTACTGTTGTTCCCTCCTCCTCTGTCTCTGGTCCTTCTTCTATGGGACCAGCCTGGATCTCTCAGCAGCTGAGCCAACAAAAGAGGAAAGTTCCCATCGCTCCGATGGACTTTTCAGTGATTCCGGCCAAAGGGGCAAAGAAGCAAAAGCCTGTAACACGCTTCTCTCAAAGTGCGTTGCGGGTGAGAGAGTTATGGAAATAGCATACCCTGATCCCCTCAAGGAGAAAAAGGATCTGTCTCCAGATTTTACTGTGACCCAAGTCACAATGGGGACGTCTTCTGAAAGTCTCCAGGGGGAAGCTCTTTCCGCGGTCGACGCCCTTTGTCAAAAGCTTCAGGAAATAAAAGAAGAGAAAAGGCTACTGAAGGAGCAGAACAAATATCTGCTTCAAGCCTTACAGAAGATGGGTAGTGCACCTCCCACATTGCCGCGCCGAGACTTCCGAGCTTCTCGGCCGGGGAGAAAATCAATGAATATTCAAAGATCGGCGGCGAGAGTACGGCCGTTTTCTGCTTGGAGGAGCCGGATCCTCAAAAGCAGTGAAAGAGTGATCGTCGAGTATGTCGGTTCATATCTAAACATCAAAAAGGCGAACAAGGAACTCCAAGTATTAGCGGGTCCCATATCGGAAGAGCTAGATCATGCTAGACTCCAACATGAGACCTTTGACAAATGTTCATTGGTCGAAGATTTGGTCAAGTTCGGAGTTTTCGGCCATCCAAGGGCCCTCAACAAAACCATGTCCACTCTGGACTATCGGATAGAGCAGCTGGAATTTGTTACGGAAAAGATAGACAAGGTGAAGGAAGAGGGCCTGGATGCGATGCATCAAATGGAGCGAATTGTTCTTAACATGTCTCGGGCTGCTCACTCCTTCCTTTACCATGAGATCGGTGATGAAACTATCCAGGATCTTGAGGAGATCGCTTCTCGAGCGGGGCGGAGGTCACATTTGACACTCGAGTCTATCAACAACTGTTGGCTGCCTGTAGGGACTTCATCCGGGTTCCTCATCGAGGCGGAGAAAGATTATTCTAAACTCCTAGAAAAGCTCATAAGCGGCGGGAGACTTGCAAAGCAATCGGCGACCGGCACTGAGGATCCATCACGGGGATCAATTTGGGCCCATGATTAGCAAGTTTTTGGAATACCGCGCTCAGTTCCACATATCATCTCTGAGCAAACATCGAAGCGAGTGAACCCCCTTTGGCCGCGGGATGACGATGACGAGTAGCCGCTTCTTCCGCTTCTTCTTCTTCTTCTCTCTATTTCTCGACTTTCTTGTTGAAATGTCTAAAGTGTGTTGGCACAAATAATGACATCATCCATGTTGCATCATGGGATGATGTCATCCATCAAGTTGTCAAAAGTCAACATGACTTTTAGATATTTTGTAAATATCTTTGTAAATATTTGTTGGCTCCTTTTTTGCTTTCCTTCTCCTCTCTTCTATAAATACTGGAATACTTGTTGTATTCGGGGTGAACATTTTTTAGATGAAAATAGAAGTGAGGAGAGAAAGACTTTGAGCTTTCTTGTAACAGAAGAAAACAGTAATACAAATATTAAGACTTTGTGCTCAATAGCTATGTTATGCATTAGATCTTCCTTACGTTAGATCTGTGTGTGTTTAATCTGTTGGATCCATATCTACTTTTCTGTCATTTGCTCATCAGTATTGCTTTGTTTATTTATGCAAGTAGGTTTGGCTCTGTTTACTACCAACCCAAAAACATAAATCTTTTGACCTTTCTGCTTTGGAATTCATTTCTTTTCTTCCTTCGGATATGTTCTTTCTCTTTTCCCTCTTTCATTCCTTTCTTTTCGCAGCCTGAAACACTTTGCTGGGATGAGATCCCAAACCCCCAAAGGCAGAATCTGTGAGACTTGCATAGGTTCTTGCTGGTAGAATAGCAATAAACCAGTTTCGCTTTGTTGACTCAAAGAGGGGCTAAGCCCTGCACACTGTTGGCTCGTCTATCCATAGATCTGTCCAGGAGGCATGATTTTCGAACCAACACGCTAGCACTGTCTACACGATACAACTTCATGATATAGTTAAAGTGCCCGATAAGAAAGTGCTCCACCAAGCACACGCTAAGCTCTGTGGCATCCTCTTGCCACTGGAAGTGCCTGTATAGATGCCAAATGACGTCTATTCACTGCTAGCTCATTGAACTCTCACCTATATCTGAATAGGCTACCAAGATGGCCATGTACATCTCCACTAGCTACTACCCAAGCCATGTATGATGGATCCTCGGGATCTTAGACTCGGAAAGGGTCCACAGGGTGCCCGATAGCAATATGATCCCACGACCATATTTGTAATAACGAGGTTGGCCCCACGGTCTTCTAACCGTGGTATGTAATCAGGTGTAAATCCCAGTATAAATGGGCTAGTATGCACTGCCCCAACAATATCTCTCACCATTGTATATGCCATGAACCGGTGGTAGTAATCCTCTCGGGAGCAGAAGTCCCTATCTTATCAGTGGTAGGAACCCCCGATAAGAGCCATAATATAGAGAGGTCCCCGATGCAATGTCGGGTCGAAGATGCACTCATGTAAAGCTATAGTCATCCGTCATGCGGGATGTCGCCAACACGAAATAGGGCATTGCATGCTTTGCTCTAATCAGACCTGCGTCGAGCCGTGTCTTTCGATCAATGTGCCCATCATGGGCACGTGAAGAATCCACCAAACATCTTTAATGGTCACTGTCATCTCTCCTGTGGGCAACCTGAAACACTGACTCTCGCTATGCCATCGACATTAGCCTTGCGATCAAAAGGCCGTGATCTAGAATAATAGATGGCATTCGAGCCACTAGGCCCAACCCCACTACCTCCAGTAATATCGCCGTAGCTCGGTGGTCGCGTCTGCATACTGCCCTCTAACTTGGCAATCCAGGAATGATGCTCCCACGTCTCGCAAAAAAGCGGTAGTCATCTCTCGAAAAATAACGCGCAAATTAGTTCCTAACATTTCTTAAAAATCTATCTCATCTTTTAGGGTTAACCCAAAAATCCTAAAAATTCTTCTACGTGTCATGTTTTTGGACACTTTCCTATCTTTTTACGCCTATCTAGGGTGCTGTGCCCCCTTTTGGGTGTGTGTGCCATGTTTCGACACCTGTGCTTGCGCACGTGTGTTTTTTGGCACGTGTGCCCTCTTTTGGGTGCGTGTGTGCCCTTTTTGGCACGTGCGCCACCAATTTGGTGACTGCGCTTGGGCACATGCGCCGTGTGTGTGCGCCGCCTCTCCATGCCTGCAAAACACACTTTTTGCGTATGCACCCCATTTCCCGCGTGTGTGCATGTGCACACATGTGCTCGTGTGTGTGCGTGCTTGCGCGCGTGTGTGTGATTTGTGTCCGTGTGTGTGCACATTTCCAACTTGCTGCTCCCTCAAAGGACGCTGCGCCCCCAAAATGGCACTGCACGCGCAGCACGCCTACACATTTTCTACGGCTAAAAGACCTAATTTAGGGCATTAATGACACAAATTAAGGAGCAAGTTTTTGATACTCACAAAGGGGCCATCATCCACGTGCCATTGGTACCCCGGATTGCATCTGCGTGCCTTAGTCATCTTTGTGCGATCACCATGGTTCACACGAGTGTCGAGCTCGCAAGATAAAATTTTATCAAGCTGCTCGTTAAAATGAATTGGTCGCGACGTTTTACCCCCCTTGGTGGCGTATAATAACTGTTTTTCACCGTTCGGAAGGCGGGAGATCCATTTGATCACCGTTTTCTCCTCTCATTTCTTTGTGGAATAATTATTTTTATTAAATAATTAGTTTTCTCTTGTTTTTCACCGTATTGGGGCATTTTTGTTATCCGATACCCCTTTCTTCTCCCTTGGGCAATTTTATTGCTCCCTGGGAATTTTATTCTTCTACACACCCTCGTAAATAATTATTTTTCAAATAATTATTTTTTCTTAATTTGTCCATTAAACAAGGACATTATTTGTCATTTGTTTCTCCTTTCTTCCACCTAGGCCACTTTCCGTTGCCCCTAGGCCCTTCGCTTTCTTCTATTGTTCACCACGGTTTGGAAATCAAAAACAATAAAAACAATATATATATCAAAAACCCAAAAACAAGGCAAATTTTTTCAAAAATCCTAAAAAAAAAAAACCCTACAAAAATGTTAACTTGCTTATTACAGCTGAAACTTGTGTCTTGCGCATGGTATTTTATCCATATCTTGTTGGTTTGTCTCACATCTTCCCCGATTAATATGACTCGCGGATCACCGGATTCACAACCATTCACAAAGTTTACTTTACTTAAATCATGTACTCTGGGGCATTTTCATTGCCTAATGTTGTTTCATTGTGCACAAACGCTTTTTGTGGATGCCATGTCCATTGTCATTTCCCCTTGCATGTATCCTTGCTCGGGCATCATTTTTAACCCTTGTCGTCAATCACGAACTTGTGGATCTCTTCAGCACTGATAACAAAACATTTGTACAACTATCTTGACCGTTGTTGGGTTGAATATGTGCATTTGTACTTATTTTCCCTATTACATGAGCTTGTTTCCTTCTTGTATTGCATTGCATTATTCTATGTTGTGTGGAGTTGGTACTTTCAGCAATGGACAATTGTTCATAGTATGGCTTTTTCATGTCATTCTACCTTTGTCGTATGCTTATATTTTTCATAAGGACCGATGATGTAGTTCATATGGCAATATGATGATAAAATGCTGAGAGGCTAAGCTCTTCTCTCCCCTCTTTCATATTTCTTCTACGTCACTTCCTTTTCACCCCTAATTTTCTCTCTCAGGGCATCCGGCCTCTTCCCCATTCTTCTGCCTATCTCTCACCTTTTCGATCGTCGATCGACTTCTTTCATCACCCCATCAACACTCGAGGGGGCATCTCTCCCTCCTACTAATTTTTCTTCTATCCCTTCAAAATTTTTTTTTGTCTACTATCTTTGAAGTGGCGTCACTTACGCCACCCCAAAGAGGGGCAAATGTAGACACCTATAATTACGCCCGAGCAATTTAAATACTTAAATTGCGCTAATTATCTCCTTTCCCGCAAATTGACGACATATTGTCAATAACACTCATCTTCTCTTCCATTGTCGTTAATTGATTACATTACGCTAATTAATTAAGTCGCCTATCTAACACATACCCTAATTAACAACCTTTCGTTAATCAACACCTTCTATCTAGTCTAATTAATTATTATTAATTAATTAGCCTCCCTTCTCATTAAATCAATAAATCATTATTTAATTGGTTTAAATCCCTTCTAATGGTCCAAATCACACTAATATCCATCTAAAAACTTATAAAATCTTGCACATGTATTTATTAATCATCTTGATTAATTAATGCACCCCCTTTATCCACATGAGCCACTTGAGGACAAACTAAACCCTCAAACTCTACATCTCCATTTATCCCACATTCATGAGGATGTGTTGAATCCTTTATCCTTTGGGCTATATAAAGAGCCCTCCTCCTACTTTTATACCTACACCTAAATCTCTCAAGAGACAAAAGTAAGCACATAGTTTCATACTAATAGCCTTTTGTCATTCTTGAGCCCTCCATCCTCCATTCTTGAAGAGCTAAGCCTCACACCCAAGCATCCATTGAAGGATCAAAGCAAACAAACATGGTTTGATTGCCATTTGGACTATTTAGGTCCATTTTAAATGTTTAATTTAGGCAATTAAAGGGGAATAGAGTTCATGCATTTACATTTTGTTTTGATTAAGTTCAAGGTTATTAATGTTTAAAGGGTAGGACTTGCTCACTTCTCCATCATGATGGTGCATATTTCCCATTTTTAACTAGGTTAGGGAGCTATTTTTAGGTGGTAGCTTTCTTGCTTTAAGTTTGGTAAAATTTGTAGAAACACTTGCACACTGATAGGCAATGCTTATTGCATAGTAAAAAAGTTCCTCTTGACTCCCTCTATTATAGCTCTCAAGGGCAATGATAATGTCAAAGTAAACGTGGCAATGCTCGGTCTAGTTCTTCCAAGCATTATGCATTTTTACGGTTCTCCTTGTTGACATTCATCGAAAAATGGTTATGGAGGTTACTCATCTTCACAAGATGGGTATGCACCGATAGGTTGGGCACCTTCCTCGTATGACAACCTCAACAACCTTAAGTCGGAGAAGAAGAATTAAAAAAAATGACAAACAAAGAGTATAAGAGTCAATATATAATGAATATCTCCTAGAGTGGGTAAAGTGTTGAACTCGACAATCCTTCTCCTCAAGTTTGGTTGCACCAATGACTTAAAATGCTTATGTGTATTGCAAATAATTTTAGACTCATGTTTCAATTTGATTAGATTTTTTTAACTTAAATTTTTAGATAAATTTTTAACTTTGTTATTTCTTCTTCTAAGATGGAATCTATACCACACTTTTTCTTTAAAATTATTTTGGTTCATAATGCACATATTTAAATACTTTAAATAACCAAATCTAGGGATCAACCCAAACTTGTGCTCCAAGTTAACCATTTTCCAAGTCTTAACCAAAAAGAAAAAGTGCATAATCAACAAGAATATCGAAAGTACAGGCAGGTCTATTTCTTGCTGTTTAGACTAGTCCACCACATGAAATATCGCCTCCACTCACTCAAATGTAAGAATACAGAGATAAATTTACATCTCCCAGCTCTCCGTACATACGCTTTCATACATATGTATATATGATATGGGTTTCAATTTTGTAAAACATTGTTTTATTTAATTACTTTTCTTATGCTACTTATTGGATGGGATTCAAAAGGTGGTGAAGAATTGAATTTGAAGTTTCGAAACGGGGTTTTCATCAATCATTGGTACATGGCAGAATCCCTGGGCCCTCGCATTTACAGCTGCTGCAACTGTCGAAACCACGTTTCCTATCATGATGATGTCATTTCCAAGGCCTTCCAGGTAACTGAAATCTTGATTTCTTGGTTTCTTGTTGTTCTCTTACTTGTTTATCTATTCCAGTGAATGTTTGAGCTTAACCCATATGAATTTGTGGACACCCATTTCAGAAAATCTCCTCTACATTTTGGGTTTTTTGTTTTTGTTTTGTTTTTATCCCTTTGTTTGATTATCTTTATTGTTGTTTAGGATACGGCCATGCTAGGGTAGGCGAACGGTAGTGCTGTGCGCGTATATTCATGATTTGATTAATTGGCAAATGGCGTTGTTGTTCATATAGATTCATGGGTTGATTTAAAGAAATGCCCTGGGTTTTATTTGTGTAGATGGCGGTAAATGGTAGTCCCTCTTAAAAATAATCTTGTGGTGAATTGTGCTGATGGTCTGTTCATACAATGTAGGGTTCGGCGTTTATTTTTAGCCTGGTGGGGGTTTGCCCTTATCGGATTTATAATGCCATTTTATGCGCAGTGAATAAAAAATAGGGCTTTGGAAAATAGGACATCCCTTGTTAGCTCGAGGATGCCATATATCTCTTGGGTAAATTTCATGAGCTATTCTGTTTGTTGACATGGAAGGGATTAGTGGGCGTCATTTTTCCAGCTGCTGTAATCACTTGTCCACTCTCTGCAAAAGGGGTTAGGAGATAGTGTTTGATGTGATTTCGAAAGGATTGTTTCTGGTGCTGGTATTGTAAGCTATTAGGCCTTAGGAGATGGTATTTGATGTGATTTCGGAGGGATTGTTGCTGGTGCTGACTTTATAAGCTATTAAGCCTTAGGAGATGGTGTTTGATGTGATTTCGGATGGATTGTTGCTGGCGCTGACATTGTAAGCGATTAGGCCATTGCAGTTACGATAATCAAGGGCCTGATCAACCTTCTGAGTTCAGATTTGATTTTAAGCTTGTGAGGGTTAGAGCTCAAATGCTAGTCAAACTTATTAGAACGTTCAAGTTCAAAGCTTGGCTCGTAGAAATTCGACAGCATGAGTAATCACCAGTGACCTGGGAAATATATCTAATTGTGGGAGGGACCACCCAGCCAATGGTAAAAGTATAATAGTCTCACATCTGTATACCCAGCAAGAGGGATTGGCAAGAGTTCAGCTGCATATGGTGCTTATGCTTTTGTTTGGCATCATTTTTCATACTACTGGACTCTTTTCTCATTTGTGTGGATTTACAGAATCACACTTCTGTGCAGCTCATAGTATAGTCAAATTGTACTTGGCAGTTCAATTTTGAAAGCAGAAACTGATTAAGAAAAAGGATTGCCTGTTTTGCCTCCTTACGGAAAATTGCCTGGTTTATAATTCGTCATTATTTAATGTCTGGAAATTGGTTAACCTTAAATTCTGGTCTTGTGTTGGTAACTATTGTTAGATATGTTTTTGGTATGGCTGGAATATTTTCTGGGATAGTCTATTTTTGTCTTTCTGAATTCCTTTTGTTTTTTTGTATAAGAGCAAGAGGCATATAGGTTGTCTAACTTGTTTGTATCCATTGCCTCAGGAAGAAATGGCAGGGCATTTCTTTTTCCCATGTTATGAATATAAAAGTAGGAGAAAGGCAAGACAGGCAGCTAATGACTGGCCTACATACAGTGGCAGATGTATCCTGCTCTGAGTGCAAAGATGTATTGGGTTGGAAGTATGAGAAAGCTTATGAGGAAACTCAAAAATACAAGGAAGGGAAGTATATCCTGGAAAAGTCAAAAATAATGAAAGAAAATTGGTAAGGCTGATTGGAGTCGACTATTTGATTGTTGCAATTTTTTTTCTTGAAATCAAGGAAAAAGATTTGGTATTTGATCGAATCACTTTGCAAAATCCTAAAAAAGGATGAAGTGGTTAGTTTTTTAATCTCTCCTTATTATTCATTGTGCCTAGTAATTTCTACTGCCCAGATCTCACAATAATTGATCAATTCATTGCTCATCTGGTAGTGCAGCTATAACAACATAATGTAGGTTCCAGGCTGCTGGGGCCAACATTTTGATCATTAGAGAGTTTCTGACTTGCTGCAAGAGGCTTACACGCCCAGCATGCTTTTTAAATTAATAATACCGACAATCTTTTCTGGGCTAACTCTTAATGAAGTGGTGATCTGGGGCGTTTAATCTGAATGAAGGTTGTTCAACCATGCATATCTAGGTGCTGGACCAAAGTTGCAAGGAGATTGCTTCAGGGTTTGCTATCTTCTTGCATGTTTGATTATTTATTGCATTGGAAATGTTGATATTAAACGTCCTTCAGTTTTTAACAAAATGAATTGTTTTGTTCAAGCCATAGCATTGTAATTGATGCTGTCACTTTCTAATATGCCAAAGAAATTTATGATTGTGAGGGAATTACTGTTTCTTCTTATATTTTTGGTGTCAACAATTGTCAAGTAATTTCTGTACGCGTAGTAATTTGAAAAACTAAAGAAGTTTTAGTTACCAAATTAATATGTATTGTAACAGGATGTTTGTGGTGATTATAAGTGATCAGCATAACATCGGATCTTCTGTATATTTATGCTACCTAGAAATTCCGTTCGTTGATACCTAGAAATTACTTCTATGAATGACAAATTAATGTAGGTGCAAGGCATATTGATATTATAATAAATTATGCTCTGTGTTTTTATATCTAGAAATTTCTTTTGTAGATACCTATAAATTACTTCTATCAATTACACATTAGTTTTAGGTGCAAGGCATATTATAATAAATTATGTACAAGCGCAATCATCAATGCACGATAAAGCTCCATGGAATGCTGTAAGCAAGCAAAGCATTGCATGAGGTTTGAAATTTAAAATAGACAATGGTGGAATTTTGATAAATATAAAAGCGTTGCTTGAAATTTGAAATAACAAATTGACGATGGTGGGTTTTCAATCATTATATGCAAGCACTGACATTATAACCATATGGTGGTTGTCCTAGTTACCAAAGCCTGCTGGAAATTTTCTAGATTTTGTTGGATCGGGATTTTAAAGTTATATGGAATTGGTTTGAATGGAGTCTGAACTTTTTTGAGTTCGTATGTTTGAAAAATAAAAATTGCATATCTATGCAAAACCACATCCCAACCAACTTGCTTGGCTCATAGCCTACCAATTAAAACACACACTCCTACCCCTCTCCCCTTGTTTAGCGGATTTACGAACTTGGTAACTATGGGTTTTATAGTAAAAAGTCCTTTGACTGAACAGCTTGCCTGATTTTAGCTCATCCATATAACATAGTGATATTTAAAGCCAATACTAGCATTTAGATTTTGTGTGTGGAATAATTCCTGTTTTTTAAATGGTTGAATATTTGAATGCTATAATTTGTTTAGGTTAGTACTGAATGAAAGATCTTCACAATATTTTGATCTTGCACCAGCACAGGTTGAGTATAAAATGCATTGTTCTTTTGTTTTATTTAGTTTTATAAAATATTGAATTTTTTAATGCTACAAGTTTTCATGTTACTGCCGAGTGAAAGGTTTTTAAATTGTTGATTAATTGAAATAATGAATTTTTAATGCTATAATATTTCATGTTACTCTCTGAATGAAAATGTTGAATACTTGAACAATACAAATCATTCATGATAATGCTGAATTAATGGTCTTCACAACAATTTGTTCTTGCACTTGCATGGCTTGAGTATAGAACTTGAATGTTCTTTTATCTTGTTGATGTTTTGATTTTTCTAATTTTTCCGTAGCTTCAATCCCAGTAGTTTGCCCTCTAATTTTTATGTTTTCAATCTTTACATCTGCTTCATGTGACACACACACGTTGATTCTTGATTTCCACATTATTCTGAGACTAGATATAGCTCACTCATTATAGTCTAATTTCCAGTAGAAATCTTGATTCAGCATTGGTCTTACAGAACAAACCATGTCAGGTTTGTGTGTATTACCGCTGAGATTATATGTAGATAATTTATTTATTTTTGGTAATAATTTTGCCAGGTTTCTTTTCAGCTCAGAGCAGTTTTCATTTGCATCACTTTCTTTTAGTTTTGAAGTTTTTTTGCCCTATTAGTTTTCTTATGCTAATTTTGTTTTCCATCCTTGAATTTTTGCATTACTAATTTGAAGAAATGAAAATACGAGTCATAGAACATTTCATCTGTATAGCAGGAAGATTTGATGATGCTGGATTTATTGCATTCATTGCTGTGTGTGATGCTGGATTTACAGTGTTTATTGCTCTTAGTGCTTTCTAGTGACATTTATTGGGCAAATTTTCAAATCTGTTTCAAAGCAATTTCTAGACTTTGCAGCAATGAATATAATCTTTAGAATTCTGCACATTACATCAAGGCACCCATTTTGTAATGATTGAGTAAAGCTGTTAATTTTGTTTTGGTAATTTATTCAAAATTTAAATATTTTCAAGAGCTACACATTCCTACAACCCCACAAATGAAAGGTGAATATTCAAATTCAAAACAAATAGATTAGTAAATTTGCATGCAATATGCTTAGAGTTCAAGGGCCTTAATGGTAAAATCATGGACGCTTGCTCTTGTAATACCCTCTAGGTGTGCACAGAAGACTTTGCTTTTGTGAAGTACCATGAGACTCGTGCTGTTCTATTAGAGTACCATATGAGTGTGTATGTAGTATTTCGGCTAATGAAAAATAAAAGGCTAGACTTGCAGGTTAGGTGAAAGGTCAGTAGCAGTACATCTTAAGCAGGGAAAATTTTAGTGGTGAATGTTTGGTAATTCACGAATATTCCAGTTTTTGAAATTTGAAATTGACAAATTTTTAAGGTACAAGTTAGGATTAGTTTGTTAATTTTTTTGGGTACAAGTTAATTTTAAAGGTAAATTCACCATTCCCATGACAACATAATTGTGTTGTTTATGCTAGCTGCCGACAACATACTATATGTTGTTGGTCGGTAGCATAAAAATATGCTACCGAATGGTAGCATATAAAAAAGCTACTGTATGGTAGCATTTAATAATGATGTCGCTATGTCTTGATATTCGTCATTAGTGTGAAAGATAATTTTCCCAGATTCGTTAAATATTTTTTAAGACTTTTTTTTTTCGGTGTTATATATTAATTGATGTAAATACACTTTGGGAGGGTTTGAATTTGAGGTGTGCTTCCATACTTTCTACTCTTTTCGTGAAAACTTGTTCTATCTTATTTATTGGTAACATATAATCTATTTCATCAAACAAATTATTTTTTAACATGTTTTGACTAGGGTAAAGAGGCAAGTAGTGGTACACTTGACAACCTTATACATCAATCTTTTTGAAAGTTTAACATGTTTTTGTATACATTTTTGGTTTGGAGTATTATAAGTGGAAGGAAAGTCTCATTTTGATTTTAGGCAAGAAGTTTGGAATGTATTTTAATAAAAATCAAAGTGGCACATGGGTGTACATTGTTGTGCATTGGGTATCTAATAGTTGTGAATATTATGTCATGATTTGAGTGATCATGTCACATCATTATTGAGTCAAAGTCATATGACTATTAAGCATGTTGAAATTATATACAATGATAACTACTAACAACCATTAGTTATCATGTGATCATGCATTATATCATCTATTGGAAAATGTTCACTTATTGATCAAAGAAAATTGTTTAGTATTTTATTGGAAATGAACATGGGTTGTAGATTGCCTTAGTAGTAAATGTGTAAAACTCAATTACTCAAATCATATTTGTATTTTTCAAAAATAATTTCACGAGGGAAATTTGCAAGAAGGAAATTTTTATTAAATATAATTCATTGGTTGCTCAATTCATTTTTGAAAAGAAGAATGACAATGCAATTTGTCATATTAACGAAAGTAGAAATATAGGGTTGATTGCATGGTTCCCCACTCACATTGATATAGATTTTGGCTTGGCTTTTATTTTGTTTTTGGACATGTTTAATGACCACAATGAATTTGACTCCAAGATAGTCATGTTGAGGAGTTTAGGAGAGAATTTAGAGCATTTATGCCTTGGAGCTGCTCCCATTACCTAGAGATGAGGCAAGATGAGATTAGGATTATCTCAAAGACATGATTTTAATAATATACGTCCATTGCCAATTTGTAAGCATCAAATGCTGATTGGTTTAGACTTGTCGGTGCTATCCTATCAACATTTATAAGAGTATATTGGCCCCTCTTATCGATCCAACATTTTCACATCTAAAACGTCCCCAAAGACATTATTTTAGTAATTTATGTCCATTGCCGATTTGTAAGCATCGAGAAGTTGATTGGTTGACTTGTCATAGCCACACTATAAGCTTTTATAAGAGTATATTGGCCCCTCTTTTCGATCCAACATTTTCACAACTAAAACATCCCTGTTACTTTAAAAAGAGTGTTAGGTTGTGAAGCCTATTTTTCATGTGTGAAAGTGTTGAAGACTGTACACTAAGAGTACTGTACACTTTTCATGTATCCTCGCCGAGGTTCGGGGCGGTAGCCCCGTAGCAGGGGTCCTCCGAATTTTTTTTTTTTTTTGGGCGTAAAATTTTTTGGCCTCGAAAAATGCACCCGACATATCGGGAAACGTGTTTTTTCATGTGGGCGAGTTTTTTGACCCATAGGTTTATGGGACGGGTTTTGCCCATGGTTTTGATACCCACGGTTTTGTAAAACTGCTTAAGCAGTTGTCTATTTATATGGTCTTATGCATATGATAGATGTACAAGCAAATGTATTGCAGATGTGTTTTTGAATTCGGGTGTGAATTCTGTAGAGTTTGTTGAGCATAGCTCCAAACGGATCTGGGTATTGTATTGAGAGAGCGGTGACTTGTAATAAAATCGAGCAAGTGATTCTTGGTGGACGTAGCCCAAATTGGGTGAACCACGTTAAATCACTGTCTCTTTGTCTTTGTGTTATTTTATTCGCAATTTTATTTGAGATCTGTAATAATTTATGCATATTAGTTTCTATTGTTGTGATTCGTGAGGGATTATTCCGCATATTTTATCCCTTATTTCCTAACAAAGAGGATGGATAAGATTAGGTTATAACAAAGACATAATTTTAGTGATTTATTTCCATTGCCAATTTGTAAAGCATTAAGTGTTGTTTGGTTTAGACTTTTCATAGGTATCCATCAACTTCTTAAAGAGTTTTATATTGATCCCTCTTCTTAATCAACATTTTCACATAAAAAATGTGCAAGAGCTCAAATTGAAGTGATTGAGGGTTTTTTTCTTTGTTGATTGGGTCAACCTATTATTTGAGAATAGTCATCTTTGGAGGAATCATTATGGAGTAATTGTTATCCAAAATTGCCCCCGGGTTATTTTGGCTCTAACAAGCTTTAAAATGGACAACTATTTTTAACAACCCTGGGATGTTCAAACGACCATCAAAATTTTCTACCCAAAAACATCGGAGTTGGCTTTTAAAACCTGTGGGAGACTTAGCTAAGTCATTGGCGGGACACTTTGAAAAGCCGACAAACGTTCATTTGCCGTCGAATGTTATACGCCGCTAAAGCGATTCAAGCGTTTGCAATGCGAAGGACACGTGGTTGGATTCGACTCTCTTCATAGTCTTATGCTTTCGCATGAGACTTGAAGTCCATGAAATAAACCCAAGTTCGTAATTCTTCGGGTCCATGTCACAACGAGGCACTAGGTTAAAAGTCGTGAGGTCAACAAGGCTACATGGCAACAATGCAAAGTCCAAAAGTTTCTAAATCGAGAAGAACAAGTTAAAGATGTGACACGAAGCTGCGCAGATGAACGACAACCGCGAAGTCCGAAGATACGTGGAGCTTTCTTACTAGATCGCCTTTCGCAGTCTGACAATCAGAGTGAAAGAAAAGTCTGACATTGTGAAGGCGTGCAACTCTTTTATTGGCTCTCTCACTTTGCAATTGTCAGATTAGAACTAAAAAAAGACTAACAACCTGAGGAGCGTGGAGCTTCCTCATTGGTTAGTGCTTCGTAACGATCAAAGGAGGCAGATCAAAGTTCTGTCATTGCAAAGAGCATGGAGCTTTCTCATTGGCTCACACTTTGCAATGATTAGTTAGGGGCTAGTTAAAAGGAAAATTGCGAAGTTACATTGAGCCATTTCATTGGTTAATATTTCGCAATGCCCAATATATGTAATGCCCAAAAATTACACACAAATACAACACTAAAAATACCGAGTAATTTTTTTGACTTACATTGTAGTTCACATGACACTACAGGGGATCACTTATGCCAATGCACAACACATGATCTGCTTACACGAACACTAACCCACATAGGCAATATGAAAACACGTGACACACATCAAGGCCACTTTTTTGACAAGACACAACATAACGATTCAACTACATTATGAATCCCGTATGGGCACCATCCATGACAACACTTTCCCGGTTTACATATTTATTACATTCATGTTTCGTTATTGACCTTATTTGCTTGGAAATCACTTATCAATTATTTTATAACTAGACTCCATTATCTTTACTTTATTTAACATTTCACTTGTAGTAATCCCATCTAATTTTGCTTATTTCCCTCATCACACTAGAATGATGTAACTTGGTTATTGGTATGAACATATGTACATACATGATCCTTTTAGTGTTTGTCAAAGGATTCATTTTCTAAGTTGCATGTTCAATTGGATTTTCCATTTATCTTAGTTGCAACAAGGGAGGTTCTCATGAAGCAAAGGAAGTTTATTGATTCAAGAGTAGATAGATTTCACGTTCTTTTCATAATAACATTTTATTATAAATTTTACACACCTTACTAAGGTCACAACTAGAGTGATTGAACACCCTTATCTCCAAAATCATCTTGTAACTCTAGGCACATTCGATACATCTTGGAAGTGACACACTAGATGAGAGGGGTTAAAAGGGAATTCACACTCAATATTCTCATGTGTAGGTAACTAAAACATTAGATCCACTCGAATCATTTTCATTCATCTTAAATGGTTTCACTTAATTTGATTTAATTACCTTTTTAAAATTTGTTGTGTAACCCATTTATTAATAAGGACATTTGCATGCTCGTGAGCCTACTAGCTCTCGTCCTAGGGAATTACCTCAAGAACATGATCACCTAGTTTCACAACGTACATTCATCACACATTAGGAAAAGTGGAGAACAAGAGGGAATACTCCTTCGTTTAGAGGATTACGGTTCACCTTAGGGATCACACGTTATGAAACTCGTCCCTCGACCCAAGAGATGGTTTATACACATTATATGAATGATCTAAATTTCACCTTTCTCCAAGCATATCATCTTATGGTTACATTTTCACCAACTAATCATAACTTAATAAGTTGCTAAGTTTCACAATTAACCCTTAGTATTGCACCATTAAGCCCAATGATAAAAAGATTGAGTACCGAGTTCAATTATAATCCCAACTCTTAAGGGTGACTATCAAGGTTAGTTGGTGGTCTTCGCCACTCAACATGCATGTTGGTCCAAGAGGATTTTACACTAAGTTTAATGTTGGTTCCCAAGGAGTACTACCTTAAGAGAACACATTCTCCTTACTACATACACGATTTCAAAACCTAGAAGGGAACCACATACTCTAGATAATGTTTGACCACATTGTTCCTATTCGTTGGGTTCATGACGATGCCACTAAGCATATAGGTTATGATGAAAAACTCAAACTAGGGATCTCATTTACTTAAGCTAGGAGGTGTCATCGAGTGTGAATAGTTAAGTTCATCCTAAGGTTTTAGTTTTCTATGTTACAAGATTCACATAGGAAGAATAGTTATGCATGAATTTTATACTAGAGTTGACTGGTTCGTTAGATTTCTTTATTACATTTTCAAAGTAAGAAACACAACACCGATTATTTAATCATCAATTGCACATTGTAATTTCACTATAAGCTATTAAGTTCAATTTAGTTTACACAATATCAAACTTTTACAATACTAAACTTGGAATCAAATAACACCCATATTTAGATGAACTTTTCCTTAAACACTAGCATCTTACAAAAAAAAATGTTACAAAACTTCACTAATACACCCTTCAATACTCTACAAAATGTGAACAATCCTCTACCATTTCACTTAACATATATATCCAACCCCCTTTTTACCATATGTAAATTTGGATCAAAAGAACACCTATAGTTAAATGCACAATTCCCAAAGCACCCCTAAAACTAACATCTCATACATATTACCAAATTTCAAATATAAACTTTTATGTAACATGACAATACATTATACATATATACATTCTACAATGACCTATATAAATTACAATAATAAGCAATGAATTACACCACGCTTTTTGCCATCTTTCTTGTATCCTGCAAAACCACGTGAGCATGAAATCATCGATAAATCACTAGCATGGCATCCACCTAGATCTAGCATAATTAACGTTTTTAGTTTCCCATTTACATAATAATAATTTGCATTCTAAGGGAGAGGGTTAGAGACACATATTTATTCCATTTCATTTCACTTCATTTCTTAACCAAGGAGAGAGAGGGAGATAGGAGAACCACTATTTTTGCCAAAAGTTCAATTTCACACAAATCATTTGATAGAATTTCAAACAGTTATTTACATGTGTCAACAAGTTTTCACGGGGTTTGGTAATCCAACGTGGGTCTTACAACTTTTTTTTTTTACGTTTTCCTACTAGTTGCAAAAATGTTAAATTTAGGCTCGGAGACTAAGAAACCACTTTCAAACATTATCTTTCGGTGAGAAAACATACCACGGGTAAGTTTCTACGTGTCCTCCTATACACCAAGAATTCACAGGAACTAACGGAATTCAGAACTGGCGAATAGTTTATGATTGGCGACCAGTTTTCCGAGGCCATTGGTTGTAATTGACCTAGTTGTAAACGATCAAAAGTTAGCTCAAGGAATCAGAAAACCACGTCCAAAACTAACGTTTGATGGATGAACGCACAATGAGAAACTTCTAGTAAGTTCCCTATATATAGAGAATTCACCGAGTCGATGGGACCGAGAACTAACGGTTTTCAAACGGTGACAAATTTTATGGAGTCATTGGTCATAATTGGTGTAGTTTGACCTAGTTAAATGCAATTTGAGAGGCCTACAAAATGTCTTTGCCAAACTATCAAAAATAGTTTTTTTCCCCAAACTGAAGGTTTCAAGCAATTGTCTAGTAAAAATACTAGAGGTTTGCGAAGGCGGATAAACATTTTGATGTCCAGATTCAAACGGCGAGCCGATACGAAACCCAACCTTTCAATGTTAACAACTTTCTATAAGCGCAAACAGGTAACATGGCTCCTAGAGGAGCGATAACGAGAGAGCGTAAACGGTCGATTGGGGTCGAACTTAAAGTGTAAGGCAACCCTCCTCATAACCTGGAACACGAATGAGACTTCACATCCCCTTTTTGGGTTTCAAAAGATTGTTTTATAGGTATATGAATATCATGATTCACTAGCTTTTACAATGGAACAACTAGTGGGTTTACGAGGGAACAAACTCATTTTTCAATAAAAGGGTGTCACAACTATCTAATATGGTTACGAAGTTTTCCAAATCATGTCGAAGGAGGGTTTAAGTTTGTGCTTGACTACCAAGTGTTATTCAGGTTACATAAGTACCAGATGACATTTTACCATTTTGCCAAAACAAGTTTATATAAAATAGTCGAATGTATGATAAACCAAAGGTTTTTAAATTTATTACTAAGAAAATGGAAAAAACTAAAGTACGAGAATTATGAGGGACAAGGTGAGATGAACCATGCCTAGAATGATCGACGAGTTGGTCATAGGTGTTCTCGCCCTTCCGCTCAACTGCTCCATGAAAACCTTAAAGTGCTATCCTCATATTGGCCAAGGTATACAAATTCATTCATTAACTTTTTAATAAGAGATAAAAAATGGGTAATTCATACGCGTTCTCTATTTTCACTAAACTCAAGCATTATTTCCATCTTCTTGTTCATGCACCAAACAAACTTGAACTCCTTAAAATCCCTGTACTAGGCCCCTCATCATTCTCTTCTTCCTAAAAATTATTTGGGTTCTCTATCCCCGTGACGATTCCTTTATTGGCATTTGCATCATGGATCGTATTAACATTCCTTTTGTTTGTGTCCAATGATATTGTACTTGTACTAATGTTATTTTGGGTATGTTGCATCATCTTTGGCAAGAACTCTTTGTGGTTGGCCTGCATCCGTTGCATGAATTCCTCATGTTTTTCCTGCACTTCCTACATGAATTTCTCATACTGATCCTTGGTCGCTATTGCAAAAGGCCAATTGGGAGTATTCTCTTCTTCCATATGAAATTACTGAGAGAAAGCTCTGAAATGTTGGTGTTGTGTTTGCAATTTTTTTTTAAATTTTAGATGGCTATTCACGAGCTCTCGCTTGGCACAACCTTTGCCACATTTGCATACACGTCTACTAGATCATTTGTAACTACAACATATGACAAAATCCTATCCCTCCTTCATTATGTTGTGATGGATGTCCATTCCCTGTTCTAAATCCTCCATTTTGGCACAGAGTGGAGGATGCCGACAAAGGCTGTGAATCCTGGATTTGCAATGTTTGAAAGGTTCCATTGCCTTTTTAAAAACCCATTTTGTACATATCCTGCTATCATTTCCGTCCATGAGTCCACATTTCAAGAATTCAATCGAACAGTTCACAACCAAGCACATGTTTCCACATTTTGCATACACGTCCACCAGAGCACAACTACAAAATATGATAAAATTCCTATATCTATAATGCTTTGTTGGATATCTATACCTGTTCCAGAGGTTCCATTTTGACGCAAGTTGGGAGGAAGCTGGTAAAAAAATCAGATTTCCATTATGCTTTGATGAATGTCTATACCCCGCTCTAGAGCTCAAATTTTGGCACAGGTTGGGAGTATGCAGGAAAATGCAACTGATTGGGTTGGATACTTGTGTGTTGTATAGGTGAAATGGTGTGACTGCCTCGTGAGGAACCCATGAATTTTGTGCGTGCAACTATCCAAATACTGCTAAATTTACAATGTTACCTGGGTTTCAATGTGGGTAAATCCTCTGGATCTCCAATAAAGATCGTGTATCAGTGTGCAAGGAAGATGACAGGTCAAAGTGCGTAAGGGATGCACATTCCTTGTCAAATCTCCTTCCACACGACTTTACCTACTCCTGCCACCACCAAACTCCATCACTTCGCCATTCCTCTCTCCAACTACTCCCTGCCCAAGCACGCATCCCATATTCTTTTGATCTTTTTTTGTTTTATAAATATATATTTTTTTAATTATTGGGCAATACATTGGCTCACACTTCGCAATGATTAGTCAGGGGCTAGTTAAAAGGAAAATTGTGAAGTTACATTGAGCCATTTCATTGGTTAATACTTTGCAATGACCAAGTATATGTTCAAGGACAGTCGACACCGCAAAGGAACATCACAATTTTATATTAGCTCACATTTCTAAGGCTGCGACAAGGGCAAAGGGAAGTCGACACTGCGAAGAAGCGTGACATTGTTTCATTGGCCCGTATTTCATAAAGGAAGACCCGCCGCAAAGAGGCAAAAGAGAAGTAGTGCACATGTAGGTAGAGCGATCCTGTGACCCAATGGGAGATCGACACATGGAAAAAGAGAAGCAATGCACATGTAGATAGAGGGCATCCATGAATCAATCAAATGCGCCACGTGTCACATTCCTATTTATCTTAGCATGCAAATATTTAGAAGGCCATATATTTCGATTCCTTGCTCCAAATTAGACAAAATTTATATCATCGAAATGTATCCTCGAGCTCTTCAATTTGATGAAATCATATTTGGGTTTTGATGGCGAGTTTGGGCCAAAAGCAGAAAACATGACTTCGAGAGGGAGAAGGAACATTCCTAGGCATGCAAATGATCAAATCAAACTACTCAACCACAAGAATTGATGAAGTATGGCTTCGTTTCCTTTGTAGGTTAAAATAGACATAGTAATGACCTTACAGGTGCCCATGTGTTTGCAAGAGAATTCATTGCAGCTACTAGTGGTTGAAAATTTGAAAACCCGTGCATCTCTCTTTCCCTCTCCTCTTTCTCTTTCTTTCTCATTTCTACTATATATTGTAAAATATTTCATTATTGAAGGGAGGATGTTCCAAAATTGCAAATGAACTATGTCAAAATGGTTTCTGAACAAGTGTGAGCCGTCGAACCTCCATTTTGGGCTTGACAATGTGTTCTTGTGCCTTCCTCTACAACTGTAAAGATATGTGCATATTTCTATTGCAGTAAAATCTATTTTGTGGTGTTTTTTTAAACATCGACTTGTGTTATTTTGCAACCTTACCTCTCTTTTACATGATGTATTATGTTGTGAATTCATGTGAGAATAGATGCTAAATGAATCTTTGGGTCTGTGTCACATATGTCTGGCCTCTCCCTTTTCCATTTCCTTCTCTTTCTCCCTCACTAGAGTGTCTCTCACCCATTTTTCTTGGTGTTATCACCTCCTTTTAGCTTAGGATTTCCCTTTCATGCATCTTTCTAACCATCTCTCTCTCCCTAGTCCCTTAGAATGGTTAGTTTATGATTAGTTAGTTGTATTTCCTTCTTTAGGAGTAGTTTTAGCATTAGATTAGGTAGAGGAAGCCGACCTTCTCCAGAGGTCCATCTCAAGTAGCAAGTCCCACAACTTGAGATATGGTCCCATGTTAGCAAAAAGTAGGGATCTACAATGCATAATCCTAGGGTGCTACTTTTTGTGATAACAGTTTTGACACATATGGTAGGACCAACATTGAAAGCTATATATTTCATAGGTGTGTATCCTAGTTTACATTTTCATTTCACCAAGTTTGATGTGCTCTTGGTGAGATCTCAGCCTTTAGAGGCATTCTCAAGCATATCTAAGTAACCCCACCGATCCAAACAACCCATTTTCTCATCCAATAGACCTTTCATTTCCTTTAATCAATTTCCATTCATTTCCCTTTCCCTTCCATTCTTTCCATTTTCTTCATTCATGAAGTTGTGCAATCATGACTTCATTTCCTTCTTGGAACTCTCATTTGCAGTAGCAAAACCAGTTCCCTCCATCCCTACATTTTCAAAATCCTTCTCCAAATCAATTTTATAAGCCATATCATGAACAATCTGCATATAACTCACCCTCCACTGACCCATATGGTTATTATTCTAACCATAATGTTTTTCAAGAAAAAGGTTATGCATGTAATGGTGGCAACTCTATGGCGAGATCTTGATTTACAAAGGAAGATTGATAAAATGGAGGTGAACATGGTGCAAATTAGGGTCAAATGTGCAATGAAGGCAATCAAGATTTGTTTTAGGGGCCCTTTTCCATGGATTGGCCTTATAACAAGCTGGTTCAACCCTCAACATAAGTTGAACTTTATGATTGAGATGATGCCTCATATTGCAAAGTGTGTTCAGTTAATGGAGGCTCATGAATCTAGGTTAGGAACACTATCAATGAGGAAACTCTACACTAGCATCTTACAACCCTTCCATTCTTCCTCCCCAACCTACACCATCTCAGTCTGAGTCTCATATCCTTAGCTTCTTGGCTGCTCGCATTGAGAATTCCCCTTCTCCATCTTCTTCCCTTCCATCCCATCTTTATTTTTTCACCCTTTTTCCCTCCAAAACTCCTTCCCCTCCACAAGAATAAATCAAACCTTCCTTTCCACCTCAACAGGTGCAAAATCATGTTATAACCCAACACATCCCTCCTTTTGCATTCCCAAACCCATTTTGAGAAGAAACAAATTAGAAAATAAATTAAGGAGGGCAACACATTGAAGAACTCGACACGAAAAACTTGCAAGAAATTTGAAGAAATGGTCTGCAAAGTTTGAGTCCAATCAGATGCCGCAACTGGTTAAACCTTCAACAGAGGTTGGGGTTGGATTAAATGGTGGAGGTTGATTTTGGAGAAGAGAAAACAAAAGAAGAGGATGACAAAAATCTCTCTACTCTAAATGTAGTGTGCATATTGGCACCATATTCATAGAGGTTGTTGATTCATTCTATCTTGCAAAATCAAAAGAATAGTTGAAAGTAGAGGAAGAAAAGATTCCAAGTGAGCAAGATGTTTCATTTGAATGTAGTGACCCCCATTGTCCTGCATGCTTAGAACTTGCTACACTTTTAATGGATTGCAGTGATCCATCAAGCATATCTCCAGATGTTGCAATTATTCATGAGGAGCTTTATGCCAAGAAGGATGAAAAATCAGATTCAGAGGTCTTGGATGAAGAAGAGATCATAGGAAGCTTCTTACTTTATTTTGTTGATGAAATTTCATATCCTTCTTACACTTCATCCTTGCAAGAGTCTGATTGTGTGGATGATTTTGATCTCTCAATATTTATGTTTGAGGAGGAAGAGAGCCATGATGACACCATTTCAAAATCAGTTATCGTGGGGAGGAAGAGTTGTTTTGCAGAAGCATAACAAAGATCGGATCAACTTGCAATCAACTCCACTCGGAAAGTCACGGAGGATGATGTCATTCATGGGATTGAACTTCAAAGAGATGGGAAAATCACAAGGATCAACCCATTGGTTCCCAAATCCCCTTTCCCAATTAGGTATCTGGCTAGCTTAGAGCCAAAGAAAAATTTACAACTAGTCATGCTCATTTCAAAGCATGAGGATGATCTTCAATGCACCAAAGGTCAACAAAAATGCCTCCCAGATCAAAAGCAAAAGAACAACAAAAGGAGGTATTATTTTCATTTGTTGTTGATACTTTGGGAAGGGTAAAAAAATAGCTTCAAGTTAGTTTTTCACTCTTATTAAAGGCCATGTTCATTGCCAAATTAATTATATGACCACACTTTGTAAAAAAGGGAAGTTATTTCTCCTCCTGTTTCAAACTTTGTTTAGCTTGTTTTTGTTTTGATTAGAGTAAGGTAGTGTAGATTTGATTTCTAAAAAAGAAGTACATTGTGCACACTTTGCATGTTTCCATTTGGGGCATGTATGATTTTTCATGTTTGTACATAGATTTTACGGTTTTGTTGTTGTTTGTAAAGTCCATTTTGAAGGTAGAGTAGTGTTCATGGTTAAAATTAGATATGGGGCAATTCTAAATGCTCAATTTTTTGGCCCCAAGAGATCAATTGCTGTTCAAAGTTCCTGTGCCTTTTCCTTGGAAAAAAATGCAGTGTTTTGGGACATTATAAAGTAAATCAAAACTCCTAAACAATCAGCTTTAAGAGCATACCAAGGTATACCAGATCAGTTTGAGCAGTTTTATTGGCAAAATCGAGATAGTTGGAGCAGTTCTACAAATCATTTAGAGCTCACAGATCAACTAAATTCATCTTGTGCTTCAAAATGTGTCGGGGGTAAGACCATTTCAAGTTAAAATCAACTTCATCAAGTTTTTGGGCTCGAATCCATACCCAATGGGTTGTACAAAGACACTAATTTAATCTAGTAGGTAGATTACCCAAAGGTCGCCAAATTGTTATCCAAAATTACCCCTAGGTTATTTTGGCTCTAACAAGCTTTAAAACGGACTTAGCCATTTTTAACAAGAAGTCGAGTCATTCAAATGAGTGTCAAAATTTCCTTCCCAAAAACACTATCCGTTGGCTTTTAAAACCCACAGGAGACTTATCTAATTCATTGGCGGGCTATTTTAAAAAGCTAACAAACATTCATTTTCTCGTGGACATGTGACTTGATTTCAGATTTCTTCATAGCCTCGGGATTTCGTAGACTTGAAGTCAACAAAATAAACCTAAGTTCATAATTCTTTGGGTCCATGTCACGATGGGGCACTAAGTTAAAAGTCGGCGAGGTCAACAGGGCTACGTGGCAGCAATTCAAAGTCCAAAAGTTTCTAAGTCTTGGGAAGAGAAAGTTAAAGTTGCAACACAAAACCAACAGATGAACTTGACAATTGTGAAGTCTCGAAGATACATGGAGCCTTCTTACTGGATCACCTTTTGCGATCGATAATTAGAGTGAAAGAAAATTCGACACTGCAAGGAAGGCATGAAGCTTTTCTATTGGCTCTCACTTCGTAAATTTTAATCTAGAACTAAAGAAAGACTAACAACTGAGGGGCGTGGAGCTTCCTCATTGGTTAGTGTTTTGAAACATTCAGAGGAGGCATATCAAAGTTTTGACATTGTGAAGAGCATATAGCTTTCTCATTGGCTCACACTTTACAATGGTCGATTAGGGTCTAGTTAAAAATAAAATTGCGAAGCTACATGGAGCCATTTCATTGGTTAATACTTTGCAGGTGACTAGTATATGTTTAAGGAAAATCGACACCATGAAGGAATATGACAATTTTCTATTGGATCACATTTCTAAAGGAGATAACAAGGAAAAGGGTAGTCTAAAATTGCGAAGAAGTGTGACGTTGTTTCATAAAGGCGAGAACAAATTGCAAAGAGAGGCAAAAGAGAAGTAGTGCACACGTAGGTAGAGCCCGATCCCGCGACCAAATGGGAGACTCGACACATGAAAAAAGAGAAGCGGTGCACACATAGGCAAAGGGAATCCACGAACCAATCAAATGCTACCATGTGTCACATTCATGTTCATCTTGACATGCAAATATTCGGAAGGCCATATCTTTCGATTTCTTGCTTCAAATCAGAAAATATTTATATCATTGGAAAGGTCTCCTCGAGCCCTTCAATTTGATACAATCAGATTTTGGTTTTGATGGCGGTTAGTGGGTCAAAATGGAAAACATGGATTTAGAGGGAGAAAGAACAGTCTTGGGTACTAAAAGATCAAATCAGACAACTCAACCACCATAATTGATGAAGTATGGCTTCATTTCCTTCTGCAGGATGAAATAGACATAGTAATGACCTTGCAAGGTGCCCATGTGCTTTGCAGAAGAATTCATTGCAGACTATCGGTGGTTTAAATTTTAAAAACCCGTGCCTCTCTCTTTCCCTCTCCTCTTTCTTATTTCTCTCTCATTTCTACTATATATTGTAAAATCTTTCATTATTGAAGGGGGATGTTCGAAAACTGCAAAGGAACTATGTAAAAATGGTTTCTAAGAAACTGTGAGCCATCGAAATTCCATTTTGTGCTTGACAATGTGTTTTTGTGCCTTCCTCTGCAACTGTAATGGTCTATGCATATTTCTATTGCAATAAAACTTGTTTTGTGGTGTTTTCTCAACCCTGACTCATGTTATTTGCAACCTTGCCTCTCTTTTACATGATGTATTGTGTTGTGCATGTATTTCTCCTTTATAAGTTCATTTTGTTGCATTTCATGTGAGAAAATATGGTAAATGAAGCTTTGGGTCTATGTCACTTATGTCTGGCCTCTCCCTTCTCCATTTCCTTTTCTTTCTCCCTCACTAGAGTGTCTCTCACCCTTTTTTTTTCTGGTGCTATCACTACCTTTTAGCTTAGGATTTCCCTTTCATGCATCTTTCTAACCCCCCTCTCTCTCTCCCTGGTCCCTTAGAATGGTTAGTTTCGGATTCGTTAGCTGCATTTCCTTCTTTAGGAATAATTTTAGCATTAGATTAGGTAGAGGAAGTCAGCCTTCTCCGGAGGTCCACCTCAAGCAAAGCAAGTCCCAAAACTTGAGAGATCATCCCATGTTAGTAAAAATTAGGGATCTCGCAATGCATAATCCCACCTTTTTGTGATAACTCGTAATAGTTTTCTTTTCAACTATTCTCTCGGGAATAGTTTACCCAATATTTGTTCCAACTTGACCAATAAGGTTGATCGCATGGATTCCCACCTCATGCATTAATACATAGTTTGGCTTTCTCCCTTTGCTTTTGGACAATTTTAATGACCATAATTAGTCTAACTCCAAGGTAGTGTTCTTGAGGAGGTTACCAAATATTGTCTTTGATTAGAGCATTTATGCCTTGAGTTCCTCCCATTGCCTAAAAATGAGGAAAGATAATATTTTAGTAATTTATGTCCATCACACAATTCGTAAGCATGAAGTCATGGCTAGTTTAGACCTATTCATAGCTATTCTATGATATTTTTGAGTGTTTTATATTGACCACTCTTCTTGATTCGACATTCACATTCAAAATGTTCCCATCACCTAAATTTGAGGCAAGATAAGATTAGGATTATCTTGAAGACATGCTTTTGTTTATTTACGTTCATTGCGAATGTAAGTATTAGGTACTTGGTTTAGAATTTTCATAACTATCCTATCAATTATTTTAAGAGTTTTAGATCCAACATTTTTAGATCTAAAATGCGAAAGTGCTCAAACTCAAATGATCTAGAAAGTTTCTTTTTACTTATTGTTTCTTGGCTTAATCTCTTATTTAGAGAATAATCTTCATATTTAAAGGAACAATTTTTCATTAATAGTCTTATTTTAAATTTTTTGGGTACAATATACCCAAATATTCATTCCAACCTAACCTAATACTTAGATATTAGAAAGAATATTATCTAACAAATTAAGTTTGACAAACACTAACAAAGACATTAACATAGCAAACAATGTAATTCAAAGTCAAAATAAAAGGCCCTTTAATGTTCTATTTGGTCAAAAATATATCTACCAAAATTTTAGTTAAAACAAAGAGCCTCACTATAAGTAATTTTTAATTCAAGAATCTTTAAATGGGTTTAGACATTCTAGAGTGTCTAAATAACCAACTTGAAATGGAGAAAAAATGATCCAATCTCATTCGCTTCTTAGCCAAAGAATTGAACAAGGGTGTAATGATAATAGCCTTTACTTGTGAGACCCCAAAAGACAATCCATATATAAAATTCGATCACATGATATAGATAAATAATGTTTACATAATATCATCATTCCCCACCAATTCAAACTTTAGAAAATAAAAGTGTGTACACGGATAAAATCCATGCCCCATATGATCAATCTATCCCTAAATGTGAATGTCTCCTTGAATTGTAAATATAGTACCTTAATATGGATAAACTCCATGCCTTATGTGATTGATTCTATTAGAATTGTATAGAATGTCAAAAAAATAACTCAAACATGTGAAATGTCTCAATATGCTTAATCGACCCTCATAACTTAATTTTGAATCTATTAAGTAGTGAATTTTTGTTTATGAACCCAACCTCTATTGCTCTAATAAATTTGAAAATTTTGGTGCAAGTTCTCCTAGGTTTGAAATTTTGGATTCCAAATCTAATAACACGTGTTGATGTGTGATGATATATAATTGATATCCCCTTGGATTTTAACCCTAGAAAACTCAATAAACAATACCCAACCAAATGATTCTAAGCTAGGGCATGTATTGACCTCTCACGCCCCATTCAGATGAGAATGCTAAGCAAGTATGGTTGAATCAAGGCCCATGTAATAATCCCAAGCAGCGTGAAATAATATCAATCCTTGATCCTATATGAGATGCGTATGTAAAATCAATATTTACAATTTAGAATGCTCCTTCATTTGGCACAAAACACTTTGCACCATGTAACTTTGACTTTTGCACTTTAGATTTGGCTTGTAGAATACTCTAAGAATGCTCTTGGAAAATTTAGGATAAGTGTAATCCTTTGAATAAGGATCTCCAAGGTGATTGGTTGATGTATAAAGAATCTAGGGAATTTGTATTATATAAAACCTTTTGCTGATTTTCTGCCCAAACCCACCCAAAATCCATGCTTAGGCCGACCTAAAAAAGATGCTCATTTTGAAAACTAGTCATAAAATAAGTAAAGGCCAAGTTCATAGGGAGGGGGACATGTTCATGGATGAACCCAATCATATGGATAGTTTCAAAGAAATCATGTCCAGGGGCTACAAATTTGACTCATGGATCAAATATTCATAAATACAAAATGGAGAAATGCCTATGTAGGTGATACAAGTTTCTTGTAAAGACTATACATGTTCCCAAGTGTATAGATTTGACAAATGAGATTGACCTAGTGGATTTTATGGTCATTGAAAGGCACAAATGTGTGTAAAAGGAGTCAAATATGTGTTACAATTCCAAATATCTCAAGAGTTGAAAAAATAAATATTACCAAGTGCCTCAAACTAAATGTAAGGTAGTGCAAATTGTTGTGTTGGAAGACACAAAGTAATACACATTTCTCATCGAAATGTTGTTTTTTTATTAAAATTCATTTTGATGAGGCTTGTAATTATATTGAGTGTCCTCTCACTATTTTTATGATAAAGGCCCTAGTGTTTGGCCCCAATTTTCTTCACTATGTTCATACCCTTTTTAAGCATGTTTAATTTTTTTGATCATTAATAGTCATCCATATGAGCAAATTGAACTGTTATATGACAAGGTTATATGATGGATCCTTATCTCTATGTGTTGATTCTGCATTTTTTTCCTTTGTGTTGATTGGTTTAACCTCTTATTTGGAGAATAATCTTCATCTTTGGAAGAATATTTATGCATTCATAACCTTATTTTTATGTTCTTTGTGTACAATAATAGGCCCAAATAGTCATTGCATCCCGACCTAATATTTATATATTGGAAAGAATTTTATCTAACAATTTGAGTTTAGCAAACACTAGCAAATACATTAAAATAGTGAACAATGTAATTTGAAGTCACAATAAAAGACCCCTTAATGTCCTATTTGGTCAAAAGTATATCTACCATATTTGTTAGGTAAAACAAAAAGCCTCCCCGTAAGTAATTTATAATTAGAGAATTTTTAATTGGGTTTGAACTTTCCCAAGTGTTATTAGAAGCTTAATTATATCCATGCATGAACCATCTCAAGCATCTAGTTTGCATTTCTAAGGGAAGAGCGTTGCCAAATGATCTTAATGTAGTATTGAATTCTTAATTTTCAACATCCGTCTTCGATTTTCTTAGCTAACAACTGCTCCCATGAAATTCCTTACGGAAAGTTGTAGTTGTCTCTTTCCTCTTTGAAATAGAATATAATACTTGAACAAACAAAAGACCTTAGTTAAGCTTCATACAAGCTACAATGTTGCATTTCTTGTGAAAATAGCAAACCTTCGCCCCTCTCTCTCTATTACATGCACACACGCACGCATGCACACACACACACAACACAACACACACACACACACACACACACACACACACACACACACACACACACACACACACACACACACACACACACACACACACACACACACACACACACACACACACACACACACACACACACACACACACACACACACACGCACACACACACACACACACACGCACACACGCACATGCACGCACACACACACACGCGCACACGCGCACGCACGCACGCGTTACGCGCACACGCACGCGCGCGCGCGTGCGCGCGCGCGTGTGTGCGCGCACGCGTGCGCGTGCGTGTGTGTGTGATCTTCTTCCTCTATGATTGGTAATACTAAGTTGAATTAGAAGGAAATACCAAAATATAATTAATTATTCTATTATTCATCGTGACTTATTAGTGAACAACACAGTGTATCACAATGTTAAAAATCGCGTGCGTGTGTGTGTGTGTGTGTGTGTGTGTGTGTGTGTGTGTGTGTGTGTGTGTGTGTGTGTGTGTGTGTGTGTGATCTTCTTCCTCTATGATTGGTAATACTAAGTTGAATTAGAAGGAAATACCAAAATATAATTAATTATTCTATTATTCATTGCACTTATTAGTGAACAACACGGTATCTATAGTTAAAAATAACATTATAGTTTCTAGCCTCCTATATTTAGGATGACAAAGCTTACCTATATTGAAAAATTCTTGAAAGAATAAATATAGTAACATTACTACATTTTAATTCATTCGTGTCCATGTGGTTTTTTAATTAGTTTTTAAAATTCAATGCAAGGATCATGTTACTGTAGCACAAGCCACACGACCTAAATGGTGATGTGAATTTGACATGAATAACATCGATGTGTCTTGTTGTAGGATTTTGTAGGTTCAACTTTGAATTAAGGACAACCTATGGTATAAGAAACAAACCATTAAAAGATATCAAATTGAAAGTGTCTGTTGGGTGGTTGGGGATGAAAATTCCAATTTGGATCGAACCATTAGATGGTTTGGTCCCCGATTGATGATTCAATCCTAAAATTCGTTAGATTCTAAAAATTTAGGGAATGATTCTTGTGAGTATTATACTACTACAGACCAATATATTTAGGTATGTGAGATACTAAGCATTGTGAATAGATAAACAAGTCATGTAAGAGAGATAAAGATAGGTCACCTAAGCTTGGAATGTATGCACAAGTCACACTTTAGGTTCAAATCCAATATTGTCATTGCTAAATGATAAATTTCTAAATTTAGGTGTCTATAGCTAGTAATATAATTATTATCAACCCAAGTAGTAAATGAATTAGAGGATAACTGTGGGATTTAACCTTCATTTCGTAATACTCTTATAACTTTCATCATATATTGAAACTATTATGTTGGGATATTAGCAATTTGGGAAGATGTATGATATGGCGAGGTAGACCTAGGAGGGTCAAGATAAGGCATGTAAATGAGAGATAGATTACAAACACATGAATTCAAGTAACTATCACTTTGATGTATTCCTGTGTTCCAAAAATACATTATTTTGATCTAACATAGTATGATGTTTCAAAGTCGAATTATTTTTATTCATACAAGAAACATGACTAGAAATAATATTGTTGTCTTTTTCAAAAATAAATTTTCCATTATTTATAACATAAACATTATGGATACTTACATCTACATCCATAACATTATTTGTATTTAAAACCCTAAGTGGGATAATATCTCAACACAAGACATGTCCCAACTAGAGGATTTATTATATTCTTTGGGAGATTCAAAATTGGGGATATATGATTGTAGTGTATCTATTTGTTCATATTACAAGGATTCTAATTGGACTTATATTTTCTTCATAAGGTATTTGAAGAAAGCATCATTGATAGATGTTTCACAATTAGTTAGGAAATACATGATTGTTCAAAGTAGAAGAAGTCCAAAACATAATATGAGGAGTACTATCATGGAATAAGATGTGAAATTAAAAACCTAAGGGAAATAAAATAAAACCTTAAGGGTGAGGCATGAAACCTTAGGCCAATGTACTCGAAAAATAAGTGGGTTCATCAAATATGTTATACAAAAACTAAGGTTTTTCTAATTAATATTAATTACTAAAATGTGTGAATATAATTTATAATGGGAAATATATCAATAAATAGTAAATCATAGATCCTAAATTATGTACTAAGATCATATAGATTTACTAAAAATATATAAATTTGATAGAAGAAAATAGGGGTTAGTGGATGGAAAATATTCACCCTAAAATCACACAAGATGAATTTACAATGACTTGTGCAAAGTATAGTTGAGCTATCCTGAAAATACGGGAGGATGAAACAAAAGGGATGAGGATTTCTCTCATGTAGGAAAAAAATCACCTAGGTGGTTTTTTCCTCTGTGGTTTGTTCTTTCTTGTACATGGCTGATCTAAATTCTAGTTTTTACATAATATTCACCTTTGTCTTAGGATCAATATTCTATACTTGGATGTTTATTATCTTGTTTATATAATTGATTTAGGGTTTCTTTCTCACCAAAACCCCAAATTTCTCTTCTCCTTGAAAACCTAAAAATGGGTTAGTCTATAATGGCCGAGATTCCTTAACCCCAATGAGTTGAGAGTTTCCTACATGACAATACTCGAATATTCCTTAGATTGAAGTAGTTCCCCTTCCTAGTAGGTATGTGAATACATGTGATAATCAATACAATTATACATGTCATTATTTAAAACACAATGGTATAAGAAGCAATTAATGCAATAAGAGTGTTTCATATTTATAAAAAGATTAATCAATTGTGTTCTTATGTATAAAATATATTTTCATATTTGGAAATTATATTGATCTTGTATTGAGTCCCCCATATTCAATGTGTGTACATGGTGTGTTTATATAGTTACCATTCCTTGAGTTTTGAACCTTTGGAAACCAACAAACATTCAAAATAAAAGTCCCAAAAGATAGACATGAAGAGATTTTATTTTCACAAGTTTGATTAAAAACAAAGGGAAGAAAATTTTAACTTCCCGTGACAAAATTGTTGGCCAAGTTTGTCTAAGATAGTCATATGTGTTTTGAAAATAGAAAAATTACTCAAGATGAAATATACTAGGTGAGAATTCCTAGATAACATATGGAAGTAGATGAATGAGTATAAGAAATGTGTTTAGAATAGTGTCAAAAATATTCTCTTTTAGAAGTTTTGACTTGCTAATTAATCCTTATTATTTGAGTTAACCAACCATACACACAAAAGGGTCTTTGTGCCATGTTTGGGTATCTACACATCCTATATGCAAGGTGTATTAGAGAATTAATTTTACATATATTTAACTACATAGGAGATAAATTTGTAAAAAATTATAGCCTTTTGCAATGGATCCCTTTGGTCAAGATAAGTGCTTGGCAAACCCCACCAATG
The DNA here is from genome assembly GCA_018340775.1 of Taxus wallichiana var. yunnanensis. Taxonomy (NCBI): domain Eukaryota; kingdom Viridiplantae; phylum Streptophyta; class Pinopsida; order Cupressales; family Taxaceae; genus Taxus; species Taxus wallichiana. The sequence continues at coordinate 674,954,975 of CM031235.1, read as the reverse complement.
TTTTTATGTACCTTTCAAGAAAAAAATCCATTGAATGTTGATATCACTTTCCACGATATTAGATGAGCTATGGAGTCAAAAGGAAAGTTGGAAATTCCTTTTTTGATACATTATCTCGAAAATTTCATTTCTTATCTCTTCTATATTAGAGTTGTAGATATACTTTATCGATAGCTATATTATGAATTTAGAGACTATGAATGTCTTTATAAGATCAATTGTAAAGAAATATTATCACTTTAAACCAAGAGGAAACATATGTTATTGTGTAATGAAATTACTTCAATATAAGAGAAAGAAAAAAATAATATTGATTGTATAAACAAGCCACTTCGAGGGGGAAACCTCCCAAAAGCATATAGTAAGAATATAATTCATGAATTGATCATTTGGGAGAGCCATGCTCATCCATATATATAGACCTAACTATGAAGGGTCAAAAACCTTCATCCACACCTATTTATTAAAGCCAAGTTGGCTTACATTAATTACTTGTTGTCATGCAAAATGTGTAGCATGAAAAATTCAATTTTTTTGTCATGACAACCTAATCCTCATTTGAAAATTCCTCTCTCGGTCAATGTAAACTTGTCCTCTGCCAACTCGGGTTACTATGTTACCCTCATAACGGTGAATAAGAATGTGATAATGTGATTTTCAAGTGTGTTTCATGTGTATGGGGTCTTATTCAATCTAATTCATGAAGATATCTAGATCTAGGAGAAGATAAATGCTTCTGGAGGCTCCAAAAGGGCTATTTTGGCCTTTTTACACATGGTGAACACCCTTAGGGAACCCACAGGAAAATTTAAACTACCCAAAAAGTGTGTGGAAGAGATATGTAATCATTTGAGGCAGTTTAGGAAATTTTGGAAGAAAAACAAGGTTTAGGAACAAGTTAAGTAATATCAGTCTATTCTTAGCATGGTATTATACACTATACAAAGGGAACTATTTGAGATACACCATATCCAATAAGTGTTTGAGATTCCTACCATTGATAGGAAAATCAATTATTTCACCATCCAAATATCTCAAGAAGAATATATGCTCCCCAATTATGACATTTATGGAGTAAGGGCCAATCCAAAGAGCTTCAAACTTTTCATGTTTGCCCTTATCTTCATGCTTGTTATCTCATAATAACACCAAGTCCCCAATAAAGGATCGCCATGATCACAACATGGCAATTTTTAATGCAATCAGTGATTTCCTTGAACAACATGTTCGTAGCGTTTCTGTGCTTAGTGAGATCCCGGACACTCTTTGGGGAACGAACAAGGAAAGCAGTCAAACCATAGCAAAGTTGGATGCTAAGGACCCCACACACATGACAACGGTGGCTCTTTTCACCTCGCTACAAACTATTAAGTCTAGAATTAACAGAGCTGCCAAGAAGTAAAGGAGGTCTTCGTTGTAGATGTTGCTTTTCATCATACTTTTTGCTGTTTTTTGCTATTTTTTGGCTGCTTTGTTGCAGCACACGCTCTGTTTTGCTTTTCTTTAGTAACTCTCTTTCGGTTACTGTTGGATTTAATGCCTATTTTGGATGTTGATCCTTTTTTGTGGAACCTCTTCATGTTTTATCTGGCTTTTAGGCCCTCTATGTAAACAGGGTATAGTCCCTTCAAAACTATTTACCAATAATAAAAATAAATAAATATATTCTTCATTTTTTTCTTTAAATTTATGTATCTTTGGTGAGATTATATCCTATCCTTATCAAGCTCAACAATCTGGTTGATCTTTGTTACATAAGGATCAATTCCTTCTTACTCTCCAAACTTTTTCATGAATTGATACATTGATAACCTCAAAGGAAGAGGAAGAAAAACTTTGGTGTCATAGACTATCTCAAAATGGATATTTCCAATTGGCCTTTTGGGTGTGATTCTATCATCCCATACTACAAATTTTAATTGCTCACCTGTAATGAAATTACTTATATAATTCAGATTATGAGCAACAATATAACACCAAATAACACAATATTTCAGAATAATGATCTCAATATGCAATTAGAATAGCTTTGCCACTTTGAGGGGGCAACCTCCAAACCATAGAATAAGACTCAAATTCTCAAAATGATGATGAAATACTACCTACAATCCCCTATATATACTATTCATATGTTATGGCCATCACTAAGGTCAACCTACTAAGCATGAGAAAGTATAAATGATATAATAAAATGATATGGTAAGCCACAAGTCGGCTACTCATATCCTAATACAAGAAATAGGTTAAGGGCGTAGCATGCCATTACCCTTCAAACTAACATTGTGCTTAATGTTGAATAATCCTAGATGTTGCTGCAGAAAACATTCATCCTCCCAGGTTGCATCTTCTATGCTCAGATTCTTCCACTTGATCAAATATTCCTTAATGTCTCTGGTTCTTAGCCTCTTAGTACGTGTTTACAGAATCTTCTCTAGCTCCAAAATGATTCTTCCTTCCTCATCAAGTTTTGGTAACTCTGTCTGGGCTTCAAATTTCTATCCAATAACCTTCTTCAGGCAGGAAACATGGAATATTGGGTGTATGCATGAAGATGGAGGAAAATCTAGTTTATAAGCAACACTGCCAATTTTCTGTAGAACCTGATAAGGGCCATAATATTTAGGAGAAAATTTGTTTTCATTTTTATGTTGCTTTAGGGACATCTTCTAATAAGACTAGAGATGTATAAAAACCCAGTCACCAATTTCAAAATGTCTTTCACTACGGTGTTGATTTGCTTGTTGTTTCATCCTGTTTTGTGCGAATGTTAAATTCTCTTTCAAACTAGCCAAAACCTGTTGTTGATGTTGAATGTGTTCCTCAACATCTCTGACCTTAGTTTGCACCCTCAAGGAGGAAGTGATAGAAGGTGGATGGTAACCATATAATTCTAAAAATGGGGTTATTTGAGAAGAGGTATGAAAAGATGTGTTATACCACCATTCTGCAAGTGGTATACATTTAATCCACCTTTCTTGCTTATCTAATACAAAACAATGTAGATAACCCTCTAAGAATTTGTTGACCAATTCCATTTTCCCATTAGTTTGAGGATGATAAGATGAACTGTGAGCTAGTTGAGTACCCAAACATGAAAATAATTCCGTCCAAAAAGTACTTCGAAAAAAGGATCACGATCACTTACAATTATCTTTAGGGTTCCATGTAGCCGTTGAATCGTCTCCAAAAAAATAGCTTTGATCATGATCGGGCTGCAAATGCATGTGATAAGGCACAAAAATGGGCATATTTTGTGAGCCTATCCACAACCACTAAAATAACATTCTTACCCTCTTGAACAAGGAAATCCTGTGATGAAATCCATGGAGACCTCCTCCCATCTCTAGCTAGGAATTGGTAAGGGTTGCAATAGACCTGGTGTCTTAATTATTTCCCCTTTGTTCTGTTGGCACACTAAACACTCTGATACAAAATTTTTTACATCCCCTTGAGTCCTTCCTAAAATAATTCTCTTTTTATTCTATGATATGTCTTCAAAAACCCAGAGTTTCCTTCAACAGGTGAGGCATGTAGCTCTGCAAGAATCTTATGCTTCAACTCAGAATCTTTACTCAAGTATAACCTGTCCTTGTACCATAGCGCATTACCTTTCCACTCAAATTTGTTAGATGTCATAAATCCTTGCTTGATATTCTATATTAGAGATTGTGTATCCTTGTCTTGATCCCATTCCAATCTTGCTTCATCCACCCAATCATCCATCAACATGGACATTCCACATAGTAAGGTATCTGCGGATGTATCCCTTCTGGACAACGTATCAACTACTACATTTTCTTTACCATTTTTGTATATGATTTCAATATCAAAACCCAACATTTTTGTTACCCACTTTTTTTGTTCCTCGGATGATAACCTTTGCTCCAAAAATTATTTGAGACTATCATGATAATTTTTTACCTTGAAGTGTCTACCCATGAGATAGGGCCTCCATTGCTTGACCGCATGAAGAATAGCCATCATTTCTTTCTCATAGATAGGTTTGAACATATATTTTCCTTTGAATTGGAGAATCTTAAATGAAATTGGTCTTCCTTCCTACATTAGAACTGCTCCCAATCCCGATCCTCGAAGCGTCACATTTAATAATGAAGGTTTTTGAGAAGTTGGGAGTAGCTTAATCGGGGTCTTGCACATGGCTTCCTTCAGCTGCTCAAAGGATTTAGTGGCTATGTATGTCCAATGGAAGGCATCCTTCTTTAGAAATGTAGTGAGTGGGGTGGCTATTCTACCATATCCCAACACAAATCTTCTGTAGTACCCTGTTAGTCCTAGGAACCCCCGAATATTTTTGAGAGTTTTGGGCATCGACCATTCCACCATAGCTTTGATCTTTTGAGGATCAAATTTGACACCTTCATGGGATAAAATGTGACCCAAGTACTCTACCTCTTATACACCAAAAGAACATTTGGATGGATTTTCATAGAGAGTATGTTTCTCCAAAAATTCCAATAGTTTATTTACATGTTGTAAGTGTTCTTCCCATGTCTTACTGTAAATCAATATGTCATCAAAGAAAACTAATACAAATTTCCTTAAAAATGGCCTAAAAACAGTGTTCATCAACATTTGAAAGGTTGAGGGTGCATTTGTAAGACCAAAAGGAATTTTATGAACATCTTCCTCCTTTATTCGTATTTGATGGTACTCGAACGAAGATCTAATTTTGTGAAATAAATAGCACCATACAATTCATCAAGTAAATCATCAATTACTTGGAATAGGAAACTTATCTTTGATGGTGTACTTATCAAGTTCTCGGTAAGATGAACACATCCTCCATGTTTCATCCTTCTTACGTACCATGACCACTTTGGTGAAGAATATGCACTCTGCTATTCCCAATGATACATGCCTTCAACATTTCCTATACCATTTTATCGATCTCACTTTTCTTGGAATATGGGTATCTGTATGGTCTAATGTTAGGTGTTTGGATCCTTGGAATCAATTGAATGGCATGATCATGATCCCTAACTGGTGGTAGTCCCTTTGGAATTGCATCAAAAATAGATGAGTGAGCATCAACAATCAATCAAGATCGGGTGGCATTGAAGACTCTGTATTTTGTACTTTTATGGAAAATAACTTTGCTATAAATCCATCTACTCCTTTTTTGAGAACCTTCTGCATCTGATGAGAGCTAATAATCTGTGGAGACTTAGCTACCATCCCATTCAATTGTATTTTCCTTCCATCTGAATGAAATCGCATGAACAATTCTTGGAAATTCATCTCTATAGTACCTAAGGTTGTGAGCCATTGGACACCCAAAACAATATTTGCCCCTCCCATAGAAATAAAAATGTAGGTGAGTCTAACATGTAGTCTCCCATGGAAATCTTGATACTATGGAACTTTCCTGTACACTTTATTGTCCCACCATCTGCAATCATAACTTACATTTCTGGAGTTGGGTAAATAAAACAATTGAGGCAGGTAGCTAACTTACTATTTATAAAGTTATGAGTACTCCCTGAGTCAATCAACACCATCACCTTCTATTTTTGAGATATCCAATAACCTTGAGTGTTTGAGGAGTACTAATACCTGACAATGCATGACAAGAAACTGTAGGTTGGTGATCCTCTACTTTATCTTCTACTAGTTCCTCAACCTCTCCTATAATTTCAGCTTCCTCATTATCCTCATTACCTATGTCAATATAGAATAAATTCTTCTCAAAGCACATTTGTGTCCCGGTCCATATTTGTTGTCACGCTTAAAACATAATCCTTTTGATATATTTTCTTCCATTTGTTGTGGAGTCAGTCTAATCGGCCTAGAAATGAAGGGGAAGAGATACTACGGTCTTTGGTGTTAATGAAAGGCGACCTCCTATTACAAAGAAAATTTTCCTCTACTCGATGTGCCATGATAATAGAATCAGAAATCTTGAGTGGATTAAACATACGTACTGCACCTCATGCGTGATGTGATCCTTAAGACCCCAAAGAAACAAAGGTCATTTAGATTCTCTTCTGGATTGTTCTCCACCCTTAAGGATAGGTTCTTGAATTGATGCACATAATATTTGACTGATCTTGTTTTTCGTAACTTTTCTAATTGACTAAAGGAGTTCTTCGAAACACTGGAACTATAGTGCAATTGCAACTCCTCGGTAAAAACTGTCCAAGTGACACTGAGACCATTCTTCTACCTCTTGAGCACATAACCATCGATACCAAATGAATTGGTTTGGTTCAAGATACATGGATGCCAATGTCACCTTTTTTCTGATGGTGTTTGATGTAACTTAAAGAAGTTCTCCATTTGATTTATCCAATTCAGTGGGATCCTTACCATCAAATTTGTGCATATCCACTTTCGGCATCATGTTTCATGGTTGCGAATAAGTTGGATTCTGATTGGGATGGAAAAGTGATCCAACATGGTTATTTTGTCCATGATTTTGAACTGAAGATCCTCCTTGGTTGATATGGGGCGGATTTGGGACATACTATTTACCCTTTACATGTTGCATGATATCATCCAACCGCTGATTGATTTGGTCTATGTCTCCTTTAGAGGCCATCTCAGATTGTACATTTCACAAATCATACTCAAGTTGGCTCACCTTATGATCAACTAAGGTAAAAACTAGTGCTGAGGAATCTATATTTACCCCTTTTAACTCTAACTCTTCAATCACTACCCCATCTTTATCTGGGGTTTTACCCGAGTGCCCGTGATTCTTTTTGCTCTTGTGGAAGGCCCCACCATGTTGTCAAACCTCAAGGTTTAGGGTTTTGAAACAAATTCAGCTGAACAAGAAAAAAAAGAGAATATACTAATACAATTTTTTGAGATATTTCCGAAAATGTAAATAAATCTGAACAATTCTACAAATTTCGGTCTAGGGAGCGTTTTTATCAAAAAACCTAAATTTGCAATAAAGTTTTCAAATGATATGTAAAAGGTCTAAAATTTGCAGAGATTTTTACTTGAACTAATTCGCAACTCTGGTAAAAAATTCACCCACAAATTTGATGTGGTTCGTAAGATAGAGTGGAAACAAAAAATTAGGGTTTTTCCTAATTTTTGTCCCAGGATCGTAGCTCTGATACCACTTGTAATGAAATTACTTGTATAATTCAGATTATGAGAAACAATATAAAACCAAATAACATAATATTTCATAATAATGATCTCAATATGCAATTAAAATAGCTTCGCCACTTCGAGTGGGCAACCTTCAAACCATAGAATAAGACTCAAATGCTCAAAATGATGATGAACTACTACCTACAATCCCCTATATATACTATTCATATGCTATGGCCATCACCAAGGCCGACCTACTAAGCATGAGAAAGTATAAATGATATGGTAAGCCACAAGTTGGCTACTCATATCCTAATACAAGCAATAGGTTAAGGGCGTAACATCACCCCATTGTTTCTTGTTAACCTCGAAGGTCCTCTCAAGTATATTGAGAAAATTCTTGTTTCTTGACTATGCTTGCCCATTTAGTTTTGTAAAATCCTGTCATTTTTAACTCTAAAAATTTGTTAAGAGGTCAATTGATCATGTCTATATTTACAAGGTCTTTAACCATGAGTCTTAGTCAGACCGACCATTCTGTTAATAATTGGTATCACCATTGAATAATGACTGTAAAATTTTATTGATATCTTTCTCGAATCATTGCTTTTGTTAATGCTTCTTTAGGTTGTCATTGTTGCATAAATAAGTGCATGGCTAAGAGGTCATTTAAATATTTACATCGTTTACATTGTGAAGTTCATACCCATAAGTTTTAAAAGTTACGACTGCTCATGAAGAATAAATAAAGGTAATGATTTAAAGTGAGTCATAAACTAATGATATGAGTTGAAGGTATAAGCAAGAAAATATATGTTTGGGGTACTATTCTAGTGGCCTATGAAATAGTAATACATGCAAATAAACATATCAAATGTTGATTAATGGTGGTCTAAATTGCACATGTTATTAAAAACCAAATTAAGACCTTAAATGTCCATGGCATATTAAAAGGGACAAGCTGAACATATACCTAGACCTAGGTGGACACTCTACAAATTGGACATAGATGATAATAACTTATCCAAAGTAAATAAGGAAGGACTATGCTACAAGTAATGGAATTTGGCGGCAAATTGGAAAGATGGTGACAAAGTTTATGGGTTTAATGGTCATTAATGAGGCCATACTCCTTAGGAGCAGTTAGCTTTCCTGAGAAGACAAATTCAATTTCATTTTTAATTTCATTCCTCTCCTTAGCTCAGTTTCCTTCTTTTCAGCCGCTTTGATATTTTTGTGGGTAATGGGAAAATGAGATCTCTCCACCACTGTGCATATTTTTCAGCTATAGGAATGATTGAGATCTCGAATATGGAGCTATTTTGTTGCAAATAAGAAGATTTTACTCACAGTAATGTGGTTTATTTTTTCATAGTAAGTCTTAGGAGGAAGAAAATAAAGTTTGGAAATGAAGTGCAAAAATCAAGCACATACTCCTTCTTGACTCTCTGTAACATTTTTGTTATGGTTTGTTATAGTTAATATGATGTTTAATGGTTATTTGATGGAATACGCCAATAGATTATTGTTATGTCTTTGCATGAAGTATATTGTCTTGCATGGCAAAAATGTGAATCTAGGTTTTTTTATTTTTCTTACCTTAACATTAAAAATATAGTTTGGATTAGTTCCTAATAGGACTCGGTCTTAAATCTGAGCTAACTTCGATGAATCTATGGCTATGAGAGTATTATTAAGTAGCTAAGGTTACTTCTTATAAATATGTGAGATAAAATGAATGGGTATTTTTATTCAACCCATACGGTGAAGGCTATATGATCTGGGTTGTATTTTATTGTGTTTATTTATGAAATGTGAACTATTACGAACTGTTGCAAGATTGTCTGAAGAAGTTTTAAATGAGTATTGTTTTTTTTTCTTTCTTTCTCCATCGAGGCTATATATATATATATATCCAGACAAAAATAATTTGTAGGTTTAGAAATGAGTTAATCTAGGTATAAAAGTGATATGACTGTGTGAAGGATATAAATAGTAGAATGTTTTTTTTTCTGTTTTATAAAAGAAATATGAACTGGGTTACTTATATTTAGTCTTCAACACTGATATGAATTCATGAGGTTGTTATTAAGGAATTACAGGGAGCTACTAAATGGGTACATAGTTGCATGCATAGATGTGAGCTAGTTTAATGAATCAAGTGGTGAAAAAGGAGAAGTGGGTTGCGGGAATTATTTTTAGTTTGCTCTTGATTTTTGTAAGCTAAACTGTACCATACTCTATTTAATAGTGGGGATGTAGCACTATCTAGTTATGTGTAATTTGGAGGAAAGATTACTATCTGAGTTATAAGGTTTTTTACTTATTGTATCGAGTGTTTATCTCAAATTTAAAAAAGTGAAGGAAATGTCTTTGTTTCTTAGAATTAAATATTCCGGAGTAAGGTTGAGTTATTACGATATTAAAATAAATATCCTTACCATGCATGACAGTTACTTGAAATTATTAAGTAAGAATGAGAGAGTTCTAATCAGGGTCTTAGTATTTATTTTATGACATATATATATATATATATATATATATATATATATATATATATATATATATATATATATATATATATATATATATATATATATATATGTATATTTTGAGAATATGAGAATGTATACGCTCTAAGCTATACTTACTCTTTGTGGACTTATAACAGTACAAGGTATGCTGGTTTGGATATTCTAAAGGGTTTCTTATGTAGTTGTAAATTGATGATTATGGTCTTTGAATTTAGTTGTTGATTTCACATAAGAATGATAATTGGATGGGAAGTATTGGTTTTTGAACCTGTGCTTGGTTGAGGATTAACTCTTGAAAGAAATTGTTTGAATATTTTGGATTAGTGTTTCGATGTCTGGATTTGAAAGGAAAATAAGATACCTTATTAAGGACTTTACTTTAGTATAAGAATATTGAATGATGGTTAACTGTAATTTATTATTTTAGATTAACATATTAAGAATACTCTATTGTTATTGTCTTAAAGATGATCCATTATAGATATATCATAAGTTATTCAGTTTGAATCAGATTGTTAATATCTTATTATGACAATTATGTTTGGAGAGTAGGAAGTAGACCATGTCAGTTCTTATTAAATGATACATCTATTTTTTTTTTTAATGATTTGTATAGGAAAATAGTGAAGCTAAGAAGTAAGCTCTTGAGTTTATTTTCCTACCTTGATGTATATGATCATAAAGTCTTTCATCTATAGACTTTACCTCTTCTTTAGGTCTTAGGTGTTATACGATTTCATGATGAAATATTAGAACAAAGAAGGGTTGATTACTCTGATGTAAACTTGTAATTTTGAAACTTTTAATACGGGAGTTATGTTTGAACATTGTATAAATTTCCATTGCTTTCGATTGGCGGGCTTTCAATTTGACGAGATGGTCGGGATTGGAAAATTATAGCATTGATTTTGGAATTTGTATATTTTATGAGAATTGTGTCGTTGGCCCCTATCGTCTAGTGGCCCAGGACATCTCTTTTAAGGAGGAAACGAGGATTCGGGGATCCCTGGATATCTATATAGGACTCATTGATTGGTATGAGAGAATGCTCATTGTTATATGATGTACATCTTGTGATAAGATGTTGTGTTGGAGAAATAATGTACACTTATTCGAGTAATTATGAGTGCCAAAAGGGAATTCTATGGTTCCGGCTCAACCCCATACCTAAATGGCTATGGATTCGATATGACGAAACCATTTCCAATAAATTGAACCGAATAAAAAATGGTGGGTCTCAAGATAAATGTGATGGCATGGCTATGAACATTCTCTGTAACCTTAAAAAGGGTGATAATGATTTAGGGGCGAGCACTTCCAACAAGGAGAGGGATAGGAATATGGTGGATTGGGAAGCCAAGGTTTCGAAGATTGAGACCATTGCCGATACGATTCTCCATGTCAATAAGAACCTTGTCCAAGAGATTATGGAGTGCTAAAGAAAAATTGATGTGCAAAACAAGAGAATTGGTGGGCTCAATGCTGAAATGGTTATGCAGGAGCAGAGAATATCCATTCTCCAAGACCAAATTTCCAAGAATGAACCTGTTGTTGGCAAGAAAAATATGTGACTTGAGATCAACCAGTTCTAAGGATGAAGAGCACACTGAAGTTGAAGGTAATGTTCCTCCCGAGTTTTCTACTAAAAAGGTTATCATTTCCTAGAAAGATGATCAAGGAGGAGCTAAGGACAAAGAACCTAGTGCTAGGACTAGAAGCTAGAGCTTCCTCTAGAAAATAAAACCTGATTGTGACACTTTGGTTGCACTTCGCTTGGGGGTATTATTGGTTACATCTCAAAACCGTGGTTTTTAATAATGTATTTTCATAAAAAAAAATTATGTAGACCTGGTGTGGGTCGTGCTTCTCTCTAGGGTGTCCTCATGGTCAAGCATGTTTGACTTGGACCCCTGTGTTTTGTTTTGGGGGCTATCCTTTTTCCCAACTTCTCTTTTTGTTTAGGGTTTTTTGGTCCCTTCAAAACCAAATATTTTTTACCTTATCTTAAAAAATTATGAATGTCGAAGACATTGTTTTCCTTGTGATGAAGGCTAGAAATGGTGTAATAAGGTTTCTTAGTAATATATTAATTGTTAATAAAATCTTAGTGTGAAAGAATGAAATATTACTCCTTATGATAACTTCATAAAACTAATATTAATGTGGATTTTAATGAATAATAACATGTATACATCATATACGAGTATCGTAAACTACCATATGGGATGTTAATAAGGAAATTTATGAGTACCGAATGGAAATAGTAGTGATATTATTTTAATTTTGTAATATAAATATATCATGGTAGTGGATATTCAATCTTTACACGGTATTATTAAATAAGTATAAATGTACAAAGAAATAAATTGAGAGTTAGTAACCCCTTAACAATCCATAAATAGATGCTTATGATTAAATGATGTTAATATCTCTAATTTGAGGATTGATTAGAACACTAATCCAATTTATTTTCTTGTAGTTCATGATTCCATCCAAATGAGTTATATAAAAAAATACTAAATTAAACTACAAATTCGCTAGAATACAAGGTTAAGGTTATAATATAGTATAATAATATAATAAGCCCTTACTAAGCTCGCATGACTAAGTTTAAATTAATAACCTTACCTTTGAGGTAAAATAGTAAGGAGTAATGATGCTACGGTAGTTGACCTTAAGTACAATGTAGACTAAATATAATCTCACGTCATCATACATCTACCTAGACATAGTACTAACTAGGGGTAGTTCCGAAAAATGGAAAGAGGACGTAATGGAAAGAGTTCCATTACATGGTCTCTCTATTTTCTGTAAGAACCCCGAGTTAGTTATGGATATTTTCATCTACGAAGATGGTCCTATAAAGAACACTTCCTCCTTAACAAGTTCACCTTCATAAACAAAAATATTTAGATAACTATGTCGAGATAAATGTTTGGTGACGAATACTATATCTCTAGGATTTGTGTGGTCTTGAGATACGTTGTTTATGCACAACAAGAAAACTTTTGCCAAAGTAATGTAAGTGGTTGATTACATTGTCTGTTCACCATATCCTTAATGATATGTCAAATATTGGAATACAAAGATGGAATTTTGTGGTAGACATTTAAGGATAGAAACATAGTCAGTAAACCTTGAAAAGGTAAACTTGAACATACTAAATATTGTATGATTACTCTTAAACAAGTGGATTGAAGGAAGAGTGGAATAACCCTCCTCGCTTATATAAGGTTTATACACAAAAGAGTTATCAGTGAATCAAACTAAATTAATATTTTTAATCAAGTTTGATATTTGATTGCTCTAATAATATTTATTTCACTTATGTGATTGAATAAGAAGATTTCTACAATTAAAAACATCCATATTTTGGGAAATTATTTCAAGGTGTTACACATTGGGGGTTATAGTTAGAGGCATAAGCTAGGTTTTTCCCATATTCTTTACACATTGTCGCAAGAGGTTTAGCTTTGAAACTCGTGACATTATCAACAACTAACTTGGCTAAAAACAACACAAAACCTGCAAATGATGTTTTTCAAAAGGAAGTTCATGACCACTTGGTGAGTATCCTTCTTAGTGGGGATTTCTTCAACCCACTTGGTGAAGTAATATGTAGCAACCAAAATCCACTTGTGGCTGCACTAGATGCCTCTATTATTTCACTAATAAAATCCAGTCCTCATTTTCTAAAAGGATCCTCCACTGAGATGGGTTACAATGGTAGGGATCCTAAACTTTATCCTACCTGAGAAACATTGACAACCTTCACACCTCCTTACAACCAAAGAAACATCCCTAAATAGAGATGGCCACCAATAGCCTACTCTCAAAATATTATGAGTGGTTACTTTGGCATCATCGTGGCCACCTCAAAATACTCCATGAAATTCATTAATCAACCTAGGTGTTGGTCGGAAGAAATGGCTAAGTATAGCCATACACGGAGGATCGAGTGCGGGAAGACGTGCACATACAATGAAGAAATATGTAGATTCTAGAAGGAACACACATGAGTATGCGCACAAATAGAGAGTCACTACATGTTGATGCGTGAAAACATGTATGTGTGAATAGGAAATAGAGGAAAGTTAGTGCGGAAAGGTACACACATCACAAAGGAAGAATGTTAGCATGCGAGGGCTCACGCATATGCACAAAGTGGAAGACTTAGCCATTTTTGGAACAAGGATAAAAATGGGAGAAAATGTAAGATGACGTAATATGCAAGAAATGCCCTTAAATAGGTGAATAAAGAGGTAAAAGCATATACAAGGATAAATCTATTTATAGGAACTAAAACATGATAAGGTCGGGCTATTTATATCTCAAAATAAATATAAAGAAAATTTGTAAAGGTATGCATCCTATAACTAACATAGTTATTATTAGGAAAAAACATGTAAGTAGTGAAGGGAAATCCCTCACCATGTATAAGTAGGTGTAACACTCTTGTAATTAGGTTTATTTTCATGTGTATGTAAGAGAAGATCCATGTTAGAGTTTGTAAGTGAATTTTGTAGTGCACATGGTACAATGCATGGATGTAATCAACACGTTTTTTATGCAATCAATTATTTTTATGATGGATAATTTTGTGTGGATCACCAATGTTAGCAGATCCGAACATGGTATAATGGGAATTCAAATACTTTTCTTGATTTCCTATGTTGATTGATTTCCTTATTATATGTGTTGCCATTGTTTATGTCTGTTATGTTGTATTTTCATTCATGTTTGATGATTATGTATGATCTAACCACATCTTGATAATTAACTAAAGAGGGACCTGGTGGTGCACTTGCTTCGGGTGAACGTTCAAACCTTGTTTGGATGAAGTGTCAGCATATGCCCAACTAAGCATTGGTTAAAAAAAGACTACATTTTTGTTCCATTTTTGGGACCTCTTTTATTTATAATCATCAGGATGTGGCATTCATATGGCATTTCAGCTATCGTTGGATAATATTGAGCTTTGGGTACACGACAGGAGGGATGCATTTTCTCAAAGATACAACACTAGACCTGATTTTAATGTGCACAAATGGGTGGAAGATAACTTCTATGATTGCTTGTATGAGACGTTATTCATCTTCTTTTAAGTAGAATTATACCAAAGTGGTTAGCAACTTACGCATGGAATATGGGTGTCTAAATAGGAAGAAAGAAAGTATGGAGCCAGGATGATTACCAAGCACTCTTTGATTTGGATGCTCCGTGGACAAGAGTTGTAGATCACTGGTGGGAAGGTGTGTTGTGCAATTATACCTTGGATTACGTAATTTTGACATACTCATTCCTTGAGGAAACAAAGTTATGGTTTTTAAGCGATCCAAGGGGATAATAATTATGCACAACACCTTTAGCTATCAAAATCTTGATGATTGAACTAGGAATGAAGAACCTTCCTATGACAGTTAATAATCTACCACGCGTAGGGGCAAGAAGAAGGTTTGGGAAGGATGGAATTGGTCTAAGTGGAATAAAGAGATAGAAAAAATATTGGGGAGGTATAATGATGCACAAGATAGGGAACTTGAAGAGGTGCTAAGACTGAGGGGAATGATGACGGGCGGTAGTGATGAGAATCCTACAGAAGTAAGGGACCGCAGGATCAAGTATTTATAATATTGGGGAAGTGCAGTAGAAGGAAACTTTTGGAATTAGATGAGAGGATCCTAAGGATAGAATGAGAACCATCAGTGAGCATTTGACCAAACTTGGCCACCTAGCTCTTGCGCATGGTGTTGGAATCTGGAAGTTGTTGTAGAAGATCATCATAGTGAAGGTGAGTAGGAAGGAAATCAAGTATCACCACATTGGGTTGGAGATACATGTAGGCATGTATTGGTATCAACACATGAGGCACAATAGATTAAGATAATGTAAAGATATCCCGTGTTTGGACAAAGTTTTTTTGGGACCAATTTGGTAAAAGCATGTGTTAGGAAAAGTAATGATGCACTACCCATTATAGGAAGTACCACATATAGAGTAATATGATAGATAGTTGGTGTGTATTTTAGCACTACTATAGGGATGAAAGGTAGTACATCCACTGGTATCTAGGTCACGACGAGAGAGAGAGAGGTTTAGGCCCTCTCGCACGAAAAGGTAAACCTTATGGAGGATCAAGTTCAGGATATGGCCCCACTCCAAGACAAGAATCACAATAGCCATCACAAAACCTCAAAAAAACCTCATCGGTAGACCCCTTATATATTCTTTGAGATGTCCTTCACTTACTAGAATATAGAGGTGTGGAAGATGGAACATATCATGTACACAAGTGTGAGTTATTATGGAGAGCCAAGGGCATAACCGATCCACATCGGAAGGAAAGTAAATTTTCAACCACACTTCAAGATCGCACACATAGTTGGTATATAAAGTATGATACACATAAGAAAATAATGTATTATGATGCATGAACACCGCCTTTTTAGATAAATTCCACATATGGAGTTTGAGAAGCAAATAATTAATGTGTTGAAGGATATTAAGTAGTGCCTGTATGAGAGTGTTAGAATATTATGCAAGTTTCAAGACATTATTGTCCAAGCTATGACTATCCATTAGAGCCAACATGCATATTGGTTTGTATGAGGATTTATAACACTTTTTGAAGGGCGCTATAACACAAGACATTCACCGATCCGCTCAAGGCCTTATAAGAAGTATTGTGTGCTAAAAGAAGTTAGAAGTGTTGACACGGGGGTAATTCCATTCATTGAAGCTTAGATTCGTAGAAATGGCTACTCATTGGATAAATTTTACCAATTCATCTCATGAGATGCGTAGTGGAATTTTGTGTACTGATTGTGAGCTAGGACATACAAAAGATATTTTACCATGTAGGAATGTGCACACGTTATTGACAACATGTAAGATTTTTCATAACAATCATGATGTCTATAAATTTCCACTTTTGCAACGTGTTACAAAGAATAAAGTCTTGTATATTTCAAAATTTGTGATGCACATACACATGAAACAACTAGTTGTCATGTGATTGATCTGATCCATAAGGCTTGTGAAACATGGTTACGCCTGCACAAGTGTGGAGAATAGCTCTCACATCCGTAAGAAGGAAAAATTAATAAAGTGTGTAACAATTAGAATGAAGGTTTTATAGGTGATACAAAAGTAGAAGCAGTGGTGGTTGAGGAAGGTTTACACGAAGAACATGTTATACTTGTGGGTCACCTGATCATTATTAGTGTGAGTGTCTAAAGAACCATGTTTTCACGTATTGTGGTAAGGAACATAAGGTTTAATATTGTTCGAGATATGTACGCCCACATGTGTAAGAACAACAAAAAATATAAAGGTGACGCTATGATTAAGGTAGAACGCGCTAAGAAAGAGCAATGGGCACCTAAGAAGATGGTTAACCCTAAACTTCAATTGTTATTAGTTACTACGTGCAAAAAAGTGGCACACATGTACAAGAGAAAGGAAGATGATGCCATTCATCAAGAGGGAAGAGGTGGTACATGTGAAGTATTTAGATGCAAAGCACAATAGAAGGAATTTTATCAGAGACCATGGGTGTATTAGGGATTTTCAAGGAGAAATATAGTTTATGAAAGAGAAAGTATATGAGAGGGAATATGTGAGGAGTATTGAGCTACCACAAAAGGATGTTGATGATCTTAGAGAGGTATGAAAAATTATTAGGCATGAGAACATCATACCATTGTTGGGAGAAGAACGTGAGACAAGATACGATGCCACGCATAGGAGTAGAATGGGAGTGCCAGATCCTACATGTTAATTTACCACCACAGACCATGAGTATGACAAGGAGATCACATTGGATGTAGTGATTAATGGATGGTTGGTAAGTAATATTATCATTGATACATGCATGGAAGTCAATGTTCTCACCCTTGATTCTTGGAACCAAATGGGAAGGCCTCCATTATAGCCATCTTCAAATGTGTTGTATATGGCTAATAAGACAAGGATCATTCCCATTGGGGTATTAAAGGATGCTTCTACTATCACTATACAAGGGCCTAAGTTCATGGGTGATTTTGAGGTATTGGAGTTGGTTAAAGTAGATAATTTCCTTGTTGCTTTGACGTCCTTGGTGTTATACTAATAACGTAAACTTATGATTTAATAAGAGGTACATAAATTTGAGAACAAGGATGAGAAATTTTTGATACCATTGGATGATTCAAATATTAAGCCTTATGTAGAGCCCATCAATAAGGAAGAATTCAACATAATTTACACACATACGGTGAGTGAACCTAAAAACGTGGAGCCATTAAAGGAGGGTGTGCTTCATTGGGAAGATGTGCAGACCATCATTGATACTACAAGTGTGGCTTATGACAATTGGGACTATGCAACTTTAAAAATGGTGGGTCACGAGGTGCATGGAAGAGTAATAAAGATGGTTAGGCCACGATGCATTCAATGGTTGGGTAAAGTTACTTTCGAAGTATACTATGGAAGAGAAGCCCAAATCATTTTGGTGTGTGATGGAATAAAAATGGTCTAATGAAGGAAGAAGAATAAATATGATGGTATACACCTTACGCAGGGACAAAAACACATTGGTGGGCTACACATAGGATAACTTACTTGGATGATGCGAGATCATAGTATCATTATTGACAAGGTTTTTTAGAGTAATCTTCCTTCATTGGTGCAGGAATATGATGGGAAAACTCCCCATGTTACATGTTAAAAGTTGTGAAAGGAATTGGATGCAAGGGCAAGATGCTTTTCCACCATCTCTATGGGTACACAAGTTCTATTCTACTTTGTGTGGATGCATGTGCTTAGTATGTACATGATGAGTTGAAACAAGAGACAACAAGTTGGTGTGACTGACTGAAGGTATTGTTCATAATTTTTGATTACTTTTATACTAATCCACAAGTTCATGAAGCTCTTATACATTATGAGGTGCATCACGTTGGGAGATAGTGTGAAGGTAAAAGGAGATTATGATTAAATTAATTTGGTGAGGTTATACTTTGAGGCACACGATGATATAGTAAAAATTAGAAGAGACACATAGTTGGGGCATGCATTGGAGAAAAAAAAAGGAAAGATTTTCTACCTCATAGATGATGAAGAGGTAGAGGATTTGGATATTAAAACACAAAGGTGTGTGATGTGTTAGACTCCATAGATGATCACTTGCGCACATACCATGCCTTTAAAGAATAAGAAAGTGAACATTGGAACTGAGGATGCACTAAAGGAGGTGATTATTGGTCTGAACCTAAGGTTACAAAGATAATTGAGTTGCTACTTGAATTTCAAGATATATTTCCTACGAGATACCATGATTTAAAGGGAGTACATCCATCATTGGGGAAATGAAAATTAATCTCAAGGAGGGTGCGTGACCGGTTTGGAAGAGGCCTTACCGGATGAATCCCAACTTGTGCATCAAGGTGAAAGATGAAATTGATAAAATGCTCAAGTTCAGGTATTATTGAGCCTATTGAGGAGTTTGAATGGATAAGCCCCATGGTGATCAACATCAAAGTAGGATGGATAAGGATTTGTGTTGAATACATAGTTCTAAATGCTTCATGTGTCATAGATCCTTTTCCACACCATTCATGGAGATATATTGAAAGGACTTACGGATGTGAGATCTACTAATTCACAGATGGATTTTTCAGGTTACCACTAGGTGAGGATCACACATGAAGACCAAGGAAGACCACTTTTACATTGAAATGGGATGTTTTTCCATACACAAGTTATGCCCTTTGGACTAGAAGAATGTGCCAATAGTGTTCTTGTGTATTGTTTTCTAGGCATTTCAATAATTTATTCATAAGTTTCTTTAGGTTTATTTGGATGATTAGAAAGTGTATGAGGCTAGGGAAAGATCATTGTGACTATTTAAGACTAATGTTTAAAAGATGCAAATATCTTAACATCTCTTCAACATCATAAAGTGTATCTTTTACAACACCTTACAACACTTTACTTGGGCACATTATTTGTAAAAGAAGCTTGTTAATGGACCAACCAAGATTGTAGTTATTTTGGGCTGGAAGAAGCCTACTAATCAGAGTGAAGTGTGTGGTTCTTGGGCACACTAGTTATTACGAAGAATTTTATCAAGGGGTATGAAAATATTTTTGTGCCATTGGAAGAGAATTATTAAAAGAAAAAGGAAAATTTTATTAGGGTGACGTGCAATAATAATATTTTGAGACCTTGAAGGAGAATCTAACCACCGCGCATATCTTACACTTCCCTTCTTGGAACAAGCCATTTCATGTGCATGTAGATGATTTTGGTACAACTATTGGAGAAGTTTTAGTGTTAACACAACCAGGTGAAGGTAATGTTGATCATCCCATATGTTTTATGAGTAGGAAGTTGACATTGACCAAGAAAAATTATACAACTATGGAGTGTGAAGCTTTTCAATGATATACACACTTCATAAGTTTAGTTAGTACTTGTTGGCCACTTCCCATGTTTATATTCTATACTGATCATATGGAATTGAAGTACTTGGTAAATAAGTTGGTTTTGTAGGGCGCATCTGCCATTGGATCCTTCTCTTTTAGGAGTTTGATTTCTTAGTTATAGTGAAACTTGCAAAAAGAAATTTGGGACCTGATCATCTATCAAGGATTAACTCTGGTGAGGAACATGAGAAAGCAAGAAAAATATGCTAGATGCCCAGTTGTTTAGACTAAATCATACATAGGCTGATTTAGAATATATTATAGTATTCTTGCACACTAGAGTTT
Source organism: Taxus wallichiana var. yunnanensis (assembly GCA_018340775.1). Classification (NCBI taxonomy): domain Eukaryota; kingdom Viridiplantae; phylum Streptophyta; class Pinopsida; order Cupressales; family Taxaceae; genus Taxus; species Taxus wallichiana. Next base: position 674,934,622 of record CM031235.1, on the reverse strand, counting down.
TGCCTTAAGGTATGAAGATGTTAGAGAAAATAATTTCTTTCATTCGCACAACTCCATACCAAATTATTGGAGGATATTAGTAAAAAATGGGTAGAGATGAAGTATTGTGTAGATGTGTATTGGAGCATGAGTGAAGCTATCATGGAGGAAGCACATGGTGGAATAGATGAAGGAGACTATGCAGGAGAAACAACTTTGCACAAGATCTTACTTATTGGTTTATGGTGGGAAACTCTTTATAAGGATACCAAGATATTTTTAATGGCTTGTAACCATTATGAGAGGATAGGAAGGCGGAAACTCGAGATGAGATGCTTATGCACCCTATAACAAGTGTAGAACCATTTGAGAAGTGGGAAATTGAATTTTTGGGCCCAATTGCACCACCTACGCATTGGACAGGCATGTGTTATATCATTACATGCACATATTACTTGACAAAGGGGGATGGGTTACACCTACAAAGGATTCCAACGCAACAAAAACAAATAGATTTCTATGGGAAAATATCATAAATAGGTATGGTTGTCCATTGAGTCTTAATGATAAGGGAAGTAAATGAGACTATTAGAATCCTACTAGTAGAGTTTATGGTGGCACACCATAATACTACACCTTATCACCCACAAGCCAATGAACTATAAAGGCTTTCAATAAGATTCTTAGGACAAACATTGACAAAGATATGTGATGTTGGAAGAAAGGATTGGGATGACAAGGTATTAATTATGTTATGGGCATATAAAACTACATATAAAAGGTTGAATAAGGCCACACCCTTTTAGTTGGTGTTTGGTATGGAGGTAATTTTTTTATGGAATTTATGTTACCCTCCATGTGTATTATTTGTGCAGGAGGAATGGATGATGAGAAAATTAGTAGATGACCATATTACTAAATGATGTAGTAGGATGAGAGCATTACATGATGATTGCAAGATGGAAAGAAGACAAATAAAGCTAGAAAAAAGGGTTGGCATGACATGCATATTAAGAATAAGTGTTTTTTTCCATAGGAAAGATGGTGCTTTTGTATGACTCCATGTTTGCACGCCATCTTAGAAAACTTAAATTACATTGGTTGGGACCATTTTAGTAACTAAGATATTAGAATCAAGTGCATGTCAATTGCAAGCGTTTGATGGCACTATGTTTCTTGATTACTTCAATAGGAGTAGGTTAAATCCCTACTATAAATAAATTTCTTTTGTGTTTGTAATAAGGAAGTATTTCCACTTAGATTAAATTTCCCTTTCCATTTTGTTTTTCTTTGTTTTGTTGTAATAAGCACATTTGCATGCAAGAACTTATTACTCTATCTTAGAATGATGCACAAAGGATTGTGCCTGCTTATAATTTGGGATGAAGAAAATCAAAGTGCACGCAAGGTAAAATGGGAAGCTGACACTTCTTGAGAATTTGGTAATTGTGCATGTGACGGTGTGAAAGAATGACCGGTAGTGGAAAAATATATTAGTACGCCAAAGACGGTGTATATGAATGGTTAGATATGGTGCGAAGGTGTTTACAAATGATAGTGCTTGAAGGAATTTATCATTGAAAACCATGTGAATTAAAGGGTGTGTAGTGTAACGTGAGGGGAGGAAATGAGAGGATATATTACTGATAAGTGGCACATAGGAAGAATGTGTGTGGTGTAGGGAGATTTGTGTGAAAGGATCCATAGCCTATGAAGTAGTAGTGCGCTATAAGGTTATGAATGCCACACATGGGAGAAGAGAAAAGTGTGAGAAAAATTAAAAAAACACATTTAAAGCAAAAATTGGTGGTAGGTGAAGATCAATTAATGTAGTTAAAATTGGGAAAATTATAAATACTACGTGAGATTCATTCTTACTTATTTCTTACCTTGTGTAATCAAAGAGTTGTGTGATTAAATGTGAAGAAGAGTGCAAAGTGTAAGAGCGAACCAGAGAGCGAAATTAAACTAAGAGTGGAGTGAATGAACACAAAACTTGACATTGGAGAGCTCCTTGAAGAATTTATATCTTGTTAGAGGGAATGGGAAGAAAGACGTAGATCTAGGGTTTGTAAGTGAGGATAAAAACAAGGTTTTAAAGGTGGAAAAATGATTTAGGGAAAGAAGTGATTCAAAAAAATCAATTTGGGCACAAAGTTATAAGCGGATAAGAGCAAGGGTTTGAGAAAGAATATCGATAATTCAACCTCGTCGGTAGAATAATTGAACAAGTAAGTGATTCCCAACATTCAGGGCACAAATTTCAAAAATTTCATGGTTTGTGTAGTTGAGAACATAAGTAATGACACCAAATAGGTCTCCTAAGATCAAGAACAAGAATGTTGTTGATGATGCACTCAAGGATTGGTATTATGAAATGTAATATCCACCAAAATTTGTAGTGGTGTAGCCATGAGTTTCATAGTAAACAAAGTGTAAATAAGTGACTAAAATCATAGAACACAAGCCCATAGGTGGATATATATGAAATTATGATGTTGGGTGAATAGAGCAAAGGACTATGGAAAGGTCAAATTGTCCTTGATAATAAGGTGAGGAGATACTTAGAGAGCACATGGGTTATTACACCTATATGAGTTGCCATACTTGGGAAGCCTTGCACACCTCTATCAGTGGATTATGTCATGGTGCATGAGGACTTATTTTATTTTGCAGGAAGAAGAATGCGTATAACCCCACAATTGATTGGAAAGGTTCAACTGGGTTACAAATTAGTGGAGAGGAAATTGGGTTGGACTTATAAGATGACATTGCAGACAAATAAATAACAACAAAATTTAACTATCAACGAGGAACGTGTACATTCAACATCACAAGTATAATATATGACCCGAGGCACTAGGGTGGTTACGTGCTTAGTGAGTTATAAGTTGGGAGCTTTCGAGTGGTGGATGGAAGTAAATAAGAAGTTCCTACATGTTACGCACAAGATGGAAAATTTAAAGACACTATATAAAATTGACTTGTATATTGTTGAAGGCATTGTTGAGGAGGATAAGACCCGGGTGAGAAAGGGAGAGAAGATTACTTGGGGCCCCATTTTTTAGTGATTTTGTTTTGGGAGATCGAGTACTTGATGGTCCAAAAGAAATATGTGGGTCTATCCGATAGAGAACAAGCCCCAAAAGAGGTTTACGTAATTTACATGCGATGGGGTTATTACAAGTCCATATAAGAAATCACATGGAGAAATGGTATATGTGGACTACAAGAAGTGTTGTAAAATGAATGGTGTGTACCAAGGAGTTATCAATAGTGTTAGATAAACATGCAAAGTTTTGGTGCATCAACATTATTTCCTTGTCCACGATTCTTTCTTGAAGAATGGGGAGATGGGCTCGTGGTGTAATTTTTCATTCACTTTCACCATCAAATACTTTAATGTGTAGTAAATAGAATAAAGGATGAGTGGAAATGAATTATAACACGAGATAAGGTAAATTATAACTACCATAAATTGTGCCAAACTTATGTATATGAATAAGGAGGGAAATATATGTAGAGATGATGAGTCTGATAACATGGACTTGAGCCCCATGAATATTATAGTGGGGTAAGAAGGCTATAGAGTATGCATATATCTTAGGCCCAAACTCAAGGATGGGAAGTACATCAATGTGGAGACCTTCATTTTCCAAAGCCTCCAAAAAAGAAGCATACAATAGGAATTTCCAAGAGAAGGCATGAAGAAAATCCCCCTCAACAAGAAGAGGTAGAAGGAGAAGAAGATGAAGAATATGTAGAAGAAGGATACGCATTAGAACAAAGCAAAATAAATAAATTGAGAGCTAGTGAAGAGAAGAAATTAATTGCAAACACTTCAAAGGTGCTTAAGGAGTCTCCATCAGTGAAAAATGACCAAACCAAACCCAATTGAAGAAGAAGTAGAGCCTAGTGAGGAAAAGAAACCTAAAAAGTAATTTATGACATTAAGGAGGAGGACTTAGAAGAAAAGGTAGTTAGAGATATGTTATGTGATGAGGAACCTCCACAAGAAAAAGAGAACTCAAGAAGAGGAGGAGACAATGCAGGATGACACATGAAGAGGATATACTTTACATGTGTGAGGAGGATTACATGTGGGGATGGAAAGCATGAAGAAGAGCACAAGGTTGTGAGGAAGAAGAGGGCGATGAAGATAAGGGCATATGGCAAGATTTAGGCATTGCGGGAGGTGAGAAAGCAACGCGTTTAACGTTATGTAAAGAAATGCTAAATAATAAGTGCATGGAGGAAGGAAGGGACATGAACATCTTCAAGCATCCCGGATGGCCTATATTAATTATACCTCAAATATATTAAGGACAATATTTCAAAGTAAGGTTCCAGCCAAGGTTCTTTTTGGTTGGGAGATGATAAATGAAGTTGGGGTCCTCTTGCGGAATGAGAAGATGCTATCATGGAATATGTGAATGCACATGGCGGAGCCAAAATTTGAATTAATTGAATAATCATACTCCAAGATGCAGATGAAGAAAGAGCTAGGAAATTTCTTATCTATTATTGATCCCATGAAGCTATCGATGAATAATCCAATACAATGCACTTTATAAGATGACCTGGATGTCAAACAAGAAGAAACATAGACAAAAGGGTTACAATCGGGAACATGCGGGTGGAGGAAGAGCACAAAGATAAGAAGATTTAGAAGCTTAAGGAAGAATTAAAAGATGAGAAGAAGAGAAACGACATATGTTTATGAAAAATCATACAATATAGTTCTAGCATCACGCACATGTTCTGGAGTTGGTAGATCGAAACCCAAGTTTAGTATACCATGGAGTTACATACTATTTGGAGGACTTGGTGAGAATGATGTTGATGGAAAAAGAGAGTGGGAAAGTTCTAATGGCTAAAGAATTGGCTGAAAGAAAGAAAAATAATAAGGAATATTTGAAAATAAAGAGAGAATAATATGGAGGTCACATAATCAAGGATGTTGAAGAAGGAAAACAAGAATTTGATAATTCCGGGATTTTAATTTGTTTTAGTGCACACACTATGGTAGAGGAAGTGGAATTGAAAAAGGTCCATGCCAAAATGAAAATTAATAAGGTCGAGCATGAGAAGGTCATGGAAGAGGTCATGGAGAAGAGGGAGCTCATAAAATCCTTAAAGGATACAATTACATACAGATCAAAGGAGATCCACCCCATGGTAGTGCATAATGGATATTTTAGAGGGTGTGACTATGGACCGGATGTGGTGGTAAAGGAATTAAAGGATAAGGTGACAAGATGGCCCTTGAGCAAGTGTCGGTATTGTATTTTGAAGTAGTGCTAGAAAAGGTTATCAAGGACCTCAAAATTGGAAGGAGTTAGAAAATTTATTAAACATGGAATTTCCAAAGCTTCCCAACTTCCTAAGGCCTAATATTTGAATTCGCATACATATTCTTTGACCGATTACCTAGGTGAAGGCCCATATTATTTAGTCTTTGGATTCTTTCATCATTATTTCAATCATTTTTGGAGGAGCATTAATAGATTCATATTTTCGAGGATGGACAAAACACCTAGTGTGGGGATTAATGTTGGCCATAAGAAATGGCTAAGTATTAGCCATGCATGAAGGATCAAGCACAAGAATGCGCACATAGATAGTGAATACATACAAATATCAGAAGTAAGGAATGTGCATGAGTATGCGTGTAAATAGAGAGTCACTACAGTGAATCGTGAAAACATGTGAGCATGAAAAATAAAAAGATACAATTCAATGTGCAAAGGTGCACACAACATAGAGGAATAAGGGGCTCATGCATATGCACACAATGGAGGAATTAGCCATTTTTGGAGCAAGGATAAAAATGGGAAAAAAATCATGATGATGTGATGTAAACAAGGTCCATAAATAGGCGAACAAAGAGGTAAAAGCACATATAAGGAGACATCTATTTATAGGAACTAAAGCATGATAAGGTCAAGATATTTATAGCTCAAACTAAAGATAAAACTAAGTTGTAAAGGCATGTAACCTATAATTAGCATAATTATTATTAGGAAAAATTCATGTAAGCAAAGTGAAGGGAAATTCCCCACCGTGTATAAATAGGTGTAGCACTCTTGTAATGAGGCACCTTTTGATATGTATGTAAGAGAAGGTCCGTGCAAGTAATTAAAGTCCTGTAAGTAAATTTTATAGAGCGCATGGATGTAATTAGCATGTTTTTTATGTAATAAATCATGTTTATGATGGATAATTGTGTATGGATCTCCAAGGTTAGCATATTTAAACATGGTATAATAGGAATTGAAATACTTTTGTTGATTCCCTATGTTGATTTATTTTATTGTTATATGTGTTGCCATTGTTTCTACCCGTTATGATGTATTTTCATTCATGTATGATGATTATGTCTGATTCAACCACATCTTGATAAGTAACTAAAGAGGGACCTAGTGCTTTTGTGTGCTTTAGGTGAGCGTTCAAACTTATTTAATAAAATTAAGATATTAAATCTAATTTCGAGTCACTACCATGATATAATACAATAGAATACAAACACTAAACACTCTAAAGATGTAACCATGTAAGAAAATATGAGAGATAGGGCACTTATTTGATTTATGATTATCCCAAAGTAGATATGAACTGGAGAAATTTATGAAAAGGATGAGCAGAGTGTTGGAAATGCTCAATATCAATTATGGAACCTATGTGCATGAAATGGAAAAAGTGCATGTGTTATGGCGAGGGCGCTTGGATGACAGAGAGCTTCTGTAGGAGCTTGTGGTCGTGTAGAGGGTCAAAATCTAATTTTTCCTATTTCGTAAGGTTTTCTCTATCACTTCTTGTTAATCGCGTGATATTTGGACTTGGATCACCGAGGTACCTATAACCTGTAACTCAAACCCTAAATAAATGCACAAGCTCAAAAACACATCAAATTGGAATGAAAAATGCAATATGTGAAGTCAGACTAACCTCAACAGTCATTTGAAGGATGAACTTATGATTGAGTGTTGCACTACATTCTAGAATCCATGTAGTTCTATGTACTTGTGTGTGAAATAGTGTCCTTAGGTTTCCCTTGCACCAATGATGCCAAGATAGTGGGATATAACTAGATAGAATGCAAATGTGTGAGATGGAATTCAGAAATTCCCCTTCCTATGTAGTGTATGCAGAGTAATCAGCCCAAAAATGTAGTCCCTTTGATAGTATGTAGATATGCTTGCCCTTTAGAATTTCCCGCCTTATAATGGTATGTATGTTATGTATATATAGGGATATCTTGTTTGAATTTATACACTAGTGACACGACATGATGACTAGGACTTCGGGATAGCAGTAAGACAACTAAAAATTCTGACCATAAATGTCAAAAATGTAAACAAGAACAAAAGAGGACATGAGTGCCCAAGGTGGATAGGAGAACATGAGCACTACTGCCGAGACTAGTCCACCGGTGTCCTGGGATAATTGATGAAAAATGTGAGAAGACTGATAGACAAGGATCTTTGTGACCGAACAGTAACTAGGTACAAAAGTGACAGATGTGTGTGAGAGAGAGAGATAATAGAAATAACCAAAGAAAGTAGATGGACTAGAGAGTGTGTCACCAGTGAATAATTTTCTTACTCAAGATCTATGCATATAAAAACATACTTGGTGGTATAGTAAAATAGTAATATGTGCATGATTTTGTGTCTACATTTCCCCCCTTTATGTTATTTTAATGAAATTCAAGTAGTGTAAAGGAAGTAACGAACATACCTGTGAGAAGTCCAGAAGAATCCACATTGTAGAAGCACGCGTAGAATATAAAAATAGATAACGTGGCGGACCATGGATTAACATGTCAATCCATATAGCATAAATAGATATAACAAATTGTTTGTAAGGAACACTTCTAGAAATTGATTACTTGATTTGGAGAACTTGTAGATTTTTAATTGTTTATAATGGATATTTGAGGGGGTAGGGAGTGATCAATTCCCAACCCAATTTTGTAAAATTTTGATAAAGGGAGGATTTAGGAATTTTTCTGCCGTAGTAAGAGTTTTGGGGAGAGAGGTCTATTTTTACCCTCCATCCATGACTACATCCTTAAAAGGTCCAACCGCTACAGATGGATAAAGACAAAATTTAGTTCCATGTTGAATAACCCATATAAGAGCAGTATAGGAAAGGAAATGACGTCTCATTTCCCCCACTCCCATGGGTGTTCGATTCATATAATGCTAGATGGATTCCATGTTAGGTCATATGGAAGTGATGTAAAGTGATTCCCATGTTAGGTCATCTAGGAAAGATAATGAAGTGATGTAGCTCCCAAGTTAGGTCATCTGGGAGAGATAGTAAAGTATGTTATGTCAGAAAGAATCGATTTATTTGATTCAAATACTAAAAGATTGATTTATAATTGGATTTGTGTTATAGATTACTCATGGATATATTTTTAATTTTTTCCACAGATTAGGTCATTAGGGGGAATAGATAGAAATTATTTGGATATATTGATTTGTTCCTTTGTTTGAATAGTGTGAAAGAAAAAAATTCGATAATGATGTATTAGAAGTGTTGATTGATTGTATAGTAGCCTAAGAGGGATTGTAGGGTGATCCTGCAAGTGGACACTAAATCACACACTTTGGGTATTATTTAGTACCAATCTCATATTACTATTCATATGGTTTTGAGTGAAGAAAGTACTAATTACCCCATGTTCTTTGGCCTTTTACTTTATTATCCGTTGTCATTACCAACCTTTAAAGCACATACTTTCCCAATATATTTTTGTCGTTATTTATTATCCTACCATTGAATGGGGTGCAGGTGGCTAGTACAAGGGCACCCCAGGTGCTCTGGTCCCAGTCAGGGCGCCCTGATCCTTTCCCCACTTTACACACATCTTTTGGGCACTTACTAGCCATTTGAGATTTCTATATTTTTGGTGGTCGGCCTCTTCGGAGTTAATTATGAAATTAGAACAAGAAGACCATATAAATATAAAGTTATGAGACCATAATGAGAGCCAATCACTAGTCACTACTATCACAACCTAAGGTTGCATCCATATAAGGCTCCATTTTGATCCATCTAGCTCCATCATAAGGGACAAAGTTGGTTCATTTACATTACACATCATAGGAGGGAGTTTTATTTTATTCCATCCACCATTTATTAAATTTCTACATCTATTTATATCTCAGCACTACACAAAGTGCAATAGCCGGGAAAAATTGTCACACACACTCATAACTACGGTTGGTCTGAAATGTAGTGCAACACTCAATTAGTAATTCCACCATTGTGGCCGCTAAGGACAATCCAACCCCTTCATTTACATATTTTTTTAGGGTTTTGATGTTTGGCTTGGGGCTTTGTAGGTATCTTCTTCATCATTGATTACCAGTGACATCCGGCGTAGTGCGGTGAAATACACGCAACAGGCAGTGACTACTTTAGATCATCTAGCGACCCTACAAGTTTGGTTTCTAGACCTCCTGAGACATCGAGCACCCAAAACTCAAACTAGGATGCCCCAAGCACCCTTATCCCTCTCCGAGTGCCCCAATCCAGCTTAGCTATCTCATATTTTCAATTTTTGGAACTCATGTGTGGTCGCATATGTATTTTTAACGGTTTATTCTACAACACAATTCTAAAGAACTGTTGAATCAGCTAAGCTCTTTCTAACTCTCCTTGCACATTAGGGTTTTACATTTCTACTTTCTTAGTTTCTTGGGTCATTTTATTTCACTTAGTTAGATGTCATTTACTTTTGTGCATTTTAGATCAAACTATTTTAGATACTTTATATATTTCCATTTTAGTTTAATCATTTTGGTGAACCCGACTTTCAAATTTTCTTTCCTTCTCCTATTTTATGCTTGTCACCCGTAGCGGTTACTTTGGGTCTTTCCAATATTGTGAGCTTCCTCCATTTACCCATCATAATTCTAATTCAATGGCTGATATAACTACTTTTGTCACTACAAACAATAACCCCTTAGAACATTCCCATCGTGTTCCTCTCCATGAAATAGATGTGTTTGATGGTGAGAAGTCATATGATGAAGACACCAATGTTGACCAAGATCAACTTAATACCATTACTGACTTTTGACAAGCTTTACGTGAAAATCACACTCATCTTTTGCATGTCTTACATGTTTTAATTTCTTCTAAGGAAACTCATGATGCTTTAACCTCCATAATTTCTCATTCTTTAGCTACCATGGTATCTAATCCACCCGCTTATGTTTTTGTTCCAACTACTACAACCACTGCTCCTACCATTCACCCTGGTACTCATAATATGAACCTTGGTTCCTCTTTGAATTCTCCGATTTGAATTATTTATATCAGGATTTACAAACCCAAATTTGTCAACTCCAAATTGCTAATTCTCGCACATCACCCTCTTTATACTCTACATTGTTGTTACATAATCCTTTCACAACTGTTATATCTACCTATCCATTGTCACCTAATTTTATCTCTCCCAAATTACCCATCTTTAAGGGCCATGGTGATCCATAAGAGCATCTCCATGCTTTTTATGTAGCATGATTAGACTATGCGGATGACTCTACACTACTAGCTAATATTTTCCTGCGTAGCTTACAATATTATGCAATGTGTTGGTTTTATGACATACCGCTTACTCGGTAGTCTCCTTCACGCAGATGGATAATAATTTTCTTGCTTAGTTTTCTATTAACATTGGCTCTAAGATTTTCTATGATCAACTAGCATAATTCAAACATGGGTCTAATGAACACTTATTAGTTTATGTCTTGCATTATAAAAATAATTTAGCTAAGATGTCTAATGTACTTGTAGATCCCGAGCTTCAAGACTTGTTCATTCAAATTCTCTTTCCACTTCTCCAAGAGAATGTTCTCTTTGAGACTTCTCCTTCATTTGATCAACTTTTTCATACTCTCAAACTTCATGAGACCAAGGTTTTAGCTATAAGAAAATTTAAGTACCAAGAGAAAGCATCATCATGTAGACATTTTCAAGGTAAGCTAACATTCAAGCCATCTTCTAAACACAAAATCACACACTTTGGGTTATATTTAGTCTCATCTCATACTACTATTTATAGGGTTTTTGAGGGAAGAAAGTACTAATTAACCCTCATCCTTGGCCATTTTTATTTAATTTCCAAAGCATCATTCCCGACCTCCACCACACATAGTCCAGTTAGTTTTCACCATCTCCCGTCATTTTATCCTTGATTGGGAACCTAGGCTAATATTGGGGCACTCATGGGTGCCTAGGTCCCACCTAGGGCACCCCGATCATTTTTTAACTTTCCCACCACTTTTTGGAAAATTTCTAGTTGTTTTAGCTTCTTATCTTTTTGGTGGTCATCCATTTTGGGGTAAAGTATGAAATTAGATCAAGAGAACCCTATAAATATAAAGTTATGAGACCATAATGAGGAACTAAACACTAGTCACTCCTCCCATCCATCCAAAGTTGCATCCATCTATTGCATTGGGAGATCATTTACATTCACACAACTCCATCACTTGGAACAAGAATGTGATATCTACATCACACAAGCATAAGAGAGAAGTTAATTTATTCCATCCACCATATATTACATTTTTTACATATAGTTATCTCACTATATCACAAAGTGTGATCGACACAAGAGTAACTTAGGGCATGTTATCACACACACAAAAAAATGCATTTGAGTCTAGAATGTAGTGCATTGCCCAGTTAGTAAGTCCACTATTGTGGTAGCTGAGGTTAGTTTGACCCTTTCATATGCCTTTTTCTAGGAATTGATGCTTGTTAGTGGTTTTACTGGTCTTTCTTCCATCTTGGAATATTAGCGACATCCGGAGCGGTGTGAAGCAAGCTTGATGCCAAAAATAACATGGATTTCGAGACCATCGGTGAAACCTGTGAAAACCAATTCCAGAAATTTTGCACATACTAGGGCACCCCAATCCCTCTTGAGGAACTCCAATATAAAGTATTTTTCCAGATCCACCTTTTCGAGGATCTTGCATAGTTGTCCCTACTTCATGATTATCCAGTCACCTCTGTGACATAGTCCAACGAGCATCTCTAATCAACTAAGTCAAATTCCTCACTTCTCTTGCATTAGGTTTTTATTTCCACTATTTTAATTTTTTGGGTCATTTAAATACTCCTATGTTGTATTTATTTACTTTGTTTATATGTCCTTCTAGATTAGATTAACTATAGTGCATATTCCACATTTTTAGTTAATCATTTTCGTGAACTGACATCTTTCACATTTAGGATCCTCATCTTTCTTCTATCATGGGTGTAAGGTTTCTCAAGTTTATTTATCGATTTACTTAAGCGATATCCTCAGTTTGTTTTGCAAAAAGCAATTTTGCAAAAATAGATGGACAAAATAAGTCTATATTTGATCACTTATATGATGACCCTAGTGATCCTCCATCTAATAAACCCCTATTGGACTCAATCCATACTCTACATGATTTATTTCAAGATAAGTTTAAGGATGTGGAATCAACTATTACATCTCTTAGATTTGAAATTCAACAACTTAAGGATGTTTCTCAATCACATGTTTGTGCTCCTTCTACATCTTATATGCAATCTATGTCCACTACATGTCATCTAAATGAACCTCAAGACATGTGTGAGCCTGAGCCTCTCATATTTTATCATAATACAATGAAAAATGACATCTTTATTCTTTTCCTTAGTCATTAGTTGATCACTCTACGGTCTACTCATTACTATTCTCATTATCGATTAGCCAAATATCATGGTCACCCATATTGCAATTATCATCGAATCAATGGACATAATGATAATGATTGCCACACTTTGCCACGAATAATCAAATATCTTGAGAGTCGATGTATTAATTAATTTTCTACACATTCTAATACAAATGATAAATCCCATGGGGCTCCTAAATCGACTCACCTATATCTAATGAGCACCAGACCAACATTACTCAAGCGCATCTTAAGCAACAACCTCTCGCATTAGTTCACCATCTCCTCCTACTCAACCATCTACGACATCACCAAGTAAATCATCTACCAAAATTAGTTCACAATATCCTATTAATAATTCGTTAAACATATCACCAAGTCAACTTAGGAAACTTCCCTTCAGAGTTATTGCAACATGGTCTCCTCTTAAGTCTAAGCTCCAACCAATCCCTTTCATCAAAAAAATAATCCTCCTACTCGCGATCACAATACATTTTCCATTTCATCACCATGCATAGTTCTTCTATTGACTTTATCTAACACGATTCCACCGCACACAAACTTGGTAGTTGGTAGGTGAATCTTGTTAGTCTACCCTCCTAATGATACACTCATATTATTATGGTTCTTATATGATTTGTTGAGGGTCTTTTACAATAACCTATCCTATCCATCATATAACCACCTATACATACCATACGTATCCATCATATAACCACCTATACATACACACATCTACAATAATCTATCGCATTACACATACCATACAATCTCTCATCATTGAATCAATCTTACAAAATCTATAGTACTTCACCACCTTCATACATAATTTATCGACTAGTGCACACATTATCATACACTTGGGGGCATAACATTCACCCCCACTCATCTTAACACATATCATCTTGGAATTTTCATAGCATATGCATATTCATCCATACTTTAGTGTTGTCATTTCCCTGATAACACACTCTTGTGCTTTGGTTCACACTCGACTATTGAGGGATTACCACACATGAACCCCACACACTGCACTATAGGCATTACATATTGTGTTTCATCACACATCGCGCGTCATACATCATACGTCATCATAGTCATCATTATGCATATATCATCCTTCTATTATCTAGCATTGCATATTATTCATCATATTGTCCATTTTACACATCACATACATTATTAGACTATCTACGCATATTGCATCGTATTCTATACATAATTTTGTTATACTACATCTAGTGCATCATACACCGCATGTCTTCACATCACACATCTTATACATACTATACTAGTGATCATCACATATGAGTCTAGTATCATATCATCTTACATACTACATTACTAGTCTACCTACATTACATACATTACACTTTATACATTCTACACATCTTACATTACATATTCCACACATCACATGGTCGTATATTCTCACCATGCCTATCACATTATTTTATATGCACCTTTGCACTCACCACCCTATGATGCACTTTAGTTCCTCGGTCCATACTCGACTAGGGTTTACAAATCAAATGGAACTTATCATTCATCACACATTTATCATTTTACCTTTCATCATGTGACATTCCTAGGATAGTGACATACACTATAGGATAAATGGTCACTCACTCTATTCATCTTTTAGTGGTATATGCTTTAGGCTACATCACCATTCCCATTATATCATCTTGTAGTGTATACACCTTCGGTTACATCACCACTCCTTACCTTTCATCTTATAGTGATATACAAAAGAAAAATCATCACTCTAACATTCATCTTGTTGTGATATATGCTTTAGCTATAGGGTTCATGCACACACTCATCACTAGGTCACATTTCATCATTATACATATACACATTCATCACAACATGTTAGACACAATGCAAATACTTCGATCATTTCCTAATGACACACTCTTGTTTATGGTTCATTCTTGACTGATGAGGGGGAAAAAATTAAGCTCATTGCATACACTTCCATTCACTCGGGGGAGCACATGGCTCCTATCATTCCATCTTGTATTCCATTCCATCCATCCACAACATATTGCATTGTCTTGGGGGCATTTACTCTTGCTTACTAGTGTTTTACATGATCATTTTACTACACATGTTAGATTGATTTCTCATATGTCATTATTTATATCATCCACACATGCGTGTTCACATATTTATTTAGTTCTTATCACATATACTAATCTCTTCCACACAACATGGATGCTCACACTCTACCCTTCCTACACTAGTCACTATGGGCATCCACATTCATCTCTCACATGTGTTATTGTTTCATTTTATACATAACACTTTACATTACTTATTTCCACATTGACATTACTTGATCATATACACTTTTGACATATTGGTTATCTTTCTAACATGCTAATGGGTGTTTCATGTGTAACACTTGTTTTTAGGATTACATGTTACCATGACTACTTCTTTGTTTATCTATACTTGTTTGCTTGTTTGCTATTGTATGCGGGCTTTTCCCTATGTTTTGTGTGGAAACTTTATTTTTGTTTGTGGCCAAAATGGCCTTGCATATCTTGCGACATCACGAGTGATGTCCCATGTTTCACAGCCCTTTTTGTGACTTACTTGTCTTCTTACGTGTTTACATTACTTTTCTTGGTAGCTTACACATTGTTTGCGTAGATTACACATTACCTTACACATGCATGCTTTTTCATACTAACACTTGTCTTTGGCTAGCCATCTTGTTTGTGTGTGCATTTGGTTTCTACCAAGCACATTCCCTTCCCCATGCACGGTACATAGTCCATATGGTTGGTCCTCTTTTGGGGCCGCATTCTCCTATCAGTGACGTCACATGCACCCCCAAAGAGGGGGCATCATTTGGGGTTTTACATTCTACACAACATGTTTACACCGGTTCAATTCAGTGCACTTTCCACCCTTGGCGTTGTGGTTTATATATAATGAGTGAGTTGAGACCAGTCTGCAAACTCTATACACAACAAATTTTATAGGACATGGTTGTCCTTAACATTTAAGGGAGCAGTTAACGGTTGGAGGATATAACAACATTCCTCCCAAAAATTCTTCTACTTCCGTTGTCGGATTGCCCAAAAAACTAGGAAACTTCAAATATCTCTTCATACACATTCGGGAAGCAATTAAAGGTTGGAGGACACAAAGCATTTCCTCCCTATACTTCTTCGACCTATGGCGTCGGATCACCCAAAAACCCCGACAAGTACAGAATATCCTTCTACACCCTTTTTCTCGACATGGATCAAGTGCATATGTTCCATTTACACTTTTCATTTGCGTACTTTACATTTACATACATGCACATTTCATCTTTTACATAGAGTTTTTACATATACATACATATATATTTGACTACTTGATTGTTTTCTCCTTCTTGGTTCCGGGTTGTATGAGAAACAAACAACCAAATTAGGGGCAACAACAATGATGATGATGACAGAAATAACAACACTTTACATGCGATACACCTTGCATACTAACCATACGGATATACATTTCATCGAAACTACACATGCATTTCCACCCTAGCTTCGCTTTCATTACCTTTTTTTGCATTTTCATCTTTAGTTTCCATGCTGCTCTATCATCTTTTTTTCATTCCACACTTTTTCTAGTCCTTCATCATGCCTTCTTCATCGATCTACATGGTTATCGGCGTGCATCTCTATCTAATTTCTATTACCGAGATTTCCGCTCACCAACATAAATTGGAAAAAATGTAGACACAAAATCACGCACTTTGGGTTATATTTATTCTCGGTCTCATACTACTATCTAGAGGGTTTTGAGAGAAGAAAGTACTAATTAACCCTTGTCCTTGACCATTTTTATTTAATTTCCAGCATCATTCCCGACCTCCACCACACAGAGGCTCATTCGAGTTTTCATCATCTCCCATAATTTTAGCCTTGAATGGGGCACTCGAGGCTAGTCTTGGGGTGCCCATGGGTGCCTGGTCCCACCGGCGCCCCGATCCTTTTTGAACTTTCCTACCACCTTTTGGGAACTTTCTAACTGTTTTAACTTCTTATTTTTGGTGGTGGTGGCCATTTTAGGGTTAATTAAAAAATTAGATCAAGAGAACCCTAGAAATATAAAGTTATAAAACCATAATGGGGGACCAAGCACTAGTCACTACTACCATCAACTTAGAGTTGCATCCATCTATTGTATTGGGAGATCATTTACATTCACATAGCTCCATCACTTGGGATAAGTCTGGGATATCTTCATCACACATGAATATGAGGGAAGTCAACTCTATTCCATCGACCATATATTACATTTTTCTACACATAGTTAGCTCGCTACACCAAAAAGTGCAACTAGTATAAGAGCAACCTAGGGCATGTTCACACACACACATAGAACTACATTTGGGTGGAATGTAGTGCGGTGCTCGATTAGTAACTCTACTATTGTGGCACCTGAGGTTAGTCGACCCTTTCATAGGCATTTTTATTTTTGTAGGAATTAATGCTTGTTTAGGGTTTTGTAGTTATTTCTTCCATCTTGGAATATTAATGACATCTAGAGTAGTGCGGTGAGCTTGATGCAAAAATAACATAGGTTTTATACCATCTGGTGAAACCGTGAAAACCAGTCCCAAATATTTTACACATACTAGGGTGCCCATTTTACAGACCAGAGCACCCGTAGGTGCCCTAGTCCCTCTCTAGGAGCTCCATTGCATAGGATCAGCCAAGATCCACCCTTTTTGAGCTCTCATAGGTCAAATGTCCATGTTTTCTAAATTTCAGTCCCCTCATGAAACTGTCAATGAGCATCTCTAATCAATCGAGTCAAGTTCCTCACTTCTCTTACACGTTAGGGTTTTTATTTCCACTTGTTTAATTTCTTGGGTCATTTAAATACTTATTTATTGCATTTATTTACTGCATTTATATGTCCTCTTATATTAGATTAAATATAGTGCATATTCCACATTTTAAATTAATCACATCTATAACTAAACCCATAGATGCAAAAATCATTATAAACGCAGATTTACTCCTAAATATCTTCAATCATAACCACACGGGTATATTTTTACTAAGTTTAGTATACCTCCACATATTTTGTTACTACAATCGGTCGATAGTAACCTTATTACATTACCTTCTCCTTTGCAAATTGATCCATCTCGGCCAAAAGGACGTAATTTTGATGAACATTCCCATTGTGATTATCTTCAATGCATAGGACACCACCAATTGTTGTTACCGACTCACGAATCTCATTCAAGATTTGAATGACTATGGTCAAATTGAGTTTCGAATCTCTGCAACATCTCCACCTATCAATCAAAATCATAATCTTAAAATATTCAACCCCTCTACCCAAACATGATACAAAAAATCGACTCATCGACTAATCATGTATACCACGTAGTGCCTTCTACCTTGCATCAGGGGCTCTTGAATTTTTAGTTACACATATTCGACGCTTCTTCGTCGATCATTTCTTTTTCAACCATGATCATCATGCAAATGTTACATCTAACCACATACATATCAATACATCTATCTATTCGTTTTCATTTAAAAATACTAAGATCGAGTGATCATGGCCCATTAGTGCATGTTTTATTCCACTTCTTGATGCCATTGGTTACCCTCTATCACAAATTTCATACCCTATGAAAAAACCATATGGTGTTGTCAAACTACACATTATGACTGGTCCTCTTACTATGCTTGTACCTTTCCTTGTTGGAAACACAATTGATGGGTGTGACATGCTTCTTTGTCTCTATTGGATTCGTTGGTCTCAATCTATCATCTATATGAATCATATACGTCTCAAATTTATTCATAATAATCAAGTCATCTCTTTTTCTAGTGTCCCTCCATATGCTCCATGGTCTTCATCTCCTTGAGTATAAGCTATTACATCTCCTACATCATCTAGCACATCACATTATATGTTACAAAAAGTGCAATCTACTCCTAGTTCACCTATTTGCACATTATCTACACGACTTCATTCTTTGCTATGCTATTCCTACACATAGGTAGCGGCCCATTCCTAGGACGGTTATTGTAGCTCCATGTTGGTCACCACATCGATTTATCCATGAGGGTTTCAATCACCTTCACACTTAGCTTCACTTAGATGGCCATCGCCTACACATTTTATCACACCACAACATTCATCATATATTCATCCATTGCATGCACATAGACATCATTCACCTGCACAATGTTTATCTCATATACCACAGTTAGGTTTGGATCCCTGTTTTCATGTGATAAAGTGTTGAAGATTGTACACTAAGAGTATTGTATTATAAAAATTTTGGCCTTAAAATGTGCCGATATACCAGAAACGTGCTTTTCTTATATGGGCGTATTTTGACCCATAGGCTCATGGGACGGTTTTGATACCCACGGTTTTGTAAAACTGCTTAAGCAGTTGTCTACTTATATGGTTTTATGCATATGGTAGGTATAATGTAACATTGAATATGAGTTTTGAATTCGGGTGTGAATTCTGTAGAGTTTGTTGAGCATAGCTCCAAACAGATCTAGGTATTGTATTGAGAGAGCGGTGGCTTGTAATAAAATCGAGCAAGTGATTCTTGGCTTTGGCGTATCCCAAATTGGGTGAACCACGTTAAATACTATCTCTTTGTGTTGTGTTATTTTATTCTGCAATTTTATTTGAGATCTGTAATATTTTCTGCATATTAGTTTCTACTGTTGCGATTCTGTGAGGGATTATTCCGCATATTTATCCCTTATTCCCCAAGAATTGGTATCAAAGCCCTTTGGTTTGGTTTGTCTGAAGTGTTGAATCACAAGGAAAGTTTATATTGAGTGGGAGCTACGGACGGATGATGGAAGATTAAGGGTTGATAAATTCAACGAGCAAAACTTGATCTTTGGAATATGCGCAGATGAAAGATTACCTTTATCAAAAGGATATTTATATTTTGTTGTCTAAGAAGGTGAACAAACCCTCGAGCATGGTAGATGTGGAATATGATTTGTTGGATAGGAAGGCACTTGGGACAATCCGGTTGTGTCTTTCATCTTTGGTATTATTTAATGTTTCAAAGGAAAAGACTACAAAATAAGCGATGGATGCATTAGGAAGTTGTATGAAAAACCCTATGCCTCTAATAAGATTTTTATAATGAAAAATTTGTTTAATATGAAGATGTTTGAGAATGGTTCAAGATGTGGATCGTTTAAATCATTTTAATATGGTTGTAAATATACTAGCTTCGATTATAATAGAATTTGATGAATAAGTTAGGGCTTTATTAGTTCTCGTGATCTTTACGAGAGTTGGAATAGCCTGGTAATGGCGGTAAGCAACTCGGTTCCAGCTAATTCAAAGTTGAAGTTTAAGGATGTTGTAGGGGTGATTCTAAGTGAGGAAATGCAAAGAAAAATCTCTAGGGAATCTTCTATTTCAAAGAATGCTTTGACAATGGAAACTAGAGGGAGACAAAAGAATAGAGGAAGCCATGGAAAATCAAAGGATCGGGAAAGGTCAAAATCCAAAAGCAAGATAGTATGTTGGCATTGTGGAAAGTCTGAGCATGCAAAGAAGGATTTGTTGGGAACTTTGGGACAAAAAGAAACATCGGGAAGAAAAAAGAGGTAAATGTGGCAACATGTAATATATGTAAGGATGCTTTGATTCTTTCTTTGCACAATATTACTAAATATTGGGTTTTAGATTCGAGGGCTTCTTTCCATGCTACTCCACATAGGAATTATTTTGTTGATTATGTTCAAGGAGATTTTGGGCATGTTTTTCTTGGTGATGATGAGCCTTGCAACATAGTTGGAAAAAGTTTTGTTCAAGTTAAGATGTAGAATGGGAATACTTGGATATTGAAGGATGTCATCCATGTGCCTACATTAAGGTGAAATTTGATATTGGCGGAGTCGGTTGGGAAGTGATGGTTGTCTTGTGATATTTACAAAGTAGACTTTTAGAAGGTTACTAAGGGTGCTCTTCTAGTGGCAAGAGGTAAGAAAGTTGGAACCTTGTATTTAACCACTTATAGCACTAATGTTTGTAATCTTGTGGCTTGTAAGTAGATACTGACATTGTGGCACTATAGGCTCAGTCATATGAGCCATAAGGGCATGGAGATCATAAAGAGGATTTTCCCGAATATATAGAAACATGTTTGGAGTTCTGTGAGGACTGCATATATGGGAAACATAAGTGAGTAAGGTTTCTAAAGGTGGACCTACAAAGAAAGAGAGTAAGTTAGAGCTGGTGCATTACGATGTGTGGGGCCGACTCTGTATCATCTCTTGAGGGTTCAAGTTATTATGTTACTTTTATTGATGATGCAACAAGGAAAGTTTGGGTTTATTGTATTAGAAACAAATCTAATGTATTTGACACTTTTGTTAAATGGAAAGCCTTGGTAGAGAATGAAACAGGTCTTAAGCTAAAATGTCTCAGGTCAGATAATGGAGGGGAGTATTGCAGTAATGAATTTGATGATTACTTGTTCTAAGAATGGAATCTACAAGAAAAAGATGGTTCCAGGAAATCCGCAATAGAATGTGGTGTCAGAAAGGATGAACATAACAATAATGGAATGTGTTAGGAGCATGAGGTTACATGTAGGACTACCTCTTTCTTTTTGGGTAGAAGCAATGAGCACAACTGTGTACTTGATAAATAGAAGACCCTCAAGTGCATTGGATGGAGGCATACCTGAGGAGGCTTGGTATGGTAAGAAAGTTAATTATTCATTTCTTAGAATCTTTACATGTGAGGTGTTTGTCCATATAGATAAGGATGATAGGACCAAACTAGAGGCTAAATCAGAAAAATGTACTTTCATTGGCTATGGTGGTGATGACTTTGGATATAAATGTTGGAGCATTAAGGACAAGAAAATCATTCGATCTAGGGATGTGGTCTTTAATGAGAAAGTCATGTATAAGAAGTACTTGCAGGAAAACATGGAAGAATCCAAGAAAGAATATGCAGTGGTAGAGGATCTTCCGGATGGGAAAGTGACACATGAATCAGGTCAGGAACCTCCTTAATAGGAACCCCAAACTCCTATATTGAGGAGGTATTCTAGGGTAAGAAGAGAACCAGAATGTCTTTCTCCTTCTCTTTATTATTTATTACTCACTGATAGTGGAGAGAAAGAGAGATTTGATGAAGCAATGTAGGTAGATGCCAAGAAGAAGTGGGAGAAAACCATGGATGAGGAGCATCTAGGCTCTCATGGAGAACCAGACATGGGATTTGGTGAAGCTACACAAAGGAAAAGAGAGCATAACATAACAAGTGGGTGTTCGAGTCAAAGAGGAAGAAGGAGGCAAGAAAAGATACAAGGCCTGATTGGTGGTCAAGGGGTTTGCATGAGAAAAAAGGAATAGATTTTGATGAGACTTTTTATCCTTTAGTAAAAATGACTTCTATTAGAATCTGTTTCTAGGAATAGTTGCGGAGAATACTTGCACTAAGAATAGCTTGGTGTAAAGACTACATTTCTCCATGGTAATTTGGAGGAGGAACTATATATGCAGCAACTGAGAGGGCTATGAGGTCAAAAGTAAAGAGGAGATGGTGTGTAAACTAAAGAAGATTTTCTATGGCTTGAAACAAGCTCCAAATCAATGGTATAAGAAATTTGATAGCTTCATGATGGAGTGAGGTTATATTAAATGTCATTCTAACCATTGCGTGTATACAAAGAAATTTGAGGATGACAGTTATATTATCCTTTGTCCGTATGTGGATGTCATGCCGGTTGGTTGCAGGTAAAAACATGCAAGAAATAAAAGTACTCAAGAAAACTAAGTGAATCCTTTGCTATATGAAGGATTTGGGGCAGGAAAAAAATCCTTGGTATGAGGATATCTTGGGATAGGAAGGAACGAGAGATGACTTTATCTCAGGAAGAGTACATTAAGAAATTCTTGGAGAGGTTTAATATGCAAGATGCTAAACCTGGTTGGGACTCCTTTGGTAGGCCATTTCAAGTTATCAAAGGAGCAGTGTCCCAAGACAGAGCAAGAGAGAAACCAAATGTCTAAGGTACCTTACTCATCAATGGTTGGTAATTTGATGTATGCCATGGTGTGTACCAGGCCTGATATTGCCCATGCAGTGGGAGCGGTGAGTAGATTTATGAGTGATCCAAGTAGAGATCACTGGTAGGAAGTAAAGTGGATCCTTTAGTATTTGAGAGGGACCATGGGGATAGTTTTGTGCTATAGTGGATCAAACACCACTTTGTGTGGTTATGTAGATTTAGATATGGCTAGAGATGTAGATAGCAAGAGGAGCACAACAAGTTATGTTTACATTGTAGGTGGGACAACAATAAGCTAGATTTCACGACTACAGAAGCTGGTGGCTTTGTCAACCATGGAGGCTGAGTATGTTGCTGCCATATAGGCAAGCAAAGAAATTATTTGGTTACAACAATTTCTTGAGGAGTTGGGGCATAAGCAAGAGGAAGGAAATTTGCATAGTGATAGTCAGAGTGCTATACACCTAGCTAAAAACTTTGCTTTCCACTCTAGGATGAAGCATATACAATTAAGGTGCCATTTCATCAGGAAAACTTTGGAGGAAGAGAAGTTAAAGCTGGAGAAGATTCATACCAGTCATAATCCTGCAGACATGATGAAAAAATGGTCACAAGGGAAAAATTGAAGCTGTGTTCAGATTTGGTTGGTCTTCATGGAAACTATTGAAGGGTTGAGAAGCTTGCCCAGAGGAAAACTAGTCTCCAAGTGGGAGATTGTTAGGTTGTGGAGCCTATTTTCATGTGAGAAAGTGTTGAATATTGTACACTAAGAGTATTGTACACTTTCCATAGTTGTCTCATCCGGGGTTCGGGGCCAGGCCGGGCCCCGAGCGGGGTCTGGGGGAGCATCCCGAGAAAATTTGTTTGGCCTTAAAACGTGCCCGATATACCGGGAAACATGTTTTTCTCATATGGGTAGGATTTTGACCCATAGGTTTATGGGATGGTTTTGGCCCATGGTTTTGATACCCATAGTTTTGTAAATTTCTTAAGTAGTTGTCTACTTATATGATTTTATGCATATGGTAGGTATAATATAACATTGCAGATGTATTTTGAATTCGGGTGTGAATTCTATAGATTTTGTTGAGCATAGCTCCAAACAGATCTAGGTATTGATATAGAGAGAGAGTGGTGGCTTGTAATAAAATCGAGCAAGTGATTCTTGGTGGACATATCCCAAATTGGGTGAACCACATTAAATATTATCTCTTTGTGTTGTGCTATTTTATTCTACAATTTTATTTGAGATCCGTAATATTTTATGCATATTAGTTTTCTCTCTTATTTGCAATTATGTGAGGGATTATTCGCATATTTTATCCCTTATTCCCTAACAATACCACCAATACTAGAGCATGTTCATACACTTTCATCACCACATGAATTGGATTGAGGACCTTCCTTCACTTTGTCATTAGATGAATCATTCAATCGCACCAAAACTTGGGGGCATATCATTCACACAATCCCCCTTCCATCTTAACATCATCACATCTCGCATCTTCACATTATAAATCTCCTCACATATAAATTCTCATCACATGCTTTAGCATCATCATTACCTGATGACACACTCTTGTGTTTTGGTTCACACTTGACTGTTGAGGGCATACTATACACATGAACCCCACACACTACATAATAGACATTATACATTGTGTATCTTCACAAATATTACATTACATCTCTCATTTTGCATACTACATCATTTGTATTTCAAAATTTTCACATCTACATATCATACATATTCTACACATCATACTAGTATTCATCACACATGTGTCACACTCATATTGTCTACGAGTCTAGCATTACATACTACATAGCACACACCTCACACTATTAGTCTATCTACACATCTTACATCGCATATTATACATCGCATACATTACACATGTTACACATCATATGGTCATCTCTCAGCCTCATAAATTTTATTCTACGTGTTGCACTCACCACCCTATGACGCACTCTAGTCTCACAATCCATATTGGATTGTTGAGGGTATACATCACAAATGGACCTCATCACATTGACACATTCATCATTCAACCTTCTATCATGTGAAATTCCTAGGTTAGTGACATACACTATAGGATAAATGGTCACCTATTTCATCATCTTGTATTATTTTATGCTTTATGCTACATCGCCACTCCCTCTATTCATCTTGCGGTGGTGTACAATTTAGGCTACATCACCACTCCCTCTATTAATATTTTAGTGGTATACACTTTAGGATACATCACCACTCCCTCTATTCATCTTGTAGTGGTATATGATTTAGCCTACATCACCACTCCCTCTATTAATCTTATAGTGATACATGCTTTAGGCTAAATCATCACTCTTACTCTCATTTTTGTGATATACGCTTTGGCTATAGGGTCATAGACACTCCATCTCTAGGTCAAATGTCATCCACGCACATACATAATAATCACAATGCGTTAACACAACATACACTTCAACTATTTATTGATGACACACTCTCATTTACGGTTCACTCTTGACTTTTGAGGGGGAAAACTAAATGAACCTCACTACATAAATTTCAATTCACTTGAGGGGCACATGGATCCTATCATCCATCTTGCATTACATTCCATCCATCCACAACATTTTGCATATCTTGGTTACATCTACTCTTGTTTGCATTTTCTTGTTCATGTTTCATCTTATTACACATGCTAGATAGGTCTCTTGTATGTCATTTATCTATACCATACACACATGCGCATTCACGTCCTTTTCTAGTTGTGATCGTAGATACAGGTCTCTTACACGTAACATGGATGCTTTCCTTCTACCACTCCTATGACAATTTTTGGGGCATCCACATTCATACACTATAGGTGATATTGTTTCGTATTGTACTTATCACTTTACATTATTTTCTTATACATGTTTTTGACATACTGGTTATATTTCTAATATGCTAACTGGGTGCTTCATGTGCTGACATTATTTTTGCAAGATTACTTGCTTCCATGGCTATCTATTTTTTGTGCCTGTTTACTATTGATTTCTCTTGTATGTAATATTTTCCCTTTGTTTGACGTGCACATTTGTTTGTTTGTATGCTGCCATTATGGCCTTGAGTGTCTTGCGACATCACGAGTGATGTCCCATGTTTTCAACCCGCCTTTCACAGGTCACGAGTGTCTTCTTGGGTGTTTACATTATCATTGTGCTTGCTTGCTTCTACATTTTTTGGTAGCTTACACTTGTTTTCTATATGCATGTTTGTTCGTACTAACAATTTTTTTCTAGCCACTTGTTTGTGTGCACCTTTGTTTCTACCAAGTACATTCCCTTCCCCACAGGCTAGAGTTTATGCAATCAGCCCTATTTTACGGATGCACCCTCCTATTCACTATGTCTCATGCACCCCTAAAAAGGGGGCATAATTTTAGGTTTTACATACTACTGAATGCTTCAACAACAATACAATTCAATTCAGTTTCCACCCTTGGCATTGTGGGTTATACAATGAGTGGATTGAGCACCGGTCTATGAACCCCGTACATAGTGGATTTTACATGGCATGGTTGTCCTTAGCATTCTCGGGAGCAGATTATAGGATGGAGGATATAGTGTAATTCCTCCCTAAACTACTTCATCCTAAAAGTAGCATTGGATCTACCAAAAACCCAAGTAGTACAAAGATCTCTTCACACATTCTTAGGGAAATAGTTATAGGTTGGAGAATAATGCAACTTTCTCCCTACACTTCTTTGGCCACAGTAGTGTGAGATCTCCCAAAAAAGCATAGTACATGATATCATTTCTACACCCTTTCTCTCATCATGGATTAGTTTAACATGTTCCTTTTACACTTTTCATATTTCCATTTCAGTCTTTTCATTGCTATATACATGCGATTTTTACATATATACATGCATATTTCGCTAATTGATTGTCTTCTCCTTGCGAGATACATTTGTATGCAGAAGCACACACCTCATACTAATATGCAGGTACATTAAACACATCTGAAACTACACACGTGTTTCCAC
Organism: Taxus wallichiana var. yunnanensis; assembly: GCA_018340775.1. Lineage (NCBI taxonomy): Eukaryota > Viridiplantae > Streptophyta > Pinopsida > Cupressales > Taxaceae > Taxus > Taxus wallichiana. The sequence goes on along the minus strand of CM031235.1, from coordinate 674,907,854 downwards.
CCTAGGTTAACTTTCGTCACTTTTTTAATCTTTTGCAGCCTTTAGTCTCCATGCTTCATCTTTTTATCACTCCACACTTTGTCTAGTCATTTGGGACGCTATCTATATCACTCTACATGGACATCATGTACGCATATCTATGTACGTTATCTTCTCGAGCGTTCTTCTCACCAACATAAAGTGGGGGGAAATGTAGACACTAAATCACGCACTTTGGGTATTATTTATTCCCAGTCATATACTATTGTTCATATGGTTTTGAGTGAAGAAAGTACTAATTAACCCGTGTTCTTTGGCCTTTTTAATTTTCTTTTTTCATCATTCCTAAACTTTAGCACTTATTTTCCCATTTTTTTATTGTTCTACATTATTCTACCCTTTCTCGGGATGCCTAGGCTAGTACTAGGGTGCCTGTGTGCCCGATCCTTTATCTAATTTACACACATCTTTTGGGCACTTTTTAACCATTTGAGATTTCTATATTTTTGGTGGTCGATCTCTTCGGGGTTAATTATGAAATTAGAACAAGAAGATGATATAAATATAAAGTTACAAGACCATAATGAGGGACCAAACACTAGTCGCTACTATCACCACCTAAGGTTGCATCCATCTAAGGATCCATTTGCATCAATCTAGCTCAATCACAAGGGACAAGGTTGGTTCTTCGCATCACACATCAAAGGAGGAAAGTTTATTCTATTCCATCCACCATTTATTACATTTCTACATCTATTTATAGCTCGCTACTTCACAAAGTGTGACTGGCACAAGAGCACTTAGGGCACAATTCTCTCACACACACTCATAACTACATTTGGGTCTAAAATGTAGTGTAGCGCTCAATTAGTAAGTCCACCATTGTGGCCACTAAGGATAGTTTGACCCCTTCATTTGCATCTTTATTTTTTTAGGGTTTTGATGCTTGGCTTGGGGTTTTACAGGTCTCTTCTTCATCATTGATTACCAATGACATCCGGCGTAGTGCATCAAAATACATGCAACAGAAGTGAATACTTTGGATCATCTAGTGACCCTACAAGTTTGGTTTCTAGAAATCCTACACGGACAGGTGCCCAAAACTCGGACTATGGCACCCCGTGTGCCCTTATCCCTCTTTAAGTGCCCTATCTAGTTATATATCTCAAATCTACACTTTTTGGAGCTCATGTGTGGTCTCATATACATTCTGTTAATCCGGTTTATTCATGCAACATAGTCCCGAATAACCATCGAATCAGCTAAGCTCTTTCTAACTCTTCTTACACATTAGGGTTTTACATTTATGCTTTTATTAGTTACTTGGGTCATTTTATTTCAATTAGTTATTTGTCATTTACTATTTTGCATTTTAGATTAAAATAATTTAGATACTTCATGTATTTCCATTTTAGTTTAATAATTTTGGTGAACTGAATTTCGAATTTAATTTCCTTCTCTTATTTTATATATGTCACCCATAGTGGTCATTTTGGTTCTTTCCAATATTGTGAGCTTCCTCCATTTACCCATCAAACTTCTAAGTCAATGGCTGATACAACTACATCTATGGCTACAACTGATAACCCCTTAGAACATTCCCACCGTGTTCCTCTTCATGAAATAGAAGCATCTGATAGTGAGAAGTCCTATGATGAAGACACCAATTTTGACCAAGATTAACTTAATACCATTACTGAATTTTGAAAAGCTTTGTGTGAAAACCCCACTCATATTTCACATGCTCTAATCACTGCTAAGAAAACTCATGATGCTTCAACCTCCATATTTTCTTTCTTCGGATCCCATGGTCTCTACTCCACCCGCTTACATTTCTACTCCTATTAGTATTATCACCACTCCCAACATTCACCTTGTTACTCATAATATGCACCTTGGTACCTCTTTGAATTCTCCAGATTTGAATTCTTTATATCAAGATTTACAAACCCAAATTTGTCAGCTCCAGATTACTACTTCGCGTGCATCACCATATTTAGACTCTACATCATTTTTGCATACTCCTTTCACACTGTTATATCGCCTATCCATTAACACCTAATTTCATCCTCCTAAACTACCCATATTTAAGGGCCATTGTAATCCACAAGAGCATCTCCTTTCTTTTCATGTAGAATGCTTAGACTATGCAGATGACTCTACACTACTAACTAATATTTTCCCACGTAGCTTATAAGAATATGCAATGCATTGGTTTTATGACCTATCTATCCACTCGGTAGTCTCCTTCATGTAGTTGGGTGATAATTTTCTTACTCACTTCTCTATTCACATCGGCTCTAAGATTTCCTATGCTTAACTAGAAAAACTCAAATAGGTGTCTAATGAACACTTATTAGATTATGTCTTGTGTTATAAAAATAATTTAGCTAAGATGTCTAATGTACTTATAAATCCCAAGATCTAAGACTCGTTCATTCGTAGTATCTTTTCACCTCTCCAAAAGAGTGTTCTCTTTTAGACTTATCCTTCATTTGATCAACTTTGTCATACTCTCAAACTTCGTGAGACCAAGCTCTTAGCTATAGGCAAACTTAAGTACCAAGAGAAAGCATCGTCATCTACACGTTTTCAAGGTAAGCCAACATTCAAGCCATCTACAACTAAACCAAGGGACTAAAAACCTTTGTGAACATGGTCTCTACTCCTAAGGAGCTTCAATCAAAACATCACGGTCATGTTTTTACTAAGTTCAATATACCTCCGCGTATTTTGTTACACAATTGGTTGATAGGAACCTTATTACATTACCTTCTCCTTTACAAATTGATCCATCTCAACCAAAAGGATGTAATTTTGATGAACATTCCCATTGTGATTATCATCAATGCATAGGAAACTCCACCGATCATTGTTACTAAATATGATATCTCATTCATGATTTGATTGAAAATGGTCAAATTGATCTTTCAAGTCTCGCAACATCTCCACCTCAACATCTCCACCTATCAATGAAAATCATAAGCTCAAAATATTTAACAACTCTCTACCAAAACATGATGCGAAAACAATGAATCATTAACTAATTATTTATATCACACAATGCCTTCTCCCGCATCATGGGCTCTCAAATTTTTAGTTGCACATACCGACGCTTCTTTGCCGATCATTTATTTTTTTGACCATGATTATCATGTGAATTTCACATCTAACCACTTATATATCAAAACATCTATTGGTTTGATTTCCATTAACAATACTAAGATCGACCCATCATGGCCTATTAGTGCATGTTATATTCCACTTCTTCATGTCATTGATTACCCTCTATCACAAATTGCATACCCTATGAACAAACCATATGTTGTCTTCAAACTACACATTACAATTGATCCTCTTATCATGTTTGTGGATTTCCTTATTGGAAACGCACATTGATGGGTGCGACATGATTCTTGGTCTCAATTGGATTCATCCGTCTCAATCAATCATATTTATGAATCATTTGTGTCTCAAATTTATTCATAATAATCAAGTTATATCTATTTCCAGTGTCCCTTCATCTATTCCATGGTCATCATCTCCTCGAGTATCGGCTAATGTATCTCCTACATCTAGCACATCAAATTCTATGTTACTAAAAGCGTAGTCTACTCCTAGTTCACCTACTCACACATTATCTACATGACTTCATCACTCTACTAGTCCTACACATATGTATAGGCTCATTCCTAGAGACAGTTACATTTGTACATGGATCTATATATATTCACATACAATAACCATGGGGGTGGAATATGAGCCACCAAATTGCTACATGTATGGTCTTATGAGTATATTTCTATATTGAGCCACTCGGTGGGCCACATGCGGATTTGGTGAGACTCGATATATTTGCAACGAGGTGGGTAGGTACCCGAGTAGAGGCTATAATGACCACTTATAAGTTGATGCTTGATCGGTTGGGGCCCGAGGTCATCATATGGAGGCCATATTGAGACTATGGTGGCAATTAGAGGACAAGGTAGAGATGAGGTGCATTCGATGCACCATATGGTTGGCTAAATGATTTCTAGGGGTGGTTGAGGTGTTCCGGATGGAGAGAGTATTGAGACAATTTGGTATAGCTCGGGTTGTACCCCGAGAGCCGTATGTATGGGTGAGAGCTACTAGAGTGTTGCAGGTGGCTAGGAGTGAGACCAGTGTCGATAGGGGCATAACTAGTGCTCCCCAAGCTAGATGAGGTAGATGCATCCATAGATTCGATACATGTGGATGATGTTGGGTGTACCCAAGACTATAACAATTGGTAAGAAGAACATCGATGGATGTTATTCTTTTCAATTGTCGTAGATGCGGCGAGTGGACCACCGTTGGTTAGAGGAGTAGAGTGTTAGGCACCTACCTCGATGGATATGTCCTAGGAGTGACATTAGCTCGGTGTAAGTATTATTTGTTTATTATTACTTAGTTGTTGTATGTGTGGTGACTAATGTGGTTTTTATGATTTGCGGCGATGTTTATTGTTCATTGATCGTTATTTCATCGATCCGAACATTGAAATAGAATGTACCTCTAGATGTACTTGTGGGAGGAAGCATCTTTAGAGCGAGTGGATGCAATTGTGGGTGAGCATGACCGTTTGTTAGATTCAAAGTGGCTATAGCAATAGCCACATGTACTTTATTATTGAGTGAGTGTGATAAGGCTTGTGCGGAGACTTAGTGAGATAAAGAGGTCATAGGGGGAAGAGCCCTGGCTCAGGATGTATTCACAAAATATGTGGAGTTACAAGGCTGATTCACGGAACAGTCGGTCAAGGTGACATTACTATAGAGGTGGTGGATGGGGGCTTTCCCCCCAGTGATTTTATTTTGAAACAATGTTTTTTGACTCTGTGTGTGTGTGTGTGTGTGTGTGTGTGTGTGTACATATGCGTGCAGTGTGCATGCATGCATGCATGTATGTATGTATGTATCATTGTATTGTGTTGATGTATATTAATGTATGATGTGATGATTGTATTGTGGTTTGTAAAATTTGATACGTAATGTGTGAATGGACATTTTTATTTGGAATGGATAGAAACTAATGTGTGAAAATAGGATTGTGTAGGTAGATGATAATGAAGCGTAGAATATATGATGAATAGGATGAGATGTATGTGATGTAATGTAATGACTAATGTGAAGTAAAAATGTGATTAAGATGATACACACTAGTTTAAGGTTGATTCGGCTAGTTGTACAATGATAATGATGTATGTAATCACATGTAAGTATGATGAATAAGAGGTCCAAGAGAGATTCCCCTAGCGTATGTGTAGGAAATATGAGGTTCATTTATATAAGACCCCTCGACAATCAAGAATGAACCATAGAGCAAGATTTTTCATCGGGAAATGGTTTGGAAGCGTATTACTAACAAGATAGAGCATGAAGCCTAGAGCGTGAAGAATGAGAAAGGTTCTTGTTGTAACAGATCCCTCAACAGTCATGTAAGAATCTTATAAAAAATGAGTGTGTCATCAGGTAGCGAGGTGATCATATAGAAATCACCTACCAAAGATGGAGATGCTTGTGAGGGATGGTGGAAGCATGCAACACGGTGATAACATGATTGTAAGAGCCAAAATAAATGTCAGATGAAATGGTGCCAATGATAGGAGACATGGAGGTGGGAAATGTAGATGTCAATGACTTAGGGAGAGAATGAGTTGTAGTAGCACCTTTGTGAAGAGGATGAGATGATGTAGCAACGAATGAGATAGATGGAAGTCGTGGATGGATAATGATATTAGGTGGTAGACAAATGATAACCTTATTAGTGGGTGGAGGGGACAAGTGAAGCGAGTTGTGGAAGCATACTTATGTGGAATTGGAGAAATAGACCACTCATGAGAGTGAGATCCAATGAAAATGACATCCTTGTATTCTAATTGTTGTACTTTTGCATGAATGACACAACAATCATTATCACGGTGGCCATTAATGCGGTGGAAATTGTAATAAGGGTGATTGGGATGGCAATACAAGCGATGAGGAGGAGGATGTTCATTATAGGGTAATCGAATTAAGTGTTTATTAAGAAAATCACACAAGACATCATGAGGCTTAGCAACATGCAAAAAATGTAATGTCTCCTGAGCAGGAGATGAAGAATACTTAGGTGGAGAGCAACATGATCTAGGAGATGGATGGAGCTTATGTGGTGGGGGATAGAACATGCTTTGCAAGGTGGAGGATATGAAGACCTTAGAATAGAAGGGGGTTTGATAACATGTACAGTGATTAAATATTGTTCTAGATCAATGAATTTATAACATAAAAGTGTAAATGATTCACATGTATCATATTGTAATCTTTCTTTCAATGTAGGAATCAAGCCACGACAAAAGATAAATTTCTTTTCTAGATCAATAGGATGAAATAATAACTGATGCATGCAAGAATTGAAGTGTAAAATGTAATCTAGAATGGGTTCTTTCTTTCCTTGATGCAAGCTAGGTAAGCGATCATGTGTAACTCTAGGACCATTGTTAAGTATAAAGTGTCTAAGAAAAACATCTTCCATTTCACAATATGTACTAATAGATCCATAAGGAAAATGAGTATACCATTGAAGAGCATCATCAACAAGACTATGACAAAAATATTTTAGTAACAATTGATCATTAGAATAAGAATCCATAGCTAAATGATAATGCTTAAGATGCAAATAAGGATTTCAAAGATTACCATTAAAACATAAAAAGGTAGGCATGATAAAATCCTTAGGAAAAGTTGAATTGTGAATTTTCTTTGGAATAGGATTTTCATGAAGAGAGTTATTATCAATGGAAGCATAGTAGGATTTTCTTTCGAGAGTAAGAGATTGAACTTGAGATTGCAAATGGCCAACAACATTCATGTGTTAGGAAATTAGTATGAACATAGTCATTTGGGTTAGTAGTTAGAATATTATATTTGTTAGATGTATTATTGTAAGTTACAACAATAATACGAATATAGGTTTGTTGGGAGATTGATATTGTTAGAGATTATTTGGGAGATATTATAGGTAATAGAATATCATATAAAATAGGAATAATCTCTCCTATATATTTTTATGATATTTGAAATATGAGATTAATGTGAGAAGATTATTACTGCGTTTTTATTATTATTCTATGTTTGAATTCCCCTTCTCGATAGCATGAGTGATAAAATATCATGTGAAGGAATCGTAGAAGAAGTGAGAGGCACATGAAGAGGTTGAATTTTTCCATTGTGAGTGATCATGGGAATGTGAGAAGAAGAAGCGGAAGATGAAGGCTCTATGGGAATGCTAGATGTAGATGCAGAAGAAATAAGAGGAGGTGTACTAGTAGGAATGGTAGAATCAACATGAATAACATCTAGAGAAGAAGAAGAAAGAGGTGGAAGAGGAGGAGAGGAACATGGAATATCGACATAAATGCTAGGAGTAGAATTAGAAGAAATGATAAGAGGTGAACTAGTAGGAGTGGTAGAATCATCATGAATGCCATTGGAAACAACCTCATAAGTGGTAGAAAGTGGAGTGGAAAATTCACATTCAACAAATCTTAAGAGAAGTAACATCCTCACTAACATGTTCATGATTAGAAATATAATCAACATCACTATCAAACATATTTTCACATGCAAGTAATTCATCAAGAGAGTCATCAACATATAGAGAAGTAGTAGGAGAACTATCATGATATTTAGCATTGCATTCATTGGAGTCATTTTCAGAAATAAAAGAGACATGAGATATAGCTTTACATTCATCTTGACTAGCATTAGAAACATCATCATGCACATGTACATTTTCAACATTAGAAGTAACATTATTTACATCTATAGTGGCACAATCAAGACCAAAAATATAATAAGAGCATCATCATGTGCTATAATAGGAGTAGAAGAAGGTGGAGCAACATGGGTGGCCATGGAAGAAGAAGGAGAACATGAAGTAAAGTTTTGGTCAGGTAAAACAATGCTCATGCTAGAGTTGCAAAAACTAGTGGGAATATTGTTTTTGTGAGCAAGAAGTTGTCTTTTAAATTCATCATCAAATCGAGCATTGTGATAAAGGGAATCAAGTTCAGCCTCAACAACATCATCAAGGATAGGATTCACACTAACATGATGCATAGCTTTCTAGGAGAGGAGGATCTATTTTTAGCCATGAGGGTTTTGTGGATCCTAGGGCAAGGAGTTTGACTAAGGATGGGGTTCACCAAATTATTTAATAAAATTAAGGTATTAAATCTAATTTTAGAGTCACTATTATGATATAATACATTACAATAGAATAAAAACGCTAAACACTATAAAGATGCAACATGTGTAAGAAAATAAGAGAGATATGGAGCTTATCTGATTTACACTTATCCCGAAGTAGATTTGAACTAGACCCACTGATGAATAGGATGGTTAGAGTGTCGGAAATGCTCGATATCAATTCTAGAACCCGTGGGTAGAGCCTGGACATGGGAGCATGTGCTTTGGGACGAGGGTGCTGGGTGCCTAATACCTTCGCATGTGTTTGTGGACTCTGTGTAGAAGGTTAGGATCTAATTTTTCCTATGTCGCTAGGGTTTTCTATCACTTCCCATTGATTTGCCCGATATTCGGACTTAGACTTCGAGGTACCTATAACATGCAACACAAATCCTAGCTACTTACCACTGCAAGATCACAAACATATCAAATTGGAATGAAAAATGTAATATGTGAAGTTGGACTAACCTCGACGGTTGTCTCAAGGATGAAATTACAACCGAGTGCTTCACTACATTCCAAACTCCATGTACTTCTATGTTTTTGTGTGTGAAATAGTATCCTTAGGTTGCCCTTATGCCAATGACACCAAGATAGTGGGCTATAGCTAGATAAAATGCAAAGGTGTGAGATGGAATTCAGAAGTTCCCCTTCATATACAGTGTATGCATCCCAAAAATGTAATCCCTTTAATATTATGTAGATATGCTTTCCCTTTATAATTTCCCGCACCTATAATGGTATTTATGTTGTGTATATATAGGGATATCTTGTTTTAATTTTGACACTAGTGACACGACATGCTTGACTAGGACCTCGGGATAAGAAAAAGAAAATTGAAAAGGTCAACCAAAAATGTCAAAAATGTGAACAAGAACAAAGAGGATATGGGCACCTAGGGTGGACATGAGCACTAAGAGAAAGAAAATTGAAAAGGTCAACCAAAAATGTCAAAAATGTGAACAAGAACAAAAAGGATAAGGGCACCGGGGTGGACAGGAGTGCCTGGCGCTAGGGTCTAGACTAGGCGCTGGTGTCCTGGGATAACTCTGACGACAAATGTGAGAAGACTCGATGACATGGATCCTTGTGACGACCAATCGGGTACAAAAGTGATAGATGTGAGAGAGAAAGATAATAGAAATAACCAAAACAAGCAGATGGATTAGGGGTGTATCACCAATGTATATTTTTCTTACTCAAGATCCATGCACATAATGATGGAATATTGAAAAAGTTACAAAGATTAAACACTAATAATCTTCGTATTATATATTAATACCGACAACCATACATTTATATAGAAGAGTGATTTCGTATAATATAGGAATAAATTTTTAGATACTAACAATAATATATCCTAAATACAAATATGAGTTGTTGATAACAACTTATACACCCACAAAATATATACGTGATTTGTTATTACAAATCACTCACTAATTATTCAATAAATATCTACCATGAATAATTACCATAGTAATTACTAAATCCTAGCATTTCCCCCTTAGTTTTTACATGGTAGAAAAACATTCACACTTCCTCTGCATCCTGTCACCTCTATGCACTCATGATCTTGGCACACAACTCGAAATGAAGGTAGAAGAAGGAACACATCAATTTCTTATCGACCAAGCATTGTCGAGATCGCATGTATGGTTGAACTAGTGTGGGAACATGTACAAGAACCATCTGCTTATCAACCAATCACTATAGGGAACACATCTGACCTACTCAATGTGGGAACTCAAGTAGGAACCATCTGCACAACCTTCAATGGTTTTACAAAGGTTTACCACAAACCTAGGTATGAATAAGAACACATATGACTATTCAACCTCTTCAAGAATCATGATGTTGCATTTCACTATGCTATCTTGCTCTTCACTATGTTATTACATCAGGGAATTATGTAGGAATAGCCACATCTACCAATAAATAGGAAACAACCTACATTCGTATTTCTCACACCACACTGAAAATCTAAAAAACTAAAATATACACCACACAACTGAAAAAACAAGTCACCATACCAGAAGTGTGGCCCGTCGTTAGTAAATGATGAGAGGTCATTGATTGACATCCATCCTCATGTGCCTCCATCCTCCATTATATTTGTTGTTAACTTAGCCGGATCTGCATTGAAGCTCAATGATTCCCACATTGTTTATTATTCCCCCATAATGTGAAATCATTTATTTTCTAGACGTCCAAATAACATTGAAAATATATCAGTAAGACAATTTTTTTTTTTAAAAAAAAATCGACATGACTCCATAAGATGACTATACTTTGAACAACATGAAAATACGACTTAAATTGTTTAGACTTAACACTTTTGACGTTAACAACAAAACACAAAAATAGTAATTAAAACTTGCTTTTTAACACAACTATAATACTTAAACAATTTTTACAATCGACTCATACAACGAAGGAACCTAATTTTATGGTTTGAATAAACATATAACAAAGTGAGTCTATTTTTTTGGATTGATGGTACTAGACATCAATTACTAATATAACAAAGACTATAATTAGAAATTAGACTCGTAAACAAAAAAGACTATCTTAGTAACATCTTTTTGAATGATATAATGAAACTTAACACCGACACTATAATTAAAGACCCTTAACAATTTTACACAAACTACAAAATTATAACAAGGTAGCTAAGAGCCACAATTGACCATGACCTTTATAACACGTGGTATGCTTTGTTGAGGAATGCAAATACCTTTGACTATTGGAAAACCGCTTGCCTTTATTAGTACGCATGATGGAAGACAATTGTCATTGAGGTCAATCAAATTTGACGCAAAGAAGATTCAATCCCATGCAATTACAAACTAGAACATCATGGTGTTCGAGCCATCCAATGCGGTGATGAATGGCCAATGGAGCTCTATAGGTAGGATGCAAAAATATGTTGAAAAATGTTTCTATAGTCTCAAACAATGCCAAAATGTGCGTCAGGCAGTGAGGATTTTATTAGATCTCCAAAATTATATCAAATCAAATTTCCTCTTGTCACCGATATGCATGCTCAAATTTAATCATTGAGAACAGATAATCACATGTGTGGCTTAATAGATGACAAAGGCACATGGGTGCATGCAAGCAAATATGGATGTGTCCGGACATCGCACAAATCCAATAGTAATTTGATGAATTCCTTCGTCCCCACGGAAGATCGATTTGTGATCTCGATATTTCAACACAACAAACCCGGGGAATACGTCAAAAGGTTGTATGCAATATTCCACTAGGACACGATGCGAGATGCGAGATGCGGAATTTATCGCCATGCAATTTATCGCCTATGCACAATAGAAATATGCGGGATTTGCTCCACTAATTTTTGTGGTTCAGTAAACTTAATATTTCATCTCTCAAATCCAAGAAATATGCATAAGGGATTTCAAAAATACACACTCAACAATATATATATATATATATATTGTGGTATATATATATAACTTAATATTTCATCTCTATATATGTAAATATATATGCAATGTATGTATGTATGTATATGTATATATATATATATATATATATATGTATGTATTACATATAAAAATACATACACACATACAACATACATATATACATACATACATATATATATATATATATATATATATATATATATATATATATATATATATATATATATATATATCACTACATTGATGACATAATATTTTCTTCAATGAACTTCCATTTTCGAGGGGCAAGGAAAAGTATGACAGCCCCTCACAAAACTATTACACATCCATAATGAAAATGATTTAGCATTGCTCTGGTACCAAATGATGGAATATGGATAGGTTTGTAGAGATTAAACACTAATAATCTTCGTATTGTATATTGATATTGGATAACCATACATTTATATAGGAGAGTGATTTCTATAATATAGGAATACTTTTAGCCACTAACAATAATATATCCTAAATACAAATATAAGTTGTTGATAACAACTTATATACCCAAAATGAATGTGTGTGTGTGTGTGTGTGTGATTTTGTATTACAAATTACTCACTAACTATTCAATAACGATCTACCATGAATAATTATCATAGTAAATAGTAAATCCTAACATATAACAACATGCTCGCGATATAGTAAAATAGTAATATGTGCATGATTTTGTGTCTACACAAACCTTATGCTGGATGAATTACCAACACGCCCGACTAAGCATTAGTTAACAAAAAGACTACACTAGGAGCTTCATCTTCAATTATACATCTTAATAAGACCCCTTTTGGATTCTTCCAAGATAAACCAAAGTTAGTCAAGATGTATTTTTGGGACACCAACTTCAATGTCCTTCTTTGATTCTTGTCTAAGCTAAAAGAAAATTCAAATTCTTTAATTAATACACAATGTCCTTATACCAAATGGAAGCACATACCTTTTCATGAGGATCACCTAAATTAGCAACAACATTGTTCACTTCAACAACTTGCAGATTTGCTTCTGCCATTAATCTTGCCAAACCAAGGCCTCTTACCAACTTGGTGGTTTGAATATCCATGTCATATTCTTGGATTTTTTTAACCCATATGCACCTTTTTCTTGAAGCTTCCATTTGTGTCAAAATGTATTTGACCATGGTGTGTGGCACATAGGCAATAACCCTTGAGCTCAAGATGTAAGGTCTAAAATTTTAGTGGCTTTTACCAAAGCAAAAGCTTACTTTTTCATGATTGTGTACTTTAATTTATATCCTTATAAGGCCTTGCTAAAGAATGCAATTGGTTTCTCATGGACTTCATCATCCTTTTACAACAAAACTAAGGCAATGATAAATTTAGATGTAAAGGAGAAAATTTGAAATGCATTCTTATAATTTAGACTAGCCAACACAAGGGCAAGTTTCAATGCATCTTTACTCCTTTGAATGCATACACTACCTCATCTCCCCATTTGATAATATAATATTTCTTAAGCATACTTGTGATAGGCAGAGTGATCTCAACAAAGTTAGATATAAACCTTCTCACAAAATTAATTTAACCAAAGAAAGATTGTATACCTTTCTTGGATTGGGGAATGGGTACTTTATCAATTGCCTCCACCCTCTTAGGGTCAATCATAACTCCTATTGAGACATAATGTGCCCCAACAACTTTTCCTTTTGCACACCAAAATGGAATTTTATAGGATTCAATGAGATACCAAATTCTCTACACCTAATCAAGAATATTTTCAAGGTGCTCTAAGTGATCACCCCTCTTCTTGAAAATATTGTTATATCATCTTGATAAACCACAATAAACTCATTGATGAATACAAAAAATGCTACATCCATTGCTCTTTGGAAAGTATCTCTTGCATTTATTATACCAAATGACATCCTAACATACACATAGGTTCCCCATGGAGTGGTAAAGGTTGTCTTGTATTACTTAGTTTCTTTAACCACCACTTGATTGTAACCAAAGAAACCATCCAATGTTGAAAGCATTTCTGACCTTGTTACCTTTTGCAAAAGGTTATCCATGTTTGGAAAAGGGTAGTTGTCCTTTAATGAATCCTTGTTTAGGTTTATGAAGTCAACACACAATCTGATGTCCCCATTTTTCTTTCTTACTAGAACCAGATTGACAACCCATGAAGAGTATCTTATAGGCTGAATGATGCCTCCATCCTTGAGTTTCTTAAGCTCCGCTTGCATTTTAGTTGCAAGGATGGGGTTGATTGGCCTTTGTTTCTACCTAAAAGGCTTGGTGTGAGGCTCAAAGGTATCACCTTCTGAAACAGATCCTCCCTATAGAATTTCAACTCAGAATAGGACCATGCCAAATAGTCATGATATTTTCTTAACAGTTTGATATAGGCATGTTTTTCATTTGCATCTAAATTTTGTCCAACCAAACTTTTCTTAGATCTTGGCAAGTTCCTAAGTTGCATTTAATTACACCTCTTAGGCCATGGGTGGACTTATTCACATCTCTGTCAGTGTCATCAAAAGTGGATTAAATGTTGAGTAGCCTTATTGGGATTGTGTTAGTCTTCAACTGAATCATCTCCTTCCCAAATAAGATCTTTTTCCATCACACGTATCTACCATAAGCTCGAGATCAATCAATTTATTAGAAAACTCATCTTTGCAACTTAGGAATTTCATGATGTGAGAGTCATCATCAAATACTTTTCAATGTTTAATGTTGTCAGGTATGGAATGCCTAACAAGCATCTCAACCTCAAACTTGCAGTATGGGGACAACTTTGTTATCATAGTGAGATGTCAAGACTATTAATATATCAGTTGTTTCATTTTGACTTCTTTCATGATATTCAATGTTGAAAGAATCAAACATCTCAATTAAATCCCATGTTGCATTTATATATTATTTCAACCTTTGACACTTGGTTGTATATAGTTTTATGATTTTATTAACAACCAATTCAGATTCACCTTTACAATGAAGTCCTTTACCCATGTCTCCAAACAATCCTCAAACTAAGTATGAGTGTCTCATATTCAATAATGTTATTTGTACACTCAAAGCATAATCTGAATGAAAAGTTAAAGTATCCTTGATTTGGGAAAAACAACACAACCCATGCTCCATTTCCCAAACTAGAACATGTTCCATCAAAATACATAAACCAAGGAGCATTGGGATCTTTAAAATGAGTTCCAAGGTCGAGGCATTGATTTTCAAATTTTGTGTTACCAACAAAGTTTCCCAAATCCAAATTTGTATACAACACCTCATATGATGCATTCATAAGGTCTTAAATTAGATGCATAACCTTCTCTTCCCTATGTAGCTTCACACATTTTCCTTTCGAAGGAACGGTAGCATAAGAATGGTTAATTTTCACACTACCTCCCACACTTGCTTCCTTCCCATTTCTTGACAATAGAATTCCCCATTTGGTAGGGAAATAAAAAACAATAACATTCATTGTCAAGTACTTGTCGAGTTGAGTTGCCAATTGTACAACCGATCCCTTTACATAGCAAACAAGTACTTCTCTTGAATCCATGGCATAACATCTTCCATGGGAAACTATTATATTTATACCAATTTCATTCATGACTTCCAATGGCATGATATTGCAATACATGGCGCGTGATATGCAAGAATCACCTGAATCAAATATATAATTATGCAGGAGCCAACCATTAACCATTAGTGTGGTATAGAAAGGATCAACATCCAATTGGATCTCAACTAGGGAAATCCCCAAATATACTTCAGGGGATGGTTCAATGGTCTCTTGAGATTCTTCAATCTCATTCTCAGCAACAAGGGGAGAGATATCCTTATTTGCAACAACATCCTCATTGAATCCCAAATACTCAAATGCCATGTTTTTATGCTCAAGAATCCTAATCAACTCTACTAAAGGGATAATTATCTTCATTTGGATTACATTTGGGCCATATCACAATGTACTTGGGCATGGGGGTGTTGGGTGGAAGGGTGACTACTTTTTCAAAGAGAAAAAATAGTTTTAAAGCAAACACATAGGAAGGAACACTTGGATTTGGCTCAAAAACAAAGGATTTGCATGAACTATTCTTTTTGGGGCACATTTAGGAACATTAGTCAAGATTGGAATCTTAGTCTTTGAGGCTTGGGAAGGGCTCTTCAGTTACCTACTTATCATAGTATACTCCTCCTGGGAAATAGTTGTATTGTTCAACAATTCCCTATCCTCTTTGGAAGGTATTTCTCCATCATAATTTTTGATCATTAGAGCTCTTAGGTACTCAAAATCATGATTGGAAAATTCAAAGGATTGAGCCATATCAACTTCAACATCAACTTCAAGAGGAAGATAACATACCTTGTTTACACTTGACCAAAAATTATCAACAATTCTAGCACATAGAATATCGGTAGAGGTTGCACCTTGTTCAAAGTTTACTTGATGATCAAGCACATATGTATCATTAAATTTAATCTAACATCATCTTCATCAAGGAGGATTGTTCATAAGGAGTGCAAGGCAATAAGAATTTATCATACCAATCAAAGATGTTTCCTTCTTCAACAACTATAATTCTTGCACCCAATGGATCAAGAACTGTCTTATTGTCTCTAAGTGGATGTTGCCTATCATTTTGACCCATAAGTCTCTTTCCTTTATCATCTGATTTATGATTTCCTCTAAACCTATTTTGATTATGATTATGATTTTGATTTTGAACTTGAGGGCCCAAATAAAACCCTTTCTCATCTCTTACTATCTTGAAGGAAATTTCTTTAACGACCCCTACCAATTTCTTAACCACTTCTTCAGATCAATAGACTTGTCATCTTGTTTTTTCAAAATTGATGAGTTTTACCTTTTCCCTTTTTAGTGGTTTGTCTCCAGTCTTGATGTTGTTTTCAATTTGAATGGCCATGTTGAATTCTTGTCTTATATTCATGGGGTTCTTGTCTCTCAAGTAATAAGTTGTTTTCTTGTCAAACACATCACCATAATTTATCAAACAAGATTCATCACTCGACCTCAAATTAGTTGGTAATCTCATCAAGGTCTTATTGAACCTTGTGTTGAAATATTGTACACATTCATTGGGATTTTTCTTTATGTTTTCAAATTTAGACATGAGGAACCTAGGGTTAGTCCTATCACCATATTGAATTCTAAAGGAATTCATCATTTCATCCCAAGAATCAATTAAACCATGAGGCAAGGAATTAAACCACTCTCTTGCATCTTCTTCAAGAGTATGCACAAATAAATTTAGGAAAACATATTCATGTTCTATTTCATAATCATCAATAATATTTTGGAACAACTTAAGATGTTGATCACCACTAATAGCATTATTTCCTTGAAATTTAGGCAACATATTCCTGATTTCATTAGGCACCTCATTTGGATATCTAGGCATATCCCCAAAATTGACAAATCTGAATGCTTGAACTTCAAACGAGGCACATGTAGGAGGATGATCTATGTTGTTATAAACAAGATTCACAATGACATGATAAAAATATTGTGAACAACAAGTCTATGAACCAAAGGAGGAGGGATGTTAATTGTAAATTTCTCAAAGGAGCACCTCCAACAATTGTAGGCCTAGAAGCTTGTTTAAACAAAATATGGAGTTGGAAAATATGGATGTTAGGCTCTAACCTCTCAGGAGAACTCAAATATTCTTGTATCAAAGGAGAACCAGCTACATTATATGTTTGTATGTTCTTACCTTGTGAATTATGATCAACAATAGGTTTCTAAACTTGTATACTCCTACGCAGTATTCCCAATTCAAGAAATATTTCTTTAGCGGAGTTTGATTTGAATCAAGATCTCAACCCCTCTAGATTTGTAAATGTGGAGTCACCAAAAAAACATAGCAAATAATATAGCACTATTCACACCCAAAACTCGAATGCAATCACCCTAGAGGGTTTACTCTAGACATGATATGCCAACCTCAAAATGCACTGAATCATACTCTAAAGACAACAAATAGATGATGACTTGATAAACCCTTATTAAACCCTGGGAATTGATAAATATTACTTCAAGTCCCGAAAATGACACCATAAGAGGTGGTTCCCAATCTAACACCCCACATAGATTTGAATAGTAACATGCATGAAACAAGGAGCAAGGAAGAATGGTGGAACTATTAATTTTTCGTTTACAACTATGGATGGATCCATATTCATTTCATGACATAGTCTATGGAGATGACATGGAAGCACCTAACTAAGGGTGTGGTTGTTCACTTGTTACTTTATGGCTCTTTCTGAACCAAGGTGAGAGGACCTAAGGGGTGGCTTGAAAGGGGGAGGGAGATACTATGTTTCAAACCCTCAAACTTATTAGAATCTTAATCCAAGATCAAATGCAAGCATAAAATGCAATTCTTATTCAAAATAATAGAAATACAAGCATTGCAAACACTTGATACATCAGACACAAGCCACTAAAGACAGATTTAGGGTGATCACAAGCATCATATTGAAGGAATATGTTGATAACTTGGAGTTAAATGATAATTGAGATACTAAGCTTCATAAATTATAACAAACACATTCAAAATATGCACAAGATGTTGAGTTTGCAAGCATATATCATGTTGAATTAGCATTAAATGATGAAATCTTCAGGGGGTAGGGCGACAAGTAGTGTAAGATGAGATAAAAGGGGATGCAGATAGTGGGAAAGGGGACTATTGAGAGGAATTCTCTACATTAACCACTTTATTTTGACAATTATTCATGCATTCAAACATAGAATCAAAAGAAAATCACCCTCCAAAGGTTATTTACCTTCATGGACACCCAAGTGTTAGGATTGTGGAGCTGAATTGCTTCACATTTAGCATGTTTTATCAACTTGTAGGAAAACACAGTAACAAACATTGGTTATAAAGGGACCAACATCGGTCACCTATGACCGAAATCAGTTAGGCAAGTAGGAACCGTCATCGGTTAGGGATAACCGACATTGATTACCTATGTGAGAGTGTTTTATTTAACTCAAGGGAATTAGATCTAAATTTAGTATTAAAGTAGATCTATTGATTGTAATTGCATGGCTAAGTTCCCTAAGTTTGTATATGCCTATATAAGCATGAAAACTAGGGTTAGAAGGTTAATTGGAAAAATATTGAGTTAGATCCTTGATTCTCCTAGTTTGAGAGGATGAAAAAGAAGAGAAAGAAAGAACAGGTTACATGAAGACAAAGCTTTATTGGAGAAAAGATGGACAAGAGGAAATAGCAGGTACATCTGAATTGTGAGAAGGTGGTTATGTCTTCTTTTGTATTTCCTTTGTATTTTCTTGTCTCATTGTAATGGCTTGCATAGTATGTAAAACACGTAGAGTTTCTTCTTGTAGATCTACTTGTTGGTGAGATCTTGTATTGTAGATCAATGAGATCATGATTTATTTTTTATCCATGTAGATCTAGTCTTATATTGTTAGATCCACAAGTTGGTATGAGATCTTGTATTCATAGATCCATGAGATCATGTTGTGCTTGATGATCCATGTAGATATAGATATTGTAGAGGACTTCATGTTTGCATGAGTTGATGTAGTGATGGAGAGACAGATTTACTTCTTGGTGCACAGATTATAGTTGCACGTATGATAGACCCATGTGAGAGGTCTTGTTGCAGATCCACATATAACTTGGTAGCGAGTTCGAGAGATGCGAGTAGTTCCGGTTATGTGAGATTTTCGGTGGTGGTTTGGAGACACGGTTGTAGTGTACTCATGTAGATCCATTTAGAGATTTGGAAGAGAGGAGATATTCTTGGAGAGATGCATTGTACTCTTGTATTGAAGAGTTGGTTTGTACTCTTGTTATATTATATATATGAGATCTCTATCTTTGGTGGATGTAGCCCACATTGGGTGAACCATGGTACATGTTGTGTTATGTGTGTGTACTTTGTTTTATTTGGATTATTCTAGTTTATACTTCCACTGTTGTAGATTTTGGGGAATTTTTTAGATCTTGTGTGCATGATTTTGTTTGTTATTAAATCATAGCACTATTCCATAGTCCCGAATTCCCAACACCAAGTAAGGTAAATAATGTAAAATAACTCTTGAAACCCTAGCATAAACACCTAAGAATGAAGTCTCATGCACTCATCACACCAAAGGATACCCTTAGGTAAACAAGTATGCATTATCAAAAAAATATAGAAAGGAAAATTATAATTGAAGCCAATGATGCAAGGTAACAAACCCTCAATGCCTAGTCAAACAATCAATTGCAAAATGATTCTCTACAGTTATTTGGCATGATCAACACAAAATTACAAAGGAGAATGGAAATTTATTGATTTCAGATTTGTTTACAAGAAGGAACATCAAAATTGTACATGGCGAAGGGTTTTGTGTGTCCATTTACAAAGGAGGCAAGGGAAACATATAAGAATGAGTCTCAAAGTATGCTAATGGCTATACAACAACAACCACCTTAGCATGAACCTACAAATGAAAAGCACAAGTCACCAATTCTTTGCAAAGTTTCTCTAAAAAGAAAAATCTGCACTTCTAAAACAGAAACCCCACAAACTCCAAACCGAGAACCTTTTTGTGAAGGAAAGCCTTCACTTTTTATACAACAATGTCCCAATCCCAAAGGAATATCCCATAGATGCTAATATGAGGACTATGAGCATGTTGATTGGTGATCCGCATACTAAGGAGAAAATCAATGGAAAACTGTATAATCAAGAGGATGAATGTATGTGAAATTGCCAAGTGTCTGACCCTTGATGCTCTGATTATCCATTCTTCATTTGGTGGGGGTAGGAGAGGCATATTATTCTTTCATAAGTATCCATGGGTGAAGGAGGATCAAAATGAAGCATCTCCAACCGTTTTGATTCCTGAAAACGACTTGCAACAACCAAAACTTCTGCAATTAAAATATCACGAATTGTTTCACCACTTTCTACAAAATTGATCTCTTTGGAAAGCCTTCTCCAAGACATTCCCAATGCACTTGGTTTGAGGTGAAATGGATGCTTGAGTCGAAATAAACTCCCTTGTTCTACGGATTTTAGGATTATTCGCCTATGTTTTGCGGCTTTCTAAGTGTTCATTTCATGCTATAGACTTGGTTTAATTTTAAGGTCTATCACAGCTTTTTTATTGTTCCATGGGGTCTTCCTTGTATTGCGACATTATTTTTGTTGCATGGTTCATGCCTTTGATGTGCAACTTTTATTTTGTTTCGCGACTTCATCAACTCTGCGGAACACTAAGTGTATGATGTCCACGGTACACCAAATTTCATTGTCCCATGGATTTGACAATTTTCCACACTTAGTCATTTGATACTCCCACACTTAATCTTCTTTCATCACTATGTCCCAAATGCTTGTGCTCTTTGTTGATGTCGTGAATATCTGATTCCTTTGTTATCCGACATCCTTTCCCCATGACCATATTTGTTTCACGGATTTTGCAACTCCATAAAACACCAAACCTTGAGACACCTATAGAATATTAAGTTAGCAGACTTCCATATTTGGTCACATTCTAACTTCCTTCTTTCTACTTCATAGCTTCTTACGACACTTTCTCTGAGCATTGTGGCTTCTTTTGAGTATAGTGCACCCTTTGTTTTGCGAAATGATTGTTTCCACGAAATACTATAATCACCAAGTCCACAAATCACTAAGTTTTTTCATCTCTTTGTTTTGTGGCTTTTTGTTTTACTCCCCAAAGACTACATTATCTTCAATCCATGGAACACTTTGCTCCTTGAAAACCACGAAACATTGTAACTTTTTGAAATCATTAAAACCAAAGGGAAAGTCAATATTTAGTGCATATCCACATAATAAGTCGTAAAGATCACGACACAAACATATCTTTAAGGATCAAATAAGCAACAAGAAATTTGCATAACAAAGGGAACAAATGTGGAAAATGACAAGGTCACTTCAACATGTTTTGAAGGGTTTTGAAAAGATGGTGCCAAGATACAAGGGGATAAAAATGGGCACTAACACCATGCAACCATGATTTTACATGTAGAAAACATACAAAGATATATGAAACGACACATTTAAATTCAACAACAAAAAAACACATCAACAACCTTTATTCATATACATAGAGAAATAACACACATGATCGATCACCAATGATACGGTCTCAATAAATCATACTCAACCTACTTGCACCTTTATTTACTTCTTTAAGCTTTAAGCTTGCATCACACTTTGCTCTTAAAAGCTAGATTGAGCTACTTTGCTAAGCTTAAGTGCCTACTTAAGGCAATTGGGCTTTGTTTATATAGTCATACAAGCCGCACAATTATACTCTTAAAATTATGGAACATTATGAAGTTAAGGCCTAAATGACCCATTACACGACTCGAAATATAACCATTCGACTTCTTTGTGATCTTTGAGGTATCGGCTTGACTTCACAGTTATTCATGGTGTCACACCACAACTTCATCTAGTGTTTTACTACCTCTAAATAGACTCGTAGAATTATGTGGCTTCATCTAGTGTTTTGTAGATTCCAAACAAACTCATAGTGTTCCACTAATTTTACTAGTATTTTATGGCTTAAATAGTGTTTCACGGATTCAACTAGTACTTACGAGGGCTTTAATAATACAAATTGAACAACACAAAACCGAATCAACTATTTTTGGTTGATATAGGATTACCTCTAGAATCAAATGCTCTTGCATCAATGTTTATTTCAAAGTTCAATGAAGGGTGCATGCCATTGTATTTGTACTTCATCTTTGGATATGAGGATTTCGTAGACATTGAGAGAGGCCACACGAGTGTAGATTTGTGAGAGTATAGAGAATCTATGGAAATGAAATAGAATTGTGAGAGTAGAATTGACCAAGTATAGAGGTCATGAAATCCTCGAATAACGAATAACAAGAAGAGTACCATACCTAGCGGTGATTCCAAGAGGATAATCGGTGGGCAAATTTTCTAGATGCTAGCGAGGTTGGAGGGGATGCAAGAAGGCAATATGCTACAATCGACATGATAAAAGTACACCTTCAAGTTTTGTTCTCAAAAAATTCTTTGACAAATGATCAAGTTTGACTACTAGATGCTTTAGTTCTTAGTTTACTCCCTTTTATCGTGGTTTGTGTGTAGTATGTTCTTGACTCACGGAGGGTTCACTTAGTAAAAGTATGGTATAACACATTTGTTCAAAGGGTATTAAAGAATACCCTTAATGTTAGTTTTTACCTCTAATTATTCAATTGATAATACCCCCTCCCGTTATATTATTATAATGAAAATACCCCCTATTTTTTCCATGTACCTTACTTACCCATTTTTCCATTACAATTTTATTTACCCCTTTTTATTTATACCCTAATATATCAAACAAAAATATATCATGTTTCCTACTCAAATATTATTTTCTTAATATGTTTTTCTCTAGAAAGAGAGTTTGAATCCATTTAAGACCTATTACCAATTACCTTAATGTTAATCTTTAACCATTTATCAATATTTCTTCAAATAATTAATATGGCATTTGTTCAAAATCATACTTAATCCTAGTTTTCTACCATCTTATTATTTCTTTCTTAAGAATCTCCTAATTCAAATTTCTTTATTCAAAAAGAGATTATAATATAACTTTATGACCATGAACCTTTTACAATTTTAATGTATTTATCTTTAAAAAATAGGGTTCAAATGTTTTAGTTTTATATTAAAATTAACCCTACCTCTTCTCTAGCCCACCTCTCTAACCTACCCCCAATACCTAATTTAAAATATTAATAAATTAAACCGTTTCTTCACCCCTAATGTCTATTATTGACTTTGTTTTGATCGATTTTAATTACTTCAATACAAATGCACCTGCTAAGATATTGTTTGCTAATGAACCCCGTGTCTTGACTTGGGGATGTGATGATTGTTCTTGTTTAATATTTTGACTTGAGTATTTATTATTATTAATAGAAACATTTTCATTTTCTATTTTTTTAATTTTTTTAAATAAAAATTAAAAACCTCGAATAACAACCTTGCAAAGTCCTAGAACATCTCTTTGGCTGAGGCGTGAAGTGCAGGTGGAGAGGACGAGGAGAATCTGTTAAGGCCCGTTGATCAACAAAATCTCACGCTTGGAACAATTGAAAATCACAAGAAAGCTCGAATTGAACAAATCGAGGACCAAAACGAATGAATACGAGAGATTTCGCACGGGGGAACCATCCTAGCTTCTTGGAAACCCATTACAACCTCTGAGAATCGGAAAAGGCTACAAAGATAACTTGAAAACAAAAATATCTCAGGTTTTGATCCAATCAGAAACTATAGCAATGAACGCTAGGAAGAAATCTGCGAGTAGCCTTTGTAATTGTTGATAACCTTGGAGAAGTACCTTGAACGATTGTTGTCGAGACAAAGTAGTGAGATGTCTGGAACTAGTGTGTGGAGACACTGAAAAATCTCCGATCAAAGAAAAACTCCAACACTTTCCGCAAATGATATCTCGAACACCTGCAAACGAGGGAGGAATCAGAGAATGGGGAGGGATCAAGTTAAAAATGGCCATGTTTGAAGTGGAATGAGTGAGTGAAATGAAGTGAGAGAGGGCATTCATAATAGATGTGAGCAGGAAAATCGAACGTGTACCATTAATGCTCTCGCACAAATTGGCGGAGCGCTAGTGGGTTAAGATTTCAGGTTTCTTTTACATTGTAGGCACCGATTTCTATTTATGATTTCTCTGCCTTCTTTTTGCTTGATTTACTTCTTTTATCTGAGAATATATCTGGATTTGAAGATAAACTTCACATTGAGCTGAATTGTCCCCCCTGCTGGAAAACTACAATTAAGTGAAGTTATATAAATTCATGGTTTGGATACAAGTTGCTCGAGAGATAGTGTATACTAAAACTCTTACTTTATGGATTTATATTGAAGAAAATTATGAATATCACGATCCATAGAAGAAGAAGAATAACTTTTAACATTCATGAGGCTACCAAAAATAGTTTATGGGACGTCAGATCTTGTTAAATATCTTTCTAGCACTCAGATCTCCTGTTGGTGAATTTGATAATCAGCGCCCATGTTTTTTAACCATATTCTCACTTTGAAAATATCCTATAAGCTTCAGAAGCAGACCACTCTACTAGCAAACTAGGTCATAATGTCACTTGTGACCATTACAATCCAACATGAAATGTTTCTTTGACTCCATTGCACCAGACGTGAAGAAGACACGGATTCTTTAGGTCATTTTCATCTACTTGTTTCACACTAAAGATGTTGTGAATTAGTCCTCAATTGAGCTATGAAGATATTTGCTTTCCACGGGATACTAACCCCTATAAAAGTATTTTGTTGATGATCACACGTAGAGTTAAATTCCTCCAAATAATACCTCTTCTCCCTCCCTAACGATTTTCCCCACATAACTTGGTGGAATTTATCTATTTATTGAAGAGGTGGGGGACATGATTCTAATGTAATTAAGTCATTTTTGAATATAACGAGTTGTTACATGCTTCAAAAAAATTCCAATGGGATACACACATTATATATCTTGTATGTATTTACCCCTGGTTGGGGTTAAATTTGTGATCTCGTAAACAAAATATGCTAATTACCCAACCAACATTGCCCTTCATAAACAAGTACTTACATCTTTGAGGAGACATCATACACTAAATATATATTTATTATAATCCTTCATATTTTTTTAGAGCACTCACAAACATTTCCGTCTCCATCTTATGCAACATTTAACAAACCAATCACATTATTTTATAGGTAAAAAGACTACATATTTTCATTCACCGTTAAATTTAACCCCGATTCCGGGTTTTGATGGTTACCCTCCTTTTTAAACATGTTTTTAAGGTTATACACCATATGTGGAACAATATTGTGATTAAAGGAAATGTGAATTTATATGCCTAATCTAGTTGTTATTGTAGCGGTAAATAAATGCAGTAATTAAGTACAAGAATTAGCTCAAGCAAACTAAGTAATAAAAAGTGAAACCCTAGTTGCAAAGAGGGTAAGAAGAGCCTTAGTTGATTCGCAGTGAAATTTAAACTATGCCACAGTCTTAATTCGCATTTGAATAGAGAGGTAGAAGCATCATCATATAGAGACTCAAGAAAATACGAGATCTAGAGGAGTATGTTGGACAAGGGCACTGCGCAGCACCCAAGACTGCTTATAGGTTCTTGTGGATCAAAAACCTCATAAAACCATCTTCGACTAGTTGCGAGGTGTTTGATGTCCTTCGTCTTTGGTCTCTATTAGGTCACACAATGATTTCAAGGTCGTTGAAAACCTGCAATGAAGTATTGACCTGCAAAACCCTCAAATAGACATCAAATCCTAAAAATAAAGATGCAAAATGAGGGGTCGGACTTGTCCTTAGCTATCACAATGGTGATCTTACGACTAAGTGTTGCACTACATCTCAGACCCAATGTAGTTATATGTGTGTGTGCAAAATCATGCCCTAGGTGGCTCTTGTGCGTGTCACACTTGATAGCGAGAAAAGTAGCTAGATGTAAAGAAATATAATAGATGTGTGCATGGAATAGAATAGACTCCCCTCCTATGAAGTGTATGTATAATAATGTATTCCCTTTCCCTTGAATGGATGCTATAATGGATGTTTTGATGCTCTTGAATAACCTTTAGATGCAACCTTAGGTGGAGACAACTAATGCTTAGTGTTTGGTCCTTTATTATGATCACATAAATTTATATTTATATGATTTCCTTGCTTGAATTTCATAATTAACCCGAAAATTCTAACTACCAAAAATATAAGATTCTTAAATGGCTATAAAGGACCCAAAATATGTGAGTAAAGTACAAAGAGGTCAGGGGCGCCCAGGAGGATGGGGGCACCTGGCGTTAGTGTCTTGGCTGGGCATTGGTGTCTAGACTCAGAGAAACTGAAGGGTTAGAGGTTAGACTAAGCAAGAAGGTGTGCAAGACCAAAATTTCTAGTAGAAAGAAAGAAAAGATGGCCAAATACATGGGTTAATTAGTACTTTTCTTACTTATGAATCATATGAATAGTAGTATGTAATCAGGACTAGATAATTACCCAAAGTGTGTGATTTTGTGTCTATATTTTCCCCACTTTATGTTGTTGAGAGAAAGCTTGATAACATAAAGTAGATAGAGATGCATACCTGATAACCATGTAGATCAATGGCTGAGAAGCGTGCCGAGAGACAAGGAAAAGCATGAAGTGATAAAAAGGTGAAGCATGAAGACTAAAGATGAGAACATGCAAAAAGTGATGAAATAATGACCCTAGGGCGGAAGTGCGTGTTGTAGATGTTTCCAATGTGCTTTTTTATGCTTGTGTGTTTAATGTTGTTGATGTTGTTTAATGATGTTGACTACCGCTTCCCATACAGACGGACCTACAAAAGAGAAGAATGAACAAGTAGTCAAATACGCATGTATATGTGTAAAAATATGTAATGAAGTATTTAAAATGAAAAATGTGAAACAATGAACATGTGCACCTGCTCTCTGATGAGGAAAGAGTGTAGAAAGGGTCATGTAAATGTTGTTGACGACCGAGTTTTTCATGTGATCTCATTCCAGTTGTGTCATTGCGAGTTTTTCGGGTGATCTCATGCCGGTTGTGTCAACTACGAGTTTTTCGGGCGATCTCATGCCAATGGTCTAGATGAAGTGTCCTCCAACCTTTAATTTATTCCCATGAATGAACAACACCACTACATATGGTGTGTAAAAATCCAATCCGGTTATACCATTTCCAACCCAACGCTGTGGATGGGAAAAAAATTGTAATGTGTATGTTGAGCTAAAAGATTGTCTTCCTGTCCAAAGTTGTTTTGTGGAGTGTTGTAGATTGTGTTGCAGATGAAGAATGTTGTGGAACTCGCCCTAGTTACAATCATCCAAGAAGGGCTCTAGTGGTTGACTGTGCTAAGGACCCAAGTCGATTATGAGCCTTGTCCAATGTTTATTACTATTTTGTCTTGGTATTGTGATATGTTGAATTGTGACTACGAACTATTGTATGGGGTGAATGATTCACCCAAATTATGCCCCCTCGTTTGGGGTGCATGTGACATCTTTGAGGAGTATTTGGCTCGAAGGAGGACCAACTATTGTGTTGAAATTGTGCCCTACATGGGGAGGGAGTGTGTGTCTTCGTAGAAACCAAGGCACACGAAAACAAGCGGCGAGGAGATAAATGTTAGTACAAAAAAATATGCATGTAAAATGTCGGCTAGTAAGCAAGAAAACTAAGATGCAAGAAGATGATGTAGACCACAAAAGGTGGGTTACAAACATGGGACACCACTCACGGTATCGCAAGGCAGTCAAGGTCAGTCGTAGTGGACGCAAGCAGCACATTTGTGCACACAAGACAAAGGGAAAATCCCACAAACAATGACAAATAATGACAAGCAATGTAATGACAACCATGGTAGAAAATAGGCCTACAAAACAAAT
This sequence comes from Taxus wallichiana var. yunnanensis, assembly GCA_018340775.1. Lineage (NCBI taxonomy): Eukaryota > Viridiplantae > Streptophyta > Pinopsida > Cupressales > Taxaceae > Taxus > Taxus wallichiana. The sequence goes on along the minus strand of CM031235.1, from coordinate 674,879,675 downwards.
GTTTCACATGAAGCACATGTTAGCATGTTAGAGAGATAAAAATTATGTCAAGGCATGTATAATCGATAAAGTAATGTTCTATGAAACAAAATGAAACAATAACACATGTAATGTACGAAATTTGATGCCCCAGGAGCCGTTGTGGGACTGGTAATAAGTATTGTGCCAAACATCCATGTTGTGTGTATAGATATGTAGAATCTGCAATCACAACTAGAAAGTAAGTGAACGCACATGTGTGTATGATAAAGATAATGGCATATAAAATATCTATCTAGCATGTGTAATAATGTGTATATGTAACAAGTAAATGTAAGCAAGACTAAATGTGACCAAGATATGCAATATGATGTGAATAAGATAGAATGCAAAGTGAATGATAGGAGTAGTGTTCCCCCTGAGTGGATGTGTATGTATGAAATGAGGTTCATTTAATCATGCCCCCTCAACAGATCAAGAAAAAAGCTGTAAAGTAAGAGTGTGTCATCGGAAATGGTTTAAGTTGTGTGTAGTAAAAAGATATGATCGTCAAAGTGCAATGCGTAGAGTGTAAGTGTGTGAATGATTGAACACGTGAGTGTGGTGAGGTCCATTTGAGTTGTAGACTTTCAATAATCAAGTATGAACCATGGAACTAGATTACGCGTCATAGGGTAATGACCAAAACATGTAGAGCTATATGTGAGAAAGATATATCGTGAATGTGTAGAGTAGATGCCATGAGAAAGAGATGAGCGTGATGTGTGTAGTGTGTAGTGGGTAGTGTGTAGTGGTGTGTGAGTTTCATGTGTATAAGATTCCCTCAATAGTCAAGTGTGAACCATAGCACAAGAGTGCATCATCGGGAAATGATGACACTAGAATGTATCAAGATGTGTGTGTTATGTGTAAAGATCTAGATGTGATGTGATGAGAAAATAAGACATGTTTCAATGCGAGGAGGGGAGAGATAGGTGTGATGGCCCCCACGTGTGTGTGATGATGAATGTGTTATTTGATTAAAGTGAAAGACAAGGGTCATGTTATCCATATGATTCCCCTTGGGAAAAATATTGAATCGAATGACCCGCACTGAAAGAACCTGAGAAATCACGTTCGGTTCCTAAAAACAGATTGCAGGGGGACTCTATAATGGAAGTGGTGGGGCCTGCGAAGGTCAAACAACCCTGTGTGGGAGAAATCTAGAAAATAGCTCCGCCGAGTGGATTCTAGCCTTGAATCCATTATACAGGTTACATATGGACTCAAAAATAGAACAGCAGGGTCAGACGTGTCAGAGCAGTGTCACAGAGAATCCAAGAACAAGAAAAGGAAGAAACGGTGAAGATCGAAGTCTTTGGGCTCAAAATAGTTCAGAATGAGTCCAAAAATCAGCTAAGTATGGAGGAGGTAGCAGAAAGAGCCACGTGTCGGAACAACGCTTCTCCAAGGGTGAATCTAAGAAAGGAGGTTCAAACGAGTGTCAGGCTTCCATGCATTCAAGGCCCCCAAAAGTTGCATGACTGTTGAAAAGTCTTTAGCTAGGCAGAAGAAGCCAGGTGTCGGCTCGGTGCAAATCCAAGATGGGAGCCCAAGGAGAAGACTCAAACTCGCACCAGCCCTCCACGTAGCAAATGGTCAACATAGGTCAAAAGACGAAAAAGGTAGGCCTCAAAAAGGGCAAAGTATAGAAGTACTAACAGAGAGAGCCACGTGTCCAAGCAAAGTGCATCTCCAAAGTTGAAAACAAATGCGGAGGTTCAAATAAGAACCAGTTCGCCACGTAGCCTAAGGTCCGAAAAGGTAAGGTAGAGGTCGTTAAAAATTCCAAAGACCCGTAGAGGCTTCCAAGTGTCAACCCGACACTCCTTCAAAGGAAAATCTTGATCGAGCTTTCAAGCGAGTGCGGAGCCTCCATGCATCTAGTCTCTTGAAGGGGACAAAGTCGGGTTGAATAGTCAATGCATAGTGGCAAGCTAGTAGAGAGTGCCAAGTGTCCAAATGGCGCTAACTCAAGGGTTGAATAAAGAGAGGGTTTTCAAACAAGCGCCAGACCGCCGCGTGTCCCAGTCAAGAAATATGACCCCCCGAGAAAAGGAATTAGCCAAGAAACAAAGAAATTGAGCGGGTGGCGGCGAAGCCACATGTCACCCCACGCCATTCCAAGAGAAAAATATAGAGGCCACCTTCGAGAAGCGCTAGCCCTCCACGTGTCCCATATTAAAAAGGGGGCCCATTTTTTCAAATTGGTTTTCTCACCCTTTTGTACGAACTTGATACAAACTTGAAGGGGCATATCTTTCGACTCAAGGCTCAAAATATTGCAAATCTGACACCGTTGGAAAGATCTCACTTCACCCACGCCATAGAGATCTAAAACTTTAATTTTGGGGAGGTTAGGTAAAGGAAAATGGAGAAAACATCTTCAAGGACATTAATGCGAGATCTATCTACCTCAACAACCAGATCAGATTAAATCTACTCTGTCATTTCCTCCTCTTCAAGGCGCCGAACCAGTGGTTGATGTAGTCAAGGAAAATTTGGAGGTAGATTTTGTAGGAGGCATTAATAGCAGTGGTTGAACTTCGACTTGATTTTCCTGCTTCTCTCTCTTTCTTTCTTCTCTGATTGAATCTATAAATGTAGGGTTAGGATTCATTGTAAAGGGTTGGACATTCTTCTATTTTTCAAGCTCCCCTCTTCCCCTTGGCAAGTGAATTCATGGAGTTTCAGACCTCCCATATAGACTGTAAATGCAAATTTTCCTTGTTACTATTGTAATGCATCATATCAAGCTGTGAGAGCAATAATACATGTTCTGTGGGTGATCTTCATCCCTTTCTGTGTTAATTGTTGTCTTCTGATCCTTCATTACAACTTTGGTTATTTGTGCATGTTTTTGTGTTGCATTCTTCTGGTTTGTGTCTGTCAGCAAAACAATTGTTCATCACTCCTTTGGTGTATCACCTGGTAGCTTAAGTTTTATTTGCTTTGCATCCCCCTTTAACTTTGTCTCCTTGGAAAATTAGAGTAGGATTTAGGATAGATCCTTTGTGATTTCATGCATACACCTAAACAAAGGAGTAGGAACCAGCCTTAATCTGGAGATTTTTTCCCACCTGCGAAGTCCCACACTTTGGGGAAAACTCAATGTTATGTGAATCACACCAAATGAATCTGCCTTAGAAAATCAGATCTGACAACTCATTTGGGGGTGTTGTGATTTTGCAATAATAGTTTTGGCGCACTGGTGGGACCAAGAAGTCTCCATATTTATTACAGTAAGATCTATGTGCACTTGCTGTGATTATAGATTTTAAGAAGCTTTTAAGAACTACACATCTAGCGACTCCAAAAGAGATAGAATCCACTGGTTTCAGTAGTCCAAGTTTCCCAAGTTCATGAGAAGGATATAAACAAGGTCAAGAACAAGAGAAGAAGGATAGTTTGTACACATACACTTGTCTCTAGACAGAAGGAGAAGAAGAAGAAGATCCCAGAAGTCTCTATCTCCACCAAATAGAGCCTTATCAACACCTCCTCCTAGTAGGTCATTCTTTCAATCAAGAAGGGTGCTTAGGCTGATCAAGATGGCACACTAACAACCAAATCCTTATGTCAATTTCATTGGTAGCAACCCACTTACTCTGAATGCACAAAACCTAGTCCCGGTGGTAGCATTAAAGAGCATCCCATATTTCACTGGAGAAAACTAGACTTGTCCCGGTGACCATGTTCAAGACATTGCAAATGTCTATACAATCCATGAGATCGTTGAGATGGACATTGAGGTTAATTCGTTAGCCTCTTCACTCAAGGGCAAAGATTCACAATGGTTTAGGAGTCTAGAAGTAGGATCAATTCAATCTTGGGACCATTCGTGCATTGCTCTTCACAACCAATTTGGAGAAAAGGGAGATAACCTATCCTTGCTGGAGCGCTGACAACAATCAAGAGAGCTCTGAACAAGCAACTGATGGATTTCAACCTCAGATTTCAATGGACCTGGGACAGGATTCCAACAACAGTAAAGCCCACTAATGAAGGTGCCTTCTTATACTTCCTTAGAGCTTTAAATTCTGATATTTCTTTGATGATTCAATCAATGGGGGGCACAACCTTACCTGCAGCCTATAGCCTTTCCATAGGAGCTGAGAATCATTTGATTCAAGCTGGAAAACTTGCTCCTAGGCCATCCATGCCTCTATACCCCAAGTTAGGAAACCCAAGTACTATCCAAACACCCACATTAGCTCCTATACCCACCCCCAGGAGTCAAAGTTCAGCTGAAGCCTCCACTTCATCATCTAACACCTCAAAGGAGCTTCAGGAAGTTATGAAACAACTACAAAACCTGGGAAATGAGCTAGTAACCATCAAAAGACAACATGCTCAGAGTTCTAGGCCATATCAGCCTCAGGCTCAGTATCAGGCTAGACCCCCATATCAGCAAAATAGACCACCATCCCAAGTTAAATCGAGTCAACACCAAGGGCAACCTCAAGCTGCTAGACCTTTCAGGCCATATGATCCAAACACAACTTCAACATCAAGGGCATTGGTTCCAACATAGAATAACATGACACAAGAATATGATTGGTGTTTCCCATGCAATCAGCCACATAATCAATCAATGTGCTTCAATGGTGCATTAAATCAAGCTCTAATGGTGCAAACCATTGGTGTGTCACAAGAACCTAGCCACGAAGAAAATCAGCAGCAAGGAGCTCAGTAAGAGGGACCCCAAGAAAAACTATGCTTGTTAATTGGTAGGCTGAAGACTTTTGTGGAATGAATCAGACTCCTTCTCAAAGTATAGTTGCTAATACATGGTCCAAGAAGAGAAATATTGGAGAAGGAAATTCACCAAACTCAGGTGACCCTCAATCCTCCATTGCTCCACAAATTATTGGCATTCAAAATACAACTCCCAATATGCAGAGCCAATCCAAGCCACCTTCCAAATCTACTCAAGCATTGGTTGTAACAACCCATGTACAAGAGAAAAATGTGCCTGGGAAGGGGTAACAAAATTATAGTTCATTTAATATCATTAAGCAAATGAAGAGGACAAGTGTGAACATTTCACTATGGGAGTCACTGGCCATTCCAGGGAAGAGGGATCTATTACAAACTGCCATGCAAAATTGGTCAAGCTCAAATCAACCCCCTAGCCAGCAAGAGAAAGTGCTTACCAATATGGCTCAACCTGAGAGAAACCATGGAGAAAAACGAGGTAAGAATCTGAAGCCTCCTCCATTTTATGTTTCATTAATCATTGGAGAAAAATTGGTGCATAATTACATGATTGATTCGGGGCAAGTAGTTCTGTAATGCCCAAACAAATAGTTGATCAACTGGGTCTCCAGTATGAAGTCATCTCTAGAGGAGTAGTACAATTGGATGGGACAATAGTGAGCACTGCCATTGCAAATCATCAAGGATCTCGAGCCTCACTCTGCATGTCCGCCCTAACATGACTATATTGCGTAACGCATCACCACAAACTTGCCACCGCATTTTGCATTGTGTTTGTCTAGGGACTTCACTGCCAAAATTGGAGGATATTTGTCTGCTAACTAGTCGCATATGCTCTTTAGAATAAGGTATGGAGTGAAGGCCACAATCAGATCCGAGCCCATAGTGGATTATCACATTGAGTCCTATGTGCCTAGCCCAATCAACACAAATTGTTTGGCTTTTGATCAAGAGGACCTCCTAAACACTTTTGAGGCAGATACCAAAGTAGGGTGTATCCGGACTGAATCTTGACGAATGGGTGGTCAAAAGGCATGATTTTGATCCCTATAAGGAGATGGAAGAATCGAACTAGGAGTCTACTACCTGCATGAGGAGAATCATCCCCTTCCTGACATCATCAAGCCAGAACACAAAGATGACAATGAAGTATGGAAACTATTCTTTGATGGCTCGAGGAGAAAACAAGGAGCCAAAGGAGGAGCTATGATTGTGTCCCCCCAAGGTATGAAATATTATTCAACCTTCAGATTTCATTTTACCTACTCAAATAACACTGCATAATATGAGGCTTTGGTTCATGGATTGCATTGGGCTAGAAGATGAGGAATCAAGAACCTGTAGGTGTTTGGTGACAAAGTGAACTAGTTGTCAATCAAGTCAAAGGAAAAATGCTATCAAGAATGACTTGCTAAAAAAATACAAGAATAGGATATGGGATCTCATTGAGGATTTCGAATCCTTTACCATTGTGTCCATACCCAAGAAGGAGAACGAAGCTGTTGATAGGCTTGCAGCAATTGCAGCAACATTTGATGTGGTTGACAACATCAAGAGGGATAAAGAACAACCACATATCCATGTGATTGTGAAACCAGCAATGCCAGATAATAACACATGTTGGCAGGTGTTCGAGAATGATCAACAAATCATCAATTTTTTACAAGAGGAAGTTGAATTCTCAGCTAGAAATCAAAGCAAATTAGAGCAAAGCAATATGGAGATCAAGTAGTGCAACTACATACAAACAAGCTTCCCAAAGGCTTAGTGACATTGGAGTCTATCTTCAATCCTAATGATCAATTTCAAAAGAGAAGGCTAATATACAGATCAAAGGAGAAGATTCAGATTCAATTCTAGTTGGAGAAGGAAAAATGCTTCAAATTGGCAAAGTGGCCACCAAGAAAGAAAGGTATGAATTCGTACAATTTCCAAGAGTTTCCAGATGTATTTTCTTGGAGCTATGAAGACCTAAGAGGGTTCAATCCGAAGTTAGCCCAACACACAATCGAACTAGATCTAGCTACTAAGCCCATCAGGCAAAAGCAGAGACCAGTCAATCCACATATTGAGCCTCTAATGAAGAAAGAGATAAATAAGTTGATAGAGGAAAGTATCATATTTCCAATTAAACACTCAAGATGGTTTGCAAATTTGGTCCCAGTTAGTAAGAAGAATGGAGAGATTAGGTTGTGTGTAGAATTTCGTGACTTGAACAGAGCATCCCTCAAAGACCACCACCCACTCCCCTCAATGGAGCAAATCTTGCAGGTGGTGTCTGGATCAGAAATATTCTCTCTCCTAGATGGATACTCAGGGTACAACTAGATCATGGTGAAAGAAAATGATCAGTTCAAAATGGCTTTCACCATCAAATAGGGCATCTATGCCTACAGAAAAATGCCATTTGGATTTTCTAATGCCGGAGCCACTTTCCAAAGGGCAATGGATATGGCATTCAAAGGGTTGATCAACAAGATAGTACTAATCTACCTGTATGACATTATTGTATTCTCAAGAAATGCAACAGACCACCTTTTCAGCTAAGGTAGGTGTTTCAAAGGTGTAGGATATTTGGGGTATCATTGAACCCTAAAAATGCATATTCTTGGCCCATGAGGGTAGGCTTCTAGGCCATATTGTGTCAAAGGAAGGTTTGGCAATTGACCCAGAGAGAGTTGAAGCAATAAGAGCATTGCCATTTCCAAGCCATAAGAAGGCTCTTCAAAGCTTCTTAGGAAAAATCAATTTTGTCCGCAGGTTTGTACCAAACTTTGTTACCCTTGTCAAGCCAATAATGTTGATGTTGAAGAAGAGTTTGGCGTTTAGGTGGAAAACTGAAGGAAAAGAAAGTTTTGAGGCCATCAAAGAAGCTATATCACAAGCCCCAACTCTCGTGAATCTAGATTTTTCTAAGGACTTCATACTATATGCCTTTTGTGGCAGTGACACAATTTCGCAATCCTAGTACAACAGAACAAAGAAGATACAAAGTAGCCAATTGCTTTCTTCAAATGTGTGGTTTGGAAGATTATGAAGTGAAATACTCTTTCATCGAAAAGTAGGTCCTGGTAGTGATCAGAGGATTGAAGAAGTTTAAGCATTTGGTTTCAAACAATAAAATCCACCACCAAATAAAAGTTAAACAATATATTCACACGATTCTTGGACATTTCTTAGAAAATGACGAAACAAATAGGGTAATGTAGGAGGAGATCCATGTTGAGAAGTGTGATACTATGACTGAATCCACAATTGATCATGAGAGCTTCCTTTTTCTGGAGGAACTACCAATGGAACACAAGACCACCAAATAAAAGTTATTTAAAACTCGCCAAAGATGTGTTAGATCCGAGAAGTGTGATACTTCCTGTGACGGTTGTCAATCCACTATTTAAAAACTTAATGCTAATGGTAATAAAGTAAATCCTACCGTAGTTAAAATGATTTAGGTATCTCATTCATCTACAATAAGAAAATTTGTTCACAACAAAGTTAGGCTATGATTGAATCAAGGTCAAGGTAACTATCAGATAATGTTATTGGTCAAGGTACGATTCTCGGTAGTTTAGGTATTTGGTGGTGGTTTTAGGCTCTGATCTGGGTTTCTGATAAAAGACACAGAGACCAACGTGGTTTAGGTTAACCGGTGATGTTATGGATGATCGGCGTCGGTATGGTCGGGTATACAAGAAACTCAATAAAACTTGGTTGGGTGATAGATCCAAGATTAGATAAAGGTGGAAGGGCAATGGCGAGATTCGTATGGATCCTGAATATGCACAGGAATGATAGAGGTCTAGGTATGGGTAGTGTAAGGGTGTGGAAAAAGGATGGTCAAGTTTTCATGGAGGTAAAATGGTGGGGAATGGAAATGAAATAGAAACTAATAACAAATGTAAAAGGATCTACTTAAAATGACAAGGAACCAATGCAGGTTAACAAACTTACTATTTGTATGAGCTTGATGCCTGGTTGGTAATGGTGGGTGATCAAATGAACTTGGTGTAGTGTTGGTGCTTCCTCGGATGCTCCCGTGAAGGTAGGTGGTTGTGTGATTGCTTGTGTACTGGCTATGGGTGTTCTGATGCTTGTACGGATGTTGGTTTTGCTTGCATGCAGCTCTAGTTTCATCACTTGTTCTCAGAAGATGTCTCTCTCTCTCAAGAAATGTGCCAACCTCTAAACAATGTGCCAACCCCAAAATAAGGTTGTTTTGGGAGTTAAATGGTAACCGATGGTGGTTCCGGCTTAACCGGTGGTGGTTAAGGGTAACCAGCGTCAATTAGGGTGGGATTTCCTAGGTTTACTAAATCTAGGCAGATCCCCTTGATTTTTGGGATCTCATTTTGTTTTACTCCACAGATCAGACTGAAATCTCCTTCTAATGGGTAGGAATGTGGTTAGAGGGAATGTAGGCATTGATTTTTAGGGTTTGGGTAGGTCTTAGTTAGTTATGACAACTTACTAAGAATAGGTCTTAGGGTGAGGTGGCTAGATGAGGTTTCCAAGTGAGGTGGATATGTGAGCATTATCCCAATTAGGATATTTAAATAATAAATATGGTGAGGATAATGAATTAATTTAATTTAAATAATTAAATTAATATTATAGTGGGGTGAAGGGGCCATGGCTAGGTGGATGTGTTCAAGGTATTTATTTGATGAGGGACCAAGGGGAGTGTGACCTAATTTTAGTGTCTACATTTTTCCCCTTTTTTGTTACGTAGCTTGTATCGTGTAAGTAGCGACAAAAATAAGATGTGGTTGCCCCATGTGTGGGTGAAGGTGATCCCCTCAAACCAGAACCGATGAGGCAAAGAAGGAGAATCGGTGAGTGGTTTGATAAAAGGTGAATGTGATGAAGAGGAAGGTGGGTAATGGGGGAAAAAAGGAAAAAGTCTACTCGAGTAATCTAGGTAATGGGTCAGGGTCAAAGGTAGTAACAATCAAACACACGCACACGTATAAATACAGCACATGGTACCAAGTTGAAGAGCAGCAAACTCTACATTGTCTAAGGTCGATAGGTTTATCCAAACAAGGTTGAAGTGATTTCGGTATCCAAGGTATAGGATATGGTCAGGAAACACGACGTAGGTCAGGTGCAGGAACATTTAGGTGTGTTTCCATACACCAAAGGTAGGGTCAAGATAAATGGTCACATGGCAAGAGGCAAGGTAAGGTCATTAGGTCAATCAACACAGGTAACAATGCCACAAGGTATAGCGAACACATGAGGTCAAAGGTCACTAGTGATGTTCCAGGTCCAAGAATCTAGGTCATGGCATGGGTAGGGCCGAGGTATGGGTAAAATAACGAGTCCCCAAATGAGGACGAGGGTAGGTAGTAAATGATGAGGTCAGGAGGGTGAGGTGAATGGTCAGGTAAATATTGGGTGAGGAAAAAAAAGAGTGATGGGTAGGGTAATAGGGTGAAATTAGGGGCAATGTGGAAGAGAGGGTGACCGATGTCAATCAAGGGTAACTAATGCCAGTATAGGGTAACCGACCATGGTAAAGTAGGGCACATGACCGATGTCGGTGAAGGTAAAACCGCATCGGTTAGGTCGGGATGTTATAAAAATGAAAAATCACATTTTTGCAAATCATTTGTCTTCTTGCGAATTGGGAAAATGACACAAGAGAGAGAGAGAGAAGAAAGGGGAAAGTTTTCAGATGGAATGGAGAGTTGAGTTGGTGAGCAAATGGTGGGTGATTGGTAGTTGAGAGGTGGGTCCATGGGATCAGATTGTGTGATTTGATTGGTTGGAGGCACGGTTAGTGATTGGTGATGGCAGAGGCCGGAGAGGGATCGGGCGAGTCACCCGGGTCGTAATGATGATGTGATGTGCCACCATGGTGACAACAACATGATGAGGTAAGAATCAAACCCATGTTGTGTTTTGTTAGATAGATTAGGTGATAAGTCGGGTTTGACAAATTGGGTTTTTTTGTTTTGGGTGGGGGGAAATGAAATTTGAAATGTGGTAGGGTAAATTGGGTAGAATAGGAATGGGGAGAGAGGTGAGTGGGGGAGGGGGGGGTGGAGGGAGTTGAGGGAGGTTTAGGTGAGGATGGGTGGGTAGAAGAGAGGGAAAGGGTTTTTTTTAGAGAATGGAGGGTTTGGGGGTTGGATTCACGCGATAAAGCTGACCGGCATCGGTCGGGATTAGTTGGTGTCGGTAGGGTCAAATGGAATCATCATGAAATAGGTGACCGATGCCAGTTTAGGGGGTGACCGGGTGGTTAGAGATAACCGAACCGGTCAAGGTTTTGGAGAACAAAGGGGCCAAAAGGGCCCTAGGTCGAGTGGGTGAGATAGGGAAGGGTAGAATAGGGTGTGTGTTGAAAAACCTAACCTAGTAGGGGGGAAAATGGGTATGGGAAATGATAGTGGGTGAGTATGGGTATGATGAAGGTGGATTAATTTGATGTTTATATTGGATGTAGGGGAGAGATCAACTGTAGATGAGAGATAGGTGCCACCCCTGCTCTTGAGAGTGTGAGGCGTGGATGATAGCTTGAGGAGTGGCAACATGTGGAGGAGGTGGGCCTGAGTGGGGTCCAACACTATCGGCATGCGGTCCAGCAGCCAAGTCGATGGTTTCTCTCATCGATAGATGGGATTCAATGACCAACACATTCCACCTACCGACGGGTGAGATGACAGTCACCCTAGAGGACGTGTTTAGGATCCTGTGGCTACCGATACTAGGGGACATAGGTGTACTTGATCTCCTCCGAGGCCTCGAGGAGTTGATGCTGACAGTTTTTGGAGAGGGACTGGCAGACATGACATTCCATAGTGCCAGTCTGAGTTATGGAGGGATGTATCACAAGCCCATCCAGAGGAGATGAGGCTCGTTGTTTTATTGATGGAGGTAGTGTGTTGTTTCACACTGCCGATGCAGAGGGAGGGAGATTTCCCACTCATTGATGGGGGTACTACATGACATGATGATAGATCAGACCCACTTTTCCTGGGCACCAACATTCCTGGTGTAGCTATACAGAGAGTTGTGGGCATATGGGTGTCTGTGCAGGTTCAGCCTGTGTTGCACATTTTTACTACACTGTTGGGCCTATGAGCACATAGTTTGTGTGTGGCAGTAGGTATGCCCGAGTAGATGCATTTCCACCGAGATTGGTGTGGGTGGGGTACAAGGTGATGGGTACCTATGATTGGAGAGAGTGATACAGACATGGCTACACATGATGTAGCCTATTACAGTGTTTATTGGAGGGGTTGTCCGGAGTGGACATCATATGGAGACCGTATGTGGGTTATCCCTCATACCAGGATGGATGCATGATGAGTTAGATGGTCTTAGCTATTGAGATGGATAGAGGGGCATGTGTGCCTGGGAGCACGAGATGATCCCTAGTGGATAGGGTTAGATGGTAGTTTGGACTGCCACAGGACATACCTCCACCCTTCCGGCAGTATAGGAGAGATGACGTGGAGAGGCCATTACCTCTACCACAACCGACAAGTGCCCACAGGGTAGGAGGAGTAGGTGGTAGACCGGCTGATTGATGATGTCGGGGTTACAGATAGATACAAATAGTGGTGGGTGGCTCATTTATGAGCAGTACCACCCAGGCGGGTAGCTGGATTTAGCCACCATCACGGTGCAGAGGGACACCCTACAAGGGGTAGGTGGTGACCTTGATTACCTAGTTGGGTATGGTGCAGGGGATACTAGCCAGCTCGAGGAGGGAGGTGGTCGAGTTACATGTACATGTGGTCAGTCTTCAGGCCCAGATGGCCCAAGGTGGGGATGGAGATGGAGATGGGGATGATGGTCGGGTGGCTACCCTATAGGCATAGCACAGTGGTCAAGGTCACAGGTCAGTTGGCCACAACACAGCACATGCACAGATTGGGGCTTTACAGGCCCAGATACAGGCACAAGGGCAGGGGCCGATGGCACCACCACAGGCACGGGACAGGTCCCAGTTCATAGGTAGGGGTGGGACAGGTCCCACAGATAGTATAGGGTCGAGGCCGATGGGGCCACCACAGACAGTGCCCATATCTAGGTTATGGGAGGCAGAGAGAGGAGGCCAAGTACTATCAAGACCAGAATTGATGGTGGTAGGGATAGATTGTTTATCATATGCCGAGTATAGGGCACAACAGGCCTCTAGTGAGAGGACCAGATCACGCACCCATAGCATGGAGAGCACAGGGGGCCATCGAGCCCCAAGACATGGTCAAGGTGAGGCCACCAGTTCCCGGAGGCTAGTTCTAGTTGATGCACCAAGCAAGGACCCAACCACCACCTATGATGGGTGGGGAGATGTTATCAGTCACCAGATAAGGGCCGAGGAGGCAGAGGGGACAGGTGATACAGATATGGAGGATGTCCGAGATGATGCCTGATATATGGCTCCCGATTTTGACATAGTTTTGATTTTTTTGATATATACCGGCCTGTTGAGAGTTTTATATTTTTATCACATATCGGCCTAGCCTACGATGAAGAGAGTGAGATGATGTATGAGATTTTTTTTTGAGCATATATACCGCCTGCGTGCAAAGAGATTTTGTATTGTTTTATATTTTATTGTTATATGATATATGTGCTACTGTATGCCGATGACATTTTGTATTGAGTATCGACCTGGATGCCGATGATTTTGAGAGATGTACATGATTGGATATCCATATATATTGTATAGAGACACATATTTGTTTATATGATGAGATGGATGAGATTCTGATGATTTGTTGGTGTTTTATGAGAATTTTAATTTTTTGTCATGATATGGATGGAAACTTAGGTGAGTGAGGCATGATGGAGTCAGGTTGGTTTAGGCATGGATCGAGTCAAGGTTGGTTTAGGCATGGATGGAGTGTTTAGGTCATCGAGTGGTTTAGGCATGGATCGAGTCGTTGGTTAGGTTAGGCATGGAGCAGGCATAGGTCTTAGGATGGAGTTAGGTTGGTGGCAGGCATGGATCAAGTAGGTAGGCATGGATGGTTAGGTAGGTTAGGTTAGGCATGGATGAGTCATAGGTTGGTTGAGTTAGGTAATAGGCATGGTTGAGTTAGGTCATAGGTATGGTTGAGTTTAAATTGGTTGAAGTTGTGATTCATTAATTTGTGCAATGAATGATGGGATGGGTCATGTTTAAGATGCTTTATAATACATGCATGATGATGGTAGAGAAATGGTAGTCATAATAAATGTATGTTGTGATGATGATAAAAATGTTAAGCAACTTGTTGTTTGTTTGGTTTAATTTCCAATTTTTGACATAAAAAGGAAACTAAGTGGGGTAGAATGTAATTTAGGAAGATGAAAGATGAATTGGTTAGGGTAGAGAGTGGCCGAGCTAACCTCCAAGGGCCCCATGCCCTCGGAGTGCTGCCTACATAGTCCCGGTGAAAAGGGACCTCAAGCCGATGTAGTTCTCCCATAAGCTAGGGAAGAATATGAGGAGGTATGAAAATGAGTTGGTAGGTTTTAGGCATGATTTGGGTTTAGGTCTGTTAGGTGTGGGTGAGTTGTGGGCAACTTGGTATAGGTGATTTTGATTGTGGTAGAAGAAGAAGATTACCCCAAAGGTAAGCATTCGAGGACCAAGTCTGTATAAGGTAATCAATACGTAATAAAGAAGGTTAAAAGATAAGAGGGGGCAAGAAAGCCACCTGATTGGTTAGGATCATACCGAGTAGGTCATACCTTGGAGGAGGTGATGAACATGAGACCCTAAAGACATTGCATGATTGATTATTCTAAGGGTGAAAAGTAGTCACATGATCACCAAATGTCATGGTTTCCAAGAGGTCCCTTGAGGTGGTAGGAAATGGGAGTGTGAATGGTGAGAGGGGTGAAAGGTGGTTAATTTTGATATGGTATGAGGTAGCATGCTCTTTGGGCAAGAGATCCAAGGTCACAATGGGCAAGTCCATGACTAAAAGGCTTTTATGTTTGATGATATTTGAGATAGACTGATCGATGTGGGAAGTCTATATGGGATGAGGAAATTAACTCCTTGAGGTCTTCGTGAAGCTGATCGATGTGGGAAGCTTTAGATTCTCTCATTTTTTTTTTTTGAAAGAGCTTTACATAGTTGTCCTTCGAGGGAGTAGTCTATTTATAGTAGTGATTGCCGAGAGGAAGATGTCCTTTTGAGGGAGTCATCTTTTTATTAGAAGTTTGACTCAAGGAGTTGGATCCCATGTGAGGGATTTTGAAGTCATGGAAAAGACCAAGGTGAAGAACAAGATTCTTGTTCAGAAAGTAGGGTGAAATGACCATGGGATCTCATCTAAAGGTAGATGAAAAGTATCCATGAGAATCATGCTATGTGCAGTGCCATGGTACACATATTTAAGAGAAGAAGATAAAAGTGACGGATACACACATGATTCTTGTTTAATCATTGGTGAGGTGTAAGAAGTGGATAGTGCTCAAGGGACGAGCATGAAAAGAGGAAAAAGGTGAGGTAGGACTAAAAGTCAACAGTAGAATGGTGAAGATGCAAGGCATTAAGGGGCTCAGGTTTGGGTTTACCATCGAGTGAAGATAAACGATAAGCACTGATCCGTAAGTATGGGTCATGATGTATGGTCCAAGCCAATTAGGAGAAAATTTTCCCCGTTTACTTTTTTCTACTTTGGTTACATGTTGATTTTCTTTCAGAACAAGGTCACCAACTTGGAAGGTTCATTCATGGACACATTTGTCGTAGGCACGTTTGATACATTTTTGGTAAACTTGAAGGTGGTCAAGAGCGTTAAGATGACATTCATCTAATAACTCAAGTTGTGCTAAATGGTCCTGATGAAATTCATCATCATTGAGCATGTCATGGAGAGAAATGTGAGAGTGAGGGAATCTAGACTTTGAGAGGTAGAACAACCTCTATACCGTAGACTAGACAAGAGAAAATGGTGTGGCAATAGTGGAAGTATGGATACTAGTGCGGTATGCCCACAGGGAAAAAGGAATGTGCATATGCCATCCTTCCCAGTATCGTTAACCACTTTCATGAGAATTTTGTTTAAGGTTTTGTTAGTGGATTCAGCTTGGCCATTGGTTTGTGGGTAATAAGGTGATGAGAAACTTAGTTGAATGTCGAAGGTGTCATGCAAATTTTTTGCAATGTTTTATTTTTGAATTGTTTTCCATTATCAGTGATGAGGTGATGAGGAACACCAAAGTGAAAATGATGTGATGATTGATGAACTCACATATTTTCTCGGCTTTCATGGAGATGAGTGGTATGGCTTCAACCCATTTTTGTAGTATTCGGTAGTGGTGATGATCCATTGATGGCGTTGGGAAGAATGGGGTTGATCTCTCCGACAAGATCAAACCCCATTGAGAGAAGGGCCAAAGGTCACGGGTGACCTGTAAGGCATGACTAGGTGTATGATGAAGGTTGGCATGTTGTTGGCATTTTACACAATGTTTGACGTAGTCACAACAATCATGGTTAAGGGTCGGCCAGTAATAGCCTAGGTGAAGAATACACTTAGCAACAACAAGGCCACTGAAGTGACCTCCACATATGCCATCATGAACTTCCTTAATGGTATAAGGAATTTTAGAACTCGTGAGGCATCGTAAGAGAATACCATCAAAGCCACACTTATAGAGGAGGCCCCCATGATGACGTAACGAGAGACCTTTTTAAGGAAGGGCACGTTGTCCATTATGGGTGAGATCAGGGGGTAAGATGGAGAGAGAAAGATAGTCAAAGTATTGTTTATACCAAAGGTCACTCGGGTCGGGGAATGGTTTTGATGGAGTAAATGTCATGAGGTAAATATGAGGGTGATTGGAGTCATTGTATGGTGACAAATATTTTAGAATCGGCAGTAGGTGAAGGGTATTTGAGAAGCCAAGAAAGCCATGGTATCTACAAATTTGTTGGTTGAATGGGGACGGTTTGAAGGGGGAGTAATGGTCAAAGGTGGTCAAAAGTATGTCTACATGATGTTTATACTTTTGAAGTATCTCATTACAACATTGGTATATACCATTGACTTGGTTTATAACCAATTGAGAATCACCAAAGATGTTGATTGATTTGACATCTAGGCGTAGGTAGCTTGGAGACCTAATACGAGTGCTTTGTATTTGGCAATATTGTTTTGTACAATCAAAATCAAGTTTGAAAGACAAAGGCATGGGTTCACCATCAAGTGGAATGAGGATAACACCAGCCCCACCCCCATGCTGACACTTGGAACCATCAAAGAAGAGTGTCATTTGGTAAGCGGGTTCATCCAAGGAAAGGGTAGCAATTGACTCATCTGGAAAGTCAAAATTAGAGGGTTGATCCCTGAAATAGGTGTGTCAACCAATTGGTCGGTGATAGCTTGGCCCTTGATGGAATTTTGATGAATGAATTTGAGGTCGAGGTTAACTAAAAGCATAAGCCATCGTGCGGCATGCTGATTTTGATAAGGTTTGGCATACATGAAGTGTAAGGGGTCGGTGTTGGTCACAACATAGGTTTTGTGGTTGAGTAGGTAATGGCAGAGTTTTGTGGCACAAAAACTAAGGCTAAGCAAAAATTTTTTTGGGATGGGTGTATCGGGTTTCATAGTCCAAAAGAGTATGGCTTATGTAATAAACCACCTACTCCCTATGTTGTTCATCATGATGAGCGAGCATGGCCCCAAGGAGTGATCGGTAGTCAGAGATGTATAGGTAGAAGGGTTGATCGTCTTTAGGTGGGATGAGTACGGGTGGTTGGAGAAGGTATTGTTTTAAGGCCTCAAAATCTTTGTGGTAGTCATCATCCCATTTAAAGGAGACATCCTTCTTAAGAAGATGATGAAATGGTTGACACCGATCAGATAATTGTGAAATGAAATGGTGAATAGACTGCAACTTACCTTGCAAGGCTACGAGTTGTCTAAGGTTAGTGGGTGGAGGCATTTCTAGAATGGCCTTGACTTTAGCAGGGTCAACTTCTATACCATAGGAAATGATAAATCCCAAGAGCTTTCCTGAGAGGACCACGAAGACACACTTCTTAGGCTGAAGGTGAACACAATATTTAATGAGGTGGTCAAAAATGGTTTTGAGGATGGCGAGGTGCTTAGAGTGGCATTTAGATTTGGCCAGAGATTGTCCACGTAATCTTCCAATATACGATGCATGATGTCATGGAAGATATAAGTCATAGCCCGTTGATATGTGGCACCAAGCATTTTTAAGGCCAAATGGCATGACTCGATAGTAGAAGGAAGGTCCCCAAGGGGTGATGAATGTGGTTTTTGTTGATCCTCTGGGCAAGCAAGATTTGGTTATAACCCGAGAAGCCATCCATGAGTGATAACATCTCGTGACCAAGTGGTAAGGTCAACCAGTTGGTCAATACCAGGTAGAGGAAAGTCATCTTTTGGGCAAGCTAGGTTGAGGTCATGGAAATCCATGCAAATGGAGTCCCCCTGTCACCTTAGTGACAGGGACAATGTTAGAAATCCAATGAGGATAATCAATGGGTAAGATGAAGGAAACGGAAAGAAGGCGTTGAAGTTCTTCTTTGATGAGAAGGGAAATGCGAGGGTGCATTTTCCTCAGTTTTTGTTTGATGGGTTTGGCATCGGGAATGGTTACGATATTGTGGACCACTATGGTGGGGTCAATACCGGGCATGTCTGGCATAAGACCAAGCAAAAGCATGGTTATGATTTTGAGAAAAGAAGTGATGGCTTCCTGTTCAACAACATCTAAAGATTGACCGATCTTTAGGATGTGCGGGTCATCCTGAGTATGAATGTTGATCTCGATAGTCGATTCATTCAACATGGTTTGTGTCTTAGAGGGTAATGACCGATGAATATATGAGTCTTCTGCACCAAGGTAGGTGAGTATAGATTCATCATCCTGACATTGAATGATGTTAATTGAAGGTGTATCATCATCGATCATTTAGGATATAGGAAGGGAAGAGAGGAAGGAGCCTTCGCCCTGCATTGATAAGTTAGAGGCCCCAAGGAAATGGTGTTTATGAAAAAAAAAAAATTTAGGAGGGATAGATTCTGGATCCATCGACTCCATCGGCGAAGGTGGTGATGAAGGTGGAGCGAGGTGAAGAGGGTGGAGAAGGGCTAATGTCCTCGATGAGTTCAATGCGGGCCTACTTGGTAGGTGGTTCAACAAAGCCGATACCACTACTGGTCGTTATGTTTATGGGTAGTACATGGAATAATAGATATGGTGGCCTTGCTCGTAAAATCCAAAACCAAAACCCTTCCACACACATCGGTGCAGGAAGGTGTGGGAAAAATGGTGATTGGTGAGAGACTGGAAGTCAACGGAAAATGGGTGGGTTTGTGATGGTGGTTTGGGTGTGTAAGTGGTAGTATCAAGTCCCCCATAGGTGAGACTGGTATGAAGGTGAGGAGGACCATAAAGGAGGCATTCTCCTATGTGGTGATCATAACGAGGATGTTGGTGAAGACTTCCATACTCTTGTGGAGTAAGGAATGTGTTGACACTATATAGGTGATACTCCCCCAGAGTGAGGCATTGAAAAATGCCTTCAAGGGATCGGTGGTTGGTATGTGGGTAGCTGGAATAGATGATGTGTCGGAGGTCGATGCGGAGGTGGAGTTAATGGATTGGGAGGCTGATGGGTTGGTCGTGGAGGTTGTGGTGGCGGTAGGAATGGAGGAGGTATGTGCGGTTGAGGTAGCGATTGTACTAGTAAGCGGAGGTGTAGATGAAGTGGTAGTGGTCGTGGAGGTAGATGCCTTAATGGGTATAAGCATGTCATTGGGTTGGTAAAGCATGTTGCATGTTTTAAAAGGTGATGGATCAGCTGGAATAGTATAGGTGTGTCCTTCATGCTCAAACTTTACACAAATGATGCAAAGTGGAAGGAACACAACCCATGACATGAATCTAGGGTTTCCAAGCAACAAGTTATATTGAAATTCCCCCTCCAAGACATAAAATAACTCTGGAATAGTGTGGGCCCATGCAAACATGGAGGATGATGGTGCCTAGTGTAGAGGTGATAACATCATTGAATGAATGCAACATGACAGAGATGTTTATGCATGTAATTGTCAGGTATATGCATTTGAGCAAATGCATGGGATGAAATGATGTTAATGCTAGTGCACCCCATCGATCATTACACGTCATACATGTATATCATCGATGTGGACAGAGATGAAGAGAGATGGGTCTGGGTCATCGGTTTGGTGTGGTGCGATCTCTTCCTCTGAGAAGCTAAGGGAGGCTACTTGGTGAGTAGGGTGAGGTGTGGATAAAGGTGGCAATTTGGTGAGAGAGGCTACATGATGGGGTGTGATAATGGAGGCTACGGGTGTAGGGTCATTGGGTAAAACCTCAATAGATTGCAGGACCTCCATGAGAGCTTGATGATGGGATTCCGAGGTTTGGATGAGGTCATATAAGGACATTTTGAGGGGGATTGGTGTAGTTGTTTGAGCATGGTGATGATGTGTGACCCCATTAGAAATAGGATATGTGGGGCCATGTGGATAGTAATTTTAGGTGTGGGTGTAGATGGTATGTTGGGTATAGGATTGGTTGATGAGTCAATTACCCTTTCCTTTCCTTTGTCCTTCTGAGCATGGGTAGCAATGTGGATCATGTTGATTGAGGGGAGTTGGTAAATGGAGAAGGTGTAGGATGAGTGGTATAATGACATGATGGGTAAAAACCTACTGGGGGAGAAAAGCCTTGTGAAGTGAGTTGGGCGCAACGACATTTAGGTGATGGTGTGGCAAGTTCTCTAATGTGAACCATGTTAATTTTGAATCTTGGGGGTGGCTCTAAGAGTTGAGGGGGTGGAGGTCATGGTTGTTGAGTAGGTAGTGAGGGAAGGATTGTGGGAATAGGTGTTGGTGAAATGGGGTCCTCATCAAGAAGGTCATCATTATCAAAGTTTACTTCAGGAGGACATAACTAGATAAGGACGGTTTTCAAAGCCTTGCAGTTCTCCACATCGTGCCCGACACACATGATGGTAGGCACAAATTTTAGTGTCATCAAACCCTTTTGGCTTGGGTTTGAGGGGGTCATAAGGTTTGAGTGGCGGTGGTAATGTGATGACAGAAGTCTCAAGGAGGTTGGTTAAGATTTTGGCATAGGACCCTGCTAGTGGGTCGCAATGGGAAGTGAAAGTGGGTTTGGGTGTAGGTGTGGCTGATTGTTGAGGAATGGTCTTTGCAGGAGGGGGAGTGGGTTGAGCTATGGTTTTGGGTGCTGGAGTAGTCTTGGGTGTTGGTTGTGTTTACTTGGGTAGGGGTATGGTAGATGAACGGGAAAGAGGGTGTATGGTTGTTTTGACTACCTTATTGGAGGGTAGCGGATTTTTGTCTTTGGGTTACACCTTCTTGGGTAAAGGTGATATGGGTGTATGAGATCTAGAGGGAAAAAGATGGGGATGGGGGAAGGGGGAGTTACCCTGGGGATAATGGAGGAGGTCTTATGTGAAGGTAGATGACGCAGATCGTGTAGGGGGTGTGAGGGATAGAGACTGAAGTGTAGTGGGTAGTGAAGTTGTTGAGGGTATTAGAGGTATGGGTGGTAAAGATGTTGCAGGTGTGGGTGTAAGTCGTGTCGGGTGCTGGGTATGTTAGAGGTTTGCGAGGAAGGAATGGGTTGTTGTGTTTTTGGTTTATTGATGGGTGGAGGTTTCTTAACCGTGTTGGGAGATTGAGGTCTTAAGATGGATGAAAAGGGGTGAAAGTGATGAAGGTATGATTGGTGCAGCCGGGGTGTGAGTTCTATGGGTTTGGTTCTTCTGTTTGGGTGTCGGAGTAGGTTGGGTATTGACCGTGGAGGATGTAGCTAAATCTAGTTTGATAGGTGGATGAGTAAGGCTGGTGGTTGGGGTGACCCCTAAGGTAGTAATAGGTTTAGTCGAGGAAGATGATGTAGGTGTGGGTTTGGATTTAGATGTATGTTGGGTTATGGATGAGGGTGTATGTTGAGCTATGTTGGGTGGGATGTGGAAGAAGTTGTGATAGAGGTGGTTGTGTTTGGTTTGATTGGTCGAAATATCTTTGGGTAGATAGTGGAAGTGTCAGCAAGTGACATCTGCATTTGTGTTGAGACAGAAGCAGAAGATGCCCCCATAGTAAGGCTTTGTCCACATAATCTAAGTGATTGGCTAAGCATGAGAACACACATGTCTGTAGGTGAGGTTGATGAGGACCTAATGGAAATTCCTGTAAAATGTGTCTTAGAGATGGGGAATTTGCTAGCCTCGGCTTCTGTGGGTAAGAGAGTCGAAAGTAGGTCTACAGGATCTTGGGTAGCTGATGGAGAATGGTCACCAAGAGGAAAGTATCTCTATTGGATCCTTAATAGGTGGAGGAGAAAATGGGTGCTCCTCTATAGGTGGAGGAGATGATGGGTGCTCCTCTGTGGGTGGAGGAGATAAACAAGTATCCTCCATGGACTGAAGAAGTACTGTGGGTGACGGTTCCCTAGGTGGAGAAGCCAAAGGTGAAATAGCCTCGATATTAGTGGAAGGCTCCTCCATAGGTGAGAAAGGAGGTGAAGGTGTTCCTCTGTGGGTGGAGGAATAGGTGAGGTGGGTTCCAATGTAGAAGGAGGACTTCGGGCTAGAATTTCCTCGATGGAAGGAATATGTGGTAATTGGGAAGTAATGGGTGCATCACTGAAAATAGTGTGGACCTCACGGGTATGGCTATCATGAGTTGAGGTTTCACCGG
Source organism: Taxus wallichiana var. yunnanensis (assembly GCA_018340775.1). Classification (NCBI taxonomy): domain Eukaryota; kingdom Viridiplantae; phylum Streptophyta; class Pinopsida; order Cupressales; family Taxaceae; genus Taxus; species Taxus wallichiana. Next base: position 674,857,245 of record CM031235.1, on the reverse strand, counting down.
TTTGATCAGACGAAGGGGCATGATTAGGAAAAGGTTTCTTGAATATGTGTAGGTTTTGATTGGTAGGTGCGTTAGGATTATCCATGGTTAACTCACCTTTCTCGAGCATTTCTTGGACAATGTTTTTGAAAGTGATGCAATTTTTGTCACTATGACCCTTTACTCGATGATAGTTACAGAAGTCGTGTTCTTTATACCATGCGGGTGTGGGGCAAGAAGGGTCAAAACCAAGTGTGTGGTTTTATAGGAGGAAGGGTGATGGCCCCAGCTTTAATGAGATTTTCTAAGACAGAAGAATAAGGCTCCCCAATTGGGGTGTATTTCCGTTGTTCTCATTTGAATTGAAAAGTCTAGATGGGTGAGAGATTAGATGAGGGGCTAGCCTGATTTGATGGATGAGTTGGGCTAGCTTTGAGTACCACCGCATTAGCGGTTCCCTTAGCTTTTGAATAATTTTTGTGGTTTTGGAAGAAGAAGAGGTATCATTCAACTTGAATGCCGAGTTCTTATTACATAGTTGGATTTTCTTCTCTTCGATGGCCCAAATCTCTAACTTTTGTGCCATGGTGAATGCTTCATCAAAGGTTTGGAAAGTTTGGACTGCGTAGGGTGGTGAGATATGTCTAGCACAAGCGCAGTGAAGATCTCAATGAGTTTGGTTTGCGGTAGTTGGAATGTGAGTTGATTAATCAGGCTATGCCAACGAGCAACAAAATCTTTGATAGATTTGTCATCATACTGATGTGTGGAGTATACAAGTTAGTCATGGTAACCCTCTTAACAATATTGATGGAGAAGTGATCCAAGAAGGCTTGAGCTACCTGATTAAATGAAAATATAAAGTGTCTAGGTAACCCACTATACCAATCTAACGTAGGCCCGGTCAGAGACATGGGAAAGGTTCTCTAGAAGCAAAGCATCATCATGGGTGATTAGGTAACACCCGTGTTTGAAAGACCACAAATGTTGTTGCGGGTCTTCTTTGCTATTGAAATGGTTGAATTTGGGCATTTCCCAATGCATGGGATATGGACGGATAGGAATGGATGGGTGGATAGGCTCATTACAAATCTCATCGTAGGTGAGAGTGTTTGGGAGCTAGAAATCGATGCCTCCAATGTCTACATCTTGTCCATCATTAATTTGATTAGGTCGTTGGTAGGTTTTGATGATGGATGGGTGCCTCCTGTAGCATAAGAGGGTTGGTGTTGGGCATATGACAAGGGTGGCATTCCAGTATATGGTGCAGCCGTATAGGTGGATTGAGAAGAAGGTAGTGAAATAGGGGGTACGTACCCAGGATGAATGATAGATGAAATAGGAGGCTACCTTGATAGTACGTATATGGAGGTGGAAGGGTGTGGTACCCTAGTAGTAGTATGCAATGGGGGCTAAGGATTGTGGAATAGAAAAAGGACAATGCTTTGAAAAGGGGTAGGGGTCACCAACACGGTGGTAGTGTAGCTACGGGTATATGCGAGACAATAGGGGTGGATGAGGTGGTGTTCTGGATGGTTGGCGAAGGTATAGTGGATGTGGCGGTGTGTAATGAGATGTAGCAGATGCTGCAGTCATATGCAGTATAGGGCCTAGCTACAAAACAACCTGGGGCAAGGTAGATGTGGGTAGCGCTGAGCGGAGAGATGGGGCTGACGCGGAAGTGGGGATGAGAGTCAGGGGGATAGATATGGGCATGTCGTATATCAATTGACCCAAGGCATCTCGAGTGGACGAGTGGGAAAGATAAAACTACAAGGCGGAAGGGTTTTGGTCAAGGAGTCGTGAACTCCTCATCTCCGATAGTGATAGAGATAGGTTGGATAATTTCCATGGGTGATAAAATGGAAGGTGGTGAAGGGCTAGGTGGGAGTGGTTGAAAACTGGTGTGGAATACGAGGGCACTTGCTTATCGACATGTCAGTACCATGTGAACAGGTACTAACGTGGTAAGACTACTTTCTGTAAGTGACACAGAAATATAGCATAGGTAGGATAAATAGGCGGTGGTGGGTGAATTGGGGCCAAAATGTCAAGCTGGAAAATGACACAAAGCTAATCGATGTTGGTTAGGTAAACCGATGCCATTCATGGTAACCGTTGTCGATCACTGTGGAAAGTGGATAATTGGTCAAAAACAAGGTATAAGGCCAAATTTACCAAGTATGCAAAATGTTGATGAGATTTACCAGTAAAGTGAATATGATGAGAGTTACAGGGACTCTAAATAGTCGAAGAAGGTGAATATGTGTCCTTTTGGGTAGGTCAACCAAAAGAATAGTGAACCAACATCGGTTGGGTATAACCGATGACGGTCAGAGGGTAACCGACGATGGTCACTGGACCGACACCGGTCACTGTGAAATTGAAACAGTGATGAATAAAATGTGGTTGTGAATTAAAATTTGATGTGGAATCAAACCTAGAATTCTAAAAATGATGAGAATATAGTCCAAACACGCTCAAATGAAATTGGAATACACCAAGTGTGATGAGGAGCGTGCAAGGGGAAATAATAAAAATGAAGAACGTGACCTCTCACCTCAAAACACAAGGCAAGCAGAAACACTAAGAAAAATATGATCCTAAGAGTGTTTTTTCTATTATGTTTGTTTAGCTTATGATATTTTAAGCACTGACTCATGAACTTGAATATATTTTTTTGGTGAGGATGGCTTCCTAAAAAGAAGGAAATCTACGATTAGATGTTTTGGTATGTTATGATGGGGGCGGGCTTTGCTCTAAAGTATGACTTGACAGAGAAGCAAAGAAGTGGGAGTACCTACCAATCCTCGTGATTAGTGTGATCACCTGACAAGCATTCCCAGGAAAGATGTTGTTTAAGAATATGTATTTGTTTTGAATTTTTTTAGTTTGGTAAGACTCGAGAGAAAGAGAAAGAGAGAATTTGCTTTCTACGATTCATTTGTTAACCATCATCTGGTCATGACTTCTAGCGTATAGGTTGCCCTCATTTAATGTGAGCTAATGCTAGAAAAGTAGAATGAAATGAAGTTAATTTTAAACCCAAATCGAAATATGGAATTTGATGACACAATAAGAGGAATAGGAGAAAGTATGATCTTTCACTAATGCAATGTAAATGAAATAGAAGAAGAGTTATTTTTAAGCACCAAAACACGATTGCTTTGAGACAATAGAAAGAAGAGAAGATTCCAAGGGAGAAATTTTAATGTGAGAACCTTTTGGAAAGGAAACAAACATGCAAATTTTCACCTAGAAATGAATGAATGCAAGAAACCCGAATGGGTCCCACCAGGCATGCCAAAAATGTTTCACGATTCTAGAGTTTCTAAGAAAATAGAAACAAATAAGGGTAATGGGGCATAGGAGGAATACATGTTGAAATGTTGGTTGATAGGTTGTTACACGCGTATGACTTCTGAATCCACTGATCATGAGAGATTCCTTTTTGCTTGGAGGAACTACCTGAAATGGAACACAAGACCACCAAATAAAAGTTAAACAATATATGCAGTGGACTACCTAGTGTGTGCTAGATCCGGGAAGTGTGATACTTCCTAGACGGTTGTCAATCCACTGTTTAAAACAACTTAATGCTGGTAATAAAGTAAATCCTATTGTATTTAAAATGATTTAGGTATCTCATTCATCTACAATAAGCAAATTCATTCACAACAGGCTAGGCTATGATTGAATCTGAAGGTCAAGGTCACTGTCAGGATACTGTTATTGGTCAGGGTCAGATTCTGGTTAGTTTAGGGTATTTGGTGGTGGTTTTAGGCTTTGATCTGGGTTTCGATAAAATACATAGAGACCGACGTCAGTTTAGGTTAACTAGCGATGGTTATGGGTGACCAGCGTCGGTATGGTTGGGGTACAGGAAACTCAATAAAACTTGGTTAGGTGATAGATCTGGGATTAGATGAAGGTGGAAGGGCAATGGCGAGATTCATATGGATCCTGAATATGCACAGGAATGATAGAGGTCCATGTATGGGTAGTGTAAGGGTGTGGAAAAAGGATGGTCAAGTTTGCATGGAGGTAAAAGGGTGGGGAATGGAAATGAAAGCAGAAACCAATAACAAATGTAAAAGGATCTGCTTAAAATGACAAGGAACCAATGCAGGTTAACAAACTCACTATTTATACGAGCTTGATGTCGAGTTGGTAATGGTGGGCGATCAAATGAACTTAGTGTAGTGTTGGCCCTTCCCTGGATGCTCCCGTGAAGATAGGTGGCTGTGTGATTGCTTTGGGTACTGACTATGGGTGTTCTGATGCTGGTACAGATGTTGGTTTTGTTTGCATGCAGCTCTGGTTTCATCACTTGTTATCAAAAGATGTCTCTCTCTCTTAGAAATGTGCGAGACCTCAAAACAACGCGCCAACCCTAAAATAAGGTTGTTTTGGGAGTTAAATGGTAACCGATGGTGGTTTCGGCTTAACCGGTGGTGGTTAAGGGTAATCAAAGATCGATTAAGGTGAGATTTCCTAGGTTTACTAAACTAGGCAGATCCCCTTGATTTTATGGGATCTCGTTTCGTTTTACTCATGGATCGACTAAAATCTCCTTCTAACGGGTGGGAATGTGGTTAGAGGAACATAGGCATTGATTTTTAGGGTTTGGGTAGGTCTTAGTTAGTTATGGCAACTTACTAAGAATGGGTCTTAGTGGTGAGGTGGATATGCGGGCATTATCCCAATTACAATATTTAAATAATAAATATTGTAAGGATAATGAATTAATTTAATTAAAATAATTAAATTAATATTATAATAAAGTGAAGGGGGCCATGGCTAGGTGGATGTGTTTGAGGTATTTATTTGACGAGGACCAAGTGGAGTGTCACCTAATTTTAGTGTCTATAGTGACAACGCTTAAGATCATGAAGGTGGGTTATTATTGGCCTGGGGTGTTTACCGATTACTATGCATCGATAAAAAGTGCAAGAAGCGTGTGTTCATCGAGGCAAAGAAAGGCTAAGCAGAGCACTTTCATTGCACCCGATTTCATTTGACCAACCATTCATACAATGGGGATTGGACTTCGTTGGATTCATCAATCCAAATTCGAGCCAAGGCCACAAATGGATTCTCGACAAAGAATGATTATTTCACCAAGTGGATCAAGGCAATGCCACTCAAAGAAGCTAATGACTCTAGCATACTAAATTTCTATGAAGGGATAGTGACCAGATTCAGAGTGCCGGCCACCATTATATCAAAAATGCATTGGCATTCACAGGTTCCAAAATCATAGGATGGGTTGTTAGGAATGGGGATTACTTGAGCACTTCATCAAATTATTACCCTCATGGTAATGGCCAAGCGGAGTCCACAAACAATAACCTATTGAAGATTATCATAAGAACTCGGATGAAAATCGGATAACCTAGCACATGAAACTCAAATCAGCCTTATGGGCTGATAAGAAAACACCCAAGAGGTCTACAAGAAGCTCTCCATTCAAACTTGTCTATGGGAAAGAGGTAGTGTTTCCTATATCACTTGAGTTATCAAAGCATTGGAACTCATGAAGTAGTTGGAGATGTATGAATTTGAACCTATGGAATCTAGATATGCGGGAACTCGATGAAATTGGAAGAAACTAGAGAGCATGCACTTCAAACAATAGAGAAGGATCAGGCCTCAATCAAGAGATGCTTCGACAAGAAGGCAAGAACAAGGAATTTCAGGAAGGAGACCTGGTTTTGAAATGGGATGCAGATTGGGAAAAACCAGGAAGGCATTCCAAGTTTGATGCTATTTGGAGTGGCCCTTACATGGTCACAAAATGTAAAAGTAGCAATGATTTCCAATTGTCTACATTAGAGGGTGAAGAGTTGCAGATTCCAGTGAATGGAATTTATCTTAAACACTGCTACTAGAAGGAAAGTTCTCACCTTATACATATTAGTTTAGTTTCTCATTCCTCTAAGTGCTTGTGCACATTGTCTTGTTGTAGTTTAGGTTGCTTTTCTCCTAAGTGCTTTGCACGCTCTGCATGTTCTACTTGGAGCATGTATGATTTCAAATTTTGTATATAGTTGTGGTGCTATTTTGTTGCTCTTGTGTAGCCCATTCAGAGATAGATGAAGCCCCGGGTCAAAGCAATTTTCTACTCTTAGAAACCATCGTTTCAAGATTTCTTATGAAAATTGAGGGTACACACAAATCGGTCTCATGAATCGAGAGGTAGAACCAGTATCATACCATTGTTCTTGACTCCATGCCCAACGGATACGACAAGGCAATTGGTCTTTTCATCTAGCAGGAAAATACCCCTATGAGTCACCAAATTGTTATCCTTATGTTGCACCCGGGGAAAATATTGAATCGAAACGACCGCACTAAAATATCACCCGAGAAATCACATTTGTTTCCTACAAATAGATTACAAGCAGACTCTATAATGGAAGTGGCGGGCCTGCGAAGGTCAAACAACCCTGTGTGGGAGAAATCTAGAAAATGGCTTTGTCGAGTGGATTCGGGCCTTGAATCCATTATACGGGTTACATGTGGACTCATAAATAGAATGGCAAGGTCAGACGTGTCATATCAACATCACAGAGAAGCCAGGAGCAAGAAAAGGAAGAAACAACGAAGATCCGAAGTCTTCGGGCTCAAAACAATTCAGAATGAGTCCAAAAATTGGCTAAGTATGGAGGAGGTAGCGGAAAGAGCCATGTTTAAGAATGGTGCTTCTCAAGGGTGAATCCAAGAAAGGAGGTTCAAACGAGCACCAAGCTTCCACATGTCCAAGGCCCCCAAAAGTTGCATGGCCGTTGAAAATTCTTCAGCTAGGTAGGAAGAAGCCAGGTGTCGGCTCGCACAAATCCAAGATGGGAGCCCAAGGAGAAGACTCAAACTTGTGTCAGCCCTCCACATAGCAAATGGTCAACAGAGGTCAAAAGGTGGACATGGCGGGCCTAAAAAAGGATAAGTATAGAAGTACTAGTGGAGAGAGCCATGTGTCCAAGCGGCGCATCTCCAAAGTTGAAATAAAATGCGGAGGTTCAAAGAAGCATCAGTTCGCCATGAAGCCTAGGGTCTGAGAAGGTAAGGTAGAGGTCGTTCAAAATTCCAAAGATCCACAGAGGCTTCCAAGTGTCAACCCGACACTCCTTCAAAGGTAAATATTGATTGGGATTTCAAGCGAGCGTAGAGCCTCCACGTGTCCAATCTCTTCGAAGAGGACAGAGTCGGGTTGAATAGAAAATGCATAGTGGCAGGCCGATGGAGAGTGCCAAGTGTCCAAATGGCGCTAACTCAAGGGTCAAATAGAGAGAGGGTTTTCGAATAAGCACCGAGACAGGGTGCATGTCCCACCAAGAAATATGACCCCGCCGAGCAAAGGAATTAGCCGAGAAACAAAGAAATTGAGCAAGCCAGCGGAGGAAGCCACGTGTCAGCCCCGCGCCATTCCAAGAGCAAAATATAGAGGCTACCTTCAGACAAGCGCTAGCCCTCCACGTGTCCCATATTAAAAAGGGGGCCCATTTTTTCAAACTGGTTTTCCTGCCCTTTTATACGAACCCGATACAAACTTCGAAGGGGCATATCTTTCGACTCAGGGCTCAAAATATTGCAAATCTGACACCGTTGAGCTTAGGTAAAGGAAAATGGAGAAAACGTCTTTAGGGCCATTAATGTGGGATATATTTGTCTCAACAACCGGATCGATTAAATCTACTATGTTGTTTCCTCCTCTTTCAAGGTGCCGAACCAATGGTTGATGCAGTCAAGGTAGATTTGGAGGCAGATTTTGTAGGAGGCATTAATAGTAGTGGTTGAACTTGGCCATTTTTCCCGATTCTCTCTCTTTCTTTCTTCTCTCTGATTGAATCTATAAATGCAGGGTCGGGATTCATTGTAAAGGGTTGGACATTCTTCTATTTTACAAGCTCCCCTCTTCCCCTTGGCAAGTGAATTCGTGGAGTTTCAGACCTCCCATATATTTGTAAACACAAATTTTCCTTATTACTTATTGTAATGCATCGTGTCAAGTGTGAGAGAAATAATATATGTTCTCTGGGTGATATTCATCCCTTTCTGTGTTAATTGTTGTCTTCTGATCCTTCATTATAACTTTGGTTATTTGTGCATGTTTTTGTGTTGCATTCTTCTAGTTTGTGTTTACCAGCAAAACAATTGTTCATCACTCCTTTGGTGTATCACCTGGTAGCTTAAGTTTTATTTGCTTTCCATCCCCCTTTAACTTTGTATCCTAGAGTAGGATTTAGGATAGATCCTCTGCGATTTCATGCATACACCTAAACAGAGGAGTAGGAACCAACCTTAATCTGGAGAGTTTTCCCACTTGCGAAGTCCCTCACTTTGGGGGAAAACTCAATGTTATGTGAATCACACCAAATTATCTACCTTAGAAAAGTGGATCGACGACTCATTTGGGGGTCTTTGTGGTTTTACACTAATAGGTCCTCCACCCAATGTTTGTGGAGATAAGGGCATGTGATCATGCTCTAAGAGTGGTGGTATATGAGATAGATGTTGTGTAGGTTATTGAAGCCCATATGCATGTGATCGATGAGTATACGATGGGCACATTTGTGTAACAAAATTTGGAGGTGATGGAGACCTATGTGAAGCAAAACACATAGGTGGTAGACACTTATGTGAAGCGTGGTCTTGGAGGTGAGAGCCACCTATGTGGAATGAAACAAGGTGGTGAATTATTCCTAGATGAAGGAGTTTTCCTAGTGATGGACCTAGGCGATGAGATGTACTAGCAGATCGATGAGACCGTGTATGCTTTGTGAAAATAGGAGGGCTAGGAGTAGTTTGTGTTTTAGTTTTGATAGGCCATGGGGACCCAGATGCTCTAGTTGATGCAATGGAAACCTCAAGAGGAGGTTACGGCCATGGAGAAGATGGGGAACACCATTGATAGAGATGACTTGGTTGTTGTGAATGAATTTCAGATGCAAGTGATTCATGGATATGATAGACTAAGATCTGTGAATCCAATTGAGGCCTAAGAGCATGTCACACCCTTGAATTGTTGGTGCCACAAGAAAAGGTACAAGCATGGTGAGAGGACCGACAGTGACTTGAAGCTTGACAACCCCATATGAGTTAGGGATTGGATATGAAATTTTTGAGAGTGGATAGTCGATAGTGACAAGAAGTGCAATAGAACACACGTTGATGTGCCATGATGGATCAACTTTAGTGTTATTGATAGAAATGGATCTGATAGAAGCACTAATGTGTAAGTGATCAGAAGAGAATGTAGCATGATAATCATGATGAAAAAAAAAAAGAAATAAGTGTTGGAGGAATTTCAGCATGAACAACTAGGAAATCAAGATCCCCGATGCAGGAGGAGGCACTACGCTATATGTATGATTAGCCAAGGAATCATCCACTTGTTTGTCATGTTTTGGTAGAGGATTTTTAAAGATATTGAGCTTGTGATCTTCACTAATAGGAGCAGAAGTAGTAGCCTACGGAAGATCAAGTGCATTATTATCAATCGATCTTAAATGATATTTTGACATTTGAAACAACGATTTGTAGAATGTCCAATGCATTGATGATAGTCGCATCGAGTTTTCATCATAATTATGACCTTTGGGATGAGATGGATCTAAATTAAGCGGTGTAGGAAGTTTGATAAGATTATGCTCGATAAGTTGTGGTAGTAGAACATGTGGAAAGATAGTTAATTTTGTATATGTTAGTTTAAGAGGTTGCCATTAAATTTCTTTAGTGTTAGATACAGCGTTGACAATGATTTTATCTTCACCAAGTTTAGCAAATGGCTTGAAAGTTGATTTACTTTGAAATCACATAGAAGATGAAGTTTTTCTTAATACTTAAGCTTACCTATAGATAAGAGTTTTGTTTCATGATGCTTAAGAGTATGGCACAGTTGAGATGTCTCAAAGAGAACACTCTCTGAAGCGTGTCGCAATAGAATTTGAATGAATAAGTCTTGAAGCTCAGAGTCTGCAAGCACATTAGACATCTTAGCTAAGTTGTTCTTGTATCACAAGACATAATCTGCTAGATGTTCGTTATATCCTTGTTTAAGTTATGCGAGTTGAGCATATGAGATCTTAGAGCCGATATTGATAGAGAAATGAGAGAGAAAATCATTGGATAGATGTGTAAAAGATGTTACCGAGTAAAATGTTAAGTCATAAAACCAACGCATCGTATAATCTTGGAGATTGCGAGGAAATTTCTTTGTAAGCAAAGTATGATCATCTCGCATAGTCTAGGCATGCTACATGAAAAGCTCAAATATGTTCTTGAGGGTCGTCATGGCCTTTGAAAGTGGGCAACTTAGGGGTGACGAAATTGAGAGGAAATGCATAAGCGGAGATAGCGGGTGTGAAAGGGGTGTGAAGGAGCATAGTGGAATCTAAAGATAGTGATGCCCTAGAAGTAGCCAATTGGAGTTGACTAATTTTTGTCTGTAGATCCTAATATAAAGAAGTTAAATCAAACGTATTGGAAGAAGATTCAGGTTGTGCATTGGGAGAATTAGGCGGAATGATGAGGGAAGTAGTAGTAGGAATGGAAACTAGAATATGAAGGGGTTGAGTGGAGGCCATGGAAGCCAAGGAAGAACCTATAATAGGCACCAAAGTAGCATCACGAGTGTTTTTGGAAGTAATCAAAGCATGAAGAATATGCATAAGATATGTAGGATTATCACGCAAAGTTTGTCAAAACATTGTAAGTTTGTCTAATTACTCTTTATCGACATTGGTTTCCTCATCATATGATTGTTTGATATCAGATGTTTCGAGTTTGTTAAGAGGAACATTGCAAGATTTAACAAAGGGGTTGTCGGTTGCAGCCATTGATGTAGAAATCTTAGCCATTGATTGAGAGACCCTACGAGAAGATGGAGGATGCTCAAAATGCTCAAAAGACCCAAAACAACCACTACGTGTGATAGGCATAAGAAGAAATAACCCTAGAAATAAAGTGGATTTGAGTGATGGGCTTACTAAAATGATTAAGCGAGACGTGAATATATATGCTGATATGATTGCTTATTGTAGAAAGTAAATAAATGCATAAATTAAGTAGAAATTAACTCAAGAAAATTAAGCAATAAAACGTGAAACCCTAGTTACAAAGAGGGTAAGAAGATCCTTAGTTGATTCATAGTGAAATCGAATCGTGTCAAAGTGTTGACCCGCTGAAAAAAGAGGTATAAGTGTTGCACAAAGACTTGGAAAAATGTAGATCTTGAGGACTATGTTGGAAAGGGGTGCCCATAAAAAGGCAAGGGCACCCGCAGGTGCCCTAGACCTATTGTAAGTACATTTGATCTGCATAAAATCTCGAGAAAACCATCTTTGAATAGTCACAAGGTGTTCATTTTTCTTCACCTTTGGTCACTATGAGGTCACACAATGATCGTCGAGGTCGTTGAAAAATTGTAATGAAGTATTGACTTGCAAAACCGTCAAATAGAAATCAAAACCTAAAAAATAAAATGAGGGATTGGACTATCCTCAATTGTCACAATGGTGATCTTACAAATGAGTGTTGCACTACATCTTAGACCCAATGTAGTTCGTGTGTGTGTGTGGAATCGTGCCCTAGGTGGCTCTTGTGCGTGTCACACTTGATAGCGAGAAAATTAGCTAGATGTAAGGAAATGTAATAGATGTGTGCATGGAATAGAATAGACTCCCCTCCTATGAAGTGTATACATAATAATGCATTAATTTTCTCTTGAATGGATGCTTTGATGCTCTTGAATAGCCTTTGGATGCAACCTTAGGTAGAGATAGCTAATGCTTAGTGTTTGGTCCCTTATTATGATCACATAACTTTATATTTATATGATTCTCTTGCTTGAATTTTGTAATTAACCCGAAAAGGACGAATACCAAAAAGATAAGATGCTAAAACGGATAGAAAGGGCCCAAAAGATGTGATTAAATTACAAAGAGGTCAAGGGCGCTGTCGGCGGCATCCAGACTCGAGAGAACCGAAGGGTCGAGGTCAAACTGAGCAAAAAGGTGTGGAAGACCAAAAGTGGCAATAGAAAGAAATCAAATATGGCCAAAGAAATGGGTTAGTTAGTAATTTTCTTACTTAGGAATCATATGAATAGTAGTATGTAATCAAGACTAGATAATTACCCAAAGTGCGTGATTTTTGTCTACAGATTGTATCACTTATCAATTTTTGGGTTGGTCTTATGGGTAAGGCCCCTCATTTTAAAACTTGTTTTTAAGGCTAGACACCATTTGTGAAATGAGATTACAACACATCTAAACATATTTTTAAGATTGGATGACATCTATGGAATGACATTGCAACACACATCTAAACCTATTTTTAAGGTTGGACATCATTTGTGGAATGAGATGCAACACATCTAAACTTGTTTTTAAGGTTAGACACCATCCATACAACAACATTGTGCTACATCTCAATTTTTGGGTTGGTCTCATGGGGAAGCCCCTTCCTTTTTAATTTGTTTTAATATTAGAGGCCATCTATGGAATGAGATTGCAACACATTAAAACTATTTTTAAGGTTAGACATCATCTATGCAACGAGATTTCATCACATCTCAATTTCTTGGATTGGTCTCATGTGAATGCAATCGTCCATGATCTAAGGTTTGTAGAGTTTTTACCTCTGTCTTTTCGTGTGGGTTCATTAAGTGGACTTTTTCTTAGCAGCAACTTACTCTGGGTTTTCACTCTATGTTATTCTTTCAAAGCAACAAGGTGATTTTGTTGACCAACTCATAGAGTGGATATTTGCACTCTCTCTCTCTCTCTCTCTCTTAGGTTAGACTCTCTTATGTGTGTGGTGGAAATGATGCCATGTTTCATCGGATGCCACTTGATGGCACTCACCACTTTAGTCCAAGCACTTGTGCGGGTCCTCTTGTCACCCAAAAGTTGCACTCGATAGTGAATGGTGTGTGAACTCTCTCTCCTATTGACAAAATTGGAACACCTCAAGGTTGTGGGTAGCCTATGTCGAGGTGAACCTTTAGAGAGGGATGGTTCCCTTGTGAATCACCTAAAAAATGAAAACGTTTGTAAGGAAAAGGGAAAAGGAATGCGGAAATGGGAAATAAGGGTGATACACCAATAATTTAACACATTCAATGTAAATCGCATTGAGAGAAAACCAAATATCCACACACCTACACAAATCTAAGCTATTTTACAAAATTAATTCAAGGGTTTAGGAGAAAAGGAAAAAGGTAGAGGGAGTAATTTCCACACTAAGGCAATACAATACCCTATTAAACACAATGAAAAATCATAAAACAACGATATTAGAGGGAAAATGGAGTTTTTTTATAAAGAGGTGCAAGTATAAGGCTAGAATTGACAAATCAAAACAGCTCAAAGTGTGTCTGGTCTGATTTTTACAATAGAAATTAGCCTACATAGGTTGTTGCATTTTAAAATAGCTTATGTCTGAGCTATTTTTATTTATTTTGTTTATTTTATTCAACCCCTTTTGGCGCCACAGCAGCATGCATGATTTAATTCATTAAATTTCCTCATATCTCTCTCCCTTTTGGCACCATAATGTTTATTATCTCTCGCATGCATCTTTAATTTATTTCTTTCTCTTCTATTCTTGGCATCAACACTTAACCTAACTACCATATGTTTACTTTATTCATTCTTTTCTCTATCATGCTAAAGATAAGCTGGAATGGAACCACAACTCTTATTTTATCTTTTTCTTATCCTTTCATGGCGCCACGTACTAGCATGGAACAACATTTTATTTTATATTTATTTCCTTCGCCTTTCATTCCCCTTTGTGGTGCCAACAACTACTATTTTTAACCAATCTAATCTGTGGTGCCAATTAAGAACAGTAGTTACCTTGTAGACTAGTTATTTTATCTTATTTTCTCCTCTCTTTGGTGCATGGGTTCTTAAAATTAGAACAAGAGTTTGTTTTTTTAACCATCCATTCATGCAATCCTAAAAATAGAACTGAACTTCTATCTTTATCTCTTCTATGCACCTTTTCCCTTATCTCCATTTGGCGCATGGGTCTATTTTCAGCCAATTTTGGTGTGGAAAATATGGTAACATTTTCGCGACATCACATGATTGTTTTCTGCTAAATAAAGAGAGCAATAGCCTTCAAAGCATTCATTGGGATATGGAGTCACATACCTCTGTCAACAAATTGTATCCTCATAAACAAAACCACCTTTGAAATACACCCTCCAACAAAAGGAAAACATGTGCATGCAAGCACTTCTTGAAAATACCCCTAACTAAGAAAACTAGAAAAATAATGTGCATGCAAGCACTTCTTGAAAATACCCCTAACTAAGAAAACCGGAAAAATAATGTGCATGCAAGCACTTATTGAAAAAAACTACTCTAATGATGTTGAATCTTCAATAGCAAGCTTTAAAGAAATCCCATTAACCTGGATTGGTAGTTCTTCACCATGCAACCGAGATAACTAAAAAGAATTGTGAGGTTTGCACACTGAAATAACATATGGCCCACTCCAAATAACAACAAATTTGGTGTGGTTTCTCGATTTGATCTGTTTGCATCCCACATAAGAACAAGATCACCTTCTGAAAAACTTTTGCAACTACTTTCTTATCAAAATGCTTCTTTACCTAAGATTGGTGAGTTTCCTGGTGAGCATGGCTTTATGTCTTAACTCTTCCAACTGCATAAGTTCTACATACCTTACCTCCATGGAACTTGCTTCCAACAACTCTAATTGATGAATAAGCTCTAAACACGGGTAGCTCAAGAGAAATTGTAAGTCTCTCCTCCTTGTCATAAACCAACATGTATGGAGAGTTACCAATAGACCGCTTGGGGATGATTCTCACACCCATAAAGCTAATTTGATTTTAGTGTTTCATGATCTCGATTTTTATCTAGAATTCTTTTAATGATCTTCAACAAATTCTTGTTAGTAGACTCTACAAGTCCATTACCTTGTGGGTCATAATGATGAAGTACTCAAACAAATGTCATTTTGGACAGCCCACTTTGTAATTTTAGCACCAAGAAAATTAAGAGTATTATATGAAATAACAAGATGGCAGGGAACTCCAAATCTAGTAACAATACCTTCATAGAAGTCAAGCACACTAGTTTCATTCGCTTCTTTCAATACAACTGCTTCTGTCCATCTGGTAAAATAATCAAAGTGGCTGTAAGAATCCACTTGTGTCCCAAACTAGATGGTGGATTTATCATTCCAATGAAGTCCAATCCCCACTGCATAAAGGGTTGATCTGCTGAAATAGGATGAAGAGGAAGGGTTGCAAGCTTTTCCTTACCCACGAAGAAGGCACACTTCTGACATCTTTTGACCCATGCATAACAATATTTGAAAATACTTGGCCAATAATAACCTACTTTCATGATTTTGAGAGTAGTAGTCCTTGGAGCATAATGGCCACCTGATAAACCTTCATGAAATTCTTGCAATAATTTGTCAACTTGTGAAGGTTCTACACATCTCAAAATAACACCATTAATATCTCTCTTAAATAAAATACCATCAATGAGTGCATAAGGAGTATCTTATAACCAAAAATACCTCTTTTTTGTCTAATCCAAACCTTGGGGAAGAATACCCACATGCAAGTATTGAATCATGTCTTGTGTCAACTCAACAGAAGATGGTATTTCAGCTACTTGTGGTTGATTTATGAGTGCAAAACCAATAGGTTTATTTGACTCCAAATCTAAAACTTAGTGCTCACGTAACCCTTTACCTCAGATCAACTTTGTTACCTTACGTCATATTCCATGACTTTTATGATCCAACCAGCCCTCTTTTAATTCGGATGCTTGTTCAACAAAAACTCTTTCACACTTGGATGAGTAACCATAACATGGATTCTATTATTAGAGAGCATAAATGGAAACTTTTAAAGCCTCTAATAATAGAAAGTACTTTTTTTCCACAAAAGTATACTTCACCTCAAAGTCATGTAGCCCTTTGCTAAATAAAGCAATGGGTTTCTCTAAATTATCATGATTAATTGTGTTAATATCGTTGAAATTGTTTCAACCCCGAAAATGCATATAATATAAAATTCTTTGAAAAATCTGGATTCGCAAGTGTTGGAGCTTGAGCAATAACTTCTTCAATGGCCTCAAAACTAATTTTCCTTCTTCTCATGTCAACTAAAACTCATATTATTTTTCTACATAGCGAGTTAGAGGCTTCGTAAATTAACAAAATCAACAATGAATCTTCTCGCAAAATTTATTTTACCCAAAAACTTTGATGTGTTTTCGTGTAATGCTGAGGTAAAGGTAAAGCTAGATTTGAGCTTTCTCTTTTTGGATTTATGGCTAAACCTTCTTTTGAGGCCATGCGGCCCAAAATTTTAACTTCACGCAATGAAAATATGTACTTATTTGGGTTGAGAGAAACCCCACACTATCTACACCTTTCAAAACTTGTCTCATATGGCTCAAATGATCATTAACACACTTAGAAACAACAATAATGTCATCTAGATAAATTGTAGTGTCCACTCCTCTTCGACACTTATTATATGTTGATTTTGATTACTGTTGACTTTAGACCTAGATATTATTGTATCATTTTGGTTTAGCATGATGTTAGATGATAGATATATTCTGATTTTGATGGATTGTGATTCATAGTATGATTGTGTGGATTCTTAGATAGATAGAGAAACATGTTATATTTGATGATGATGATGTGTTGTTGATATATGTATTACTAACATTCAGAATTCTCATCAGTATTGAGTAGGATTTAGCTTTTGAACTAATTTTGTGATCTTGTTGAAATTGATAAAAGATAGAATTGAGATGTTGTTGAAATTTTAGACAAATGATAGCATTGTTAGTCTAGATGATGAATTAACTATATGCGGATGGTTATTGATTGATATGCGTATGTTTTATCCTTGATGTTTTGATGTGGCCGCAAGGCCGAAGGAGGTATCGTGTGTCTTGCAGGTAATTATATCACAACAATCAAAAGGGGGATTGGAGACCAACCCGTGGAATACTAAATGGATACAACTAAGGTCACCATGGCAACTTGTGTTAGGTTGTGGTTTGTGTGTTTTAATTTGTTAGGGGGTCCCCATGGGGGATGACCTCCAATTGTGACCATGGGCTTGTGTGCACTTTTTCCTTTTTATTTAATTATTGTAGAGTATGTAGTTTATTTGTGATGTAATTTATTTAACCCTTGTTGATTAATGTGCTTCTATTAGTAATTAAATCAAGCTATTAAGTGATTTGGGGATGTGACAAATGAATTCATTTATTAGAGTTGTTGGTTTTGGACTATGTGTTTTTAAGTTTGAGTGTAAGTAACTTGAGTGTTGTACACTCTACCTTACCTTGGAAATTCGGATTTGGCCTTAAGGGCCAATTTTGGAGGCTTGTGGGACAAGCTAAGATTGTCCCACACCTCTTAATTTATTATACCAACCCTACCTATGGATTGGGGGTCAAAAATAGACCCCATTATGTGTTTTGTAAGAGAAAAAATGGCATTTATTGCACTTTTCTTACATGGGTTTTAAAATTTGTCCTTACCAGGGGTGTGGGTTTGGATTGTGTGTGTGAGAGGTTTTTCATTCCTCTCAACCGCCAATTTAATGTGCATTGGGGTTGAAGATAAGTGATGTAGCATCTGCGCATGGAGCCACCTCACCCTTCTCTCTCCCTTTTCTATTTATGCAAGTTCATTTGTTTGTTTTAGGGTTACTTCATTTTTTATTTTTATTTTGTGCTCTTTTATTTTGGAGTTGGAGGATTTTGGAGTGCTTATAGATTTTGTTGGAGCTTGTTAGTGTTGAATTGGGCTTGAAGGAGCTTGGTGTATGACTCTTGGATCAAGCTCTACCATGGAAAGGAAGGATCTACACTCTTGTTTAATTGTTTTATTTTATTTGTGTATGTTATTAAGTGTTTTGGTATGCTTGTTGGGTTCTTGGGTAGATTTCCTAAGCTTGGTGTGGGAGAAGGCTATGGGGATCATATATGTAGGGAAGCATAAGATTTTATTTCATTTTTTGGAGGGAGTAGAGTTGGGTGCCCCACCTTGGATAAGAAAATTCTTTCATTTCTTACTTGGTTCTTATGGGGGAGGCATAAGAGATTGTAGGGAGGCATTAAAGATTGTGGGAGGCATAAGAGGATCTTGAGGGAGGCATAAAAATTTTATAGGGGTTTTGATATTTATATTGGAGGTCTTTAAAGTGGGCACCTAATTCCCATTGGGAGGCATAAGTGATCTCCCATAGATCCTTGCTCCATTGGCTTTGCATTTTCAAGCCTTGTATATTTTGTTAAATTCCTTCTTGTGATTGTATTTTTGTTGATTGTGTTTTGGTATGGTTGTGAAATCTTTGTATTGTGATGTGGAAGCTTTGTAATAGTTTCCATGAGTTGGATCCATCTTTTATTGCATTGTGGTTGGGGCTCGGGGCCAATGAGGAGGATAGCTTCTTCTCCTCATTGGATTATTGGTTGGGTGGAGAGTGTTTCCTCTCCCCATTTTTTGTTGTTGTGATCAAGTGAAGACATGGTGGAGCTCTTGTTGGTGATGTGAAACTTGGAGCATTTGTTGATGTCCAAAATAAATCCTTCCTTGTGAGAAAACCTTCTTGTTATTTCCACTTAAGGAGGAAGACTTGTAGTATTGTAATTTTTAAAAAAATGTTGCATTGTAAGTTTCATTTACCAAGTTGTATTATTATTTTGAAGGAAGTTCATTGAGGAATTGTATAATTTCCTTTCTCCTCAAATTGTAGTATGTAAAGGAATAAATCAAAATGGAAATCATGTTTAAAGGTTTAGTTGTAATTGTATTGTGAGAAAGTAAGTTCTTTACATTGTAAGAGAATGAATCATGCTCAAAGAAAAAGGAAAGTGCATTGCTATTGTAAGTGTTTGTATTTTTGTAAAAATGAAAAGAAGAGCATAGAAGTTGTAAAACATTAATAGTGTATCCATTGCAAATTTGAATGTGAAATAAAGTTGTTTATGGTTACTTGAACAAATGGTTGTAGTGGAAATGGAAAGATGCAATAAATTTTAAGTAATTTATTATGTTGAAATATTGCATTTTGTTGTAAAGAACACAATAACATTAGAAGTAGATTTAGCTTCTTTCCTACTTTTGAACTTGAAAGAAAATTGTTGAAAGAAAATGAAAATGACCTTGTAGTTTTTTTTCTTGTTACTATTGAAATAGAAAATCTTTAAATTTAGTAATTTAAGTATGGAATGAATAAATGGATTAAACCTTTCAACTGGAAACTTTAGGAATATAAATTTAAGCTAAGGATGACCTTTAAAACACTCTAGTAAATTTTGTTTTTTGAAAAATTGCGGAAATGAAGGTTTTGTTTTTAAAGAACAGGACCGCCACTGCAAGTGCAGAGCAAATGTTTGAACCACTGCTCAAGCAAGGCATCGGTTTGTGAATCGCCACCCAGGTAGGGCGGCGGTCCTAGGACCGCCGGCCTGCTTTGGGCAGCGGATTAGATTCATCACCGATGGTAGGAAAATTTAAATCAATGCCTATGCAAATTTTAACTTAGTCTAACCAAAATTTAAGCCTGTAAAGTTAAAGAGGAAACCTCCAACAAGCAATAAAGGCATAAATTCATTGTTCTAAACTTGTAAATCCTCAAATGGGTATTTAAAAACATTCAATCTCTTGGATTAAAAATGAAGTAGGGTTTTGGCCCATGTAGGAAACTAAAAATGGAAATTACTAAATCACAACTCCAGATTTGGAGTGGAAACCCCTTCAATCTTCAAATGAAAGACATTACAATGATAAATCTACAACCTAGACTAAACTAAGCTTGATTCTAGTGAAATTCTTCATGGCTTCTTCCTTCCTTGCTTCCATGGCTTCCATTTCTCCAACCTACAAATTTAACAAAAGAAAAGAGACTAAATGGGAGGTTAGGGCAAAGAAAAAGGTTTAATAAGATTTCTTAAGGATATTTAGGGTTAGTATGGAACCCTAGGATCTAGTGGCCACAATTGAATTGATCTAAGGGTTGAGGATCAACCCTACAATTGTTAGGTAGAATGAATATTATGGGTGTTTTAAATAATTTTAAAGGTATGTGTAAATGGGTGAATGGGGCCATTTAAATACCCTTGTGTGTAAAGTCATTTATTTAGTTCCTAGTATGTTTTAGAAATTAATGAAATGGAAATTAAAGCTATTAAGATAATGGAACTAAAGTAACTAAGTATA
This sequence comes from Taxus wallichiana var. yunnanensis, assembly GCA_018340775.1. Lineage (NCBI taxonomy): Eukaryota > Viridiplantae > Streptophyta > Pinopsida > Cupressales > Taxaceae > Taxus > Taxus wallichiana. The sequence continues at coordinate 674,837,019 of CM031235.1, read as the reverse complement.
AGGTTAATCATTTTGGGTTTGAATGTTAATTTAAGAAGGGGAAAAACATTTAACCAAGTAAATTAATTTATGGCACCTTCCTAGTTGTTTGTAATTAATTTGACCTTAGAGATAAATTAAGAATATTTAATCATTTAACTTAGACCTGGTCCATCCTTGTAATGTAGTAATTAATTGGTGGAGATTAACTTAACGTACATTAGGGTTTGACACCCTTGCAACCTTATGACTTAAAACAAAAAATATTTCGCAACTTTCCAGATAATTAATTTGGATTTAATGTGGTTTTAGAACGTCGAAATTGTGGGCATTACATAAATCAAAATATTTACATTGATCAAACCTTGGAAACCCATATCCATGGCTCTCGAGAAAAGTAGATCCTGCATTAGATAACCCAAAATGCATCTTCATGTAAGCATATGTCCCCCACTTAGTAGTGAAAGTTGTCTTATACTAATCCTCTTCTTTTACCAATATCTAGGTGCAACCATTGTAACCATCCGTAAGAGAGAACCTTTTTCATATGATATTATTCTTAGAATTTGATCCATTGATGGTGAAGGATAATGATCCTTTAGTGAAGCCTTGTTTAGATCCCTGAAATCAACACACAAGCTTATTTCTCCATTCTTCTTCCTCACGGATACAAAATTGGCAACCCATGAGGAATGTTTGATAGGAAAGATAATACAATATTGAATAAACTTTGGTAGTTCAAAATTTCAATCTTTAGATTAACATGTCTTTGCTTTTGCCTTACCAGTTTGGAATTAGGCTCAAGGTCAATAGTATGTTGAGCTAATCCTAGATCAAAACCTTTTAAATCCTCATACTTCCAAGTGAAAACATCAATGAATTCATTGCATAATTGATTAAAAACTTTTTTTTCTTCCAAATTACACAACTTACCACCTTCCATCACTTATTGTTATGTCCTCATAGTTTTCTTACTTTGTAAACATCTTGATCTTGTCCCTTTTCAACTAATCATCACTATTAAAAATACTTTCAAGGGTTACCAATCCTTGGGGCAACTTATTAGTCTTTAATTGCAAGATTTGTTCATCATATTGCTGTTTGCAATTTAGATTGATGTTTTTAGGAAAACTCAACTTCCTCCGAATAAAAATTGCAATATGGTCATCATCCTCAAATACTTGCTAATTAGTATTATTATCCGGAATTGATGGCCTCATGCAACCACCTTAATATGAGGTTGATTATCCTTTCTTTTCACTTCACTAGGAATATCAAAATAAGCCCCAGTAGTTGGCAATCTATCAACTTGTTTATAATCATATTTAGGTATTGATTGAACTTTGAATACATCAAGATATTCTATAAGATCTCAAACTCTATGTCTATATGATTTCATCAAGGAGTCTTTGCAATGTTCAAATTTATCACACGATTTATGACCAATTCACTATCACCAAATATATATAGGTACTTAAATCCCTTTTTCTAGCCCACTATAAACCATGGATTAGTGCCTCATATTCAATTTGCATTGCATATACAACTAAATTGAAATCGAATAGAAGAATACTACCATTGACCCTCTAGTGATATCAAAACATTACCTCCACCGATCCATTCTTACTTCTAGAGATATCAAAGTATAAACTCCACAATCATGTATCGGTCTCGTCAATTTTGACCAAAAATGGTAAAAAAACATCCTCTTGATGCTTGCAATAAATTCCCAAACCAATATCTTTAATGTGTGTTTCTTCAGCATATTTATAAAGATCAAAGCCATGATAGTTAGTTCCCCACTTATCCAATAAATTGGTATGCTCTCAAAGTGGGTGTCCTGAATCATGAACAAGTGGATGATCTCTTTGGACAAAAACAATACAATTTACATTGTATGCATTAAGCACATAATGCTCAATATGAAATTTAGCAAGAAGCTTAGAATTAATTGTTACCTCTGTGTCATACCTTGTTTTGAAAAATAGATAAGACCAATATGATGATAGATAACCTTCAATCTTAGCTGTAAAATCTCTAGATAAACACAAAGTGAAGTATGGAGGTAGATCTACTACCATGATATCCTATAAGATTGGAAGGCTTGGACATGCATGCAAGCCTAGCTTCTGATCTCTGATTATACCAATTGTTTTAGTAGTTGTGTCATCGAACTGCAAAACCCCTTTGTCATGTGGCTCATATTTGAGTCTCGGTTTATCTAAATCTTCCTAGGTATCACCGTGTATTGCTAGCACCACCTTGTCATGCATGCAATCATGGACCAAATTATCACCAATAATCAAATAAAGATAGAAAGGAGGAGACTTACCAACCCTTTTTTCTTGAAAATCAGCCTTAGAGGGTTGATCTGTATTGGCATGCACTGCACTAGTTCTATCTGAATGATCCTCTATAACTGATAGCTTGGCCAACTCATCTTGTAACAAGCTCTTTTGACCCGGAATAGTCAACGTATCCCACATGGATAAGCTCACATGAGCTTTCTTCATCTGATCTATGATATTAAGGGAAGAGTTGCCCCCTTTTGCTTGACCTTTTGGAACACTTTCAACCTCTTTTTCTTGATTCTTTTGTGCTTCCAAGCTGCTCTTCTAAATCTATGGGTTATCCGATTGCTTTTGTTTTGTATACCCTTGTATCGAGTTGATCCTCTTGTTGCCAATTTACCAAATTTTCATGTGGTGGCTTTGGTGCTTCTTTATAATCCCCTTGAGGAGGAGCCTCAACTATTGAAATTTGTGGAATCATCGCTTATCCAATCAAATCTTGATTTAACATTCCATTAGCACAAGAAAATTGATCATGTGAATGATTGCATGGAGCACACCAAAAAGGTTCCAAAATTAGATTAGTCGCACTTGAACAAAATCCATTAATGTAGAAGGAACATTAGAATCAACTTTACTAGTTGGTGGACCACGATATGGAGGCCTACCTATAGGACATGCTAGATATGAAGATCTAGTAAATTGGAAAGAAACTCGATATGGTCTGTAAGGTTGAGCAAGTTGTCTCTCAATAGATACAAATTTATTTCCAAAAGCTTGCAAAATACATTTTATTTCACTCAACTCAGAGGGCTGATTTGGATTAGTAACTGCTTGGCTAGCTACTACTGGAATTGGGTTTATAGCTGAAGTTGGTGGCTGAATAGTTGGAAAGATAGGCATGGGAGGTCTAGGTGTAATTTTTCCAGCTTGTATGAGGTTATTTTCAACTCTAATGGCTAGATCAAAGGCAGTAGGGATTGAGTTACCCCCCATGGACTGAACTAGGACAACGATGTCACTGTTTAGAGATCTCAAATAATACAAGAATGCATGCTCTGTTGTAGGCTTGATGGCACGGGAATTATTTCCCAAGTTCTTTGGAATCTCAAGTTGAAATCAGCCATGAACTCTTGAGGGGCTCTTTTGATTGTGCTCAATTGCTCAATCAGGGATAGGTGATCGTATTTTTCCTCAAATTGGTTACAAAGGGTTGTTCCTAATTGATCCCAAGTACTAATAGAATTAATAGGTAGATTTAAAGTACCATCGCAAGTCGTTATGTTTATGGAGCTTGTTTTCATGTTAGAGTTTGGTACACTTTCCATGTGTTACACTCAGATATTTTTACGACGGTTCCACTCGCCAGTGAGTGGGTCAAGGGGGTTCAGGGGCAAAGCCCCCAAAGCAAATTTTCATGGATGGTTTATTAACCCATGGGCAATGGGTAACTGTTATGGGCTGTTTTTGAGCCCATGGTTTTTCGGTACCCATTGTTTTGTAAAACCACCTCTTCGGCTACCTATTGATGTACTTATAAATAGATGGACATATAATAGGATTTATATGAGTGTTTTTGTGAAGGTGAATAGTGTGTGTGAATTCAAGTGTGAATTCGGGAGGGTTTGTTGAGCGCAACTCCAAACAAGATCTCAGTTATTGTAATTGTGAAGACTGTTGGCTTGTAATAAAATATGAGCAAGTGTTCTTGGTGGATGTAGCCCACATTGGGTGAACCATGTTAAATATTGTCTTCGTGTTTTGCATATTTCATTTCTGTAATTTCTATTCATACTTCTTATTATTGTGATTCTGAGGAATTATTCCGCATTAGATATTATTAATTCCTAACACAAGCCTTTATCTTTGAAGGAAGATGCAAGAAGTCTCATGGCTACATTACCCTAAGTGATATTATAAACAGAGCAAAGATTTGCAACATCTCTAATGTGCTCTACAGGAGTAGTTTGAGTTAAACCGGTAAAGAATGGTAAACTCTTTAATGCATACGCGGGGATATCATTGTATACAACAATATTCAAGGGGTTGCCATCATTAAAGGTCACAAAAACTTCATTTCTAGGAAGAGCCATTAGGAAATTTAGAACAGGAAGCTGTGGGATTTTGGGCAATTGATTTAGCTTGTTAGCTCGTGAAATATATGGGGAAGATCTATGAAATCTGCTTCTTTTATAAGAATGTAAAGGTAGCTGAATAAAATCAAATGGTATACCTTTAGCTTTTGACTTGGTGGTCACTTTTGGCATTAGCTTTTACTAGTCTGCAACCAATATGTCTGTGAAAACCTGAGGAGTCGCTAGATGCTGATTTTTGAATACTTTATGCTCTGCAAACTGCTGAACCAACATCAATCTTTAATACTTTGGTCCCACCGAGCATGCGTAAGCTGTTGTCACCGTAAGTTGCACCACGATATAAAATGATGTGTGTACTCTCTCTCTCTTCTTGACAAAATTGGAACACCTCAAGGATGTGGGAAACCTATATCTAAGGTGAACCTTGAGAGAGGGTTGGTTCCCTTGTGAATCACCTAAAAAACAAAAACTTTGACAACAAAATGGGAAAATGAATGCAAGAAATGGGAAATAAGGGCGATACACCAATAAATTAACACATGCATGTAACTCTACACACAAAGAAAATCAAATATCCACACACATGCACAACTCTAAACTATTTTGTAAAATTAATTGAAGGGTTTAGGAGAAAAGAACAACAAGAGAAGAAGTAATTTCCACACTAAGGAAATACGATACCCTATTAAACACAATGAAAACTCATAAAACATTTATATGTGAGGGAAAATGGAGCTTTTAAATTGAGAGGTGCAAGTACAAGGCTAGAATTGCCAAAGCAAAATAGCCCAAAGTGTGTCCGATCTAATTTTTACAATAGAAATCAGCCTACATAGGTTGTTGCGTTAAAAAATAGCTCGTTTGAAACTATTTTTTATTTATTTTATTTATTTTCTTCAACCCCTTTTGGCACCACAACAACATGCATGATTTAATTAATTAAATTCCCTCTTATGTCTCTCCCTTTTGGCGACACAGTCCTGATTATCTGTTGCATACATCTTTAATTTCTTTCTTTCTCTTCCATCCTTAGCGTCAACACTTAATTTGACTACTACATGTTTACTTTATTCATTCTTTTCTCTGTCATGCTAAAGATAACTGGAACTGGAACAACAGTTTTATTTTATATTTATTTCCTTCACCTTTCATTCCCCTTTGTGGCGCCAACAACTGTTATTTTTAACCAATCTAATCCTTGGCACCAATTAAGAACAACATTTACCTTGTAGACTGATTATTTTATGATATCTTTTTCCTCTCTTTGGCACATGGGTTGCTAAAATTAGAACAAGAGTTTGCTTTTTTAAACCATCCATTCATGCACTCCTAAAAATAGAGCTGAACTTCTATTTTTACCTCTTCTATGCACCTTTTCCCTTGTCTCCCTTTGGCACATGGGTCTATTTTTATCTAATTGTTATTTATAGTCAAATTTGGCATGGAAAATATGGTATTATGCTGAGCAAAACCACCCTTGGACACTTTTATTAAAATGATATGGCTTAGAAATCCATAATTTGGCAACCTCCTAAGTATTGTGGGATAATACCTGAGTTGTTTATGACTAAGTTTTGCATAATCTAAGGCCAAGCTTGCAAACGAGCTTTAACAGCATTAGCCAAACACACACTGCATGAAGGGGTTCTACCAATGAAGGTTAAATCACAGTTTGCAAACCAAGCTTCCATTGTCAAGCGTTAATCACAAAGTCTATAAAAATCAGAAGTTGGAGCGCTTCAAAGCCTCACCCTGTTAGAGGTCTTAGGAGTTAATGGCATTAGGCCAAGGCATAGACTACAAGCTAAGGCAAATATTTCACGGTTTTTAGACACGAGGTAAGGTAAAAACAGGTTTCATTGGCTACCATTCATAATGCACAAAAAAATCAAACAAAGCATCGTGCTACAAAGCACTATGTTGGTTGCCTTCATGCAAAGGGAAGGGTAAATGATACAGAGAGTATAACTAAAATCTTTATTTCAAAAATTTTTAACTTAGGGATAAAAATTCAGTTTAATTTATGTCAATGCGTACATCAGAGGTCTCCAGTTAAGATTGATTGTTTCACAATATATACAACTGATTTGAATTAGACAGTATACCAACTACCTTGATACACACACACACACACACACACACACACACACACACACACACACACACACACACACACACACACACACACAGATGAAGTCAGCATAAAATCATGATTCCCTATCGTTCAATGCCTTAGTTATCAATAGCGACTCAACATGTTATTTTTGTTACAGTACTCCCAATAGCTCCATAACAGTTGGAAGGAAACAAGCCTGTTAATTTGTGTTCTAACTTAATGAATACAACTCATTCCTCGAGCAATTAATGTTTATTCCAATCTCCAAGAGTTTACAAGAATGACAGAGGATGTTATCCAGCTATGATCTCACGAGGTACGGTACCAGGTCATTCTTTATACCTCAAATTGCATGCACTTGTTCCAAACTATCATGCAATATAGTTCTCCTAAAAATTTATACATGTCGTCAACAAGGTCAGAACAAATTTCCATTTGGCCTGTAGCCTGGAAAATGGAACTGTGTATGTGCAATTCTTTCTCCACTAAACCTCGAAACAATATAAAATGACAAGTAGAGTTTATTCCAATAATGTTAACAATTCCAGTCCTCTTAGCTTTGTCTTTTTGCTTGAAGAAGATCTAGCTTCAAATCATGTAGTTGGTAGAATATGTAGTGTCTTCTTCAACCAGCCCTCTACATAATGTTGTGAGATTGAGTTTAAGATTGAAATCGGCAGTGGATGGCATTTCCATTAGAAACATGTAGAGCTTCCAACATATTGAATCCCACAAAACTAACATGAGGGCAAGCATTGGATGGCTGTAAAAATCAAATAGAAAATCGTGTACCAAAAATTCAAATAATGTGCCACTGTAGAATTATGTCCTTACAACAGAGAAATAACCATTGTAGTCGATTCACACTAACCTTAAGAGATAGAAATAGATAATAAATGTGAGCTAGATGCAGGTAATGGGTTTCACGCATCAGGATTTCATTGTGTGAGAAATTAAAAAGTTGTTTGAAATCCAAGAATTTAGTTCTAGCTTAAAATACGGGAATCATGTTCCAGCTTGAAATTCAAAAATAAAGTTCTAGCTTGAAATCCAAATTAATAATGGTCATGGATGGGACAAAACACACACAACGGTGATCATGTATGTCCATAGTGTCGCTAACAAATTCTTTGGGATGTCTTGTTAATAGGTAAAATGCCTAGCGCCTAATAAGTTAAAGATACTCAGGGAGAAATTAACATTAAGCCAAAAATTTACTAAAGATAAGGATGGAAGGATTATGTTACTAGAAATTTGGCCTAAAAGCCTTTTGATATTGAAATCACAAATGTGTTCATTGTTGAAAATCGTAATCGCCTACAAAGGCACAAGGAGAAAAGACACGGGCTTTATCAGAAAATCGCTCATAAGAAAAAACAAGTCAAATCGGTAGAATGATGATGACATGTTATGTTGGTAGAAGAAAGAAAGTTTGCATTATAGCAATTATGGTAGCACAAAAACAAAGAGAAATAAGAAAAGACGTAGCCGCTCCATTGGCATTAAATGATATGTTCTTTACTGTGCAATTTTTTTCTGATAGAAGACAATTGTTGAAGGAAATTTATAATAAAGTGTGCAGGGATGTGAGAAAAGATCATGCGAGTTTTGGTGTGATCATCCAAAAAGAATAAAATTATTGCAGAGAGTTCAAGATGTACATGTACAGGTTGTGGATATGGACAATGGCATGCCCCGAATAGAGTATCCAGATTAATGTTTACACAAGCTTATTTTTCTTGAAGCTTGGCATGGAAATAAGCTATCAATTGTGCATTCAAAAGTATTGGTTACTGTTGTCACAGAGAAATGCACCCTTTGGGGAGTGGTGTGATGTCTCCCCTTCCAACTGACAAAATTGAAACACTCCTAAGCTGTGGGTGACCTGTATGTTGGAGTGAGTCTCCAGAGAGGGTTGGTTCCCCTAGTGTAACACCTAAAACTAATTCTACTCCTAAGACTACTCTACTTTACTGAATCAACAAGGAAAAGGGAGAAGGAATTAAGGGAAAAACTGAAAAGATGGTGATACACCAAAAAGTTTGAGGATCTCAAACTTGTTTGAACCACACAGATGAACCACAGGAACCACACACACCATACACAACTTACAATGGATATGTCAATGAAAAAGTGTTTCAGAGAAGGGTTTGACTTTGAAGTTGTGACATAATAAAGAAGGGAAACAAATGGCTCTAGGAGGGAATTTTGATCAACTCCACAATTGAATCCTGCAAGGAACTTGGTTAAACATAATCTATGAGTTGCAAATTAACATACAACTGCATCAAGGCATGGAAATTAAATTGCAAATTAAGGATAAAACAATATCACGAGATAAAATCAGCTTAAAGACACAATATTGCACAATAAACAGGTTGTAAGAAGGTAAAAACAGCTCCTTTATTGATCCAAGAGGTGAAACCAATACAAGAGATCACTCATGATCCATGTTCTTCCACCTAGAATTCTAAATTACTCCATAATGTTGAACAGAAAATGCAGAGATCGTTTTTGCAATGAATTCCATGGAATTTTATAGAGAAATGAGAGAGAAAAGAAGGGGAAAATAGACCAAACATGCAAGTCTGAAGCTCATAAATAGAGAAGCATGTGAAAACATGCAAGTAAACACTCTGCTCTACTCCGAATAGATATCCATGCTAAAAATAGGAAGAACCACGCTCAAAAAGTGACTATGCATGTCCAAAAATAGATTTTTACTTAGAAAATAGAAGAATGGTGTCTCTTGCATGCTCCATGCTAATTTTAGTCTCTGTGCATGCCTGAAAGCTCTTCTTGCATGAAAACTTGCTAATCTTAGCCTTTGAATGATAAAAATGGAGTCTTGCTTGCATGATCTTGCCAATTTTAGCCTTTGCATGCTTTGAATTTGCATTTTGAGTATAAAATTAGCTTCTTGAGCATTTCTAAGTTGTTTGGTCAGCAAAGTGTGGTGATCCGTAGAATCTGGCGAAATGAGGGAACAATTCCCTTTGTTTCGTCTAAAGCTGACTTTACTGACTTGTTCCTCTATTCCTCCAATCAGCCGAATAACCAATTTGTTGCAAGAGTCGAACATGGCAGGGTTTCAGGGAAGTGGAGGAACACAAGAACTGTTCCAAGTGTTCCATGCAAGCCTAACTTCACCGATTTGTTCCTTACTTTACCTTTTCCATTCTTGTCGGCTTTTGCGGGGTTTTGGGAAATTGCCGGAACGGTTGAGCTATTATGTGGGTGCCTTGGTCGGCTGATTCGGGGTATCGGAGCATTGCTGCGAATAGTTGAACTGCTCTCGTGGGGGCTTGACTTTGCCGATCGCTTTGCCCTTGTGCAGAGATGGCGGGGTTTCGGGGTATAACGAGAACGAGGAAACAATTACCATTGTTCCCTTTGGACCCAACTTTGCCAATGCAGTGCCCTCTCTTCCCCTTCAATGCTCGCAGGTATGCAGGGAGCATAAGGAATATAGGAACAGTGCCCCAAATGCCATTTAAATCCGACTTTACAAACTTTTACATGCAAATCGGCCTAAACAGTAAAGCAGGGAATAGGAGGAACAATTCCTCCTATTCCCTAAAGTGCCCCAAGTGTCATTTAAATCCAACTTTACCAACTTTTACGTGCAAATCGACCTAAACAGTAAAGCAGGGAGCTGGAGGAACTCATTAACGGTTCCTCTTGTTCCCCCAAAGGCCAATTTTGCCTAGAGTCGCCCAATTTGACCCAAAACTTGACAAAAATTGACCAAGTCTTCTTCACAAAAGGCTCAGTAAGAGGGGAAAGAGTGCTAGAACATGAAGGTTTTGCCCATAACTCTCAAAATTTTAAAATTTCTCACGATGACGACACCATGACACTAAAACTCACTGTCCATGACTATTCAAAACATCAAAAATGGCCTGGGGGTTGATTTTGATAACAGTTACCTTATCTAGCATCCACACATATACCTGCATATGAAATTGAAAGACGGGAGTAATGAATACATCACATTGAGATGTTAAATTTCAGAAGTACAAACTCCAAGCCAAATAGATCGACCATTTTATAGCTTGGTTGCCAGCAAAGATATTTTTCCTTGCTTGTAAGGCTAAGCTAACTTCAACTGGGGTATTTTTGGAAATTTTGATAGCAATGGACATGCACATTTGCATCAATTGGATGTGAAAATGGCATTTATTAACAATTTCTTATAAAAGAAATCTTCATGGAGCTGGCAGAAGGCTACGAGAAGTGAGTCAAAGGGCATATAACATGCATATTTTTAAGGTTTTGTATTGCCTCAAGCAATCCTCAAGCATTGTATCAGTGATTCAACAGATTTCTCCTGACCGAAGGATTCATAGAGTGTGAAATTGATTCCAATATTTACATCAAACACAAAGGTGAGCTGATTAGCAGCTTAGCATTGTGAATAGATGAAACAATTATAATTTATGATAACATGAGCTTGTTAAACTTGTGTACGTCAATTCTCTCGGTAGAGTTTGAGATGACTAATCAGATAAATTGTTATCTAGGGATACAAGTCTCAAGAAACCATCAAGAAATAAGCTGAAAAGAATGATCTTTTTTTGATAAAAGTAAAAGTATTGGCTTACATAAACAGCAGTGATGACCATGCATTACTTTGAGGGGTGCTACAAAACAGATTTCAACTTTGGAAATTTGAACAAATCCACAGAAAAAGCTACCAGAAACAAAGAAACTACTATGATTCTAAATCTTCCAGATGTCAATGTTGCAACGGCCTGTAGGGTATTGGACTTTGGCCAAACATATTAGTGACCGATAACCCAGAGCTATCGGCAGAGATGCTCCCAAGAATCTGCGCAAATGTTTCTTCTGAATCCATGCCAACAGATATGTGGTTTATTCTCTTCGAACTTCCAAGTGGTCAAGGGTTTTCAACCAAGACAGAGAGATATTGTGTATGTTCTAAGGACTTTTGGGAAAGAATTGTGCAGATCCTCCAATAAAAGTAGGCTTGAAACTGTCAAAGGTAATTTGTAATCAATATTGACTCGACGCACAAGTTAATATGCAGTTTATGAGTACTCCCAATAACTCCATAGCAGCTGGAAGGAAACAGGTGTGTCAATTTGGGTACTAGATTACTATGAATACAATTCATTGCTCAAGCAGTTAATGTTTATTCCAATATCTGAGAGTTTACAAGAATACAAAGGATTCTAGCCAGCTGTGACCTCACAAGATATGGTACCAAGTTAACCTTTATACTTCAAATTGCAGGCATTTGTTCCATAGTGTCGTGCAAAATAGTTCTCCTAAAAGTCTAAACATGTCAAAAACAAGGTCAGAACGCAATTTCCACCTGTCCTCTAGCCCAGAAAATAGAAAGTCATATGTGCAGTTCTTTCTCCCTTGAAGCTAAAAACAATAAAAATTGATGAGAGGAGTCTATCCCAAATAATATCAACAAATCCAGGCTTCTTAGCTTTGTCCTCTCTGCCTGAAGAAGATCTAGCTTCAGATCATGTAGTGAGTAGAGTAGAATGTGTAGCTCCTCCAGCTGATCCTGTACAAAATGCTGTGAGATTGAGATTGGCAGTGGATGACATTGCAATTGGAAATGTGCAGGGAATTCGGCATATCGAATCCCACAAAACTAGCCTGAGGACAAGCACTGGATGGCTGTGAAAACTACAACAAAAATTGCACACCGAAAAATTCAAATAAAGAACCACTGTAGAATGATAAGTGTCTTAACAACAGAGCAACAGCCATTGTCATCAATTCACATTAACCTTAAGAGATAGAAAGAGAAAATAAATGTAAGATAGAGGCAGGTAGTGGCTTCCATGCATGAGGATTTCACAGTGAGAGAAATCTAAAAACTGGCAATTAATTGTCGTTTGAAATCTGATAATTTTGTTCTAGCTTGAAATCTGGGAAACAAGTTCTAGCTTGAAATCCAATGTAATAAAGGTCATGGATAGGAAAATATCGTGTGCTGCAGTTATCATGTCTGTCCATAGCATTGACAACAAACACTCTTTGGGATGTCTTGTTGATACGTGAAATGCCTATCGGTGAATAAGGTAAAAAATACACTTGGAGAAATCCACACAGAGCCAAAGATTTACTAAAGATGAGAATGCAGGGATTAATGTTACTAGAAAGTCAGCATAAAAGCCTTCTGGCATTGAAAACAAAAACGCATTCATTGTTGCAAATAATAATCACCTAGAAAGACATAAGGAAAAAGACACGGGCTTCTTCAGAAAATCACTCAAAAGAAAAAAGCACATCAGAGCAGAAGAATGATAGCATGCTATGCTGCCAGCAGAAAGGGCATTTGTGTATAAGCAATTACGGCATCACAATTAGAAAGAGAAATAAGAGAAGGAGAAGGTGCTCCATTGGCATTAACAGATATGTGCTTCATAATGCAATTTTTTCAGCTACAAGACAGTTGTTGAAGGAAATTTATCATAAATTATGCAGGAGGCGTGAATAGATCATACGAGCATTGATGTGATCATCCAGCATCATAGATTGGGATACTGTCACGCATTACAATGGCCAATCTCTTGGCCTTGGAGAAAGATCAAACAGTGCAAGACCTCGACCTTCATTTGCAAATGAAGTTACCCTTGGGAATAAGCCACAATTGTGGCAAGCAAGATATAATTATTAATCTCAAAGAGGTAAGTATTAGAGCAAAGAAGAAATCGGAGCTGGTACATTAGTTGCAAACTGATGCAGACATGATGACATTATGTATGATCTTAACATAAGCCTTTGCATTCTTTCTTACAAGTATTCGTGACCATTAAAGGTTTAGTCTAAGAGCAGATTAGGATACCTTCAAAGAAATATACATATGATAAAGAATGACAGTATACCTAAAAATCATACAGCTTTTTTTTGCATAAACCATGGGATCACGATGCAACATTTAAGTCCATATTTGTCACAGAAGGATGAAAATGCAGCCAGAAAGAATAAAATTATTGTGGAGAGTTTGAGATGTACACTTAAGGTTAAAAAATAGGGACACTGGCATGTCCTGAACAGCATAGCCAGAATAATGTTATACAAGATTATTCCTCATGAAGCTTGGCATAGGAGTAAGCCATCAGAGGTGTGTTTGAGAGTAATGGTTATCTTATCTAGCAGGAATGCAGAAACTTGCATATGGTATTGAAATACAAGAGAATTGAACTCATCGCATTGGATACTAAATTTCATCTGGCATACAGACTCCAAGCCAAAAGGATCAGTTGATTGTTTTAGAACCTGATCGGTATAAAAAGATATATTATCCTTGCTTGTAAGGGTATTATTGGAAATTTTGGTTGCAATAGACATGCACATTTGCATCAATTGGATGTGAATATGGCATTAATTAACATTTGGTTAGACGGAAAAATCTTCATGGAACAGGCAGAAGGCTATGAGTACCTAGTCAAAGGGCATCTAACATGCAGATTATTCAAGTTTTTATATGGCCTCCAGCAATCCTCAAACATAATATCAAGTCTTCAACACGTTTATTCTGGCAGAAAGATTCATAGAGAGTGAGGCTGATTCCGATATTTACATCAAACACAGAGTTAAGTAGATCAGCAGTCTCACCTTGGAAACAGATGCTACAATTAAAATTTGTGATAACATGAGGTGGTTAAACTTGTATATGTCAATTCTCTTGGTAGAGGTTGAGATGACTAATCAGATATTTTATTATCTAGGTATACAAGTCTCAAGAAACAAGCCGAAAAGGATAAAATTGAAAAGTTTTGTTTGAGAAAACATTCAAAACAAGTTAAATGTCGAAATCTAAACATCGACAGCAGTGATGGCCATGTATTACTCTGAGGAGTGCTACAAAACAGATTTCAACTTTGGAAATTTGAGTAAATCCACAGAAATATCTAGGAGAAACAAAGAAACTACTAGGAGTCTAAATCTGCCATATGTCAATATGGCAATGTAGAGTCTTGGTCTTCGGCCAAACATATTAGTGACCGTACTTACAGAGGTATCAGCAGGGGTGCTCCCCAAGAATATGCGCAAGCATTTCTTTTGAATCCATGCCAACCCATATGCGGTCTGTCCTCTCCAAGCTTCCTAGTGCTCAAGGTTTTCAACCAAGAAAGAGAGATATTGAGAATGTTCTCAAGAGTTTTGGTAGAGAATTGTGTAATTGTACAGAACCCCAATAAAAGTAGGCTTGAGACTGTCAAAGGAAAGTTATTTATAAATGAGGGAAGAAGTGGAGAGTATCAAGATGTTTCCATATCAATATGGGTTTCAGAGGATTCATGTAAGCAATGGTGAGTATGAGGTAAGTATTTGTGCATTCTATAATAAGAGTCAGTTTTCAAGTAACCTGGTGAGAAATATTAGGGAGTAGTAAAGAGGATATTTAGGTAATAATTACAATATCACATGAAGTGGAAGCTCAAAACGCACATTGCACCCTGTTGGGTACTGTGATGCAGATCAGATATGTAATCACAATGAGTGCAAATTGTCAAATATATATTTTCCACTCAGGTTTTTGACAGTCTTCATGAGCTACAATTTTTTCATTATGTTTGGCCATGTTATGTCGCATTAGTTATGAATGCATGATGGACCAGCCCTACTTCTATTGTAGAAGCAATGTCATTGTTATCCCCAAGTTTGAACTTTGATCTCTCTATTTATCTATATATGCACAAATCGATAGATAAACAGATAGAAAGAAAGAATATGTTATAGCAGAAGATTATTAGATCTTTTCTTTCTGTTTGTAATTTTCATTAGATTCTCCACGGCGACCCTACAACCTGTTGAATTGAAGTAAAAAAACACCTGGGAAGATCTGTTAGTCTATTTGCAGCAGAGGGATTGATCTTGAGAATGAAGTAGTGATTATGGTTAGTGTATTTTTGGGTAGGCACTCTACATGATCTCACTAGAATTTACAGCAGAAGTAAATCATCTTATGTACTTGAAGTTCAAAGGAAACACTGGCCAGATGTATCCAAGTATTACTCTCTAATGCTGGTTATGTACATTACTTCAATGGTTTTCAGACGATGTGTCTTCATTATGCCTGATGGTTGACCTGGCTATTTTTTCATCTCCTACCGGGATAGCATAACTCTATACATTATTCATTGCAACTGGAAAAGTGCTCTAGAGTGTTTGCCCCAAAAACAGAAATGTTCTACGAAAAAATTGAAATACAGAAAAAGATCTTGCAAGTAGACAAGTAACAATCTACTATGGCAATAGATGAATGAAATACACAACAAATCGAAGTAACAATGATAGCTCTGCACCGTGCACTATGATGTTCATCAGACTCTCTGTTTTTTTAATGTATATTGCTTATAAAGTTTCACAAACTAAGCCCAAGGTGGGCACAAATTTAAGACTATTATTTAAGGCAATGATAAACACAACTAACCAAAATGATTAGACAAAAACAATGCATAACAATTACTGTCCAGATTATCAGTGAAGGTCTAGCCTAAAAATCGATAGTTATCAACAAATAAAATCAAGGCCTAAAAAATATCACAAAGTTTTGTAATCAAAATTAGAAAAACTTCGGCAAAGATTGTTTCTTTTAAAACATTATGGATTGAGGAGGCTTTAAGTCTCTACCCTCAACATAGATCGGGGAAGAAGTTCAAACTCTTTTGAAAGCAGAAGGTGCGAGTGGTGAAATTAAGAGTAAAACAACTCATCCCAGATACCTTTGAAATAATGAATTGATGCAACGGTGGGCCGACCCTTATAATAGGAACCCCATGTGGTCTTGTATTACACATTTATTCATATGGTAAGTTACAGAATGACATTCAGACAAGAGATGAGATGGGTGACCTCAGAAGGAGTATTGTAATGTATCATTGAAATTCTCACTACCCCCTCACTCACATTGTTGTGGAATAGAAGGTCAGACGAACATAAAGCTGAGATAAGTCTGTAGGAATACATATGTCCATTCCTAATTGCAAACCCCATTTTGTAAAGAGCTTGAGAGATGTCAGATGATTTCTTACTCTTGTGGACAAAAGAGATGGTGGGTACCCTGCATTCTTCATCTGCAATAGGAGGTCCTACGATTCGGACATCTGATCTTGATCTAAGATAGTTGATCAGTGCACTTTGCAAGGGGGCTTCCAACAATTTAACTGTCCGGAATGCAGCCTCAACTAAATCTCTATCAAACAGACAAGAATCCCCAACTTTCATGGTAGAAATAGACTTTTCAACACTTTTTACCAAGTGAACCTGTTGTAAGGCACCCATACTCAAGGCCCATTCCTCTTCCTGTGCCAGAGATTGTAGATACTGTTGAATGGCTAGAATACCTGCACAACCCTCATGATTAAGGCATCCAAGTTCAAATTTTCCATTGAAACTGTGACTCGGAATGAAATAGAAATTGGGCATCTCATCCTTGATTTCATTGAAGGCATCATGGGTTCCAAAGAGAACAGCCATGTGAGGCCCACAGACCTTGTATGTGCTAAAAACATACCAATCTACGCCCCACTTTGCTACATCAATTGCTCTATGTGGGGCGAAGGAGACACCATCCACAATCACTCTGGCTCTCTTGGATCCCATTTTCTCTCCCTTACAAACTCCACCATCGTTTCCAAATCAAGGATTTCTCCCAGAATGTTGGAGACATGTGCAACTGCTATGATTTTTGTCCTTGTGGATAAGAGCTTGCCTAGAGATTCCAAGGTTGAGCTGAAATCTTCATTCACCGTCCAAAATTTGAGCTTAAGCCCTCTCTTCTCTGCCAATTTAATCCATGGACTAGCATTTGCTTCATGATTGGCCTGATGAACAATCACTTCATCTCCTTCCTCAACAACATTCAAGTAACAGTGCATCAAAGTTTCCAAAAGCTGAGAAGATGAAGCTCCAAGTGCAACCTCTCCAACCTCACCACCATTCACAAAGGTCTTCATGAACTTATGAGCAGAATCTACCACCTCCTTTGCTCTCATGGAAAGCTCATATCCTGCCCCAAGTTGAACATACATAGACCTCATATAATTAGCCATGGAATCTATCACCACATTAGGACACTGGCTACCCCCTGCATTTTCCATGAAAATTGGGAGGCTTTGAATTTTGTCTTCATCAAAATAGGAGAAGTGCTTCCTAAGCCTGTTATAAACTGCATCCACTTGGGTGTTGCCAGAGGCCGCATGTGCCTTGCTCATTTTTATAGAGAAAGCTGCCTGAAGCCTTGGAAGACCTATAAACACAGATGGATGATTCGTTAACTATATAACCATAGAATATCACAGGTAAATAGAATTGAAAAATGTAAAAAATTAGGCAAGCGAATCAAACACATGCAGAAGAAAAAAGAAAAACAGATTGGGAGAGGCATGAACTGGAGCAGAACATTGAGCGTAGAGTTAATGGATTTCTTAATGGCACAGGGTTGGAACGGGTATTACGATTTTTCTTTCCCTTTAGTAAAATCGTGGGTTCTCAATCTCGATCTCATCAACAACTGTTTTGATCAGGGCCATGTTTTCCCCTCGGGCCTCACACATTCTTATCAAGAAAGGTCGTCGTACGTTGCTTAACGGAGACACCTCAAGCTTAACGGAGACACCTCAAGCTGAGTGTTGGGGTTTGCATGTCCGGATAGACACTTCACACATCGATTGTTTGGTCCCATAGACTGTTACGTAAAATCCTTCATTCAATCATTGATGTCATATAACATTCATTTTGTTTTTCTTGAATTTAAGATGCTCCATTAATTTTAAAATCATTCATTCAGTGATGTCACATAACATTTATTTTGTTTTTCTTGCATTTAAGATGCTCCATTAATTTTAAAATCGTTGATGTCATTTAAGATGGTCCATTTATTTTTTTAAATTAAGAACGTAAAGGGTTGAGTCAAAGAAGTCATTTCAGAATAAAACATGTAACTAGCAGTTGTTCCTCCGCATGGAGCAAGGGTATGTCGTTATTAGAGCAATAACAGTCACCGCAAGAGTGGGCAATCAAATATTTTAATTGTGCAAGTAAATAATAGGATGAGTATCCATCGCGACAAGAGGGAAGCAACCACATGAAAGCAATCTAAAACAAATGCAAGTAGTGCAATAGGTGCGAAGATTGTCCATTGGTAAAGGGAACAAGCAAAAACATTGGAACTATGTGCAATTAAACACCCATAGTGAGAAAAGATTTAGAACCGAGTGTTGATCTAGAAAAGTCGTTCGCTAGCGGTGAACACCGAGACTGCAAGCCACCGACAACTCGACGATTGATAGAGGGCTTAGGACCTCGAGATGCATATATGGATTAAGGTATAGGCGCAGAGAAATAGATCTGTGAGAAATAAGATAGATCTGCAAGATGAAACATATAAGATTAGATAACGATATGCGGGGGTTTCCCAGACAAGTGTCGGTTCCAAGAGGATTTTAACTCCCTTGGAGGATGTCAACCCTCGTGTCAGACAAGATAATAACAGATTATGAATAGTAGTAATGGAATATAAAACGAAAAGTAACTAAAATAACGAGGGAACTTAGCTTGTGCTCTGTTATGGAGATGAACCGGGCATCAAGATGGCAAGATAATGAACCATGGAAAAAGTTTCTTCTTTAAACTGGCAGAACTTAATTAAGTTCTTCCTTCTCTTCTCTAGGCCTAGGTATCTCCAGGTCTTCGGTCCTTTTCTAAGTCTTCCGTCTAGGGTCCTTGAAATATGGGGAAAAACCCATATTTATAGATTGGATGTGAGGTTAAACTACAGGTTAAATGATACCCAGGGTTGAGTAAAGTAACTGAGTTAGGGATATGATGTGATCATGTGGGGACCACGACTTGAATTATTAAATGGAGTGGGGAGCATGATTAACATGGTAGGTGAGATAAAGATTCCATTTTAAAAGAAGGTGTCGGATGGGTGTATTAATACCCATGAATTAAATAATTTGTGAAGGATGAGGATATGTCAAAAGTTGAATTATCAAATGGGTCTACATGGAGCCCATTTGATAATTAATCAAATAATGTGAGCAAATAAATAAGATTTAATTTAATTTAAGAGAAAGAGATGCGAGAATGAAAATTGGATGAATGTGAGATGACGACGCATTTTGGGCGCTATACCAAAAATAGATGTCTACATTTGCTCTCTTTTTGTTGAGTGGTTTACGATAAAGCAAGCCATGAGACAAAAACAAAAAAGGTTAAATGAAAGATGTGTCCGAGGATAGATGAAGATATGACCAAAGGCAAGATGCCCTAAGCAAAAAAGTATCGCAATAAATAAAAAATATGGTGGTGGCTCCAATATCACATCGGTAGAGGACAATTGTGGTCTCAACGGAGACAAACAACAACATTCTACTGGACCAAAGTGAGTGGGTGAAGACCACTGCAGTATGGATGTAAACCAAGATGACCAATGGGTCATAGGAAAACATCAAAATATGTGCAACTGAATGTGAAAGATGTGCGCAATCCTTTGTTTGTGAGGAATCGTGCAAAAAAATCATGTGTCCACAAAAGGGACATGGATGAAGATAATGATGCCCCAACACAAGGGCACGAGAAGGACACAAGGTGAGTTATATGCGTTGACAAGTACAAAGATGAAAAGGTATCCCAACATAAGCCATAGATAGAATAATCATAAATGTGGACAAGATGAGCAAATAGGATAGAAAGGTGAGATAAAATGCCCTAAAAGGGTAATAAATATGATGACAATCATGTTTTATAGGAAAGATGCATAAGTGTTAGCAAATTAGAAGGTGAAGAAGACAAAAAGTCTTATTTCTTTGGTAAGTGTGATAGAGATACTTTTGCGACAAAACAAAAGCAGAAAAAATATTCAAGGAAGAGAACAAGATTAGATAGGTGATGTTCGTTATGGTATCTTCCAAGACAAAAATTTCAAAAGAAGATGGGAAGATATTCTTAGAAATGGATATGATGATGTCCCTGCGAGAGGAATGACGAAGATAAAAGATGTGACAGGGTTCTCAAAAAGAGAAGAGGTCAATGTTGCAAAGAGAAGAACAAGAACGGTAATGAAAGGGATAGATGGCGATACATAAACGGAGAAACATTGGCATTGACTATGAATGTCAGATGTAAGGGATGTTGAGAAAGAGAAAAGGGAATAGATAGGAGGATTGGTTGATTATGAGAAGAGCAAGAAAATTTGAATATGAAGGTGATAAAGGTATGGAATAAATGGATGGAGACGAAGGAGGATAAAATAAAGAGTGAAAGGGGAGGAAGAAGATAACAAAGAAGGATTATAGAGAAAGGGGGAAATGAAGGACAAACAAAGAGAAGACAAGAAAAGAATAAAGCAGAGGATGAAATTATGAAAAAGGGAGAGTTATTCAAGACGAAAGGCATGATGAAGGATGGAGCAGAGGAAAACAGAGAGGTAATGGAAAACGAAAGAGATGATAGAGCAAAGAAAATTGAAGGAAACAGATCATAGTGAGGAAATCCAAGGCAAAGAATATGGAACTGACCACATGGAAATGCATGTGGATGATGAGATGATAAAGGAAATGGGATAATGTTGAAGAGTCAAGTTTTGATGGGGAAGTAAGGAGGAAGTGCGAGGTAAAACGAGGAGGACGATAAAGAGGAAGTGAAATAAGATGAGGATAAGAAAGGAGGAGAAGACAACAAAGAAAATTATGTAGACGGAAGGGAACCAAGAATGAAGATATTTGGTAAAGAGTGAGAAGCATAAGGAACGTAAAGAGAAACTTGAGGGAAGGAATGACATCAATGGAAAAGAAACAGAGATGCATGAGATGAGGATATGTTGATGACGAGAAAATAGAGAGAAGGTGTATGATGAAGACAATGAAGAAATTGGCAAGGAAGAATGGCAGATAGAGAGGTGGCGAGGAAAAAGAAAGGATGGGATAGGAGAGGCAATGCCAGTGAATAGATGTTAGGAGAAATCCACCGATAATGATCAGTAGGAAAAGATGAAACAAAATATAAGACAAGGGAGAAAGTAAATGAAGAACGGGAGGGGGAATGCCAATGAAGGGACGTTAGGAGAAGTCCTCCGATAATGATCAGAGGACACTAGAGGAAGGAAGGAATGAAGATAGAATGGAGGAGGTCAAAGAAAATGATTTAGGCTATGAGAATGGGGATGAGTGATTTTTAGGAGAAGTCCACCGATAATTACTAGCGCGGAAATGGAAGATGATGATGAAAGAATGTTAGAGAGAGACCAATGACAATGATGGGTAAATATGGGGGTAGATATGTGGGAGAACTCTAGAAGACAGAGTGGAAAGAGTAAAGAAAGGAGGGATAATGATGTGTAGGAAGATGAAGACGAGGAGAGGATGTAGTGGATGAGAATGAATGAGAGAGAAATGAAGAAACAAGACATGAAATGAACGGAGAAGCAACGGTTAAGTAAGATTACCCAAAGTGATGAGATGATGGAGATGAAAAAGGGACCAGTAAGAAGTGGTGTTTGCGTGAATGGAAGAGGAGGTGAGAGGATGTGATGATGGGGAATGACGAGAAAATGTAGATGGAGAGAATGTGGGGTAGTGGGGGAGTGCAGGATGACAAATCATGCTTAAGAGGGACTCTTAAGTAAGATCGCCATGCCGCAGGAGGATTTAAGTAAGATCACCAAACCGGCAGTGACGATATGGAAGGAGAAAGACAACATTGTATTGGATGCAGGTGTGGAAGGGTTGGTTGGAATGGATGAGTACGATGAGAGGCGAAGATAGAAGAGGAAGAGATGATGGGAGATGGAAGGATCAGACGGCCAACCATTCTTAAGAGAAACTCTTAAGTAAGATTTCCCTGCGATAGAGATGGTTAAGTAGGATCGCCAAACCGAAGAAGAAGAAGAATGATGAAAATACTGAGCAGTGTATACCAAAATGGAACAAGAGATGAAAGGAGGTGATATTAAAGTGATAACAAGGAAACAGAGGAGTGTGACATGAATGGATGGAGGAACATATGCAACGTAGATGGAGAGTGTAAGGGTAATCCTTAACTGGGATGCCCATGTGGTGGTGGTGGTGATGCAAGAGTGTTAAGCGGAAAAGGAGGAGTGGAAAGATGTTTGTGGTGGTGATTGTCATTTGTTGAAAGAGGAAATGGTGGAGAAGCTTCTATAGCGGGAGGATCCAAGGAAGAAGATATACCTTAACTAAGGTTCTCTAGCTATATGGATGGTTAAGCAAGATTGTCAAACTGAAAGTGGAAGAATAAAAGAGAAACTCAAGAGGAAAGACAAGTAAGATATATGGCATCATGCAAGGGGATAGAAAGGTGAGAAGGATGATGTGGAGACAAATGGTGATGAGTGGACATGGAGAGCGAGGAGCAATGGATCAAAGACAGTGTTGAACATGTTGAGAGATAAGGAGTTGCAGGATAACGAACTTTCCTTGAGAAAGACCCTCAAGTAGGATTCACAAACTGCAATGATGGCGATCAAGTAGAATTCACAAACCGAAAAGTATATTTACAAACACATTCATAGAGATGATGGATAGATATAAAATTCATAGTGTGAAATTTGATGTGATTTTTATAAAAAGATGATTTGGGTGAGATGAATGGAATATAGTTGTAGCAAGGGTATACTAGGAAACTATGTTTCAAACTGGATTGGAGATAAACAAGAAAGGGTTACCACTCAAGGCATTGCACTTATAGCCAATAGTAGGTGTTAATACATAACCAACGATAGTTAGTTATACCAAAAGATCATGAGGGAAATATGGATGAAATATGCTCGTAATCCTAATGTTGACATGACAAAGGGATCGAAGATGTGACTTGTACATGGGAAGAGGGATCTCCAAAGGTGGTGTTCCTTAATTCTATGCCCCAGCTCTGGGAAAGGGAAAGAAAAATAGCAGAAAGCTGATCAATGCGGGAAGCTTTCGGAAAATGTTGATAAAAGAAGGTTGATCAATGTGGAAAACCTTCCAGATGCCATAATAACAAAGTAGCCATCCTTCGAGGGTATGGTCTACTTTATACATAATATGGATGGCAAGAATAATATGATAGTCGTCCTTCAAGGGATCGGTCTATTTCTTTTGATTTTGCTTGGATTTTGATTTATATACTTTTTTTTTGTTCTTTTGTATTTTGTATGCACAATTGTCCTTCGAGGGATCAGTCTGTTTTTATAACTTTGATTGTCTTTTACATACTTGAGTTTGAGCTTCACATGGGGGAGAGTTGGGAATAGCTAAGTAAACCACTTAAGATGGGATAAGAAATGTACAAGAGACACCCTGGACCTTTCACATGGCTACAATAGGAGAATGAGAAGGTAATGGATGTAATGGTTACGGGATCACATCAAAGTAGTGAAGTCGGATCACATAAGTCGATTATTATAATGATAAATGGAAGGGGCTAAAGATGGCGAGAACAATCTAAGGATGTAACTAAGTTCTCATTGGTAAATATGCTAATAGTAGATTGGTTGCAAGTGCAATGCATTAAGAGGATCTGTTTCTGGTTTACCACCACGAGAGGGAAGATAGTGTAGTTGCAATAAGATGAGATGATAGCTAAGTAGGAAATGAAAACTATATCCTGAAGAAAACGAACATATGACAAACAATGGTGGATTTAGATGAAAACAAATGATGCCCTACAAGAAACATAAACATAGAAGGAAAATCATGGCCTCAATAGAGGGCTTGATGAAATAAACGGTGTCCCAAAAGGGACACACATATAACCACAATGGTGGACCTCGAGAAAAATGGATCCCTCAATTGAGAGACAAACATGGCCTCAAAGGAGGGCTTCAATGAAAAATATGATACCCCCAAAAGGAGCATAAACATAAAAGAACAAATATGGCCTCAAAGGAGGACTTATGAAATAAACAGTGTCCCAAAAGAGACACAAATATAGCCACAATGGTGGAATTTGAAATAGATGGTGCCCCAGAAGAGACACAAATATGGCCACAATGGTGGACTTCGAGAAAATGGTCCCTCAATGGAAGGACGAACATGGCCTCAAAGGAGGACTTAGAATGAGATGAGAATTTGGATATAATTAATTTAGATTGGATGGATGTGAAGGAGGTAGATAAAACAATGTCAAAGAGCAAAGTCCCCTAGTAACAAAGGGGTTGTACAGATGAGATGCTCAAGGGCAAGGGAAGGTTGTTCCCCCAATAAGTTAAATGTGAAGGAGTTAAAGGATGTCAAAAGAGTTTAGATGAGATTGTTTTAGATTTGGATGGGATAAACGATTGGAGACCACAAGTATGTTTAGTAAGATAAGCGGCATTGATGAACAATGGAGGACATTCCTTAGGAGGAATGACATGGGTTGGATGGATATTAAGGGATGATGTGGATGGAGGGATCATGGGAGATCGACAGATGGGATATGGATTGGATTCAAGGTAGATGGAGAAGGAACTTTCCCTTGAATGAGGAAATCATCTTTCTCAATAAGGTTGTGGACGATTGACCAAAAGGCCTTACAATGTTTGATGTCATGACCTGGGGTACGATGATAAGCACAACTGCAATTAGGATTGAACCATGATGGCTTGGGACCATAGGGATTAAAGGATTTAATAGGAGGAAGTTTGATGGCATATGTTCGAGTTAAATGTCGAAAGATATCTGCGTATGACCCCATTGAAGTGTCATGGGGAAGGTAACTCTTGTGGGTTTTGATAGGATGTCTCACTTGGAGTTAGGAGAAAACGTAGATGTAGATTGGATGTGTGAATTTCGTGTTTTGGAGGACAAATAAAATTTGGTTGAAGGATGGTATTGTTTGGATGTGGATTGATTATTGCAAGATGTCGTAGATGGAAAACTGATCCTAACATGGATGTTGTGGCATTAGATTGTTGAGAAGAGGGAAAATCGAATGTTTCCAAGGAGGCGTAGGGGACTGTCGGGGATGTTTTCCCAGCCTTAGACTTCAACCGAGAATATTTACCTCTAGTAGGGATGACAATAATTTCAACCGGAGGATCTAATAGCGGTGGTGTGGTTATCAATGGAGAAACTGTTCTAAAACAAGATGAAGATGTTAATGAAGAGATAGGTGTTTGTATGATGTGATTAATGATATCTATGTGAGACATGGATTGTTTCGGTTTTGGCATGGAAAGAGATGATTTTGTAGAGGGAGAAGGTAAAGCATCTTTATTTGATTTAGGTGGATGTGTTGGTACAAAGAGGTGATTCAAGAGGTATATTTGATAGGGTTACAGATCGAGAGGATTGGGTTGGTGTGATAGAAGGATTAGGTAAAGAATATTGGGGTAGACTGGGTGATGTGGCCACGGGCAAGGTTGTCAAGGTAGAGATAGGTGGACTTGTTGATATGATAGGTATAGGGGTCGTTGGGATAGATAAAGATGTAGGCACTTTTGGAATATGTGGAGATGTGAGTGATGTGATAACCGATGGAGTAGACCTTATGGGTATGGGTAATGCAACAAATGCAAGAGCATTTTTAGGCATAGAAGTAGAAGGGACTGGTTGTTTCATTGAGACAGATATGGGTGAAGAAATAGATGGGAGAGATGTAGGGATATGTGTGGATACGAGTGGGGCTGAAATAAGTGTTGAAGATGAATCTAATGTGGTAGATTGAGGTATGTTTGAAGTGGCGGAAATGGATGATATAGTTGAATTTGATGTGGATGTGGCAAGGATAGGAGAAGGTACAAGTTCAACATAAGTAGTGAAAGTTGATGTAGGTGTGATAGGTTCTAAATAAGGGATGGGAATAATGTCCATTGTGGGAACATGCAAAGTTGGTGACAAGATGGGATCTTGATTGACAGTGTCAACCATACAAGTGTTTGATAGTTGAGATGTAAAGGGGGTGACATGATTCATTGGTGGTTGATTAGTTTGTGCAGTGGAGGTATCAATTTGGATATCCCCTTGATTTACAAGTTGTTGGACACGATCTTTGAAGGAACGACATCTCTCAATGTCATGACCTTTGACTCGATGATATTTACAAAAGTGGGCTTCATGATACCAAATAGGCTTGGCTTGCGAGTTGTCCATGGGTCGTATGGGAGGAAGTTGGATAGAGTTTACACTCATCAACTTATCAAATATAGAACTGTATGATTCTCCTAAAGGAGTGTAGTTGGTTGTTGATTGAGGAGATTGTTGTTGAGACCATGTGCTTGGTGTAGATGGGGATGAGGGTTCAATGACCACAGTGTTGGCTGCTTTATGTGTGAATGGTTTGGTGGATTCAAATTTTGATTTAATTAAACTTAGTTTAAGATGACCCTGCTCAATGGCATGGGTTTCAAGCTTGTGAGCCATTGTGAAAGCTTCATCAAAGGTTTGAAATGATTGGATCTGCAAAGTGGATGATATATGTTTGGCACATGAACACGAGAATAAGTCGATGAGTTCGGTTTGTGGGATAGTGAAGGATAGTTGGTTTATAACATCATGCCATCGTGCGATGAAGTCGGCGATGGGCTCGTCTTCATACTGTCGAATGGTATATAGATCAACGATAGTGGTCTTGCGTGTGATATTGATAGAAAAGTGTTCTAAGAACAACTATGCAAGTTGAGTGAAAGAGAATAAGGAATGTCATGGGATACTATTATACCAGTCCAGCCTAGGACCAGACAAAGACATGGGGAAAGTGCGAAGAAGTAAATCATGATCATGCACAATAAGACAACATGCGTGTTTAAATGCAAGGAGATGTTGTTGGGGATCTTATTTATTATTGAACTTATTAAATGTAGGAAGTTTCCAATGAGGGGATAGGGTTTAATTGGAACCGACGGATGAATCGGTTCGTTACAAATTTGTTCATAGGATAAGGTGTTCTTGGGTGGTACGGTAAGGGTTTCTAAACTGGCTAACCAATTCATTAAGGCGTGAATTGAATTAGTCGAGGTATTGTAAGGTTGAGATTGGATCGGCTGTGTGGTTTGAAAGGTAGTTTGATAAGGTGAATAATGTGTTTGTGGGTGTGTGGGTGTTTGGTGAAGCGTCTGATAAAGCGGTTGATAAGTTTGTGGATAGGATGTTTGCGGAATGGTTTGATAAGACAATTGATTAATTTACGGATATGTGGGTGTTTGGGGAGCTGCTTGGCAAAGACTAACATGTGTCATAGGTTGGGATTGCTGCATAGGTTGGTGTTGAGAAATAGGGGCATGACGATAAGCGGGAATATGTGTGTTAAGAGTTTGAGACGGCTGGACAGGCCTATTAATGGAATTGTCAAATGGAATGTGGGTGGAATGCGACTTGTTGTCCAATTTTGGAGATTGGGAGGATTGAGATATTATAGGAGATTTCGGAGTAAGAAGTCATACATGGGGTTAGGAAGATATTTGAGTGTACCTAGAGGAGCAGGAGATGGTGGTGTGACTGGTTAATGAAAACTAGCTTGACGGGGGATAGGAGGGTTGGTGTCAAGGTGGGGAGAATTTTTGTATGACATGGTTCTCCGAGGTGAGACCAGGAGACTAGAGATTGAGTGGACCGAAGGCATGGTTTTGAGTTTAGCATCTTGTTGAGTGAGATAATCGGAAGAAGTAACATCCTGGGATAAAGCAGATTGTTTGTTTGTCTCGATTTGGGAGAGAGCAACAATAGGTGTGAAATAGAGAAACATCTATTTGTGTATATTGTTGACAAACAAATCAAGCAGAATTTTTTTAACATCATGATTAATTTAGAGGATGTGAAACGAGAACATAAAAGTAGGTAATGAAGGTGTCTAAAGGAATCTAAGGCTGGTTTCAGTAGCTATGGATTGGGAGATGTCCGAGATGGTTTCTGTTGGGTGTTCAGTTCCAATTAGTTAACCAGGTGAGAGGAATGTTTGGATGTGTTAATTATGTTTGTGCAGTCTTAAGCAAGTGTGTGATAAGTGAAATGTAGAGAGTTAAATTCTTTACTTAAGCTATGTGATCAGGCATGATGTAGAAGGTTCATTTTAGACCAAAATGAAATGTGACGTTTGATGTATACAAACACTCAAAAAAGGGAAAGTGCGATGCAAAAAAGAGAAAATAGAGAAAACAAGAAAAACCTGGAGAATCACTTTTCCTGGTTATTTAAGTGTGTGTGATAGTGATGTATTTTGAAAGTGCAGTCAGTGGCTTGGAACGCCTAGGTACCCTAAAATGGCACCGTTTAGAGTTGCAGATGACGCTAGCAAAAATGAGTGTTTTTTTACAAAATGGTCTTTGACAACGTGATTTAATGGTTGCAAGGTCGTGGAGGTCACCTGCAAAAGCAAATAAATCGATTAGTGAGAGATACAAAAAATGTCCAACGTAGAACAAGAATGAATTTAATCAATAATATACAATAAGCTACCCAAGCTAACTGATATACAAGAGAAGAATATATACAAAATTAATCAAGTAAACGATGAAATGAGTTATATAAATACGAGACAAATAGAGCGAATAAAACTAATGAAACAAATTACAAGATAAAATAATGAGATCACTGGTTAGACGTATGAAAACAAAAAAAAAATCAAAATAACAAAATCAATAAATCAATCAATCAATCAATAGATAGATAAGAAATGAAGGAAGACACAACAAAATAATAAATGACAATCTCGAATGACTGGTAGGGGAACCAAGGAATGATGAGGGGACAAGAAGGGACGTGATTGGAGAGGGAATTGACATGGGATGGTGTGGATGGAAAGGGAGGTGGGGGCAATGAGAGGTATGAAGATAAGCTGAGGAGGTGAGTGAGGTGTCGGTGGTCAGACTGCACATGGACGTGGCTTTCACATGTACAATGACATAATGAGAACCAACAAAGATCTAAATGAGAAATTTATAATTGGCTATGATTCTATGAGCTCTGTTTATAAATACAGTGGAAAAGATTGTAAAGCAATTGCTTAAAAAGGAGACTGTACAGACATGAAATTACACTTCAATACTAAAAGACATTGTTAATAACAGACATTCTTTATAATTGTGTTCTAAAAAAATGGAAACCAAGTGTGATAAAGGGGTTGCACAGTCACTATCAAGAAAGCTTGCGTGAAGTGGAAACTAAGTTGGAGACAATGGGGTAGAGGGACATGACAATCACTGCACACAAAGCTTGCATGAATTAAACTGATAAGAACTTACAGGAGATTGTATTAGCTTGGATCTTACCAAACTTGCAGAAGGAATTGCGAAGTCATCTGGTCTTCTATTGCCATTAGTTTATCGTTTAGCAGTGGATTCTGATCGTTTGTTGTATGATTAGTGCAAAGAATTAGATGTATGATCCTTTCCCTGATTTGGATGGCTTTGAACATATAAGAAATTTACATGAGGAATTCTTTCTTCAGCTAGAATCGCTAATGTATTTATCAAGCCAGATGAAGCTTCAATCAAGAATTTATAAAGTTGGCCACAAGTAGTTCGTCTCAGGATTATGTAGAGACCTCATAGTAGATTTAGAATTGATTAGCTTTGAGGAAAACAAGCATTGTTACCGTCCTAAGCAAACATACTTCATATTCTAATCATTACATATATCGTCTTGGCTCATCACCATGTGTAGAAGGCAGGAAGCGCAGTGGAGAGTGGAGGAAGTACGAAGCAAGATCTTACTTGATGCAAAGTGTGGGTGGCGAGAGTCCCGTGTGTGGATTACTCGTTGTAGAGTGTAGGGAGATACATATTCCTTGCAAATGTAAATATTTAGACCAAACCGGGGTCCTTGCGAAAAGAAAACGTGAAGATATGAGGGGTCGAGGTATCTATGCGATAAGTAAGGGTGTGGCCGAGTATGGGCTATGTGGAGTTGGGGATAAGAGAGTCGGGGGTGAAGGATACAAGTGAGGTGAAAGGTAGCTCGTGAGGGAGAGGAGATGGGAGACACTGAGTTAATGTGGGAAGAATCTCGATCTGCATGGGAGGCAAGGATTAGAAGGTGGAGTGGAGGACTCGGTGGGGATTCGTGGGGAGAGAGTGGAGAAAGGTAGATGGTGGAAGAAGTCAGTTGGGGAGATGGCTGAGTATGTTAGAGGGAGTCGTGGAATAATAGGAATGACTCAGCCGAGGGAGAGGTGTGTGGGGGTGGTAGCTCAGTGGAGTGGAAAGGAAATGGGAGCTCGGGCAGAGGATAAGTCCAATGGGAGCTCACGAGTTGGAGGAAATACGCGGGAGTCGGGTTATAAACTCGGTGTCGATTGGGTTAAGTAGAAGGGAGATGAATGGAAGGGAGTCGGCGGGTAGATAGGTAGGGAGATCCATGAGGGAAGCAAATAGATAAGTAAGAAGCTTAATTTAGGATAATAAAAAAAAATTAATTTTTTTAAATAAATAAATATAAATGTAAACTTAAGATCTTAGATATATAAGATCAAAATAGAATAACAATAAAAGATTATATATCGTGTTTAATGTAAAATAAGACCTATATATACATCATGTTTACTGTAAACACAAGTCGAAAAACGTGATTTTGTTGAAAGAAAAATATATATTAATTGTAAGGTTAAGACTGAGAGTAGAAGCAAACAATAAATAAATAAAAAATAAGATCAATTTCCAAATTTATTTATTCCCCCATGCGGGTAAATGTTAAAAGAAAGAGCATGTACCTCTTGGTGATTTTAGTGAATGACCGTACTAACCTAAAATCAAAAATACTAAGATATTACAAACAAGCAAGTTAGAAAAGATGAATAAAATAACAAACAAAATGACCAGATCTAGGATCTGGTCCCACCGGGCGTGCCAAATGTTGATCTGGAAAACTCGTTCTCGCACGGGTGAACACCGAGACTGCAAGCCACCAACAACTCGAATGATAGAGGGCTTAGGACCTCAGATGCAGATATGGATTCTAGATACGGGTGCAGAGAAAATAGATCTGTGAGAAATAAGATAGATCTGCAAGATGGAAATAGATAAGATTAGATAACGATATGCGGGGTTTCCCAGACAATGTCAGTTCCAAGAGGATTTTAACTCCCTTGGAGGATGTCAACCCCGTGTCAGACAAGATAATAACAGATTATGAACAGTAGTAATGGAATATAAAATGAAAAGTAACTAAAATAACGAGGGAACTTAGCTTGTGCTCTGTTATGGAGATGAATTGGGCATCAAGATGGCAAGATAATGAACCATGGCAAAGGTTTCTTCTTTAAACTGGCAGAACTTAATTAAGCTCTTCCTTCTCTTCTCTAGGCCTAGGTATCTCCAGGTCTTCGGTCCTTTTCTAAGTCTTCTATCCAAGGTCCTTGAAATATGGGGAAAAACCCATATTTATAGATTGGATGTGAGGTTAAAGTATAAGTTAAATGATACCTGTGGTTGAGTAAAGTAACCTGAGTTAGGGATATGATGTGATCATGTGGGGACCATGGCTTGAATTATTAAATGGAGTGGAATTATTAAATGGAGTGGGGAGCATGATTGACATGGTGGGTGAGATAAAGATTCCATTTTAAAAAGAAGGTGTCGGATGGGTGTATTAATACCCATGAATTAAATAATTTGTGAAGGATGGGGATATGCCAAAAGTTGAATTATCAAATGGGTCTACATGGAGCCCATTTGATAATTAATCAAATAATGTGAGCAAATAAATAATATTTTATTTAATTTAAGAGAAAGAGATGCGAGAATGGAAATTGGATGAATGTGAGATGATGAAGGGGCACTATACCAAAAATAGGTGTCTGAGAGCATGTCGAAAAGTCGCAGTAGTAAATAGTTACGATGTAATGATACTGAGGTTATGAGTGTGTGTTTACATATGAATGGGTTATATAATGTAGTGGTAACGGTATATAGAATTGTACATATGTCTATTTGGGTTGTTAGAATGTGGGCAGTTTCTTCTAGTTTCTTTGTGGGGAGCTAAAAGTGAGGAGGTCGTCTTCATCAATGACGTTGTTACTTTGCCCTGTGTATTAACAGAGTCACATAAGTATTTATACTATATTATAGGGTAAGCATGCAAATACAATGTATTACACTAAAGAGAGGTGTGGAATAATGGAAATAAGTAACAAATTGAAATGGTGTGGGACTTGTTTGTAATATTAATACAAGTGAGGAAAAAATAAACATAAGGTTAGTTTTATATTGTTTGTATGGTTAACCATTTGCATGCACCACTCAGCATTAATATGCCTTTGTATTTAGATCTCAATTTTTAGGTGGGTGCGGATTTTACCGGATGGAATGTTGTACTAGCAAAAACTGCGAATTATGTGAAAATCGCAAAAATAGCGAAATCTGCGAAAAATGTGAAAAAGGAAAAAAGCTTGTTTTTTCAAAAATAACAAAGGTTGTGGCAAGAGATGGGTTTCCTGCACTAGGTGCCGGGGTCCTCACTGGTGCGAACAAGAACCCAATGGGAAATGGTCGAGAGGCAAAGACTGTAGATCAACCCGTGAACTTGAAGTGGAAAAGGTTGTGCTTGAATTGATAGGATAATTCAGCTTAGCTTAGTTGTCAAAACCCTAGTTTCTTTGTTTAGGAGTCCAAGATCGGGAAACATGGTGGCGGAAAAAAGTATGGTGCAGGATGAGCTGACCATTGAGGCGATACAGAGGTCCCTTTCAATCCATCCCTGGTTGGGTCTGATAGGATGAAGAGCTCAGAAGACTTCAAGGTTGACGGAATCGATTTCAAAATCACTGCAGAAAGTTTACATCTCTCGGTGCCTCCTCCCAAAGCTGATTTTTTTGATTCATAGGTGAAAAGGGTGATTTTCTGCAAGTTTGTAGGCACTCGTTTCTCTCGAAGGAGGATTTCAAGCTGGGTTGCGCGCTTCTAGGGCTCAAATGCTAAACCAAAAGTTAGTTTCCATGCCAATGACTTTTTCAGGTATGTTTCCCCTCCCCTAATTTACTGAATTTGGTGCTTAAAGAAGGACCTTGGTTCATGAACTCTTTCACCTATACTTTCGTCCTTGGTCACCAAATTTCGACCCCTGGAAGGAAAAAAATTCCAAGGCCCCACTTTGGTTAAGCATTCATGATCTGCCTTTGGATCTCCACAAATGGTTTGTTCTGAAGCCAATTGCGAACTCCCTGGGGACCCTCGTGCCCATCCGTAATCCTACCCTGAATTTCTGGCGCAAAAGCTTGGTGCGTCTTTGTGTGGCGATGGACCTGACTACCCTCTTTCACCATCTTTGACTCTCCAAACAAATTTCGGCCCCAAGTGCTTTACCATTGAGTATGAGGGTCTAAATGCAAAGTGTTTTTATTGCGGGAAGTTGGGTCATCTGAGTAAGGCTTGCTCTTTAAAACTAGCCAAGGCTTCCAAGGAGTTGGATTCTCAGAAGGTTGGATCTATGATGAAAGGGATGGAGGAGAGTGAAATGGCATCACCCTTGGTGGGTGATATTTCATCTATTTCTCTTCTAAAATAAACTGAAGAAGTGCATAAAAACTCTGGGGAATTAATTTCCCTTATTAAGAAATGTTTCGATCAAGGGCAAGCGGCTTCCCTGAACTTGCTACAATCTTGGCTCCTGGATAAAGTTAAGACAAATAAGTTTAAGTCCCTTTTAGGTGATGGCATCTTAGAGGAAGGAGAATTTGAGCTGAATCTGCTAGTACCAACTTTAGATTCCTCAAAATTGGCTTCGGTTCAAGCAGGTTTGAAGGAGGCCATATGCGGCTCAGCTGACAAAAAGGTAGAAAATCCAAACAAGAACTGGCACTGTTGGAAGTGGATGTTGGCAAACAAAGTGTCCTGAACTTTCCAAAGCTGTGTCTGGGAAGGTGAATGTCCTTCCCTCTCCTAAATGATAATACTTTCTTGGAATATTAGGGGTCTCAACACCCCTGATAAACAACGCTTGTTTAAGTGTTATCTCTTCTCCTCAGAGGCGAGTGTGGTGTTGCTTCAAGAAACAAAGATGGCGCGGTAGAAGTTGCTGCACTCTGGAAAAATTCAGTTAAGGGCTGGAATTTCTTCTTTTCCGATGCTACCGGGGCCTCAAGGGTCTTGGGATTCTGGTGGAAGGAATTTCAGGTTTAGGTTGATCTTATCCACCAGAATCATAGTTGGCAGTTGGGTCAAGTTTTCCCAAAACGTTCTCATTCGGTCTTCTACCTCCTTAATGTGTATGGTCCGAATAGCATAATTGGAAAAAGAGAGGTTTGGAAAGACATCTCCAGGTATTTTCTCCCCCTCAAGGATCAATTGTTTCTTCTTGGTGGTGATTTCAATGCTATCACCTCTGAGAAAGATAAAAAAGGTGGTATTTCTAGAAATCGGCAATCCCAGGCAGATTTTTGTTCCTTTATCTCTAACAACTCTCTTTTAGATATCGAGCCCAAGCAAGGTTGGTTCACTTGGAGCAATTGTAGGAAGGGCTTTAGTAATATTGTTGAAAGGCTCAACAGGTTCTTAGCCGGCCCTAAGTGGTCTTTGAATAATGTTGTCTTAGAATGCTCGATTCTGCCCTGGTCTAGCTCTGATCACTTCCTGGTTTCCCTATTAGTCAATATCAACTTTCCCCTCGCAAATCCCCTTTTAAGTTTGAGCTTATGTGGCTGAGGGATGCCTCTCTAGAAAACAACATTTTGCAATGGTGGCACTCCTATCAGGTTGAAGGTTCAAAAATGTTGGTGCTTGCACAAAAACTAAAACTTCTAAAAAAGGATCTAAGATCTTGGAACAAATCTTGTTTTAAGAATATCTTCCAAGAAAAGGCTAGAGTGGAAGCCGAGTTGAAAGCTCTAAATGAGTTAATTTTTGTCTCTAGCATGGGGGAGGTAGAGTTTCTTCTGGAGAAGTCTTTACTAGCCAAACTTGGTGAATTGCTTCTGCACGAGGAGGTCTTCTAGAAACAAAAATCACGGGAATTATGGCTCAAGGATGGGGACAGGAACACAAAGTTTTTCATTCATCCGTAAAAGTAAGGCGAAGCTCGTCTTTCATCTCTAAGATAAAGAGTCATGATGGTATTGTCCTCTCTGATCAAAAACAAATTTCTGATGAAGGGGTCCGGTTCTTTACTTCCCTCCTTCAAGGTGACATCGCATCCTTTGATTCAGAGCAATCCTCTTTCCTTGACAATATCCCAACGTTGGTCACTGATTCTCAAAATGTGGCCCTTCTTAAGCCCTTCACTATGAGTGAAGTGGAGAAAGTGGTTTTCTCTATGGCCAAGAAAAAATCTCCTGTCCTGGATGGTTTTCGGCCGATTTCTTTCATAAATTTTGGAACATCGTTGGCTATGATGTTTGGGTGGTGCGAAAGAATCTCGCAGATCCCGTTTAGTGCTTAAATCACTAAATTGTACCTTTATAAGTCTCTTCTCGAAGATCCCTCGACCCTCTTCATTTGTGGACTTCAGGCCGGTTTCTCTGTGCAATACCTCCTACAAAATCATCTTGAAAGCCATTGCTTCCAAACTCAAAGGGCTGCTGGAACCTATGATCTCTTTGGAGTAATCTGGTTTCTTACCGGGGAGGTCAATTTTTATGGTATTTTTCTCTCTCATGAACTCATTCATTCTCTCTCCTACAATAAATCCCTAGGTATGTTACTAAAACTGGATATTAGCAAGGCCTTTGACAAGATCAACTAGTGTTTTCTAATCAGAATCCTTAGAAAGTTTGGTTTTCGTTTCATTTTGTAATTGGGTGTTTAGTTGCATAGTTGGGCCTTCTTTCTCCATGTTAATTAATGGTAATGTTGAAGGTTTCTTTGAAGGTAATCGGGGTATAAGACAAGGTGACCCTCTCTCCTCCTTTCTCTACATTTTAGTGGTGACTCATTGAGTAGGGCCATCAACAATAAAGTTTGGGAAGGAAAATTGCAGGGATTAAGAATTACGGAGGGGGTGGATCCTATTTCTCACCAGCCATTTGCGGATGACACTTTCTTGTTTGCAAAGCTAGCATTTAGGAGGCTAGAGAACTAAAGGGTTGCTCGATGCTTATGTAGTCACTACTAGACAAGAGGTTAGCCATGTCAAATCCTTCATCTTCTTTTAACATACCCCCTTCTCTGGAAGCTAGAATTCTTGGGATCTTCAGTTTCAAAAAAGGCTCCCTTCCAGTCAAATATCTTGGTGTGCCTTTGTTTGGTGGCTCGGGTCGGACCTCAATGTGGAACGATCTCCTCTCTTTGGTTAATTCGAAACTCAACTCCTAGAAAGGAAAATGGCTATCACTAGCTGGAAGACTAGTCCTCATCAAATTTGTTCTCAGTGCCTCCCCCTTATACATGCTTTCCATACTGAAAATCCCCAAAATTGTTATATCAAAGCTTATCGGGATTATACGAAAGTTCCTATGGCAAGATCTCTCTATGGAAAGGAAAATCCCATTGATTAGCTAGGAAAATTTGTCCAAACCCAAAGATCTAGGTGGGGCTGGCATTCTCAACTTGGGTATTCAAAACTTAGCCCTAGGCGCCAAGCTTGTCTGGAATCTGCTACACCCTTAACCTATTGCTTGTATTAGGATATGAGTAGCCGACTTGTGGCTTACCATATCATTTATACTTTCTCATGCTTAATAGGTCGGCCTTGGTGATGGCCATAGCATATGAATAATATATATAGGGATTGTAGGTAGTAGTTCATTATCATTTGAGCATTTGAGTCTTATTATATGGTTTAGAGGTTGCCCCCTCGAAGTGGCGAAGCTATTCTAATTACATATTGAGTTCATTATTATGAAATATTATATTATTTGATGTTCTATTGTTTCTCATAATCTTAATCATACAAGTAATTTCAATACAAGTGGTATCAGAGCTACGATCTGGGCCAAAATTAGGGCAAAAACACTAATTTTTTATTTCCGCCATATATTGTGAACCAGAGTGAATTGGTGGGAGATAGTTTTACCAGAGTTGTGAAACATTTCAAGTAAGGTTCCCTAAAAATTTCACACTATTAAAATTTATTTTGTAAAAATTATTACAAATTTAGGGTTTTTCATAAAATCACTCCCTAGCGTGCAAATTGTCGAATGTTTTCAAGTTCTTTACATTTTTAGAAAGATCTCAAAAAAATAGTATTAGTATATTTTCTATGTTTTTCTTGTTCGGCCAAATTTGTATCAAAACCTAAACCCTAAGGTTTGACATCATGGCGGGGCCTTCCACAAGAGAAAAAAATAATTCGATTACTCGGGTAAAACCCCAGATAAAGATGGGGTAGTGATTGAAGAGTTGGAGTTAGAAGGGGTAAATACAGATTCCTCAGCACTAGGGTTTACCTTAGTTGATCATAAGGTGAGCCAACTTGAGTATGAGCTGCGAAATGTACAATCTGAGATGGCCTCTAAAGGAGACATAGAACAAATCAATCAGCGGTTGGATGATATCATGCAACATGTAAAGGGTAAACAATATGGCCCAAATCCACCCATATCAACCAAGGAGGATCTTAAATTCAAAATCATGGACAAAATAACCATGTTGGATCACTTTTCCAGCCCAATCAGAATCCAACTTATTCGCAACCACGGAACATGATGCCAAAAGTGGATATGCGCAAATTTGATGGTAAGGATCCCTTGAATTGGATAAATCAAATGGATAACTTCTTTGAGTTACATCAAACACCATCAAGACAAAAGGTGACATTGGCATCCTTGTATCTTGAACAGACCAATTTGTTTGGTATCGATGGTTATGTGCTTAGAGGCAGAAGAATGGTCTCGGTGTCACTTGGACAGTTTTTACCGAGGAGTTGCAATTGCACTATAGTTCCAGTGTTTCAGAGAACTAATTTAGTCAATTAGCAAATTTACGGAAAACAGGATTAGTCAAAGATTATGTGCATCAATTCCAGAACTTATCCTTAAGGGTGGAGAATATTCTAGAAGAGAATCTGAAAGACTTGTTTCTTGGGGGTCTTAAGGACCACATCGAGCATGAGGTACGTATGTTTAATCCACTCAATATTTCTAATTCTATTATCATGGCATGTTGAGCAGAGGAAAAAGTTATTTGTATTAGGAGGCTTCCTTTCATTAACACCAGAGACCGTAGTATCTCTTCCCCTTCATTTTTTAGGCCAATTAGATTGACTCCTCAACAAATGGAAGAAAATAGAGCAAAAGGATTATGTTTTAATTGTGATAGAAAATATGGACCGGGACACAAATGTGTTGAGAAGAATTTGTTCTATATTGACAGAGGTAATGAGGATGATGAGGAAGCTAAAATTATAGGAAAGGTGAGGAACCAGTAGAAGATGAAGTAGAGGATCACCAACCTACAATTTCTTACCATGCATTGTTAGGTATTAGTACTCCTCAAACACTCAAGGTTATTGGATATCTCAAAAAACAGAAGGTGACGATGTTGATTGACTCGGGGAGTACTCATAACTTCATAAATAGTAAGTTAGTTGCCCGCCTCAATTGTTTTATTTACCCAGCTCTAGAAATGTAAGTTATGATTGCGGATGGTGGGACAATTAAGTACACAGGAAAGTGCCATAGTATCAAGCTTTCCATGGGAGACTACATGTTAGACTCACCTATGTTTTCTATTTCTATGGGAGGGGTAGATATTGTTTTGGGTGTCCAATGGCTCACAACCTTAGGTACTATAGAGATGAATTTCCAAGAATTGTTCATGTGATTTCATTCAAATGGAAGGACAATACAATTGAATGGGATGGTAGCTAAGTCTCCATAGATTATTAGCTCTCATCAGATGCAGAAGGTTCTCTAGAAAAGGAGTAGATGGATTTATAGAAAAGTTATTTTCCATAGAAGTACAAAATACAGAGTCTTCAATGCCACCCAATCTTCAGAAGATTGTTGATGCTCACTCATCTATTTTGATGCAATTCCAAAAGTACTACCACCAGTTAGGGATCATGATCATGCCATTGATCGATTCAGAAGCCAAACACCTAACATCAGACCATACAGATACCCATATTCCCATAAAAGTGAGATCAAGAAAATGGTTGAGGAAATGTTGAAGGTAGGTATCATCAGGCATAGCCAGAGTGCATATTCTTCACCAGTGGTCATGGTACGTAAGAAGGATGAAACATGGAGGATGTGTCCAGATTATCAAGAACTCAACAAGTACACCATCAAAGATAAGTTTCCTATTCTAGTAATTGATGATTTACTTGATGA
Source organism: Taxus wallichiana var. yunnanensis (assembly GCA_018340775.1). NCBI lineage: Eukaryota > Viridiplantae > Streptophyta > Pinopsida > Cupressales > Taxaceae > Taxus > Taxus wallichiana. The sequence continues at coordinate 674,797,420 of CM031235.1, read as the reverse complement.
ATTGCATGGTGCTATTTATTTCACAAAATTAGATCTTCGTTCGGGGTACCATCAAATTAGAATAAAAGAGGAAGATGTTCATAAAATGGCTTTCAGGACTCATGAGGGCCATTATGAGTTTTTGGTAATGCCTTTTGGTCTTACAAATGTGCCCTCAACCTTTCAAATCTTGATGAACACTATTTTTAGGCCATTTTAAAGGAAATTTGTATTAGTTTTCTTTGATGACATATTGATTTACAATAAGACATGGGAAGAACACTTACAACATGTAAATAAAGTGTTGGAAGTTTTGGAGAAACATACTCTCTATGCAAATCCATCCAAATGTTCTTTTGGTGTACAAGAGGTAGAGTACTTGGGTCACATTGTATCCCATGAAGGCGTCAAAGTTGATCCTCAGAAGATCAAATCTATGGTGGAATGGCCAAGGCCCAAAACTCTCAAAAAGTTTCGTGGGTTCCGAGGACTAACATGGTACTACAGATGATTTGTGCGGGGATATGGTAGAATAGAAACCCCACTCACTGCATTGATAAAGAAGGATGCCTTCCATGGTCGACGTAGCCTCTAAATTCTTTGAGCAACTGAAGGAAGCCATGTGCATCACCCCAGTTTTGGCTACTCCCAACTTCTCAAAAACCTTCATTGTTGAATGTGACGCTTTAGGATCGTGGATTGGGAGCGATTCTAATGCGGAAGGAAGACCAATTGCATTTGAGAGTTGTCAATTCAAAGGAAAATATCTGCTCAAACACTGTCTATGAGAAAGAAATGATGGCTATTCTTCATGCGGTCAAGCAATGGAGGCCCTATCTCATGGGTAGACACTTCAAGGTAAAAATTGATCATGATAGTTAAAATACTTTTGGGGCAAAGGTTATCATTTGAGGAACAAAAAAAGTGGGTAATAAAAATGTTGGGTTATGATTTTGAAATCATATAAAAAAAGGGTAAAGAAAATGTAGTAGCGATGCGTTGTCCAGAAGGGATACATCCGTAGATGCCGTACTATGTGGAATGTCCATGTTGACGGCCGATTGGGTGGATGAAGCAAGATTGGAATGGGATCAAGACAAGGATACACAATCTCTAATACAGAATATCAAGCAAGGATCTATGACATCTAACAAATTTGAGTGGAAAGGTAATGCCCTGTGGTACAAGGACGAGTTATACTTGAATAAAGATTATTAGTTGAAGCATAAGATTCTTACAGAGCTACATGCCTCACCTGTTGGAGGACACTCTGGGTTTTTGAAGACATATCATAGAATAAAAAGAGAATTATTTTGGGAAGGACTCAAGGGGGATGTACAAAAGTTTGTATCAGAGTGTTTAGTGTGCAAATAGAACAAAGGGGAAACAATTAGGACACCAGGTCTGTTGTAACCCTTACCAATTCCTAGCCAAAGATGGGAGGAGGTCTCCATGGATTTCATCACCGGATTGCCTTGTCCAGAGGGTAAGAATGTTATTTTCCTGATTGTGGATAGGCTCACAAAATATGCCCATTTTTATGCCCTATCACATCCATTTACAGCCAATATAGTCGCAACTATTTTTTTGGAGACAGTTCAAAGGCTACATGGAACCCCAAAGATAATTGTAAGTGATCGTGATCCTATTTTCACAAGTAATTTTTGGACGGAATTATTTTCATGTTTAGGTACTCAGCTAGCTCACAGTTCATCTTATCATCCTCAAACTAATGGGCAAACAAAAGTGGTCAACAAATGCTTAGAGGGGTATCTACGTTGTTTTGTATCAGATAAGTAGGAAAGGTGGATTAAATGGCTACCACTTGCAGAATGGTGGTATAACACATATTTTCATACCTCTTCTCAAATGACCCCATTTTTAGCATTATATGGTTACCATCCACCTTCTATCACTTCCTCCTTGAGGGTGCAAACTAAGGTTAGAGATGTTGAGGAACACATTCAACATCAACAACATGTTTTGGCTAGTTTGAAGGAGAATTTAGCATTAGCACAAAACAAGATGAAACAAGCAGATCAACACCGTAGTGAAAGACATTTTGAAATTGGTGACTGGGTTTTGTACGTATCCAGCCTTACAAACAGATGTCCCTAAAGCAATAGAAAAAGGACAACAAACTTGATCCTAAATATTATGGCCCTTATCAAGTTCTACAGAAAATTGGTAGTGTTGCTTATAAACTAGAGTTGCCTCCATCTTCACACATACACCAAGTATTCCATGTTTCATGCCTGAAGAAGGTTATTGGACAAAAAATTGAAGCCCAGACAGAGTTACCAGAACTTAACGAGGAAGGAAGAATCATTTTGGAGCCAGAGAAGATTCTCGCAAACACATAAGAATCTGAGCATAGAAGATGCAACCTAGGAGGATGAAGGTTTTCTGCAAAGAACATCCAAAGTGTTATTCAACATTGAGGACAACGTTGGTTTGAAGGGGAAGGGCATGCTACGCCCTTAACCTATTGCTTGTATTGGGATATGAGTAGTCGACTTGTGGCTTACCATATCATTTTATTATATCATTTATACTTTCTCATGCTTAATAGGTCAGCCTTGGTGATGGCCATAGCATATGAATAGTATATATAGGGGATTTTAGGTAGTAGTTCATTATCATTTGAGCCTTTGAGTCTTATTATATGGTTTAGAGGTTTCCCCCTCAAAGTGGTGAAGCTATTCTAATTGCATATTGAGGTCATTATTTTGAAATATTATGTTATTTGGTGTTCTATTGTTTTTCATAATCGAATCATACAAGTAATTTCATTACAAAATCTCCTCACAAAACCTCTGTGTCTTTGCATCCAAGTGGTGGAAAAAAATATCTGGGGGCCCATCTTAGGAATCAATTCTCCGCATTGCTAATCCCCCTCATGGTTCTCATATATGGAACTTCTTAGTTGAATGCCGAGAGCTCTTCTTATTCAATGTGGCTTGGAAAATCGAAAAAGGTGACAAGGTGTTATTCTGGGACGACCCTTGGAATGGTTTTCCCGTGCTTGGGGAAAATCCTGAGTTTGGGGAAATCAAGAGGCTCTTAGTTGAAGAATGGGGACCATATGTTTCCAACTATGGGCTGATTCTGGAAAAAAATTCTACTTTATTGGAATGGAAAAGTATTGATCACCTAAATCTCTCTTTGGAAACTAAGGATAGTTTTCACTCGGCTCTGTAGGAATGACAAATAGTGCTTTTCCTGGGGTAATGATGAAATTGTATGGACTCATGACCTCTTAGAAATACTCCCGTGATGGCTATAAATTATTGCATGTTGAGCAGGAAGCTGAGGCTCTAATCTGGAAGGCATGTTGGTCCCCCTTGTGTCCCCCTAAAGCTGGCCTTTTCGCTTGGATGGCTTTCAAAGGAAAAATTATCACTCAAGAAAGGAGGAAGAGGTTTGGTTTTCATGGTCCCTCAATGTGCTTTTTGCAGGTGAGAAGCATGAAGAATATCATGATCATCTTTCGCTTCATTGCCCATTCACACGGTGAATGTTGCAGTTGGTTGTGTCCAGGGCTCAATCTCCCGTGGGTCGAGCCCTCTACACTCTAGACAACCATTTTGGCTTGGCCTGTAAACCTCCACTCTGGTGCTCTCTCCTCGATTTGGTTGTGTGGTATCGTGCTTTACTTCTTTGAAGACATCCGGTGGGAGTGTAACCAAAGAATATTTAGGGAGGAGTAGAACTCGGTGGACAGGGTCATTGTCAGGTTGGAATGGGCTATCTCTGAGGCGGTTTCTGCTAATTGGTCCCACTTTCATCACTTCTCCAACATTGACAGGGAAATCGAGCAGCGCTGACCTAGAATCGTCAAGCCCGGAGTAGGTGCTCAGCGCCCTTCAATCTCCTCAACCTCACTCCGTTGGTTAGCCCATTGGCTCCCCCACCCCGGGTTTCCTCAAACTAAATTTTGATGGAGCGGCCAGAGGTAACCCAGGCATCTCTGGCATTGGATGCATTATAAGAAACGAAAAGGGATTATTGGTCGGTGCCGCCTCCTACAAGCTCATGGATGGCACTTGTAATTCGGTTGAACTACAAGCTTTGAGCAAAGGTCTAGATCTAGCGGCCTCCTTAAAGATAGAAAAACTAGAAATCGAAGGGGATTCACTAGTAATTGTGAATGTCATAATTAAAAATAAAGCCATGTCTTGGAAACTGGACCTAGGAGTTAAAAAGGTCCTTTGGCAACTCAGAATTTCAATGCCTAGAACATTAAGCACGTGTTTCAAGAAAGTAATAATTGCGTGGACAAGCTAGCGAATGCAGCGATCGAGCAAGCACAACAGGAGATAATGGCATTCAATTCCAAAGCATGGGAAGGATTGGGGATATTGATCTCACGTGAGGCGGATTTCAAAGCACACGCCATTTAATGATACACTTGTGGATGTGAAGGGTCTATTTAATGCTTTGGACAAGGGCTTCTCCTTATATTTTTGTCTCCCTCCTTTTTCTAACTATGATTGTCCCTCGCCTCGCCACAAATTGCCTCAAACCGAGATCTGCGTGAAATGGCGTTTCGTTCTAAGATAATAGACAACCGGCTGAAAAGAATTTTTCATCTCTCTGCGTCAAAGAGTTGGATGCCATTAAAGGATTTCTGGGTGAAGACTATCTATTTGTTGTTGGTTGGCCACGTGTCAACAAAGTGATGTTGCCTCTGTATTCGTTGAAAACCTGTTGATAATTCGTCCCTCTAAAGTGGATGTCGTGAGTCTGGCTCTGCACTGGCTTCGACCAACATATTGTGGTAAACGGCCTCCGAAGTGGCGAATTGTTGTCTGCATTGCTCAGGTCAGTGCATGAGTTTTTGTTGAGCACATCGGGGGTGGCTGTGGTGTCTTCAACAAACTCGAAAAATGGTTCGGCATTCTCTTGGCCTTCACTGAGTAGCTGGTGGTGTATGCCCGGGACCGGGCTGCCAACCGTGCCCGCCTGGTGCTTCCTAATCTGAAGACCCTCTGTGCTCCATTGGACCCTATCTTGCCTGGATGGACCGAGTTGTAGTTGTTTGCGGTAGGGGCCTATGAATTTCTCTGGCTGAACTGGGTGAATTCTGAAGTGAAAGTTGAAATGGAAGATGATACCAGCCTTGGTCGGGTGTCTCAGGCTGCTAGTGTTGCTATCACCTTGGGGTCTGGAGAGTAATCCCTCTCTTGCCTAGTACTATAGTTATAGTTTATCTCCGATACCAACTACTTTTTTGTTCTTATGATTTTGTTGTTTTGCTTTGAAATCTTGAGGTCGGGCCTCTGTTTATGTAAATAAGGAAGGGGTCCCTTTAACCCGCTTTATCTATATAAAAAAACATTAATACAAGTGAAGCTGTGGAAATAGGAAATGATATCATATGGCGAAATGGGATTAAAAATGATGAGCAACCCTGTAAGTCCCATATTTTTAAGGTGATGGTAATTTTGTAATATTGTGCCTCTAAACTACAAAACAACATTATGTATATAATTATTATTCTATATTTATTTAATTATTTTAAATATTTTTATATATATATATATATATATATATATAATGACGGTCCAATTTTAACTATGCAAGTCACATACGATGGTTATTACAAAAATTGCAAGCATTTTACATTTCTACAATTGCAAGTATTTAACCTTTGATAGTGGTCCAATAAACAAGGCCATGATATGACAAATCCTGCCAAAGGTAATGGTTTTTTTGTTGTTGCGATGGATGCATTTGGTCTATAGTTTTTGCGCGGGAATTGTATGTTGGAAAGGGAAACTTTGTTTGGGCATTGCTTTTGAAATGTAATAAATCTGTATGGTGATAAAAAGCATATATTCGAGAAGCTTGAAGCAAATATTACAATTGTAGAATTGGTAGTCTATTTGTGAATGTCTATTTAGCGTAGGACTTGTTTCCTTGTTGTGATGTTTGAGGAAGTAGACAAACGGGATGCAAATATGCAACGAAATTTTGTTTGACTGGAGCTTGCTATGGGTGTGTTTTTGTCAACAATTGAAGGAAAGATGTTGAAATTTCGAGGCAAGGGGTAGGTAGCAATTTTTATGTATATTTCGTGTGCGAAGATATAGACCCGAAACTTGATGCACCATTGCAATTGTTTGTGGCGTTATGTGAATGCACTTTGCAGGAAGAGGGAAGTATCAACATCTTGTTCAACTTTGTATGATGGAAAGGCATAAGAGTTATCGTTTGGCAGTAATTGAAAATATCTTTCACGAAACATGTCGCGAACGTGCAGACAAAATTGTATTAATTCGTATACTTTGCATAGCGTGGTTGAAGTATTAGATTGTAAAAATGGAAAGAGACAACATAAAAAATTATGAGAATGCCAATAAAATTATTTTGATTGTGGTGTGGTGCATATGAATACGAGGCTAATGAAAAGGCTAGTGAAAGTGTAATACAAATACATTTCAGAAATGCATGGCAACGTGGCGTGGTGTGTGGAGGTTGGCAATTGTGTAAAGTTACATGTGGCATGCATTGCTGTGTATTGAAATTCCATTTTTTTTGGAAGAGAAAGTTGAACACATTATCCAGACACAATTGGCCCACTGTGACTGTCCTCAAATGCAAAACACGAAGATTATGGTGGATGCGTAAATGATGTACCCAGCGTGTGATGAAGAATATGTTTTTGTTAAGTTAAGATAAGTTGTTTTTCTTTAATGTATTTGAATAACATTGAATGAAAGTAGTGCTACGTTTGTGCCTGCGTTGTGTTTCAATCTCTGAAACTAAATTCGTAAGGGGAGAGTAGAAGCGTTTTGTTTTTTATTTGCAATTTTTAGGATGTTGCAATTTTTAAGTATGCAAATAGTTTTGAAATAATCTATTAAGAATACATTAGAGTAACAAAAAGTTATTGTCTCTGTTGTCGTAGTATAGAGACAGTTGTAAACAGGCTTAGATTTTCAATTAAAACATGGCATATAAAAGCTAAAATCCAGAAAAACAGACCAAACTCGAAATGTACACATTGTAATTTTTGAAGCCTGTAGATTGATAGGCCACGCATACCATGTGAAATAAAGGAATTGGATAATAGTAATCAGACCATCCACTATTGACATATCAAATATTGTGTAATGTAATGGAAAAAATTGCCAATTGAAAATGCATTTTGACAGAAGGATATAAACCAATGGTGACATATACATCGCAAAATTATATTCTGCCATCACCAGGGGCGGCACCTAACTATTGAAGAACAATGAGAGAAGAGATTGAAAAAAACGAGTCAATAAATAATGGAGACAAGAAACCAAAAAATATATGTTTAACAGAGGTAATGCATGAAATATCAAGGCCAAGGAAGACTCCAGCTGGGATATGCACTGTCTGGTTTAGACGTATGCTTGACTGATCCCTAAACAAAAAAAATCCATAACCCCTCCGCAGATAACCCGTGCACAACTATAAGCGAAGACGAGACATTTTGAGCGGGAGGTAGTGGAGAAAAGGAACTGCACCATTGTCACCGTTCGAAGAGGTCCCCAGACAACATCTGCAACAATTTCCCATGACTTCCACAATAAAAGGCCAAAAAAGGGAAGAGTAAAGGGTTTATAGGACTTAACCGCACAATGGGACTTGAGTAAGTTTATAGGAGTCGGCTCCAAACATAGCCAAAACAGAGGAACCCAAAATTTTCACCCTCTCCATTTCTTGCTCCTCCACCTGCGAGCTTGAGAAGGATTTATTGCTGCCAGAAAAAAAAAACGTGGTGTTACAAAAGTTGTAGTGTACATAGCACAAGTGCATTGAAGCACAAGAAGCAAAATCAATACAGCGTTGCCTCCTTCCGATCGAATCACCTCCCCAATCCTCTATCTACTTCTACTTTTGTGCATTCAAATAAAAAAAAGAAAGGGAATAGCGGTAGGCAATAGTTTCCTCTCTGAGACAAACGAACCAGCTTCATATTCAGAGATAAAATGATTTGTATGCAGATTTATCTGTGTGTGCTGGGTCGACTTAGCCCATAATATTAATATCACTGGTTTTGGACAGTTTGTTAGCGAAGAGATCTGATTGATTCTGCTCCCGCTGCTACTATCCATTCACTGCTAAATCTAAGCCATTAAATTGGGCGGTGGCGTGCTCAACATTATATTGCTTTGCAGTTATTATACAACTGGCAGATTTGTAAGGCATAATAAATTTATCGTCCTACATGCAATCGTCATCTACAGTACTTGTCAGAATTTGCATTCAATGGGGAGATCATTTATGACTTGTCAATTTTTTTGTATATGTTTGAACTATAGAAAAACCAAATATTTGTTATATGTCACTTTCTGAATGGTCAGTAAGAAAATTAACTTTTTAAACTAATCATAAAATCTTGATATGCCTATAAAAATATCTCAACCAATCAGAAAATCAGATTAAACTTTTTGTAAAAATGAAATAAATATTTATTTATGTAAAACTGCATATAAACAAAGTAAATAACACTTGGCAAATTATGATTGAACAAATAAAAAAATTAATTGCTGGTAGCCAATATATACTGCCTTCGGCAGGATAATAACATCCACACGTTTCGACTCTACTAAATTTTCTGCAGCAAAGGTCCAACGTCCACTCGTTTTTTTCTCCTGGCGGGAGAAAACTTTAAACATACAAAATCCTTTGCTGTTTGGAGCAGTTTGTATTTCTACAGACCATGTGCGTGCATTATTGCATATCTGTCACCATTAACATTTCATTCTCACATACTAAGAAAAAAACAATTTTTTATATGGTTGTTCACGATCTGTAAGCCATTGCATGATCAACCAGAAAGCCATTTAAAAGTGAAAACAAAAGGGAGTCTTCTCTTAGTGGCCTCCCACTCCGGCTCCATTTTCATATTCGACCGTGTGGATTCCACCAGGGTCTTCATCGGACACCATGACGGCAAGCTTAAGGTTCGGAATCATCATTCTGAGGTTTTCCATAACAGTGCCAACCCTACAATTCTTGGCTTCCACGCCTGTGAGAGATGTTAGGGAGGGTGGCCGCAGAATGACTATACAAAACAGGGAACACAAAAATGTGGTACATCACACTTTGTCTACATTTTTTGGCTTCATTATTGCTCTATGTACCTGCTTGTTGCGGCAATTACCTCCTGTTGCATGCCGCCCTTTTGTCTTTGTTTATGCACCTACTGTTGTGATCAGTTTGCATTGGCGGATCAATGTTTTAGGTAGTTGGTTGTTTGGTTTTCCCCATTCCTTTTTTGTTGGGCTTGGGTCGTTCCTTGCTGACAGAGGAGGCACTGCAGTATAGTTTTTCCTGAACTTTTGGCTTAGTTTGGCAGACTGAACTTCTGGTTTAGTTTGGCAAACTGAAATGCCTATGGTTTATCAGTTTTACATGTTGCATTTGGAATTTATAGTCAGTTTACTTGTTTCTGATGTTATTCTCCATATGATGTGTCGTTATTAATTCCCACCGGTTTATACGTTTTGCTATCTATTTCCAACAAAAACGAGCCAAATCTTCATATGATCTAGAACTCGTATAGGCATGTTCTATTTCATTGTTTGTGTTATATATTTGGGTAAGATCCGTGACTGCACTTTCTAGTTCTTTATATTTTTCCCTGATATAAAATTCACAATATTAGAAGCAAAAACTATCATGGTACCCCACGCATAAAGGAAGGTATCATCCAATCAAAATATTTTCCAGAAATTCAACCACAACCTAACAAGCTAATTTTCATGATTGAATAAAAACCGTAACGTTCAAAATATATAAAGGAAGGTATCATCCAATCAAAATATTTTCCAGAAATTCAACCACAACCTAACAAGCTAATTTTCATGATTGAATAAAAACGTAACGTTTAAATACAATATAATAACATTTGGAAACAATCACCATAACAGCGGTCAATCTGCTTCCGTGGGCCAGAGAGCTCGTATAAGCATGTTGCACATTGAAACCTCCTTCACAACTTTGTATTGAATAGACCGATCACTCCTAAATTTAAGACTTTGTTATTTGTGTAGGTTTTTGAATTGATTGCATAAAGGACCATGCGATGCTACCAGAAACGCAACGCTATGGGCAATTAACATTTTGTGTCTGTTCCAGAAAGACTCCCCTGCCTATTTGTAATTGTATTTACCTTTTCTAGATCAGATTTCTTCGTCATTTTCTCTTTCTCGTTAATTTTTTGGAATTGAAAAGCATATATTTAAAAATTACAATACTAATAGTATAAATTTCACCAGTGTTTGATATTTTTTAAAAGACTAATAATGCTAACAAAACATTCCTCAATTTTCAACACTGTTTCTACAATTCCTGGAAGTTTCCATTACCATTTTCAAAATTACTATAAGTTTTTCATATTTCGAGAGTGGTAAACATCTAAACTTGCAAACATATGTGGGGTTTACATAGGTGTGTTGTCAGTCCTCCTTATGCTTTCAGGTTCATGTTCCCCTTTCTTAGTACAGTGATACACAAATTCACAGTGTTGTTTACTACCATCATACATTTTACTTATTATTTCTTGTATGAAAGAGTCCTTATTTCATGGATAACTAGACTGGATTTTTGTTGTTTTTTTTTTTAATTTTGTAGTGGTGGAGTGCCTTTGGTTCGATGAGATCGGTTACATAAATTGAAGTTTAGCTTCTAAAGATCTTTAGATGTGTGTTTATCTCAAAATGGTTGTTTTCGCATACACATGGAAGAACTTATTTTGGAAAGAGTTTGTTCTAGTTGTCTTCCTCAAGGTTTGGGTAGTTAGGATAGGGAGCAATGGTAGGGCTAAGGTGGATGATTCATAAGAACACTACCACATTTATGACCATTGACATAACGCAAGTTTTAGACAATACATGTAACATATATCCAAATATAGTAATAAACTATAGCCAACCAAAACACAGGGGAAAACAAAAAGGATGCGTATGTGAGGAGGGTAATCCAAGCGACGGGGCAGAGCAATAGCGAGAGTCTATGCAAGCGAGAGAATGTTGCAAAAACTTAGGTCGAAGGAACTATAGCAGCAGTGTAAAACCCAAGTCCAAAGCAATGCATAAAAAGAAGCTCGCAACAACGACAGATGATGAAGCGAGAATGGTAGGAGGTAGTAGGTGCTACCGGGAACAACGACCGGCTAGTAAGGAAAGGCGCGCAATGCAGAAGGCAACCCACCTAGGCGAAACCATATCATCACCAAAACTCCCACCAAGCAAACACAAACACAGAAAAAGTAGAATGGAACATAAAACAAGGGCAAGAAAATAGCATGACGAAAAAACAGAGGGTGCACGTGTTGTGAAAAACACTTACGACGTAAATACATTTTTCAAAGCAAAATATGTTATGGAGATATTATGTAATGTTGCACTTATATTTATGTTACATATGTTCATAATGATAAAGATGGTTTCACAAAGTTCTTTCACATTAAATAGAGACGAGTTGACAATGTTGCAAAGTGTAAAATATAGTTAAAATAGGCAAAAAAAAAAAAAAAACGTTCATGACAAACATCAAATCTCACCTCTAAGTAACTCCTTTCATTCATAAATATAAATGTGTCTAAATAAAAACCTGTAAAGCAACCAAAAAAAAAAACACAACTATTTTGAGTAGGAATTTAAAACCATCTAATGACATAAACGTGGAATTCAATTTCTTTTAATGAACCACATATATTTCAATAAACTTGACACATTAATCACTAAATAAAATGTTGCAATACAAGTATCTAATAAAAAATTAAAGAATAACAAATTAAGGAAATGTTGACGTGTGGAGGAATTAACTTAGGAAATTTTAGGGCACAAGCCCATAGTGGGAGACGACAAAGTTTTGGAAGCTCGAATAGCCCAACAATGGCGGAAGTGGATCCGGGGCTATGCACAGGGTTTGTATGTCAAACAAATTACAAAGAACGCTCTAAGGCAGAATAGATGTGTTGGGATCATGTTTACAAAGGTCAAGGGTAACGCCAAACACCATAAGATAGGGGACGATTCAAGCTGAGTCGCGGCCAGCGATGTAGAGGCTCTTGAGGCCCGAGATCCATTTTACAGAGTAGAGATCCAGAGCTGACCAGGTTTTGTGGATGGTCAGGGAGCTCGCCATGGAGTGTGTAAGCTAGAGAATCAAGTCACAGGAGAAGACCTTTGAAATTCTAAGCAACATAGGTGTAGTACTTCCAAGCCGCTCAGAGAAGAGTTTGCAGGATGAGATCGACTAAGGATTCGAATCCACAGATCAAGGGCATTGTAACCTAAAACTGACAACAAAACAATCTGATGGACCAACATTTATATGTTGATTTACTCTTAATACAAAGAAATACAAGAGCACATATAAATTTGTTGAATAAGTAAAGGAGAACTATTTTTAATATACAATTGTTTGTATCATTTTTTCTAAATTTATAATATATGATTTTTACTTTCCTTAACATCAAGTATTTATTATTTTTGGGTATAAGATTTATAGTAGTTTTTTTGATATTTATTACAGAAATCTTTCTCCAAAGTATATCATGCATGGGATAGCAGATGAGATAATGAATGGCCTTGCATTGTTGCAGCTTATAGTGATTTGGGAAAAGTCTCTAGGACGAAGAAAATCGGTTTTCATGCATGAGATTGCAAATGAGATAATGAATGTTCTTGCATTTTGATGTCCTTTAGTTAGAGTGTATAACAATTTTGGTGTTTTGGGAATAGCCTCTAAAATCTAGAAAATTCCAAAAATTCATATTAGTTTCCTTGAGTGATGAGTAGTGGAGTAGTAATTAAATTATGTAATAGTTTAAATTTCAAATTTTATTGATCTTCGTCAAATACAAGTTTATTCTTTGGGACGATAATATTTTATTTAGCCTTTCTTTTTATGTAGTGTACACTCTATTTACTCTTATCAAGTGAAGTGTAAATATTTATAGAACTTTTATCATGCATGCTAAATAAATCTCTACCCTTCACATTGACATTAATACTAGTCCTTTAAATTTGATCATTGGACTCGGCTCCCACTTTTATTTGGAAGATTTTTTTAGATTTAGTATCACCACAAAACAAGGTCACAACCAGTTATCAAATTAGAAGGGTTGGTCTTGGTTTCATGTTGAAGGGTATATGTAATTATTTGACCCTTCTGTTAAAAAAATGGCATGGCATAGTTACATTTTAGTTGGCAAGAGTAAAGTAGGTACACACTTCATTAAAAATTATCTTAAATAAAATATTCTTATCCCAATTTTTAAATTTTATGATGGGTTTGAATCCCTTGGAAAGATGGGTCAAACAAAGTATGCTTGGAAAAACAATTCTTTTGAAAGTAGATTTTTTCATTATTTATAAGACATGATACACCACATGTATATGGAGGCACACAATCTTCCTTTCCCACCATTCAAAATAAGTTTAGATTATTGGAATTATACCCTCCATATATTATAATTAAATAACTTATACATTAAAAACTAGAATGTAATATTGAATTCTTTGAAGGCTTAGTGATTCCTTTAGTTAGAATCTTGAAGTCTATAAGTCTCGACCAATAAATGCCATCAAGATATCATCCTTCCAAATTGCATCCACATTGTTAAGATAGAGTCCTTCTAGATTATTATCATCTACCACAAAAATACAAAATAAGCGTGTAGAAACGTTATTTTATCATGCAAAATCACACATCTAACTTAACACAATAAACAATCATTATCCAAACTATCCTAACAAATTATGGTTGACTATAGTCTACAAAACACTTGCATTCGGCTAGCATTAGTTATGCTTCAATGCAACATAAATACATTTCACATGTGTTTGTGCATTTGATAATATGTATGTTGACACAAAAACAATTATGTAAAACTACATATTCGTCAATTGCTATTGTGCACTACCAAAACTCTTACAAGGCTAAATAACTAGACTAACACCACATAGTCTATTAGCAAAGCTACAAATTTACAATAGTAACATCAAGATCTTAGCTTATTGGAATGCTTAAGAAAACTAACATGATATCAATCAATCTAAGTTAAAACATGCCTACTTAGTGTGAATTGCTAATTAAAATGGACCTATGAAGACCACTAGCAAATCAAATTGGGTTGTTGCTACTTCAAAATGGTGAAAGGATCTCTCTAACAATGGCTACAAGGCCATATTATATATTCCTTTACTAACCAAGCATGAAGATTGGATGCAAAGATTGAGCAAGTTAATCCATCAATGGAAGTAAGGCTCTTGATCATATGTCTTATATGATTAATACTATTCAAAGTATGAAGGTAGGAGCTTGGTCCTTTTTATAGCTTTCTATTGTTAGAGAAGCTTGCATCTTGGTGTATGTGGGACTAAAGGATAAAGTAGATTAAGGCTTGTTAATCTTGATTAGTGAAATTAACAAGTGATTAGCATGTGAGGTGCCTTAATTGACCAATTAGGATCAATTAAGAGGCTAGGATAAGCTTTTGAAGCCTTTTGAGATGTCTTGGAGGGAAATGGGGTGATTTTGAATGGTTGGAAGAGGGGTATTAACCAATTAGAGGTTATTGATCAAATACAAGGGTAAATAGGCTTAATTAGCTAATAATTGCTAATTGTTTGCTCGAAAGAGGATAATAACTAACGATGTGTCGTCAATTGGCATCTAGAATGTGATAGAGGTTAGTTAATCAACAAAGCGTCGTTAATTAACCAAAATAGAGGGAAACGTTAGTTAATTAGCGAAATCACTAATCATAATGGAAATGGTAAGAATGAGGGTAATTAGTGCACTTTTAGCAATAAAACTACATAAGTGGATTTTAGGTGTTTACATTTGCCCATGTTTGAGGTGAAGTAAGTGACGTCACTTCAAACATAGTAGACAAGCATAAACAAGTAAATTTTTGAAGAAAATTTAGTAAAATGAAGGACGCCCCTCGAGTGTCGATGGGGTGATAGAAGAATTCAATCGACGATCAAAAATTTGATGGAAATGGATAGAAGAAATAGGGTAGGGATAAAAATGATTTTTTACCGCCCCAAGTGTTTTGAAAGAAAAATGAATAGTGATAAGACATGATAGTGAAGAAGCATCCAATAGTTCGATAAAAAAATCTATTTCATCATGTTGCTCGTGATCTACATCATCGGCCCTTATTAAAATAAACGCATACAACAAAAGTGTAAAATAACATGAAAAGTTATAATACTAACATTTGTTCATTGCTAAAAATGTGTAACTTCATGCAACATACATAATGCAATGCAATACGATAAAGTAAACCAACTAACCTAACAAAGAAACAAGTACAAGCACACCTACTCAAACAAACAACGTTCAAGATAGTTGCACCAATATTTTGTTATCAAGCTTTAGTTCCCGAATGTGCGTAGTTTAACGACAAGGGTTAAAAATAGTGCCCTAAGCAAGGATACATGCGAGGGGAATAACGGAGGACACAAGTAGTCCCATGAAAAAGCATTCGTGCACTATGACACAGTCTTTGGCAACTCATTGTTGCATGGGAGTACCGACATAGTAAGCAAACTAGCTTTGTTAATGGAGGTAGATCAAAATGATTTGTGAGTCGTTGTGACAAGAACAAGCAAGAACGTAAGAAAGATGTTTTGTAGGACAAATTTCGATGTTTGAGGACAATGCATTTAATATCTGAGACTTAATTTGCATTGTGCATGTATGTTGTTTACCAATTTTTGAAAAAAGTGAATTTTTACAATTGTTTGGATTTTTGAAATAAATTTACCAATTTTTTGGATTATTATTATTTTTTTATTTTTGTTTTTTGAATTTTTAAAATTTGAAATTTTCCGAGAAGAAAATGATTTAGAATAATGATAATATCATGGGACGTCGCCAAATAAAGACAGAAAATAAAAATGCCCCATGTAGCGTAAAGGGTCTTTGTGAAGCAAAAACATGCCCTAGTGTAGAGAAAACAGGTGAAAAATGATTATTTACTAAAAATAATCATCGTGGTGAGTGCTAGACAAATTTTGAAAAATCATGACGGTGCCACACAACACCTCGCGGGCATGAAAAGCGTCGCGAGGGTCAAAAGCGAGTATGAATACCAAGCCACTTTAGGGGTAAAAACCATCACAACTAGTTATTTACTACCTACCTTTACCACTTTTACTTGGTGATTTTGCTCTGACGTGGGAGAGGAATGGAAAGGATTCAAAACCGTAGACACCGCGCCGACCGAGTTCAAGACTACATGAGGCTTCCCGGGGACGGCGTATAGGTACACAAAGCAACAAATTTCATTTTTGGTTGCATTTAATAGCATTTATTAGTGTTATAAGATGGCGCGACAACACCAGCATGGTCCTTGGGGCATGCAAGTGTGGCCAGGGCATGTCCATGTGAAAAAGCGTAGGTGTGGCCACGTACGTGTGAAAATGACGCATACACGGGCGCGCATGTGTGCAAACAAGGGTGCGGGCGCGTAGGCGTCATAACTAAGCGTTTGGTGTAGAACTAGGGGGGAGGGGGAATAGGGGCGCGTATGCATCAAAACACAAGCGCTAGTGTGGGAAAGGGGGCACTAGCGCTAGGTCACACTGGCGCTAAAATGGGCGCGTTAGCGCTAAAGGTCAATTTTGTATGGCCTTAGAAGAATTTTTTAGAGTTTTAGAAGAAATTAGTCATGAATAGAAGAAGTTAATCATCAATAGACCAACTTAGATGATGTGTTGTAGAAGAAAATGACGTTAACAAGTGGTTTTCCCGATTTGCAGGTTAGTCTTCCCAAACTAGAGACATGGGAGCGACATGGGCGGTTGAGGGCCTATGAGGCTACCTTTTCACAGCGTGATCTTATCTTTTTGGAGATGACCTTAGATGTTACAAGTATTTCACATGTGGCCCACATGCCATAGATTACTAGGGAAAATTTTAGTGGCTAATATTCATAATTTGGCTAAAAGTAGGAATTCAAGAATATGAATTTGGCTATTTTTACAACCATGGCAATGACCATGTTTCACCCAAAAATTCCACAAACAATAATTTGTCCCATGTGAATAGCCAATAGATCTCCAATCCCAACATATATTTTTATTGACTTGTAGTGTGATAGAAAGTCATGGTTTTAAAACATTCTTAGATCGCCAATAAATCTATGGAACCTTCATGTTCATTTGGTCTCATTCGTTGACATGTTTATGATTTTTTAAATTTGATTAAATTCATCATGTATATCATATATATTATATATATAACCGTACACACAAAGAGATCTAGATTCGAATCCGTTAAACTCTTTAAAAGACCTGCGCAATTTAAAAGACTCTGCTAACTGCCTAGAAAGTTAATAAAAAAATTTATGAGCCTCGGTGCATGAGGAGCGGCCACGTGTCACCCATCCTAGGGACCGAGCATAAAAATTATGCAAAAGGATCCCCAATGCCGAAATTGAATATCGGGTGGACATGTGGCAGGATTTTGGGCATCCTGAAGGAAAATGCATTATGTGGACTCTAAGCCCATGGAATGAACCAATTAAATAAAGTTTCAAGTCTGTGGTTAGACGAGGAAGAGTGTCAGTCAGGGGAACACGTGACAGACCTCCATATGGAATTAAAATGTTTTTTTGTAATAAATATCCTTCATGACAATGAATTATCCTCCATTCACCACTCCATCTACACTTTCCTTCAAAAAAATATGTTATATTTCGCAAATACCATGAACATAAATTTTAGATAATTTTCCAACCCAGTGAATCTTGTTCCACCATATTCGCCATGATTTCTATAAGTTTTTTTCAGGTGGGTTCCTTAAAATTTTCCCTACTGATTACTTTGGACCCTTGCCTTCTTACATCCTTAGCCGAGACATGGCGGAGGGAGAGTCGACATTTCACTTTGCGGCAAAGGCGAGATGAGTGTGACTTTAGAGGATATGTGGCATATTTTGAGAGTGGTGATCCAGGGGACGGTTGGTTGATTATGATGGTGACCGCGACCATATTCTTCAAAGTATGACTAAGATGTTCGGTGTATGGGCTAGGGTATGTCAGTTGACATTACTGGGTGTTTCGCAGACTGCCAAATTTTGCGAGTTCCAGTATACTTGATGGCTATTGTCAGCGACATCTTGCTGCCTGACAAGGTTGGTGCACGCTTCTCCTTTGGTCTAATTGGAGTGATACACAAGATTATCGAAGAGGTTTATTTGGGGGCAGTGCTTACTAACCCATTTGTATTCAGATTTACACTTGATAGCATACCGCGGTCAGAAGATCATGGGTCCCATGACATTACTTCAGATATGGGCCTGGGATCATATCGTCATAGGGTGCCCATTAGGAGTGTTGTGAGCCAGGGCTCTTGACGAGCCATCTATTATGGGTTGGGTACCAGTTGGTGAGGACATACATGGGGGCTGCTTGTAGACACACCTTACTACAGGAAGGCATTTGATGAGATACAACTTCATATGATTACATGACAGGACGTATAGATTGTATCATTGGCGGAGGATACAACATAACCGAGCACAACAAGAGTTGATCATTTTATCATTGGGAGCAGGGACCATATCATTGAGTGGTACCGAGTGGACAAAGTTCAGCACTAGTTTGGCCTCATCCAGGGGATTCCCAGAGATGATATGTGGTATGAGTGTAGGTCTAGAGAGACTTTTGACATTGGGCCTCAGATTAGGTTATAGTGAGCATGAGACAACTTCTCAAAGGTGGTCACATAGCCTTGGGTCTAGCTGCCATAGATAGTGGATTCTGAGGAGACTCAAGATTATCCAGCATGGTACGCAACAATGTTGTCTCGGTGGCTCACTATACCACATGAAGTTATTCAGTTAGGATTAGTAATCGTGCGGGGCCTAAAGGGCCAGGATCTTTGAGCACAGACATATGCAGGGGGTCAGGGCAGATTAGGTGCCGATATACTAGTTTAGGGTCAAATGTCCGCACAACCATAGGTACATGCTCCATAGGTGCCTCGGGTTCCACTACAAGTTCCATTACAAGTGCCCCGGGTTCCACTATAGGCTTCATTACATATCACCACCACACATGAGTCCGCCATATAGTCCACCAGGAGGTGGATGGGATGGGGGAGATGGAGATGGGTCAAATGTAGGAGATGGAGGAGACAGATGGGGGACCCTATCATAGAGTCTTGTAGGTGGAGAATGGATACATAACATGCAGGGTGCAAGGGAGCTAGCGCCCATGCAGTAGTAGTTGCAGTAGGTGGTAGCACTACGGCCCGGTCACTAGGTGAGAGAGAACACATTACTACAGAGAGATCGGTTAGCTACAGAGAGGACACATTTTTAGGCCTAAATAGATTAGGTGATATCAAAGAGGGCCTAGTTCAAGGCAAAGTTGACCAATGTCAAAGCAAAGCACGATACGCTTCCAAGCAAGGCGATCACAAGAGTCCCGAGTTAGTGTTTGAGTGTGCTTCCCACCTTTGGTGAGGCCACGTATTACAGAATGCTATATCGGGAAGTTATTAGACAGTCAAAGGGCTCCATATTATAGCCACTTGGTGGTAGCAGATCTAGATCCAGATCGTAAATACCATCTCGATCTGCGAGGTCAATATAGATGTAAATCGGCCGCACAACAGGGGCCGCCACTATAGGATCCACAAGTTCGCACCATCACAAGGCTCTCAGTAGATGCCACCACCATAGGGACCACAACAGATGCCACCACTTGGACATAGGTCGGGCATTCCAGAGGTAGGTGAGATTCTTATGATGACATATGTACAAATGTATCCATTTTTATGTACGCCTCGATATGAAGGCACATTTTTGAGATGATGTATATGTATTGTTTTTTATTATGCCTCTTGATGAAGGCACATTTTTGTACAGATGTACTTATGTATTGTTTTTTATTATGCCTCGTGATGAAGGCACATTTTTATCCATGCCCATGATAGCATTTTGTATCTGATATGTATCGAGACACATTGATTTTATACATGGATGTTTTATATTTATGAGTATATGATGATTGATGGATTTTTTTACTTATCGTATTTTATGTATGAGATAACATGCTTAATCAACATTTTTATTATGGTCTATGTTTGATAGGGGGATAGAAGGTGATTTCTCTTGCCCCTCTTGGTGATATCATATGATGTTAGTGTTAGTGCGAAATCTCAGCACCCCCAAATGAGTTCTAAAAATATACTTTTCTAAGGTAGAATCATCTGGTGTGATTGCATAACATTGAACTTTCCCCAAGGTGTGGGACCTTGCAAAAGTGGGAAATCTCTCCAGATTAAAGGCCGGTTCCTATTCCTAAACTACACTGCCACGAGCTACTCCAGTGCGGGCAAACTAAATCTTACCTAATCTAACCATTCGAAGGAAACAAGGAGAGATAAAGAGGGAAAAATAGAGCCTACACTAAAGTGGTGATACACCAGCAAAGGAAGTGAGATATTCTGTTGAGGGAGAAAGAAACAAAAAAATGGAGATGAGGGAGGTTAGACAGAAGTAACATGGCCCAGATCTTCAAATTCGCCATTAAACTCCATGAAACACAACATCTTGCACTGCTAAATGTGAAATACATGCACATAAAAACAAATCTGGAAGGGAGAGGCATGGAGAAACAACAAAACGATGCAAAGGGTTGAAGAACACCACAAAAACACGTTTTTATTGCTCTAGAAGGTGCACAGACCATTACATTTCGGAATAGAGGCACAAATACATTTTCTAGGTGTGGGAGAAGGTTCGCTGCTCAAAAATGGCATCGAGAAAAAAATTTGTGAGTTTCTCTATGCCCATAATGTCTCTCTTTCTCAAATGAGAAGTGTTACAGTATATAGAAAGAATAAGAGAGAGAGAAGAGGGAAAAATTGAATCCTACTCCAACCACCATGAGATATGCATTGAATCCTATCTTAAAAGTTCAACTACTAAATATCAATGCCTTCTGTAAATCCGCCCACAATATGTCACTTTTGGTTCCCCAGCGGATCAAATCGAATCGGTTCTGGAAGTTGAAGAGCAAGAAGATCCTGCATTAAAGGCCCGAATACGTTTTCTCCATTTTCACCTATCAGGGACCGAAAAAATGATTTTTATCTTTTCATGGTGTAGAAGACGTCAATACGCTTCCAACGGTGTCGATTTGCAATATTTCAAGCCCTGAGTCAAAAGATATGCCCCTTCAAAGTTTGTATTGAGTCCATACAAATGGGTGGGAAAATAGTTTGAAAAATGGGTCCCCCTTTACATATGGGACACGTGGCAGCCAGATTAGGGCAAAAATCGGGTTCACGGGTCCGTAATTTATCCTTTTCCCTTTTTCCGCAAAAAACGCAAAACTCAAAAAAAACCCTTGTGGCCCCAGTTGCTTCGCTTGGACACATGGCACTCTTTGGTTGGCTGGGGAGATGCGCTTCCATCTTTTCCTTTGTGCCCTTTTTGACAAAAGGAAAATTTTCACCTTTTCCTCCGACTCCCTGCTTTGGCTTTGACTCAAGCTCAAATGCTGACCTTTTCCCTTTTTTATTTTAGAGCCTGCCCAAGTTTGTCAAATAGATTTAAGACATGGATTCACACGACAGAGCCGTTTCTTCTCTTTCTTCTTGCACAGGTCATTTAAACTTTCGCAGGCCCCACCATTCCATTGTAGAGTCCCTCTGCAACCAGTTTGCAAGATTTAAACGTGTTTTCTCTTATTCTTTCTATGCGGGGTCGTGGTGACCCAATATTTTGCACGAGGGGTGAAATATGGATAATGGTTAGCTTAGAATACATGTTTAATTTTTAGTTTCATGATGATGTAGCTTATCATTTATTGATATTTGATGTATAGATGTGATGATAGATGATATGATGAGATAACAACAAAATGTACAAGCAAACAACAAAAACAAGTTAATCAGACCTAATTAAAGCAATACAACTATGTACAAGTATGTAAGATAAAATGAACTCAATGCCATTCACAACAAATTAAAGTAACACTTATTATAAAGAAGCAAATGAATCCAATTTACAGCACACAACACGAAGAAGTAATGCAACCAAAACTATGTACAAACCAAACAACTAAAGTAAGCAAACTACTACTTTGTTTCGTGGGACAATTTTTGAAAGATTTTTCGATGTTTTGGGGTAGTATCGAGACAATGTTCTATTATTTTTGAGTTTTCTATGAAACGTATTTGAATGTTTTGAGTTTTCCAACTAACATATCTGAATGTTTTGGGATTTTCAAAAATTTATATGAATGTTTTTGTGATTTTCTAAGAAGTTTTCCAAAGCTATGTGCAAGGAAACGAAGAAACGTGGATGCCCCCAATGATAGATGGGATGTACAAGGGCAGAATGCCACACGTTATGTGTGAAAAGTGATGATGTAAAGTTGCCCCCAACGTTAGATGGGAATATACAAAGGTAAACTCTTCGCATACGAAATAGGATCAGCTAGATCAAGGCTAAGAGGGATAGGATCAAAAGTAGCTCAGATGTAGGGAAAGACTAACTCAGAATAAAATTATCATAATCTTAGACCTGAAATGCTTGTGAATAATAGACCCTCCAATGGCGTCGAGGCTGGTTTTCACCAACGGACTTGTCCAAAGTGTCGTCATCATGCGTGGTTTTCACTTTTGGACGTATTTATTTCTCTTTTCTTTTTCTATTTTTTTCTTATCTTATCTTCTAATATTTAAGGGACCCCATACTTAAGCATACAAAAACTTACGATGCATTGCATTCATGGATTCTGAAGTTCCCGACCATCGAGTAAAAGCAAGCTCGTAGGCATCCAAACCGAATTTAACGACCACAACATATGGCCCTAACTAGTTAGGCTCAAACTTGCCTTTCTTTGCTTGGTCCTTTGTTGTGTTGAATTTATTTTCTTTTAGCACCAAGTTTCCTACCTCAAATTGACGAGGTATCACTCTTTTGTTGTAACTTCACTGCACTCAATTTTCATACACTTTAAGGTGATCAAGGGCGTGAAGTCGTTTCTCATCTAACAACTCCAACTCTACCAGCTGAGCCACTCTGTAGTCCTCCTCTTCATTTAGGTAATCTCTTATCTCTATACGTAAAGAGGGGAGCTCAATCTAGAGGTAATACAACTTCTGTGCCAAATACTAGGGAATATGGAGTAGCACCTGTAGGAGTGCGGATAAACATTCTGTATGCCCAGAGGGCACGATGAATATGTAAAATGTCGATTTGACTTGTTGTATTCACCATCTTCTCCATAATACAGATAAGGGTTTTATTGGAAGCCTCAAGTGTTCCATTACCTTGATGGTAATAGGGGTTAAATACTTGAGAGTTATTTGAAAGCGTTGACACAACACCTTCACAATTTTATTTTTAAAGGACTTACCATTGTTAGCTACAATGGCAGGGGGAATATCATATCGAAGATTATATGGTTCATTATAAACTTGGATATATGCGCACCTTTAACATAGGTAAGAGGAACAACCTCTACCCACTTCGTGAAATATTTAGTGGTAGTGATAATGAATAGGTGGCCATCGAAGGATGTAGGGTGAAGCTTACCTATAAGATCGAGTCCCCACTTTGAAAAAGGCCAAGGTGTCATGATAGGTGTGATGATTCCACCGACACATGTATCAAATTGTTGTACTTCAAACATTACAAACATTTCTTTACATATTTACAAAGCAATCATTCTCCATGGTAGGCCAAGAATAGCCTACTATTAGTATCTTCTTAGCTATGATGATCCTGTTTGTATGGGCCCCGCATATTCCTTCGTGTACCTCCTTAACCGCTAAGATGGATTCATCTAAATTGAGACAACGTAACAAATTCCCATCATAGCCTCGATGGTAGAGAGTGTAGACCAAGTAAGGTATAGCGGGCTATATGTTGGATAAGGTTTCTTTTATTAACACAGGAAATGTCTATGGGAAAGGTTCCATCGTGAAGGTAGTTAAAGATGTCACTATACCAAGGGGAAAAGGGACCAACAACTTCACATACCAAACAAGATTCTGGCATGTCATATGCTAGTATTTGCAGATGTTCTACGAAGAATGACATATCATTGTTCCCAGGTGGGATGCGCAACATAGACCCCACTGCGGCTATAGCATCCACCACTCGATACTTTCCTCTTGGGATCTGTTCAAATGTAATTTGCTCAAATAACTCCTTCAAAGAATCGACCATTTTCTTGTAAGGAATAAGCTTCTCATCCTTAACTTTATACTCGTATGTTACCTATTTTATAATCAACATAGAATCAATGATCACATTCACTTGCCGAATGTCCCACTTGATATCTAGTTTCATCCCTACAATAAGGGCTTCATATTCTTCTATATTGTTTGTACATGGGAACCCGAGTCAGAATGCCTGGGGGATAATGTCTCCAGAAGGAGTGATAAAAAAAACTTTGACACCTGAACCATGAAAGGTAAAGGAGCCATCAAAGTATAGTTGTCATATAATAGATTCCTCAAGGTACAATGTAGATGCATCTAGAAGTTCCAGACTCAAAGGTTCAGTACCTGGAAAAGGGGCTTTAGCTAGTTGATCCACCAAAACCTGCCCTTTCACTAATTTCTAGTGAACATATTTGATGTCAAACTCATTGAGTAAGATGATCCAATTGGCCATATTTCCTATAAGCATGGAATTTGACAAATAATTTAATGGACCAAATTTTGATATCAGCTTGACCTTGTTATTTAGCAAGTAATGACGTTGTTTCTAAAAGGAAAAAACTATGGCCAAGCAAGCCTTCTCTATTTGTGGGTAGTTGAGCTCGTAAGAAATCAACATATGACTTAGGTAATACACAACTTTTTCTTTCTGATCCTTATCATATTGGGCCAACAATGCCCCAATTGCAAAGTGCGTAACATAAATGTAGAGTAGTAATGGTTCACCTGTCGTGGGCGGCATTAGAACAAGGGGTTTGGCCAAATATTGCTTAAGCAAAGCAAATGCTTGTTGTTGTTTTGAACCCAGTGAAAACTGACATCTTTCTTCAGAAGATGTGTGAATGTGTGACACTTTTTGCAAGCTAAGAGATGAATCTTCTAATTATTTGGATCTTTCCTTACAAGCTTCACAGTTGTCTTATATTCGTCGGAGGATGCATTTCTATTATAATTGTATTCTTTGCAGGATCTACGTCAATTCCTCTTCATGAAATAATAAACCTTAATAGTTTTCCAAATAGCATGCCAAAGACACATTTATTGAGGTTGAGTCAAACCTTGTAGTCCCTAAGACGCTGAAAGATGTGCCACAAGATCTCGGGTGATCTTCTCGAGTCCTGGATTTTGCCAATATGTCGTCCACATAATCTTCCATTATGTCACTAATCATGTCATGAAATATTACAGTCATTTCCCGTTGATAGGTTATGTCTACATTCTTGAGGCCGAAGGGCATGACTTGGTAACAAAATTTCCCCCATGGGGTTGTAAAATTTGTCTTATGTTGGTCCTCAACAATTTTTATCTAGTTATATCCTAAAAATCCATCCATGAGTGATAGCATCTCGTAACCAACTGTTGAATCAATAATCATGTTGATGTTGGGAAGAGGAAAGTCATCCTTAGGACAAGCTTTATTGATATCTCTGAAATCGGTACAAACTCTAATACCGACAGTTTCTTCTACATTGGGACTACATTTGAAATCCACTTTGAATAGTCAATAGGCCTGATGAAGCCTACTGCCAATAATCTTTCTAGCTCTACTTTGACCAACAAGGTGATGCGAGGATGCATCTTTCAGAGCTTTTGTTTTATGGGCTTTGCCTCTGTACACAACAAGGTTATGTACCACTAATGTCGGATCTAACCCTGACATGTCCGTGTAGGACCAAACAAATATATCTGCAAATTCTCTCAAAAACAACACAAAAGTTTTATGTTCTTGAGCCGAGAGCGAAGCTCCCAACTTGACTATTCTGGGTAATTCCTTTCAGACCGATATTGACATCTATGGTCTCCTCCACGAGTAGCTTGGACTCATCCTCCATGCGCTTAGGACCAATGGGGAGATTAAGATCTTCTTCTTATAAAGGCGTCTCCATGAGATTTTCACCTTCAGGCTAGTCAACTATTTTGTCCGTTGATTGTTCTTTTTGTTTGTCTGCAAGCGCCTCAAAGAGGTTTTCACTATAGGACTTGGACTTATTCTTTTTGCAAGAATTTTTGTGGAACTTTTTCCCTTTCTTATTTTTTTCTTAGATGACCGCATAACTCAACCTCCTCCCCGAAATATGCGCATGTGTTAAGCTTGATGGAGAATCCTTTCTTGTGATCACCTACTAGAATGTTGTCATGAATACCAGGAACTCACCAATAGCTTCGTCATTCTAAAAGACGTCGATTGGTACATGTTGTTGTTGGTCCCAATTCATGAGTGACGGGTAAATAAGGTCTAGTGTCGAAGTGGTAGTGGATATGGCATGGGTTATAGTTAATATAACTATGTCGAGAAAACAAGTTCGTGGAGGCAAGGTCTTCGTAAATACTACACTGGGAATTTGTTTCGATTTCGTATTCGGAGGAACTATCTTCGCACTCAGAAGAGATAGCCTCAACCTCCGGGGATGAGACCCATACGGTCGGACACCAATACCATACTTACACACCTTACGATGAGGTATTGGAAGAGCTTCCTAGCGTACCTTGTTCGTTGATGTCGTAACCACGTCCTTTGTATCCCATAACATACATTATTTTACTAGGGATAACATACTTGGGTGATTGGTAACATGGAGCCATTTGTGAAGCGAGTGTCTCTCGATGAATTGGAACAACCATCTCGTAGAAGGGCATTCATAAATGGCGGGAAATAACCCGACAATGCTCTACAATGAGAAAAAGGTTGGGGTTCTCCCCGAATAGTGAGAGTTTGTCCTTCATGATGTAACTAAAATCCACTTATGCAGTTTTATTGCTAAAAGTGCACTAATTACCTTCATTCTTAGCATTTCCGCTAATTAACTAACGTTTCCCTCTATTTTGGTTAATTAACGACGCTTTGTTGATTAATTAACCTCTATCACATTCCGGATGCCAATTGACGACACATCGTTAGTTATTATCCTCTTCCGAGCAAATAATTAGCGATTATTAGCTAATTAAGCCTATTTACCCTTGTATTTGATCAATAAACCCTCTTATTGGTTAATACCCCTCTTCCAACCATTCAAAATCACCCCATTTCCCTCCAAGACATCTCAAAAGGCTTCAAAAGCTTATCCTAGCCTCTTAATTAATCCTAATTGGTCAATTAAGGCACCTCACATGTTAATCACTTGTTAATTTCACTAATCAAGATTAACAAGCCTTAATCTACTTTATCCTTTAGTCCCACATGCACCAAGATGCAAGCTTCTCTAACAATAGAAAGCTATAAAAAGGACCAAGCTCCTACCTTCATACTTTACACCATACTTTGAATAATATTAATCATATAAGACATGATCAAGAGCCTTACTTCCATTGATGGATTATCTTGCTCAATCTTTGCATCCAATCTTCATGCTTGGTTAGTAAAGGAATATCTAATATGGCCTTGTAGCCATTGTTAGAGAGATCCTTTCACCATTTTGAGATACTTGGATAATTTTACATATATCCGAATTTTGGGCATACTTTCCCTAGGTCGGTCTACCCATCCACTATCATAAGCATTTGAATTTTGCAATCATACATACTCACGATCAGCTTAAGTCTATACAAGAACACCTTCACTATCATAGACAAACAATATCCATACAACATATCCAAATTTGCACTCTCATGGAAATATTAGAAAATTTGGATAGTGTTGGCTACTCGTAGGCATTTGACCTTTTCAACAATGTCTAAGGCCTTCAACGACTAGTTTTCAAATCGGACAATCTCCATTAAGTCGGCCTAGACACATTTCACATTTGATTGTAGCAACTTTCGAATGTAATGAGAAATCAACAGAGTCACCTTTATATAAAATTCAAATCAATTCATTCCACACCTCCTACACATTAAAAGCACCTTGCAGACCTTCTTAAAGAAATCTCACTACATTAGAGATTATTACAAAAAGCTTGTACACATTCAAAACCTGAGTTGCCCCAAAGTAGTGCATAGAGATGTAGACACAAAATCATGCACTTTAGACCTTATTTAGTGAAGGCCTCATACTACTATTTAGAGGGGTTTTTAGTGAATAAAGTACTTATTAACCCCTGTCTCTTGGCCATTTTTATTTGATTTCTATCGTCATTCCCTACCTCCACCACACACATTCCTAGTCATCTTTCGTCATTTCCCGTCATTTTAGCTTTAACCTGGGGGGTGTCCTTGGGTGCCCCTGGTCCTTTTTGAACTTTCCCGCCACTTTTTGGGCTCTCTAGTTGTTTGAGGTCTTTATCTTTTTTGTGGTTGGCCATTTCGGGGTTAATTACGAAATTAGATCAAGAGAACCCTATAAATATAAAGTTATGAGACCATAATGAGGGACCAAGCACTAGTCACTATTATCATCCACCTAGAGTTGCATCCATCTATTGCATTGGAGATCACTTGCATCCACATAGCTCCATCACAAGGCACAAGGCTAGGACATTTGCATCACACACAACATAGGGGAGGATTCTATTCTATTCCATGCACCATTCTATTACATTTTTCTACACATAGTTAGCTCACTACATCACAAAGTGCAACTGACACAAGAACAACCTAGGGCATGCTTCACACACATAGAACTACATTTGGGTCTGGAATGTAGTGCAACGCTCAATTAGTAAGTCCACTATTGTGGTGCTGAGGTCAATCCGACCCTATCATATGCATTTTTCTTTTTAGGGATTGATGCTTGTTTAGGGTTTTGCAGGTCTTCCTTTCATCTTGGATTAGCAGTGACACACTGGCAGTAGAACAGAACAAATCGATGCAACACACGGTGAGTGTTTTGACCACCGCCGAACTCCGTGAAGATCTGGGTTCCAGAGCTTTTGCACAAACAAGGGGCCCATTTTGAGACTGAGCACCCATAGGCGCTCCAGTCCTATCTCTAAGCACCCTAGTCCAGAGAATAAGCCCGAGATCCATCCATTTTGGGGCTCTTACACATCATGCCTCGCTTTTGGTTTCCACAGTCACCTTTGTGACACAATCCCGTGAACATCTTTTATTCAATTGATTCTTCCTCTTCTCTCTTGCACATTAGGTTTTTATTTCCATTTGTTTAGTTTTTGGGTCATTTACATACTTCTTTACTTTGCATTCATTTACATCATGTATAGTTGTTCATAGTTGAGATTAACTAGTGCATATGTTTACATTTTAGTTAATCATTTTGGTGAACCCGATCATCCACGCTTCTAGGATCTTCACTCATAGCTTCTCATTCTAGGGTTTATTCTCTTTTCACCATGGCTCACTCTCATATTGATTTTACTGAAGAACATCTTAAGGCCATTAATGATCATATTGTTGAGCACCCTCAAGATCTAGACTTACTTTTACATGTGGCTCGTGAGGAAGCTACTAATTTGGCAAGGAACTCAACACTTTTGTGGCTATAGAACTTTTGTTGCCACTCAACCACTTTCTTCCACTCCCACCTATCTCTCTTACTATTCCATTTTATGTCACTACTCCTACTAATCATTTTACGTCACCCTTAGTTTCTCATGTATGACAGGTTTCATCATTGGCAATCAAGACTTAACTTCTCTTTATCACGACCTTCAAGCTCAAATCCGTAAGTTGCAACAAGCCACTTTGCATGCATCATCATCTTTAGATTCCACCTTATTGTTGAACACTCCATTCACACCTGCCATCTCTACTTACTCGCTTCCTCCTAGCTTTTTCACCCCTAAGCTTCCCATTTTCAATGGGCATGGTGACCCGCAGGAGCATCTTCAAGTGTTTCATGTAGCTTGTCTAGATTTTTCTGACGATCATATTCTCTTAGCTAAAATATTTCCTCGTAGTCTCCATGACTATGCGATGTGTTGGTTTTATGACCTACCTATTCATTCGGTAACTTCATTCACACATTTAGCTGATGCCTTTCTTACGCATTTCTCCATCAATATCGGCTCTAAGATCTCTTATGCTCAGTTAGTGTAACTTAAACAGGATCTAATGAACACTTCGCTAACTACGTTTTAAGGTATAAAAACAATCTAGCTAAGATGAAAAATGTGCTTGTGGACTTTGAGCTTCAGGACTTGTTTATCCAGATTCTTTTACCACCTCTCCAAGAGAGTGTTCTCTTTGAAACCTCTCCTTCATTTGATCAACTCTTTCATACTCTTAAGCTTTGTGAGACCAAACTTCTATCCATAGGCAAGCTTAAGTATCAAGAATAGGATTCATCTTCCACTCATTTTCAAAACAAGACGTCATTCAAACCATCTACAACTAAGCCTACCGACACTAAGATCACTGTCAACATCGTTACTCCTAAAGAGATTCATTCACAACAACCTAGGCGCATGCTTAACAACCTTCCAATGGCTCCACATCTTATATTGAAACAACTTCTTGACAACAACCTTATTACTCTTCCTCCACCACTCGAGTTAGACCCATCACGACCAAAAGGTAGGAACTACAATGAGAACTTTCGTTGTGATTATCATCGATGTGTGGGACATTCAACAAATAGATGTTTCAAACTTCGTACAATCATCCAAGATCTAATTGATGATAACAAACTAGAGTTTCCAGAGTCTGCTAACTTTGCATTACCGAGAAACGATAAGGGTAAACTCAAGCTCTTTAACAATGAATCTCAACAACATGACAAGAAGACATTTGATTCTTCTGCCAATCATACATATCACGCGGTACCCCCTCCTGAATCAAGAGCTCTTGATTTCTTAGTTAGTTACAAATATGATGCTTCACCACCAATCATTTCTTTCTTTGTCATTGATTATCATGCAAATTTTACATCTAATCATTTGCATATTAAGGCATATGTTGGCTCGACCTCTATCAAAAATATTTAGGTTGACCCATCCTCGCCCTGTTAGTGCATTCTCTATTTCACTTCTCAAGGCTATCGATTATCCTCCATCGCAAATTGAATTCCCTTTCAACAAACCCTTGGTGTTGTCAAACTACATGTTATAGTCGGTCCTCTTACATTGCTTGTGCCTTTCCTCGTTAGAAACACAATTGACGGCTGCGACATGCTTCTCAATCTCAATTGGATTCATCACTCTAAATATATCATTTCTATGAATCATTTGCGACTCAAATTTATTCACAACAATCAAGTTATTTCTATTGATGGTGTCCCTCCATCTACTCCATGGTCGTCATCTCCTCGCATAGTAGCTAACACACCACCTACTTCATCTAACACATCAAACTCTATGTTACTCAAAGCACAGTCTACGCCTAGTTCACCTACTTCGAGCATCATCTACATGACCACATCATTCTGCTAGTCCTACACATCGGCATAGGCCCATTCCTAGGACATTCACTGCATCGTGACGCACTTCCCCACCTCGATTTATTCCACGTGGGTCCTCATCATCTCCACATTCAACATCACGTAGATCTCCATCACCGACACATTTCGTGACACCATGGCCTTCATCATATATTCATCCCTCGCACGCATTTAGACTTCATGCACCAACACAACGTTTGTCTACCATACCACCACTATTAGAGCATGGTCCTATGCTTTCATCACCACAGACATCAGATGGAGGACCTTCGTCCTTCACTATCATTGGTTAGTTCATCTCATTCATATATACTTGGGGGCATCGCATCTAATATACCCCCCCCACTCACCTTGACATCTATCATCTTTACATTTTCATATAGGAATTCTTATCACACATTCTAGCATCGACCATTACCCGATGACACACTTTTGTGCTTTGGTTCACACTTGATTGTTGAGGGATTACCACACATGAACCCCACACACTGCACTATAGGCATTACACATTGTGTCTATTCATACATTTAGTTTCCTACATCATACATTCTACATTACATTTCAACATTTACACATCTACACATTATATACATTACATTTACATCATCATACACATTTCATATACATCTAGCATCATATACATCATAGTGTATTCATCTACTACATACTAATTATTAGTTTATCTATACATATTACCTTACACACTATACACTACATTTTATACATTTTATACATTTTACACACATAGCATGGCATCCTACACACCACGTATTTACACATTATATTCATCACATGGCCATCTTTCACCATCAAGACATACACTATACATATTCTACGCTACGTACGCACTCATTACCCTATGACGCACTTTAGTTCCTCGGTCCATACTTGACTACCGAGGGTTTATAAATCAAATGGACCTTACATTCACCACACATTTAAAATTTGACCTTTCATCATGCGACATTTCTACGAGAGTGACACACATTATAGGCTAACTCGTCACTTCCTCCATCCATCTTGTAGTGATATACGCTTAGGGATAAATCATCACTCGTTTATTCATCTTATAGTGATATACGCTTAGGATAAATCATCACTCATCCATTCATCATGTTGTGATATACGCTTTGGCTATAGGGTTCATGCACACATCATTTCTAGGTCGCATTTCATCAATACACATACACATTCATCATAGCGCGTTAGACACAACAAACACACTCCGACCATTTCCCGATGATGCACTCTCATTTACGGTTCATTCTTGACTGCTGAGGGGAAAACAAAATGAACCTCATTGCATACACTTCCATTCACTTGAGGGGGCACACGACTCCTATCATTCCATCTTGCATTCCATTCCATCCATCCACAACATATTGCATTGTCTTGGGGGCATTTACTCTTGCTTAATAGTGTTTTACATGATCACTTTACTACACATGTTAGATTGATTTCTTATATGTCATTATATATACTATCCACACATGTGC
Source organism: Taxus wallichiana var. yunnanensis (assembly GCA_018340775.1). Taxonomy (NCBI): domain Eukaryota; kingdom Viridiplantae; phylum Streptophyta; class Pinopsida; order Cupressales; family Taxaceae; genus Taxus; species Taxus wallichiana. Next base: position 674,764,475 of record CM031235.1, on the reverse strand, counting down.
GTTCACTTATTTTTTAGTTGTGATCATAGATACAAATCTTTTACATGCAGCATGGATGCTCGCCTTCTACCCTTCCTACACTAGTCATTGGGGGCATCCACATTCGTCTCTCATATGTGTTATTGTTTCATTTTGTACTTAGCACTTTACATTTACTTGGTTATACATGCTTTGACATATTGGTTATTTCTCTAACATGCTAACGGGTGTTTCATGTGCAACACTTGTTTTGCAGGATTACATGCTACCATGACTACTTCTTTGTTTATTTGTACTTGTCTACCATTGTTTGCTTCTTGTATGTGGGATTTGCCCTATGTTTGGTGTGCACACTTGTTTTTTGTTTGTGGCCATGATGGTTTTGCATGTCTTGCGACATCGTGAGTGATGTCCCATGTTTGTGACCCACTTTGTGCGGCTTCCTTGTCTTCTTGTGTGTTTACATTACTATGTTGTTTTCTAGCTTACACATTGTTTACATAACTTACACATTGTCTTCTACATGCATGCTTGTTTGTACTAACACTTGTCTTTGGCTAGCCTCTTGTTTATGCACGCCTTGGTTTCTACCAAGCGCATTCCCTTCCCTTATAGGGAAAAGTTTCAGAGTTCATGCGGTTGGTCCTCTTTTGGGGCCACATTCTCCTATCAATGATGTCGCATGCGCCCCCAAAGAGGGGGCATCATTTGGGTTTTTATAGTCTACACAACGTGTTTACACTAGTTTAGTTCAATGCACTTTCCACCCTTGACATTGTGGGTTACATACAACAAGTGAGTTCAGACCAGTCTATGAACTCCATACACAACGGATTTTACAGGACATGGTTGTCCTTAGCATTCGGGAAGCAATTACCGGTTGGAGGATACAACGAAATTCCTCCCAATACTTCTTCTACCGCCAATGTCGATCGCCCAAAAAACTAGGACATACAGAGATCTCTTCACACACATTCAGGGAAGTAGTTAAAGGTTGGAGGAGATAGAGCAATTCCTCCCTATACTTCTTCGGCCTATGGCGTCGGATCGCCCAAAAACCCCGACAATATAGGATATCCTTCTACACTCTCTCTCGACATGGATCAAGTGCACATGTTCCATATACACTTTTCATTTTGTGTACTTACCTTTTACATTGCGTTTTTAGACACACACACACACACACACACACACACACACACACACACATATATGACTACTTGATTGTTTTCTCCTCGCAGTCCACTCAGTATGAGAAACAAGCAGTCAAATGGGGGCAACAACAACAATACCGTCAACAAAAACACTTCGCGACAACACACTTCACATACTAACCATGCGGGTACACTACACACATCAAAGCATCAAGCACGCACATTCCGCCCCTAGCTTCACTCTCATCAATTTTTTGCTCATTTTTCATCTTTAGTTTCCACGCTCGTCATCTTTTTATGACTCCACGCTTTGTTTAGTCCTTGGCATGCCTTCTTTGTCACTCTGCGCATCGACATCAAATACACATCTCTATCTACTTTATGTTACCAAGAACTTTCGCTCACTTACATAAAGTGGAGGCAAATGTAGACACAAAATCATGCGCTTAAGACATTATTTAGCCCCTGGTCTCATACTACTATTTAAAGGGTTTTTGAGTGAAGAAAGTACTAATTAACCCTCGTCTCTTGGCCATTTTTATTTGATTTCTATCGTCATTCCTAACCTCCACCACACACATGCTCAGTGATCTTTCGTCATTTCCCATCATTTTAGCTTTCCTTTGGGTGTCCAGCATCATCAGGCGCTTGTGGGCGCCCTGGTCCCACTAGGTGTGCCCCGGTCCTTTTTTAACTTCCCGCCACTTTTTGGGCTCTTTCTAGCCATTTCAAGTCTTTATCTTTTTCATGGTTAGCCATCCCGGAGTTAATTACAAAATCAAATCAAGAGAACCCTATAAATATAAAGTTATGAGACCATAATGTGGAACCAAACACTAGTCACTATTATCATCCACCTAGAGTTGCATCCATCTATTGCATTGGAGATCACTTGCATCCACATAACTCCATCACAAGGCACAAGGCTAGGACATCTGCATCACACACAACATAGGGGGAGGATTCTATTCTATTCCATGCACCATTCTATTACATTTTTCTACACATAGTTAGCTCGCTACATCACAAAGTGCGACTAGCACAAGAGCAACCTAGGGCATGCTTCACACACACACAAAACTACATTTGGGTCTGGAATGTAGTGCAATGCTCAATTAGTAAGTCCACTATTGTGGTAGTTGAGGTCAGTCCAACCCTATCATATGCATTTTTCTTTTTAGGGATTGATGTTTGTTTAGGGTTTTGCAAGTCTTCCTTTCATCTTGGATTAGCAGTGACACCTAGCGTAGTACAACGAATCTAATGCGACACACAACAAGAGTTTCGAGACCACCTGCTTGAACTTGTGAAGATCAATTCCGGAGATTTTGCATAGACCGGGCGCCCATTTCGTGCACTGCAGCACTCATAGGTGCCCCAGTCCTTCTCTAGGTGCCCCAGTCTAGAGAATCAGCCCATATCCATCATTTTCGGGGCTCCCGCACACTCTTTCCGCTTACGGTTTCCATAGTCACCTCTGCGACACGCCTTGCGAACATCTTCTATTCAACGAGAATCATTTTCTCCTCTCTTGCACATTAGGGTTTCTATTTCCATTTGTTTAGTTGCTTGGGTTATTTACATACTTTTTAACTACATTTATTTACTTCATTTACATTTGTTCATAGCTTAGATTAACTAATGCATATGTTTACATTTTAGTTAATCAAGAGCCAAATTTGAATACAAAGAGGTCAAAGTTACATGGTACCAAGTGTCAAAGTTCAAAGATGAGACTACATTTAGATTGTTCATAATTTTGCACATCCACACAATCACTTAGGTGGAATAACTACGTGGATTTCAACCCTCTTTAGAGTATTGGTATGTCGGCAACGATCAACAATCAACGATCAAGGGGTGGTTTGGGCTTAGTACAACCCAAAATGCTAACCCTTTTTTAAAGCATCTTGTGGTTAAGCACACACATTTAGGGTTTGGACAACAGAGAGGAAACTAACATTGTCGCCGGGATCAAAGAGCTTGCACACACCCAAACTCACATCGCAGACACAAGATCCCAAAAGTTATAGGGCCCAATACCCCAACGGTCATTGTCAATAAACCTAGACAATTTTAGCTACCACAAGTGTATGACCTTGCTGATAGCATCCACAAAGTTTTTCTACCTTTATCCTGCCCCCGAGCACCCAACAATACTTTTCTTAACAATTTCAGATCTTGTGGCAGCCTCTGTGAGTGACAAAAAGTCAAAAAAACTATGTCATCCAACTATTGTTTTGTCAATTCTAAATCAAGTAATCGCAAGTACAATTATCCCTTTCAATTTAGATTGATGTGTTTAACTGTTTTTATTTTTGCAATATAAATAAGCACATTGTTTTACTTCATTTCATATTATTGTGCGTGAATCAAGTTAAAACGCTTTGGTTGGTATCGTAGCAAGGCTTGATGTCTCATTATTACCTGTTCTTTCTTTCATGGTCTTATGTCAAATAAATCAAACTAGGAATCCTGTATGGGCTTCGTTGTGTGTAGAATCTTATTTCTACATATTATACCATGGCAACCAAGGCTTATAGTTGATACTAGTGCAACATTGCCTTTTTATGATCAGTTTGTGACTCTTGTACCGTAAGTAATCATGTCCCGTGTACTCACATTGTAAATTACATTATTTTTCATTCCTGTACATGGGTTTCTCATATTGCATTCTTTTCAATTCCTGTGATAAGCATATTCTCAGCAAAATTGACACTGTGAAGTCAAAAACAGGTTAAATGCTCAATCCTGCCGTCTCTAACATGATGCTCCTGGTGAACACCCTTATGTGTCTTTTTCTTACCATTCACTCAAAACACAATTTCTCTGTATCTTAGTGCAGCATATGAGGTAGCTACTGTAGATGTCAATGATCTGAAACAAGTACATATCTCGAATGAGTAGTTTATTAGAACCATAAACAGAATTTCCTTTCTTATAATTTGTACATTGAACTGTCACAAATCTATGGAATAACAAGCCAATTAGGAATAAGAACAAAAGTTGTTCACTACTATGTCAATAATCAGGTGGTTGAATAATGTATAGTATATTTTGTATACAGCCTACCAGGCTTGTTTACCTTAAAAAAAAAATTAAGGTCGCGTCAGGTTCCTCTGCCCACCTTAAGATCATTGAACTAATTAGGACACAGATTATAAAAAAATGGTCCAAGTATAGTACATGACCAATTGAAAGGAAAATCCCCAAGATGCCAAAAATAAGTGAGTTTTGGGAATTATAATTTTTAATAGTATATTCTCGAGGCCTCCAAAGATGGATATTCTAGAACTAGCAGAACCAAAACCAGAAATATTGCTAGAGGTATATACACATGATAGAGGTCATTGTTATGACATGCACCAGTCATCAGCAAGCATGTGTAGATGAGAAAATTCAAATGCTCATAATTAAATGTTTAAATACTACTTAATTGCTTTAATATGCGGTTGTTATGCTTCTTAAACCCTAGAGAGTGGTATGATACAATATGCACATGAAGGAGCCAACTAAGTTGATTCACATGCTGATGCAGTATTTTCTATAATTTTTGGCCGTGATGCTTCTTGCCAGTATTTTTGATAAATTCTATCTGCTCACTGTAAGAATCTTCTTCTGGATAATAAGCCATTGGATCTGACAAAAGTGGTTGTGGCAGATTTAGGACACCCTCGAGAGTGGCATGAAGACAGTATGATGCATAAGTGATATGATAGCCCCTTCCTGTACCATAAGAAGCCGTCCGCCAGTAAATGTATCAGCTTGCTGACGCATTATTTGACCAATTCTTCTATAGCCATTCATTGTCAAGCATTGCCTTCCATTAGGATCAAACTGCAGGAGTAGAAAAAAGAATCAATTCTAAAATCAAACAATTATTCTACAAACATTAATTGGAAATGTAATTTAAGAATACAGTAATCAACACAACAAATTTCGTCTACAGTGTTCACAGAACATACACTTTACCGGTTCAGCCTTGTCCCCTGAAAGTAGATATACAATATATTATCTGCAATTAACATGTAATTACATTTTCATGAATAACATACAAAGGTGATCTTTAGTATGTTATCATACAAATGTGGTCTTCTACAAAGGTTAGGACCTCATTTTTAGAACACATGCATTAATTTGATTTTGCAATCTGTTTTAGTTTATTCTTCCAAGCTAAACCTAACTCAACACTTCCTTCAGTTCCATGCTCGGCAATCTCTTAGTAGCTTTTCAGTGTTCACATCCATTTCTCCTAACAACCAAGGGTTACCTCTAGCATCCTCTCTTTCCCGAACACTTAAGTGCTTGTAGTTAGTTTGAAGACCTCAACAGAGCCTGCAGTTCAACAAAATGCTAGTTTATCCAAAGAGTTCTGAGGATTTACTGCATTTTCTTCATATTTTCACTGTTTTATGTTTGAGGTAGAGCTTCCAAACATTTTTTAATATTTGCATCTTGAACCACCACGAGAACCAGACATTTTCCCAAATCGCAAAGGTTCTCTGCCCTGCACATTTTTTTCAATGTCTAAAGATGATGTCTAGCCAAAACCTAGCTATTTATTTCCAACTTTGGACATCATTAACCAGGCCTGTGTTTGACAATTTCTTATTAGCTTTTCAATAATCGGAGTCTTTATACATGACAACCTAGGGCTATTGTAAGCATGCTCTCCTACCCAAACCTTTGTCCTTTTTAATTAGTTTGAAGACCTCAACAAAGCCTGCAGTTCCAAGTTTTTTCCAAAGAGTTCTGATGGGCTACTATGTTTTTTTCAAATTTAAACTGTCTTCTACTCAAGACACATTTTCCAAACATTTTTCAATATACAGTACTTGAACCACCACCAGTGCCAAGAAGTATACATATTTTCCAAATTGCAAAGGTTCTTCTGCCCTACACCTATTTTGAAGGGCTAAAGATGATTTCTAGCCAACCCCTAGCTAGTTATTCCTATCTACGGATATCATTTGATACTAAATTTAGAAAATGGGAATTGTAGTTGACGGTGCCTGAAAAAGTCCTAAAAAAATGGATGGCGTACAATTGTTTCCATCTTAATTCTTCATCTAAAGATGCCCCTCTAACACAGCATCCTTAGCTAATTCTAATTTATTTTGGTCTAACCCCAAAATTGCTTAAATAAAAAGATTATTAACTTTCAAACAATTTTTCTTCCTAAAGGTGTTTCGGTGCTTTTTTGAATTGACCTAACAATCAAGAAGCCTTTTGTGAACGTTGACCAATTCAATTCCCTTGGTCTCCAAATGGGCCCAATATAAGCCCCAAAATCAATATCATAGGTTGAAAAGCACACAAAGAAGGCTAGAGATTGAGAACAATGTGAACATGACTACCAACAGGGTGCAAGCTACTTTAGAGAGGTATGAACACAGCAAGGGAATTGGTGATATATGCACAAGTGCTGCAGGTGCTGCTCCTACTTTGGAACCTCTTCACAATGAGGGACCTGTTCTTCATGGTGGCTGTTCAGAGGGACGTGAAACTGGGACTGTTCCTTCTTTTTCTCCACTGATGATCCATTTGACACTGTTCTGATAAAACAAGAGGATGAACCTTTGGCAATGAAGGTGGACCGAGAGCTCTCTCAATGAGACCATGTGCCATTTTGATGTTTTTCTTGTACTAGCAATTCTATTCTCAGTTATATTTCATATGTAACAGTCTGATATTTTGATCCTCCTTCTGGAAGCTGTACTTAGATCCTGATACTACCTTGTTACACTGTTAACTTCTACTTTGTTATACTGTTAATATTATCGCCATGCAGAGCTTGAGCCTATATTATTACAATTTTAATGCTGCTTTGTTGACTAGATAGCTCATGTTTTGAAGTGCATTTTCAGTATTTACTTCGAATAGCAATATCAGAATGTGAAGCATTCTAATAGCCATGGAACAAACAGACTGAAGATAAACATGAAATAGAACTCACTGCACTGGAGTCTTGACCAATAACAAAGACCATCATTTCAGGCTTAAATTTTCTGATGGCTGGCACCACCAGTTCATGCATGGCATGCTCATAGCCTCTATCTCCTGTTCCATTAGGCAAAGGCACGTTCAGATTAAACCCTGTACCTTTTCCCCGACCAATTTCATCATGCAGACCACTTTGAGGATGTGATGGTCCCCAAGAACCATGATTCATATGTAAAGAGATTGTGAGGACATCATCTCGCTCGTAGAATCCTTCTGCAGTGCCATTCCCATAATGCACATCGATGTCGACCACAGCAACCCGCTTGCAGCAAGATTCCACAGCCAACTGAACTGCAAGGCCGGCGTTATTCAAAAAACAGTATCCATCAGCTTGAGTCGGCTGTGCGTGGTGCCCTGGTGGCCGTACTAATGCATAACATATCTTTCCATGCCCATCCAAAATATACTGCATAGCCCCAAGTGTTGTGCCAGCGGCAAGAAGTGCAGCTTCCCAAGAACCAGGATTCAGACGTGTTCCACCACATAAGGTCTTTCCACCCACTGCATCAGCTCCAATAAGCATTTTTACATATTCTGCAATGTCATCCAATGCAAAAGTGTCCAGATTTAAATATGACAAATATGATTTCTCTGTTGATTACTGAATAGCTAAAAGTACATATTAGTCTATATCACTGTGTCCCCGATGTCAAGCAGTGGGGAAGACAATCTACAAGGGAATGCAGGCCTTGTGAATTAAGAAAAGATTTACATTTGTGTAAAGCCCCACAAGTCGACCCTAATATGCTCAATTTGGGCTCAAGAATAAGCAAGACAAGCATCCACCAAATATTTAAAAGCAACTTCCTTTAATGGAACTAATGCACTTTGAATAGTAATTATCCCCACTTGTGAAGATTAAAGGTTCATATCTATTCATTCATGAATTCAAGAGCTTTTTTTTTCTTTTGCAAAATAATTGAGACTTATATTAGACAAATAGAAGAATGGGGCACCATAGGACCAACTATTCCTACCCAAGAAAGAAGATATGGCATATCTGATTGCACCCCAGACTCATCTTTCACAATATGGTTCCTAAAAGGTAAGAGGTTATCTCAAACCGAGTACCTAGATCAATGGAAAACATATGTACACAAGTCTTTTTGAAGCCTTCATAATTACATCTTACCTTCCAAAAAAGTAAGGTTTGCACTCAAATGGATAGACCAATGAAAGATGCCTGAGAACCATTTCCTAACACAATCCGCAACCTCCTAGCAAACATACAGTTCCAAAAGTTATCCTTCAGATCCTCATTCAAACACACTGAACACATTGTCCGTTTGAGAGTATGTTTGGAAAGGCCTTTAACCAGTACCTTTCATCTAAGAATGCTAACAAGCATATGTTGTAGACTTTATCGGCAGAACAGCTATGGTTTCTTTACACAAACCGGTTATTATGAATTTTGTTCAATGAATGTTATTGACCACGGAATAAAAGATAAACAAGACATGTATATGAATTTAAATATCATAATATCTTACAAAACCTTTTTGAAACAATAACCATAAACATTGATGAAGCATTTAAAAATTAGATGTAGTACTGGATATATAGAAGTTCAATAAAATTCTACTACCATTTTTTAATGAAATTCTACTACCTTCAATCACTTTCCTAAGTGAGGTATGAATACCAAGATCATGCCAACCCTGCTTCTAAGCAAGAAATCATTCCCAAATTTAGCCAAGGAAACGTCAGAAGTAGTATGGAAGTTGCACCTACCAAAAGCTTAGTTTCAAAGATTATGTACACAACAATCCAAAAATACAACCCAATCTAAGGCTTCGAGACCTATTTATACTATATAGTTACTTTCCCTTAGATCCTTCATCCTTTTAAAGAATGATATGTATCTTAATGCCTATTAAAATTTGAAAACCTACGCTATCCCTTCTAAATACAAGACAAACTTGTAACACTGCAAATTTGTTCACCTCTAAAGCAGGTCAACATGGGAGGATTGTGGCAATGATGGACAAGCACCGGTTTAGACGCATATAACTGTGGCAAGGATGCCCAGGTGGCAATAATTGATTGACCCCTAACGGCCCATTGATCAAAACAAATTCCCTCTTTCATATCACATGCAGGTCCCATTGTAACTAGCCATCAACTTAAAAGCCTTAGTTTTTCCAAAGTAAGTCTAGAAGGCTTAGGAAGCACTCATCGGATCAGGATGAACTGAGAATCATCTTCCTCAGTCATACCCTCCAAATGAACAATAGCGACGCCCATTTACCTCAATTATGCCTGATTTAGCATTTTGAAAACCTTAAAGGTCTCATATGACCATTCCAGATGACCAAGACCACTTTTAGAAGCCTGGAAACACATTAAATTTGCTAATAAATAATAGGCTGACCAAAAGCCTTCATGTGTCCCTTTGGTTAAGACCAGATTTTCCTTGCGAGATCAGCCAAAAACATCTTGGTTCTGACCCATTTTCCCTAAACCAGCCTACTCAATGGATGTTAGTTTTAGTCGTTTTCAGTGATTATTTTAATGGGAAGAAATGATGCAGACGGGAATGAGGGGGCTGAGAAAATGGCTGCCAAACTCCCCAGCTTAGGACTCACAACCCGCATTCAAGGACAGACACAAACACAAAGTTCTGGAACAAACGCAGTCTCTTTATTGATATTCAGCAGCATACATCAACATCACATAGATGCAAAAACACATATACACACTCACTACCCCTACAAACTCTGAAGAAGCCTCACTCTCAGTCCAATGTTTGATTACAATTCATGGACATCACACTTGCTGGCCTTTGGCTCTGCTGTCTTCTCTTTGTGCTTATCTCTCTAGATTTTTTTATTTTGCTCTCCCTTCTTGGAGTTCTCTAAAAACTGATTCGTTTTGCTCAGCTTCTCCCCTTTCCACAACAGACTCCAACTCTTCAAAAGCCCTTGGATTATGATGAACAACCGAGAATTGTCTTCCTCGGTCATACCCTCCAAATAAACAAGAGAGACACCCATTTACCTCAATTATGCCTGATTTAGCATTTTGAAAACCTTTAAGGTCCCATATGACCATTCCAGATGACCAAGACCACTTTTGAAAGCCTGGAAACACATTAAATTTGCTGATTAATAATAGGTTGACGAAAAGCCTTCGTGCACCCCTTTGGTTAAGATCAAATTTTACTTGCGAGATCAACCAAACACATCTTGTTTCTGACCCATTTCTCTAAACTGGCCTACTGAATGGATGTGAGTTTCAGTGGTTTTCAGTGATTACTTCAATGGGAAGAAATGATGCAGACGGGAATGAGGGGGTTGAGTAAATGGCTGCCAAACTCTCCAGCTTAGGACTCACAACCCACACTCAAGGACAGACACCAACACTCTCTTTATTGATATTTGGCAGCTTACGTCAACATCACTAAGATGCAAAAACATACATACACACTCCTGCTCCTCCAAACTATGAAGAAATCTCATTCTCAGTCCAATGTTTGATTACAATTCGTGGACATCAACCTTGTTGGCCCTCGGCTCTGCTGTCAACTCTGTCTACACTAATCTCACTAGATTTTTCTATTTTGTTCTCCCTTCTTGGAGTTCTCTGAAAAATTGACTTGTTTTCCTCAGCTTCTCCCCTTTCACAACAGACTCCAACTCTTCATCGCCCTCTGACTTTAAATCCCTCATCTAATGCTCCTGCAGGCACCTCTTGGAGTCCTAAAGGTGTTAACAAAACCAGCCCATGTGAGGAATTCTAGGCATTATTTGTGCTTTACATACGCAGCGGGAGAAGCTGCCGGTTTTAGCAGGCCAATAGTTGTATAACCGCTTCCAGTGTAAACCGGCTATTTCATAACCATCACTTTGTCAAATGCAAATAAAGAGGCAACTTAGCATCTAGGAAATGAATGAAACCGTCTTCTGATTCCCTTTTCTGTAGCTTTGGCATCCTTCTGAGTCCAGACTACTGTACAGGCTTCTTCCACGCACAACATTGTAATAAGGACCAACAAGCTGCATAAACACACTTGCACAAGCATGCATAAGGAAACCCAACCCATGTTTTTGTTCGATGTAAGATTTTTCGTGAACCCAGATGTTCCTATATCAAACAACCATATGATTGTCCATGAGCTCCTGCTCATAAATTCTCTATGATCTCCTCAATTGTTTTTTCCTACTTGGCAACTTTGGATGGAATCATCCAAGTTGCATCTTCACCTGCTCTGTATTTCCACTTTACCAAGTACTCACTATAGTCTTTTCCTCTTTTCCTCTTATATATTCTATCAACCAATACTTTCTCAATCTCCTCTCAAGCCTTCTCAAGCAATACTGCTTCCAATCAGCACTAGTAGAATCCGAACTTTCACCTTTAGCGCTTGTTTGTCCCACAAAGAAAGGGTACAAATCTGCTTCATTGAAGATAGGTGAGATATCCAACCCATTTATCAGCTCAATTTCATATGCATTCACCAAAAATCTTCTCAACACTCTACAAGGCCCAAGCTTTTTCAACTTGGAACTTGCCGTACATTCCTTTGGGAAACCTCTCCTTACACAAATGTGCCAAAACCAAGACACCAACTTGAAAATCCAGCTCTCTTCTTGACTGATCAGCTCTTTATTTGTACTTCATACTACTCTCTTCAAGCTTCTTCATCACTTCTCTATGCACTTCGTGCATACACTCAACTGTTCGTCAGCCCTCCTACTCATCTCAACTGTGCTTCTCAGCTCACTCATGCCTCTAGGGCTGCAACCATACACTATTTGAAATGGGCTCATTGTTGTACTTCTATTTACTGAGTTGTTGTATGCAAACTCAGCTTGTGCCAATGTCATATCCCATTGTTTAGGCTTTGTCTCCCACCAAGCATCTTAGCAAATTACCAAGACTCTAGTTCACTACTTTTGTTTGTCCATCCATTTGAGGATGATATGCTGAACTGAAGTCCAATCTTGTGCCCAACTTCCTCCACAATGTTCTCCAAAAGTGCTCAACAAACTTTGTATCTCTATCTGACACTATGCTCTTTGGTAAGCCATGCAATCTTACCACTTCCTTGAAGAACAAATTTGCCATATGTGACTAGTCTTCTTACAACTACAAAGATAGAATCATTAACTCTTTGAGTTCTTGGCAGCCCAAGAACAAAATCATGCTTATCTCCTCCCATGGCCTTTCCAAAATTGGCAAAGGCTGGTACAAACCGGTACTTTGACTTTTGCCTTTAGCATGTTGGCGATTTTTTCATCGCTGCACAAATTTCTTCACATCCACGCTCATCCTTGGCCAATAGTAATTCTCATTCGGTTGTGCTAGTGTTTTATCAACACCAAAGTGACCTGCAAGGCCGCCACTATGCTTCTCTCTTATCAAGTTCTCCCTCATGGAACTTTTTGGTATGCACAACTAATGTCCTCTGAACAATAAACCATCCTACAACGAATATTCCCACCACGGAGTCGATCCATGCTGGTTGGATTTGCAGCATCTCTAAAACCCAGGTCTTCTTCATACAACTTCTTCCATTGTGTCAAATCCATTCACCTCTACTCTCATCTCATTCATCACAAGAACTCTCCTACTTAAAGCATCTGCAACTTTATTGGATTGACCACTTCTATGCTTCAAAACAAAAGAATAGCTTTGAAGAAACTCAACCCACTTCATATGTTTTTATTTAACTTACCTTGGTTGTTTATAAACTGCAGTGCTTGGTGATCCATGTACAATACAAATTCTTTGGGCAACAAATGGTGCCTCCACTTCTTGAGAGCTTGTACCATAGCATAAAATTCTTGGTCATAGACAGAATACTTACGCTTTGCTTCATTCAACTTCTCGCTAAAGTAAGCAATGGGCTTACCTTCTTGGCTCAAAACTGCTCCTATGGCTGTCCCACTTGCATCACAATCTACTTGGAAGAATTTACTAAAATCTGGCAATGCTAATAACATCTATTCCATTACCTTTTTCTTCAAAACTGAAATAACTCCTCTGCTGCAACAGTACATACAAACTTCTTTTTATCACCTCTCATAGTCTTCATAATGGATGCAAATATACCGCTGAAGTTTCTAATGAATTTTCTATAGAAACTTGCTAACCCATGAAAGCTTCTAGCTTCCAACATTGTTCTAGTTGCTGGCCATTCAACTATTACTCTTCCCTTCTTCAGATTACAAAACTCAAATATATCAGCTACTCCATGAAGCTCCGCTTCATTAAGTTGACTGGCAACTTCTCCTCTTTCAATCTTCGCAATACCGACCACAAATGCTCTTCTTTACTCCTACTAAAAATCAAAATATCATCAAGGTAGACAATAACAAACTTACCCAAGTAAGGTTTGAGCACTTCATTCATGAGTCTCATGAATGTACTTGGAGCATTTGGCAACCTGAATAGCATAACAAGACAATCATTCCATCATTCATTTTTGAATTCGGCTTATCCAATTCTCTAATTTGAATTTTATAGTACCAACTCTTCAATCCAGCTTGATGAAGCATCTTGCTCCATTCAAACAGTCCATCAAAAAGTCCATTCTCGTCAATAGAAATCTATATTTGATAGTATCTTGTTTATAGCACGTGAATTTGTACACATCTGCCATTCTGCACCCTTCTTAAGTGCCGAGATTGTTTGAACTGCACATGCGTTTAAACTTTCTCTTATCAAACCCTTCTCCAACAGCTCATCCATTTGTTTCTTCACCTCTTCATTCTCCACGGGAGACAATCTATATGCTGCCTTGTTTGGCAGGCTTGATCTGGGCCCTAGATCCATATGATGGCTAATCTTCTCTCAATTGGAAATCCATCGGGCATATCACTAGAAAAATATCAATATATTCATGCAACAAAGTACTCACCTCATGCGAAATTTCTTCCATCTTCTTTGCTGTCCCAACCTCTGTGGGTTTGGGAATGAAAGCCACACAGACCTCATCCTCCTTTATTTCCTTCAAATATTGCATATCAGAAATCATGTAAACTTTAGGACTGTTGTCCACCTCTTCTCCTCTATCCAAAAGTGGGCTCAATGTGAACCTCCTATCATTCTTCTCAATTCTACAAATGTTCGCTCTTCCATCATGCATGGCTTTTCTATCATATTGTCAGGGTCTACCCAACAACACATGGCAAACATCCATGGGCATTATGTCACACAACACCTCATCCTTGTAAGCCCCAGCTTGAAAACTCACTTTACATCGCTCTTTCACTACTACCTGATGTCCCTTCAACAACCAAGACACCCAACATGGATTGAGATGTAACAATCTTTTCAGCCCAAGCTTTTATGCTATCTCATCAGCAACTAAGTTATTTGTTTTACCACTATCAATCACAACCTACAACACTTACCCCCAACTTTGCATATAGTCCAGAAAAGATTCTTTCTTTGCACCAGTTCATCCGCTTCCTTGGCTGGTTTTATCAGCACCCTTTTCATCAACAAAGCTTCAACACGCTCCGGTTCTTCAATATGCACTGGAGACCCAACACTCTCCTCATCCGCAAGAGCAACATGATTGCTTGCTTCAGCTTTCTTTCTCTGTTCTAAAATGCTTTAGGACACTCAAATGCTCTATGCCCAGCATATTCTTCACATTCAAAACATTTTCCCAAGAATCCTCTACCTCTTCCTCTAGAAAAATACCCTCTTCCTCTGTGTTAGATTCTGATTTTGAGAACTTGATTCCCCTTCTTGAGTTGGCTGTCCTCTATGGCTGTCCTCTATGGCTGTCCACTTGTCCTCTTCCTCTTGAGAACATTCCTCTACCAGTAGAGATATTCTACTGCCTAGCCAACTTCGCTTTTTCGCCTTCAACAGACATTGATAGGCTTTCTCCACTGACCTGAATGGAAACATTCCAATCTCATCTTGAATTGAAAGACGGAGTCCATTAACATACCTTGATGTCTTCTCTTGATCCACTTCAGCATGACCAGCTCTAATTGTGAGTTATAAAACTCCTCCATGTAGTCTTTCACATTTATCTCTTTCTGCCTCAAGTTTTGCAGCTTCTTGAATAAACTCAATTGAGAGTCCAAAGGAAAGAACTTTCCTTTCATCTTTGCTACCATTTTGTCACAACTTGTGATCTTGGGCTTCCCTCTTCGTTGTTTCTCAAATTGCACATGATCCCACAACAAGGATGGATGTTTTTTAGCTTTGAATAAGCAATCTTCACCCTCTTTGCTCTATGGATTCATATTCAAAGTACTTTTCCAGCTCAATGATCCGATCAATAAGATCCTCAATGCTCAAGCTTCCACCATAGCTTGGGGTATCGATCTTTGGTTTGCTTCCCGGCCTCCCAATGGCTCTCAAAAGTCTTTCTTCTTATGTATCTCCAACATCTCTTTCTTGAATCTCTGGAGCTTCTCCATATTCACTTTCATCAACTGCTACTCCTCTCCTTTGTACAATCTCCATTGCATCCAACATTACTTGGATTCTCCCTTGCACCACTGCTAAACCTGCAACTCTAGGTGCTCTTGGTGCCCTTCCTCTTCCTCCAACAAGAGGTACTCTTATGTGTGCCATATCACCATAACAAACAAGGTTCTCTTTCACAACCTGCAAGTGATTCCATAAGAGCTTCACACACTCAACCCAACAAGGCAATCCTTGCTCTAATAGACTAATACCAATTTGACGCAGATTGGGAATGAGGGGGTCAAATAAATGGTTGCCGAACTCCCCAGCTTACGACTCGCAACCCACACTCAAGGACAAACACAAACACAAAGGCACAATTCTGGAACAAACATACTCTCTTTATTGATACTTAACAGCATACAACAATATTACAGAGATGCAAAAACTAACATACACACTCCCTACCCCTACATACCATTAAGAAGTCTCACTCCTAGTCCAATGATTTATTACAATTTGTGCATGTCACCCTTGTAGGCCCTTTGGCTCTGCTGCCATCTCTCTAGACATTTTCTATTTTGCTATCCCTTCTTAAAGTTCTCTAGAAAATTGACATGTTTTCCTCAGCTTCTCTATTTCTACAACTGATTCCAACTCTTCATTTCTCTCTGAATTCGAACCCCCATATGATGCTCTTGCAGGCAACTTTTAAAGTCCCAAACTTCTTGACAAAACTGGCCCATGTGGAAAAATTTGATTTTTTTGGGCATTACTTGTGTTTTACGTACACCGTGTTTAAACCATCATTGGCATAACTGCCTCTTGCATAAAGCAGCGGATGTGAAGCCACCACTCTGTGAAAAGCTACGGTTTCACCATTTCCTATAAAAGAGGTAACTTAACCTCTGGGAAATGGCTGAAACAATCTTGTGATCCTCTTTCCATACCTTGGGCATCCTTCTAAGCTTTTGGTGATGCTTCCGGACTGATTCTTCCACATGTGCAACCTTGTCGTAAGGTTTGACAAGCTGCATAAGCAAAACATATGTGCAAGAATGTGCACAAGAAAACACAGCCCATGTTTTTGGTTGATGCAAGATTGTTCGTGAACCCGGATGCTCTTGCATCAAGAAATTCATTTCAAGATTGCTAACTTGGCATAAACATTCATACAACAAGCCAACACCGTCCAATCCGAGCTGATCAAGATAAATGGTGTAGCACCCATTTTGCACCCTTGATTAAATTCCATGGATATTAGTGAATGCCATACAAATCAATCAAACCCTAAATATGCTTACCCCAACAAGTATAAAAGGGAATGGTCTCCACCATTTCAACCCACACCAATCTAATTTGCAACACACTTGAATACACTCTAATTCCCATTTGAAGGAGCATGTCCTAGCATGGTATTCGTAGCAAAGATCAAGCTATGCTCACACAAGTGAAAAGAAAAGCTTCTCTAGGTCGGTTTTGAGCAAGAGTAGTGCTCTCCATAGTGGAAAAACTAGCTCTTGGCTCTTTACGGATGAGCTTGAAGCTTTTTTCTTTGAGTTTGCACTAGCTCAAGAGACCATCCATTTACCCTAGCGACTAGCTCTTTTAGTTGAGTCCTAGGAAGTCCAAACCGATGATGGTGACTTCACACCTATGCTAATTCCACAAGAGGGTGCCAAGCAATTTGAGGGCCCTTGCCTCCACCATCTATCCAAGCGAGACAAAGTTGGGTAAGTGGGTTTCTTCTTTGTGACTTCCATATATGTTTGATTTCCAAGAGATAGATGTAGTTTGCTTTCAATAGCTCTTTTGTTTCCTCACATTATAGAATTTGCTTTCATTGTACTTAGCTTAGATAGTAGTTTCCCCTTTAGATTAGTCTGCTTAGTCGAAGCCACTTAGATGTCTAGTCAAGAAGATTCATTCGACATTGCACTATGAAACTTGGTAGGCAACCATAGTTAGGCAGTACGAGCATGCTTATGCACAGTGATCGAGCATATGCAATTTTTTATCTTGGGGCATACATGTGCTACTTGTCACATTTTGGCAACTTCGCTACAGAACATTTGCCTTTTAATCGCCAAAGCTCCACTAAAATTAAATATAGAAGGGAACCATATAGGTGGTTTGGAGGCCTCAAAGGGCTACTGTACGTACCCAAAATTGTAAGGTCTGTGATCGCCTGCAATAAAGTGTAACAAGTGCCCCGATGATGATACAGGTCTCCTCGCAAGGTGTTCGGGATCCGGAAAAGCCCTCGGAGTATGCGTTAACATCCCGCATGCCCCGCTTAGCCCCCGCGCCCTTTGTTTTCCCCTTTTTCCCTCTTTCCTTGGCCTCTTGACCTTCAGTGACGAAACCGCCGCCCTGCTCAGAGCGGCGGTCCTGTGCGCGTTTTCCAGAACGCTCTTTTGACGCGACTCGCGTGAAATATCACAATTCACCAGCTTTTCTTTGCCGACTTGAGCATGCATTTATGTTTTTGGTCCCCTGGAGCAGTGTTTTTCCTTTGTTTATTGTTTAGGAGTTCAATTTGGTTTTGGTTCTTGGGTGTTTGAATTCCTATAAATGCATGGTTTGTGCACATGCAAATGGTCTAGAGTTTTGGTCTGAAGCTTGGCTGGATTTTGAAGTTTGATCTTTGCTCTCATTCCCTCATTTTAGTGTTTTAGTTAGTTAGCTTGTTTAGAAGCCATAGCTTGAATTCACTTGCATCTTTTGTTAAATTGTTCAGCTGTTGGTAAGCCACAGACCCATCTTGTGCAGGCGTCGTTGTCATTTCATCAATCCAGTTATAAGCTTGCCTTTGAATTTCTCTTTGCTGTAGATTTACTTTCGTTGTGTCTTAGAGTTCTTAGTTCAATTCATTATTTGCTTGGTTAGCTTTATTCAACTGTTGGTAAGCCACATATCCAACTTGTGCAAACAGTGTTGTTGTTTTATCCAAACCATTGGAACAGGATAGCTTAGGAAGCCATTAAAGTTGCAGGTTTTGCTCTTCGTATAGGATAGTTACAAGTTACGGGTCGCTTCATGTTGCATGACTTGCAGTAAAATCCCGCTAGGAATCACATAAGCCAAGCTCTGTACTCTTGCGCTATCCCTCTCCTACTCGCATTCTCGGTCTGCATTTCGAAGTTGTCCTTATCCCAAAATCTACTCCTATCGGTGCTAGCATTACACGCTTTTACGGATCCACGTGAACACGAAAAAGAACGAAGAGACCATATGCGGGGACGAGATCACACACACACCATCGGATTCGCCACGCATTCGCGGAATCCGGTTTTAAATTTCAAAGTTCTAGTCGAATCTTATCAAATAGAGTAGTTAATCGCTTTATTTCATTCTATTCTCGATATTGCCGGGGAAGTGTGGGGATTGATAGTTTCGAGAAACTATGATTCACTCCTCACTACGAGGTAGGATCGAAAATCTTGCAGATAGATTAGCGAGCTATTTTACTTATTTAGAATTCTACCAAATTGCAGTGCAAATAACTACACTCAGTTTATCTTGTCTGTTTCAAATTATTGTTTAGTTATTATTTCTAGATACGCTTAAAATAGTTTGCTTTCCTTAAAATTATTAGAATATTTCTTAGAAGAATAAAAGATATATATGTTAGATTTATTTCACGTAGTTAGAATTTGCTTTAGTTAATTACTGATTAGCTAGATTAGATTTGCATTTTGTTTCGTATGACAATCACGGGACCTAGAGAGCCAGGAATACATATGACCTGTCCAGGAGAAATACACGAAACTATCCCTGTGTCATTTTCCACGTATTCCACAACCCATAGATCGAATCACGCCGAGCTCGATATTGATTGGAGCCTTCGAGCGATCATCCTTGCTTTGATCGATCTATCACACCATCCAAGTTAGAAGGGCCTTCTTTGCCTTAGATTCGCAAATTCCGCTAGTGCGTGTGAAGACATTAGTCGCCTAACTAGTTTTCTCGCATATTCTACCCCCACCCATTTGTCTCGGCACGACCTCGGGAGGTCGGGTACGTGGAAGAGTTACTTGTTGATTCTCACACTACTTTGTCACTTTCCAACAGTACAAAATTGGTGAACCCGACGTGAAACAAACGAAATTAGTGAAGCTGACGTAAAACTTCCTACTTTCTCGTTCGGAGTCATAATATCACGTTTCCTTTCACAAATCACCTTCGCTCCTTCCCATTATTCTGCGGGTATTCATATACCCCCCGAATATGTCGGGATTCGATGCATATGGCAGACCCCTCTTGGGTCTTGAGGCATACTACGCCCAACAGAATAGGCAATCATCACCCTCACTCTCAGTATGGGGTGACAACTATTCAACTAATCAGTTGTCAACACAAACTCCAAGAATCGAGATATAGTTCGTCTTTTCAAACTGAGGAGTTAGATCGGCCCCCTCGAACCCAACACAAGCAGAGCCTTGAGGTTCAAACAATATGGCGTTTACTGGAGAATCTGGTTCGTCTCCTCAAATGCTACTCGGACCACAAATTAGTAGGCAATCGGATCCATACTGGTCTTAGATGATGACAGTAACACGTTATCCTAGGAGTGAACAACGCTCCGGGAATGTACCCATCTATAGGAGGCTTACAAATACAACCCGAAATCTCTCTTCAAGAAAATACCTCTATGCCATTGCATATAGAAATATTCGGGAGAAACTTGGCAAGATAACGATCGGTTTATGACGAGGATATCGCGTACCTTTACAAACACCAAGGTATACAACAAACGCGCCGTTCGGGCAAAATACCGTGACTTCACCAAATGAAGTCATTTCAACGTTAGTAGAAAGAGTGAGAGGGTTAGAAGCGGCTCAAGCAAGTCAAAATTCTCCGTTCATACAAACAGAAGTTCCGATCCTCCATACCACTGCGGCGGGTAGATCTCCTTACGGGAGTAGGCACGTTAGGCATGCCTCCTCAATATCCGTAACAAACGCCAACAAGGCCTATCATCTCTAACACTATTCCTCCCGGTCTAGTGTCGAACAATCCGTTCCTTGACAATACCCCGTCCTACTTAAACATATACTCTAAATCACCACAAGGAGACATGTTCTCCTCTCCCGGCATGTTTGCTCAAACGCAGGGACCTCCCTATGCCCCTGCCAACGCATACGCTACACCGTATCAACAACCTATCCCACCACCACTCCTCAAAGAAACACCATCAATAGTGAAAGCTATGCGATAGGGACTTATTCAGAATACCTAAAGGAACCCTTAGATTTCACCATACGAAGCGTCATGCTTCCAAGACCTCTCCCGATTTGCCCAAGTTCAAGGGTGAGGGAGATCCAAACACGCATATCAAAGCTTACGCTACTGCCATACGAGAATTACTTCCTTGGGATGGGGTTGTTGCTAAAATATTCCCAAAACGCATTTGGAAGGCATTGCTCTCGATTGGTATTCTGAGAATACCTGAGGCTTCCATACATTCATTCAAACAACTTGTGTCTGAGTTCATCAAGGCCTTCGACATGAACAAACTATTAAGAACAGGAATCAGGGAATTCTTGCACATCAAACAAGAACACAATGAATCTGTCGCCCATTTCATCCAGAGGTGGCGTACAGTTCTTTATTCGTCAGCAAGTGCTCCAAACATGGATCAGATGGAACTATGCGATTTATTCCTTCATTCTCTCAGCAGAGAAGTGAAGGAAGAAGTCCAGAAGTTCCCACTAAGGACTTATGATGAAGTACTTGAGAGCGCTCTGCGAATTGATCAAGCAGCGATAGATAGTGGTCGTAAGACATACGGAACAAACGGGAGGTTAATCACCTCCACTCAAAATACTACAACTACCACAAATGTCAATCAAGGACCCAAAATCCTTAACAAAAATCGTGGGGTAACAACGGATGGGGTAACCGACCAGCCCCGAGAGGGTAAATAGCCAATAATGCTCCGTCACAAACAAACAACCAACGAAACAACAACTTTACCCCGACAATCAATACAGTGGATTTTAACCATCCACAACAACAACAACAACGGCGAAATCCCATACAAGGGCCAAGCCAAAACTCATTTGGTTACCAAAACCAAAGTCAAAACCAGAAACAACAATTCCAAAACTTTGGTCCTAATAGGCAACAGTTTGATCGGAATTTTAGGCCACAATACACACCAAACCAACAAAACGGGAATTATAACCCCAATTCTTATTGTGGTTTCCATAAAATTCGGGGTCACGATACTAGAACGTGCCGTGACTACAATAAATTTATGCAACGTTTGCCAGAAGAACAAAGACAATTCTTCACAGACCTATTTTTGGCAGATCCCGTCTCATCATCACCAAATACTCTCGTAGGGGCAGTTTCTCCTCAGAATGCTCCCCTCAAAATCTTTAATGATCCGCTCCCAAATCATGATAGAATAGGCTGATCCAACGGAACAAACAAAGGTGCAGTGACGAAAACAATGACCATGAAGCCTCGACTTCATTAAATCCATCAGTTGCGCCACAGTTGGGAGCTCAACCGAGACCTAAGATAGTCAGTTTGGTAGAATTAGACGCTGAACTACCTATCGAAGCTATAACAAGAACACGAGAGTATTTCTCTCAACAAGCCCAAGTCATCTGCGCGAGAGACGGATAAGAGTCATCAAATAGTTGAAAAACCCATCGGTGCCTATGATTTAATTAGTGACCTAACAAAGACCTTCTCACACATTTCATTTTTGGACTTACTAAAGAACTCTCCCCCTCACAGAGCTGCTCTTTTAGAAGCATTAGGTCTAGGCCATCTAATTAATATCACTCCACCTCCGAAACACAAGTAAATCACGTAGATTTTGATATCCACCCTCTCGGGGCAGCCGGACAAGGATAGAATTCATTTTCGAAATAAGTAAAATGCCCACAGATCTTTGAGATCGCACGCCGAGGTGATTGACCTTACACTTGCAAGTATGGGTTTATAATAACTATGGAAAACGGCGATGGTTGACGATGGGGCCGCAGTTAACATAGTCCCTTTCTCTTTCCTCCAAAAACTTGGATATGGAGAAACAAACTGTTCCACTACACGAAATACCTTGAGAGGCTATGATAGCCTTAAAGCCACTTCGATAGGAACTATAATACTGTCGGTCACCTTAGGGCCCAAAACCATCTTGACTGAGTTTTATATTATAGATCGGGAAACTAACTATAATATGATCCTCGGCCGACCTTGGATACATCGAATGAAGGCAATCCCTTCCACTTTATTTCAAGAAGTAAGATTCTTGCATCTAGGAAAGGTTTTTGTGGCCAAAGGCGATTCAAAACCTTTTGATTTGCACCTAGCTGATTTAAAGAAAAGACCAGGGGTGCACTCAGAATTTGAACTTCCAACAAACCAACTTAATAAACCCTCTGACCCAAAGCCAGAGGAAAAGTTGGTACCTACGACGGATCTTGAAACTACCAGTGTAGCCAAAACAATTCCAACCCCTAAAGATAAAACTAAAGAAACAGTATCATTAGGGACTACTGCGAAAATCGTTGAGTTGATAGAACAAGATTCACCAATGTTCTTACCATTCGATTCAGTAGGCATAGGATTTTCCCTAGGTGTTGGTTCGCTAGTGAGAAGATCTCTGTATGGTAGAAGTAGAGTGCGCAAACGCAACAGATGCCCCAACAACTATACTCCCGGCTAAGTATTGGACTCTCCATTTCGATGGAGCTAAATGTCGTTATGGAGCGGGGGTAGGTATAATTCTTACTTCGCCCGAGGAGAAAGTCCTCCCATTCGCTTTTAAATTAAACTTTGAATGTACAAACAACGGCGCCGAGTACGAAGCCGTCCTCCTGGCCTTACCTTAGCCAAAAGAATTGGTATTGATAACATCGAGTCTGGGAGACTCGCGATTAGTGACAAACCAAGTTTCAAGTATATGAAACTAAAGCCGAACATTTACAACTCTACAAAAACGCTGTATTAGATTTAAGCAAGGCGTTTAGCTTTATATCCATTGAAGCAATCCCTCGAGAGAAAAATCTTCTCGCCGATTCAATAGCAACCTCAGCATCACGTTTTACTCCAAGCAATGAGCTAGAAGATACTCACTTCACAGTATCCATTCGTGACAAACCATTGATAAAAACAATGACAAATCCTCTTTCAAGCGGAAGTGAGTCTACCGTCCTAGACCATGTTGGAAATGATGCGGCTACTTTGGATTACTTAAATGCCTATGCAGCACTACATCTCTCCTATCACATGCTAGATTTATCCCTGATTCCACATTCGTCTTCCTACTTCGGAAATCCCGTAACGGATCTTCCCTCACAAATGGAACCTAGCATATACGCAATAGGAAACGGGGATGATCTAGATTTACCTCCAGCACCACCTGAGTTCGAAGAGGGTAACGCCTCTTTGATCGAAGAAACAATCGATGTCAACATCGGGACAGAAGATGAACCAAGAATATTGAAACTAGGTTCTTCGTTAACCCCAGAAGAAGTGGAAATACATACTCAGATCCTCAAAGAACATCAAAAGGCGTTTGCATTTAATTACAAGGAGATGACAGGAGTCGCACCCCACATTGCGGTGCACAACCTCATCACTAAATCAGACGCAAAGCCAATTAAACAAAAATCAAGACCCATGAAGCCCAAAGTAGCTCTCATGGTAAAAGAGGAGGTAATAAAACTCCTTCAGGTAGGATTCATCAAGCCGGTTGACTACTCCCAATGGGTATCTAATATTGTTCCCGTTCTCAAGAAGAATGGAAAGATACGCATCTGCATAGATTTCCGAGACATCAACAAAACACGTCCTAAGGACGACTTCCCATTACCATCCATAGATGAAGACGCTTACAAAGAAGCACGTCTTTCCCAACTAGAAAGCCTAGACGAAACCGAGTTAGATCTTTGACAGTGGCGCATAGAGCTTATCTTTGACCGAATGCCGGCAAGGTATAACAAGAAGGTCTATGAACGCGATATATACGAAGGTGATCTAGTTCTAAGACTAGGACAGCCGGATCGACAAGAAGACCGGCGAAGGAAGGAAATTCCGGCCCAAATGGTTGGGCCCATACCGAGTCATGAAGGACTATGGAAATGGTGCTTACCTCTTATGTACGCTTTAGAAGGTGAGGAGTTTGGCGAAATAGTCAATTCCTTGCACCTCGAACGTTTTACGCATAAGCAGCTAACGCTACCTATATAACTATCTACATTGCATTTTCATATAGATTAGGATCATTTTGTCCACTTGTTCTTACATGATTGTGATCAAGGAGTCTATTCTCAAAGCAATTCATTACAAACTCATGATGTTGTTGGCACAAAACTTTCTAATCATATCTCTCCATTTTCACGATATCATCAATCACTTCAGAATATTTTATCAAATAAAATCAAACATGACGAAGTCTTAATGGTAACCATACCAAGATCTACAAGTTTGTTCTCGCTTTGATTTCTTCTTAGGATAGGTGTCTTGCCATGGTGCATTTCAGAAGCTTCATGGTGTCACATCTATCCCATATACACATCTCTTTGGAAATAAGCATATACTGACATTTTACTCAAAAAGACAAGTCAAAAAGTGATTAAAACAAAAAAATTTATTTTTACACATTTCCTTGCCCCACCAACCTTCGGTGATGAGCTTGCGTCTCTTACTAGTGACGTAGGGTTGGGAAAGGATGGAAATGCCCTTACTCGCCTATGCCTTGCCCACGGTGATAAACCCATGCTTCTTACTGGTAGCATGGGGCAAAGTGTAGGGGGTCCTCTGACAATGCAAACGTTAAAAGGTCATAAACAAACTATTCAAACTTTGAGTCAAAAACGAATGAATCAGATGTTCAAAATTCCAAGAGAGTTAAAATCCTAAAAATCCAGATTTTGTCTACTATGTGGCCATCTACGGGTCTAAGTCTAGATAAACCGCAAAGCAAGTTGCACCCAAAACTATGAAGTCATTCAGGTAGAGTAAGCTTGTAGTTTTCAATTTGGTTCCACCAAAGCTTCGTCTATCTTTCATCACTATCATTTCACCATATTTCATAACTTGCGCCCTTCTTGGCTCTTGGTGATGAGCCCTCGCATCTTACTAGTTGCGTGGAGTTAGGAGTGGGGCAAGTTAATCTGTTCATCATACTGGTTATTTTCATCACTTTGCCAAAACAAACATGAGGTATCCAAATTGCTCACAGAAGCTAAGATTTAAGATCACAATATATCTACAATATCATGTATCAGCATCATGAAACACAAAAAGAAAGCAAACATTTGCGTCATTTGTTCACCATTGCATACATTCTAAAAAAGCATATAAAACATACATCGTAGTATACACAAAGCAGTTGGAAACAGAAAGGAAAACATAAGTGACAAGTTTTGATCCAAAAACGAATGCATATATATAAATAATCAATGTTTATATACAATGCCATCATGCTCTAGGCATGGTCAAAACGCTCAAAGAGCCCGTGATATACAAAAGAATCTATAGTACAAAACGCATAGGAGCCAAGTAGTCTCTCAACCCCTGCGCGACCCCTCTGAAGGTGCGCGCCCTCGCTAGGGGCTCATTTACGCCGGCGCTCTGAATGCACGGAGGGCTCAGGGTCCCGAGGAGCAGCCGCGGTCTCACCACGAGAGTGGCTCCTCATAAGACACTCGGCTGTCCTATAGCCTGCCAACTCTGTACGGAGAGTTGACACCATCCTGGCCACGTGCCAAACGGGAGCAAAGACGTCGGTATGCCTACCGGCTGCTGAGGGCTCCCCGGCATCTACGGACAGCTCCGCACGGGTCCTATCCATAGGGATCATCAGGGAATCAGTGCATACCCTGCGGATTAGATCCCGCCACTCGTCAACAGTCTCTGCAAAAAAAAAAAAAAAAAAACGAATTAGAAACTAGGCAAGAGACTAAAAGATACAAGATCAAAACACAAGGAGAAATAGCAATTAAAACAAATCCTAAACTAAACAAGCATTGAAAGGAAGAAAGGATAACTTACTCGGATCACCGGGCCTCCAAGATGGGTCGCTAGGGCCGGCACCCGCCGCGGATGCCGCTGCTGACTGAGGGGCTACTCCTGTAGTAGGAGCAACATGACGCCCCGCAACTGACTCATCCTCTCCACCATGGCCCTGGGAGAGTGGCTCCTCTGAAGCTAGAGTCTCTCTCTCTGCACTCTGCTCGGCCCTCTCTGCCTGCATGATGTCCTGAGTATCATGCCACTCAGGATCACTGTCATCCGTCTCGCTCCTCGACCCTCCTCTGTAGACTCCTCGGAATCGAAGTCGATGTCCATGGGGTCATCGCCTTATGAGCGGGACCCGCAGAATCAAGTAAAGATTCCCAGGCGCACCAGCTCTCCCTCGGCCCGAACAATCCCCCGGCTGCAATAGGAATGCGGGAGTAACCACCTGCCCAACCACGGCCTCTAGGCCCCCTCTGGCCTCGCAGACCGATCATGATTGGTGCCACTGGAGGAAGTATGCCCATATATGGGAGGCCAAACTGCTGAGGAACCCTGCCGAAAGGATGTACCTCCACTCATCCCACGCGGTCAATAAGCTGCCCTGTGGTGGAGCAAGAAATCAATGTAAGAGTCTCCTCTCCCCATATACCGGCCATAAGCTGGTACGGTGTCGCCTCCATGTCTGCTGTAGTAAGAGAGGCAACTGGCTGGTGAGGTGCTCTAAGCACCGACATATCTGTCCATCTGGCTGCCCTCACAGCCCCTGGATCTGCCACCTCCACGCCTCTGCCATAAGGAATAAAATGCTCGTACACCCAACTCATGACTAGAGTCGGGTGGCTCAATGACTGTCCCTGCAAACGGACCACCCTGTATAAGTCATGGTAGGTGGTCCCCAGAATATCTCTGCACCCGGCATATATCCGGCCATGCCCCTCTATCTGTGCAATGATGGGGGCCCAGCAGTATAGTAAAGTATCCCCTCCCTTGTCCCCGATCAGCCTCGAGGCAAGGATCCC
This sequence comes from Taxus wallichiana var. yunnanensis, assembly GCA_018340775.1. NCBI lineage: Eukaryota > Viridiplantae > Streptophyta > Pinopsida > Cupressales > Taxaceae > Taxus > Taxus wallichiana. The sequence continues at coordinate 674,736,958 of CM031235.1, read as the reverse complement.
CATGATAGCCTGTCGAAATACGGGGATGGGCAAAGAAGGAATAAATCGAACTCTCACTCCCTTCTTCGACCCCGTAGAGATGTTGCATCCCCATGTAGCTCGCCTTTGTGCAATTTGTGCTTGAGACCTGCCGTCTCCAATGTGAGTCTCCTCCCGATGATCGGGACCCCCAGGATACGGTAGACATCCTCCAAAGTAATGGTCCACTCACCACGGACCCCTGGCAATCGGAAAGTGTTCCGATCTGCATCCCAATATGAGAATAAGTCACAAAGAATGTGACTAGATGGCGTGACATGGGGCACGCGCGATATACGCAATATGCCGGCCCTCTGTAATGTATCCTCCTCATCCTGAGAAAGGGCATCCAATACCCCGGAGAGCCAATCACACTCTCTCTCTCGGCTCCATCTGATATACTCTGCTCTCACCTGCATACACCCAAAAACACACAAAACAGAGCAAGTTAGTATCTAATCAATACCGAGAGAGTCATAAAAACATATAGAAGTGCAAGAAAATACAAGTGCAATCTCAAAAATTAAGTTCTTTTGCATTCTGTGCAAAACCGCCGCCCTGAGCAGGGGGCGGTTTTGTAACCGCCGCCTTAAGGGCGGCGGCGGTCGTAATCGCGCCGCCCAGAACAGGGCGGCGGTTGTGTAACCGCCCGCCCTGCCTGGCGGCGGCGGTAGGTGTCCGAAAACCCGCGCGGGTTGTTAACCCCAAAAAGCCCAAAATGAGCAAAAATAGACCATTTAAACTAAAAATGGAGCCTACCCAGTAGGCGCCCCCCCTAGGTGGACCTTTTGAACCTAACATTTTCAAAAATAACCCCCCCATTATGACGAATTTAGCATTTCAATTTTAAAGGGGGAAAAACACAAAATGGAAGAAAACCAACCTGTGATCGCTGAGGTCGGTGTTCCGCACGTGGAGGCATGATCACGATCTCGCTGCGAACGTTTCGACTCTACTCGCGTGAGAAACCGTCACCGTGGGTCCCAGAGCTCAAAATCAATCAAATCGACTCGCGCAAATGAATAGGAAAATGGGCCCACTTTCATATATATATCGTTCTATTTCGTTTTAAAATGACTTTTTCGCAGGTTTGGAGCACTGATGGAGGTAAGTTTCTATCCCCGCACGAATGGTACGTTCTCATTCCCTATTATTTTAGCGTTTATCTTCCAAATTATTGTATCTATCTGCACTTGAGTTCTCTTTTCATTTTGCAGGTAGCGGGAATTTTGGATGGCGTCATTTCGACACACGGACGAGTAAGGTATAGCTTCTAACTCCCCATTTCGGGACTGCCATACTCGGACCCAACGTTTTATGCCTCTTCATGGCTAAAACACTTCTCCGAGGGGGCAATATGTACGTACCCAAAATTGTAAGGTACTGTACTGCGGAACAGTGTAACAAGTGCCCCGATGATGATACAGGTCTCCTCGCAAGGTGTTCGGGATCCGGAAAAGCCCTCGGAGTATGCGTTAACATCCCGCATGCCCCGCTTAGCCCCCGCGCCCTTTGTTTTCCCTTTTTCCCTCTTTCCTTGGCCTCTTGACCTTGGTGGCCGAAACCGCCGCCCGCAAGGCGGCGGTGCCCAGTGACCGCCCCCTGATCGGGGGCGGCGGTCTATAACCGCCGCCCCGCTCGAGCGGCGATCTCGTGCGCGTTTTCGAACGCTCTTTTGACGCGACTCGCGTGAAATATCACCATTCACCGCCTTTTCTTTGCCGACGACTTGAGCATGCATTTATGTTTTTGGTCCCCTGGCAGTGTTTTTCCTTTGTTTATTGTTTAGGAGTTCAATTTGGTTTTGGTTCTTGGGTGTTTAAATTCCTATAAATGCATGGTTTGTGCACATGCAAATGGTCTGGAGTTTTTGGTCTGAAGCTTGGCTGGATTTTGAAGTTTGATCTTTGCTCTCATTCCCTCATTTTAGTGTTTTAGTTAGTTAGCTTGTTTAGAAGCCATAGCTTGAATTCACTTGCATCTTTTGTTAAATTGCTCAGCTGTTGGTAAGCCACAGACCCATCTTGTGTAGGCAGCGCTGTCATTTCATCCAATCCAGTTAGAAGCTTGCCTCTGAATTTCTCTTTGCTGTAGATTTACTTTCGTTGTGTCTTAGAGTTCTTAGTTCAATTCATTATTTGCCTGGTTAGCTTTATTCAGCTGTTGGTAAGCCACATATCCAACTTGTGCAAACAGTGTTGTTTTATCCAAACCATTGGAACAGGATAGCTTAGGAAGCCATTAAAGTTGCAGGTTTTGCTCTTCGTATAGGATAGTTACAGGTTCTGGTCGCTTCATGTTGCATGACTTGCAGTAAAATCCCACTAGGAATCGCATAAGCCAAGCTCTGTACTCTTGCGCTATCCCTCTCCTACTCGCATTCTCGGTCTGCATTCTGAGCTGTCCTTATCCCAAAATCTACTCCTATCGGTGCTAGCATTACACGCTTTTCTGGATCCACGTGAACACGAAAGAACGAAGAGACCATACTGAGGGGACGAGATCACACACACACCATCGGATTCGCCACTGTTTGCTGGAATCCAGGTTTTAAATTTCAAAGTTCTAGTCAGAATCTTATCAAATAGAGTAGTTAATCGCTTTATTTCATTCTATTCTCGATATTGCCAGGGAAGCTGTGGGGATTGATAGTTTCTGAGAAACTATGATTCACTCCTCACTTCTGAGGTAGGATCGAGAATCTTGCAGAGAGATTAAACGAGCTATTTTACTTATTTAGAATTCTACCAAATCGCACAGCGCAAATAACTACACTCGGTTATCTTGTCTGTTTCAAATTATTGTTTAGTTATTATTTCTAGATACGCTTAAAATAGTTTGCTTTCCTTAAAATTGTTAGAATATTTCTTAGAAGAATAAAAAGTTATATATGTTAGATTTATTTCATGCAGTTAGATTTGCATTTTGTTTCGTATGACAATCACGGGACCTAGAGAGCCCAGGGAATACATATGACCCTGTCCGGAGAAATACACGAAACTATCCCAGGTCATTTCCCACGTATTCCGCAACCCATAGATCGAATCACGCCAGAGCTCGATATTGATTGGAGCCTTCGAGCAGTCATCCTTGCTGATCGATCTATCACACCAGTCCAAGTTAGAAGGGCCTTCTTTTCCTTAGATTCGCAAATTCCGCTAGTGCGTGTTGAAGACATTAGACTGCCTAACTAGTTTGTCTGCATATTCTACACCCCACCATTGTGTCTCGGCACGACCTCGGGAGGTCGGGTGCACGCGGAAGAGTTACTTGTTGATTCTCACGCCGCTTTGTCGCTTTCCGGCGTATGCCTACCACACCTTATTACATCACAAGTTTCCCTTCAAGTTATGGTCCCACAATATCTGCGATCAAGTCCAAAGTAGTTGACCTTACAGTTCCCAAATTTTCAATGTAATGGGGAAGGTTATCATTCATGGAGGGTTGCAATGTGAGATGGTTATGAGTGCCACAACCACCTCTTTGACTCAAGGGATCCCATCTACCTCTTCCTAATAGCTTACATAGGGAATGTTGATTTCCCTTGTGGTTAGTTAGGTCTTCATTCACCCACAACCAGCTATAGGGGCATTTGAGAATGGCTTCCTCTCAAGTCTAACAACATGTCCAACAATTCCCTCTAAGATATAGACCTCTTCTTGCTAGACAATACTTCCAACCTCTGCGCAATAACAGTGGAATTCACTATCTATGCCCCACCACCACCTTTGAATAGTTCAACCACCTTACATATAGGTTCATGTGTGAATTATCCTAAGACTCTATGACAACTCACAACATGCCATGTGGCATTTGCCCAATCCTCCGCACGAATTCCCTAAGTATTTTGGGAACAGAGTGAGAACCCTTGACCACATGTGAATGTGTTCACCATTGCTTGTTTGAGATACCTTCCTTGCGATGAGGTGATGCAAAAGCTATTTTGAGGTCCTTAAATGAAAAGGTACAAAGTTGGTTCATTAACTTGTTTGAGCGGTTCATTAACTTGTCAGATTAGTTCGGCTACACTTTACAATTCAAAACAAGGGGAGCATGCAAGCCATTTTGACTTAGTCAAGAAGTTCAAGAATGTTGCACACAAGTGCCACATCCAGCCTTCTCAGACACACATATGTGTGATCTTGTCGTGAATGCCTTGAGGCCTAACATAAGACCGGAAGTCCTAAGTCAAAATACACTATGGGAAAACAATTAAGTGTTGCCTCATAAACAAGGCCCTTTTAATCCAAGCCAAGCTCAAGCCCATACCGTACAAACTCTAAGAGAAAGTCTTAAACACCAACTCTCCTAGTGAAAATATCACAAAAACAACCACATCTAGGGACACTAAGAAATCTAGGGGAGACTAGCCAATTGACAAAAAAATCCACTTGGATAAGCAATCCTCGAATATGGAGTCCACTAAGGGTCCCCGAAAGAAAGATAGGCCTTACTATCAATTCCACCAAAGGTTTAGTTGTTCAAATCACATATGTGGATCCTTCCTCAAGATGCAAGCCATAGCTTAAGTTCAAGAAGGATCTCCCAATGATAAGCTTGACGTGTTTGGGAACCCTATGCTTGAGCATGATGTAATGAAATCACTTAGATTCGTGATGTCCCCTTCTCATCCCGTGGGCAAAAAGGGAATGAGCAAGGGAAGCTAATGTCATGTTTTTCAATTGTTTTTGTGAGCTTTGCATTCTTTTTTAGTAATTTTCTAAGTATAGTCAGGTCGGCTGGGTAAAGGAGAAAAGCCAAATGAAAAATAGAAGAAAAAGGAACTATTATGTCCCCAAGGAAATCCTTTTTGCAATTCTTTAGAAATTCTAATTGGTTTTTGGCGCCACCTCTAGCTATTTAAAGGGGTTGCTTGGCTTGGAAGAGGTTATGCATACTTGGAAATTATTTCTCTTGGAGTTGGAGCATGTTTGTTTTCTCTCTTCCATTGAGGACGAAAACCCTCTTGGAAAACCTATTGAGAACGAAACCTCTCAATAGTGGGCTGGTTTGAGGATGAAACCCCTCAAGCTTGCAACAAGGTGATCTCATAAGGAGTTGTATTCAGTTTTGAAGGCATTTCCAGCCCTCTCCTAGGGTGGCGACTTGCCCTAAGGTGGTGTTTGGGGTCTTCTAGGGCACAACAACTTCAAATTCAACCATCATTGTGTTTCTCCTATTTTTAGCAGCTGGAATCTACATTTGTACTTCAATTTGGGGCTTGGAATCCTTCATTTCCAGCCATATTTGTAAGGGTGTTTACTGTTATTATATTTAATTAAATAAATTTCAGTTGGGGTTTGAAGGCTCATTTCTTGGTTTATATTTGTTCTAAAATTCCCTACATGCTTTGGATTGTGTAAAAGATGCATTTTGGAGAGAGATTGCATTTTCCTTGTTGTTGTTATAAAAAATTAGACTGTTGTACCTTGCTGTCATAAATTTCAGTTGGTTGTCATAATTTTCAGTTTACTATCTATTGGGGTTTGTGTAATTTCCCTTTTGTTTCAATTAGAGCTTGGAAAGGGGCATTACAGATTCAGTAATAGATTGAATAGCAGAACACAGAAACAGGACAATATTAGGAATTTGCAATTATAAGAGCAAAATAGAACAAATCCACATGATACAATTGAAAGCAGAACACAGTATTCAAAATAAATGACTAAGCCACCTTGAGGAGGAAACCTCCATAACCTTATATAAAGAATAGAAAATTTGATTTTAAGTACTAACCACTACCTCCTATATATACCCTACGTAGGCTATGGTTACTCCATAGGCCAACCCTACTAACAATATGAAAATAGAAAGAGTAATGATATGACAAGGTAAGAGATTATGTTAGCCACAAGTCAGCCATACATATCCCAATACATGTTATAGGTTAAGGGTGTAGCATGCCCCTCCCCTTTAAACCAATATTCTCCTCAATGTTGACAAACTCAAGGTTTTTTTCCAAAATGCTTCATCCTTCCATGTTACATCCTCACTAGTCAAATTCTTCCATTTAATCAAATACTACTGAATCACCCTAGTTCGCAGCTTCTTAGTGTGTGTTTAAAGGATTTCCTCAAGTTCCATAATGACTTTGCCTTCCTCATCTAGCTTTGATAACTCTATCTACGTTGATACTCTTTGTCCAAGGACCTTCAAGCAGGAGACGTGAAATATTGGATGTATTCATGCAAACTAAAGTAACTCCAAACTTGTATCCTACATTTCCTATACTTTACAAGACTTGATATGGACCATAATACTCAAAAGTGTTGTTTCAAGGACATTTGTTTGTATGGTTGAAGCCAAAAAAAGATTGAATCACTTCAAAATTCCTTTTATTGCAATGTTAATAAACTTGTTGCTTCATTCGATTTTGTACCATTGCCACATTCTCCAGTAGACTAGCTACTACCTCATTCTAGTGTTGAATCGTGAATGTGATCTTCAACAACTCGAACCTTTGGGTTGTACCATCAAGGAAGAGGTGATGGATGGTGGTCAATACCCATACAATGTCACAAACGGAGACATTTTGGATGAGATATGGAAGTGTTGTACCGTCGGTCTGCTAGTGGCAGCCGCTAAACCCATCTTTCCTATTTATCCAAAGCAAGGCGGTGAAGATAACCTTCAAGGCATTTGTTGACCACCTTTGTTTTCCCATCTAATTGAGGATGATATGACGAACTATGTGCCTACTAAGTACTTAAACATGAAAATAAATTAATCCAAAATTATTGGCAAAGATAGGATCATGGTCCCTTACTATGATCTTGGGAGTACCATATAACTTCTAAATTGGGCGAGATGCTTTACCATGTTGGCTACAAATGGGTGTGACAAGGCACAAAAATGGGCACATTTGGTGAGCCTATCCACAACCACCATGATGACATTTTTCCCTTCCAACCTAAGCAAACCTATTATGAAATCCACATAAGGGATTGTAGAAGACCTAGTGTCTTAATTGTCTCGCCCTTGTTTTCTTGACGCACCATACATTCTGCCACAAATTTTTGGACCTACCCCTTGAGTCGTTTTCAAAGAACTATTGCCTGATCCTATGATAAGTCTGCAAGAATCTTGAATGCACCCTACTGGAGAAGCATGTAGCTCTGCAAGAACCTTTTAATTAAGGGCTGAATTATTGCACATGTACAAACCACCCTTGTACCATAGAGCGTTCCCTTTCCACGAAAATTTGTTTGACACCCCTAAATCCTACAGGAGATTTTGATCATAACCTACGTATATATTTCATTCTCCCAATCAAATCTTGCCTCATCCACCCAATCTGTCTATAATATGGACATGCACATAAAAGTGCCTTTGTGGATTCATCCTTCTTGGAGATACATTATCCTTCTCTTTCGTATAAATGATTTCAAAATCATATCCCAACATTTTTGCTACCCATTTTTGTTGCTCTCCAGATAACAACCTTTGTTCCAAGAAGTATTTTAGACCATCATGATTTGTCTTCACCTTAAAGGTGTCTACCATTAGATATGGCTTCCATCTTTTGACATGAAGAATAGTCGTCATCTCCTCCTCATAGATGGGCTTTAACAAATTCTTCTCTTTGAGTTGGCAAATCTCATATGTAATGGATCATCCTTCTTGCATGAGTACCACCCCTATTCCATACCCTAATGCATCACATTCCACAATGAAGGTCTTCATAAAATCTTGGGTAGCCAAGCCCGAGTGGTGCACGTGACCTCTTTGAGCTTTTCGAATGCATTGGTGGCTGCTTCATTCTAGTGGAAGGATCCCTTCAACAATGTTGTGAGTGGTGCTACTATGCTACCACGATTTTCGCAAAACAGAAATAGTAACCTGTCAGCCCTAGGAAACCTTGGAGGTTCTCGATGATTTTTGTAGCTTTCCATTCCACCATGGCCTTGATCTTGTGGGGGTCCACTTTTACACTTTCGTGTGAAACAATGTGGACCCAAGTACTCCACCTTTTCCCTCCAAAAGCACACTTGGAAGGCTTGGCATAAAGTTGATTTTGTTTCAGGGTTATTAACTAGTCCACATGCTGCAAGTGTTCTTACCATGTCTTCTTGTATACTAATATGTCATCAAAAATACCCAAATAAACTTCCACGCGATGGGCCAAAAGATAGTATTTATCAAACTCTAAAATGTAAATGTTGCATTTATCAATTCCCAGAATGGGAAACTTATCTTTGATGGTGTCCTTGTTGAGTTCTCCATAATTTGGGCATATCGGCCAAATATCATCCTTAATACGCATCATTAGTATTGGAGAGGAATACACACTTTGACTGTCAAATAATATCTGCCTCCTACACATCTTGTGCCAACTTCTCAATCTCACTCTTTTGGACATATGGGTAGTTGTAAGGGTGGATGTTGGGTGATAGACTCCTTGGTATCAGTTGGATGGCATGAAATTAATGCCCTTTTGGTGGTAATCCTTGTGGCATCACTCCAAAAACAACTAAGTGGAAGTGGTTACCAACAGTCTCCTATAACTTTGGCGTTGTAGACATTGTTGTTGGTTGTGCTTCTACCAAAAACAATTGTGATACAAACCAATCTGCTCCTTTTTAGAATCTTTTGCATCTGATGAGAACTAACCAGAGGTGGGGATTTTGCACACAACCCACATAGTTCAAATGTCCTTCCCTCTAAATGAAAGTGCAAGAACAATTCCTAAAAATTCAACTCGATTGTTCCCAAGGTTATGAAAAATTGGACTCTCAAAATGATGTTTGTTCCCCCATTGGAATGGAAAACATAGGAGAGTCTAGCATGTACTCACCCATGGAACCTTTAATATTGTGGCATTTCCCTGAATATCTAATTGTGCCCCCATGTGCAATCAAGACCTGAAATTTTGGGGCTGGATAATCAAAACAGTTCAAGTGCGCAACCAACTTATTGTTAATGAAGCTAAGCATACTCTCCAAGTCAATTAACATTGTCACCCTCTGTTTCTTTAGAAAACCCACCACTTTAGGGTTTGTGGAGTGCTAATGCCTAAAAGTGCATGGCAAGAAATAGTTGGTTGGGAGTCTTTAGATTCTTCCTCAGGCTCCTCGAACTCACCTACTACTTCCTCATCCTCTTCTTCTTCATTGGCACCTTCAATGTAGAACAATTTCTTCTCAGCACATTTATGTCCTCAATGTATTCGTTGTCAGTTGAAACACAACCCTTTTGACCTTTTCTCTTCAATTTGTTGAGTCAATCTGGCAGGACAAGGGAATGATTGTGTTGGAGTACTGCGATCCTTGCCAATAGTGAATGATTGTTGTTTGACCAAGTCTCTTTCCTCTGCCCTACAAGCAAAGACAATGGACTCCGATCCAAAACTAGGATTAAACAAGTGAACATCGAGTTGGATGGTATCCTTGAGCCCATCCAAAAACAAGTCATTTAGGTTATCCTTTGTGATATTCCCCACTCACAAGCATAGAATCTGGAATTTTTGAATATAATCTTTGACAGGACTTGTTTGTCATAGTTTTGCTAATTGGCTGAAGTAGTTCTCCATCATATTGTTGCTCATAACTTGGCAAACTAAAAACGTAAATATTATCATTAAGCATAGTATTGAGACTCGGACTCGGATTAGACTCGGGAGCACGTTTTAAACTTGGGACTCAGATTAGACTCAGCGAGCACATTTTAAACTCAGATTGGGATTCAGTAAAAACTTGGCAAAAAGTGGACATAACTTGGCAAACTAAAAAATCGTAAATATTATCATTAATCTATTGATAAAATCGATTCTTATACATTTTAAAGAAGACTGACATGGATAAAATTATTTAGTATTTACTATTATGAAAATAAATTTTAAATAATTTATCATATGCAAATGCATTCTACAAAGCAGGCCATGAATTTCAACTTAACCATATATGTCAATTCAAAATTTTCTGCTGGAATTTTTCACATTCATATACAGTCTAAAGCACTTAAAACAGGTTATAGACTGTTGATTTTGACGCCAGCTACAAAGTACCATATGAAAGAAACTTTTCTTAACTGTTAAACAATAAATTGCATCATGCAGCAGATCAACCATATGGTGAAGAATTAAAATCATGTGTCGGGTATTGCCAAGTTTCTTTTTCATAAGATTGAATACCGAAAAGAATTGGTCAAAGTTGGAAATAATTATGAGAGTACCACTCTTCATTTTGTTCCTTTACATAGCCACAAGGAGCTGCACATAAATTGCAAATTAAATGTGGATGAAAAGGAATGAAACGAGGAAGAGATAATGCACATCGCAGTAAACAGACATAAAATTCATTTGGTGCTGGGATCGGAAACTTAACAATGATCGATATTTGACTGTGCTGGGCGGCCATTAATCATATATCTATTTGGCACGAATGATGCAAACACCTCTTGACGAAAAAGAAATTTGTAACAGTGGCAAAATGTCAGAAAAGTTACATTTCTCAACAGGATCTATCTGGTGACACAGCTCTTTGTAAGGGGCTAGTGGAGGCCATTTAGAAGCTGTGAAGTTAATTTTGGAGCATGGATCAAATAATGCAATGCTGAACAGAAAACTGCCAAGCACCTTGGATTCCAATGTCACTTGAGGCTGGAAAACACACCAGCCCCTACACAGCTAGAGACTCTTCAAGTTTTGGAGAGACTAGCAGAGTCTCAATATTATGCTCATGACCACATAACAGGGACATGAAAGAGCATCCCAGTCGCCGTTGACCAAGAAGTCAACCAGGTGAGAAAGGCAGTACCTTTCAGTAAAGCACTACTCAGGGCAGTGGCCAAAACATGTTCAGCAAGTGGTAACATATTCCCAAGGGACGCCAGAGTCTATACAGTAAACTTAATAGCTACTATCTAAACCCTAAACCCTAAACCAAAAACAAACGATAATTCTACATTCTAAACTTTCATGTCCATGGCCTTGAAGCAGGAGCTTATGACATGGTCTAGTGGTAAGGTGGGAACAACTTTCATGATGATGGCATGGGCCCATACCCTGCTGTGCTTGCTCCCCTTTCTTTCCCCCTGCTAACACAGCTGGGTGATTGAGCTGGCCGCCATTGGACAAAACTGGGCACAAGTTATTTGTGAAATTCGGTGGAAGTGATACACGAACACACCTGTGTAGCATTTCCCCATTTGTCAAACCCAAAAACAAACTATCCATAGACATTTGTTCTAAACTTTAATGTCTATGGCCTTAAGTAGTGGCTCTCGATGAGCTGCCTCTGAACATTAATTATTGATTTTATTCCTGTAGGTGTGGATTGTTGTGATTTTGTTCACTCGGCCAAGTGCTCGGATAATCCTTTCATACATGTGAGCTGTCGTTAGGACTTGCCCGTGTCATATGAGCTGAAATTGTGAAGTTGTAAATTCCAAGGAGAAACAGTTTTGCCAACATTGCTTTGCAACTTATTCTTCTAAAACTGATTTCTAATTTACAAGAGGAAAAAACCTAGACTAAACAAACCAAAAGTAGACACGCTGCTGGATATGACTATTTTTCAATGGTAAAACCACATGACGGAGGTGTATCAAGATTGACTTCAATGCTGTCATGTCTTGGGACGAGTTGAATTGGTAAATTACTGGGCTTCGATTGCAAAGCTACAGGCTTAGATCTTCAACACACATTTCATGTGTAAAAGGGAGTTATATACGGCATTAACTTCAGGGCGCGGTGTGCTAATATACCACATCCAATTCTGGGTGCAGTACGATAATGCGCGGCATCTAATTCTGGGTGGAGTATAGTAATATGCTGCATCCAATTCTAAATTATGGGTGCAGTGTGCTGAAATCGCGAGCCAACATACAGCATCCAATTATGGGTGCCATGCATTAATACGGTGTACCAATGTACTGCTTTCAATTCTGGGTGTGGTGTGATAATATATCTCATGTAATTATGGGATGCGACATAGCTCAACAGATGAGGTCAGGGATAAGTCCACGGTGAATTTGACGGAAGAGATACCTAACATGCAGTGAAAGGGTACATTTGACTTGAAAAGATGTAGATAAGTATAAAAATGAAAAGATGGGCATACCAGGAGTATGGAAGGAGTACAATTCATGGAGGGTTGCAGGCCTCCCAGAGTGCCATTGAATGTGGGAAGCAATGGGCCCCTTTTTGAGGATTGAGAACATATTCCTCACCCTGTTTGCATTCTCAGGATGGTCTTCCAGCACTTCCAAAAATCCAGGGTCATGCAGTGTATCAAATACCCCTTGCCCAAGATCGTGTCGGAGCATTCCTTCAAGCCAAAATACATGCAGGCAGTCCATGGTAAAGTAGAGTTTAGAGCCTGTAAGAAGTGAGAAAATGGCACTCAAGCGTATTTTGCGACTCGTGGGAATCTGGCTAATCCGACTGAGGCGTTCTCGAGGATATTTGTAATTGTTGTTTTAATACTGGTGTAAGATTTGTTATGTAAGAGATGAAATAATTATTAGTCCTGCGGAAGGCAGGGTAATTTTAGGAAATTGGAATCCATTTGCTACTTGCTAGGTATGTTGTTTAGCCAATCAAAAATAATAATTTTTTCCTTTAAATCACTATTTCTAATTTTTAAGTGTAATTTTTATAAATTTTTGAATTTTTTCCTTTAAATCACTATAACTAATGTTTAAGTGTAATTTTTATAAATTTTTGAATTAATAAAACAATACAAAATTGATTTTTCTCTTATTTTATTGGTTATTGAGTAAAGATTTGACCAATTTATATTTTATTCTTATACAAATTTTTGGAATCCCTAGATTAAAAAGTTAAAAATCACACTTGTAAAGTTATACTTACAAGTGAATTTAATGAATCTACACATATTGTCAATGAAATAATTTATGCTTAGTAGATTCTAGATGTTCTGCCTTCTAGAAAAAATCTACAATTCTTTTGCATATTCTAGAAAGATTGGGTTCCTTTTTATTTCTTTTTTCAACGTTTCCAAAGACTCTTTTGTTATCGGGCTTATGGAAGTATTTTGATGCATGTAAGTATTGCATTAATGATTATTGTCAAGTTGTTTGTGATCTTATGCTCTCATACGGCAGTTGTTTCTGTTGATCTTGGTACGCACAACTCACTCAAGGGTAATTCTAGAGCTTTGGCGATTGTCACTGCTATCATTGATGGTATTGGTTCGATTGGGGTTGCATTGGGACCACTTTGACTAGTGTTCTTTCTGCACAAGGATGGAATGGTGTTTTTACCATGCTCATGATTGCAGCTTTAGTTTTTGGTCTTCTTTTGACCCACTTGGTTATATTGGAGATCAAAGAAAAAGTTCACAAGGCAAAAGTCTTGTCTACTCAAAGGTCAAGTCAACAAGCTATTACGGTTAACACATAAGTCTTCTACATTTGCATCTTGCTTTCCTTTTAGAATTGTAATTCCATGAAAACAGGCTAAGGGAGATTCTTGATTTCTTTTCCTTGTTGTATTGGTTAAGCTTTTTATTTGTATCGGATGTTTTTATTTGAGATTAAATTTCTATTGTATAAAATTTCAAAATACACTTTTACGTCGTGTGTGGATGCTATTAATTGGCCATTGTTAAGAGAGAGGCGCTGGAATCTTGTAACACTCTTGAGAGAGAGAGACCAACCAAGATGATGTCTTAGGATTTTGACTGAGTCACATTTGATTATTGGCAAAGCGAATATCACTTCAAGTCTAATGGACTATCTTCAACACCTCATTGATTTGGCTAATGAGGACATCTTCTATTAGGTTCATTCTACACATTGGTCTTGTAGATTTACGGAAGGTGCTATTTTATCGGGAAATATGTTGGGAAGTTTGATTGTATTATACTAAAAGCTATATGTTTTCCTTATTTGTTGGGTAAGAAAAAAGCGCCATGGATAGATATTGCATTTTTTTCTATATTCATTTTTAAGCAATGTGTTTCACCAACTTAAAGGGATCTATCGTGCCCATGAATTCACAACCCAAAATTAACCATCCAAATACCTTGTAAAAATTGGGACAATTTTTTTAACGATAACTAAGAAATAAACACAATTTAATCATTGTTATTCCAAAATAGCCGGCTTCTAAGGATGTATTAAAGTGATTCTTTTGCCCTCATAACATTGTTCGCGAGATGAAATCTAGTTAAGTTAATATGTCCCTCTGCCATTAAGAGGGTATACAAAACACTGATCAAACCGTATTTTGCAACTAAGGTTAATGTAACTAGGGATGTCTAGAAATATATACCAAATGTTATTTGCATGACAATTGAGACAACTTGAACTCATTTACGTTCATTTCAAAGTGGTAACTTCGTTGTAAAGAGAGAGACCATGACCAAAGTATTGTTTTCACCAATTTAAGTAATTATTTATAACCGTCATTTTAATGCGTTATTAATTTAATGATGCTAAACCAAATTTTCATTCCAAAATAATAACTAATGGGGATGTAAAATATAGCCATAGCATTAGTTTCGCAATTAGCAACATTTGAGTTTTCAACATGTATCTCCCATTAAGGGATCCAACCAAACAAGGTAAGAGTTATAATTTTATTGTTAACCCGTAGTGTTAATTTTAATCAAGGGTGAGGAAGGTAAACCACGCTAACATTTTGTGCAAATGAGGTTACTATTTAAATCTCCACCACCAACTATTTGCGCATTGACAATTGTTTAGGTTAAGTTTGAGTTAATTAAGTATTTAAATCCAAAATCCTCTACTATGGAGTTTAGCTTAACAAAGCAAGAGATTTAGATAATATTAATTAAGGATTAGGTTTGTTAAATTGGGCATGGGTCCCATTTGACCCCATCCAAATGGATTCATGCCCATTTGCAATAAAAACATTTTACTAATGATGATTACCAATTTTCTAACATAAAAGTTCAACAATAATAATTTTGTGTATCTATTTGTAGGTCAAGTAACATGTTCTTGGCTTCAAACAAACTCACCACTAGAAATATATACTTTATAATGAAATTTTATCTTAATTTATATACAAATATGCACCAGAAATTTTATATAAACACACACACACACACATACACACACACACACACACACACACACACACACACACACACACACACACACACACACACACACACACACACACACACACACACACACACACACACACACACACACACACACACACATTCTTACTTTGATATTCCTTAAATGCAAGAAAACAAGAAGATTCAAATTGGTTTGTAACTCAAGAGGTAAGAAAATAAAAGGGTAAATTGGTTAACTAAGTTGACCTGGATTTCAACCAAGAAAAGAGTTATTACAAGATTAAAATGGTTTTCACTGATAGAGATACAACTAGAGGTTAAGGTTAAACAATTAAGGTATTACTAGATTTACAAGGATCATAAAAAGAAAAACATTCCTTTTCATGATTCAAAGAGACAATAAAATACCTTTTTGGAAAGTAAGTAACAAAATCTCATTTATATCTAGATCATATATAAACAACATTAAAACTTCTTCCTTTATTTTTCTTCTACTTAGTACAACAAGCCACCTAAGAGGATATATTGCAAGATTTCCCCGGTTTGCAAAAAACATATTGATTTTACAACCCCTACTTTTTAGGGTTAATACTAATAAGTGATAACTATAGATATTGATATCAAACAAGACCCATTGAAAATCATAATAGAAAACAAAAAAACTTCCTTGTTGTAAAATAACTCACAACCTCATTTGTTTCAACACAAGGATTTCAAGAAGATTCACAATAAGATCTCCATTTCATTACAACATCGAAATAACATGAGAAAACATGAAATCATACTCGTAGCTTCTTCTTTTCAAAATAAGATTTGAAAGGGGGAATAACAATGAATTTTTTCCATTCAATACAAACCATTTTACATTCCTTCTTTTCTTAAACTTTACAAGAAACTACAACAACCTAAAATACAAGTGGATAAGCCTCCCACTAAGTGGGAACAACATGCCAAAAATTTAAATGAAAACACCATTGATTCTCCAAGGAAATGAGCTCCAGCTCCATTAGCGAGTCTTCAAATTCCACAAGAGGAAAAAAACTTGGTTGTCCACCCAACCAAATGACATCATCACATGTCATCTCTAAATAAGGAGGACATGTTAGCCTCCCTCCAAGCCCATGGGAGAGAGGAGATGTATGCCTCCAAGATGCACAAAGAGGAGTAGGGAAAGAAATGCATAACACACATACAATCAACTCACCAAAATCAAAGGTAAAACCACATACAAGAAGCTCCATGCTTCTCAAGAGGGGAAGAGGGGGTAGAAAGACCCATTATAACCAATTTTTTTCCAAATAGCCAAATGAGTTTCAAACTTTTCCAAGTAACCAAAGGCCACCAAAGCTCCTTATTCCTTCATAGACCTTATCTCTCCTTGCCTCCTCCTTGCCAATGTTTTTCAAACCTTGGAGGTTTCCTTAGCAAGGATGGGAGATGGTTTCTAAACCATATGGAAACCCATATCCCACTTCAACCATATGAAAGGAGTATATTAGGAACCCTAACAAGACTTGCCCATCAAGCCTTATGGGAGCAAGAGGGATTCTTCCCTCTTCCCCAACACTCCAAAATCCACTCCCCAAGGGTGGATGGAGAAAAATTAGAAAATGCAAACAACCAAAACCACCTTCTACATATCCATTCAACAATCCATACACAAACAAGAAAACAATTAAACAATCATTATAATTCAAAAGAACAAGGTAGAAGTTGTGAGGATTGCCTCATAAGTAATAAAATCCAACCTCCAAATTGTAATTCCAACTTCAAAAGCTCCTTTCTCTTCCACAATCCAAGTAAAAATGAATCAAGAAGTTCCCACACTCTCCAAAATGGAGGGTTAAGTAAGAAAAGGGCTCAAAACATCAACCAATGGGATGGTGACATGTGTCACCCATCCCTTCCCAATTCCAAGTCCTCCAAAGGTCTCTTTTAAGAATAAGATAAGAATCATAATGGAGGAGAATTTTCAAAAAAACAAAAACAAAAATAAAAATGCATTCCCGAATCCCAAGTGCCACCCAAAATCAAGAACATAATGATGATGGGGACAAGAAAGTGGTCACACACTACGATTAAACCTTGAGCCTATCGATACTTGGAGATCATTTTTAGTAATAAGAAACATGAGTACAACCCCTAAAACACTATGGGAATGAGTACATGAGGTCTTAGTAAATGCACCATCATAAGGAGCGGTGAGTTTAAGATTGCGCCAATGAGTTCCATGACTACACTACATGAATACACGAGGAATTAATAGAGAAACATAAGGTGTTGAAAAATGCAAACATGATCTCAATTTATATTCATGCCAATATGGAGTTCTCTACTTTCAATACATTAAGGAAAGCATAACACCATGCCAATATTAAAGCTAAGTAAAAGATAAGGCAAACATTTTCTTCATTCAAGATCTTTGCATGCAAGAGTGAACCCGTGACTAGTGTGCCATCTCATTTCCATGCGTAAAATATGAACATGTTTCATAAGAGAGAATGACCTAAGAAGGTTGTACAATATAAAAAGAGTCCAACACCTTATAATTTAGATATAGAAAATAAGAACCAAGGGGATAAGTGGTGTCATTGACATTATGTAAGCTAAAACAAATATTTTGATTTTTTTACACAACAATATTTGATTGTGCAATCCACTTTAGGTCTCATGTAAGGAAATAACATTGATCCAAATGCTACATATTTTAAAACCAAATCCACCACCACCATGACACTTTGTAGGATTGAGAACACCTTTTCCACGCTAAGTGTTGGGTCGATGGTCAATTCTTCCATGTAAAAATTTATAGTGGGATCCAAAAGAACATCATTACAAAAGATGCAGTCTAACACCTAGGTATTACAACTAAAGCACATAGTTTCTCATACTCTCTTGGATATCTCTTAGCATGGGAAATATATTTAGGTGAGGAAATGATGTATGAGCATCCAATTTCAAAAGTAATCTCACATCACCCAAAAACATGTAAAATTAATAAGTATTCACAAATTTTAGTTGGTTGGGAAAACCAATATGCACATAAATAATTGTATGATACCTTATGACTTTATGGTAATTATGTATTTTTATGTAAAACACACAATAAGAAAGTGTTTAGTGTTTTTATGTGATTTCACATTTCTTGCAATATCACACTTGTTTGAATGCGATTACAAGGTCATGTAAGGTGTTCTAACAACCCAAGTTTTTACAAAATGTTGTGAAGCACTTGCGATTGAATATTTTGTGAGGTTTATCATGTTTTATCTCAAGGACATTGTGTTTTGTAAGGATACTACAAATATCTATGATATTTATTATACAATTTCTAAATGCCAAGTTACAAATAAATAAAATTTTCCCTTGGATTCTAGATGTTAACACACTTGAAAACTTTGAGCCTTGAAATTGAAAAGAAGAAGATAGATGTCTTGTTTTACATCTGGATGCCAAAGAATTCTGTGATAACAATTTCAGAGTAGTTGTATGGTTTTAAGGAATGGTCCCTTTCTAGAAAAGGAAGATTTTAAAATTGAGAGATAAATATAGAAAAGTTTTCCAAAGTTTTTGAGATTCAATTTCAAGAAACTCAATATTGTAAGAGAGTAAATTACTCAAAATAAACAAGGTGTTAACTTCTAGTAGGGAAATAACGTAGTTTTCCTAAGTAGAATTCTTAAAATATTACCAATGAAGACTTGTTAGGAGAATACATAAAAACTCAAAGGTCCATGAGATTCGATTCGCATGCCAATTAAGGACAAGATTGTAATAAATATGCGACATAGAGTAGGGATAGAGTAAGTGTAATTTATACACAGTTGTAATATCGTTTGTTAATATCAATAAAGAGATAGTATATTGTGTTTCATACATTGTGTGAAGTAGCGTAAGTGTTAATTATACATTACTATATTGTTTGGTAATAGAGAGGATTGTATCCTTAACCATGATTGCATCAATTAATATCATAAAGCAAACTATATCATGCAAGTGAGTGAAGACCTGATTTTCATAATTACGAGTGTAGGTATACAACAATGAAGGAACATTCCAATGGGGACTTTTGGGTATAAAATGTCATTGTTGTTGGTAATAAGGATAAATATGACACATATAATGCCTACTATAAGAGTGGGGAAAACATCGAGAGTTATAATCTAGAGGTAATGTTAAGTGGAATCCAAGAATGATTAGAGGCTATGGAAACTATGTAGTGATGAGTCATAGTAGACATAATTGATTACAAATTAGAATTTAAAACACCCAAGATAAGTGGAGGATGTTTTGGAGGATCTCGAAGATAGGTTTACCACACTATTACTAGAATAGAAGGTAAGCCTTCAAAGGACACTTGTATTTTCTCAAGGATTTTGTTTCTTGAGGAAATCATTAAATAGATCATTGGTTTGGAAAATGAATTTAAATATAAAAATATGGAAGAACCGAAGTGAGAAAAAATTGTTAGTAACAAGTTAAAAGGACATGAATATATGTGGTAGGATCACATACCGATAGAACAAGTTGGAAGGGGAAATGATAGAATCAAGTATTGACATAAAATAATTGTCAAGTTGAAATGTAAATTCATACTCTTTAATTAACAATTAATTTTATTCAAGAAACTGTAGATCTTGTGAAAAATAGATAGGTGTAAAGTATTACAAATATATATATATACTCGTTATCCGAATTGGTCATGTGGAAGATGACAAAGTGAAGGTATCAAGATACATAAATGGTCTTTGAGTATCCATCTAATATAAGTCAAGCATGGTAAAACCGTGCTTTGTCAAACATGTTTATTAACCTACTTTGAAAGATGAAGATAAGATGTATCTAAGGAAATATAATAGCAAAAAGGAAAGGAAAGTTCAAAATAGGTGAAGGGAGAGAAAATTATTGAAAATAATAATGATCACAAATATAGAATTAAACACTTCTCAAAGTCAATCCGTTAGGGAAGATGACCTTCCTATATATGAAAATGGAACTATGGATAAAGAATAGGCATATGATTCACACAAATTTGTTTTATATGTGAAAAAATGGAACATAGATCCTATGAATGCCCACAAGTAGAGAAAAATGATGGAATGAGGAATAAGGCCAACAATCATGTTTTGAAAGTAGACAAAGAAAACATTACATCACTATATTATATAGAAGAAACAAAACGTGAAGAAGATCTCATGATGAAAAGAGTATTGGTGAAACCTATAAAAAAGAGGAGAATGAGATGATGTAGAGGGACAATGCTATACAATTAACCTATAATATGTAATGGGATATGTATGGCCGACTTGTGGCTAACTTAATTTATTACCTTGTCATATCATAGTTTTCTATGTTTGCATATTCTTTGGTAGGGTTGGCCTATGGAGTAAACATAGCCAAAGTGGGGTATATATATGAGGTAGTGGTTATTACTTGGTTAATATATTACATCTTATATTTTCTTGTAAATTTGTGGAGGTTTCTCCTCGAAATGGATAAGTCATATTTTTTTGGTTAAATATATTGAATATCAAGTATACGTGTTAATATAATTGTCATGCCCACTATTTTACCACACAAAATGTAACCGAAAAACTGGATTTTTTTGTTGTGAAATCATATGGAGTAACCTTGAAGAATCGATGCACTAATCAAGTAGACACTTAAGTCCAAAACTTATATTTTAATAAACCAACACACTAAAATTATAATTGTCACATGTGCAAGCATTGCATTTTATTACTTCAAAAGTGTTACCTTCACGGAAGCACAATTTAAGTCGTTAGGCCTCATAATGTCACAATGCAAGTTAGTTTCGTTTCATTCTAAGGTCCATTCTAGAGTTAGAATTCTATATTTTTGCTCGCACTACCTATATCAGAACTTACATATCATCTTCCATTCTTAAACACAAAAATGTTAGGTCCAAGAGTGCACAAATTTGGTGAGAATCCACAACGAACTCTAGCCATCACTCAAGAAGTGAGGTATGCATGAATAAGTTGCTTAACCCATAAAAGGTATTCCTAACCATCATTATTCTACCAATTATATCTCACATGTAATTCAAACAATGTAAAGGGAGATGATTTTAACTCATAATTCCTTTCATGAGGCCCATGTACTTCTCATCGAGGTGTTTCGTAAGTACAAAAAGTAGGGTCAACAATTTGACCTCTTAATTTGGTATAATGGAGATGTTTGACTAACACATGAGTGTGACCAAGGAACGTCACAAAGTTTCCCATATCACTATGACCAAAATCCATTCTCTTTATAAGGTGTTGTTTCAAATCAAAATTACCACCAAGAACAAAACATTCCAGAGTATAAGGTACTCATTTAAGGTTAACCCACAAACATGGGTTATGAAGAAGAACACTTACCGAGCTACTCAAATTCCTATGGAACTTCCTTTCGCAAAAAATCTAATCTTGGCCCAAATATCTCTTCACACATAACTCTAAGCCCTCTAATGACACAATAAGGAGACCAAATCTCAAGTATTAACATATGAACATGATTTCATTTGCTTGATGGGTATGACTACACCATCCTCAAGATAATTATAGGAAGCTTACCACATAAGCCACTAACAGGGATGACTAACTCCTTTCTTAAGATCATGGAAGTACTTTCCCTTATGTCCTATAGAGGCATTACCTTTAAGGAGAAGTTGCAACATTATAAGACTAACATTGAATGGTCCTTTCCTACCAGTGGTGATGAATAGGTCATGAAAGAACTTACCTTAGTTACCACACTATACACACAATTATCAATTCCTTCCAATCCTACACTCAAGTTAAACTTGGATCCAAAAGAATGGCCTTTTTATTCAACATGGTGGAAGGGTTCCACCCTACTTTCACTTGTTCCTAAGACCAATCCACGATAAGGCCATTATAGCATATTACTAAAATGTTTCCCCGTGGATAACATTAAATTACATCCCTTTAACTACATTTAAATTGTTATTAAATGAGACCATTATCCCTTGGTTATCTTGTTAATTGAACTTAAAATCCCACATACACATATCAGGGTAGCTAACTAAGAGAGAGGAGATGTTTTGTAAGATTATCATGACATATAATTAGATCATTTAACAAGGAATGTAATACTTGTGTGGTCTTCTTACTTGGGTTTCTTTTGACTAATTGATTTCCTCCTAAATTCTATTTCTCAAGGTGGTTCCATTTACACATCTATATAAGCAACATTTCCCCCTAAGGTGATGCACACTTCATAATTTGGAAGGCCTTATGTCACTATGTTCATAAGAGTTGCTAGAGTTTATTTCTCAATTGAGAAAATATTCATCACCACATTATACATTATCTACAATGTCTATAGATACACATTAACACGTGACTTAACCATGGTCAAGACAAAGCTTAGTTTCGAACTTACAATTTCCTTTTATTTAAAGGTATATCATCCTTACACATATCGTTAAATCATATAACATTATTCCTTCACTACCATATAATGTATTTTTTATTTCATTGTTACCCAAAATTAACATGTTATTCTCTTACGTTCAAGATGACACCTTGTTTGATAATTGTCTTGTATAATCTACTAAGTCCTTGAGTTGGATGATTATCTTGATTTTAAGACTACTCGTGAGTTCATAAAATTTCAACACCCAAGAAGAGTCATGTAAGGATGAGACCACTAAGGATCACCTAGATGATGAGATGCCCACCGAATCTACTCCATACTTGAGACAATATAGTTTACCCACGAAGTGAGGATGTGTCCATGGCTATTATAGCAAGGAAAAACTATTTAAGAGCAACACAAGGTAACCTTGATCAACTATATATTGAGTGACATAACAATACGTCAATTTATTATTCACCTTCTCATTTGCAAAATTAATATTATGAATGATATGCAAGAAGATAAGTGGACTAACAAAAATATCCTGGAATCACATGACTTCTTTAACAAGCCGACAAAGGGGTAAAAGGTTGTCAAGGATTGACACAAATCACGCTATCAACAACATCATTTATCTTTACAGGACTTACGACATTAATACTTTTCAAGTTTTAGCTCCCTTCCATACAAATATACAAAATTATAAGAATTTACCACAATTGACTAATTACACTATTCTACAATGCAGTTGAATTGCAAGGTTACAAAATAAAATTTCACCATTTCTTTATTTAACACACATGCATAATGAAATGAGTTTTTCTTTATTTAATAATACAATATGTACTATTGTTAAAATAAGATACATTTATATTCCCATCTTGATTACACATTTTCAATAATGAACATTAAACTTAGATTTCCATCATCCATTCTAATCTTGCTTATGCTACCTACAACCTGTCAAGTTAGTGTAAACATGGTCAATGAAATAAACGTTGGCATGACATCTACCCAAAATCTAGCATAATTCATGTTATCATAGTTTTCCCATTCACATGATTATAATACTTAGCACGTAACAAGAGAGAGTTAGAGATACATTCATTTCATTTTCTAACTAGATGAGGGGAGAGATATAGAGAGAGAGAGAGAGAGAGAGAGAGAGAGAGAGAGAGAGAGAAACAACATTTTCCCGACAATCAAATTTCTCAAACAAGCCACAAAAGAGAATTTCATATGATCATATATAAGTTCCTACAAGTTTTCTCGTTAGTTATTTGACCTAAGAGGGCCCCACGACATTCTTTCACATTTACCTACTAGATTGCGAAAACGTTCAATTTTAGCCCGAGGGCTAAGAAGTTGCATTCATAAATTGATTTTGGATGGGTAGACCGTGGGAAAAATCTTATACACTCTCCTATATGCAGAGATTCATAGGAGTTGATGAAACTCAAACCCGGCTTAACAGGTACAAATGACAACTATTTTTCCGAAGCCACCAATCGTAATTGGGCTACTTTGACTGGTCAACCGGTGGCCAGGAGGCCTACAAAACCTCCTTGCAAAACTAACTGGAGAGGTTTTTCTCATAACTAAGGGTTGCGAAAAATTTTCATGGAAAATACAACAAGTTAATGGAAGCCGATATCCATTTCTTCACCAATGGTCCAAACGGCAAGCCAAAACCAAACCCGACTTTTGAGTATCAACAACTTCCTAAAACTGCAAAAAGGGTTAACATGGATCCTAGAGGGGTGACAGAAAGTGCACAAATGGTCCTTCAAGGGCATTCTAAGGTTTTATACATTACTTCACATAACAAGGAACACAGTCTCAACTCGACTTTCCCATTTCGTGGTTCGGTTGGGTGTTTTGCGAATCCCGAAAAATCACGTTTTATTTACTTTTCTGGTAAACAAAAGGGGTTTAGTTGATGACTCAACTCAATTTCACCAAATCAAGTGGTTATGGTTATCCAGCCATCTTATCTAAGTTTACCATTCATCTCCAGGTGTGGTACGAGCATAAGTTTAATAATTTTAAGTAGTCATTCTGGTTGCGAAGGAAAGAGGATGTAAATTTTAATGTTTAAGTACTACGGTTCATTTTAACCAACCGAAAACATATTCTTACTTTGATTTGATTTTCAATGTCATTAAGATGATCATGCATGTCTATAAATGAAGCGGGGTATGTGGGTGCTCCAGGTGGTTTGCACCCCTGATCCGTTGAGTCCACCATTCGTTGCCGCATCTTGCCAAACAGTTTGTGGCAATCCCAAGCTATCCATTTTGCACCCATATCTCATCTCAAAGCTCCCATTTTCACACAAGTAAAATTATGTTCTCAAAGGATGTAGGATGCAGGATGTGGATTTGGAAATGCTGATGGCATTAGATAAGAACTCATTCATTCATGTAATGATGGATGTCCATACTATGTTTTATGAGATCACATTTCTTTCTTGCATTTTGTCAAACAATTCAGTTTCCTCGAAACCATTTTGTGTCATGACACCTCCATGTTGTCAGAAAAATAGGTCTTTCACAAATACTCCATCAATATATTATATATATACGCGCTTATGCTCATTACATACTATAAATATGATTCTATGCAGTCAATAGTTTGATCTAGATCTCCAGATACTTCGAATATCAAACCTTTTTTTAAAACAGTGATTAGAACATGTTCCTTCTTCACCACTGAAATCCTGACAAAGTGCGCCTTGTTATGCTGCAAGCCTATGGTTACATAATGCTTAGAAAATATCACGTTTTTACTGCTTGGAACAAAACCAAGGTAATGACACAAATGACTCACGAAGGATTCGCTACAACTGAGAATGCCTACTCTCCAATGGAGTTGGTTGGAAGCTAAATCATGGAAATAATATTTAAAGCAACTTCAAATGCAGTTATAGAATACCAACGCGATGGGGAAGACAATGAAACCATAAACAATCCTCCCGTCCTTCGCACCTATCTTTCCATGATCGCAATCCACAAGGCCAGATCTCTGTGAGATATTTCTGGAAAGGTAAAGGAACTTTGGCTTTAAGACTGCCAAATGAAAAGCTTGAAAGTTTCCAAGTCCTTTTCAACAGATCCATTTTGGGCATATCTTGCAACCATTTTCCACACGACCCACATTGGCTTCTATGCTCAGCACCAAATAAAATAAAAAAACTAAACAATGTCCTGTTCTTGTCGTGCACTTCCAAGCTCAATCTTCAACACTCAGCGGCAGCTGGAAGGAGGAGGCGCTAGTCAAAGGTTGATGCATTTGGATTGCACATGCCCATTGTATTTACTGAGAGTTTTATTGCCTCTGCGTCCCCTTCATTTCCTCATAAACAGCATCTACTTCTGATATTGCTCCACTTTACCCCAATGCAGAAATCAAATGGGTGTAAGTGATACTGTTTCCCTTTAACACTTGCCCCTGCATTTTAGCCAAGAAAAACATGTCTGTTGTGCATCTCCAACCTTAGTAGAGGCATATATTAGATCGCTGAACAATTTAGCATCCAGCTCGATGCCATCACTCTGGATGTCTTGATATAAATTATTAATAGCAGAACTGTCTGCCTTAACTCTGGTTAGAGCCTGGATTAGGAGGCTATAATTAACAGAGTCACAGTACTGCAAGCCATGGTCATGTCTCATTCTATCAAGTAAACGGAGGGCCTTGGAGGAGTGTTGTAAAAAGTTATGGAGTTGGCTTTACACTTGTCGATTACATTTGATTGCAAGTTTCCGAAATCTTTTCAGCAAATCCATTGTGTATTACCTGCAACATCTGAAAAATCTTATGCATGAAATGAAGGATGTCCAGACCTTGTTTTAGACTCCTTCCCTCACGTCTCCTCCTTCCACCTACTTCCAACCACCAACATCACTCCACCCATTTTCTTTATTTCATTTTTTAATTAAAATATATTATTCAAACTCGTAAACATTTTAAATTGAAATTTCATTTTTGTTATCTTCGTCTCGATATTTTATTTTATCTTCTTTTGTATTTTAATTATTTATTATGATTATTATTTTTATTTGGTATTATCATTTAAAATTGATAATAATAACGATATTATTATTATTGATTTCCATTGATTAACATTCCTTATCCAATCTGACTCAAAAATGCTTGGTAGAGAAAAATTGAAGCACTAAGGTACATGCTCACGAGAAACGACAGGATGAGGCATCCTAGACAACTCGTAATGACACATTGAACCGAATCACTACGCACATGGTGATGACAAGGCAATACGATGCTTAATCGATTAATTTGCATGAAAAGGTATGCAATGAAACCATTAACAAACCTAACGGCCTTAGAACGGTTTTTCGACCACACACAAGTGAAAGCGAGGACACTACAATAATTATGAGTCACTATTATTATTTTATTTTTATGTTTGGCTATATGATCTATTATTAAATCAACCCAATTTATTTCATTACAAAAATATATATTATGACCATATTCAAGCATGGAGGTAAATTTTACAAAGTCGTCATTTATATTATTATAAAAAATAATCTCATGTTAAACGAGATGGTTGATATTTTAGGTTTAATAAATACCACACACTAAAACCCATAAATATTATATTAGTTGTTGAAAGGACATCAAATTATAGTGAATGAGAAATGCATGGTCGGTTTTAGATCAATGCATATAGTGATGACATCTTATATGATGTCATTCTTATGGACATTTGTCATATACTATTGGTAAGGCCACGACTATTTGATCCCAAATCTCTACATGATGGGAAAACCAATGCCTACACTCTTATGAAGGATGGTAGGAATGCACCTTGTGATTCCAATGAAAGAATAGGGAGAAGGAGAGGATGCAAATCTAAAGGTTATTTAGATTTCATGAAATCGATTAATGAATAAAACAAAAAGGAGAAGGCATGTTATGATTTCATTCCATAACATTTATAGGTTGGGATTGCAATGGAATAATAAATTGATTTACTTATAAAGGTGAATGATTCAATGAGTAACTATGAGGATATCATTTCCAATTATACACCTAAGGGTTTATCCCTTATGATAAGTATTAGTCCTCATATGGATTTTATTTTGGGATCAAATTTACAAAACATGATGGTCGTGGAATGATTCTTATAGAGAATGAATAAACAAGAAGACAAATGCATGGATTTTTGGAGAAAGGGGTAATTTGAGAGAGTTTGAGCCTTTGTATATAACTTGCATTGTTATCACCCAAGAAAGGTTGAGAGAGGAGTATGTGAATTGATTCCATGGTGTTGGACCCTAAAATATTGGCTAAGTACTAAGAGGCGCATGCGCAAGATCAGTAGATAGAAGGACACTTAGGGAAAAGTGCGTAGGAAAAAGGGGTTTAAGAACGGTTTAAGTGAAACCAGGACGCGCGTGGGAGGTAGAACAAGGGTTTAAAGAACTTACCCATATTGGCATCATGGAGTCACTTGAGGAAAACGTGAGGACCTAACTAGGCATGATGAGTGGATAAGGTGCCATCCTAGAACCTTGGAGGTCAAGAAAAGGATATTCCACACAGGGAATATTCCTAGAGACATCATTACAGTTAGTGGAAGGTTTACAAAGAGGATAAGCATTCACCAATGGAGGACCACATCGACACTTGGCACGCGATCTGCTCAAAAGAGAAGTCATGATGGTGGTTGATGATCCTATTTAAAGAGGTGTTTGGGTAAGGAGCAAACACAGAGAGAGAGTCACAAAGAGAAAGAAGATATAGAGAGGCATGAAGAGAATGCAGAGAGAATGCATAGAAAGAGAAGGAGAGTAACGAAGTGCTGCAAAAATGTTAAGGGGTTAGAGTTCATGGTGTTAGGGTTTAGAGAACTTAGCGTTAAAGGGGTGTAAGGGATACCATAAAACATATGTATGGGTACTAGGATCTGTAACAAGGGAAATAATGGGGAAAAGTATAGTTAGGATCTCTAATCAGATAGGCTTACAGGAGTTGAGTCTCTGTCATTTAGTGTATATGGTCTTAGATGACCCTTTTGAATGTAGTATGGCTACCAGAGACTCTGTTAAATCAATATACATGGATCTATTCTATACATCTTGTTTATGGGTGTAAACCCTCATGTTATATGGCTTATCATGACTCAGATCTGGTTTCTTGTAATTCTTACAATGTTATTTAGCTTTTGTGATGCATTAATGTGTAGATCTGTTAGTTATACCTTCTACCTTTCAAAGTAGATGAATGTAGTTTTGTCTCTGTAAATAATCATCCATCAATGGTAGAACTCTCTTACAAAGCTCACATAAAGGAGGATCGGATCGGCGCCAAAGACGCGCCTTGGGGAGCGCCCAACGTATGTTGGATGATAGGTCGGTGTGCTTGGGGTTAGAAAGAAGTATTAAGGGTAAAATAATGACTACACACTACCACCAATAATGTTAATAGCAAGTATCATTTTCCATTACCAAGATGGAGTATTTGATCGAATGGTTGAGTGCGAGATAAATACTTCACCAAGATTAATATGAAGAGTAGATACCACCAAATTAGTATTAGAGAATGAGATGAATGGAATATTGCATTTAAAACAAAGGATAATTTGTATGAATTATGGATCATGCCTTTTAGGTTGACCAACATGCCCTAGTAAAGCCTAGGAGCACTAAAGCTGTGAAGCACGGGCGGGGGTAGGCGGGGAGATCCTCTCCTATGAGTACATTAACGAGACTCATAAATTAACTACTACATCCATTCCTAAGTAATTTTTAATTGTGTATGTGGATGAAATTATAATATTCAATGGGGAAAATGAATAACAATTGGTACACATGAGACAAGTTTCACGAATATTATAAGACGAGAAGTTAATAGTTAATCCAAAAAGTACGTCTTCATGATGAAAAAGTTGCTTTACTTAGGATTCGTGCTACTCGAGATGGATTGTGAATGTACTCTAAGAAATTAGGAGCCATCATGTAGTGGCCATCACCCAAAATCATGTTTTACACCCAAATATTCCATGGATTGGTGATTTTTTTACATAATTTTTGTTAGAAACTTAAGCATGATATGTGCACCAATGAATGAGATGATGTGCGGATATATAAAAGGTTTCTTATTGATGGTAAAAATAGAATATAGCTTTCAGAGTTAGAAGAGGAAAATGAACAATTAGTCTTAACATTTTCGGACTTTATATTTCATGTTGAATTCAATGTTATTGGACTTGTGATTTGAGAAATGTTTAGTCAAGAAGATTTTACTTTAGTGGGAAATTGAAAGAAACCAAGAGAAGATATTTAGTTTATGAATAGGATTTATATGTCACGGTCTGCAAGCTAATAATAAATGGAGGCATTTTTTATTACTAAAGCATTTCATGTTGTGTAATGATCATATACCACTACAATTCATAAAAGTCAAGGTAAAGTGAGCCAAAGGCATGTGAAGTGGGTAGAATTCTTGCAGAGTTATTCATTAGTATAAAACATGAGAGAGGTAAATCAACCAAGGTTGAGCATGAATTGAGAAAATGTTGTCTCTTATTAAATGATATTCCCTGAGAGGCAATATTATTTGATGGTGTAGAGGCATTATATAAGGAAGATCGTGATTTTAGGAATACATGTAAAACACACAAAAATCTAGCGAGCATGTACATACCAATATAGTTAGAATAATTTATACATAGAGCTTTATTATTAAGTGGCAACCAAATGTGTATACCCCAAGGATCTATGTGAGTGTGGGTGGAATATTTTTCAAGGACAAAATACAGCTTCGCTAACACTCGTGGGATTCAATGGAGCGACTCCCATTTATTGAAATCTAGAAACTATTTACACTAGACTAATATCCTTGGGTGGCCAGAGGCTAGGGAATGTGCAAAAACACCCTTGTTGTAACTACAATGCTAGACTAAAGAGGGGAGAAATTGTAGGTAGGGAGAGAGAGAAATGAGAAGGGGAATTGTATTGATAAGAAAAACTCATATTTCATCAACTACAATTCAAAGGTGATTCTAGTTTCAATTGGAGGAAACATGCAAGCACAACACAACATCACAAGATAATGAAATGGATAATTACAAGAAAAATACAAAGCTTTATCAAGTTTTATTCATTCCACAAATAAGACACAAATTCTTACAAATTTCAGCATCGGTTCGAGAGACAAGATGAGAATGGAGGAAAATTACAATGCAAGGGAATGGAAGAATACAACTTGTTAGAGAGGGAAAAACTGATTATCTAAAATGGAGAGAGCATTACAATTTATAGCCAAGATTGGTGGCTCTTCACATTTGCACGTGAATTTTCAACTTAAAGTGCAATCCCCAACTAAATAATAGAAATTTAAGTGACTTAAGTCACTTTTTACAAAAACTTCTCCTCAACGGAGAAATAGAATTCTAGAAAGAGAAGAAGAAAGAAGAAGAGAGATAAGATAGATGTTGTAGAATGGAGTCCTACTCTTCCTTCATTATGATGATGAATACTACAACTAGATAATATGTTCTTCAAATGTTTATCGATCAAGGCATGACTTGTCTAGAACTAAGAAATGATGCTTCACACCTTATCTTGACTGATCATCGTTGGTCATGCTTGGAAACTTTGTTTCAACTCTTCATCTTTGCGAGAAATGGTAGGATGCACAAATATACTATTTTCCATGAACTTGGTCTCCTTTCTTGCATATGAGAAAACACTCATCTTATGATCACCATGAAGAATGCACTTATACCACACATGACACAAACTCGGTAACCATGAGCCCTCCTAGATTTGACAATGTTTGGAGCTTCTTGAGAATCCTTGGTGGAAACATAGCAAATATCGAATGAAAACACTTCCCCTTTGCAAGATGACACCAAGCAATAATCGAATGAACAATGTCTTTTTGAAGAACATGAGCACTCCCCGTCATGCATCTTGAATGAAGAATGGTGAGGAGGCTACTAACACCATGATTCCCATCATGAAATCCTTCAAATGATTTAATTGGATGTTTTTGATCAATCATCCTCTTGTTCATGGTGAATAAATTTCACAAATGAGTTTTCGTTCTTCCATCCTTTGTTTTAGATCATTGAAATCCATGTGTTCCATGTTACTTGTCACCAATCTTTGGGTGATCGGACACTAGAATCAAACGAGTTGTATCTAAATTTGTGGAGCTGCCTTAGAAAGTAAAAATATATTATGGTGCAAGTGAAAATGGAATCCGCACCATTTCCAAATATCTACAAATTTGAGTGTATTTCAGTGTTATAGGCGGTTGATAGGTATTTCAAGCAAAACGAGAGAAAATCAAATCCAAATTGGACGTGACTCGATTCGTTGGAAATATTTTCCCAAACAAACAAACACTCTAAATTTGGTGAGATTATCTCATTGGAATCAACAGGAATTGTGCAAACAAGTTCTAGTTGTGTGGAAGGCTTACAAATTGGCATTAATGAAGGAAAGAGCAAAATTTCAATTTGTCATTTCGAGAGAAACTCTTGTGCAATTTGAGCGATTTTCAATTTTTTTAGAACCGTATCGGCAAGGAAAAACCATGCTCCAATTTTGAAAATATTCTCTCACGGGGTTTGAGAGAAAATAATGAAACAATTTTTGCTTGTATATGGGGTTTGCAAGTATTTTTAACAAGGAATGAGGGTTTTGTTCATAATTACAACACTTCTTATCCTTAGATCATGTACAATGTCTCAAAATGACGGGATTAAGGAGAGGAATGAATGCTCCAAGTTTAGTGATGTTCTCTCGTGAGGATTTTTCACAATATTCTTTGCAAAATTGGTGATTTTGGGCAAGTTAGGGGGCCCACATGCCATGTACACTTGACTTTACCTTCATATTTCATGTTTTTGCTTTTTTTTTTTAAATTTCTTTTTTTCTCTCTGTCATTTAGATAGAGGCACACTTTTGGGGTAAAATTTCACCTTCAAAGTGTGCCCAAGGTGCAATGGTGCAAACAAAGTGCCCCAGTGCGCAAAAGCGCACTTTCAAACTTCATTTGCACCCCCTTGTTTTGCTCTTAGAGACTTTCCTTCACCCCGAGGTCTCGTACTTGATGAATTTTGGTTGTATAATATATGATTTTGCATGAAATAGGCCAATCAATCCAATGATCCTATTTATGAAGTCTTAAAATGGGTATTTCAATAATTGTTTCTTGTACCTCCATTTTTGGCTAAGGCGGTGTCTTTGGTGAGTGAGTCATAGGAGATATTTCAATAAACACAAACCAAACCAACTTATGGGTCACAAATAAGATTAAATTTACTCTCACTTGAGCTTGTTTTAGGCTCTAACTCCACTCAAGTGCATGTAACCTTTAGTGAAAAATTCATGTGTAAGAAGGCCACCTTGCGTTAGTGTCAGAAAGGTTTCCGCTTTCTATATTCCGAGAATTATACCTTACTTATTCCACCATGTAGTAGGATCTATGATATTTCTAATTCCTTTTATATGAGCTCCCAACACCACATAGGGTTCCCAAAACCCTTCGCTGAAGTTGAATCTTAAATGAAGCATGTACACTCTTTTTCCCAAAAAGTGCCTAGGAAAAAATCTCTCCTAATACCAATCAAAGCTCCTAGAATGATTTCTAAATCATACCATCAAGGATAAAACTTTGATACCTTTTCATTGACTGTAACTAGGACTTTTGAAACACTCCGAGGCAATGTGAAACCCTTCCCAAAAGTTGAACTTTGAAAGCATGCAATTTTGGCAATTTTGACAAATTAGGCTCTTTTAACCATTTGACCAAAAAGGGTCAAAAGTTTCAATGGGGTTGTCAAATAAAATGTAGTAACATTTTATATTCCGATAGTGAGATAACTTCATGATGAATTATAATATTAATGGAATAGATTGTTATTTTAGTCTAGATAAGATATTAATACAACTTGATGAATAATGCTTTGGAATAAAATGAGACCTAATGTGAAAAAAATTGAGCGGTGTATGTAGAAATATCTAGTTGGAAAAGAGGAAGAGTTAGAATTTGGGGTTGTATCAACAACTAGTTTTCCTACTGAGAGACCGATTAACTAAAATGTGAATATTCTAGTGTAATCTAATGTTATAGGAGCATTAAAATAACTAAATAAATGAAGTAATAAAATACTGAAATAATACCCAAGCAATCTAAGAAATGGAATGTGAAACCCTAATGTACAAAGAGGGTTAAGAAAGCCTTAGCTGATTTGATGATGTTTTGGGACTATGTCACACTAGAGACCAACTAGATAGGAGGAGAAAACCTTCACACAAGAGCCACGAAAAGTACAGATATGGATTGTATAGCTAGGGTCAAAGGGGTGCATGGAAAGGGATAGGGATGCATGTGGGTGCCCTGGTCTATGGAGATGACCATAAAACCTCATCCGAGGTGTCACTTGAGTGTTTTCTTGTGTACACTTCGTGTCGTTTGAATGTCACATTGTACTTTATCAAATGTCGTAAACTCGCAATGAAGAATCACATGTGAAACCCCAAGTAAAGCATCAAAACATAAAAAGAAAGATGCATATGAAGGGTTCAAACGGTCCTCAACTACCAAATGTATCGACTTATCACCTGAGAGTTTCAATACATCTCATACCTAATGTAGTTCTCGGTGTGTGTGTGTGTGTGTGTGTGTGTGTGTGTGTGTGTGTGTGTGTGTGTGTGTGTGTGAAGATTGTACCTAGGTGTTATTGTGTCAATCGTACTTTGTGAAGTAGTGAGCAAGTAACTAGATGTAAAATGTAGTAAATGTGTGCATGTAAATAATAAATTCCCCTCCTATGAAGTGTGATGCAGATGAACCATCCTTGTGTGCCTTGTGATGGAGCTAGATGGATGCAAATGTAGTTATAGATGTCTTTGATGGATGCAACCTTAGGTGGAGATAGCTAGTGTTTAGTGTTTGGTCCCTCATTATGGTCACATAACTTTATATTTATATGGTTCTCTTTCTTTAATTTCATAATCAACCCCGAAAAGGTCGACCACCAAAAATATAAGAAGCTCAAATGGCTAGAAAGTGCCCAAAAAGTGAGAGGAAAGTACAAAGAGGATCGGGGCCCAGAGGGGACCAGGGCACCCCGGTCTGGCTAGGTGCCCTAGTCAAAATAGGGAAAACATAATATGAAGGTACATATTGGGAAATTATTGGTGTAAGATTGAAAATAATGACAGAAAGCAATGCAAAAATGGCCAAAGACATGGGTTAATTATTACTCTTTTCACTTGAGAACCATATGAATAGTAGTATGAGACCAAGACTAAATAATGACTCAAAGTGCGTGATTTTGTGTCTACATTTTCCCCCACTTTATGTTGGTGAGCGGAAAGCTCGATAACATAAAGTAGATAGAGATGTGTACCTGATAATCCATGTAGAGTGATGTAGAATGCATGTTGAAGGACTAGAAAAAGTGTGGAGTGATAAAAACATGGAGCATGGAGACTAAAGATGCAAAAGTGTAAAAAGTGATGAGAGTGAACCTAGGGCAAAAGTGCGTGTGTAGATGCCAATGTGTGTGGTGTACCTGCATTCTTAGTATTGTGTGATTTGTTGACTACTTGCTTCCCATACGGACACGGGCCTGCAAAAGATAAGACGATCAAGTAATCAAATATGCATATATGTGTGTAATGTGTAAACACGCATGTAAAGAAAGTAAGAAAATGAAAAAGGAACATCCATAAGAAAATGAAAAAGGAACATGTGCACCTGATCCATGATGAGAAAAAGGGTGTAGAAAGGATCATGTCAATGTCATGCAAGTTTTTGGGCGATCTCACACCACTGGCCGAAGAAGTGTAGGGAGGAAAGTCTGATTTATCCTTCACCCTATAACTACTTACCGAGAGTGAAGAGATCTTTTTAATGTCTTGTTTTTTGGGTGATCCAATGCCATTCCAAAGTGTAGAGAGGAAGGTCTAGTTTATCCTCTATCCTTTAACTCTTCCCGAATGTGCTAAGGACACCATGTCCTGTAAAAGTTGTTGTGTATGGAGTTCGTAGACTGGTCAAAAACCATTCGTTGTATAACCCACTATGTCATGGACAAAAACTGAAAAAAGTGAACTATACCGGTGCATGTGTGTGTAAACCCAAATGATGCTCCCCTCTTTGGGAGCACATGCGACATCAAGGAAAGGAGAATGCGTCCTAGAAGAGGACCGACCACCGATATTATGCCCTACGGGGAGGGAATGTGCTTGGTAGAAACCAAGGCACACACAAATAAGTGGCTAGAAACAAGTGTTAGTACAAATAAACATGCATGTAGAAGACAAAATGTAAACTACACAAAATGTAGAAGCTAAGATTCAAGATAAGCGATAATGTAATCACGCAAGAAGACAATATAGGCCACAAAAATTAGGTTGTAAACATGGGACACCACTCATGGTGTCACAAGAAACTCAAAGCCATAGTGGCCGCAAACAGACAAGTGTGCACACAAGACAAAGGGAAAAGCCCGCAAACAAAAGCAAATAATAGCATAAATATAACAAACACATATTAAAGCAAGTATCCCTACATAAAAATGTTGCACATGAAGCACCCATTAGCATGTTAGAAAGATAAAATGTATGTCAAAGTGTGTATAAACCCAAGAAAGTAGTGTGTTATGAACAAAAATGAAACAATAACACCTATAGTGTACGAAAGTGGATGCCCCACAGGAGCAGTTGTGGGGCTGGTAGTAGGTCCAAGCATCCATGTTACGTGTATTATCCCTGTATATTCTGTGATCACAACTAGAAAGTAAGTGAACGCACATGTGTGTATGATAATGATAATGCCATACAAGATATCTATCTAGCATGTGTAATAAATTGTACATGTAAAAGCAAGAGTAAGTGCAACCATAAAATGCAGTATGTTTTGGATGGATGGAATGGAATGCAAAGTGAGTGATAGAAGTCGTGTGCCCCCTGAGTGTATGGAATTATATGCAGTGAGGTTTATTTAGTATGCCCTCTCATTATTCAACAATGAACCGCAAACGAGAGTGTGTCATTGGGAAATGGTTGAACTATGTGTTGTGTGTAGCGTGTTGTGATGAGTGTGTAGTGAAAATATGTGACCTAAAGATGAATTGTGCATGATGTTATAGCCTAAGTGTATATCACGAAAAGATGAATAGAAAGGAGTGGTGATTTAGCCTAAAGCGTATACCACTAAATGATGCAAGCAAAAGTGATGATGTAGCCTATCACGAGATGATGCTAGAAGAAGTGACCCTGTAGCCTAAAGTGTATATCACTTAATCTAGGTATGTCATATGAGAAAATATTGAATGATGAACGCATGAGTGTGATGAGATCCATTCGATTTGTATACCCTCAACATTCTAGTACATACCCCGTGACTAGAGTGTGTCATGAGATAATGAGTGCAGAGCGAATGAGTAGATGTGTAGGATGTGTAGTGTGTAGCGTGTAGTGTCTTCCTATGCAAATGGTGTGTGAAGCTCATGTGTATAGGATACCCTCAACAGTCAAGTGTGAACCGAAGCACAAGAGTGTGTCATTGGGTAATGATGATACAAATGTATCAAGAGGTTTGTAATAATGCTTAGAGAAGATTAGTCACTAAGCACAAAGCATCAAATACATGAGATGATATCGACATTTGATAGTAATGCAAGGGGAGGAGATATGATGCCCCCCAAGTATGTAAGTGATGGAGGTCTAGTCAAAATACACTAAGTGGATCAATGTAAGGAGTAGTTTCCTTAACAAAAGTGATGGGACGTTGAGGTGATAATGGTGTGTGACCATCAAATGGTTCATCGTCATTGTAAGCTTCATTCGGGTCCCAGTAATCTACATATGCATTGTTTATAGCATCGAAAAAATTATAAGTTTAACTATAGAAGGTGGTTGTTGAGCATGGCCTGGTGATGTCACAGATACCTTTAATGGAGGAGGAGTGAGCTCATCCTTAAGAGGAGTTTGTTTAATTTGACTTGATAGCATTGTAGATGACTGAGGAGAAGGAGGTGATGAAAGATAGACCTTGAGAGGTGATTGTGTAATTTGAGTGGATTGAATAGATGGTGTTTGATTGTCAAGAAGGCACATGAGAAGTGGTAGCAGGATGCTCATTAGACGTAGAAGGAGCAAACTTAGGAGCCCATTTGGGTACAATATTTAGTAGGCATGTACAAGAATGTTATGTAGTAAATGAGATAAAGCCTTGACATGCAAGATGTTTGATTCGTCATTGTAACACATAACAATCATTTTCATTATGTCCATTGATCCGATGATAATTGCAATATGGATGCCCTTGATATTTTTGCTAGCCAATAAGGAGGATAGTAATGAGTAGGTGGTAAAGTGATCAAGTGACGACTAAGGAGCTCAATAAGAAGGTCATGTTTCTTAGTATTGTGATCAAATATGAGAGGCTTTGGTAATGGTATGACTTGAGGCTCACTAATATGAGCACATGTAGTGGACATGGAATGAGGATGAGATGGAGAGGGAGAACAAACATGAGCCTGAGAAGTGTCCTTAAGATGTTGGATTTCATATTTGAGAGATGTAATCGTGGATTCCATAGCCTTAATTTTTCTTGAAATAAAGAATTCAAGTCTTGAATTGACTCCAACATGGGTTGATTAGATATAGGATCACGAAGAATAGGGTTGTTAAATAAACGATCAAAAATAGCACTCACTTGATGTGACAGTGTATCGTTAGGGAGATATGTTGTGTTTAGGGATTTTTAAGAACAAATTGGTAATTAGGATGCATCTTAAGCAAATCAAAAAAGAAAATTGAAGAATTTTGGGATCCATGATAGAGGGAAAATGAGGATCCTAAACGTGAAAATCAAGTTCGGGATCACGGAAATGATTAACTAAAATGTGAATATTCTAGTGTAATCTAATGTTATAGGAGCAATAAAATAACTAAATAATGAAGTAATAAAATATTAAAATAATACCCAAGTAATCTAAGCAATGGAATTTTAAACCCTAATGTGCAAAGAGGGTTAAGAAATCCTTAGCTTATTCAATGATGTTATAGGATTGTGTCACCTTGGAGACTAGATGAACAAGAGGAGCAAACCTTCGCACAAGAGCCTGAAAAAGTACAAATTTGGACTATTTGACTAGATTGGGATGCCCAAAGAGGGGTAGGGGCACCCTTAGGCACCCTAGAATGAGATGACTAGAAAACATCCTCGAGGTGTCGATGAGTATTTTCCGTGTTCGCTTCCTATCACATGAATTTTGTTTCACTTTGTTAGATGTCACCATAAACCCGTAATGAAGAATCACCTAAAAACCCGAAGCAAACCATTAAAACCCTAAAAATTAAAGATGCATATGGAGGGGTGACTGTCTCTCACCGCCAAATGGATGGACTTATCACTAAGCGCTACACTACATCTCAGACCCAATGTAGTTCTAGTGTGTGTGTGTGTGTGTGTGTGTGTGTGTGTGAATATTGTGCCCTAGGTGCTCTTGTGTTAGTCACACTTTGTGAAGTAGTGAGCAAGTAACTAGATGTAGAATGTAGTAAATGTGTGCATGGAAACAATATACCCCCTTCCTATGAAGTGTGATGTAGATGAACCAACCTTGTGTGCCTTGTGATGGAGCTAGATGGATGCAAATGTAGTTATAGATTTCTTTGGTGACTATAACCTTAGGTGGAGATAACTAGTGCTTAGTGTTTGGTCTCTCATTATGGTCACATAAATTTATATTTATATGGTTCTCTTGCTTTAATTTCGTAATTAACCCCGAAAAGGACGACCGCCAAAAATATAAGAAGCTTAAATGGATAGAAAGTGCCCAAAAATGAGAGGAAAGTATAAAGAGGATCGGGGGGTGCCAGAGGGGACCGGTGGCACCTAAGGTGCCCCAATCAAAAATAGGGAAAACACAATATGAAGATACAAATTAGGAAAGTATGGGTGTAATATATAAAAAAATCATAGAAAGTAATGCAAAAATGGCCAAAGACATGGGTTAATTATTACTCTTTTCACTCGAGAACCATATGAATAGTGGTATGAGACCGAAACTAAATAATGACTTATAGTGCATGATTTTGTGTCTACAGAGACTATGGAAGCGTGTCAATATGGAATTTTTTTAGGACTAAATATAACATAAAAAGGACATGATTTTTTTGTTATCATGAGCACATTTTTAAAATGACACCTTTTAATGAATGCTCGAAGAGTATTGATGCTAAGATATAGCTTTTTTCTTCATGGACATTACAAGATAATATGGATTTTCACAAAGTATCAGATTTGATAGGGATACAAAGTTTATTGGAGTTTTTAGAGTGTTGTGGAAGAATTTTAAAAATTGGTTGTTATTCAATTGAGAATACCATCCTTAGATTGATGGGAAAATAGAGGTGGTCGTAGAAGTATGGTAAATCTATTATGATGTTTCGTTGGTGAGAATCTATGACTATAGGATTCAATATTTGTGTACTATTAATATGCATATAAATATTCATTATATAGAGTCACTAGGAGAACATGATTTAAAATTGTATACCATAGTAGACTTTGAGAGGTTATAATCTCAATAAGTGATTTTTGCTTTGTTAGTCCCAGTAGTATGCCAAATAAATCCAAATTATTGAATTCTTAAATTATGGGCACACTTATTGTCATTCGAGCCCGATAGATCAGTTATGTCAAGGTAATGATAATTAGTGTCGGTCATAATCAAGCCCCGTTAGAAGAAGTGTGACAATACAATGTGAATAGGTCTTGTATTTGACCCAATCACATTCCAAGTTGATCTAGGTTGATGTTTGCATGGTATGATTGGGAGCATAACTAGTGCTAATCAATACTCATTAGGAATAATGTGTGATAAAACATTATAAATTGGTACTCTATTATCCCCAATCACATGTCAAGTTGATTGATATGATTGAGTGGTTCAATAAGGGTTCTTTATTTGGGTGAATCGGGCCATATTAGAGAAAGTGCAATAATAAAATGTGAATTAGTTCTCTAATAGCCCCAATAGTAAATCTTCAAAGAAAGTGTGACAACACATTATGCTTTGATTCTCTATTATCACTAATAATGGGACATGTTAATCCAAATTCTCAAATGGTTCAATCGGACATGAGTGATTGGGGTCGATCGAGCATTTTTGGAACAAGTGTGAAAACATGATATGAATTTTTGGTGTGTTTCCTTTTATTATTTTATACCCTATGTCATAGAAGAAATTCTAAATATTTAATTAAATCAAACTAAAAACATAAATATATCAGCGACACTAATATGAATTTGTTAAGTAATAATTGATAAACATTAGAATAATTTACAAAATTAAGGCACTTACAAAGATAAGAAACTTAGCTCGCACGATATGTCTATGAATCTAGGAAACAACTAAAGGATCAAAAAGACATGTCATTAGATGAATACAAATATTTTGAAGTGGGAACAATGCTTAGGACAATAAGTCTTAGACATATATGGTGGACCATAAGCATAAGAATTTAAAGACAACATTTGTAAGCTCATAACCCTCCAAACTTCTCACACATGTTTTCCTTTTCCTACTTTTTCTAAATTGAGCTTCATATATTTATGATGTTGCGCGAGATAAAATGATTTTTTTTATCATTCTTTGTATCCCTTCAAAGACACCTTGATTAGGAAAAACTTTAAAAGGGGGGTTAGTGTTTTGGGTTGGAATGACCCCAACCACCTTCAATGGCTAAGCATTTCCTATATAGCACTACTCTAAAGATGCCTTAAATGTATGTAGCTCTCCCTCCTATATGTATGTGTGCAAAATTGTATGAATGCAAGTGTAAATGTG
This sequence comes from Taxus wallichiana var. yunnanensis, assembly GCA_018340775.1. Classification (NCBI taxonomy): domain Eukaryota; kingdom Viridiplantae; phylum Streptophyta; class Pinopsida; order Cupressales; family Taxaceae; genus Taxus; species Taxus wallichiana. The sequence continues at coordinate 674,695,681 of CM031235.1, read as the reverse complement.
ATTTCAATCCCTCCTTTAGTACAAACATAAAAATGTTATGTGTTCAATATTTTACTTTAAAACTTCAAAAGCGCATGTTTAATAAGATATAATCATTATAAATCAGCTAAGCATTCCTTTTTGGAACCTGTAAATACAAGTGATGCCATGTATGAATCTAGCACTTAATGGTGCAAAAATGTTTACTAAAAATACCCAAAAATATTAACGAATATAACACCAAGAGTGCCAACCCCAAGAAAAGAGTGAAATTAATGCAAAAACCCTTATAATAACCTCAAACCATACTAGTATATTGGCACTATCCGAATTTACTTATAGTGTCCCGTAAATGCAAATAAACAAATAAGTGGACTAGACATACAACGGATCATTGTGATATGTGATATACGATGACAAGGTGAGAGAGATAAAAATAGAGGAATGTTTGATCTAATTAATAAATCTAGAGAGTATAAATCCATGAAAAATTTTCCAATAAGTTTTCAATTAGGGAGAGTCTAGACATACAAATACACATAAAATAATTTTGTTAAAAAGGATTATACCAAATTTCAAAGTGTCTACGATTTCCCCCTTTAATATACTATTTACATGTAATACTAAATATTAGATATAAAGGAATACAAGGAAATGCATTCCTACGTTGTGATATGTATTTTGAATTTTTTTGCCATTGTGCTTGAATAACTAACATGGAAGATTACAAGTCTTCCCCCGACTCCTTTTCAATCTAGGGATAAGTTTCTTTCTAAGTGTTCTTATCTTTCACTTGATGACACACTTTAAATGCTATTTATGGGAAGTTTTCTCTATCTAATTCATATGCATCTTGATCTATCTTTTGTTATTTATCTAGTGTAACAATATTATCGGGACCTCTTTAATGTTGGAGAAATAAATGTAAAATAAGATTTCATATATCTAAGTAATTATAATAAAATTTAAAGAAACTTGAAAAAAATGCAATATACATGATATTTACGTTGAGGATACCATTTCAAGGGACAAACTCCACATCATAAAAACATAGTGTTTAAGTTTTTAACTTGGAATTATATAGAAAACCTAGATTCATCTCCTTATCTCTTCTTCCATTCAATATCCAAATAATTATTAAACATGAATATCTTCCATGTGCATTTGATTTCCTATGAAGGAATTTAAACAAAGTTGCAGAGTTATACTAAGGAAGTTTGAACCTTTATTCCTATTCAACTAATAGGTATTTAATTTTTTAATAAGTTAAATACAATCAAAACATATATAGGTTTATAAAATTTTATAAGTTATAACCTTAGGAACTAATGTTTGGTCATGAATGGGGCCAAAGTAAGTGTGTACCCATAAACATTATATGTTCCAACATTCCCCCTTAGTGTTTAGTGGGGAAACATGTCATAATAACCTTTTTATTAGATAATGAATTAAAAAGACACCTTGTGGAAGGGTTTTACAGCTATTACATTTCTAGATAAAAGTAATTACATGCCTCACATCATATAGGATAATATGAGGTTAGCATGCTAAAGGGAACACAAAATAATATCCCTAATGTTCTCAAGATAAGTGCATATATGAAGTATTCCATGAATTTTTGAGCCTTTTATAATACTAATTTCACCTTAAGTTAAATCATATGTTATGGGAGTCCACAAAAATAATAAGGCAAGTAAGGGTTTGTAATAAGTACACTATTATAATTAATTAACTTCTAACATTACTTATTTACAATCAAAACAAATATTTCTTAATTATAACAATGGACAAATGATAACTCACTGCTCAAATACACAAAGAGAAGGAAATTTAGTTGTACATGCCAAAACAAAGAGGATTTGGATATATAGGATGATGAAACAGTAGATCAAAGACTAAAAATTATTTGATGATGACCTTAGAACCAGAGACTAAGCATTGGAATAATTATACAACTATTCTATGGTCCTAGATTTGTATGGTCTTCGCAACCTTGAAAGTCTGGATTTAACACTTCTTGTATTCTTATCTTGTTTATAAATGACCTTCGTTGTATGTTTCTCTTGCTTGCACAACTTCAAGATGACCTATAATCACTTACAAAAATTCAAAGCCCTATAAACCTTCATAAAAAAATTAACAAACCAAAAGGACAATATGTGTGTGTGGTGAGGCTAGACTACCCTTGGCAGTCATACTCTCGGTTGGTGAACCAATCAAAGTTCTTCACTACATTCCCTCAATGTAGGATCAAACCTCATGTCTTTCTCCTAGGTGTTGACTAAGAAAATATTGGATTAAATAGATGCCTAATACTAATTATGTAACAATGCTGAATATATGCAATGAAATAGATAAATTGACCCAAGCAAAATAAGCTAACAAGCATAAAACCCTAGTTGCAAGGAGGATATATGGGAACTTAGTTGATTCGCAAATAATCCTAGAATGTGCTGAAGTGATGAACTAATAAACAGAAGGAGATAAGTGTTGCACTGAACCTCAAGAAATTGTGCGACCGCAAGATCTTCCTAGATTGGGGTGTCGGAATGGGTCAAGGGCACTGCATGGGTGCTATACACCTAATATGGGTGCCTGTGACTCCTCAGAACCTTAGAAAACCAAATTTGGAGGGTTGCGAGGTATTCGATGTCCTCCGCTTCTGTCGCTATTATGTCGTATCAAGACCTTTGATGTTTCATATAACCTATAATGAAGAAATAACCTACAAACCCCTCAAAAGTGCATCAAACCCTAAAAATAAAATAATGCAAATGAGGGTCGACTTTCCTCAGATGTCAAATAAGTGAACTTAGGACCAAGCGATGCACTACATATCAGACCCAATGTAGTTCTATGTGTGTGTGTGTGAATAGATTGTGCCCTATGCGGCTCTCTTGTGTGTGTCGACTTGGATAATGAGCAAGTAGCTAGATGTAAAAGATGTTAGTAGATGTGTGCATGAAAGAATGAACTTCCCATCCTATAAAGTGTATGCATAATAATGCAATCATTGGCCCTTGTGTGGATGTTAGATGGATACTTAAATGCTCTTGATAATGTCTTTAGATGCAACCTTAGGTGGTGATAGTTAATGCTTAGTGCTTGGTCCTTTATTATGGTCACATAACTTTATATTTATATGATTCCTTGCTTGAATTTTGTAATTAACCTTAAAAAGGCTAACTACCAAAAAATATAATATGCCCAAATGGGTAGAAAGAACCCAAAAGATGTGAGTAAAGAACAAAGAGGTCAGGGATGACCAAAGGGGATAGGGTTTCTGACGCTAGCGTCTCTGGGTGGGCAAAGTGGTGTCTATAGTGAGAAATGTCAAAGTGTGAAAAGACAAACCGGCCTAGGAGTGTAATATCAACAGAGGCAACAGAAAGTAAGAAACTATGGCCAAAGACATGGGTCAATTAATACATTTCTTACTTAGGAATCATATGAATAGTAGTATGTGATCATGACTAAAAGATACCCAAAGTGCATGATTTAGTGTCTACATTTTCCCCACTTTATGTTGTTGAGAGAATGCTTGATAACATAAAGTAGATAAGAGATGCATACCTGATAACCATGTAGATCGATGGTGAAAATCGTGTCGAGAGATAAGGAAAAGCATGGAGTGATAAAAAAATGTGAAGCGTGGAAACTAGAGAAGAGGAAGAATAAAAATGATGATGATGATGATGATGATGACCCTAGGGTGAGATTGTATGTGTATATGTCATGATTGTACTTGTATTTGATGTCACTCGTTGATGTGATGATGTGACTACCAATTCCCATAAGGATGGACCTGATCGTGATGAGTAAAGAGTGTAGAAAGGATCATAAAGATGATGTACAAGAACGCGTTTTTTGGGTGATCTCGTGCCAGATTGACTATGAGTTCTTTGGGTGATCTCACGCCAAGAATGGAAGAAGTGAAGGGAGAAAATTTTGGTTTCATCCTCCAACCTTTAATTGCTTCCCAAATTGTATAACAACACCACTGCATATGGTGTGTAAAAATCCGATCTATTTCAAACAATTCCCATCCAACGTGAAAGTAAAAAGAAAGTGTAGTGCATGCATGTCGAGTGTTGAAGGAATGTGTGTCCTGTAAAAGCCACTGTGTGAACTTCGAGAACTATGTTGAACTGAAAAATGTTGTGTAACTACCCCCTGGTCATAGGCATCTATGAAGGGTTAGGGGCACCCAAGCGCTATTGTTCGGGTCTTGGTGCTGGTGACTGTGTTGTGCTGAGGACCCAAGTCAGGATCTAGGTCATTTCTAAAACTAAATACTATATTAACTGTATGTTGAATTGTATTGAATTGTGATATGAGACTACTGAATGGGGTGACTGATTCACCCAGTAGATACCCCCTCATTTAGGGTGCATGTGACGTCATTGAGGAGTATGCAGCCCAAAGGAGGACCAACCACCGAATCGAACCGATGCCCTATAGGGGAAGTGTTATTGGTAGAAACCAAGGCACACACAAATAAAGTGATTGGAAATAAGTGTTAGTGTAAACAAGACAAATACATGTGTAAAAGACAAGATGTAATCTAGCAGACAAGAAGACAATGTGTAAGCTAACACACAAGAAGACAATATGCAAAAAGATAATGTAGACCGCAAAAGTGGGTTTCAAACATGGTACATCACTCACGATGTTACAAGAAACGTAAGGCTGATATAGCCAAAAGAAGACAGTGTGCACACAAGACAAATGGGAAAGCCTGTAAATAATGGTAGACAATGACAAGTAATGGCAAGAAAATAGTAACATAAAACCATGGAAGCAAATAGACAAGTAAAGAAAATGTTGCACATGAAACACCCGTTAGCATGTTAGAAATATAGAAAGTATTTCAAAGCATGTATAATCCGATATAGTAATGTGCTATGAAAAATGAAATAATAGCACCTTTAGCGTGTACAAAAGTGGATGCCCCTAGGAGTCACCATGGGACCTGGTATGAGGTACTCGCCAAGAATTTGTGCTACATGTAAAGATTTGTGTAAATGTGATCAAAACTAGAAATCAAGTTAAAATGCACGTTTATATGAAAATAAAATGACATACAAGATATTTGACTAGCATGTGTAATAAAGTGTATATGTAAGCATGAGTAAGCAAGAGTAAATGCAACCAAGATATGCAATATGTTATGGATGAGATGGAATGGAATGCAATGTGAGTGATAGGAGCATCATTCCCCCGAGCGAATGATGGTGAGTATGCATGTGATGAGGTCTATTTATACATGTCCCTCAAAGCATTCAAGAATGAACCGTAGAACAAGAGTGTGTCATCGGGAAATGGTTTGGATGTGTGCGCTAGAAAGATATGATCATCAAAGCGTAAAGCGTAGAGAGTGCATCGAGTGATTCAATGAGTGAGTGAGTGTTGTGAGGTTCATTTTATATTGAAACCATTAGCATTCAAGTATGAACTATGGAACTACAATGCATCAAAGGGTAATGAGTGCAACGTGTAAGAGTATATGCAAGAAATATATGTCGTGAATGTGTTGAGTGTGAAATTTGTAGTGTGTACGGTGTGTAATAGAGGTTGCAAGAAAGCGATGTGATGAATGTGCGATGTGTTAAGTGTGCAATGTGTGAATTTCATGTGTATATTATGCCCTCAATAGTCAAATGTGAACCAAACCATGAGAGTGTGTCATCGGGTAATGACGATACAAAAGTGTATCAAGATGTGTATGATGTGTGTGAGAGACTAGATGCAAAGTGTGAGACACTTAAGAATGGTAGGACGGGGAAGAATAAGCATGATGCCCCCAAGTGTATGAATATGGACAAGATCATGTAATATCATCTAGGAGGTCATCGTTGTCATGGTCAAAGCCAAATGGAGAAGCTTCAAGACTTGATAAGCAATAGTATCTGGTTGATCACGTAAAGAGCCATGGCGAAGGTTATACATGCCCATTGCATATTCTTCATCAGTGAAAGGAGGTAGTGGACAACCATGTGCATACCAACATGTAATATTTTGTGAATAGCTAAGAAAGGAATCGTTGCAAATGAAAACACGGCCGAAAGGCATAGGAAATGAGATATCAATATGATTAGGATCTAAGGTGCCCCCAATATAGTCAAGCCAATCTGTCCAAGTGTAAGTGGAAGAGCACGAGGATATCATGAAATAAATAATGTGAGATGAAATACGCGAAGACCATAAACATTAGTAATGCGGATGAATCCATGATAAATATGAGGATCATGAGGTGGAGGGAAAATATCACCTATTGTGAATCCTTGCGATTCAAGCCATAATGCAGAGGTGCTAATGGTGGTTTCTCATGAGGATATGAAGTAGGTGGAACGACGTCCAATGTTAGGAAAGTCCCTAATAAAGTACCATAACAATTTTAGAAATAGAGGGGGAAATGATGTGGATGGGACATTTTCTAACATGTAAATAGTGCCTTAAATTGGTGGAAAGTGAACCACATAATATATGGGTTGTGTGTCATTAGTAATAAGCGATCTCGGAGTAGGGAGTGTAGCGGTTGAATCATGGTTATAATATTTGAATGGTTCATGATCACTGGGGACTATATATTCTACACCTTCATGTCAGAATTTAATGCATCAATGCACTATAGAAGGTACTGCTTGCATGACATGAAGCCATGACCTACCAAGTAAACAATTATATTGAACTAGGAAGTCAATGACAAAGAAAATTGTCAAAAGGGCTTTTGGCCCTGATAAATGATAGGTAAGTTGATATGGCATATGCATGGACGAATGGAACCATCATATGCATAAACGAAAATGGATGAAGAACTAACATTAGTAGTATAAAGGTGATAACTTTAATGAATGATAAAATGCATGATTAAGCTCGGACCCATTATCGAAAATAGTTTTTTTAAAACCTACATTATTGATGTGATTCATGATGTATAAAGATGGATCATTTTCAAAAACAACAAGATCAGCAAGAGGATTAGATGGAAAAGTTATGTGCTAAGAAAAGGCATCTACGAATGTGTTATAGACTACATCTGGATGAATATCAGAAGGAACACAAGTAGTATCCAAGAGAGTAATGATTTTAGCTCTTAATTCAAGGTTGATCAGTAAGAAATAATGAATAGAAATATCCATGATGACAGGATATTAGAATAATGATAAAAATAAAAGTATAAAGACCTTAGGAATGTTTGAGTAATAGGTTCACCAAATGATTAAGAAAATATTGGAATAAATCGATGCCTAATACTAATTATGTAACAACATTGAATGTATGCAATGAAATACAAAAATTGACCCAAGCAAAATAAGCTAACAAGTATGAAACCCTAGTTGTAAAGAGGAAATAGGGAACTTAGTTGATTCACAAATAATCCTAGAATTTTCTGAAGTGACAAATTGATAAATAGACGGAGAGAAGTGTTGCACCAAACCTCAAGAAATTGTGCGACCACAAGGTCTACCCTGGATTGGGGCACCTAGAATGGGTCAGAGTGCTTCATGGGTGCTATAGACATACTCTAAACGCATGTGACTACTCAAAACCTCGAAAAAAAAAAACTTAGGAGGGTCGCAAGGTATCTATTTTCCTTTGCTTCATGTCGCATCAAGATTGATGATGTCACCTATAACTTGCAATGAAGAAATGACATAAAACCCCTCAAAATTACGTCAAATCCTAAAAATAAGTGAACTTACGATCGAGCATTACACTACATCTCAGACCCAATGTAGTTCTATTTATGTGTGTGAAGATATTGTTCCCTAGGTGGCTCTTGTGCATGTTGCACTTGATAACGAGCAAATAACTAGATGTAAAAGATGACAGTATATGTGTGCATGAAATAATGAACTTCCCCTCCTATGAAGTGCATGCATAATAATACAATCCCTTTCCCTTGTGTAGATGTTAAATGCATGTTTGAATGCTCTTGATAATCTCTTTACATGTAACTTTAGGTGGTGATAACTAATGTTTAGTTCTTGGTCCTTTATTATGGTCACATAACTTTATATTTATATGACTCTCTTGCTTGAATTTCATAATTAACCTTGAAAATGATGACTACCAAAAATATAAGATGACCAAACAGCTAGAAAGGACCTAAAAATGTTAGAAAAGCACAAAGAGGTCGGGGCACCCAAAGGGGACTTGGGTGCATGGCGATGGCATGTTGGGTCGGGTTTGTGGTGTCCATAGTGATAAATGCCAAAGTGTGAAAAGACAGACTGGGCTAGAAGGAGTGTAAGATCAACAGAGGCAACAGAAAGCAAGTAAAGATGGCCAAAGACATGGGTCAATTAATACTTTTCTTACTTAGGAATCATATGAATAATAGTATGTGATTAGGACTAAATAGATACCCAAAGTGCGTGATTTAGTGTCTATAGGTGCTTGTGCAAATGTGAATGATGAACTAACCCCTTATGGGTACCCTCGTGCATCTTGATACCAAGATAGTGTATGTGTTGTTCCCTAGCTACATGACCTAGCCCTTTGTTCCTTAAAACACTTAAATAATGTTTGGAGTGACTTTTTTCTTGTTAAGACATGGATCTATCAACTTTGCATGCTTGAAAATGGAGGAAGCTAGACTCTTTTACCTAGTTGAGTGCTTCATATCTATATTAGGGACTATTCTAATTGATGTGCAAATGATTTAGGCAGATTTAGGGACCCTTTGAGTGATTTTGGAATATTAGGATCTTGTAATATTTCTAGGTGAGTTATAAAGTGAAAATGAATTGCTTATATATCCTTCTGTAGGTGAAATATTATAATAATACCAACCCTAAGAAGATGAAATGACCCAAAGAAGATATTTAAATCGAAAACAAAGTTAGAGAACTTGAAGATATAGGACCATACGGGTTAGAAAAGACTGAACCCCACATCCTAACCCATTTGCATGGTCCTACACGAGATAAGGAGAAAACTAAAACATGAATTTTGAACATGAAGTAGAGATGTTGTTTACTACTTTTATCAGAAAATATTCCCACAATTAATGACAAAGAAGAGTGTAGGGAAAACAAAATTACGAAAGAGATAATTAGATGAACCTATTAGATTCATAATGTGAGCATTTGTTTTATTAAGGGAACATAGTCAAATTTGACATTACAAAAGGACAAGTTACCAAATTTTAGTGTCTAAATTTCCCCCTTTAAATGTGTAATTAAAAATTACATGCCTAAAGGAAAACATATTGAATGTGCACACATAATTTTTATTTTCTTGACTATGATTCTCTCGATGTGTTGGTGTTGGCATGTTCTACAATGCAACCCGCAACACAAAGTGTAGTAAATATTTATGATATAAACTAAATTTTAAGTCAACATATATATAATGATTCACCTTTGAACTTTACAAATAGTAAGTAGAAATAAGAAAAACATGGAAGGAATACACTTGTTCACTTTTTGGAGGGAGGAGATCCCTATTATTACCATGCCATGGAGACTTGGAATTGTTGTGGGGATGTCAGAGGATTGGGGGTGATCATTCCCCAATTTTTGCCTAAGGAGACACTAGAGTGTTGAGTACACCCCAAAATTGGAAAGAGTGAGAAGAGGAGCCAAAGTGACCACTTTTAAGATATTTTAGATAGGAATGTCTATCCTACGAAGAAATTAGATGCTTTGACGCCTTCTAAGTTTTGGGATTCTAGTGAGAGAAGAGATACAACAAATCCTACGAAGAACGTAACGACTTCTACATATTTCACTAGACCCATGGACCACATTGTAGCAAATGGATGTAGGAATAATTTGTAATTACAACTACTTAGTAAAATCAAAGCATTAAGGGAATGGACATTTACGTGCCCCCATAAGGTGTTATTATTCATAAATACTAAACATATAGATTGTTATAAATCATAAAGGAGAAGGAGGTTCATGCCCCAAAACCTTAATCTTCAAGAATCGAATCTGAATAGTGTAGTGAAGTGAAGTGACTGAGAAATCATGCCTCCTATATCATTATCTAATTCATATGTATCGAAACTATATGAAAATACTATAAATAGATTATAGGATTTAGAGAATTTGAAAAATCTAGATAATATGCCCCTATCTAGGAATGTCATCATGGTCAAGATAGTATCACGATCCCGAATGTTTGTATGATTTTTACCTTGTTTGAATTCTACCACATTTAATTATTTGTGACCTTTCTTATGATTTGAGCTTTGTAAAAAATGTGTTCCTATATTTTGTAATTTTTTTGTAGATGTAGAAATATCCCAATGAATGCCCCTTCATTTAAGACATCTGTGGTAAATCGTTTGAGCATATGACACAAAAGAATAAATGTGTTCCCATGTGTAATAAGTTTGATAATCTATGTAAGAACACATAAAAGGATAGAATGGTGGGAACTATTAAGAACCTATACCTACAAAAAGGGTTATGGAAGATAGAAACCATGGTGCGGAGAAAGAGCAACATACGCAACACGAAAGAAGAAATAATACATGTGTATAACATTATAATTAACAATAAAAGTGTTAATCATGACATTATCCAAAGTAGTACAAGCATAAAAAATATCATTGTAAACAACAAACATTTAGAATCCATAACAAAGAAAATAGTGTAATCATCAAAGCATAATCCAAGTGTGTCATAAGTTAGAATAAAGACAACAAAATAGAAACAACAATGTAAGTAAGCAATAATATATAGAAACATAGTCATATGTAAGCATATATCCACAAATACAAAACACCCATGGTGTCACAAGACAATCTCAATATAAGGCACATTGTGCCACATTCAAAGAAACATGTGCATATACACGAGATAGGCATAGAGACACAAACATGGGACACCCATAGTGTCAAAAGAAAATCAAGGCCCTTAGATTGTATAAATAAAAATATCACATCATTGTAATCAAACAAGACAATCAAGTCATTCCAAAGAGTAATCAATGAAGGAAGTAATCTATATAATGAATTAGTGACAACAATATATGAAGCAAGTATAGAGAATAGTAATAGTAAAAATAGAGATAACAAAATACGTTAGCATTGTACAAGACATGTATTAGGCATGTTACCTCAAAATATAGAAATAAGCACTATGTATATAAACAAATGTGATGAGGAAAGTTTAAAATAACATAGAATGAAACAAAAGCACATATATGTCTTGGGGATGCCCCCAAAGACTAGTGTAAGGAATCAAATTAGATCCTATAATTGTGTATCAACATGTGTATGTATTTTATTAAGATAAATATACCACATGAACACATGTGTGTAAAGAGTATATATGTTATCTATCAAACCAACATGATAAATAACATGTATAAATTAGAAAGATAGCCAATTAAACCATAAGAAGATCATGATTTTGTATGTTTGCAAATGTTTTTTTAATGTTTTTGTATTATGTGATTATTTGAATGTTTTTTAATTATTTTAAAAATAACTATGTAAAATAAAGGGGGTGGTACAAAAGATAACTGAAAAGAGACTTGTGAAGAGGCATATAACTCAAAGGATGAAGGAGGCAACGGTTCCACAAGCATAAAAAGAGGTGAAGGATTATTCGTGTAATTTGTTTAGAATCCATGACATGTGTTATAGAAGACCTAGGATTAGAATACCCATGATGAGTAGGATGCATAGAAAATTAGGTAATCAAAGGCCTATGATAAAGTGTCGTGCAAGGAGTAGTATGTGATGTAGATTATTTGTTCATAAGAGTGTGAGGGCAAAACCTCATAGAGACAAAATGATTAGCCACGCACAAAATAATTATAAGTGTATTAGCAAGAGAAGTATGTAATAAATATGCGAGAAAATCAAAGTGCCATGTGGGTTTCTATATCAACCTTAGAAAGAGGGAGATTAAAAAGGCCAACCAAAAGTAAAATAGGTGATATAGAATCATTAGAAGAAATATAAACATACCAAGGTGTACACATATTAGAATGTATAATATTTACATGAGTAGTATCATGTATATAAGATATAACCAACATAGAATAGGAAAGTGCATTGTTAGTAGTAGAAGTAAGATCGGAAGAAATAATAGTAGCCTTTTGCATAAAATTAGATGGGGAATTAAGCATGTGCAAAGCAATATGTGTAAAATCCATAGTCATTGTAACATTGTGAAAGGGGGTATGGTTTTCCACAAAGGGATAAGCATTATATATATATATATATATATATAATGCTTATCCCTTTTGTGGAAAACCATACCCCTTTACAATATATATATATATATATATATATATATATATATATATATATATATATATATATATATATATATATATATGGGTATAAACATGGGGAAATTCGGTGTAAGTAGTTTCCTCATGATTATGTAGAAGAGAAGTATCACAAATAGGTATATCATGACTAAATTTAGATTCTATTATAACACAATGTATAGAAACAAGATTTTCAAGTGTATCATTGTTTATGTCCATTTCAACATAAGATAAATAAGTATCATCATGTGTAACATCATTAGAATTGTTGTTAGAATCATCATCACAATTACAACCATCAATAGAATGTAGATGAACAAAAAATAAAAAATTGTCTTGAGAAAAAAATCCACATATGCAAGGGATTTGTTACGATGGATCCATGCATTTTGAAAGAATTCATGAATGATATCCTTACATGCAGGTTTAATTCAAATGTACTCAAGGAAAGACACGATAGACGACTCGAGAATAAATGCTAACAAAAATTAAAGATAATTTTATAGCTTCATCAAAGAAATTTAAATCACTGAGCATGGAAGCTATGACATCAAAGGGTGTAACAAGAGGGATTTGTGTACTTTGAAAGATTTTATAGAGAATGTTTTTACGTACCAAATAGGGTTGAATGAACTCAAGGAAGGACAAAGTAGGTTCATTAAAGCAAGCCATGATTACCCAAATGATATTTTACCCTAGAAGCAATAGTATAAAATCGATAAGAAATTGGAGGATAAAAATAAAAAGACCAGAGAAGGTAAGATCCAAAAGTGATATTTAGCAAAAAGTATTTTTATTAACTTCTTAAAATGAACATGTATGTAAATAAAAAATGAATTTAATGAAATAAAAAAGAGGTATTCTACAATCTAAATATGTGGAATTAAATTATCCAAGAATTTAGAAAAAAATTGTATATTTATCTAAATGTGCCCCTATTACTAAAAATAGTAGTTTGTAATTTTGAAAAATTGTGTTAAACATTATGCCAAAAAAGGTTTACATTTAATGTATCACAATAGATAAAAACCTCTAAGGAATTTTAAAATATAACCATTTTACTTGAGATATGTGACTTAAAGGTTATTTGGAAATTAGAAAGCCCTAGAAAGAGACTCAAAGGGGAGGATAGATTATGAGACCCTAGGGAAACTTGTGAACACCATATTAATGCATGTGATAGATGAAAATCAGGTTTGAATATGAATATAAAATGCATAGATGAAACCCTAGGAAAAATAGGTTTGGAAGAAGGTGTAAGATACAATCGTGAGTCGAGATCACCAAATGTTTACACCCTAATTAAATTCTATGTTATGGTAGTGCACAACAATAATAAAGATATAAGGATTTGTAATAGGTAGGCTATTCTAATCAATTAACTTCCAAAATTAACCATTCACAATAAAAATAATGCTTTCATACTTGTAATTATTGATAAATGATAAGTAATTGTTCAAATACATAAGAGGAGAAGGAAAATTATTTATACATGGTAAAACAAAGGGTATCTAGATATGTAGGATGATGAAATAGGAATATTAAACACTAAAAATGTTTCAAATCTTGACTCTAGAATTTGAAAATTAACAGGAAAATATCGTATAACTATTATAGGGCATGACTGATTTATACGATCATGATCTAGATATGTAATAGTTTGGACACTTTGATCATTTATATTTGAAACTTTCTGTGTGCTTTTTTTTAAAAATGTTCTTTCTCTCTTTCTCATACAACATCAGGATGACCTATAATCACCCACAATAAATTATAAACCCTAGAAACCTATAGAACCCTTCATCATAGCATCAACACACCAAAAGGAGATAACATATGTGTGTGGTGACAATGGACTACCCTTGGTGGTCAGAATCTCATGTGGTGAACTAATCCAAGGGTTGCACTACATTCCCTTGTTGTGGGATCAAACCTCATGTAGTTCTCCTAGGTGATTTGTGCAAGTGTGAACAACTAACCAACCCCTTAGGGGTGCCCTTGTGTCTCTTGAAACCAAGATAGTGGGCTAACTATATAGTATAGAATGTATCCATTGTGTTAGTATTGTGATGTGGTGGGCCTTAGCTATTTGCCACGACCATTTGTTCCTTAAAACCATTGAAATATTCCTGGAGTGAATTTTATCTTGCTAAGATATGGATCTATGACATTTGTTGGCTCCCAAATTTGCACCACCTACCACATGAGTGAAGAGAGGGAGTTATGTCATTTTAGAAGTTTATCTCTTCTTCAATCATGAGTGGATTCAAGGAAACAATTAGGAAGGTGGTTGATTTCCAAATCCCGTGGCTTTATAAAACCCGTGGGAGAGACCCAAGAATAACCCAAGTGATGTCAAATGACATGGATAATGAAAATATAGCATAGAATACCCACCCATGTAGCTTAACCACTATGATTTCACCCCCAATTATTTGTCACTAAAGCAAGAGAACCATAAATTTACTTGAGACTAGCCAAAGGTTGCAAACATATAGATCATTATATCAAAGATATATCTAGAGTTATATCAAAGATGGCCCTAAAAGTATACAAAATTAAATGTAATTATCAAGGAGGGTCATACAACAAGATTTAATTGGGGAGTTTGATCATTCCAACTTCATATGTGCCTTTTCTATTGATCTAATCTACAAATATTAGATGAAAGAGTCAGAAATAATATAAGAACAACATCAATTTACACAATTAGAGCAACTCCCCACAATTCAAACAATTCATAAACCACATACATTGAGATTTAATGAATTATCAGACCACTGTAATTCATAATCTAAAATATAGCATATGACAAGTTAAAGAGTGCAAATGGAACCAAAATTCCACAAGGATTTTATAATCAAGTGTTTTGGTGACTACACATCAGACCTCTACACCTAATAACCATATGGATATCCTAATAATCAAAGTGAATACACTTCAAACTCTGATAACATATTCCTTCAAAATCCATTGTTCTCATTTATGACTAAATTAACATGCACAACTACTCTCCTAAACTTGAATTGCTCACAATTATTCATAACTCCAAATGTAAAACAAAGTTGAATTAAACACCTACAAACTAAACTACCAAAGGGATCAAATATCCAGACCAAGAATGGCCAAGCTAGAAGATGATTTGATGAAGTAACCACTTCATCAATTTATACAATGATAGAACATTCCAGAATTGGAAATGGGGGAGCTACAAAATGTGGAGAACCAATGAGAGAAGAGGAATAAGCATATGCACAAATCACTTCAATGGCTCCACCTTTGATCAATTGACAAATGGAACCATTTGAAAATCAATTGAGGATCTCAGGGCTATAATCACACCCCAAAAGAAACATAACAAGCCTAAGATGCATTTGGGAAGCCCCACACATGAGCCAATTTGAGAAATCAACTGACAAATGGTAGAAAAATGTTGGAAAACACAACTGAAAATTCTATTATAAAATAAGCAGAAAATATATCATTAATTTGTCCAAAAAAATATCATTGTGTATTCCTCTTTATAATCTTTCCAACAATGTCGGTGTTGTGCAATCTTGATCTCCCAGTCAAAAGTTATGAGCATTTGAAAATACCCGGGTCATTTTTCACAGGTGACAACCACGTGGACATCAAATTTAAACTTGGATGTGTTGCTTCCACATGTCTAATTTGTATTCAATTTGGGCTCTTGGGATTATTGGTTCACAAGTCATGAGTCTCACCTCTACCTTGTGTGATCTCAATTTTCTTGGGATCCCGAAAGATCCATGATTGGTCCTTGTGGGTCAACCACATGTCATTTAAGCTCTCAAATCCATGTTCAAGTTACTTTGGACACTTCTAGGCCTACCACGATGTCCTTGGGATATTTGGGTCACTCTTGGGATCTCGGGATCCCTTAGCCACTTTTGCCTTCAATATTTGAGATCAAGAAATATCTTGATTAGTCCACTCTTGGAATCTTGGTATCCCTTAACCGCTTCTATCTTAGATCTTAAAGACCACAGAGTGTCGTCATTGGTCGACATGGATCAATTACGACATTTCATGACTACAAACCTCCATCTTCTACTTCATATCACAATAACTTGAGCTTGAGCTCGGGCTCAAACTCCTAACCACTAGAACCAATCACAAGCCTTTTGGCTATCTCGGGCTCTTGGATCCTTGTCCCCTCCTCACTTTAATCAAATTTATGAGTTTCCAACTTATTTGATCAAGAAAAATTTGTACTTGAGAAAATGGCTAAGTCTCGAGAATCAAGGTGTGACATGTTGACACTTGCTCCGATCCTTTGTGATTAAATTTAATGGACCTTTCAATGAAGAGGTGTACGCGATTTGAACGTCATCATCCATTTCAAATCCAAAAACACTTTATATTTTCCCTAGTTTTTAGAGCAATTTGTACACACGTAGAGAAGGAAGGGAAACCATTTTTGTGATTTTGAAAATATAAGGATACCAAAAATGAGATTTTTATCGTATTCAAGCTTCAAATTCAACTCTTGGGCCCCAAAAGAGGTGAACAATTTTTGTACCAACACTTTACATGCTTGAAAATGGAGGAAGCTAGAGTTTTTAACTTGGTTAAGTGCTCAAACTTGTTGTAGGGACTTATCTAATTGATGTACAACTAATTTGGGTAGATTTAGGGACCCTTTGAGTGATTTTGAATGATAATTACATTAGGAGATTGATTTAATGTCAAGTGAGATATGACGTAATAATGGGTTGCTTTTATATCCTTTTGTAGGTGAAATATTCTAATAATGTCGACCCTAGGAAGATGAAAAAACACAAAGAATATATTCAAATTGAAAATGGAGTCGAGAACTTGAAGATCCATGAGTGTATATGTCGGCCAAGATCGGACCCCACATCTTAACCCATTTGTATGGTCCTAGACAAAGAAGAAGAAAAGTAAAACATGAAGTTTGGACATGAAACATAGATTTTGTTTACTACATTTTTAGATAATGTTCCCAAAATTGATTACAGAGAAGAGTTTAGAGATAAACAAGTTGAGGAAGAGCTAGAGATATGAACTAATTAGATTATTAATGTGATCATTTGTCTTAGCAAAGGAGCATATTCAAAATTGGCATTGCAAAAGGACAAGTTACCAAATTTTATTGTCCGTAAATATAAGGAATCTCCATATTGCAATGCTTGTTTGGGTTTCTTGTAAACTCACATAGGGAGATGTTTACACAAAATCACATAGGATGATCTTCAAAATGATTTTTAAAATATAGAATACATATAGAGAATAAAGATAAAATAATGTTGTTAAAGGCTGATATTACCATGTACACTTCTCTCAACAGAACCTATAAAAGGTCTAACATTGCTCAAAACTTGCAAAACTTCACAACATAAAGAAGCTTCATGAAGATATATGCAACTTGATAATCATTAGGAAAAAAATGGAGATGAATATCACCATTTAGGATTTTTTCCAAATTAAATGCATATGATATCGATATGCTTTATTCCATGACACCAATATCAATTACTTGCACTTGATTTATACAAATTTATTTGTTACATAGAATTGGTGTGCTTCCTTTGACATCCATATGGAGTTCTTCTAACATTCATTTTAACCACATGGCTTCTTTAGTTGCTTACATAATGCTTATATACTCTACTTTAGTAGAAGAGATAGATATTGTTTGTCGTATCTCATTGTTCCAAGTGATAACACATGTACGAAACTTGAAAACATAACGATACGTAGATTTTCTATCTATCACATCACCAACATGATCAAAATCACAATAACCATATAACTTAACATTATTATAACAAGAATAATATAAACCATAATTGATTATACCTTTAATATATTTTAAGATTATTTTATCCATTTTACAATGATCATTATATAGATCCTCTATAAATATAGAATCAATACCTATTTCATAAGCAATATCGAGGCCTAGTAATAGTTAGAATAAACTACTAATAAGTGGTCTCGTATAAGGTAGGATTTTTTTGCACATGTAGGTTTGGGATCAAGTTTTATACCAAATTCAATAGGAATAGCTATATGTTTATAGTCAATCATGTTACATCTTTTAAACAAGTAATGGCATATTGATATTGAGATACGACTATAGATTTATATCCCGGAAAATAACCATCCCTAGAAAGTGAAGAAGCAATCCAAGTTTATTCATCTCAAAATATTGTTTCAACTTAGATTTAATTTTAAAAATTAAACTAGTTTGACTATTGGTAATAAGATTATCAACATATAGAACAATCAAAAAAACCTAATTATCTTCAATTTTCACAAATAAATCATTATCTAAAAATAATTAGAAAAACCAAGGATTTTTGAAGAAACTATTAGTTTTAGAGTACTAAGATCTACAAAGCTTGTTTCAAACCATATAAAAAATTATAGTCTACGTAGGTAAATTTATTTACTAGGTTCTTCAAAACCTTTATGTTGATATAAATAAATTTATTCTTTGATACCACCATTCAAGGGTGTGTTTTTCACATCCATCTCGGGGTATTTCCCACCACATTGAGTTGTGAGGGTTAGAAGAATCCTAACTATGTTCATTTTTACTATAGGAGAAAAGGTTTGTACGTAATCAATTATGGATTTCTTAAAGAAACCCACGAGATACTAACCTACCCTTAAAATTTTCAATTCCACATGAGGAATCATATTTGATCTTATACTACCACTAAGATCTAATGATACTCCTTTTCAAGGAGGGACTAACTCCCAAGTTTGATTTTTAAAAAGTGCATTGAACTTACATTTCATGGCTTCCCACCATCACTTATATAAGGTCATTAAGTCATGGTAAGTGTGTGTACTTCTAGTCATTTTTCTAAGATTATTAAGAAAATAATATTAAATTATAAATTAAGCCCATTTTGGTCTTTTAGGTTAATAAAATTTTGTAATGACTCCCCTCAACCTCAATATTTATAGTATCGGAATAGTATCATCATCCTATAAGTCACTAGTTTATTAATTTAAATAAAATGAAGAGGGTTCATAGGAGGGTATACAAAATAATTTTTCAAGGATTTAAACGTTTGTATTTTCAAGTAGGAAAGTCAATGCAAAAAAATAAATGCCTTATAAAGCAATAATCCCAAGAGGCCATGTCCATCATTCTCTGTAGTGTGAAGGATGAATTCCTACTCCTTATCGACATCAAGAATCTCCTAATAAATCATGGAAATAACTTTATTCTATGCACGAAGGTACTAGACTTTCAATAATCATAAAAATTGTATTGGAACTCATGACCAATCCTATGAAAGGAGATGAGAAAATTGAAAACTATCTCGCAAATGTCAAAAACATTAAATCCTAGTTGGATTGTTGTAACTACAACCTAATCTAAGATAATCTCTTGTATTTCATGGCTCAAATGAATATCCATGATAAATTTAGTAACTTCACATTTATTTTGAACTTGAAATATCATAATAAAAATGATATTCTTAGTCTAAAAACCGTATCTCTTCTTCTTTTCTAGAAATATATTTCTCCTAGTTATACCAAGGTCATATCCAATCCAAAGTGACCCGACATTCCCACGTAATGCTTTTCCCAAATCAAGTTTTCTCTCATCCATCCTTGAGGTACGCACAATTGTTTACCATTAAACAACAATCCTCCTTGTAGGAAATAGTCGTAACTATGGCATGTAGTCAACGATCACTAGATATGTGCATGTCTTCCATGCTTTTACAAAATCTTCATCTTTTACATGGAGCTACTTCATCACTTTAAAACTTACTACACATAACATTTATCTCAATAAATATAACATATCTCCTACTTAGTGCATACAAATCTATTTGATCTCCCACTTATGAGCTTCAATACAAATGAGTAACTCTATAAGTATTTAACCCATTTCAAGTGTCTTTGATTTAGTTTCCCTTGATTATTAATGAATTGCAATGCTTGATGGTCTCGTATATATTAATAAATCCTTGGGAAAAAAATATTTCCTCCATTGTTTTAGAGCTTACATAATGGGATACAACTTTTTTCATAATATGAATGTCTTCTTCTTACATCATTCAATTTCTCACTAAAATAAGTAATGGGTATCCCTTTCGACTCGTCATGATTCTAATGACTACTCCACGAGTATTCTAATCAACCTGAAATACTTTATTGGAATCAAGTAAGGAAAACATTGGCTACTATGTGACCTTCTCCTTTAACTTCTAGAATCCACACTCTACATTTTCGGTCTAAAGAAAATCATCCTTGTCTCTTTGCATCACCTATATGACCGGTGCACAAATATCACCGAATCCTCTAATGAACTTCCAATAGAAACTCACAATTCCATGAAAGCTTCAAGCTTCCATGACATTCTTGGGCGATGGCCAATCCACTATAGCTTGTACCTTCTCAAGATCCATCTTCAAACCTTCTTGAGATATTTTAAATCACAATTATATTAGCTACTTCCGCATAAAACTACATTTCTTTGTATTCACTACCATCTTCTCCTCTTTGCAAACACTCCAACACTTTCCAAAAATGGACTCGAGTTCTCTACTTTTGTTTTACTAAAAATTAGAAAGTCATCTAAATAAAAATAACAAACTTACCATATAAAGGCTTCAAAGCTTCATTCCTTAACCATGTGTCGTGTTTGGTGCATTAGTTAACCGAATGGCATGAATATCCATTCGCACAATCCACCCTACATTTTGAAATCAATGCTCCACTCATCTCCTTCCCGATTCTAATATGGTGATACTTAGTTCTTGGATCAATTTTTTTAAGGCACTTCACTCCACTCAAATAGTCCATCAAATCATTCATGTGCAATAATGGAAATATGTACTTGATAGTAATCTTATTGATGGATTTTGAATCAATGCACATTCTCCACTCTCCTCCTTTTTGGTGCCAATATCGGGAGTAATGTGCATGGGATCATAAATTCTCTTATCAAACCCTTGTTTGGAAACTCATGTACTTGTTTCCTCATCTCCTCATTCTCCAAAAATGTTAACCTATATACGGTTTTGTTTGGTAAAATATCCCCTGGTATCAAAACCATCTAATGATTAATAATGTGAGTTGGTGGTAAACCATCTAGAATATCCTTTAACATGATATCCATGTATTCGCCTAGCATCTCCTTCACAATATATGGCATCTCATTTGGATGCATGAACTATCCTTCCTCTATTTTTTAGGCAAGTCTTGAAATGAATAAAAAACATCCATTTTCACCCTTAACAATACTCAAGAATTCCTTTCGAAACCAACAACATTTACGGAAAAACTCAATGTCTACACTTGGGTCCTTTAAGAGCTTCAAAGTGTACTTTCATCCCATTTTCACCAATGTGTAAGTAATTTTATAGACATTATGAATAATTTTTATTTCATACTACCACAGACTCCCAACAACACATGGTATACGTCCATAGGAATTACATTACATGATACTTTTTCATATGTTCCAATCTTGATACACATTTTACACTTCTCATTTACAAGTAATGCTGTTGCCCCTTCAACAACCACAATACCTTATGTGTGTTTGGTTGCGCAATTCTCTTCAAACAAATTTTACTAACCATCTCAATAGAAACAATATTATCAATGTTACTACTATCAATCATGACCTTACAACACTTATCTCTACATTTGTAAACAGATTTCAAACAAATTATTTTGGCTTCAAAGCAATACCCTCTTCATCATGAGCACTTCTCCATGTTTAGGTTCTTCTACTTTATTAGTTGATGCATGGATTTCTACATCCATGTGCTAAGCATCGTGATTGTCAGCATTGTTCCTCCTACTTCCACTATTTTTTGGAGCTCGTGGACACTCAAATGTGTGATGTCCAATCTCTCTACAATAAAAATACATTTTTAAATCCTCTATCTCTTCCTCTAGATGAAGGTCTACCTCCACCTATCTATGCATGACTTGGTCATGTGAACTAATTGTTTCTTCCTCATGCACATGATTTTGCTATTTTTTATAGCTTTTGGGTGCTCAAATTTGCAATTCCCACTCTCTCCAAATTGGAAATAGATTCCACAAAATCCACTTATTATTCCTTTGGACGAAGGTCTACCTCCACCTATGTGTGTATGACTTTGTTCATGCAAACTAATTTTTATCCCTCGTAAACATGATTTTGTGTATCACTGTGTAAAACTCCAATGTTGTACAGGAAGTTTCCCTTCCCCATGTGTTATTTTATTTCCTTCAGGCATCATCTCCTTCACCTTCATCATAAACTGATAGGCTTCCTCCAAATATCTCATCCTAACCGTATTTAGTTCACCTTTAATGGAAATACACAATCCAATAACATACCTTGAGAGCTTTTCGCATCATCATCCACATGTCTAACTCTAATGTTGAGCTGATAGAACTCCTCGGTGTACTTCACACTTTGTTCCTTCATATGCAAAATCTACAATTGCTTGAATAAATGGGATTGGTAATCCATAAGCATGGACTTAGCCTTCAACTTGTTCACCATTTGATCCCACTTCTTGAGCTTATGTTTTCCTTTTTAAACTATCTTGGTCTACACACAATCCCACCACAAGGATGCATGTTCCTTCAAATCGACACTTACATATTTCACCTTATTATTATCTTCTACACCCTCATACTCGAATTATTTCTCTTATTTTGTGATCCAATTGATAAGTTTTGCTAGATCTAAGTTCACGGAATAATATGAAACTTCTATGTGTGACTTGCTTTTAATCCTTGTGATTGTGTGCAACAATTGATCCTCTTCCTCATCTACAAGCTCTGCCTCGACATATTGATCTATAGGTGCTCTTACTTCATTTTCATCATCACTTTCATCTTCATCAACAAAATATCCTCTATGTTGTGTAGTCCTAAAGTGGCCTCCAAGTAGGGCTACATTCCTTGAATCACATCAATTAATTTTGCAAGTCTTAATGTTTTGTTTTCTCTAGCAAAAACTCTACCCTTTGGACCTTATCATTTTTCCTCAACAACAATATTTTTACGACTTCACACCTTCTATCCAAACCACCCAAAATGTCAAAAGATGTCTATGACTAATCTTTACCTACACTAGTGGTATGGAAAGAAACAAATCTAGAGATTACTCACATAACCCAAATTGACATCTATAACAATCTCTTCAACAAAACTTCAAAAAATTGGCTCGATACTAAAAATGGTGCAACCATGGTCAAGGTTTTCAATGAAGGGATGTCTTACACCATACATCCTCTTTATGAGTTAGATCTCACGAAGCAAGATCTCGAGCACAACTCTTAACAAAAAAAAAATTGATCTAAGGAAATGTTACAAACTCGTGCACAATGATATAACACTCTAATTACAATCTTATGGCAAGACTTTAAAATAATTCTTCTAAAATATCCAATCCTAAACTTACCTTACGCTTACGTGACTCTATGAAGATTCTCCGTAGAACCACACTTGATTCACAATCTCAAAGACATTCACTCGACTCCTTAATTTGGTAGTGGATCACTCTCATTATAGCTACATGTTTACAATTCCCTTCTATTTATAAAATTCTTGGAAGCTTTAGGTAGGAGAATAAGATGCCTCCTACAAGTAAAGATAATTTTAAAAATATTCTTTGAGTAGCCTTTATCTTTCATTGATCACCATGGAAGTTCTTCATCATTGGATCAAGCTCGATCATATTATCTTAATGGGTCAAGAATCGCATGTGCTCCCTACTAATTGTATCGATGTTGACAACCAATCTTATCATACAAAAATCTCATTATTGAAACAAATGGGATTGGTCCCAAAGGAATGTAGTATCCCATATCATTGATAATGTTTGGCAACTTTCATAATATATCGCAACATTGGATAAGCATTGATAATATAAGGTGTGCACAAATGTTATATGTAAGTTAAGTGTTTCATGGCTTGAAGTATTGTGCACAAGTATTGTGTGAGATGTGGGGGTTATTGTGTAGCTTAGGTGTTAAGCACGACTAAGCACAATGATGTGAGGTTATGTCTAGCTTTGAGTAGGAAGGTGAATGTTGCACAACTTCAACAATGTTGCATTGGCAAGGTGGATGTTACGTGGCATAGGTAGGCTTGAGTGGATTGGACAGTGTTTCTACAAGAATGAATAAGAAAAGTTTCTTTTCATGGCTTGCTTAGGAGTGACAAAGACATTTTGCAAAGTCTTTATTTACTAACTTTAAATATTTTTAGCGAGATGCTCATGCATCAACCTATTAATACTTAATGTAAGGAGTAGGATGGAAATGAGCTCAAAAATGTTTTGTGACACATGTCATGCTACCAATTTTATTCATTGTATGTCACATGTCACATTGCCCTTTTCTATTTTTTCGTGTGTCACATATGTTGCAATGCCCTTTTCCATTCATTATATGTTATGTACAAAGTAAATAAGTTTACCTCATATGAAAAAATTTCATGTACACAATAAATATTATTTAATTATAAAACCATGAAACTCTTTCATGTCTTTAATTAAACAAAACAAAAGGGACTTGTAATCGTGGGTCTCTCATGACATGCAATCACCCGCCAAAAATAGCCTTTCCTTAGCATTGTGTTTGACTAATGTATCCCATGTTATTTCATTTATAATAATCGAAGCATTTAAATGGATGTTGTGTCCCATAAGTGGACATTCAAGTCCTCGATCCTCTCATGATGTTTGAAACATATGAGTTATACACAAAAATAATATGAAGTGGAAAATCCTAAAATTATTGTAATTTATACAAAGAAAATTGAAGACTTTCTCTACTTTTTATTGACAATTGTTCACAAGTTTTAATTTATAGTCAATGGAGAAGCATGAATGCAATAAACAAAATGTAGAGACCTCCCGACGGAGAAAAAAACACCTAGATTTTTTTAATCGATTTCGAATCACCCACAACCGAGAATGTAAATTTATACCTATCAATTTCCTAGTCCTACGCTTAACACACAACACATGCAAGAAACAAAACATAAGAAATACAAGTAATTAGAGTTATTTATCATTATAGATTAATTTGTTTCATTCAATCAACTTGTACATTTTCTTCCATTATAATACATACATGAATCAATTATGCGTAAACAATAAGTAATAGATCCTATTAGTTTTCACATATAATGGAACATCCAATCATATAAGGCATTCACAGTTGATTCCCTAACATGTGCATTCAATTTCTATTCCATAACAATTAAATAAATTAATTTAACATGACAAGTAATAATTTCATCCACGATGTTAACATATAGATTCATTCGTAGTTCCAAGACCATGATAAGTGATACAAAAGTACATAAATCCATTCATTCTCAATTTTACATTTCAAGTATCCTACTTGTAATTAATTACAAACACATGTGTGATTCCATTTACATGATTTCCAATACATTGTAGTTTACATGTATTCAATATACAATGTTACATTTACATGTCTCAATTCATATAAGTCTCATTTTTATCCTTTATAATCAAATACATCATGATATACACTTTATACAAGTTTTCAATCCATTTGTCTCAATAATAATACAATAGATATCCACATATACAAATACCTCATTCTATCATTGTGACACAAATGTCACCTATCGTGAGAGATCCATCTTGTTGTAGAACTGTGTTGTGAGAGATAAAGTGTCATCAAGGTGCTTTGCCTCCAACCACGAGCCTTATGGTTCCCCGCACACCTCTTAACTTGAGAGTGGCCCTACACTTCATGAGAAGGAAGATGTTGTAATCAATGAGGAAAGAGAGAATCATTTATGTAGTATAGTCACCTAATCATTTGGTAGACTTGAGAATGTGGTAGAATGTATACATCCTAATAATCATATCAATAATGATCATGTTTTGGCCAAAGACTTAGGATAACAATAGGTACCACCTAATCCCTGAAATCGACAAGGTACTAGGGCACGACATAATCCATAGTCATGTGAGTAAACCCAGGGCATGAAATAATCCATAATCATGAGGGAAGACCTCGAGTCTATCCGCAGTCAACCCCAATCCCCCTTCTAGCACTTGTCAAGTGTGAACCTCTGTACTAGGTTGTCTATCCCTATCCATACAGGTCACTCCCTAGTCCAATACACATCTCTCTAAGAACCCTTCTTCCCACTAACAATTCACTACAAAACATCTCTATCACCTTGTTAACAACTTGGGAAAACTAGAACTAGAACACAAACAACACTAACCTTCCGAATGTCCCATACCACCCGTTCACATTAATGTTAAAGCGATCTCAATTCTAGTTTGTCATTCCTTAAACAATACCGAGAAAACCATGAGTAGGATGCAAAAATCATAACCTTCTTAGGTGTCCCATACCACCTAAGGAAGCCATTATTGCAAGAACCCTAAACCAGGTTTACCATCACATACAAAGGACTATAAATGTTTGTAATAGTTTCCATATACTTTTTTCCAGTTGTACGTGTTCCAAGGTTCAATTATAATTCATATAAGGTTTATAAACGATAACAATCAATATACAAAAATTACATGATGGGTGAAAGTATTGCATCCCAAAATCCTCATTATGGTGTTAATATTTCTTGGATTTTTTAAGTAATAATCACCTCATTCTAAACTAATAGGAGCCCTCAAGCAATAACAACTCCCATAACTGTCCCATACCAGTTATGAGAATCACGATTACAAGAATCCTAAATTAGTTTCTCATAGTCATCTTCAAATAATACCAATAATTCAAGGTGTATGCCCAAAAGATTCATCATATTCAAAATTCAAATAACATTACATTCACATATTAAAGTCTCTAGATTTGCTCCCTACTAGAATCTAGTAAAACATGATTATATGATAGGTAGATTTCAATTTCTACCAAAACCATGATTAAGATAAATAGGTTACTTTTCTCGTAGTTAATGATTCCCCTGAATCATAAATAGGATATACCTCTCCTCCTTGGAAGATAGGTTCCGATCATAGGACCTGTGTGTTATAAAATCCACTGACTCCTATCTAAGTTAGAGTTTGATATATCATAATCATCCAATTTTCATCAAAACATAAATCAAGATATATTGAGAATTTATAATGATCAAATTCATAGGTTCTCGATTGATATATTCCTAGACCTCATTCAATAGTTTAAGTTGTAGTATCATCTTTACGAGGTTAAAATGTCTTCATACATTGTTAACAAGACTTATTCATTCAATCCATTTTATTTGTTTAATCTGAATATTTTCTTATTCTCATATCTCAAACTTAGTGTTCTTTCAAGATAAAACACACTTCATTGTTTTTCATTCACTTTGTGTTTTCTATTAAGTTAACCATCTTATGTTTTGATAAATCGTTTGATCACTTTATTTCGTTTCCCAACATATCATTTTGATAGCAACTATAATATCAAGATTGTTGCAAACAAGTATCTGATTTCTCTATAGAATGTTCTCAAATTAGTTATAACATCATCTATTGAAACTTACCAACATATTTCGATTCCATTAATAATCCAACATTCCAAGAGTTTGACTAGGTCGATTTCACGATACAAATATTTCTACGCATAATGTCGCATTAGGAGGGAGCTATCGGTTTCCTATTAATTTCAATAGGTTTTCCTCGTTTTTGATTAGCTCTTTAAAACCCCGTGATAAAACCATTCTTAGTATACTTCTTATTTAACTCATAATTTCTTTTTAAGAGTTGAATATGGTATTTAAATGTTTACGATTTTAATCATAAGTCTGAATACATCAATGAAGTATTCCTGGTTTGTGTAATATTCATGTTCTTCTGTGGTTATAAGTGGTCATCATTTGATAGCTTCTTTCTTAGTTCAAGTATCTACTTTACATTTAGTCTACATAATATAGTTAATGAAATAGTGATATACCTTAATGAAATAGTGATATTTAATTGCATTTTCTATTCCTCAATATGGAAGAAAAATACAGAAAAAGAATAGGAGCGTAACTCAGGTTGCAGAAAAACATGTCAAAGAATTAGTTGTAACTTGGATTCTATAAACTGGGTTTGAGTAAAATTTAAAAGGTTTGCAGAAAAATGTGCAACGAATAAGTTGTCAAAATTTCAGCTCCATATGGTTTGTCTACAAGGATAAATCAAAATCTAAATATCAAGTGTGGAGGGGTTTTCCGATTTGTGACTAAGTATAAAATTTAAATAAAATCCGTCAAAGAATCAGTTGTAATTCTCTTTCCATAAACTGAGTTATTAATAGCACGTATGCTTTAAAATGTGGCCACCCTTGAGAGCCCATTAGCATATGCAATTTATGCCTCCAGTAGATCATGAAACGTTTTGCAAATTTATTTGTCCATTTCTAATTATCATCCAATGTTTTATAATTCTTCCTTAATAAGTTTAAACGCCGCCTCTAAACATAGAGTTCCTATTTATTTATTTTTATCATGAACCTCTCTCTTATTTTCTTTTTTTCCTTTTATGAATTCTCTCTTTGTTTCTTCAAAATATAAAAAAATATATAATTTCCTTAAATAATAAAACGTATCTTTTATGTTAAATACTTAGTTTAATAATTTGACTTATGTTTTATTTCTATATGGCTAAATATCTTTCATGCAAAGCTAAAAATTCAAATCTTCATTTAACTTTCAAAGACTAGTTCTAGGGAGAGGACCCCATAATCGTGCACCCTAACTTTAGGGGCACGTAGATATATGTAGGGGTCTCGTCAGCATAAAAAAATTATATCATCGTGTAGCGTATCATCATGCCACATCAACATTTTTCGTTTTGCGTGTTTATTTGGAGGGAAAAGTAGTTTTTGAATTGATTTAAAATGAAAAATAATAATATAAAACATTTGAAAGAGGTACCAATGACCGAGCACCCTATGTGTCACATTGTCATTGGCTCTTAAAAAGTGTCATTAATCAAATAGTGAACAACTATTAGTCATTTTTTCAACAACCAATGGTGAAAATCAATGTACATATTTTGGTACATGCACAATTATGGGGTCCTCTCCCCTATCTTGTCCATGCACGACCCCACGTGTTTCAGAAAACTCCACAAATGAAGGGTTTAATTTTTATTTATATGTTAATCTCACATTCAATATTTTGTAGCCCTTTAAAGCATTTAAATGTAAACACTTTTAAATGGATAAGTGGAGTCATGGTTCTACGAGTCAATCTTTAAAATTTGCAAGTGAGCTTGTGATAAGATAAAAGCGGTGAGTTCACGTGGAGTTTTAGTTTCATTTTTTTTTCCACTTACATGCAAATCTCGCAGATGAAATTAATTATGAATACATTATTAACGCAAATATAATAAATAATGTAATGATAAAGTGTAAGTGAACTATTGTCGTAAAGCAACAATGTGTCGCTCTATTAACATATATAGCGATGTTATGTTCCTTGCGGCTAGGCCTATCTCTCACGCAAGTTCGCACAAAGCCAAAAAGTATTTTCCATCACGTCGCCGTTAGTTTTGACGGAATAGGTAACAACGTATTACGTTGTTACCTATTTCATCAAATTTCTGTTTGCAGTTTTATAAAAAGAACCGCACCGTAGTCTTTCATATGTGAATGCGCAAAGCAAGATGGTGGGGCACAAGAAATAGGGTGCAGGTGTTGTGGGTTCGAGGTTCGGGCTGGGTGCAAGGATAGACCACAGTAGTCAACTTTTGCGCGAGTTCACGTTGATCGCGAACTCGCGTGATGGATAGGCTATCGGTTCCTTGCCCGCTGCGAGAGTGAGTGGCTCTATTTTGTCATCGTAATGTGACCAACTAACCCATCACATATGAGGACACATAAAAAACAAGTCCGAATCACATAAGAAGGGGATCTATGGCTTCACTTATGATTTTTAACACCATTATTCGCATCTTCGTGTCTCTCCTCGATGATACCCTTTCTCACTCTGGAGAACACCTGCACATATGCACACAACAAGACCCAATGCATTATCCATTTCATAAAATCAAATTTGAAATCAATTGAAACAACATATATAGACAATAATCCTCACTATAATGTAAATTCATGATATCATTTACTAAGAATAAATCAACTGATAATAATGTTTTATTCCCAAAATATATCTCAATGCTGACTAAAACAAATTAAATCCTGATGTGGCAACAACCAGCTATGCATCTAAGTGTCTCTAAAACATAAGTGCGATATTTAGGGATGTGAGAATCAGAGTACAAAACTTACGAGCAATATAAAAAATATGTTCGTATTTTCTCTTTGAAATTCAAATTTAATTCTCTTATGTA
Organism: Taxus wallichiana var. yunnanensis; assembly: GCA_018340775.1. Taxonomy (NCBI): domain Eukaryota; kingdom Viridiplantae; phylum Streptophyta; class Pinopsida; order Cupressales; family Taxaceae; genus Taxus; species Taxus wallichiana. The sequence continues at coordinate 674,665,158 of CM031235.1, read as the reverse complement.
TGGATTTAGGTGGGAAAGCAGGCAGCGCTTTGATAACATTGTAGGTTATTGTCAAATTTAGAGGCACAAATTACAAATTGCTTGAAGTGGAGAGGACTTTACCCCAAGAATTGTATATATTAGCGAAATTTGTTTAATTATTTTACTATTTTGGTGGCAACAATGATCGTTGTGGTTTCAGTCTGTAGTTAGGCTGATTGCCATGGTGCAAATTTGAATCTCTCTCAAGGAAAAACATGCCATGTTGAGGGCTAAATTTGGAAAAAACTCCAAATTCTTCGGATTGAGAAATCATTTGCTTTTTTGAATCAATGCTATCAAAGTTAGTTGTGAAAAGCTGAAGACGAATGCTACTGCAAGTGAGGATTTTATTTTATACTGATAGACACTCCAAAATAATAAGAAGGCATTTTCATTTTTCTTTTTTATTTTCTATAGTAAGGCAAGAAAAGAGGAGAGATGAATACGGGAGAGATTTGCTTGGAATCCAATAATTTTATTGTCTATTCATCTTACAATTGCACTTAATAGGGGTAATAGCTAGACCAATAAAATATAACATTTTTAGTATAGAAAATATATATATATGAAGATTTAATTGTTAATATTTTAAATGTATTACGGAAAGTATAACAAAATCTCTATTTAAAGATTTGAGATTCATTTCGCAGGTCAGATAATGAATGGAATTTCTGGATACACTGCATAAGGAAGATTAATACCGACGTTTTGATTCCAATACGAACCGTCATCAGGGTGAAATATGAAATCTATATTTAATTATAATGATAGTACATTTCAGCAAAAAAATTACATTAGGTTATTTTGTTTTACATTTTAACTCATACACATTATGTAGGATATGTCATTTCATACGTATAAAAACCAAATCATTATTTGAACTAAATTTATATGATAAAGAGATTTAATGCTTTCCAATTCTGTAGATTGGTGAATAGACAAATTTGGGTAGAAAATTGTGTACAATCCTTTTTGCTCAACATTTCAAGTCACTTTTTCTAAACCACCTGGAAAACATTAGCAGTGGGGAAAAGCAACAGACTCAAGCTAAACGGTGAGCGGAAGCAACGGTTATGGGCTTGAGAAGCTGCTCAAAAAAAAATTCCCATTGGAACATTTCAATTAAAATTTAAAAACTAAATATTTTTGAATCAAACTTGAGTGTTTAATATTTTAGATTTTTTATTTTTATTTTTAAACTCACATTTAAATTTTTAGATTAAATTAACTAAATTAAAATTAAAATTAAAGTTAATTGACCTATCAATGAAACATAAATATAATTTGCAGCATGTTAAGATTCACACAAATAAATAGATGGATAAATGAATCAAATAAATTAAATTAATATTTGCTTATTATTTTTATTTTCATTTTATTAATTTTAAATAGTTTTAATAAAATTTATTTTCTGTTTATTGAGAATTTGAAAAATGATTAAAATTTTATTTTATTTTTAAGGACTAAAAATAATTTTTAAAAAACATAGTTAATGTTGCTAACATCCTAAAATAAAAAACAAGATCAAACAGAGGATGTGCGAAAAATCCCTTAACATATTAATGATGGGTCTTCCCGCATAGTTGATCCCTATATTGTCATCTCTATTTAGGTTGTGTGAACGCCTACTTATCTCAATGGCATCGTAAATCATATGCGCTATAATGGTCACAGTTCTTAACACACCCAATTTTTGAGTTAGGTGATGATAAGACAAGGCATGTAGATAAAGGTAAATGTGGGTGCCTTTCCTATACACTTTTTGATCGGGAACCATCTTCCTTTCAAGAAAAAAAAATCTAAGAAAGGTAAACCTCCCTCTTCTTCTACCTCCATTGTGAATTTTATGTTAAGAACTAAATTGGTGATGCGATTAAGGAAATCTTGTAGGTTGTCTAGCCCATGTTGCCAACACACATTAGCATCATCATTGTATCCCTTCCACCATTTTGGTTGGAGGTGAATGGAGTGGAGAGATTTCTCTTTGAATTTCTCTATGTAAATGTTGACCATCACAGGGGGAAGAGTGGAGCCCATAGCCATACCCTTTGTTTGCTCAAAAATAACCCCTTTGAAAGAGAAAAACGTTGACTTCAAACACTACGCAACTAACCTAAAAGTTTCTACATCATAATAGAATCTAACTACCATGGATCAAATTTGAAGATGTCAATGCCCTTCAAACATCTCTCAAAGTGTGTCATAGAAAGATGATTAAAAATTTACACTTAAAAAAAAAATCAATACTAAAAGGCAATCAAACATGTTACATTTTCATTGGAAGGGCCAACTAAAAATCTTATGTCATACAAATTTTATGTTAAATTAATTTTATAAATGTTTAATTTAATTTTAATAAATGAATAACTAAATAATAATTATAGCAAAGCATAATTCATGTTTGTGAAATTTTTAGTTTCTATATTAATATGTTAGAAAAGATTTGTTAGTGAATATAAGAAAACAAAGAAATTGTTCTCCTATGTTAATCCTTCCAACAATACTTCAGATTGAGAAAGAGATGGAAAGGGGGAGAGAATCAATACCTACACTTACCAATAAATGTAATGCTCCTCCTTTGTTGTGTTGGATTTGCTCATGGATGGTGTTGATTGCTTCAGATTTTGTGGAGACACTTGGGAAGCACCTCCCCTTGATTTTCTTGGATTGATTGATGAGGATTAATGGATGATAGATTGAATGATAGAGTGGAAGATGAAGAGGATAAAATAAGAGATTTTATTATGGACGTACAAGATTTTCCATCTCTCTTTCTCATGGAGGAGGAGAGTTAAATTTATAGTTTGTGTTAGAGAGAGAATGGATGGTGAGGATTGATCCAAGTGGGATGAGGATCAATGGTTGAGGATTGAGGAGAGGATTGGAAGATTCTAGAATGGAGAATTCTAGATTTTGTGAGAAGCCTCCATTGAATTTAAAATTCAATGGAGAGTGGGAGAAGTTTAGAGAGGCTTCTAGAAATAGAAGCCTCTAGATTTAGAGGTAGAGGATATGATTAGTTTAGGATTATATTAGATTAATAAAATATGATTAGGGATGTGATTACATGGAGAAGCTAGGTGTAGGGTAGGTGTAGAGTAGGTGGGTAGGTAGTGTAGGAATATTAAATTCCTAGAAAATGATAATAAGGATTAAGGTGGGATAATGGGATATAATAATGAATTAAAGGGATTAATGATGAAATGATGGGATATTAGATAAATGATGAAATTAATTAGGATAAAGGGTATATGTGGTATTTTATAGGAAAATTAATTAGATAATGATGATGTTAGGATATTTATGGGACAAATTAATCGTAATTAATTATGTCAACATTTTAGATGTCTACATTTTGCCCCTCTTTGAAGGGTTATTATGAAGCAATGACCGTTCAAAGAAAAAAAAGAAAGAAGATGTTAGGATGGTGATATGATGCCCCCTCGAGGGGTTAGGCGGGGAAGGAATGAGTCGGGTAACCACTCGAAAAGAGGAGAGGCCCAAGTTAGTAGATGAGAGAGGATTAGAGGATGAGAGATGATGAGAGGAGGAGAGAGGATTAGAGGATAGAGATTGAGAGGAGAGAGGATTAAAGGATTAGAAGATTGATTGAAGGGGTTGAGATTAAGGATATTAGATTTGAGGATTAGAGAATAGAAGGATTGTTGATGAGGATGCAGGATGAGAGGATTAGAAGATAGGAGAGAGGATTAGAGGAGTAGGAGATTAGAGGATTAGGATATATTGGATTTTGGAGTAGAGGATGCCCCAATCAACGATGTATGACAAGGGTGAAGATTTAGGATTGGTGGATTAGATGATGCCCTATCAAGGGGTTAGGATTGAAGATTTGGGATTTAGATTTGAGGATGCTGGATTTGAAGATGTTAGATGTGATGATGTGGGAGTTGAGGATGTTACATTTGAGGTTTGATTGATTGGATAAGAAGATAGGGTATAGGATGTTGGATTTGGAGGATTAGAAGATTGAGGATGTTTGGATGAGAGAATAAGGATTGGTTTTTGGATCGATTTGGATGATAGGACATTGATGAGGAGAGGATTGGGATGATGATTGATGAAGTGATGAGAAATAATGTTTGAGTTTGATTGATGAGAGGATGTTAGAAGATGCCCTGACAAGGGGTGAGGATTTTGGATGTTGGATGCGAGATGATAAGATTTGGATGTGGATATTGATTGATTGAATAAAGGATTGATTGGATAAGAGGATGAGGAGGTTAGATAGTTAGATGATGATGATTAGGTGTGGATGATGATAAGGCTAAAAGATGATGATATAAGGGGTGTTTTACCATAAAGTGCCCACTTGTTATCATCATTAAGCAATGTTATTGATGTGGCATAGAGCAAAAATGCACCAAGGTATAAAGACCATGATGATTGAAATTGTCAAATGCCCTTGTCCTCATATCATTGGACATATTAATGTAAAAAATATGGTCCTCATATCATTGGACCATGCTGAAAAAAGAAAAAGAAACAAAAGGGGCCTCATATCATCGGCAAAAAAATGTAAATGTAGAAAAAGCAAGCAAACACACACAAAAAAAACACACACATTGCATGATTTTTTTGAATGTTTTGATTTTTGATTTTTAGATTTAGATTTTTTTAGATTTTTGATTTGGATTTTGAGATTTTTTTGGATGTTTAGATTATTTGATGTTGGATGTTGAGATTTTGGATTTGGGATGGGGGAATGGTTGAAGATAGGTAAGATGAAAGGATTAGGATGGGATAGCTCATGGGGGATGGGAAGGGATGTAAGGTGGGATGTGAACTTTCTCTATAAGTCCCAAAACATGTTTGGGTAGGATGAAAGGGAAGGATTGAGGGAAATTGGATAGGTTGGATAGGATAGGGATTGGTGATAGGTTAGGATTAGATGGGATGTGGGATGGGAGATAGATAGGATGAGGGATGTGGTATAGGATAAGATGGGGGATATGGAAGATGATAATATATGCCCCCAAGTATAGGGGGATGGATTGAGGGATAGATGTGGTGTGCCCCAAATGTAAAGTAGGGTGGCATGTGTGGATGGATGGATGGGTTGATTTTCCCCAGTGTATGTAGGGTAGGATGGGAAGTGAGGGGTATCTAAAATGGATGATGCCCCCAACGGATGATAGTAAGGCTGCCCCCAATCATGATGATGAAATTGAAAAGGGACATGAGGAGGATTGGATGAAAAGGAAAGGATCATCGTCTGCCCATGGATGTTGATCAAGGAAAAAGGATGTGGATGTGATGGATGGAAGGAAAATAACATCAGTGATGAACAAAAGATGAGCCTAACAACACATGTTGTAAGGCAAGAGTTGGACTAAAATAGAAGTGTGACCAAGGTCTAAAAATACCTAGAAACATGAGCCCTATGTCTCTGTGAGATCAAAGTGTGTGTGATTGTGATGGTTAATTACCACTTGAAAGTGAAGACTTAATGGGTAGTATGTGAAGACAAACTAGCCAATGTATAGGAGTGATTAAGTCAAATAGGTGGATGGAGGGTGAATGGAAGGCTAAGCCATGCATTGCTCTCTTTACCACCAGAGTCGTCCATAGCCCCGATGGAGATGCATTTGATTCTTGTCACAACATTTCTCTACTACCAGCTAGGCATCCATAGCCCCTAGTAGAGATGCTAGAAACACCCCTAGAGAGAGTCTTGAGGTGGATTTTATTTGATATTTTTAATTTTGATATGATTTTTTTTTTTTTTTGATATTTGGATTTTTTTGCATAAAGAGGTTCCACTCTCTTGAGAACTCTCAAGGGGTTAAGAATCACTAGTGGCTTGATGGGGGATGGAAATGAGTGTGGAGATGACATTGGCTAGAGTGTCAAAAGACACCCAAGGGTCTTCACCACAAGTTGATTAAGTATGTTAAAGTGTGTGGATCTCTAGGAGGACAATTGTGCTTGAATGTTGGAGGTAATGATAGACCAAGGTCACATGGTTGTAGTAGGTACTATTGTCTTACAACATGTGTGAGAAAGCTGATCAAGTGTTCAAATGAATGGATTGGAAGAGGATATAAATGGATGTGATGATAAGAATGGATTAGATGCAAAGGGATTTGGATGTTGGATGGAAGGAGGATGGGTGGGAAGGAAAAAAATCATTTGTGCACAGGTGATGAATTATGTGCTCAATCCATTTTTAGGTGTTTGGTATTTTAGGGGATTAAATGATTTGTGATTGGGTTGAGTGGTTGGGATGGTAGGATCAACAAGAGGAGTGGTAGAAATGGGTTGTGATGGAGTAGTGGGAGGGACGTTGTTAGTGTTAGGTTTATACCTAAGCCTAAACGACTTGATTTTGATGAAGGGAGATGGGTTTCATGAATGCCTTGTTCATGGATGCCTAAGCCTTTGCCTCGATGTTTCATATTAGTGAACATATTTTTGGCTATAGGATATGAAGTGGATGGGGAAGATGATGCCATGTGGTCATCATGAGACTGGGGGTTGTAGTTTTATCATCCGCTAAGAGGTCGGACTTAACAAAGGATGGGAGGTGAGATTTGTTTTGGTTTTTGGTTGGTGAGGGATGTTTGGATGTATGATGAGATTTGGATGGATGATGATGTTTGGATGTCGAGTGGGATTTGGATGGTGGATGATGGTTAGGGAGAGGATTGGGATGGAAAGGTGGTGGATAAAGAGGTACAAGGACAAGAAGCCCTTGGTTAATGAGGTTTTGGACATAAGACCTAAATTGCATGCAACGATTGGTTGAATGTCCATGGGTGTGATGGAAGTCATAATAATAGTGTTCCCGATACCAAGATGGTTTGGGAAGGTTTTGATCATGTGATTTGATTGGGGGATGGATGATCATGTTGAAGGTTTTAAATGATGGAAGATGGTGGTCAAGGATTCTCCTAAAGGAGTGAAGTGGTTTGGGTTAAATGGTTTTGGGGGAGTAGGAAGTAAAGGTGCGGGATTGGGTGGATTATGAGATGTTTTGGTTGATTTGGATTTATGAGTTGGATTAGATTGTTGTGGCTTAGAAGATGAAGGGGATGGATTAGGCCAAGGGGCGAAGTGGATGGTTTGGGCTTGGAGGTGAAGTAGATTTGGTTGATTTTGGATTGGTTGGAGTATGTGGTTTTGAGGTAGATGGTTTTGGCTTAGGATTAGATTGTTTGGGATTAGTAGATGTAGATGAAGGGGATGGGGTAGATTTAGATGAAGGGATGGGTGTGATATGGGGTCACATTAGATTTGGGTGATGTTGGGGATGAAGGAGATTTGGGAGATGGGTGTGGTGTAGGAACCACATTAGATTTGGTCGATTTAGGGGATGAAGTAGATGAAGGTGGCATATGAGCCTCATTAGATTGGGTAGGAGATGGGGTGGGGAGAGGATTGGTATTGGATTTGTTAGGTTTAGGATTTGGTGACTTAGGAGTCATGTTAGATGTTTTAGGATTGGGGGATGGTGGAGATGAAATAGGATTAGAGGATAGGATAGTGTTAGGTTTAGGTGATGAAGGGGTTAAGATAGGATTAGTGTGGATGAAGAGGATGAGGGTGGTGTAGGAGCCACATTAGATGGTTTAGGATTGGGGTAGAAGGGGATGAGGGTGACTTAGGAGTCATGGTGGATGAGATAGTTTTGACAAGATTGGGCTTAGGTGATGGAGGGGATGAAATAGGCTTAGAGGCTGAATTTGATGGTGGATTAGGGGATGTGGACTATCTAGGAGAAATTCCATAGGATTGGATTGGGATGATGAAGATGATGAGGATGGAGGACTAAGATGAGATGTGGGGATAATAATTTTGGGTTAAGTTTTGGGATTGTTGTGGATATGTGAATGGGACTCGATTATAGGTTTTATGATGATTGGATTTAGGAGTTGAGATTTTGGATGGTGGTGGATTATCCATGCATGAGTTTTGATGGGAGGAAGGTGTAGGTCATGATGATTGATAGAGGATTTGGAGGTTGGAATTTGGGATGGTTGTGTGGGTTTGGGATTGGTGCCTAGATTAGAAAGGACATAAAGGAGGTCCTCTTGGTCTAGGTCAAAGTTAGTGAGGTTGTCAAAGTTGATGTAATTGGCTTGTGGGGATAGTGGTTTATGTTGATTAGGTCGGAGGTGTGGATTGAGATGATTCGGGTTCCTCAAAGAGGAAGTCAATGGGGTGAGGGGTAGGGATCTTAGGAAGGGAAATTGTGGATGGGGTTGGTTGGGAGATGATGGTTTAGGAGGTGATTGGTTGATACATGATTTAAGATCAGATATTTGTTGATTGAGTTGTTGGATGGTTTTTAGGATGTTAGGATCAACATGGGATGGTTGATTTGGATGGCGAGGAGGGGATTGGTTGAGGTAGGATGTGATATTTGAGATTTGTTTATTAAGGTGTTGGATAGTGTGTGGGATTTCATGATCAAAGTGAGATGGTTGACTTTGATGGGTGGGGGATGATGGGATAACTTGGTTGATGGATTTAGAAAAGAGGTAGGGGTTTGGATGTTGGTTTTGAAGAGGATGGGGATTGAGGATCAAAGGCCATGGTTTGATAGGATGTGTGGGTGATTAGATTTGGATTAGGTTGGTTGATTAAGGATGGTGATGGGATTTGGATTGGGATTGTTTGATTAAGGATGGTTGATTATGATGATGTTTGATTGATTAAAATTTTAAGGTGATAGGATGGTTAAGGGTGTTCACAAGAAAAAAAAACATGCAATACACACCCTAACTAGTCAAGTGGGATTACAATCAAACTATAGCCGCTTTAATACCACACACCAATGATGGTGCCAACAAACTAGCTCTCCACCTATGTGTCAATGTGGGGTTGAATAGTGAGTGATCTTAGGGAGTGTGGCCTCCTTGCATTATAGTTTTATTGTGGCAAAAGGTTTCCTAGTCTAGGATATGTACGAGCTCACTAAGGGAGTCCCCAATATACCTTGCGGTACGTGGGGCCCAAGTCCGTGTTGCAAGGATTTTGGCTAAGACCTGGGTATTGGGATGTGAAGCCCCTCACTTCATGTTACTCTTAAAACAAACAAGCACTTAGCCAATAACGACAACTCTCCAAGGATTTATATACCCCCTGGAACATGGGGTGTGTCTACGTGCGTGGAGGTGAAGCCCACGGTCACGAGACCCTAGGACTATGGAAAAGTGCATGGATGTCACTTCCACATCATGTTGCCCCCTATAAAGAAAAAGGGGAAGGCTAGCCACTTTTGATCCTCAAGATCGTCCTAGGATGCGAGAGGAGAGCATACACGGTTTTACCTTTGGGATAAACAAGTAACGATGCAAAAACACAAAGAAAGATGATGCAAGCAAGATAAAATTAAATGATAAATATTATGTGATTAGGTCTTCAAGAGGAGGCCCTACAAAAACAAAGGTTAGTAGTTTGATTATAAACCCAATATCTTCGACCGATCATGTTATAAAACAAAAGGATTTAGTAGTTTTCAAGTAAGCAAAACCTTACTGAAAAAAGGTTAGGAATGCAATGAGATAAATATCAAAACGAGAAAAAAATCTCTCCTTATTTTTGTAATGATAAATTTATAAAAAAATATAATGTTAAAATATGTAAACAACCACTAATAAAACTTGGAAACAAGGTTAGACTATTAGTTGCAAACAAAAACTATGATTTAGAAAAGGCGTTGATTATCAAAGAAAAAAGGCACAAAAGTAGGGAAAAGGCGCCAATATAGGTCACAAAAGCATTTATGTATGGCAAAAGCCTAAAACGGGTCAACAAACTGGCAAAAATGCAATCACAAAGATTCAAGGCTAAAGCTAAAGGCAAAATATATGCAACATAGGTGCCAAATATGTAGCATAGGTGGCACAAAACATAGAGCATAAGCACCATTAGAAGGCACCAATAGGAAAAAAGTGCAATTTGAAATGCGGAACAAAATTTGAACGAAATTTTGAAATTTGAAGGTGTAAAAGACAATGAAAATTTCTTAAAACTTTGACAACTTGTTTTAGGGATAAAATAAGATTGAAAAAATGATAAAAAGTGGGGGTAAGCCCCATGTAAGCGTCAAAAATGTATATGTTAGAAAATATTAGTTAGTGAATATAAGAAAACAAACAAATTATTCCTATGCTAATCCTTCCAACAATACCTCAGATTGAGAAAGATGGAAAGGGGGAGAGAATCAATACCTACACTCACCAATAGAATGCAATGCTCCTCCTTTTTGTGTTGAATTTTTCATGGATGGTGTTGATTGCTTCAGATTTTGTGGAGGTCCTGGGCAACACCTCTCCTTGATTTGTTTGGATTGATTGATGAAGGATTAATGGATGATAGATTGAATGATAGAGTGGATTGATAGATTGGATGATTGAAGAGGATAAAATAAGATATTTGTTATGGATTTACAAGATTTTCTCTCTCTCTTTTCATGGAGGAGGAGAGCTAAATTTATAGTTTGTGGTTGGGAGAATGGATGGTGAGGATTGATCCAAGTGGGATGAAGATCAATGGTTGAGGATTGAGGAGAGGATTGGAAGATTCTAGAATGGAGAATTCTAGATTTTGTGAGAAGCCTCCATTGAATTTAAAATTCAATGGAGAGTGGAAGAAGTTTAGAGAGGCTTCTAGAAATAGAATCCTCTAGATTTAGAGGTAGAGGATATGATTAGTTTAGGATTAGATTAGATTAATAAAAGATGATTATGGATGTGATTACATGGAGAGCTAGGTGTAGTAGTAGAGTAGTAGTAGGTGGGTAGGTAGATGTAGGAATATTAAATTCATAAAATGATAATAAGGATTAAGGTGGGATAATGGGATATAATAATAAATTAAAGGGATTAATGATGAAATGATGAGATATTAGATAAATGATGAAATTAATTAGGATAAAGAGGAATATGTGGTATTTTATAGGAAAGGGGATTAATTAGATGATGATGTTAGTACATTTGCGAGACAAATTAATCAAATTTAATTATGTCGACATTTTAGAAAACCCACTAAAAATCACTTATCTTTATTGAGAATAAACTTTCACCCAACACTCCCACTATTTCTCTATCACCTCGCTCATATAACTTGCATAATATGTTACCATAAATAGTGTAATCAATATCTAATGAGATCGCCTTGTTATACACAAAATGTGTGGTCATGATCCACTCTTAAAGTCGACCCGTTTTGTGGTCTCTCATGTTTATATTTTAAATAAAAGTTATAAGCCAAAAACACACAATATTTGGTGAATTTCTAAATAAGTAGTTTCTAAATAATCTTTTTGTCATTTTCCAATGGTCCTCATAAGGATCATGCATAAATCTAGAAACAATTCCAACTACATATGATATAGCAGGTCTAGTGATAGTTAAATAAATAAAACTACCAACCAATTGTCTATATAAAGTAGGATTAAATTTATCACAAAAAGGTTTTAATCTAATTTAACACCAACTTCCATATGAGTAGAGACAAACTTACAATCAATCATATTAAATCTTGTAAGAAGGTTAAACGCATGCAAAGCTTGTGATGCAACAATAAATTTGTGATTTTGACAAATAATCATGCCTAGAAAATGATTTAATAGTCTTAAATCATTCATTTCAAAACATTGTCTTAACTTCTCTTTGATTTTAAGAATCATATTCTTATCACTACTAGTAATCAAGAGATCATCAACATATAAGACAATAATGATAACATGATTGTTTTCATACTTGACAAATAAATCATTATCAACAAAAAGTTAGAGAAACCAAGCTCATGAAAGAAACTATTTATCTTAGCATACCAAGCTCTAGGAGCTTGTTTAAGACCATACAAAGATTTCTTAATTTTACCACACATAATTCTTTACAGGTTCTTCAAAATATTTACGTTGATGCATAAAAAATTCTTCTTTCAAGTCACTATTTAAAAACACATTTTAACATCCATTTGGTGAATCTATCAACCATGTTGAGCAGCTAAATCTAGAATAATTCTAACAGTGCTCATTTTGGAAATAGGAGCAAAGGTTTCAACATAATCCAAACCAAGTTTTTGAGTAAACCCTCTAACAACTAATCTAGCCTTGAATTTATCAATCTTACCACAGAGTTATATTTGATTTTATACAACCATCTAGAGCCTACAATGATTCTTTTAAGAGGAAGAGGTACTAATTCCCAAGTTTGATTCTTGATTAGAACATTGTATTCAACTTCCATAACTGCAATCCATCTTTCATCTAGGTTGGCTTCTTCAAAAGATTGAGGTTCAACCTCATAAACAATTGATAAGGCATGATAAGAATGCTAACTACTGAGTCATCTTTCTCAAATCATTAGGTTGAGAGTTTGAAACCAGATTTTTGGCCCATTTAGGAATCCTAGATTGAGACAAGGATTGAGAAGACTCCCCCTCAATGTCTACATCCATCATATCAAAATAAGTTTATAAATTGTCAAAACAAGGATTATCATCTAGAAAATCAGTTTCAGACTTAGGAAACTCAGAAGAGGGAAGAGAGGCAGATTTACAAAAAGGTTTCTCAAGAACATGCACATTCCTATTTTCTACAATCACATGCTTAACTAGATCATAAACTCTTAATCCTTTTGATTGACCATCATACCCAACAAAAATTCAAGAGTAAGAGGTAGGATCAAGGTTTTGTCTTTTTACTTTAGGAATAAGAAGAGTAGCAGGGCTATCAAATATCTTTAAATAAGAGATCAGTTTTTGCTCGATCCATACTTTATGAGGTGTGGTTTGATGTAAAAATTTGTGGGAACTCGTTAAGGATATGGACAACAATGTTCATTACTTCAACCCATAGAAATTTAGGCACGTTGAAGCATGAAGCATAGCCATGGCCATTTTTATGATGGTTATATTTTTCCTTTCAGTTATGTCATTTTGTTGAGGAGAATAGGGAGTTGTTAGCTCCCTTTGAATTCCACTAGATACACAAAACTCATCAAACTTATTATTAACATACTCACCTCCATTATCAGTTTTGATTATTTTAATTTTTAAATTAGCCATGTTTTCAACAAGGGCTTTAAACTCTTGAAACTTAAATAAGACATTACATTTTTCCTAATATAATAAGACCAAGTCATTCTTGAGAAATCATCAATAAAACTAACAACATATAAAGCACCACCAAGAGAAGGTAATTCCAAAGGACCTCTGACATCACTATGAATCAACTCAAGCGAGAAAGAGGAATTAGACTCAAGATGTTTGTGAAATGGTTATATATGTTATTTACCACATAAGCAACTTTCATAAGATGCGCGATTTGAAATTAACTTAGGAAGACTTACAACAAGGTTAAGGTGGGACATCTCATACAAACTCTTAAAGTTTACATGCCCAAGCCTTTCATGCCATAATTGAACAACATTATAAGAAGAAGTGGAAAGACAAGATTCAACAACAAATCCATCAAAAAAATGCAATCCATTCTTTTGTAAACCAACAACAATTACTTTACTTTATCTTGTAATAACACAACTTTACAAATCGGTTTTAGTTAATTGTGAACAAGATAAAAGGTTCTTCTTTAAGTTAGGAACAAATAGCACATTTCTAATGATTCCATTTGCTAACTTAACATTGCCACAACATTCAAACTTAATGATGAGAGTTATCTCCTAGATAAATATTTTCATGACATTCAACTACATTATGAAGAATATCATGCATATATGTCATGTGTCTAGATGTACCACTATCTAGGATTTATTCACTATCATTGGAGGTGAAAGGCTAGTATAAAAATTATATTGGCTTGGTTGTTAGTATGACTATGATTTTTATTGTTCTTTTTGTTATTATTCTTAGGATTGTTATGAGACATGTTAGCATGACAATCAATTGTTTTATGACCAAATTTACCACAAGTGTTACAAGTGCCATCAAACTTTACTTTAAACTTCTTATTATTCCTATTGTGCTTAGGTTTAAACTTGGATCTAAAGTTTGATTGTTGATTTGTATTATTGTTATACTTGATTTTTAGAAGACTTCGACTTTGAGAGAACAATGTATGAGAGGCATTCTCTTTTGTGTCAAAGTTCTTCATGACACTCTCTTCTTGAATAAGGAGAGAAGACAATGTGTCTAAATCAGGTAAATCATCTTCATTTTGATATTTAGAATTCAGAATAGAGATGAAGTTTCTAAACTTTTCATGAATGTTAATTTGAATAATAAAGTAAAGCAACTTATCATGAAACAATTCACAATTACATCCATCTAATTGAGCTTTAATATCCTTAATTTTAGCTAGATAATTAACAACTTTTTCATTAGCTTTCATAGGGGTTGTAAACAATTCCATGATTAACTTAATTATCCTAGAGAGGTGGCTACCCTCATGCATAGTTTGTAATTGATCTCATGCATCAGACTAGAGATTTCATATGTCCAATATGCAACAAGAACTCATCTTTGATACTTTGTAATAAGATGGACATAACCTCTTACGATTTTTGAGAGAAATCACTTAAGCTCTCAGGAGTAGCTTATCTCTGTTGGGTTTAGATTAGCACTTAGGATGAAACCATAGTCAGGGGACAAGCAAGTCCCTCCTCTTTAATGGGAGAGGTTCCCTTATTGAAAGAAGGGGCAAAACATATGCACAAATGCACAGTCTTTCATTTAATGGTGGTTTCCCGATATCCTAAAATGTGTTTTAAGCCTGGAAAGTTATCAACACATGAGGATAAAAGACTTTGAAGAGAGGAGGGAGGCGAAGAAGAAAATACTTTCAAGGAAAAGAGATGGCAGAGAAAACCCTTATATGTATTGTGCAAATGAGATACAGAATAGAACCATCCACGTTTATAATCAGACACATTCATTGCAGACTCAAAGTTCTGGAAATTGTACAAACTAGAACACAAAGTTTCCAAGCACGCAAGGATTAGATGATTCACAGATCAAAACCAGAAAGAAAGAGAAAGTAGAAGAAAAGGGGAAAAACCTTTGTATTGATTTCTTCCAATTCAAAATTATAGTTCCAGAATAATCAAAATTCCAACCCTCTACAATGACTTTGAAAGCCCATAATATAGCTTGCAAGAGACGGTTACAACTTCCTCAAGCAAGCAAGAAACAATTACAACTTATTCCAATCACTCGTGTCCTTGCGAATTCTTGATTTGCAAAGAAACGTTAATGGTGGAAAAAACAGATTTTTAAATACATGACTGTTTTATTATTTTACCAGTTAAAACATGGGCCATTCGATTCACTTTTACAACTTTAAATCTAGGCCGCCCACATGGAAGGAATTGATTAGAATGGGCATGCACATGCTTTGATTGTCTACCTTTTATTTGGCAAGGCCGTATATCTGACCCTAAACGCGTGGCGGGCCAGCGCTCATTTGGAACCTGCCTCTAGATTTTGTCTTTAAAGTTATGCCAGCCGACACGTGGAGAGCTTCATCGGTTCCTTCATACTTTGTCGATTCGGGTCTATTTCCTGCTTGACCTATGTTGACCCCTAGACACGTGGAGGGTTGGCGCTCATTTGAGTTTCCACTTTAGAAGCGCTTCTAAAATTGCGCCAAGCTGACGCGTGGCTCCTTCCACTGGGCTTAGAATTTTCAATGGCCAACTTTGTCTCTCTATTGACCCTGGACACGTGGCGATCTGGCACTCATTTGGAAATTTTCCTTTTGTGTCACTTTTGGAATTGCGTCATTGCGGCACATGGAGGCCTCCACCAACCCGCCCATACTTAGTCAATTTTAACGATCGGCTCTGTCCCTTTTGGACTGGGACACATGGAGAATTGGCGCAAGCTTGAGAACCGCCTCACTTTGACCCTGGAAGCTGCGTCGATGAGGCACGTGGCACTGTCCGTTGAAACTTCAATACTTAGCCAATTTTAGCTTGTTTTACCTTCATTTTGAACCCGAGACACGCGGCGAGCTAGCGCTTATTTGAGGACTGTCCCTTAGACCCTGCCCCTAGAGTTGCGTCATTTGGACACGTGGAGGCTTCCGTTGAACCTTGAAATATGGCCAAACCGCATCCAATCAAAGATATTCACGTATTACCCGTGGACTCTGGGGCAAAATTTAACGGGAAAATATGCCTATCATTCCCGCGGGAAGAAAATAAAAAGAAGGAAAGGAACTTTACCATACGCCCGACTTTCAAATTATTCTCCATGAATAGGAAAACTGCAAACAATGCCAAGCTTGACACGATTCAATACTCCAAGGCATAGACTCAAAAATTTGAAACTTGACTTCAAAAGAGGGGAATTTTGGGGCCGACAACAGCTGGCTCTTTTTGGGGATGACTTGGCTTGGAACAAAGACACAAGGCAAGATCAAGAACTACAGATAACTCTAGGGAAAGAGGACTGTGCCTTATCCATTGGGCAAAGGAGTCGAAAGAAAAACCAATACAAGGCAACACACACAACAAGGAACAGAAAGAAAACAAGCCAAAACTAGGAAAGACCCAAAACAAAACACGAAAGAACGACCAAAGCCAAAACACTGTACAAAATATACAAAAGGACTTCCTAGTCACCTAGGACTTGAACAACTTAAGATATTACCCACTATAAGGAAGTGGGAGAGGAGAACCATCCATGTAATCCAGATAAAAAGAGTTTTCTCCAACAAAATGTTTGATTCTAAAAGGACCAAGCCAAAGAGAATCAAACTTACCATGGCTTCCTCGTGGCTCATGTCTTTTGTCCCAAAGCAGCACAATGTCTCCCACTTGGAAGACTCTGGGTTTGGATTTCTTGTCAAACAAAGCCTTCACTTTCAACTGATGAGCTGCTATCCTGTCCACCACTTGCAATCTATCTTCATCAAGCTTCTGAAGGTACAAAATTCTCTTATCCAAAGAGCTACTGAAACTTGAATCTTCAATGGTTTTCATCAGATGCAAGGCTGGCAATTCCATCGTGACTGGCAATTGAGCTTCTACACCATACACCACTTGGAAAGGGGACATTCCAATTTCTCTCTTGGGTGTAATTCTATCAACCCAAAGTGCATCATATAGCCTCTTATGCCAATTCCTCTGAGAATCATTTACAAGATTTCTAACTATAGTTACCAGATTCTTGTTTGTTGATTCTACCTGTACATTCCCTTGGGCATAGTAATTTGAAGAATGAGCAAGGGAGATCCCATATCCATAGCAGAATTCCATCATCTCAATAGAAGAAAAGTTAGAAGCATTGTCCGTCACAATCTTGTTTGGGATCCCAAACCTGATCAATATGTTTTCCTTAATGAAGTTGCAAACTACCTCAAAGGTAGTGCTCTTGACTGGGATGGCTTCCACCCACTTGGTGAAGTAATCTATGGCAATCAACACATGAGTATGTCCAACACTGGAAGATGGATTGAGTGCTCCAATGAAGTCTAAACCCCATTGTTGAAATGGCTCTTCAATCACTACAAGCTTGAGAGGAAAAGTAGCCAACTTAGGTCTTCCAACAAATATTTGGCATGCTTCACATTTACCAACCCATTTTGATGCATCTCTGAATAGAGTGGGCCAATAATAACCAGCACGAAGTATTTTATGAGTTGTTACAGCATAGAGGAGAAATGACCTCCACAAGCCTAGTCATGAAAAGCAGAGAACTTCTTTTGTTGTTCCTTGTCTACACACTTCAAAAACCTTCCATTTATGCCTCGTTTGAACAAAGCATTTTCCTATAGCACATATTGTGCAGATCTCAGTTTGATGGCTCTCTTCTCTTTGGCACTCAAGTGATATGGACATTCTCCATAGGTCAGAAAGTGAGCAATGTCTGTATACCATACATCTATCGAGCTGAGGAACAAAACAACAGGGGCATCAACTTCATCTTTGGACAACTCTTTGGCAGCTCCCTCGGCAATGAGTTCACACAGGCCCTTACCCCGAACTAGATTTGTTGGCCCGATATCGAGATCATACTCTTGGACCTTTCTTTACCCAATTATCTCTCTTGGTTCCAAAATCTTGTTGAGTAAGAATGGATTTGATTGTTGTATCGTGCACCACCACATAATGAGAATTAAGAATGTAAAACCTAAAATGCTTGACACTTTGACAATCTGTAAAAGCATGTTTCTCCATCATGGTTACTTCACCGTATTCAAAACATAACTCATGAATGCAATTGGGAGCTCATGATCTTCAGCATTCTTCTAGGTTAACACAGCAGCTAGGGTATTTTCAGTGGCATAACAATAGATAATGAAATCTCTATTAAAGTCTAGGCACGCCAAGGTTGGAGTCTTTGCAATAGCATGTTTAATGTCTTCAAATGATTTCTTCCCTTCAGAGGACCAACCAAAAGTTTTCTTCCCTTGCATCATGTGAGAAATGCTCATAGTAAGTTCTACAAAATCGGGGATGAATCTCCTCAGGAAATTGATCTTACCAAAGAAAGAATGGACACCTTTCTTACTTGATGGAAGAGGAATTTGTTGGATGGCCTGAACTCTTTCCGGATCAATCTTAATCCCTTCCTTTGAAACAACGTGTCCCAAAGCTTTCCTTCTATGACACAAAACACAAACTTCTTAGGATTTAAAGAAATCCCATGCTCTCTACACTTCTGCAATATTGTTTCAAGGTGTTGGATGTGATCTTTTCTTGTTTCAACATGAGGTGTGCTTCTTGTGGAACGAGCTCTTCTATTTCTTCTTGTTGGAGGAAGTTGAAAACCTTGTTGATCCAAGAGTTGAAATTGGGGATCTTCAATTCCAAGAGCCCTTCTACCACAAGTATATCTTAGAGTCACCAGATCAAAGAAATGATCAAATTAGTTGTTCTTTTTAGAAAGGAAATTTGTTGAACAAATTCCCCAACAGAGTCGCCAAAAACTGTTGGGTTTCATATTAGCACTTAGGATGAAACCACAGTCAGGGGACAAGCAAGTCCCTCCTCTTTAATGGGAGAGGTTCCCTTATTGAAAGCAAGGGCAAAACCTATGTACAAATGCACAGTCTTTCATTCAATGGTGGTTTCCCGATATCTTGAAATGTGTTTTAAGCCTAGAAAGTTATCAATACATGAGGATAGAAGACTTTGAAGAGAGGAGGGAGGCAGAAGAAGACAATACTTTCAGGGAAAAGAGATGGCAGAGAAAACCCTTATATGTATTGTGCAAATGAGATACAAAATAGAACCATCCACGTTTATAACAGACACAATTATGCAGACTCAAAGTTCTAGAAATTGTACAAACTAGAACACAAAGTTTCCAAGCACGCAAGGATTAGATGATTCATAGATCAGAACTAGAAAGAAAGAGAAAGCAAAAGAAAAGGGGAAAACCTTTGTATTGATTTCTTCCAATTCAAATTACAGTTCCAAAATAATCAAAATTCCAACCCTTTACAATGACTTTGAAAGCCCATAATATAGCTTGCAAGAGACGGTTACAACTTCCTCCAGCAAGCAAGAAACAGTTACAACTTATTCCAATCACTCACGTCCTTGCAAATTCCTGATTTGCAAAGAAACGTTAATGGCGGAAAAACCAGATTTTTAAATACACGACCGTTTCATTATTTTGCCAGTTAAAACATGGGCCATTCGATTCGCTTTTACAACTTTAAATGGGCTGCCCACATGGAAGGAATTGATTGGAATGGGCCTGCAAATGCTTTGATTGTCTACCTTTGTTTGGCGGGGCCGTATATCTGACCTTGGATGCGTGGCGGGCCAACGCTCATTTGGAACCTACCTCTAGATTTTGTCTTTGAAGTTGCGTTAGGCTGACACGTGGAGAGCTATTGGTTCCTTCATACTTTACCAATTCGGGTCTATTTCCTGCTTGACCTATGTTGACCCCTAGACACATGGAGGGTTGGCGCTCATTTGAGTTTCCGCTTTGGAAGTACCTTCTGAAATTGTGCCAAGTTGATGTGTGGCTCCTTCCGTCGGGCTTAGACTTTTCAACGGCCAACTATGTCTCTCTATTGACCCTAGACACGTGGCGATCTGGCGCTCATTTGGAAATTGGCCTTTTATGTCACTTCTTCATAATGCGTCGTTGCGGCACGTGGAGGCCTCCACCGACCCACCCATACTTAGTCAATTTTAACGATCGGCTCTATCCCTTTTGGACTTGGGACACGTGGAGGACTAGCGCAAGCTTGAGAACTGCCCCCGGCTTTGACCCTTGAAGCTGCGCCAATGAGGCATGTGGCACTGTCCGCTAAAACTTCAATACTTAGCTGATTTTAGCTTGTTTTACCTTCATTTTGAACCCAAGTACACACGG
The DNA here is from genome assembly GCA_018340775.1 of Taxus wallichiana var. yunnanensis. NCBI lineage: Eukaryota > Viridiplantae > Streptophyta > Pinopsida > Cupressales > Taxaceae > Taxus > Taxus wallichiana. Next base: position 674,644,866 of record CM031235.1, on the reverse strand, counting down.
CGAGCTAGCACTTATTTGAGGATTGTCCCTTGGACCTTGCCCCTGGAGTTGCGTCGTTTGGACACGTGGAGGCTTTCGTTGAACCTTGAAATATGGCCAAACCACATCTAATCAAAGATATTCACGTATTACCCGTGGACTCTGGGGCAAAATTTAACGGGGAAAATACACCTGTCATTCCCAACTTCAAGAAGAAAATAAAAAGAAGGAAAGGAACTTTACCATACACCCGACTTTCAAATTATTCTCCATGAACAAGAAAACTGCAAACAATGCCAAGCTCGACGCGATTCGATACTCCAAGGCACATACTCAAAAAAATTGAAACTTGACTTCAAAAGAGGGGAATTTTGGGGCTGACAACAATCTCTTAGCGGGTTTCTTCTCAACACCACTAACTAAATCCCATAGCTTTCTAACCATAAGGAAAATTGTAATCCCGATTCTACGATATCTTGTAATTAGTTTGATTTCTTAGAAAAAAAATGAAAAACAAAGTGTTAGGTAGATTTTTAGAAGTTACAAAGATTTGTGGTACAGAGGAAACATACTACAACGAATTAAAACTTAAACAAAGATAGCTTGTAACTTGATTAAAAAACACCCAAACAAAGTTTTAGCACAAAGATGGAAGGTTGCAAAACACAAAGAAACGGCTGCAAAAGGCCACAAGGCACTAGGAAAAAGATATGGCCTTTTGAAAAAATTGATAAGTCGTTGTACACTTAAACAATGTTCAGTGGGTTTTTGTGTTCCACGGAAAATATAGCTAAAAACCGCGGAACAACAAAAGTCTGTGAGACACTAGAAGTCTCGCAAAACTAAGGATATTCTCAAAACAGAAGTGCAGACCTTCAAAAGAATTCACAAAGCACAAAAACATGTTGCAAAGGTCTATAGTGCAACACACAAGGAGAAATTACACGAAGAAGTTTTGAGGTCACGAAACAAAGAATTTGCACAACATGAAGAGAACCACGGAATTCTAAAAGTCCATGGAACAAAGCAGTAAAGCTATTGAACACTACAATTGTGTGTAACAAACAAAATGAAGTCGTGAGACAAAGAACATGCGCAACAAGTAGGTGAAAACCGCGAAACAAGAATATAATGTTGCACGAGTTTAAAAAGGTCACGAAAGACTTGGAAAAGTCGTGCAACAATAAAAATACCCGCACAAACCTAAAAAAGTCGTGCAATACTAAAAATACCCATGCAATTTCAAATAAGTCATACAATGGCTAAAAAAGTGCATGAAACATTCCAATAAGTCGTTGAATACTACGAAAACTGCTAAGGACTTGGAAATTGTCGCGGAGGTCTGGTAAACTCGGAGGAAGGCCGCGGATGGTGAAAAACACGAGATCAAACACTCAAATGGTTGTGTAGGCTAGAAACATATGCACAAGCAAGTTTAAATCTTCCGAACCGATTTAACGTTTGAGATCTTTGAAATTCAAATTAATGTGGCGGAAATTTGAGTTTTGAACATGATAACCTCAAGCAAGCTAGAATTTCACAGATTTGAAAAACTTCAAGTTTCTTCATACCGCAATCAAAAACATCCAAATCTATCTTGCACATGCATAAATGTCAACTCGATACCATGTTAGGAAATTTAAGGGATAGATAATGTTACAAAATATAAATCCACAATATAAATTGCCGACGATTATAGTTTATGAAGTGCAAAGTAATTAAAAACATAGATTAAGATGTTTATAATGTAGATTACAGAGTGAAAACATCATGAACAGAAAGTAAATGAGCACATTGACACAAGATAAAAGTGAGAAATCCTTGGAAGGTAAATAAACCACTGAAAGTCAATTATCTTTATTGAGAATAAACTTTCACCCAGCACTCCCACTATTTCTCTATCAACTCACTCATATTGCTTGCATAAAATGTTACCATCAATAGTGTGACAGATCTCTAATGAGATCACCTTATCATATACAATATGGGTGGTCATGATCCACTCTTAAAGCCAACCCGCTTTGTAGTCTCTCATAATTATATTTTAAATATAAGCTATAAGCCAAAAACATACAATCTTTGACGGGTTTCTAAATAAGCAATTTCTCGTTTAATATTATAAACCCAACAAAAACAAGTGAAATTGAGTCTTGGTGAGTTTTGTTGCTCAAAATATTATCAATGTAAATGTGTTGGCAAAGGCATCAAGTGAAATCGAGTCTTGGTGGGTTTTGTTGCTCAAAATTCTTATCAATATAAATGTGTTGGCAAAGGCATTGACGTAGAAAAAACAAGGAAATTTTCTCTAGAATTTTTACAATTTGGAACTGTTATGTAATGGTAAAATTTATTTATTTACATGTTTATTTTACGGTGACACCACATTTATGTCTTTTTTTGTATTTCAATATTTTTTCAACATAAACTATTATTGTTTTTTTCTCTCGCAATTTTTGAAGTGTAATAATATATTACTCGATATATTTATTAAGAAGATATTATTGATTCAATGTATAACATTCTATTATTTTTAAAAAAATCTTTTCAATAACCTTGTACTTCTTGAATTATAGGTTTTAACAAATATATGAGAGGCATGCGCTCAATGTTATATAGATTTTTGTTTGTTGCTTTTGTGTTGGTTTGAGAACAATAATCTTTAAATCGAAGATGCATCTTCACCTCCCTCCATATCCTTGTTTTCTATCAATTGAGCCAACTTACTAAACTTGAATTGATTCGAAAGATTTGGCACTAAAATTACCTAATTCATTGAGCTCAAGATTCTTTTCTCATGTTGAAATTTTATTTTTTCTACAATAAGCTTATAAATTTGTTACAAGGATTCTCTTTATTATCAATGAAGAAAATGGTTTCATGAATATATATTGGCATGCCTAAATCTTGGTTTAGAAGTTTTTACACAACTTCTAGAATATTTTAATAATTTGTAGGTTACAATTTCTAGAGGACACACTAGGAAATATCATGGGTAATCAATAATGTGGTAGGCAAGACAAAATAAAAAAGCCATGGTCAACATACACGTCTTAGAAAGCCGTGGTTTTCTATCTTTATAGTCAAAGCATTAGATCCTTGCCGCCTCTATTTTCACATATTTTAATAAATTGGATAAAAATTCCTATGATCGACAAAGGGCATTTCGGTAGTTAGGAAAGTTGGTCTAGGTCAAATAACTAGCCAATTAAGGAAGTGAACAAAATATTATTTCTTATTCTCTGCAATATTTCAAGTGTGATAATATATTACTAGATATGTTTTTGAACAAGGTGTTATTGATTCAATGTATTGAAAGGTAATTAACATTTTCTTTTTCAATTGACGGGTAGCATGTTATTTAATCTATCATTTATGAAAGATCAAGCTTTACCTAGCTCTTGAAATTAAAATATTGGGAGCCCTTCAAATTTGATCACTCTTAACTACCTCAATAGCTTCCTCAGCATGAACTTTGGTGAAAAGGAGACACCCGTCAAATCTATCGATTAACTCGTATTTCTCCAGCTGTTTATCTTTGTAAAACCTGACAAAATGAACAGTCTTGAATATAATTTTGCAAAGGGACTTCGAAGAATATACAAATCTTTTTTATCTAATTTCATATGCTTTTGCAGGAATACTTTTGAAGAATATACGGGTGTATTTGAAAAGGTTAAGAAGGAATTGCTGTGTGAACCATTCCAATTCATATTGCTTCTTTCAGATGATAAAACAGACGGTACATATTCATAAGGTTTATAAATGAATCAATGTACATTCCATTCAAAATTAAAGTATTATCTACATTGGAGACGTGATGCAGGTAAGTACAATCAATTGAAATCAAACACTGATTTTATTGGTAAAAAGAAAGTTGAGATAGCACATAGAGATTTTAATTAATTGTTCAAAAAAATATTTTTGGCTATGAATTACATCTCTTTATTTGCTCCAGTGATGCTCCTTACATTGTCATTTTATTGAATATCTTTAGTTAAATAAAATACCGTTTTCTAATACAAGATACAAAACACTTTTTAGTCACTTTTAGTGTAACATCATCAGTCAATGCTGACTGTAATTACTAATTTGCAAAGCTTTACCATTTAATAGACATTATAACCAAATTTTTAGTTCCACAAAGTCAAGTGAAAAATCAAAGCTCGTATTTTGAACTTTGAAGGCAATGTTAATGGTGACGAAGAATAGTGTAATTGTTTGATTAGTCTGAGCTCTAAGTAAATATGAGCAATTATCTTTAGCTTCTCTCAATAGCATACAACCTACTATTTATATGAATTACAGAAGACAAAATATCAGGTATCAAACATCTGATATATTTCGAGGGCATCATGACATAAGTGCCAGATATGATTACCCGGGTTATATACAACAAGAAGAATGGGAGTTATAACCAAAATTGATAAAACCAAAAACAAAATTACAAATAAAATTAAAAAACCTATTTTAAGCTGCTCTTGCAATTACAAGACATATTAATGGCATAAGGCCAAGGGCATGCTAGCAGCAAAAGCAATTCGTTACTGGAGGTACTACTGTTGGTATGCATCTTAATACTGAATGCGGACAATACAGAAAAGTTAATCAGGATTTTTATCGTTGACAAAGAACTCTTGTCAAATCCCCATTCAAAGCTCAATGAGATAACCACAAGATTTTGTGCAAAGACATCATCAATAAAACTTATGATCAACATTACATAGTTTCTCAAACTAACAAAAAACTTCAGCAGATTTGTTCTAACTTAAAAATATTACATGAATTTGAAATAACTTATTTTGCCTTCACATTTTCTGATGTATGGAACAGAGCAAACAATGGATACTCGTGTTGAGCATAAATATTGCAATGCAGCAGATGTCAATCCTGACGCCACCTGAACTGACATTGATTATTACAACACTTGTAGAAAGTTGACATCGGTTCATCTGCTGATCTGATCTGAATTTGCATGAAGTATGCTCGCCCATAGTTGCATTTGGGGCAGTTTGCTGCGCGCACAAAATGACTTAAAATAAATGTCATGGAACAAAAAAAAAAATGACAATTGTACCAAGTATGTTGGGGAAAAATATACTATGAAGATGACACTACCCAAGCACAGCATAATTTGAAATGATATTGCAAATTTGTTTAAGTCCATTTTCAATAATGAGGGGGAATTCATTCACAACCATGAAAGATTATCTTAAAGGTACTGGAGTTAATCCCGTCTTCAAGTGAGAAAGGACAAACATTTTCCCAGATCATTGAAATTGGCCTCTAATGAAACTGTCTTAAATGATCAACTTGTTTTGCAATCAAAGTGAATGCCAGATCTAACCACTAATGTTTTAAATTACTGTCCTCGTCTAAATCTACTTAATGCCAACTCTAAAAGATATACTTTGAGCACAGTATATTTAAGTTCCCCAAAGTTGGTAGCAGGCTTAAGCTCCCCATTGTCACATGCATTTTTTCTTAAGAATTAGTGTATATATTGTTCTTGAAATTGTTGAAACATCGGTATTGATATTCTAACTAATGATTGCTAATTGTGGAATACTTTTAATTCTTGCCTTGTTCCAACTAATCCTGCATACAAGCGCAGTATAACAATTATAACTGTCTTAAGCTTAACACCCAATGATGGGTAGGCAAAGCGGAGTATAAGCCAAAAGATAACTCTCTTTGGACCCTGAGACTTCCTTTGCCAGGTTACACATGGACAATGCATCTAGAGGAAACCCATGACAAGCGAGCTATGGTGGTACAATCCAAATCACGAGAATGCGAAGAATCAAATTTCAAATAGATTGATTTAGCATCAGTTAATGTTGCAGAGAGACTAGCTCTATGTGCAAATGCTCTCACATTGCCTCTTGAACACCCAATTGTGGAGGGGGTCCCATGGTAATGATCAATAAACTCAACTGTCATGTCCAAAAAGGCAATGGAAATGGGTTCCTTAATAAATTTATTAATGGTATCCACACACTTTAATCCATATTCAGCATGTGTGAAGGACCGCAACCAAAGCAGCAGAAAGATTGGCTAATATAGCCCTACTGAGAGATATTGTAAACCTTGTTCAGGGTAACTTTGAGAACCTTAGGCTCCATACTGCTCCCTTGAACCCAATTTTTATTTATCTCACCAATAAGCATGATGGCTAAGGCTATTTCGGAGGCCTCCAAGGGGATATCTTGGGTATCTTTGGCACATAGAATTCACCACCTTAATGTCGTGGGGGTTTTGGGTTAATAATTAACAACCCCCACCTCTCTCTCCCCCTCTTGCCCTGACAAAAGGTAGGGGATGCATTAACGTTGATAGGAACAGAAGGCCAACAGTCTTGATAGCTGTTGGTCTCCTTCTCTGCAAGCCATGTTGAAGAGGATGTCCAAGCTGTTTGTGCCTCAAGATCCGGGCAGAAAACTCTAGACTGGTTAAGGGAACCTTGATGGCTCATGATAGCTCATGTCGCTATCATGAGCTGCATCATTGCCCACTTGATGTTGCCAATCACAGAGGATCACGAGTTCAATGCCCTGGACTATGAATTTACAACTTTGATTTTGCATATTGTTGCCCCTAGCCTATCCCAGTAATTTTTTCCTAATCCGGCAAAATCCCGGTATTTATACGAGTTGGCTCATCAAGGGCTAGCATAGTCTTTGGGTCTCCCCTTGACCCCTGTGTTTGAGCCCAATAGAACCACCTTGATTCATTGGAAGTCACCCCTTGCCTAGGCTCCAGAGATCAGTGTTTTAAAACCGGTCAAACCGAGAACCGGAACCGGCCGGTTTGACCGGTTTTAACATTTTAAAGCATGAACCATTTTGTAAACCGGATCGGTTAACGGTTTTAACCCAAACCGGTCAAACCGGTCCGGTTTTAACCAAACCATCAGTCAAACCGGTCCGGTTTCGTCCTAAACCGGCGGTTGGGGCTGTTTTGCCTTTTACAAAGCTACAACGGCCCACTTAAAAAACTTTTTTTTTTATTTTTTTTTTTTTTTTTTTGTCTCTAAACCCTAATTTGGTGTTATAAATACACCCCCACCCCATATTCACTTCACACCTCTCTCATTGAGCATTTGTGAGCATAAGATTGAAGAGTTTATTTTTGTAGTGAGCTTGGAAGTTGGAGGCTTGGAGCTTGTTTGGCATTGCTTGTGGGCTCTTTGTGGTGATATTGGCATCCATTTGTGAGCACCTCACCTCTAGTTGTGAGCACCTCTCTTATTTGCAAGGATTTGGAGGATTGGGGCAGCCTTGAATAGTATTCATTTGGAGTTGTTTGGCATCAAGTGTGGGCTCTTTGTGGTAGCATTTACATCTACATTTGGAGTGTGGGCTCTTTGTGGTGCCATATACAAGCTTGGAGCATTTCTTCACCTCATTTGTGTGCACATTGAAAGGTATGTTACATTTTAAACTTGCCCCTTATTTGTAAATTTTATTAAAAAGAAATAGGAAATTTATTTTGTTTTTATTTGCATTTTCAGATTTGTTTGCATTTGCAATGGCCCCCAAATCAAAAGACCCTACATGGGCCCATGCAAACACAATTGATGATCAAGTTTTTTGTGAATATTGTAAGAAACACATCAAGGAGGGGGGGGAGGTTGAAACAAGACTTGGCTGGTCAAAGAGGCCAAGTTACCCCATGTGAGGCACCTGATATCGATGACATTAGGTTGGAAATGAAAACCATGCTTGAAAAACATAGAGAAGAGAAGGCTAGGCAAAAAGAGATGGAAGCTGAAATAGGGAGGAGGGAACATGTCTTGAGTGTTGAAGGATCTTGCTCTGACCCTTCTGTGACTGTTAGAGACCCCTTTCGGTATATGCCTCCCCCATCCACTCATAGTCAAGAAAACCGGCCTCAAAAAAGAAAGACCATTCAAAGCTTTTTTCATCTTCCACACTGCTATCATCGCTAGTGCCTCCATGCCAACACAAAATCAGCCTACCTTGGATAACCATTGGAAGAAGCAATACAAAGAAGCTGACTTTTGAGTACATTGTTAGATGGTGGTATGATGCGAGATATCCCTTTCAATCTTTGCCCACTCACCTTATTACCAGCCGATGTTTGATTCCATTGTTGTTATTGGTAAGGGCTTCAAAGGCCCTAGTATGCATGACTTGAGAGGATCACTTTTGAAGAAAGAAGTTGCATCCATAGATGAATATTTGAAAGGTTGCAAAGCTTCATGGGCCAAAACAGGATGCACTATCATGTCAGATGGGTGGAGTGATGGCAAAAACCGCACAATAATAAATTTTCTTGCCTCTTGTCCACAAGGTACAATGTTTTTGAAATCAGTAGATGCATCTGATAGGGTGAAAGATGCAAATTTATTGTTTGAGCTTTTGGATGAGATTGTTTTAGAGGTGGGGGTGGAAAATGTTGTACAAATCATAATAGATAATGCATCTAACTATGTTCTTGTTGGTAAGATGTTAGAGGCTAAACACAAAACAATATTTTGGACTCCATGTGCTGCACATTGCATAGACCTCATGCTTGAGGATATAGGGAAAAAAGATTGGATCAAGAACACTGTAGAGCATGGCAAGAGCATCACCAAATACATCTATAATCACTCATGGGTATTGAACCTAATGAGGAAGAACACTGATGGCAAAGAACTTGTTAGGCCAGCCATCACGAGATTTGCAACAAACTTCCTCACGTTGCAATCTCTTATTTCCCAACAACAGAACTTGAAAAAGATGTTTTCAAGTGATGAATGGAATGCATCAAAGTGGAGCCGGAAACAAGATGGGAAAGACACAAAGAAGAAACTTTTTGATAATTTATTTTGGAAAAAAACAATAGAGATTGTGAAAGTTGTTGAGCCTCTTGTTAAGGTGTTGTGGTTGGTGGATGGGAAAAATTAGCCATGGGCTATATTTATGAGGCTATGGATCAAGCAAAGGAGCAGATAAGGGCAGCATACAAAGACAGGGTAACTAAGTATGGGCCTATATGGGAGATCATAGATAATAGATGGAACAATCAACTCCATCGGCCTATACATGCAAGCTGGGTATTTCTTGAACCCGAAATATCATTACAGAGCTCAACTTGGAGAAGATCAAATAGGAGAAGTAAAAGATGGTTTGTACGAGTGCCTAGAGCGCATGGTCCCTGATGAGATGCAACAACTTGAGGTTCACCGACAAATCAGCTTCTTCAACAGAGCCATACAGTACCTTTGGGAAAAACCTTGCAAAGATTGCAAGGAATGTGGACCAACCAGGTAAGAAATTCTAAGTTTTTTGAAGTTCATTTGATTAAAAATTTTAATGAATAATCATGAATTTTTAGCATAAGACAATCTTTATCTAATTTGTTGAATTACGCTTTAACCTTTAAGTTATAAGTTTATGTTTTACTTTTAATTTTTAACTTTGTGTTTTTAACTTTTTATCGTCATTGTTTACTAATTAAACATTTACACTTTTTATCGCAGCACATTGGTGGGATTCGTTTGGTAGTCAGTGTCCTCAATTGCAAAAGTTTGCAATTAGGATCCTGAGCCAAACTTGTAGTGCTTCTAGGTGCGAGCGCAACTGGTCCGTCTTTGAGCGGATTCACACGAAGAAGAGAAACCGTTTGGAACAACAACGGTTGAATGATCTTGTCTTTGTGCAGTACAACCTTCGGTTAAGGCGCAACCAGTTGTTGAACCGAAGACCTGATACTGATCCCATTGTCTTGGATGATATAGATCCAACCTCAGAATGGGTAGAGGAGAGTGAGCCAAGCAGAGTTTGATCTCGATGACTTGGGGTGGATGGGTTTGGATCAAGAATCTGATGAGCCATTAACAAAGCACCGCCGCCATCGTCACGAGACACAGCAGGCACTAGTCGCACTCGTGCTACTCCCCGACCCCGTGCAGCTCCAGTTGTTGCAGATGTACCTGAGGATTTGGATGAGTCCGAGTCAGAGCCAGAGGTCGGTGATGATATTGATGAGGATGACCTTGAGGATCCCATTTCCAGCAGCGGTGCAGAGTTTGATGATTGATCATTGATGTCATCTAGTTTATTCTAGAGTTTTGTAACTTGTAGTATTTGTAATGTATCAATGATCATATCATGTTGCTTTTTTGGAGTCTTGAACTATGGAGGCCATTTAGAGCCTCATTGTTTATGTATTTTGTTTTGGAATCTCATCTATGATATATGTATTGTGTATTGGACTTGGAGTTCGTGCCATTTTGCTATAAACACCTTTCTTGCATATATATAAGAGAAAACTTTGCATATTTTGTGTGTAATTGTTGGAATTATGGTTTTTAACCTTTCAAATATATTATTTTCATTAAAAATATAAAATTTTATGTATTTTTTAGTAAACCGGTTCATTAAGTTTGAACCGGTCCGGTTCCGGTTCTTTGTGTCTTTCCCAATCCAACAAGAATGACTTCCAGGACTGGAATCTCCAGGGATCTCAACTGGCAAAGGCTGTTAAGCTCCACCCAGCTATGGAAAAAAACTCTCCAAGAGGCCTCTTTCATGGTAGACTCCCGTGCTTGTTATGGAAACAACCAGGTGCCAAGTGGAGTAAGTAACTCTGCCAGTCACTTGCGGAGCAGTAACTGCTGTGGGGGCTTGCCGTACGCAGCTGCACATCAGCTCAATTAAACAGAGGTGCCTGGCAGTGTAGATAGGAAACCAATTAAACATACATGTTTGTAGACTCTGCCATTGATAATGATGTCGGCATAAAGATCCAGGTAGATAACTCTGTATTGTTTGATGGACCATTAACCATCATTCCTATTGATAGCTACGTAGCAGTCACAAGCTGCATCATTGCCCACTTGATGTTGCCGATCTTGAAGGATCACTAGTTCAGTGCTCACTTTTGGTCTACACCTTTGGTTTTGCATATATTGCTGCCCCAAGCCTGTCACAGTGGTGCTTGGGAGTGTAGGTAGGAGACAAATTAGACGTACATGGTTGAATAATCTGCCATTGATGATAATGCAGCATAAACTCAAGGGACCAAAATCTGTTATGATATGAAAATTAATTCACCTTAGTGGCAGCTTTTTGATAATTTGTTAGTATTCTATTTTTGTTATTGGTAATAACTAGAAGTATTAAAGTTAAAATTAGTTTTGTCAGAAAATAAAAATTAACTTTAAGTTACTTATCCCATATGCATAAAGTGAAAATGTTCACAACAGAAAACTAATGTTAACTTTATCTCACATTCACAAAGGGGAAAGTCGTTATAATACAAGGCCCCACGCTGTGTGTTTGAGTCAAGGCAACACCCATACTGTCTTGGATTTGGCCTGAGCCAGCATCCATACTCTCAGAAAAGTTTCTTCTCTCATGTACTATCTCATCCATGTTTAGTAATATCATAGCATGGTTTCACTTGCAATTTCATCATATTTAACTTTTAAGTACTTGTTAGCAGACTTACAACAGTTTCCAAAATTTCATAATTCAGTGTTCAATTCACATTTTTGGTTTCAAACATAAGGATTATTACTGTTATTCAGAACTTACAGATCTGCTTGGCATTTATAATTTCAATATCTGTTCTACAGTTAATACTGTGATTCTATCCTTCCAAGACTAGGGTTTCTACCCTAGGATCCATCTATTATATGCATGAACCAGCCATCGTATCATGTATACAGTGGTGGATGGATGGACAATATGTGATGGATGGCTCGACCATCGGGAGAGGGGAGAGCACTCAAACTCTCCCAACAAAGGAAAGTGGCCTATATCTGTAGAGGGCACCAACGGGACTTATCTATATGCTCTCTATGATATCAGGGGTATCAAAGCCACTTTCATGGCCTTATGAGTGTTGAAAAATTGCCCGGATCACACCAAAGAGGGAAAACAGGAGATCTGAAGTCCAGTTCAATAAGTGAATTAAAGAATACTATGAACCAAATGAACAGTGGTATCATATAGAGATCAAGGCGTGCCCATATTTATATAGGGCTCCAATGGAACTATCTATATAGGGGTCCTACTCTATATGGGACTCCTATCTCTATGATATCAGCGGTATCAGAGCCACTTTCATGCCCTCATGTGAGTAACTAAAAATATGGCTCAGGTCACACCAGAGGGAAAACAGTAGATCTGAATTCTGGTTCAGTAGGTGAATTGAAGGATACTATGAACCAAATTAACAGTGGTATCGTGGCCATGAACAGGGCTCTAGATGCTCTAGTCCTATCAATGGAATATATAGAACAACGAAATAGACACAACAATGATGCAGAGGATCAGCATGCACCTCGCAATGAAAGGAGAGAAGCTAGGCACCGTGATGAATGGGAGAACCCTTATGAAAGGAATAGGTGAGGGGAGAGATACATACAAGAAGATCAAAAGGAGAATCATATAAATCAAATGTTGTTTCCGAAGATTCTCATTTCCAAGTTTGATGGGGCGAATGGCAATATTAAGCCTAGGGATTGAATTGGGAAGCTTAATAATTTTTTAGACTAAACACTATGGTGAGTTCAATAAAATTCAGTTTGCTACATTGCACCTTGAGGGACCAGCATTTGACTGGTGTCAAATGGTTGAGTGTGAGATGGAGGTAGATGAAGATGAGAGCACACCACTCGGGATGAGTTTGTTACTACATTCTTTCATTATTTTGAGGCCTATACTCAAGAGGAGAATCATATAATCAAAAGTCGCTTGAGAAGATTCCCATTCCCAATTTTGATGGGGTGAATGATAATGTTAAGCGTAGGGATTGGATTAGGAAGCTTAATCATTTTTTTAGACTAAACACTATGGGTGAGTTTCAAAAAAATCAGTTTGCTACATTGCATCTTGAGGGACCAGCATTCAACTGGTGGCAAATGGTTGAGTGTGAGACGGAGGTAGATGAAAATGAGGATGATCGCCAAGAGATCACCACTTGGGATGAGTTTGTTACTACATTCTTTCATTACCTTGAGGCACTCAAGAAGAGAATCATATAAATCAAATGTTGCTTGAGAAGATTCCCATTCCCAAGTTTGATGGGGTGAATGACTATATCAACCCTGGGGCTTGGATTGGGAAGCTTGATCATTTCTTAGATTAAACACTATGGGTGAGTTTCAAAAAAATAGTTTACTGCATTGCACCTTGAGGGACCAGCATTTGACTGATGGCAAATGGTTGAGACTGAGATGGAGGTAGATAAAGATGAGGGCCGTCACCAAGAGATCAACACTTGGGATGAATTTGCTACTGCATTCTTTCATTGCTTTGAGGCTTACACTCAAGAAGATTATTTCTTTGCACTCTAAAATATGAAGCATCATAGCACGGTGGCATACTGCTCCAAAGAATTCTGTCATGCAAGTTTGTTAGTTGAAATAATCTCCCCTCGACTGTTAGTTTTTATGTACATCGATGGACTAAAGGAATCCATTAAGAGGCATATCAAGGCTTTGAAACATAGCACCTTAGAGGAAGCCATTCAATAAGCATATGCCAATGCAAAAGCTGTTAGGAATATAGTTACCTAAGACTCCGGGACGGCGGGACGGGGTTTCCGGGACGGCAAAAAAATTCTAAATTTTGGGGACGGCAGGGGACAGCGAGGGGACGGCTAATTAAAAAATATATAAATATTTAAAATATAAAGATATAGTGACTAAACTATATAAATAAGCTGAAATAAAAGTCAGGATAAGTTAACAAACAAATCCCTTACTGGAATGGTAAAATGAAGTAAGATAAGTTTATGTGGCACAAGTAAGATTAGATTCTGTGGTACAACAAAGTTTCCCCATGTCAAAATCCTTTTGAGTTTGAGATCTTACCCATTATATAACTAGAATCACAGAATGCGTGAGCCTGTATTCATTCAAGAGGCAGTTTGTTGCAAGACATTCCAACAAATGAGCACAGTTCCCTGAATTTATCAATTGGGAAGAACTGAAAGGTATAAAGATTTCACAGGTTAATGAATTCTGTAACAAATGAGCCTTTAAAAGCTTCAGCTCTTTTTTATTGTGGGCCAGTACGGCAATTTTTCCAGGGGAAGAGTAGCCTCCTCCAGTTTCTTCTTGTCAGAACATTCTGGAGAGTGATGATGCAAAAAAAAAAAAATTGGGCTGGGCAAGTTATCTAAGGTTCAAGCAACCACAAAGTAATTAGCAATTGGATGTCGTATAAATATAAAAGCCACACCCAAAAGGCATTATAAATATTCAATGGATTAAAAGTTCTATCTATCATCTTGTAAAGTGTGTTAACAAATGAGCCTTTAAAAGCTTCAGCTCTTTTTTATTGTGGGTCAGTATGGCAATTTCTCCGGGGAAGAGTAGCCTCCTCTAGTTTCTTCTTGTCAGAACATTCTGGAGAGTGACGATGGCAATAAGTCGAAGGAAAAGATGCAAAAAAAAAAAATTGGGCTGGGCAAGTTATCTAAGGTTCAAGCAACCACAAAGTAATTAGCAATTGGATGTTGTATAAATATAAAAGCCACACCCAAAAGGCATTATAAATATTCAATGGATTAAAAGTTTTATCTATCATCTTGTAGAGTGTGTTCTAATTGTTGTTCAACAGCTTTGTGAACATCTGCTCAGACCCTACTTGATTTAGAGAGAAAAAATTAGTGTGTTAAGTATTGTTGATACTTTAAAGTATGTTTTTTTTATTAAAAAAGATGCAGACGTCCCCGATGTCCCCAGGACGTCTCCAACGCTTCCGAAGTGTCCCTCCACCTCCTCAAACGTCCCCAGGACGTTTCTTGTGACCTCTGCCCAGTAGGAAACGTGGGGGAAATGTTTCCCCCACATCCCCGTGACGTCCTGGAATGTCCCGGACTCATAAATTTTGGGGGAAGCGTCCTCACGTAACACTGGTTAGGAGTCAATTCACAACCCGTTCAGTTTCCAAACTTCCCACAGCAACAAAGATCAGCCCTAAGGGTATTGAAAACCCAAAACCCTCATGAATCTCTAGTGATGGTCCATCCAAAGCTAGAGTTATGGACTCCACTGCCCTTGCTGATATGTGCTTGAAGGGTCTTTGTTACCCTTGAAATGAAACCAGGTCTAAGGACACAAATGAAAAGCTCCTTAAAAATTCATATGATTGAGATGTTAGATGGGGAACAACCTGATGTAGTTGGCAAGGATCAAAAAGAATTGGCAATCAAGAAGCACATGATGAGTGAAGAAGACCAAGATTGGAAAGAAGTAACTTATGCTTCTCTAAATGCAATGTTGGGTATAGCTCAAAATCATATCTTGAGGATGAAATGCAAAGTCAATGGCAGAAGATAGGAGGCACAATTGATTGTGGCAGCCTTCATTAATTTATTTATGCCATGTTCATGAGAAAAAACAGAACCACTGCTCAATTTTCAAAGTCTCAATGGCTGATAGCATAAACGGACTGCAAAGGATGGTAAATAGGCTTAAATTACAACTGGACAGCTACAAACTCTATTCTGATTTTTATGTGGTTTCTATAGCAGGGCTGATGTAATCATGGGAGTGCAATGGCTTAAGACCTTGGGTGAGAGTCCTATGAACTACAATGAGCTGTACAATGTGACTCAATTGAGGGGGTTAAATGGTCTATGCAAGCTATTACAGAAAATTATTGAGGCCTTGAAGGCTTGATGGCACCACCCAATGATTTGAGTTTTCACCAATAGGGAGTAATTTTAATGGACAGAGGAAGCAAAGGTTGCATTCCAACTCATGAAGAAGATAATGACTTCCACTCCCATACTTTCTCTTCCCGACTTCTCACAGCAATTTATGGTAAAATGTGGTGCATCGGTCAGGGTATAGGAGCTGTTCTTATGCAGAATCAGCAACCAATTGCTTTTGAGAGCAGAAACGAATTGTAAGTTATTAAGTAATTTATGATAAGGAAAAGCTAGCTCTCATGCATGCAATAGAAAAATTCAAGCCATATCTGTTAGGACAAAATTTCATCATCAAAACAGATGACCAAAGTTTAAAGTATTTCCTTTCTCCACAGACCTTAACAGAACAGCAGGGAAAGTTTGTAAGTGTTGGCGAGGAATTTGTCGGGTGGACAAATTTGTGAATTCCTTGCCAACGCTCTAGGAATCTAAGTCCCTCTACTTAACCGGTGCAGTTGCCGTGTATGCATGCGCAAGAAAGTGTGGATTTCTGTGGTGGCCTTTCGGTTGGGGATCCAACAGGGGCACTCCACTGACCCTGCGGCAAATGCTTGCAGTTATCTGCAAGGGGGAAATTTGCTATGAAGGTGGGAAAGGGAGTGAGAAAAGAGGTAGGAGAACTAATGTTGTAGGTAGAAAATCATATTCCTACACACATTAGTTAGAAACTTTAACACATGCATTTATGAGAAGAAACAACCCTGCAAATGGCAACAAGACGAGATAAGATTGCGAACTCAAAGTTTCTAAAATCTCCTCATCAAAAAGGCTACAAAATCCTTCTTCTTGTATTGATGCTTAAACAGAAGTTGTACATAATGTGGGAATGGAAGAAATTTGAGAATGGAGGGAAGTAGAAGAAAATGGCTATCTCCTTTGCTTTCTCTAAGTACAATGCACTCGTGAGTTTACAAGATCAATTGCCAACCCTGTACAATGGCGTGAAGAAGCCATTAAATCTCCTCCAAGAAACGGTTACTTCTTCTTTAGCAAGAAACGGTTACAACTTCTTCAATCCTTCGCGTCCGTTCAGATTCTTGATTCGCGAAGAAACGCCAATGGTGGAAAAAACCAGACTTTTCATAATGCGTCATTACACTCGTTTTGTAACTTTGAATTTGAACCGTTCATCTTGCCTTTGAAACTTTAAACTAGAGCCATCCACGTGGGAGAAATTTACTGGAGCGGGCGTGGAGGATTCCTTTTGCATTTTGTGACTTTATAGAGATTTGGCATTTTGGAACATTTTGGCCCACTCACCCGCTTTTGATATGGTCTTGACATGTGGCCTCACTTGAGTGGAGACAGAGTCGCGGGCCACTTTTATAATTTTACCTTTTTCAATGCGGGCTCAAAAACACAAATTGCTCCGCCGGCCCGCCCACCTGCTTTGACCTTCGATGCGGGCTTAATATTTGACTTTCTCCCTTATAGCATGATCGGGCTGCGGGTCACTTTATGCCTTTTAGCCCTTTTTACAAAAAGGCTCAAAACCTCAAAGTTCTCCGCCGACCCGCTTCCCGCTTTGACTTTCCAACGGCAGCCCAAGATTTGACTTTTCCTTTGTGTTTGGCGGGGTTGCGGGTCACTTTTTAACTTTAAGCCCCTTTAATGAAAAAGGCTCAAATTCTCAAATCTCCCGACGATCCGCCTCCCGCTTTGACTCTCCAATGGCGGGCCCAACATTTGACTTTTTCCCTCATAGCATGATCGGGGCTACAGTCACTTTATGACTTTTAGCCCTTTTTACATAAAGGCTCAAAAACACAAATTGCTCCACCGGCCCGCCTCCAATTAGATATGTCCACGTACCCATGGATAATGGAGCCAAAATTTGACGGGGAAGAAAACGCCCGTCATTCACGATTGTGGAAAAATGCAGAGAAGAAGAAAACTCCACCATTTCGCCCGATTTTCAAATTTCTTTCGTGAACCAAGGAATTGAAAACAATACAAGGTTCAACAATCCATGGCCATAGAAAGATTGACAATTTCATTCAAATGAGGACAACAATAAAATTTTCACACGTCTAGATAGGAAAACGGAAAATTTATCAAAACGTGCAGACTGGAGAGTTTAAACAACTTCAAAGCATGAATTTCTCTATCTTTTCAGACTTCCAACTTTACTTGAACACTTCTAGAGGGCGTGAGCTCAAAAATTTTGAATTTGACTTAGAAAATGAGGGGGGATTTTGAGGGCGACAAACAAGAAGCAAGCTACAATGTTTTGATTTTGAAATACATTAGAAGAAGGGCACAAACAATGTGATTTTAGATTCCTTATCACAAAATCCAATAATACAAGCACTTTATGCAGTTGAGCCTACATGGAGAGGAGATATTGAGTGAACATGCGAAGGATGAGAAAGCTACCGCTATGTTGCTAAACTCGGAGAAAACATTTGAAGAGGACAGCAACTACTCATTTTCAGGTGACATGATATTCTACAGAAACCATATATATATACTGCCAAATTTTAAATTCAAGGAAAGGGATCTATCTCGAGTGCCATTCATATCCAAGTATTGGTCATATAAAACCTATTCCAACATTAAAAATAACATTTTTATATTTTTGAGAAGGATTCAAAGCAGACGTTAAATACCTTGTGGCATAATGAGAAACTTGTCTAAGGAATAAAACTGAGACAATTAGAAGTCCTGTGCTGCTTCAACCTTTACCCATTTCCAACTAAAAATGGAAATCCCTTAGTTTAGACTTTATAACAGGCCTACCGCATGTGGGAGGAAAGAATTGCATTTATGTGGTAGTTGATCGGTTGACTAAGTACGCCCATTTTATTTCCATGGATTATGTAGCTATCACTAAATCTCCCTGTAGCTGCTAGATTACTTATGCAACATATTTATAGGTTGCACGGACTTCCAAAAAACACGGGTGATCGAGATCCAATCTTTACAAGTAATTTCCAAGAGTTGTTTAAGCATGTTAGAACAATCTCAACTCCAAATAGTAGATATCACCCTCAAACAGATGGACAAACAGAGACTCTTAACAAATATCTAGAGGTGTACTCGTGAAATTATTTTGTGGATCAGTGAACCTTGTGGCCAAAATGGTTGGAATGGGCAGAGAATTGGTACAATATGACATACCATACAGCAACTTGTATGTCACCATTTAAGGCTTTGTACAGGTATGATCCTCCCATGTTGATAAATTGGTCCACTAAAGACACCGAAGTGCTAGTTTTCTGTGATTTTCTTGGAGAAAATCAGCAAATTTTGAAGCAACTAAAGGAAAACATCATAGTAGCCCAAGACATGGTGAAATCTCAAGCGAATCAGCATTGAAGTGAGAGAGAATTTGAGGTAGGTAATTGGGTTTTCTTGAAGATACAGCCCTACAAGGATAAGTCTCTTGAAAAGAAAGGCACACCTAAGCTTGGGCCTCCATACCATGGGCCCTACAAGATATTGGCACAAATGGTAAAGACTGGATACACTCTTGAGCTTCCAGCAGAAACTCGTGTGCATAATACCTTCCATGTCTCACGCTTGAAGAAGGTAGTAGAAGAAAATGTCAAAATCTCAATGCCTTACCACCTCGATGATGGACAAGTTATCATGCTTTCAAAGAACATTTTGGCTGCTAGGAAGAAAGAAAAGAAATTATATTAATGTCCACAAATGAGCAAAAATAGGTCAATGAGACTCAAGAATACATCCAATTACAATAGAAAGTGCTAGGGTAAAAGAACCCTAGGAAGAAAAGCCAAGTAAAAAGGACTAAAGCACAAAAAATGAATTGAGGGGAGCAAATTGAAAGCAATAAAGCCCAAAACCATATGGTTAAGGTACTAAAGCAAATAGTCGTGTGGTGGGATCAAGACCACCCCAAAAGCATAATTTGATGAAAGTCGAAAAGAGCTGGAAGTTGTTCCCATCATACATCTTTGTCAAGGCCCAAATCGGAGGAATCATCACTGTCATCATCTACCACTAGAGAAAAGAATTTAAGGAATAAGGTAATATCCGAGTACTTCATCCAATGGAAGGATCTACCGTAGAAGAAGCAACATGGGCAAGTGAAGATATACTTCCCACTCTCAAGAAGGTTTTGTTTTCTCTCATGTGTTGTCTCACCCATGTTTAGTTATCTCAAAGCATGGTTATGTTGTTGTGTCTACACAACACACACTAATTTCCCTTCAAGAAATCATGGAACCTCGGGCCTTTCCCCGAAATACCGAATTGCTTTCACATTTTAATTTTCTCATCCTCTACGCGCTTCAAATTCTCTTTCCTTGGGCCCCTTCGCATGTTTCTTGGCCCCTTTACTACGAGCTTTTCATCCTTTGAAATACAAGTGCGGCCTCCTTAACTCTCATTGAGTGCACAAGTGATCCCCTCCGCGCATGGCCTCAAAAAGCTTTACATGGTAGACTTGCATGGCATTCCATCATTTGCACAACATTTCATGGCCTTCTTGCTTTGCACGCACCTTTTGCGCATGCCCCTTCATGTCTTTCAACATGGCCTATTGCACTATATCCTTCATTCTACACCCTACACATAACCTCGCATGGTGTCCCTTTACACTCCTATATGTTTGATATTGACTTATTGAGACCCGTAGCATTACGCGAATCTCCTGAGTTCAACCTAGCCTAGCGCTTCATAGTGCAGCCATATCATGAGTCCTACAGCCTCCCAATGCTCCGTGGCACCTAAACTTACCAAGCGACCCACCATACACCGCACGCAATCCCAAATAGCGACTTTGTAATTCTTTGCCGCGGTTGTAAAATTGAATGAAATATAGCCCACTTGGGAAAATCTAACATCTAACACTTAGTTTTATCAAGCTTTATGTTGTGCTGAAAAAAAAGCATGCATTTCCAAGACATCAAAGGTTCAGACAAAGAAAGTGTTAGAAATTCTTCTAAGGAAGACAGTGTGCATACTTGGCACACGATCATTTATGCCACACAAAGCTATGAATTCTTAGGAGCACGCGCATTTGCGTGTGATGATAAAAATGCAAGCTAACTAAGCACGCACACATATGCGTGCACGGTATAATAATGTTTGAGTCATGTGCTTTACATTCACAATATTAACTTGGCACTTTTCTTGTGCTTCATAGGAATTGAGGACTCATCCGCATAAGTTCCAACAGAGTGCACAAAAGTTTGAAATCCCATCACGCAAAGGCGAGAATGAGGGCGATTACACGAAGTATAATCACATCTTGTCGCGCCAAACCACGGTGCAGAACCATCAAGTGGAGTCCACATATTTCTAATCACCCATTGCGTATGGCACACTGAGAAGACAAACAATGCTCGGTTGTTAGGCGACAAAACTCGTAGTAAAAGTCAACAAATCGTGCAGGTTTTTGACACAACAAAGTGCCTGTAAGTGATATTTTGTCGAGAATCAGATTTTCTACACTTTGTCAACAAAAGAGGCTAGAGAGATCTCCTTGACACTCCATGTTTGGAAGTAGGAGCCATATGAAATTATGAATTTAATGAAGATTGACATGTGCCTCAAGCTACCGTTACACACCACAGAACATTGAATGTTGCCTAAACCAAACTAGAGATAAAATTCAATATTCTTCTAAATTGCCCAAGCGGCATTCAATTTTGACTTCAATATGTAAGCGCCACCACCTAATTTTTCCGGTGTGTGCGTGCGCAATGGTGAAAGGCTACAACCGGTTTGTAATTGCACACCACGTCGATTTGCACTGCGTAGTTATTGGCAGAGGCCATTTATTGTAACACTTGTAATTGTGCCCAAGCAAGTTGTGGTTTTCCTATAAATACCGGCTGAAAGACCTTTTTATCATCGGAACCTTGTAGAAAAAAGTTTCAAAACATTTTCATGCATTTGCCTTAGTTTTCTTGTTTCTACTTTGTGTTTCATTCGAGTTTGATGACTATGTGCACTCTTTCCATCTGAATGAAGCAAATCCCATTTGTTCATTAGTCAACATATCATACGATCGTTGCCTCAATTAATGCTCGCTTCCTTCGAGCATCCAACGATGTTGCGTCCCTCTTTGCTTCCCAACAGATTTCCTCAAACCCTTGCACCTGCTCATGTCTTGATAAAGTGAATGTTAGTTTGAGCTTGAGCATGGTTCCTCGAGTCTATCTTCACCAACCGAAAAGGGTTCTTTGTCACAATATCGTATTCATTTCTTTCTTCCCCTACCCTTCTCTCTGTTGCACTTTTTTATAACCCCTATTAGATTAGGATTAATCTAGGACTAAAACTTGCAATTAGTTTATTTCGCTAACTCTTTATAGGTGCAGGTTATACTCATTGCGCAATATCCCCGCAAAGGAGACTGCCACACACAATGAATGAATGACTCATCAGCCTTGCGCACACCCATGCTAAACCATTTGAGGCTGAATCTCCATGTTTTCCTATTACAAAAACTATGTGCAATCGCACATGAACAAACCAAACGAACCGGCAAATGCCCTTCGAAAATCAAACACCCACCAACCACCTTGAGCTATTCCCAGCAATATCTTATGGCCCCCAAGACACTGGGGAGAGTTAACCTTGGGAAGCGCATTGCGCAATACAATGTGCATGCCTCTTTTCAAGAGAGGCATCGCCCCACCCGTTCATCGCTTGCGCAGAGCTCTATCTAGGTTGCCTACACTTGCTCGCATCCCCATTTCCTTTATAGCATCAACATCATTGGCACTAGAAGGGAGAAAGAGGTGTGTCACTTGTGGTGATCAACAAGTTTCACTTACACTTTCACCAGATAAATTTTTTTGCATTATTTACCTTTCCATAAAAACTCGGTCTTTCTAGTTCAAAGAAATAAGTGTTTTCAACAGTCAGAGTTCAGAGTTACAACAGTTTCAATAATTTCATATTTCACTGTTCAGTTCAAATTTTTGGTTTAAAAAATAAGGGGTATAACTGTTATTCAGGAATTTCAAATCTGCTTTGCATATAGAATTTCAAAATCTGTTCTGTAGTCCAGACTTTTCTATTCTGTCAGGACTGATGTTTTTGCCCTAAGGTCCATACCAAAAGCAAACATTGAAACACAGAAAGCTGCTAAAGAAAACCTTCTTGGAGAGGAAGAGTGGAGATATCCACTCGGGTCAAAAGCTTCTCTACTAGTGGACTAGAGAAGGCAGAAATCCACAAGCATTTGGGAGGCTGGTTGTGGACTTTGATGTTCATAACTCCACATACTTCCCATGTGACCCAATAAACTGTGGCGAAGATGCATGTCTATGATGTTATCAAGTCCTTATATATGGCAAGGTAGTGCTGTTAAAGAGTGTGTTGCACCTCCGACCAGATACGTGAAGTCAAAGAGGGCTGCCAAGGTTTATGGTGAAGTTAATTCTTTGAATGTTAAATATTCATTTCTTTCATCTCTTATTTCACATTTGTACGTACTTGGAAGTAAAACAACCTGTCACTTAGTTTACATCAAATCCTTGTGTGTGGCAAGGTGGGGCTGTTAAAGAGTGTGTGGCACCTCCGACCTGATACTTGAGTTAAAGAGAGCTGTCAATGTTTGAAGTGAAGTTATTTGTTTGAATGTTAAATATTAATTTCTATCATCTCTTATTTCAGATTTGGAAGTACATGGAAATAAACAACCCATCACTCTGTGTGCCCCAACCCCCGATTATGCATAATTTCTTTTATATAATATGTGTCATTCTATGCTTATTTTCATGGTGTTTCTCAATGGCCAGCTTACAATGACATTTGGGTCAAGTATAAGAAGAACTTAAACATGGACTCCAAGTTAGAATTCATTGGAGAACCAAGAATAAGAATCTAGGGAAATTTCTGATCCAAATCAAAAGGAGGATAACCAAAGCTTTACAAGGAAGCAACTCTCTCAAAGTTCAGGCCCCCTGGTGGTTAAGACAGCAGTAACATTTGTGGACCGTTGGGTCTCATGGATGCAATTAAAATCACTTCATTTCGTTTCAGAAATGCAAAAAGTCCAGAACTTTTTTGAAAATAATTCCAAAGCCTCATGCAGCCAAAGTTTGAAGTATTGCGAAGAAAACATTTAAATTTTGCATTTTCATATTTTAACAACTGTCGGAGTTGTTCCCGCTATGTAGATAGTTAACAGGTCATTCCAATTTGTTAGGGAAAGATGAAGGCTTGTTCAAGTTTCACTTTCCTGGTTACGAGTTTTTGTGAAGAGCATACATCTCAGAACTGTTTCAAAATTCACAGTGAGCTTCCAGTTTACATCTCAGTTGAGGAACATTTATGATTTTGTAAAGTTAATGCAGAAACAGATAAGTAATTTTTCTTTAAACAAAGGCAATCCAAAAGATATATACCCATCCCGATGGACAAGAATCAAGATAGATTAGATGAGACAAACGATTATTTATGTAGGCAGTAAAATCTTTTGAAACAGGATTTCAATTTGTTTGTACAAATTGTTAATACATGTAATACCTTTTAAAACTTTTTGAAATCCAGTATGAATGCAGCTGCCTGGATGGTGGTTCTAAAGTTGCTAAGCTAAAGCTCTTTGTGGAAGTTTGCATCTATAGTATGTCGGAATGGCAGCTGAAGTGCCAAGAAAAAGTTGGTCAAATTGATAAGGGATGACAATTATTTTTAGAGAAATCATCACTCATATAACACCTGGACACCCTACCTGGTGACAGCTTGGCATAGCGGTCGAGTTTATTGCAAGAAAAGTAGTATGCCAGTCAAACATATGAATGGTAGTTTGGCTAGTTGGGGCCCGTGTGGCACCAGTAGGTTGGTTTGTCAGGACATGCAAAGAATGGAATGACTATTTTTTAATAGCAGAACACCATGTTCTTTCAAGGAAGAGGATTGCTTTGCGATCTGTTATATGTGCTCATCATACAGTTGTTATATGATCCCACAGCATGTCTTTGATTTAAACAAACATATAATTCCCTCTTACAGTTGCTTGAAATGCACTAAGTTAATATATGGGCCCAATTTGGTTTAAGTGAAATGGTTGGGTAGTGGCCTTATTACATTTATATTTTGTGAATTTTGGATTTAAAACATCCAAATTTCAGACCACCCTTTATTCTAAAAACTCCATAGACTTCAACAAATATCAGTTGCCGAGAGCTGTCTATCTCTGCCTCATTTCTCCAGCTGAAGCAAATGTCTGTCTTTTGCAACTTGGAATTGTCATGTACACCCTTCTTTTGTTTGTTTAGCTTCGCGATTTGTAGAGAATTAATGGGTTTGAGACTGAGTGGGCCTTGTATTGCCAGTCCACCATTTTCTTGGCCAACCATTGACGGATGCAGTCCTCATTGTGGCTTTCATATTTTTGAATAAATGACATGAAGACAGTAAGTTCTTCGTGGCTACTAGCTTGCACCAGGTTTATGCAACATGTTCAAAAATGGTCATGGGTTTCCTAAAGCTGCTGGCCTTTGAAGGTAGAAATTTGTTCGAGTTGTGTTGTCCCGAAATTTTTAAACGCTAAAATTTTGAAAACTTTGAAACTTTTTGCATTGTAACGCTTCGCCAGATCGTCTTTCCACACCGTCCCGAGAAGTCGTTCGTCTTTCACCCTCTTCGTAACCCAATTGATTGATTATTATAACAATGTGTTGTCGCATTCCCGCCATTGCTACAGCCCCGCCTCACTTCACGAGCACGCTTCTGACTTCGCAAAATGGTCTATAACGCGTTTAATTAATGGTCCTTCGGACAAGACAAAGGGGGTTTGTTCCCTTGTCCTTTGTCCCTTCGGTCCTCGGGACAAGGGGACAAGGGACAAAACAAAGGTGGATGGGGGTCCTGGGATTACACCCCCACCGGGAGTTCTCCGCCCCCTCCCGCTTGCTTGGAGGCCCCCGGCTCGGGACCTAGAATATAGGCACATATGAATTTACTCGGTGTAGGGAAGGGGCGGGGGTATACGGACCCCCTTTTGGGGAGGCTAGAACTCAACCTGGAAATAGACAAACATACCAAAACCACGATCCTAATAGTATAGGGGGTCTCCTCGTCATACAAATAAAACAGCAGATTGTTTTAATTATTTAAAATTAATTAATTAGTAATATTGATTTAATTCATTTTATTAATTAATTAAGGTTAAATATTTAAATCAACGTCATTAATTTTATTTAACTTTACAAATTTAATTAGTTAATGTTACTTATTTATTTGTTAAATAAATTGATGTTATTAAATTTAATAATTAAATTATAAATTTAATTACCAAATTAATGATGTCAATTTTATAAAATCGTTTAGTAAATGTCAAACTAGCGGTTGAATAGAAGGAAAAGTGGGAATCTACTCCCACTTTGCCATTTAAAGCACTCCCCGATCGGATAAAAATTAAATCGCTTCCCGCGCAAGATATCGGTGAGATATTTCTTCAGGAGGTTCACGGGGAAGTTTACCAAATGCCAAATTTGGCATTTGGCATTTGGCAAAATATAACCCACTTCCCCACTTTATTCTCTCTCTTTGTCCCGGTTCTGCATTTAATTTCCACTCGCCATAATCACGGAGGCGGTTATCGAAGGCATGAATTCTTCTTGACTACTTCTCCTCTCCCCTATACACAAAGCAATTATTTTCGGCACACACGACTGGAAGCTTCCAACCCATGGCGAAGAATTTCAAGTAAAGTAGAAAAACAAGAAAATTAAAAAATCTTTCCACCGTCCCTCATGAGTCTTGACAACGGTGAATGAATGAGTTTCGGTTGCACAAACTTTACCGAGGGGAAGAATTATTTAATTACTTCGAGACCAAGCTCCATGAATGCAAGGGAAGAGAACAGTTCAGTCTTGAAGAGACCATTTGAAAAGAGTGTAAATCTGCATACAAGAAAGAAGAAGTTGCTTTTGAAATCTACTAATCTAAAATCAGTGTGGAGAGAAAAGGTACAGTAAAAAGAGTTTGTGCCATGTAAAAGGATTCTAAACTTGCGCCAAAGTCAATAGAAGTTTGCGCCAATACCTACACACCAATAAGAAGAAGCAAATCAGTCCAAAAGTCTGCGCAAAAGGAAGAAAAAGATTATTATTTACAAACAGCCACGCATGCGTTGAGAGGAGCAGCCAGGTCTGGGCGCTAGAAACAAAGTCGACACCAATACAAGTTACATATCTGTGCAAGAGGAAAAAGGAGGTCTGAATTTACAAATGAAGATAGAATTTAGAGTTGATAATTCATCTTTAGCCACATGGGAGTCTAGGCGCTTGCACAAAGAGAGAAAAAAAAGTCGGAAAAAGAAAAATACATGCGCCAAAGTGGAGAAATGACAAATAGGCGAGGGTAGTTGTCCAGACCTGCGCACTCATTTGGAGCAAGATTTGAGAAATAGTGCAAAGGATTCAAATTGGACCCGGCACCACAGATTGTGTCTGCATTTGCTCATTTTTCCTTGCTTCTACCTCGAAATGTCAACATCAAACAAATCGACGTTAAAATATGAATTTCAAGGCATCATACCCGCATCTGCACTTATTTTAGACTATGACCATATAACAGACACCAATCTGGGTCACGTTAATATGAGTCAATTTTACGAGAGGACTCGATATGAGGGCCACACATTGTTTTCTCAGCACCTGTACAGCAGCAGTTTACCACAAGCAGCAGCATTTCTAGTGTTAGTTCAATGCCCAGAACTCATCATTTCCTACACTGAGCACTACGATCCTGAATGAAGAGGCATTTTTAACAGTAACAATGAGTCTGTCCTAGTCACACCTAAACATATTGAGGAATTGTTCAGAATTATGGAGTACGAGGAGAATGTCAAGATCACTAAGGAGTCTGCACAACAATATTGGGACAAAGATCCACTAAAATGCTCCAAAGTGATGAACAAGAATTGGCTAGTCAACAAGATAACTCATGCTAACAGACTTCCCAAGGAATTGCCCTGCATTGAGTTCTGTGATGAGATTGGAGATATGATCACCTTGCTAAGTAGAGTGTTTGGCATCTCCTTGGATGTATAAATTCATCTATGTTATTCTAGATCAAAGACTTCACATTGATTGGGCCACAATCATCAGCGATACTTTGCACAAACAGTTGGTTGAAGTGAAGATGACCAGTCATTTTTATATGACTTCCTACCTAGTCTATGCAATGGCACAAAGGCGAATTTTCGCGGGTCTAGAGACCAGGGGCACAATGGCAGCTGGGCAGAATAGTGCTTTCCACTATTATTAGCCATAAGAGAGATTCTCGCACCAGGCTAAGGAGGTAATCTCATGATGGGGCTCATGATTCATCCAGTTTTCTACCTTTACATACATTCGAGTTGGCAGATACAATGGAGTGCCTTATAAGCTGTCAAAATACATGAGCGACAAGTGGACCCTCATGGAGCTTTCACGACAACTGGCATCAGTGAACCACTTCTTAGGTGAAAAACACATATCTGGTGTTTGCTTCCCTATCTCTATTGGTGTGTACAAGTGTCCATCTTTCCACACTACAGAGATGATGGATAAAGAAATGACTATCATGACACTACATCCATTTGTAAGAAGATGGGAATTTGATATCTGTGGGTTCATGGAAAAGATTCTTGGCCCAAAATACAGACACCATCCGGAAGTGGAAGACTATTGGACCGGTTGTGCAGATGAATTCGAGGTTCGGCGTCGTGACTACTCCAGAATGACCCTGAATCAAATAGTCACATTCAAATTGAAGGATGCCCCTCGTGGAATTACTAATAACGGCCTCAATATAGTTGACTCTGCATTAATTTCATCGCATCATCATCCCTTCCCAAAGTCAACTGGTTAAAAAGGGACGACGTGTCACTTGATGATAGAGTTCAATAGGTAATCAAGAGGATCCTTGCTTGGTACGAGAAAGAGTTGGCCCGATGTACTACAAATGAGAAAAATACACATGAAGACCAGAGACCAATCAATCAGAGCGAGAGGAGAATTGCACAGCTACTCAATCATCCTCCCACCCCGCCACACAAGCTTCATCACACACACAAAAGCAAGTAAGAGGCAATGGAAGTCAAAATCGGCTCAAGATCATCCTTCAACAAGTGAACATGAGCGAAGGAAGGAGGAAAATGAGGGAAAGGAGCACGTTTTTGGAATATCACAATCAAGTTATCATTCGTCAACTCATAACAATTCTAATTCTCATGGGTTGATTGAAAACACCACTGCAATTTGTTGTATCAGATTGGCAACAAGTTCTAGTGATTCAAATCTCAACTCTTTGAGCCTTCGCATCCCAAGGATACTTTGCAACCTTCCCCATTCGCCATGAAGACATTGCAACAATTCCTCGTCATCAACAAGAAGATTCTATTCAAGCACCTCCTGAATTTGAGCACTTGCCACCAATGCAAGAGCAACTCCCACCAAATGCAAGGGTCATATGCGGCGAGTTGATTGAAGAAATTCCCTCTTGGCTCCATGGGGAAATCAAGAAGAGAAAGAGGATAGTCAAACCAGTCACAATCAATCTGAGGACATTATGTTAATGACCAATTCTTGCACTCCCAAGAAACCCAAAGTCATCGCCAAGGTTGCAGTCAATGATTATGGAGTTCGATATGCCAACATAAGTAACACTAGTGGTTGATAAAGATAAAAGAGAAATGATTGTTGTTGACTATGAAGTTTCAGAGTGATGCTTGGCAAATCAACCATGGAAAATGATGCGGCCCATGCTCGTGAATTGGTTGATATTGTTCTACGGCGAATGGAGAAGTATAAATCTCAAACCATTTAACTCAAAGAAGAGAATCGATAGCTAATTACATATGTGCAACACCTAATCAATCCGATCTCTTCTACTGTTCAAATTCCTACTATAGTGGTGATGTCAGATCAAGAGACCCTTGTGTTATCAAAAGAGATAAACAATATGGGTCATGCAACCAAGGCATGGATCGACAATGTTTTGATACAGGGTTTTGAGTCATTGATGAAGCCATGAGAATCTATGATAAGATTCATGCTTATCTAGATTCAATCCTACATTTTGGAGAGTCTCTCGAAGTCAAAATAAGCACTCTTGACAAAATTTCTCCTAATATCCGAGAACTCGCACAAATGGGCTTCTCATCTCTTGTCAGTGAAGGAATCTTGGATTTCAATCATCGTGGACTTCACATTGAGTGGTTGAATTTTGCTAAATCTAGAAAGATGGTGTTTGATGATGTTCAAGCTCAATTTGATGATGTAAAAGACAAGGGAGAAACAATCATGTGCGTCATTCAGAATTCATCGAAGAGGTTCCCTTGCAACTTCATCAATGAACACAATCAAAGGAGCTCAATGCAATTTCTTAAGGAGTAATTATCTGATCTAGTCAAGAATCAATATGCTTCCTCGGCAAGTTTTGGTCCTGATTCCCTTGATAAGCTCGTCAAACTCCAAAATTTATTCGCCAACATGGAAGAGAGAATGGTGGAATTTCATGCAATTCCTGGTAATATTCTGGAAGTGCAAGTCATCTGTGAGACTTGCCTTGCGCCTCATTGCTTCCCTGAAGAGCTGAAATTGATGGAATCACTTGAGAAGTTCAGAAAATTCAAGATGGCGAGATGTTTGGACCCAGGATTTTCGAAATAATATTTCCAATGTTTTGTTGAGGTTGCCCTTAGTGACCAATGAGTTCATTTCTCGTACGATTGAGATAAGCGAACTCTTGGCCCAATGGATAAGGCACTAATCCTAAGTGTCATGTTGGATCCATGTGTCAATGTCTTGTTTATGTGTCACCATGTCATTGTCTAAGTGGGGTCCACATGTACCCACTCTTTTGAGATATTTGAAATAATTTATTTAAGTCACCCGGATTATAAACTTATTTTAATAAAGTGACTTAACTTTATTAAAATAAAGTTAATTTATTAATGTGACTTAATTTAGTCTTGAAATAATGTCATAAGAAACCCTAACTACTTTGTAACCAACTTTTGGGTTATAAAAGCAAGTTAGAGCTCATTTGTAAGGGACTTTTGGAAGAAAGGAGAAAAATATTGTTTGTAGAGAGAACTTATGAGAAACTGTGTTCTTGTACAAAGAGGAATAAAGGAGCATTTATGGAGAACTTTGTGTCTTGTACTTGTTTCTTTTCTTAAGCATTTATTATTCCTATGTTTAATGAATGTGAAAGTTTTTTCTCTCTATGAATTCTGCACCTTTTATTCAATTGTCATTCATATACTCTAATGGTTTCTAAAGTACAATCAAGTTTATGATTTGGGTTTGCTTAATCTTGCATGTACTCTCTTTCTTACTTCCTCATTCATTCTCTCTCACTTCCTTTTCACTTCTTCCTTCCATCTTCTTATCCACTTCCTTTCTTACCAAAACCCCAAGTACAATTTTGGATGTATAATTGTATATAAAATTTTGGTTTTCAATAAGGGCAACCTCACCCATCATTGAGGAGGGACTTTGTCCCCTTTACACTATTGCCATATTTTGCACACGTGCAAAATCACATGCCAACAAGCTGTAAAATGAAATTTGTAAGTGCAAACCCGATATGAAGTCTTTGATTCATGTGACAATAATTCGCTCAGAACATTGAAGCAGGTGTCAAAGGAGCAAGAAGTTGCAGAACAACCAACTCATATTTTCACCTATTCAAACAGTGGCTATTGAATATTGCCATGGCCTTGGACCTACCTTGCACAAAGTGGTTCCTCTACCAAAAATTGAAGTCTACAAAAACTGGAGTTGAAGCTAGGTTTCTTATTTCAATGTATCGTAGCTCAAGATATGAATTATAGGTCAACATGCAGTATGAATATTGCCAAACTAATAAAACAAGTGGTAAATACATAATTCGTATATCCTTTTATGTTAAATCAATAGCGGCTTGAAAAAGCTCAACAATAGCTCTTGTATTAAAAATAAAAAAATTAGTTTGTTTTACTTTTAAAAAAAAAACCATTCCATTAAAAATCATAGCATAGACATAAACTCTTATGCATATCCAAATGAAATTGTAAAAGTAAATCAAAATGGCCATAGGCTCCAAATAGTTGTAAGGATCTAACATAAGTATGGTAAAATAATAAACTGTTACATGTCTAGACACGACCGACCATGGCATGAAATAAGGTTAAATATAGTTAGTGGCGCTACCATATCTTGATTCCCAGTGTCAAATCTTGAGTTCATATGTGGCACATCCTATCCCTACATTGGCATCTGCTGATGCTATTGCCTCCATCTCTAGGTCTCTATCAGTGTTTACCCAATTAAGGTCATTATTTCTAGAATTTGAGTCAACAATCCAATTTGATGATCAATCGATCTCATCCACCTCAATGGCAACAACATTCCCACAGCTTGTTACAGGGTTAAACACCACAGTGCACAAATAATAAATCGTTCATTTCAAATTAAGAAGTGTTGTATATAGACATACTTTAATGACATTACACATGCAAAAGCACCAATAGTATGGCTCAACATTTGGATTACATTCAGTTCTCTTTATCAGTGGTATCCATTTATATGTTGAAATAATTATTGAGAGACTATAAATACTACTGTCTGCTACTTGCAAGGCTAAACACTCCAAGGTGATCGATAGCAAAGTAGTACCAAGAGTGAAAGGTGAAAAGAACCCCAACGGGATTGAAATAGAATATGAAACCGATCTCCCTCTCCCAATAGGCTAGGCTATATAGAAACAGGACTCAGCACCCCATACCATATAGATGGATCAACCACTACCGAATACTATGAGTCGCTAGCTACACCCCCTTCTCAACCAGATATCCACTACAATCTTATCAATAAAATTGTCATTTCTCTAAGATTTAGGCATATTCAATTAGAAATTTTATAATTCTTGAGCTTGATTATCAAAGGCTTGATGCAATAAAAATCCCACTCGAAAACCATGAAACTGACACATCACATACCTTCCGTACGGTCAACGTTCTTCCAAGCATCCTCTCCACCAAACACGTCATCCACCTCTTTTTTGGACAGGGGAATTTTTTTGGTGATCTGTGATGCTAACATAAGAACATTAGCTTCATCCTCCTGATATCATGACAGTATAGCAGATTAAGGCCATTAAAGAGGATTTGACCATTTGGATGAGCCCATACCTTGCGTCGGATTGGGAAGACATATGGGCAAGTGGGACAGAAAAAGCGCAATTCTTGCATCATATATGGATTCTCGAGTTGAAGCATATTGCCACATGTGGGACAGAATTCCATGGTTATACTGCACCCAACGGCTTAAAAACACAACATTTCAGCATCCAAAGAGAGATATAGAAGAGAAACTAATGCATGCTAAGCATGCAGAACATTTTAATTACGTGTAAAAACATTTTAGGGTAAAAATGTGTAGGAGAGAGTAGAAAACATGCAAATAAACAAATCAATTTCTGTTTTGATATGATGGCAAGCTTGGTTGAGTTAAAACACTTTTAAAATATCTTAAATACATCTATTTGAAAAATGCCAATAGATATCAATTTGAGGCTCTTATCTTGGATTTTACACATATCAAATCGATTAATAATTTTATTATATTATCTTCATCTTCCCCACTTGTTGGTAACAAAAACAAACTTTTTGAAAAAGCAAACCCCAAACCCTACCATATGGTCAAGATATTACTATTTTTATTAGCTTCTCAAAGTTTAAGAAAAAAACTGTTGTGTAGAGAAACAAAGTTGAAATGGTCATGCCAATAGATCCCACCCCTATGCCATTGTAACAAGATATAACTATGTTTTTATTGGCTTCTCATAGTTTAAAAACCATATTACAGTGATGGTCAAATGGACGTCAAATTTAATATAGAGAATAAAAATTGACATGGTCACATGATTAGACCCATCCCCTTGCTACCATTGTAGACTGCCTATCGAACAAATTAAAACATATCCTCAATATATTTTCCTTGAAATGTGTAAAAAGACATTTAAAACTAATAATGACCAACTCAACTATGATGATAAGGCTTTCATTTTAGAATCTTTATTCCCAAAAAGAGACAACGAGCTCTGATTTTTCGTGTTGCCTTGAGACTTGAAGACCTTTGGGAACATTGAGAAAATAAGCAAATCTTACCAAGACTTTTATCATATTTTGAAATGGATAGACATTGAGAACCAGGTCATGTTTCAATACTGAGTTTGAAAACATTTCATACCATCCACCAAGGCTCCACTCCAGCTGCAGTCTTCCTAATGCAGGAGCATCCAGATTCACAAGTAACCTTGCATCAACCAAAAACAAGTAGAGTAGAAATAAACAGTACATGCAGCCCTGAACCTGTTTGCTGTTGGTGAATTTCAGCACATTTTAAATGGCATTTTTGGAGCCTTCAGAGTGATTTTGGAGCTCAAGAAGTCTGGATGTGTAGCTATAGCTGTGTGAACTTCTAGATCACAACCCAAGCTTTCCAAAAACAGATTATAGCCCAAAATCAGAGCATGCCCAGCAAAGTTAGCTCCGACAAGCCTGCGTGTTATTTGAAGTTCTGCACAGCCATTTTGCATTGGCCTTTGTATGCATGCACTTTTGTTTGGTTGAGAGAATTAAGGTTTATGTCTTCGCACAAATTGGAAACCCTGCACAATTGTTTGGAGAGATCTGTGCATTGTGCGCAACCATATTTTGGGAGTCCTACGCGAAGATGTCTAACTACTGCGAGCGTTGTGTGCAAGTATCTTGCCCAAAAGTTTGGAGAGCTCTGTGCATCAACACAAACGAGTGTGGAATTTGCACGTCAAGCAATTTTTAGTGCTACGTGTTTCGAGGCCTTGCACAATTCTACATAACAGGTAGAATTTTGCAACAGCCATTTGAGGAGGCTTCTTGTGCACCTCACTGTGTATCCACGCACCCTTGCAAAGTGAAACTCCAACGCTCGACTCATTTCCTAAGTGATCCAAGTTAAGACCTGTTACCACAAATTCATGCACCCAGGAATTTGCGCCAAAAGTTGAAAGGTTGGAGTGCATGCATGATAAAATAGAAGGGGAAGAGGTATTTCTAGGTTGTTGGTGCCAAAGATGAGCATGACAAGTTAAAAATAGCAGCAGCATGCATGTGTCTATTTTTATTATTAAAAGTAGCATGTTGAGCTAGTGTTGGCGCCAAAATAAGAGTGGAAAAGCTAAAAATAGAGCTCCCATGCGCCAAAGGGAGAAGAGGAGGTTTGAGCATGCACGTGCTAAAATTAGAAGGTCCTATTTTTAGGAATTTTTGGATAAAACAAAAGGAGCATGCTGCTGTCCTATTTTTAATAAAGAATTGGTTAAAAATAGAAGCATGGATTGAAAATTAAAAACAAAGCCTTTGTGCTATTTTTAGCATCTTGTTAAAGATAAAGGACAAGAGTTAATTAAAAGCATGTTGACTTCTATCCAATGCACCAAAGGAGAGAGGAAAAGATTAAATAAAGCAGATAAAAGACATGTTACAGTCCAACAACAGCCAGCAGCATGCAGACAAGAAGAAATAAAATAAAATAAAAAGCAAACAGCAGTCTAGTTTTGATGCAACAGTCAGAAAAGGGACAAGGCAGGAAAAGACAACAAAAAAAGCAGTAAAGAAAAAAATAAAGTTGCTGCCCATTCAAAGTCTACGCCAAGCATGGAAGAGGAATAAATAGATAAATAACAGCATGCAGCAGTTTGGGCGCCAAGGACAAAGGAGAGACTAATTTATTTAATAAATAAATTGCAGCAGACTTCAGTTTTGGCACAGCAGCCTGTAAAGGTTTTTTTATTATTATTTAAATCATCATGCATGCCCCCAGGGCCATAGATGGTTGAATAAATAAAATAAGATATTTTAGCATGCACTGCAGGACTGATTTTGGACACAGCAGTCCATATAGGCTGATTTTTGACAAGGAAATCAGTTAGACGTACACTTTCAGTTGTTTTGCTATTGTAATCCTAGCTTGTACTTGCATCTCTGAATAAAAAAGCTCCATTTGCCTTCTCATATTGCTGGTTTTCTGAGTTTTCATCGTGTTTAATAGGGTATTGTATTGCTTTAGTGTGGAAATTATTCCCTCTACCGTTGTCCTTTCACCCAAACCTTTGAATTAATTTTGCAAATTAGCTTAGAGTTGTGCAGGTGTGTGGATCTTTGTCTTCCTTGTATGCAGTAGTACGTATGTGTGTCAAATCATTGGTGTATCACCTCCATTTCCCTTTTCCGCATTCCTTCTCCCTTTTCCTTGTTAAATTTTTAGTTTTTTAGGTGATTCACAAGGGAACCAACCCTCTCTGGAGGTTCACCTTAACCATAGGTTACCCACAACCTTGAGGTGTTCCAATTTTGTCAACAGAGAGAGAGTACACACACCATTCTCTATCAGGGTGCACTTTTGGGTGACAACAGTTTCGGCACGCCCAGTGGGACCAATTATTCAAAGAATTGATGTTGGTTCAGCAGTTTGCAGAGCATAAAGTATTCAGAAATCAGCATCTGGCGACTCCAAAGGTTTCTACAGACATACTGGTTGCAGACTAGTAAAAGCTAATGCCAAAGGTGACCACCAGGTCAAAAGCTAAAGGTATACCATTTGAATTTATTCAAGCTACCTTTACATTCTTATAAAAGCAGATTTCATAGATCTTCCCCATATTTTTCCCGAGCTAACAAGCCAAATCAATTGCCTAAAATCCCCTGAGCTTCCCATTCTAAATTTCTAATGGTTGTTCCTAGAGTGAAGCTTTTGTGACCTTTAATGATGGCAGCCCCTTGAATATTGTTGTATACAATGATATCCCTGCTTCGCATTAAAGAGTTTACCATTCTTTACCGGTTTAACTCAAACCACTCTTGTAGAGCACATTAGAGATATTGCAAATCTTTGCTCTGTTTATAATATCACTAGGAGAATGTAGCCATGAGACTTCTTGCAACTTCCTTCAAAGATAAAGCCTTGCAATGGTACCAAAATCTGCCTATCAATTCTCTTAGTACTTGGGATGAATTAGGAACAACCTTTTGTAACCAATTTGAGGATAAATCTGACCATCTTTCCTTAATTGAGCAATTGAGCACAATTAAAAGAGCCCCTCAAGAGTTCATGGTTGATTTTAATTTGAGATTCCAAAGAACTTGGGAAAGAATTCCCCGTACCATCAAGCCTTAAGAAAGCATGTTTTCTTATATTATTTGAGATCTTTAAATAGTGATATCGTTGTCCTAGTTCAATCCATGGGGGTAATTCAATTCCTGTTGCCTTTGATCTAGCCATTAGAGCTGAAAATAACCTCATACAAGCTGGCAAAATAGCACCTAGACCTCCCATGCCTATCTTTCCAACTATTCACCACCAGCCTTTTTCAGCTACAAGCCCAATTCCAACAATAGCTAGCCCAACAATTGCTAATCCAAATCAGCTTTCAGAGTTGAGTGAAATAAAAGGGATCTTGCAAGCTTTTGGAAATAAGTTTGTATCTATTGAAGAGCTTGCTCAACCTTACAGACCATATCAAAGGCTCCTTTTCAATCTGCTAGACCTTCATATCCAACATATCCTACAAGCAAGGCCTCCATATCAAGGCCCACCAGCCATTAAAGTTGACCCTAATGCTCCTTCTACATCTATGGCTCTTGTTCCAATACAAACAAATCTAATTCAGAACCCTTTTGGTGTGCTCCATGCAATCATTCGCATGATCCATTTTTCTTGTGCTAATGGAATGTTAAATCAAGCTTTTGATTGCACAAGGGATGATTCCACAACTTTCAGCAGTTGAGGCTCCTCCTCAAGGGGATTCTCTACAGAAGCACCAAAGCCACCAGAGGCAAATTTGATAAATTGGCAACAAGAGGATCAACATACAAGGGTATACAAAAGAAGAGCAGTAGGAGAGCCCAAAGAGGTAAATAATTTGCATGGTTCATCTCCTTTATTTTCTGATAATGCTAACAAGGTTGTTGTTGTCCCTAATGTGGAAAAAGGACAAAAAATCAGATTCAGAAGGGCAGCTTGGAATCACAAAAGAGTCGAGAGAAAGAGGTTGAAAGTGTGTAAAAAGGGCAAGCAAAAGGGGCAGCTCTTCCTCAATATCATAGATCAGATGAAGAAAGCTCATGTGAGCTTATCCATGTGGGATACATTGACCATTCCGGGTCAAAAGAGCATGTTACAAGATGAGTTGGCTAAGCTATCACTTACAGAGGGTCATTCAGATAAATCTAATGCAATACTTGCCAATACAGATCAGCCCTCTAAGGCTGATTTTCAAGTTAAAAGAGTTGGTAAGCCTCCTCCTTTTTACCTTTCTTTGATTATTGGTGATTATTTGGTTCATAATTGCATGGTTGACAATGGTGCTAGCAAGTACAGTTATGCCTAAGCAGGTTGCAGATAAGTTGGGACTCAAATATGAGCCACATGACAAAGGGTTTTGCAGTTGGATGGCACAACTACTAAAACAATTGGTATTATCAGAGATCAGAAGTTGGGCTTGCATGCATGTCCAAGTCTTCCAATCCTTCAGGATATTATGGTTGTAGATCTACCTCCATACTTTGCTTTGTGTTTATCTAGAGATTTTACAGCTAAGATTGGAGGTTATCTATCATCAGATTGGTCTTATTTGTTTTTCAGAACAAGGTATGGCACAAAGGTAACAATTAATTTTGAGCCTCTTGCTAAGTTTCATATTGAGCCTTATGTACCTAATGCATGCAATGTAAATTGTATTGTTTTTGACCAAGGAGATCATCCAGATGATCATGATTCAGATACCCACTCTGAGAGCATACCAGATCTATTATTGGATGAGTGGGGAACTGATCATCATGGCTTTGATCCTTATAAGCATGCTGAAGAAACATACATCAAAGATGTTGGTTTGGGAATTTATTGCATGCATCAAGAGGATGCTTTTTTACCATTGTTGGTCAAAAATGATGAGATTGATGCAAGATTATGGAGTTTATACTTTGATGGCTCTAGAAGCAAGAATGGATCAGGTGGAGGTAATGTTTTGATATCACCAAAGGGTCAAAAGTATTTTTCTTCTATTCATTTTCAGTTTAGTTGTTCATGCAATGCAGCTGAATATGAGGCACTAATCCATGGTTTACAGTGGGCTAGGAAGAAAGGAATTAAGTACCTACAGGTATTTGGTGACAGTGAATTGGTCATAAATCAAGTGAGAAATTTAAACATTGCAAAGAATCCTCAATGAAGTCATATAAACATAGAGTATGGGATCTTGTAGAAGATTTTGATGCATTCAATGTTCAATCAATACCTAGATCTGAGAATAAACAAGCTGATAGATTGGCAGTTGTAGGGGCTGATTTTGACATTCCTAATGAGGTGAAAAGAAAGAATAATCAGCAACATATTAAGGTGGTAGTAAGGCCTTCAATTCCTGATAATGATACTAATTGGCAAGTGTTTGAGAATGATGAACAAATTGTACGTTTTATTCAGGAAGAGGCTGAATTTTCTTCAAAAATCAGTCTAAATTGCAGCAGCAATATGGTGAACAAATCTTGCAATTAAAGACAAACAAGCTGCCCCAAGGATTGGTAACCCTTGAGAGTATTTTTAACAGTGATGATCAGCTGAAAAGAGACAAAATCAGGATGTCTACAAAGCAAGAAAACTATGAGGACATAGAAATCAGCGATGGAAAGTTTTGAAGCATGGTAAGTTGTGTAATTTGGAAGAGAAACAAGCTTTTGTTCAATTATGCAATGAATTCATTGATGTTTTTGCTTGGAAGTATGAGGATTTAAAAGGTTTTGATCCAAGATTAGCTCAACAT
This sequence comes from Taxus wallichiana var. yunnanensis, assembly GCA_018340775.1. Classification (NCBI taxonomy): domain Eukaryota; kingdom Viridiplantae; phylum Streptophyta; class Pinopsida; order Cupressales; family Taxaceae; genus Taxus; species Taxus wallichiana. The sequence goes on along the minus strand of CM031235.1, from coordinate 674,605,446 downwards.
ACCATTGAGCTAGAGCCTAATTCCAAACCGGTAAGGCAAAAGCAAAGACTTGTTAATCCAAAGATTGAAATTTTGATGAGGAATGAACTAACAAAGCTTATTGATTCTTGTATCATTTTTCCTATTAAGCATTCCTCATGGGTTGCAAATCTTGTACCTGTGAGGAAGAAGAATGGAGAAATAAGGTTGTGTGTTGATTTCAGGGATCTAAACAGGGCTTCACTAAAGGATCATTATCCTTTACCATCAATGGATCAAATTCTAAGAACTGTATCAGGTGCAGAAAGGTTCTCTCTTCTAGATGGCTATAGTGGTTACAACCAAATATTGGTAAAAGAAGAGGATAGGTACAAGACAACTTTCACCACTAAGTGGGGAACATATGCTTACAAAAGGATGCCTTTTGGGTTATCTAATGCGGAGCCACTTTTCAGAGAGCCATGGACATGGCTTTCCAAGGTTTGATCAATGTCAACGTTTTGATTTATCTAGATGACATTATTGTATTTTCTAAGTGTGTTAATGATCATTTGAGCCATCTGAGGCAAGTTTTTGAAAGGTGCAGACAAAGTATGGGGTTTCACTCAAACCCAAAGAAGTGTATATTTTCAGTGCATGAGGGCAAACTTTTGGGCCACATGGTCTCAAAAGAAGGTTTGGCCATAGATCCGGAAAGAGTAAGCTCAATTCTAGCTTTGTCCTTGCCTCAACACAAGAAAGCACTTCAAAGCTTTTTGGGTAAAATCAATTTTGTAAGAAGATTCATTGCTGATTTTGCTAATATGTCAAAGCCTCTAACTGCTATGTTGAAAAAGAATATGAGTTTCAGTTGGACAAAAGAAGGAAAATCAGTTTTGAGGCCATTAAAGAAGCTATTGCTCAAGCTCCAACACTTGCAAATCCAGATTTTTCAAAGGATTTTATATTGTATGCATTTGCAGGAGTTGAAACAATTTCACGATCTTAACTCAGCTAAATCATGATGATTTGGAGCAGCCTATTGCTTTCTTTAGCAAAGGTTACATGACTATGAGGTGAAGTATACTTTTGTGGAAAAGCAAGTCCTTTCTGTTATTAGAGGCTTAAAAATTTCAGATATATGCTCTCTAATAATAGAATTCATGTTATGGTTACTCACCCAAGTGTGAAAGAATTTTTGTTGAGCAAGGATCTGAATGAAAAGAGGGCTGGTTGGATCACCAAAGTCATGGAATATGACGTAGACTTCAAAGTAACAAAGTTGATCCGTGGAAAAGGGTTATGTGAGCATTTAGTTTCAAATTTGGAGGCAAAGAAAGTTGCTGGTTTTGCACTTATAAATCAGCCACAAGCAACTGAAATACCATCTTCTGTGAGTTGGACACATGACATGATTCAAGTACTTGCATGCAGGTATTATTCCCCAAGGTTTGGATAAGACTAAAAGGAGGTATTTTGGTTACAAGCTATTCCTTATGCACTCATTGATGGTATTTTATTTAAGAGGGATATTAATGGTGTTCTTCTGAGATGTGTAGAACCTTCACAAGTTGACAGATTATTGCAAGAATTTCATGAAGGTTTATCAGGTGGCCACTATGCTCCAAGGACTACTGCTCTCAAAATCATGAAAGCAAGTTATTATTGGCCAAGTATTTTCAAAGATTGTTATGCATGGGTCAAAAGATGTCAGAAGTGTGTGCTCCTTCTTCGTGGGTAAGGAAAAGCTTGCAGCCCTTCCTCTTCATCCTATTTCAATAGATCATTCTTTTATGGGATTGGACTTCATTGGTATGATCAATCCACCATCTAGTTTGGGACACAAGTGGATTCTTACAACCACTGATTATTTTACAAGATGGACAAAAGCAATTGTATTGAAAGAAGCAAATGAGACTAGTGTGCTTGACTTCTATGAAGGTATTGTTACTAGATTTGGAGTTCCTGCTACTATTATTTCAGATAATGCTCTTGCTTTTGTTGGTGCTAAAATTACAGAGTGGGCTGTCCGGAATGGTATTTACTTGAGTACTTCATCAAATTATTACCCACAAGGTAATGGGCTTGCAGAGTCTACAAACAAGAATTTGTTGAAGATTATCAGAAGGCTTTTGGATGAAAATCAAAGGTCATGGCACACTAAACTCAAATCAGCTTTATGGGCTGACAAAATCACTCCTAAGAGGTCTATTGGTAACTCTCCATACATGTTGGTTTATGGCAAGGAAGCAAGACTTCCAATTTCTCTTGAGCTGCCCGCTTTAGAGCTTATTCATCAGATGGAATTATTGGAAGCAGGACCAATGGAGGTAAACAAAGGTATAACTAATGAGTTGGACTTAATTAAGGCATGAAGTCATGCTCACAATGGAAGTTCATCAAGCACAAGTAAAGAAGACTTTTGACAAGAAAGCGATTGCAAGAGTTTTTAGGAAGGTGATCTTGTTCTTAAGTGGGATGCAAACAGAGCAAAATCGGGAAATCACACCAAATTTGATGCTATTTGGAGTGGTCCTTATGTTATTTCAGCGTGTAAGCCTCACAATGCTTTTAGTTATCTCTTTGGATGGCAGATTATCAATCCCGATTAATGGGATTTTCCTCAAAGCTTGTTTTTGAGGATTTAGCATCATTAGAGTAGTTTACTTTCAATAAGTCTTGCATGCACATTGTTTTTCCAATTTTCTTAGTTAGTTTTTTTCCAAGAAGTGCTTTGCGTGCACATGCTTGAATTTTGTTGAAGAAATCATTTCGGTGGTGTTGACCTTTTCGAGGATACAAGAAATCCACCAGAGTATGTGACTCCATAGCCCAATGGATAAAAAAAAGGCTACTAATCTTTTGTTTAGCATGTAGTTGTATTGAAAGAAGCGAATGAGACTAGTGTGCTTGACTTCTATGAAGGTATTGTTACTAGATTTGGAGTTCCTGCTACTATTATTTCAGATAATGCTCTTGCTTTTTTTGGTGCTAAAATTACAGAGTGGGCTGTCCGAATGGCATTTACTTGAGTACTTCATCAGATTATTACCCACAAGGTAATGGACTTGCAGAGTCTACAAACAAGAATTTGTTGAAGATTATCGAAGGTTTTGGATGAAAATCAAAGGTCATGGCACACTAAACTCAAATCAGCTTTATGGGCTGACAAAATCACTCCTAAGAGGTCTATTGGTAACTCTCCATACATGTTGGTTTATGGCAAGGAAGCAAGACTTCCAATTTCTCTTGAGTTGCCCGCTTTAGAGCTTATTCATCAGATGGAATTCTTGGAAGCAGACCAATGGAGGTAAGGTATGCAGAACTTATGCAGTTAGATGAATTAAGGCATGAAGCCATGCTCACCATGGAAGCTCATCAAGCACAAGTAAAGAAGACTTTTGACAAGAAAGCAGTTGCAAGAGTTTTTAAGAAGGTGATCTTGTTCTTAAGTGGGATGCAAACAGAGCAAAACCGGGAAATCACACCAAATTTGATGCTATTTGGAGTGGTCCTTATGTTATTTCAGCATGTAAGCCTCACAATGCTTTTCAGTTATCTCGTTGGATGGCAAAGAACTACCAATCCCGGTTAATGGGATTTTCCTCAAAGCTTGCTTTTGAGGATTTAGCATCATTAGAGTAGTTTACTTTCAATAAGTGCTTGCATGCACATTGTTTTTCCAATTTTCTTAGTTAGTTTTCTTTCCAAGAAGTGCTTGCATGCACATGTTTTCCTTTTGTTGAAGAAGGTATTTCAGTGGTTTTGTTTCAAAGGATACAAGAAATTGACAAAGTATGTGACTCCATAGCCCAATGGATGCAAAAGGCTACTAATCTCTTTGTTTAGCAGGCAAACAATCCCGTGAGGTCACCAAAATGTTACCACAAATTCATGCACCCACGAATTTGTGCCAAAAGTTGAAAGGTTGGAGTGCATACATGATAAAATAGAAGGGAAAGAGGTAATTCTAGTTGTGTTGGTGCCAAAGATGACTATGACAAGTTAAAAATAGCAGCAGCACGCATGTGTCTATTTTTATTATTAAAAGCAGCATGTTGAGCTAGTGTTAGCGCCTAAAACAAGAATGGAAAAGCTAAAAATAGACCTCCAATGCGCCAAAGGTAAAAGAAGAGGTTTGAGCATGCACGTGCTGTGCTAAAATTGGGAGGTCCTATTTTTAGGAATTTTTGGATTAAACCAAAGGAGCATGTTGTTGTCCTATTTTTAATAAAGCATTGGTTAAAAATAGAAGCATGGATTGAAAATTAGGAAAAACAAAGCCTTTGTGCTATTTTTAACATCTTGCTAAAGGTAAAGGACAAGAGTTAATTAAAAGCATGTTGACTTCTATCCAATGCACCAAAGGAGAGAGGGAAAAGATTAAATAAAGCAGATAAAAGACATGCTACAGTCCAACAACAGCCAGCAGCATGCAGACAAGAAGAAATAAAATAAAATAAAAAGCAAACAGCAGTCTAGTTTTGACGCAGCAGTCAGCAAAAGGGACAAGGCAGGAAAAGACAAAAGCAAAAAAGCAGATAAAGACAAAAAAATAAAGTTGCTGCCCAGTCAAAGTCTACGCCAAGCATGGAAGAGGAATAAATAGATAAACAACAGCATGCAGCAGTTTGGGCGCCAAAGACAAAGGAGAAAGACTAATTTATTTAATAAATAAATTGCAGCAGACTTCAGTTTTGGCACAGCAGCCTGTAAAGGTTTTTTTTTTTATTATTTAAATCATCATGCATGCCCCCTGGCCATAGATGGTTGAATAAATAAAATAAGATATTTTTAGCAAGCACTACAGGACTGATTTTGGACGCAGCTGTCCATATAGGCTGATTTTTGACAAGGAAATCAGTTAGACACCACTTTCAATTGTTTTGCTATTGTAATCCTAGCTTGTACTTGCATCTCTGAATAAAAAAGCTCATTTGCCTTCTCATATTGCTGGTTTTCTGAGTTTTCATTGTGTTTAATAAGGTATTGTATTGCTTTAGTGTGGAAATTATTCCCTCTACCGATGTCCTTTCACCTAAACCTTTGAATTAATTTTGCAAAATAGCTTAGAGTCATGCAGGGCCGTGGATCTTTGTCTTCCTTGTATAAAGTAGCACGTATGTGTGTCAAATTATTGGTGTATCACCTCCATTTCACTTTTCCCGCATTCCTTCTCCCTTTTCCTTGTTAAATTTTTAATTTTTAGGTGATTCACAAGAGGACCAGCCCTCTCTGGAGGTTCACCTCAACCATAGGTTACACACAACCTTGAGGTGTTCCAATTTTGTCAACAGGAGAGAGAGTACACACATCACCTCTACTAGGGTGCACTTCTGGGTGACAACAAGACCTTTGTAGTAGGTGTCACACATGTTGAAGAGTCTTAATGTCTCAAAGAAGAAGCCTAATGGTTCGATAGGTGGCAATTGTAGTTGAAGGGAATGTGCAGTTGTGGATAAGAAGCGGTTATCTGATAGCTAGAAGAAGAACTCATTCCAACTTCCTAACAGTCTCTTGTTTCACATGCCTATTTCAGGCAAAAGCATCTTTGAGAAAAGGGTTGGCCATTCAAGCAACGAAGCTATTTGCAGGTTGGTTGAGAGTTGGTGAAGGGCTCAAGTTGATTAGTGTCTGAGATCTTGCACATTTAAGATTGAAGCTGAAGCAGGAAAACCAGTCTAAGGTTCACACAGAGATTTGTAGAAACCCACAAGTCTAGGAATAGAGATAGTTTGTGAAGCACGTCCATTTTGGGACTGTTGTAATGTTGCAAGTAATATGTTTGAAATCGGACCATCATTGTGTATGTGTATGTGTATGTGTATGTGTATGTGTATGTGTATGTGTATGTGTATGTGTATGTAATCTTCTCATTTGAAAAGTAATAAAATTGTGCCATGTTTTCTGCTACGTATGGGCCTTCCGGGGTCTATTGTTGTTTGTAAATTTGTGGGTTGCGTGGTCTAAGGTAGTCCTGTATTGAACCCCCTAAATGTGACTGCATTATTCAGTATCAAAGATGGAAGTATCCTACAAGTGTGTTGATAAAGGACGAAGACATCTTCCAACAAATATTAGTCAGTAGAAGGTGTTGCCGTTGAGTGTCTTCCATTGTTTGACGAGTGGGTAGAGGACAAGAGCGAAGTTGAGTGATTTCCATCTTGCTAAGATAGGTAGAGAACATAGTATTGTTAAAAGGGCACATGGAAGTAGAGGACTTGGAGTTGCTGAATTGGCGAAGATTTTGAGAGGATTCCAAGAAAGATTAAATGCTATGGAGACTGGGCAACATGGAAGAGTTTCCGCAGAAGTGAGAGGAGATGAAGCGCCTAAAGTGTGGAATAAAGAGCTTGTTGAGAGTATGAGAAAAGGAAGAAAAATAGAGGGAAAGTTGATGTGAATAATAAATGCATAGGAAAAGGTGCAAACAGAATGCGGAATGAGGAGCAGTCTGCACATGGGAAAGAAAATGAGTTTATTCTCCATCGTGTGTCAATGGGTAGAGAGCAACAAGTAGAAGAGATGGCTCTAAGAAGAGTCGAGCAAGAGGAGAAAAGTGACTCAAAGTCACAAGATTGCAGCAAAGGAGAAAATGTTAGAAAAATGGTGTTCATGTTGGAAACTTTGGAAGGAAGACCAACAAGTAGAGGAAAGAGAGCAGCAAAGGTTGAGATGAAAGAAGAAGGTGAGCACGTTAGCCATATCCCTTGGTTTTCAGGTAGAGAGGGCCTTGAAGAACTAATGAGATGGATAGAGTTGGAACTTTACTTTAAAGAGGAAAGTATTGAAGACCCCAACAAGGTAGATTTTTCAAGCACAAGATTAAGCGGAGTTGCAGCGATGTGTTGGAGAGATCTCTAACAGAGGAGGAGAGAAATGAAAGGAAATTTTGAGAAGATGGGAACATTTGGTTTCAAAGTTGATGGAGCACATATTGCATCCCGGAAAGCATGAAGAATGGATGAAGAAGCTTCAAGTGTTGAGGCTTGAGAATGAATTAATGAAGATTATCTTGAATGGCAATGAGTGAGTGAAGTTGCATTACGCAGAACCCAAATCTATTTTAAAGAATAGCAAGAGAGAAGAAAAAGCGCAAGGGATTCTCCTGTTGAGGTTGTGGGGTGTGTGAAGAGAAGAAGATTGCCTTGGGAGGCAATAAAAGGGTAAAGTTTCTCTGCGATCAACCCTTTGTCGGTGAGATGGGCTTTGACAGTCTCTAAAGAGTGAATTCTTCATAAAGAAGAATGTAGAAGAGAGATTGCAGCGAGAGTGTAAAAATAAGTAGCAATGACCCAAACGAGAGATGCTAACTCCCATGATTATTCTAACATTGACTTTGTTACAGGTGAAGATGAGAGCGGTGCAAAAGATGACAAAAGTGCACAAGAAGAGTTTCCTTGTTCACTGCCCAAGAGAAACCTTGCAAGGTGAAGATGTGAGCACGAAATGCTTTCAAGGGCCATGCTTGATGAAAGTCATGCATAAAGAAAGGGAGAGAAGATGGAGGTTGAGCAATTAATGATGTTATCAAACCAAGCGAGCACAAGACAGGGGGAGCAAGGGTTGGTCCAACTCGCTCAGATTTGGCACCCGACTCGACATGGAGGTAGATGCCCAGCTCAATCGATGATGCACAGGGCTCGATCGGACAGGAGGGCACGGTTCAATGTAACATGTTTGGCTTTATCGTTGGTTTAGCTCGATCCGAATGGTTGCACAGAGCTCGGTCAACACACATGCCCCTCGGTCGTTGTCAATGTTGGCCAAGAATGATCTCGATGCAACTCGCTAACACAAGCGATGCCCCACTCGATCCATAGTACAACCAGCTCATTTGGTAGCTCGCCCAAAGAACTCGATGATGAGCTTGCGCATGCACTTGGTGGGTATAGGAGCTCAACTCGATGCACGTTCAGTCCTCTAGACTTATCAAAACAGCTAGATTTAGCTGTAACCAAATGTTCCTCTAAATTTAGAGGTGAAACCCTTATCAAGGAAAATTGTAAAAATAAAAATTGTCGATTTATGAACCAGATTCTCCAGCAAGTAAGCAATTTGCCTAGTGCTTGAGGTGCTAGAGCAAAAAAATTGTTTTTCTTTTGCCTAGAAGATGAAATGGAGGTTGTGGGGATGCAGGGTGGGTTTGGGAAGTTGTTGGAGGCAGCACAGGCTCTCTAGGAGCAGTTTTCTTCTCCCAAAACCTTTTCACACTTCTGCAATCCTCCTACAATATCTACTACTTGCATAGGCTCTCCAAAACTCAGCTTTGATACTAAATGCTGAGGAACTGAGGAAACAGGGAGGCAGCCTATGTAGATTTTATTGATTTGGAATAAAGCAAATTACAGAATAATGGAAGGGCTGCAATATTTATAGATATTGCACAGCCATGTACAAACAAATAGGAGGTTGCACAGGTGCAACAATAAACCATACGTGAATACATAAAACAAATATATGGTTTTAATAATATAACAATACACTAACCATATAACAATAATATAACTAGTTACCAATGGTAAATGCTAAATTACCTACAGTAAAATAAGTTTTACCTAGCAGATTGAGGGAAGTATGTTAATTATGATTGTTGAACTAAGATACATTTCACTTTATGGGTCCTCTCAACATAGATCAAGAATTTTATGTTGTTTTTCCTCGGTTGTCTGAAGAGATTACAGGTACAGTTCCACACAATGAGAATATAGTACTAGAGTCAAAGTGGATATATGAGCAAGTATTTGGGTCATTAGCAGTACCAATGAGGGCAGAGTTCCCGCACATTGCAAAGCTGGAAAAGGAAGAAGTACTTAAGGATATTGCTAATATATTAAAGATGTTTCATGATCAAAAGTTAGAAGTGAGTTCCTATGATTTTCTACAAAATTAAAATCAGATTGAATCACTTTTACGCTGTTCAAATAATGCATAATTTGGTCAAATAAAGCATAATTTTTGGTTAAGAAGAACCGCTGATTGTATAATTTCAAATTGTTTGAGCTGTAAGATATTTCATGTGCTAGGTCCCATTTTTTGCCATGTATTAGAAAGAGATGTGCCTCAACTTACTTCGAGATCAAGAGCATGTCTCTAAAGAAGCTGCAGATAAAAAATAGAAGCCTGAATTGAAAATATACAAGGTAATCGAAGCGGTTGTAGTCCAACAGTGCGGATGATGGTATAAAGGGCATTGCCTTATCATCCACTAAGGTACAAATCCCAGCAGACACCAAAAAGGGGTTGAGGTTGGGTTTGAGACCCTGGTGAATTTGACGAAATAGATATCCCTCAGTCCTTGACACTAAGCTGAAGAAGGTCGATTATTCGTGCACTGATACAAATGGATGCAAATTTCTCTGAAGGATCTGGTTGTTTCCAACCTTCAATCAAAAATGTACAACCTAAGCATTTAGGCTAAGACTAAATTTCATGTTTTTAGGCATTATGGGAAATACAGATACGAGGTAGAGAGTGACATATACTTCAAAGGTGGTAGAAGGCTCTTAAAGCATCTTATGGGAAACATGATGGAGAAGAAGCAAGAAGAGATCCTAACAAATGGAACCTGCTGGAAATAGTTTTTCGGTCCCTTGATGATGCAGAATCTGAGTGGACTATTGACAATATAGATACAAAATTCAGCCCACATTTTCCTCTTGAATTTGAATTTTGAGGTAGGAGGAGGACAGCTTGAGAGGCCAAAATGCAAATCCATGTAGAACATCTGTCACAAGTCAGGATTGGGAGCAGTGTCAAGAGTTTGTGGTATCACTTTTGAGCAACTGGGCAAGAATCTATTAGCTATGTATAAGGTAACAACTGGCTGTCTCTATTTTACATCTCCATGTCTAAAACTGTCCCTATTAGAATGGGGCAGGTTACTTTTCAGTCAATGAATTAAGGTCTCTGTTTTTGTTATTCTTGTACAGAGGCATGAAGTTGAAGATGCTACTTATACACCAGAGGGTGTGGAAAGAATACAGAAGGCAAAAACTGCACTGTCTAAATGAAACGCACAGGCAGTTGAACATGTAAAAAAATATCTTTTTTTATTGTAAGAGGCAGTTGACACAGGCAGGGTGTATTTATTGTGTTACAATTGGTTGCAGTTAACAACCGTATAACTGTTTAATATGCTATATAAGCATCGTCATTTTAACACCCCCTCTTAATGACTAACCTAGAAACTATACCAAGTTTATCCCGAAACTTGACAAACAAGAAAGCACCAAGAGGTTTAGTCATTACATCAGCAGACTGCTCCTGAGAAGGACAGAAATGAAGAGAGATTTCACCTGAGTCAACCAATTGACGAATATAGTGATGATGAATCTCAATATGTTTAGTGCGGGCATGATAGATAGGATTTTTGACCATCTTCAACACACCTTGATTATCACAAAAAAGTGAAAGAGGTGTAGCAGTGACCTGTGAAAACTGAAAATCAACCAAAATCTGACGAAGCCATACCGCTTCGCAACCAGCACTAACAGCAGCCTTGTATTCTGCTTCTGTGGAAGAGATAGCCACAGTGGGCTGAAGCTTACTCTGCCAAGAAATAACTCCTGAACCAAGAGAGAAGATATATCCAGTGGTAGATCTCCGAGTATCCACTGAACCTCCCCAATCAGAGTCTGTGTAGCCAATCAACGTGAAATCTGCAACTCTCTGATACAAGATGCCAAAGTCAAGAGTTCCTTTGACATACCTTAACACACGTTTTGCTGCTCCCCAGTGAATGAGTTTCGGTTTAGACAAAAACCGAGAAAGATAACTCACAGCAAAACACAAATCCGGTCGTGTAGTGGTGAGATAAATCAAACTACCTACCAACTGTCTGTACAATGTTTCATCGACCGGTGGTGAATCATCATGAGCTGAAAGTTTCAGCCCGACCTCCATAGGTGTAGATGATGAATTACAATCATACATCTTAAATTTTTGCAAAAGATTCGTGGCATATTTAACTTGAGAAATGAAAATCAAGTGATCTTGTTGCCAGAATTCTACACCAAGACAATAATGAAGGAGGCCTAAATCAGTCATGTCAAAAGCAGTGCACAAATCTGATTTTACCTTATGAATCGCAACATCTCCACTGCTTGTGATGGCAAGGTCATCAACATAAACAATAAGAATCACAATGTCATCATTTGTGCTTTTGACATAGAGATTCGGATCAGAATGACTTCGTTTGAAGCCCGAATCTCTGAGATGTGTATCGATCTTAATATACCAGGCTCGAGGAGCCTGCTTAAGCCCATACAAGGACTTAATCAACCTGCATACCAGATGCTCACGACCACATGCCTGAAAACCCTCAGGTTGAGTCATATACACTTCTTCCTCCAAATCGCCATTCAAGAATGCACTTTTCACATCCATCTGATATATTTTCCAACCAAATTGAGCGGCAAAGGCAAGAAGTAACCGAAAAGTGACCATCTTTGCAGTAGGAGCAAAAGTCTCCTCATAATCTATCCCCTCCTGTTGCGAAAAACCTTTTGCAACAAGTCGAGCCTTGTACTTATCCAAAGTACCATCTGCTTTACACTTGATTTTGTACACCCATTTACAACCAATAGGGTGTTTACCTGGAGGTAATGGCACCAACTTCCAGGTATCATTCTTAATCAAGGCATCATACTCGATTTGCATGGCAGTTTCCCATTCTGGTATGCCTCGTGCATCAGAGTATTTTTGTGGCTCGCGAATATGGAGAAGATCAGAAGCAAGAGCAAATTGAGCTTGCTCAGAGTAATCAATCCTCTTGCCAGGTCTGCGAGACCGGCCATCTAAGAGTGGAGACAAATCGTCTCGTGTCAGATCCTGAATAGTGGAATAATACCACTTGGGCCGTCGCTGAACTGAGGATTCGGAAGCTAGTGGGACTTCCGGAGGTGAAACCAACGCAAGTTGATTTCCAGGAGACGGAAAAGACTCAGTAGGAGAGAGCATAGACTGTACTGGAGTCTGTGGAGGAGTATGAGAATGACCAGACTCATCATCAGGCAAGGAAAGAGAACCAATCTCTGTGACCACCCCTTGCTGATCGCTGCCATGTTGCTGGTCTATTTGCTGATTACAGCCAAAGAAAGACTCTGTTTCTTTTACATCAACATCACGACTAATAATGATTTTATTAGTGGAAGTATCAATCAATCTATATGCTTTAGAATGATCACTATAACCAGCAAAGAAATATCTAGAACTTTTGGAATCTAGTTTACTCCTCTTACGATCAGGAACCAAAGTATAAGCAGCTGAACCAAAAATACGAAAAGCTGATACCTCTGGTTTGATTTTGGACCATGCCTCCTCTGGTGTGATCTCCTGCAAGGCTTTGCAAGGACTGCGATTGAGGATATAGACCGTTGTATTAACAGCTTCTCCCCAGTATGTGTATGGCACTCCACGACTGTGCATCATACACCGGGCCATCTCCATGATGGTTCTATTCCGCCTCTCAACCACCCCATTCTGTTGGGGAGTATATGGTGCTGTCAACTGACGCTGAATCCCTTCTTTCTCACAAAAAACAGCGAACTGTTTAGAAGTGAATTCACCCCCATTATCGGATCTTAAAGTCTTTATCCGCCGGCTGGTCTGGTTCTCCACCAATGCCTTGAACTTGACAAAAGAAGCAAAGCAATCAGACTTCTTTTTCAAGAGATAGATCCACATCCGCCGAGAGTGATCATCCACCAATAAGAGAAAATAACGTGCACCAAGGACTGTGGGAGTCTTCCACGATGGCTCACATAGATCTGCATGGACAAGATCTAAGAGCCCCTTTGCACGCCAAACACCTTCATGAGGAAAAGGTTTCCGCTTTTGTTTGCCTGCAAAACATCCAACACACATATCCTGCTTTTCCTGGATAGGAGGCAAACCAACAACCATGTTGTCTTTATGAAGACGGGCCAAATACGGAAGATTGAGATGCCCATATCTTTCATGCCACAAAACACTGGTATTTTCTACCACAACTAAGGCATGCAAGTTGACCGTGGCAGGATCAACGAGTCTGTACAAACCTCCATGCCCAATTCCCAGGGCAACCACCTTATTATGCTTGACATCAGACACAATACATTGTTTACCAGAAAAGTTTACAGAGATATGAGGATTATCAGTTAATTGACTGATGGATAACAGGTTCTTATTCATGTTAGGCACATATCTAACACTCTTCACAAGCAATTTAGTGTTATTATTTAACATGATACGAACATCCCCAATCCCTTCCACAGCATGTGATCTCCCATCCCCTAAAGTAACTGAATCAGAAGAACATGAATTAGCATGAAAAGTAACATACCAATCTCGTTGACACGTGAAGTGTCGTGATGCGCCGGAATCAAAAAACCAGCACCGTGTAGGGCTGCCACCATCCGAGCAAGATGCCATGAGGGCATACTCATCTTCTGACTCGTGTTGCTCAACTGTTGCCACATGTGCTTGCCCCTTCCGCTTCTTCAGGGCACTTAGTCGCTTCTGACAATCCTTCTTCACATGACCAAGTTTGTGACAATAGTAACACTTTACCGGAAATTTAGGAGAGGAAGGCGACGCATCAGCCTGTCGCTTCCACTTTCCTTTGGACTGTGCAGCAAATGCACTCTCAGATTGTCCAGAACTGGACTCTTGAACTTGTGTCTGTCTCTGTTCCTTTTGCAACAGGTAGGAACTCACCTTGTCAAACGTAAGAGTTTGACTCTCGCCCATTAAATGAAGAGCCTCCACGAACGAGTCATACGAGAAGGGCAAACTGTTTAAAATGAGAGCCACCATATCATCATCATCAACCGGCTTGTTGATGGAAGCAAGCTGATCTCGGAGATCTTTCATCCGAAGTAGGTGCTCAGACAGCGATCCACCTTCTTGTAATTTTACGGAAAAAAGCATATTTTTGAGGTATAGAACCCGACTCTTCTCCGACGTCTGATATTTGTCCTTCAGACTGACCCACAATTTACTCACCTCAGTGGCATTCCGGACCTCAGGTATCAATTCATCCGATACCGACAATTTTAATAGTAGAAGAGCCTCCCGATGACGTTTGTCATAATCATCGAAATTCGCTGCAGGTCTACTCTCGACACCCGTGATTATTTTCTCAAAACCACGAAATTCTGCCAGTGTCAAGATCTTATGGCTCCACACATTAAAATTCGTGCCCGTTAATTTTTGTGTATCCGGCAAAATCAAATTTGCAATGTTTGACATTTTATTATTCCAAAGTAACGGAAAAATAAAAAATAAAAGTTTGCCACACCAATAAAATAATGTATTATCCCACCAACTGTTACTTATTCCAATAAGTAATATTAAATTAAATTACTTTATGCAAATATGTGGCTGTGGGGAAAATATCTTATGTGGCAGGAAAATATTAAAACACCACCAAATAGTTTTATAAAAATAAAACTCTCCACGACTTTGCTGTTCGCAAGTTTTACCTCTGCCACGATTTTGCTCTGGTTGCTCCTCTCTCCACAAGTTTGCTGATGGCCACGATTTTGCTGTTGCCCACGATTTTCTGCAGCAACAGGAAACTGCCCACGATTTTGCTTGCTACCACGATTTCCACGGCTTACGTTTTTCTTTCAACTGGTCACGTTTTCTTCTCGTTTGCCCTCGTTCCCAACATTGCCCACGATTCTTGACTGTGTCTCCAGGAACAGGAACCCACACAGCAATCCACAGCAAACTGGTGCGTTTTCACACGATTTGTGACTGGGACTAGGGAAAAACGCGATAGGCAAAAGAACACTGTAGTTCTTGCCCTCGGTTTCACGAAAAATGACTGCTGTAATCTCCTTACCCGACTGTAACATGTGAAACTTCAAAAAACGTGACTGTAATACGAAAAACGTGACTGTAATACGTGACAGGAGAGACTCACGACTTCAAACTTCTTCTCTACAGTTCGTACCCATGTCGGGGCTTCCTCGAACCTCATACGACACTCCCGTGCTCATCCAAGAGCTTCCTCGGGCAAGTCGCTCTGATACCAATGTTAGAAGATGCAAAGAGAAGAAAGAATACAGAAGGCAAAAACTGCACTGTCTAAATGACACAGGCAGGGTGTATTTATTGTAAGAGGAAGTTACAATTGGTTGCACAGTTAACAACCGTATAACTGTTTAATATGCTATGGGCATGCAAATTTAAGCCCAGCAGCTTGAGACCTATGCATGCATGTAGGCTGTGTATATTAGGATTTTGCTGCAAAGTAGCTGAGGGTTTTTTACTTTAGCACTAAAGAATTCAAAGAGATGTGTGCTTGAGAATCTTTTGTAGTCACAGATCATTCTATATGTCAAAAAAATAAGGAACTTCCAATAAAGTGTTGTAAATATACAAGAAACAACAACTTTCTGCACAAGAAAAATGATAGGAAGAATGAGCAGTAACAATGCCCATCTGTAAATCCCAGGGATGTGAAGCAGAACCTACCAGTGTCCATTGGTAAACCAAGCAATCAGTTGTTGAGTAGGGACAAGTAGTTGTGTAAAAATGATCGATGCAATGATCATCACAAAATGCAACAAAGATAAAAGTGAAGAAATGCACAACATAGAGGTAGACTGTAAACCAGTGAATACTTTAAATGAAGGTCATGGATCCTAACCAAGGAACATTTTCATTGAAATAAACTGCCCAATAACTCTT
This sequence comes from Taxus wallichiana var. yunnanensis, assembly GCA_018340775.1. Lineage (NCBI taxonomy): Eukaryota > Viridiplantae > Streptophyta > Pinopsida > Cupressales > Taxaceae > Taxus > Taxus wallichiana. Next base: position 674,589,807 of record CM031235.1, on the reverse strand, counting down.
ATTTTTATTTCCAATTAAGGTTTATTAACTTAAATGAGATAGGATGAAAGGAATTATATTAGCTTGCAAATGAAGAAAGTGTAAAATAGGTCAATAGAACTATAAAAGTACAAATGTAACAGTCTCACAGTGTCAATATACACACATCATCAGACTATTTATTCAAATACAAAACCAGGTGGAGAGGGTGAGAAGGTGAAGAATGAGGTTACAAAGACATGAAGGCAATGTGGCTTGTATTAATAGTGGTGGGCAGCTCCAACCTAAATCTAATGATTAAGGAACAAAAGGTGTAAGGCTAGGTGCAATTTGCATGATAGATTTAAATAGTTGTGTATGTGTGGCTGTTTTCCTAATATATGTCCTCTGCTGTAGCTAGTCGCTTACATCATGCTTTTGATATTTTCTGTGTTGTTATTCGCTTTAAGATTCACGTTGTGAGGATGAAATTTACATTTAAGTATAGTCATATTTGATATCACTTGGACAAACAAAGGATTCTAAGTTGCATATTTGATAAGTTCCATGGTAAAGATCGCTTATAGTCATTAAGTGGAAGCAGGGGTTAAATTTGACGGCTGTTTAGACGTTTTTAGTGATTTTAGCTGTAAAATACTTCCTGATTTTTTAATTAACTGTCACACGTGACTTGCATATTTAAAAAGTGACCGTCATTTTTAATATATATTTATGTAAATTATATTAATATATAACAAATATAGTTAAATTATATAAATATATAATAAATATAGTTAAATTAATATAGAATAGTCTTTTATATATTATATTAGTATCGTATAACTAACAATATTTTGAATTTTTGAAGGGCAGTATTGGAAAATTACCGTCACGGAAAAATTGTTTGATAGGCATAGGTGGCCGTCAAATTTAACTCCTGAGTGGAAGATGCTTCTTGTGGATTTGTTTGGAAAGGTTTATAAAAAAATTACCCTGTTTTTCTTGGTTTCGAAGAAACTCATATTTGGAACACTTTAAAAATTGACTCATTGGCAATGATGGTGGAATTTGACTTCTACTAGAGCCTATGACAAAACTCAGCAACATTCACGGTACGGATGTTTTGTATTTATCCTAAATATCTAAGGAGTGTAATGATCATTTGACCTAACATAAAAATGGATAAGCTTTGAAGCCTATGAAATTGATATAGTAGGTGCTATGTTGTCTCTTGAGAGTTTGAAAGAATTGATCGGTGAGATCTTGCAGAGTACAAGAACTGTACCTGTTCCGGGTAATTGAGCAACCACCAAGATTGGGAAAAATAGGGTCTTTTTAGCAGTGGAAAACCTGTGAGAATCCACAATTTTTGACACCTAAAGCACTGACATGTCTAAAATCACAGTCATCGTCTATAGGGATTGGTAGATATAGGTCTAGCAGCTGCAGTTCTATGTATATTGCATTTTCAAGCAACAAAAGTGAGATGCAATGAGCAAGCAAATTAAAAAAAATGTCAACAAAGCCGTCCTCGATACACATTCACGACAATTATTTGCACAGGAAAAGCCTAACATTGAAATGCCCTAAATAGAAACAGCCAAAAAGCACAATCACCAAGAGAGTAAAACACATAAAAAGAGGCTAATACCGAAGTAAAAACCCGTTGAACTGCGCCTTGCACTCTGCGCTCCTGTCACTTAACGCCAAGCATAGCACTCCAGAGAAAGAAGCTTGAGCGAGAAATAAAATTAATGTGAATTCATTGAAATATCATTTGGTTACGATTCAAATCACATGTAAAAGCATTGTAACTTGTTATGATCTGAGTTATTGCGATTGAAATGACATGGTTCATTTAATATTTACATTTATAGAAGTAGAAGTTTTTAAGTCTCTAAGAAGGTACAATCATAGGAATCACTTTGCCATTAAGTAGTTGTTTATAGCATCAACAAATCAAAATTAATTATAATGTCGATAGGTGTGCCCTTTTTGGATGGAGGGTTTATGTGACATCTAAAATGTCGACATTATTAATTATGATTAATTTGTCCCGCAAATATTCTAACATCATCACTATCTAAATCTCTATAATAATTAATCGCAATATTAATTATTATTAATCCCTTTTATCACATTTACCCTTTATCATTATCTAATATCTCATTTTATCATTAATCCCTTTAAATTCATTATTATATCCTATTATCCTATCTTAATCCTTATTAACATTTTCTAGGAATTTAATATTCCTACACCCACCTACCCACCTACTCTACACCCTACACCTAGCCTTTCCATGTAATCACACCCCTAATCATATTTTATTAACCTAATCTAATCTAATCTAATCCTAATCACATCCTCCACCTCTAAATCTAGAGGCTTCTATTTCTATAAGCCTCTCTAAACTTCTCCTTCCATTGAATTTTTAATTCAATGGAAGCTTCTTCCCTCCATGAATTTTGAATTCAAATTCTAGAGTCTTCCACTCTAGAATCCTCTAATCCTCACATGCATTCTCCACCCTTGATCCAAATCCAACTTGGCTTCATCCTAGCCATTGAATCCTCCACCCACAAACTATAAATTGAGCTCTCCTCCTCCATGAGAGCTAACAGGAAAATCCATAACAAACCTCTACCATTTTTTCATCAATCATCCATCCAATCAATCCATCATTCATCAATCAATCAATCCAATACCCATCATCCATTCATCATCTTCATCAATCAATTCAAAAGCAATCAAGGGGAGGTGTTGCCCAAGTGTGTCTCCACCAAATCTGAAAGCAACAATTCAAATCAAGAGAAAATCCAACACATCAAAGGAGGAGCTTTGCAACTTGTAGGTAAGTGCAGGTATTGAATCTCTCCCCCTTTCAATCCATTGCTCTATCTGAAGTATTGTTTGAAAGGATTAGATTATGAGAACAAGTTTGTTTATTTTCTCATATTCACAACTAATATTTTCTAACATATACATTTTTAGCACCCACCGTGGGGCTTACCCCCCACTTTTTATCATTTTCAATCTATTTTATCCCTAGAACAAGTTGTCAAAGTTTCAAGAATTTTTCATTTTTGTTTACACCTTCAAATTTTCAAATTTTTTTTCATTTCTCAATTTTGAAACATGCCTATCCTATGTGTTGTGTTTTGGTGCCTTTATCATCAAAACATGCTTTTGCCATTTATTTTTGTGCATTTGCCTAATTTGGTGCCTTTTTACTACATTTTTGCCTATGCCACATAGTTTGGCACCTATTGTTTTTTTTGTTTTTTTTTTTTAACTGCCTCCTTAACATAACTTTTGATCCCGAACTCGAAATGACTCCATTTTTTTTTTCCCTAAAGGTATTCAAAAAATATCTATGCAATGAAAGTGTTAATTTAGCATTTTATAGATAATTTATTCATGGTTTTCATTTTCCTAAATCTTGTCATTTTAACTACACATTGAGTTATATTTTCTTGTTCCAAACTACTAACACTTTGTGTGCAACTTCCTACGCTTACCAAAGATAAAAATCAATCTAAAACTACTAACCCTTTGTTTTGTAGCATGATCGGTCCAAGACATTTGGGTTTATAAATCAAACTACTAATCTTTGTTTTGTAGGGCCTCCTCTTAAAGACCCAATCATCAAACTAATAATATTTATCATTTAATTTTATTATCTTAGCATTTATTTTCTTGCATTATCATCTTTTTGTGTTTTTTTTTTTTTTTTATCCCGAAGGAAAAATGTATGTATGCTCTCTCTCGCATCCTAGGATGATCTTGAGGATCAAAAGTGGCTAGCCTTCCCATTTTTTTTTTTATAGGGGTAATGTGATGTGGAAGTGACATCCACACACTTACCATAGTCCTAGGGGTCTCGTGACCATGGGCTTCATCTCCACGCACGTAGACACACCCCGTGTTTCGGGGGTATATAAATTCTTGGAGAGTTATCATTATTGGCTAAGTGCTTGCTTGTTTTAAGAGAGTGTGAAGTGAGGGGATTCCATGTCCCAATACCTAGGCCTTAGACAACATCCTTGTAACATGGACTTGGGCCCCACATGTACCGCAAGGTATATCGGGGACTCCCTTAGTGAGCTCATACATCCTAGACTAGGAAACCTTTTTGGCCGCATATCAAACTATAGTGCAAGGAGGCCACACTCCCAAGATCACTCGCTAGCCGACCCCACATTGACACATAGGTGGAGAGCCAGTTTGTGGCACCATCGTGTGTGTGTGTGGTATTAAAAGTGGGCTATAGTTTGATTGTAATCCCACTTGACTAGTTAGGGTGTGTGTTGCATGTTTTTTGCTTTGCTTGTGAACACCCTTAACCATCCTATCACCTTAAAATTTTAATCAATCAAAACATCATCATAATCAACCATCCTTAATCACACAATCCCAATCCAAATCCATCATCATCCTTAATCAACCAACCTAATCCAAATCTAATCCCCACACATCCTATCAAACCATGGCCTTTGATCCTCAATCCCCATCCTCTCCAAACCAACATCCAAACCCCTACCTCTTTTCTAAATCCATCAACCAAGCTATCCCATCATCCCCCACCCATCAAATTCAACCATCTCACTTTGATCATGAAATCCCACACACTATCCAACACCTTAATAAAAAAATCTCAAATCTCACATCCTACCTCAACCAATCCCCTCCTCATCATCCAAATCAACCATCCCATGTTGATCCTAACATCCTAAAAACCATCCAACAACTCAATCAACAAATATCTGATCTTAAATCATGTATCAACCAATCACCTCCTAAACCATCATCTCCCAACCAACCCCATCCACAATTTCCCCTTCCTAAGATCCCTACCCCTCACCCCATTGACTTCCTCTTTGAGGAACCCAAATCATCTCAATCCACACCCCGACCTAATCAACATAAACCACTATCCCCACAAGCCAATTACATCGACTTTGACAACCTCACTAACTTTGACCTAGACCAAGAGGACCTCCTTTATGTCCTTGCTAATCTAGTCACCAATCCCAAGCCCACACAACCATCCCAAACCCCAACCTCCAAATCCCCTATCAATCATCATGACCTACACCTTCCTCCCATCAAAACTCATGCAAATAATCCACCACCATCCAAAATCTCAACTCCTAAATCAATCATCATAAAACCTATAATCGAGTCCCATTCACATATCCACAACAATCCCAACAACTTAACCCAAAATTATTATCCCCACATCTCATCTTAGTCCTCCATCCTCATCATCTTCATCATTCATCATCCCAATCCGATCCTATGGAATTTCTCCTAGATAGTCCCACATCCCCTAATCCACCATCAAATTCAGCCTCTAAGCCTATTTCATCCCCATCCCCTCCATCACCTAAGCCCAATCTATCAAAACTATCTCATCCACCATGACTCCTAAGTCACCCTCATCCCCTTCTACCCCAATCCTAAACCATCTAATGCTCCTCTACGCCACCCTCATCCTCTTCATCCACACCTAATCCTATCTTACCCCCTTCATCACCTAAACCTAACACTATCCTATCCTCTAATCCTATTTCATCTCCACCATCCCCCAATCCTAAAACATCTAACGTGACTCCTAAGTCACCAACTCCTAAACCTAACAAATCCAATCCCAATCCTCTCCCCACCCCATCTCCTACCCAATCTAATGAGGCTCCTATGCCACCTTCATCTACTTCATCCCCTAAATCGACCAAATCTAATGTGGTTCCTACACCACACCCATCTCCCAAATCTCCTTCATCCCCAACATCACCCAAATCTAATGTGACCCCCATATCACACCCATCCCCTTCATCTAAATCTACCCCATCCCCTTCATCTACATCTACTAATCCCAAACAATCTAATCCTAAGCCAAAACCATCTACCTCAAAACCACATACTCCAACCAATCCAAAATCAACCAAATCTACTTTGGCCTCCAAGCCCAAACCATCCACTTGGCCCCTATGCCTAATCCATCCCCTTCATCTTCTAAGCCACAACAATCTAATCCAACTCATAAATCCAAATCAACCAAAACATCTCATAATCCACCCAATCTTGCACCTTTACTTCCTACTCCCCCAAAACCATTTAACCCAAACCACTTCACTCCTTTAGGAGAATCCTTGACCACCATCTTCCATCATCTAAAAACCTTCAACATGATCATCCATCCCCCAATCAAATCACATGATCAAAACCTTCCCAAACCATCTTGGTATCGGGAACACTATTATTGTGACTTCCATCACACCCATGGACATTCGACCAATCGTTGCATGTAATTTAGGTCTTATGTCCAAAACCTCATTAACCAAGGGCTTCTTGTCCTTGTACCTCTTTATCCACCACCTTTCCATCCCAATCCTCTCCCTAACCATCATCCACCATCCAAATCCCACTCGACATCCAAACATCATCATCCATCCAAATCTCATCGTACATCCAAACATCCCTCACCAACCAAAAAACCAAAACAAATCTCACCTCCCATCCTTTGTTAAGTCCGACCTCTTAGCGGATGAAAAAACTACAACCCCTAGTCTCATGATGACCACATGGCATCATCTTCCCCATCCACTTCATATCCTATAGCCAAAAATATGTTCGCTAATATGAAACATCGAGGCAAAGGCTTAGGCATCCATGAACAAGGCATTCATGAACCCATCTCCCTTCATCAAAATCTAGGTCATTTAGGCTTAGGGTATAAACCTAACACTAACAATGTCCCTCCCACTACTCCATCACAACCCATTTCTACCACTCCTCTTGTTGATCCTACCATCCCAACCACTCAACCCAATCACAAATCATTTAATCCCCCTACAAATACCAAACACCTAAAAATGGATTGAGCACATAATTCATCACTTGCACATGGATGTTCTTTCCTTCCCACCCATCCTCCTTCCATCCAACATCCAAATCCCTTTGCATCTAATCCATTCTTATCATCACATCCATTCATATCCTCTCCAATCCATTCATTTGAACACTTGATCAACTTTCTCACACATGTTGTAAGACAATAGTACCTACTACAACCGTGTGACCTTGGTCTATCATTACCTCCAACATTCAAGCACAATTTTCCTCCTAGAGATCCACACACTTTAACACACTTAATCAACTTGTGGTGAAGACCCTTGGGTGTGTCATATTTTGACACTCTAGCCAATGTCATCTCCACACTCATTTCCATCCCCCCATCAAGCCACTAGTGATTCTTAACCCCTTGAGTTCTCAAGAGAGTGGAACCTCTTTATGAAAAAAAATCCAAATATCAAAAAAAAAAAAAAAATCATATCAAAATTAAAAATATCAAATAAAATCCACCTCAAGACTCTCTCTAGGGGTGTTTCCAACATCTCTACCGAGGCTATGGATGCTTGGTAGTAGCAAGAGAAATGTTGTGACAAGAATCAGATGCATCTCTCATCGGGGCTATGGATGTCTGGTGGAGTGGAGCAATGCATGACTTAGCCTTCCATTCACCCTCCATCCACCTATTTGACTTAATCACTCCCTATACATTGGCTAGTTTTTCTTCACATACTACCCATTAAGTCTTCACTTCAAGTGGTAATTAACCATCACAATCACACACACTTTGATCTCAGAGACATAGGGCTCACATGTTTGTCAGGTATTGTTTAGACCTTGGTCACACTTTTTTTTTAGTCCAACTCTTTCCTTACAACATGTGTCATTAGGCTCATTTTGTTCATCACTGATGTTATTTTCCTTCCATCCATCACATCCACATCCTTTTTTCCCTTGGATCGAACATCCATGGGGAAGATGATGATCTTTCCTTTTCATCCAATCCTCCTCATGTCCCTTTTCAAATTGTCATCATCATCATGACTGGGGGCAGCCTTACTACCATCCATTGGGGGCATCATCCATTTTAGATACCCCTCACTTCCCATCCTACCCTACACCTGGGGGAAAATCAAACCCATCCATCCATCCACACAAGCCACCCTACTTTACACTTGGGGGCACACCACATCTATCCTCAATCCATCCCCTATACTGGGGCATATCTTATCATCTTCCATATCCCCCATCTTATCCTATACCACATCCATCATCCTCATCCTATCTATCCCATCCCACATCCCATCTAATCCTAACCTATCAACCAATCCCTATCCTATCCAACCTATCCAATTTCCCTCAATCCTTCCCTTTCATCCTACCCAAACACACTTTGGGACTTATAGGAGAAAGTTCATCCCACCTTACATCCCTTCCCCCCCCCCATGAGCTATCCCATCCCGAATCCTTTCATCTTACCTATCTCAACCATTCCCCCCATCCCAAATCCAAAATCAACATCAAACATCAAAAAATCTAAAATCAAAAATAAAAATAAAAAATAAAAAACCAAAATCAAAAAAAAAAAACATTAAAAAAAAAAAAAAAAAAAAAAACAAAAAAAAAAAAAAAAAATAAAAATGTGTGTTTTTTTGTTTTTTTTTTTTTTTTTCATTTACATTTTTTGATGATATGAGGCCCCTTTTTTTTTTTTTTTTTTTTGCATGGTCCAATGATATGAGGACCATATTTTTTATTAATTTGATCCAATGATATGAGGACAAGGGCATTTGGACAATTCAATCATCATGGTCTTTATACCTTGGTGCATTTTTTATGCCACATCAATCACATTATTAATGATGATAACAATGGGAACTTTATGGTAGCACACCCCTTCTATCATCATTTTAGCCTTATCATCATCACACCTAATCCTCATCATCATCTAACTAACTATCTAACCTCCTCATCCTCTATCAATCAATCCTTTATCAATCAATCAATCAACATCCACATCCAAATATTATCATCTCGCATCCAACATCCAAAATCCTCACCCCCTGGTTGGGCATCTTCTAACATCCTCTTCATCAATCAAAATCAAACATTATTTCTCATCTTCTTCATCAATCATCATCCCAATCCTCTCCTCATCAATATCTATCATCCAAATCAATCCAAAAACCAATCCTTATTCTCTCATCCAAACATCCTCAATCTTCTAATCCTCTCAAATCAACATCCAAATAATACCCTATCTTCTATCAATCAATCCTCAAATCCAAATCAAATCCTCAAATAAATCCTCAATCCCACATCATCAAATCTAACATCATCAAATCTAACATCAAATCAAATCAAATCTAAAATCCAAATCCTAAAATCTAACCCCTTGATGGGGCAATAATAATCCAAAATCCAAAATCAAAATCTTCAAAATCTCAACATCCTTGACTAGGGCATCTCTCTAATCCACCAATCCTAAATCTTCTCATCATCATACATCTAATCTGATAGGGCATCTCTATCTCTCTAATCTCAAATCTCTCTAATCTCTAATCTAATCTCCTAATCTCTAATCTCTAATCTCTAATCTCTCTAATCCTCTAATCTAATCCTCATAAAATCTAATCCTCTAATCTCTAATCCTCAAATCCAATATCCTTAATCTCAACCCCTTGACTAGGGCATCCTATAATCCAACCCCTTCAATCAATCTTCTAATCCTCTAATCCTCTCTCCTCTCCTATAATCCTCAATCTTCTCATCTCTAATCTCTCATCTACTAACTTGGGCCTCTCCTCTTTTGAGTGGTTACCCGACTCATTCCTCCCCACCTAACCCCTCGAGGGGGCATCATATCACCATCCTAACATCTTCTCTTTTTTTCTTTGAAATGGTCATTGCTACTGCAATAACCATTCAAAAGAGGGGAAAAATGTAGACATCTAAAATGTCGACATAATTAATTACGATTAATTTGTCCCACAAATATCCAAATCATCAACATCATCATATAATAAATAATCTATAATTAATTAATCACAAGATTATCATTATTATCCCATTTTATCATTTTTATTCATTTATCATTTATCATTTATCATTTATATTTAATATCATTATCCCATTTATCATTAATCCCTTTAATCATTATTATTATATCATATTATCCTATTTTAATCCTTCATTAACATTTTCTAGGAATTTAATATTCCTACACACACCTACCTACCACCTACTCTACATCCCTACACCTAGCCTTTCCATGTAATCACACCCCTAATCATATTTTATTAACCTAATCTAATCTAATCCTAATCACATCCTCCACCTCTAAATCTAGAGGCTTCTATTTCTAGAAGCCTCTCTAAACTTCTCTCCTTCCATTGAATTTTTAATTCAATGGAAGCTTCTTCCCTCCATGAATTTTGAATTCAAATTCTAGAATCTCCATTCTAGAATCCTCTAATCCTCACATGCATTCTCCACCCTTGATCCAAATCCAACTTGGCTTCATCCTAGCCATTGAATCCTCCACCCTCAACTATAAATTGATCTCTCCTCCTCCATGAGAGATAACTTGGAAATCCATAACAAATCTCTGCCATTTTATTTCATCAATCATCCATTTTATCCTCTTATCAATCAATCAATCCATTCCTTCAATCAATCATATCATCATCCTTCATCTTCATCAAGCAATCAAAGGAAATCAAGGGGAGGTGTTTCTCATGTGTCTCCACCAACATCTAAAGAAAACAACATCAATCAAGAGAAAATCCAACACAAAAGAGAGGTATGAAGTCTAAATGGTCAATTGTATGATATTTAGCTTCAAAACAAGACAAATTTGAATTGATTGGAAAACACAATGGGAGAGAAAGCATGGCATAATTTTAAGTGTGTTTGGATGAATTCAATTAGTGAAGGAAAAAATGCGTGGATCTCATTGGATTCTAAAGAATTTGGTCTCTTTTGTTTGGTTGTGGAGTAGTTTATTGTTGATCGGGACAATTAATGGACATTCCCTATCTTTCTAATTCAAACAGGTTTCCAGGTCCATATTATGCAAATTTCTTGTAGAATACATAATGATTGTGAAGAGGAACACATTTCATATGACAACTAGTATAATGAAAATGTTCGATGGTGATGGGGAAGAGGACTGAATAAGAATTAATTCTTTTTGCTTGACTTTGATTATACAACAAGTTTGGTCAATTCAAAAGTAAATATGTGCTTGTGTCTTGGGATATACATAAATTGGGATGTTCTAATTACATGACTTGATTGTTTTTCTTGGTTGACATATTTGATTTTAAAAATATATATGAGAGGTAGAATACAAACCATATGATTATGAGGTTTCCCTAAAGTGGATTTTTTTGGAAATATTATTTAGTTATTATATGTTTGGTGTTAAATATCATGGAACTTTTAACGAGAATCATAATTTTTGAACTTCTAAAGAGAATCTATTAGAGTGTAAAGGAATTCTTGTACTACATGGAATTTTGACAAGTGGAATTGCAAGAAATCTAGGATTTTAGTAGAATTGGGTAATTGAAACCAATTGCTATAAAATGATCATGGAATTATTTTCTTATTTCATAGTTCACGAGGAAAAAATAATGAACCAAGAATTTAAAAAATGCAAATATTAGTCATGTTTGTGAAGCACTATAATTAATGTTGCATGGGTGAATAAATCTAAAGATATAAATGGATTTAAGCTTCATCACCCCTGAAGATGGATCCAAAACATCAAGTATAAAATATAGTCTTCCACTAGCTTTCCCATCCACAACATCCTCGTGAATTTGTGTGCGGTCTTCGAGTTGTCTTACCACATAGCTTCTCCTTTTTGTGATGTTCCTCTCATAAGGATGCCACTCAAAGACTAGTTAGCAATGTGAACTCTCTCCCCCACCATTTCCTCTTTGATTTGACTTCACGTCAATTCCAATGAAATTTCAATTATATAGACAAAGTTCAATTTAATCTTTCAGCTCTCAAGACAATTGTCTATCCATTTTTTCTTGATCTTTTGGCATGTCTACTTCCTTTTCCCCTTTCCTCCATTATCCTCGCTATCGACATGCCTATTGCACCATTTTTGTGATTGTTATTTTTATTTCAGTTAACTAAGGTAGAAGTCACCAATGTCGATGTCAACATGCATTCATATTAAAATATTATGTCTTTAAATGCTATTTGAAATATGAAAGTGTCATCTAAGAAGATTGTTTGATCTTATGTAAACTACCTTAAGAGAAATTTTAGACATTCAAAATACTTTGATATGATTATTTATGTATGGAAACAATTTGCTACCAGTAAAATGGTAGTGGAATTGTGTCATTTCTATTTAGTTAACCGCCTCTTCAAGAAATATTTCCAAATCTTGTTACAATGGGGTAAAAAGAGTGCTCTATATGAATATGTAAATTGTAGCCCAACGACAAACCTAGTTGAATGGTATGATATTTTATATTATAGACTATCCATTAATCCAATATGAAAACTTATGTAGGCATTATACTTGAGATAAAATCATGATCAAAACTATGACATGTCATCTTATAATTAATTGATAATGTCCTAACTTTACTAATCCATGTAAATTAAGGCAATGGAGCAGTCTAGAAGGTAAATATGTGGAAATGGGTATAGCCCAAATCATAATGTTATTTGGATCACTCTAGTAGAGATCTTACATGTATTTGATAACTTTGAATCTTAATGCTTCTGGAATATTTAAACAAGACGAAATAATTTCTTGCACGGGGTTGTCTTACTCAGAAGACCTTTCTAACACAATTGTAAAATGGAAAGGGTTTCTACATTTTACCCGCATACGTATCTTAAATAATTGTTGCAATTTTTTTCCCCCTTTTTATCAACTGAAAATATTCCTCACATATAATAGTTGTTCCTTTTCTTTTTTTTTTCGGGGTGGGGAGAAATTCCATTTTTTTCATTTCCTCGACAAGTAACATTTTACAGGCCACCTATAACCATGCCTATCACAAGTATAACCCGTTAAAATAATATTTTGTGTGATAATTTTTCTCCGACATTTTTTCAAACACTTAGCATGCATACTTCAACACCACACATTTAACAAACACATTCATTAAAATGTTTCCTACCAATGTAATTCCTTCGTTGGAAGTGTAATTATATAGGCATGATCATTTTACCCTCTACTAAATCCGTGTGAAAGGCATACTCATATAGGACAATGATATATATTTTGGATTCAAGAATATTGTTAAATAGAGCCATCATGTTACATGGGTCTTGTAGACACTCAAATTTGGTAATTTACTCTCTAACACGACTATTTTTTTACAATGCACTCATTTAAGATAAGTACAACCTTCCCATTCCCACTCAACACATTTTGAGGTCTCTTGTTTAGCTTGCGTAACCTCACATATTGAAATGTGATCAAATTATGAGAGTATGATGCATAAAATCCATAAACAAACATCAAGTGACAAGTTGCAAACTTCATATTGCATGTTTTTGTCCTTGGGTAGGGTCGTATAATTTGGTTAGGATATTATATCCAATCCTAGCCAACTCATGCACGGTCCTGAGATCGCCATGTTCTCCAAATTTTCTTTCAAATTCATATTCTTTGTTGGGTATTCTAATCCATCTAGGTCATCCTTTCTTCAATAAATCACCTACAAAACCCTATATAAGCAATTAAACACTACCTCATTTGCTAACTTGGAAATCATGTGGCACTACATTGATACACTCACTTCCAACACTTGTAAAAAACACCCAAGTCTCCCTAAATCTTGCAATAACACACCTACATTTATTACGGAAACAATCATTATAGGTTTGAAGCTTCTTACTAGGTCAAGGAGTCATCTCATCTCATCTATAAGCACTCAAACATCCCTTCTCTCCGAATATTTTAGCAAGATCCAACTTAACCCAAGCATTATCGAAGAAAGTTCTTGATTCATAGTTGCATTTATTTAGATATCGCATGTTAAGTGCAAAATGATTTGTGGTTTGAGGCCTCTCTGGAGTAATGCAAACATCGGTGGTGCACGGGGGTACCCACAACCCAACTAATGTTTTTTTGTAGGGTTTCCCACCCATGATTAGGGTTTGAGACCTCATTTAATATGCTTAGAGAGCTTCGCAACATGATCACAAATTAAGGTATGACAGTGACAAATAGTTCCAAATAGGTGACCATGTTAGGAAGTTGCAGACTTTAAATCCAAGCAGGTCTAATACCATGCAAAAGGATCAACATTGTGATATGTTCCTTCAAAGTTGCGCAATTTTGTACTAGTCTAGTTTTTAGTCACGAGTCTAAGAATGAAACATCATTAGTCTTAGATCTTATTATTCCAACAATCTACACACCCAAATAATTTCCCATAACCATATGTACAATCCACTAATTGCATTCATCTCCTTGTGTTTTCAAGTTCATCTCTTATATAATACATCATTCGCAAGTATTAATGTGTTGTTATGATATTTTTAATTTATGTGGGTAGTTAATTAATTAGAATAACCTTTTTTTGCTAACCCTTACATCCTTTAGTGTACTTAGTTCACTAATTCTTAGATTTCACATAATATAATCATGGTGTAAACATTTTGATGAACCCAACTTATGATTCAATATTAACATCCACCTCAACTTCCTTAAGGCCTACTCAGGATCTTCCTTTCCACTCTTGGTATTGTATTTACTTGTGTATATATCATTATGATAAACCCACAACTCTTCTATAATATTTGCCTTCAACCTAGGGGTTCTCGATCATCTGCCACTAGGAGATATTATTCCCCTTATGTTGGTATATACTATGGCACTATGACCTTTATTGAAGGTTCCAATATCAACCATGTTAAACACTTTCATGATCTTCCTAAAGAAGAGGTACAACACCTTACATATTTCCTACAAGAGAATCATGGTCATATTGATATTCTCATTTATATTGCAAGAGATCAATTTAATCATTCTTCAATCTCTCATTTTGAGACAATTGTTATTCCTAAATATATGGTTCCTACCTCCTTAGGAGAACATAATATTTCAATGTATAATGTTTCCATACCTCTCCCTGTAACCACTATTGTTATTACATATCCTACATCCACTCCTCATGGTTCTCACACTTCTTGTTCTAGCACGCAAGCCCTTGAAACTCTTGTTCATACATTACAAGCTCAAATCTTATAATTACAACAAGGTGCATCTACTTCTACTCATGATATGGATTCTACTCAACTAATTCACAATCCACTTGCACCGAAGTGGTTTCTTACTCTTTTCCCATTATTTTTGTTGCTCCTAAACTCCCTACTTACAATGTAAAATGAGACCCTGTTGAGAATCTTTACTCCTTCCATGTGGCTTGCTTTGATTATGTCTCTCATGACATCTTGCTCACCAAGCTCTTTCCTAGGAGTCTTAAGGATTTTGCATTGCAATGGTTCTATGATCCCCCATGCATTTTTTGCACTCTTTTACTACTTTGGCAAATCAATTTTTGGCACAATTCTCTATTAGTATCGGGGATAAAGTTTTTATGCACAATTATCTAAATTGTGACAAGGATCTAACAAACCTATCAACAATTATGTCTTTAATTTAATATAAATGGAATTAAATCTATATTTCATAAAGTAACTAATGTAACAAGGGATATAAAAATGACAATATACAACAATATACAAATGTTAAGTACTCAATAGTGTAGAAATTTAAGCAAATGAGAGAGATAAATGACTTAGCTGATTTCTGTGTAATCTAGGGTCGGGACTATGTGTCTACTTTGGATCTCGACTGGGAATGATGTCTTAGTGGCTTGCGCAGAGAGTTCTCATACTCTGTATTATGCGGTTCATAAGTTCCCACAAGAGGACATGAGAACTTAGGTGCTAGTGTCTGTGTGAATATTTAGGATCTTCTCTTTTTTTGGTCTGAGGGTCTTCACTTCAATATCTCGCATTGTCACTTTGAATTCATTGTTAGGGTTTCGATCACATCCGTAACTCTGTAAAACAAACACTAGCTACCGCACAAGGTCAAAACCTGTTAGGTCTAAATAAAATATGTAATATGTGAAGTTGGACTAACCCCGATGATCACCCGATGAGTGAACTTAGTATCGAGCATTGCACTACATTTCAGACTCCATGTAGTTTTGTGTGCTTGTGTGTGAAATAATTTCTTTAGGTTTTCCTCGCACTAATGACGCCAAGATAGTGGGTTATAACTATCTTTGATGTAAATGTGTGGTATGGAATTCAACACTTCCCCTTCCTATGCAGTGTATGCAGCCCAAAATGTAGTCCCTTTTGATAGTAGTGATAGTATGTAGATGTGATAACCCCTTTGAATTACACTAGAATAATAGTGTGTATGTTGTGTATATATATATGAGTCTTTTGTTTGAATTTCAACACTAGTGACATAAAAAGCCAACTATAAATATGGGATAAGGATAATAAAAGTGAAAAGACCGACCACAAATGTCAAAATGTGTAAAAAATGAACAGGGACGAAGGGCCCAAAATGGACACAAGCTCCCGAGCACTAATGTCTAAAGTAGGCATTAGTGTGCCAGACAAATAACAATAGATATAAAAATACGTAAAGATGGGGATCCCTATGACCTAACCAGAAGTGGATACGAAATGATAGATGTAGAAGAGAGTTACAATAAAAATCAATCAAAGACATAGATGGACAAGAGATAATGTCACTAGTGAATACTTTTCTTACTTAAGATTCATGTATATAAAAACATACTGACGACATAATAAAATAGTAATATGTGTGTGATTTTGTGTCTACATTTTCCCCCTTTATGATATTTGAATGAAATTCAAGTAGTGTAAAGGAAGTAAGGAGAAGATCTCGTATATAATTTGGAGAAGCCATATTACAGAGTGCGCGTAGAAAATAAGAGCTTAACGCGGTGAACCATGGATCAAATGTTTTGACCCACATGGCATAAGAGGAGATAAAAATTGTCATAATCCCTACCATATGCATAAAACCATGTAATTGGACGATCGCTTCAGCAATTTTACAAAACCGTGGGTATTAAAACCATGGGCCAAAACCCTCCCATAAACCTATGGGTCAAAAATCTTGCCCATATGAGAAAAACATGTTTCCGATATATTGGGTATGTTTTAAGGCCAATTTTTTTTTCGGGGTTCGCGCCCTGGACTCCTGGCGACAATTTGTGGAAAGTGTACAATACTCTCGGTGTACATTCTTCAACACTTTCTCACATGAAAACAGGCTCCACAAACCTAACATCTCCTTCCATGACACTTCCCCAAAAGATCCAACTTTTGCAAATGAATAAGGACTAAATTTGTTACTTATTTAGTTCGATTATAACATGTTTGTTCTCGATTAAATAACCCGCATAGAGCAAAGATAGGAAAGATAATGACGTCTCATTCCCTCACTCCTATAGTAATGGGTGTTTGTGTTTAAATATTGCTTAAATGGATTCCAAGTTAGGTCATCTGGAAGCGATGGTAATGTAATGCGACTCCCAAGTCGGGTCATCCAGGAGTGATAATAACTGTGATCATTGATTGATTGATTGATTTGAGCGATAGTAGTTGATTGAATAAGATGTATTTAGTATATTACTCATGGAGAGGTTTTTCTTTTCCCTGGATTAGGTCATTTGGGGGAATAGATTTGAAATAGCAGAATTTATTGATTTTTGTATAGAATAATCAGTAGTGTTTGAGTGAGATCAAAGAAAATGTGTTGGTAATGTATTAAGAATGTTGATTGATTGTGGTGTATCCTGAGAGGGATTATAAGATGATCTCGATTGTATGCCCCCTTTTGGTGAAAAGGGTGAAGGGTGGAGAAATGAGCACTAATCCGAAAGCAAGGATGTAAAAAGTTGTAATAGTAAATGAGAGATATTATAAGAGAGGTAGTAGTATTGACAAAGTATGCATATGTATTGATTAGGACATATGCCAGATTTGAATATGGAATGGTGAAAATTATATAGTATGGTGCTAGAGGAGACCGTGATCTATATGGTGTAAACGAGGAGGAAAATGATGTAACAAGGCTCAAGATATGGGCCAAACCGTGTGTCATGTATTAGTTGTAAGAATGGTGGTGTTGTCGTGCAAATGTGCAACAGGGAAATTGATAATTTCGAGCACGACAACTATACCCCAGTGTCAAATTTTTCAAGTCCTATCATTTCAAGACACCCTGGGTCAAATCTGTTAGTTTGGTCACCCCCTATTTGTTGTCAAATTGTTCCCCTAGGTGATTTAGGAAATTCTATTCATTCCACCTAGGTGATTTTAGGGAGTTCTAAAAAGACACTATCTTTTGGCAGTATAGGGAAGGGTTATCGCTAGCCTTCCCAGGAATGGATTCAACTCCCTGGAGCGGAACGGAAGGGAAAAATTCAACACAGAGATGAAATGAAGACCTTAAAACATAATGGAAATTATTTTTGAAGGTTTGGAGAAGTTTTTCAAGACTTGGAGCAGTCTGAGTAAAAATAGGGTTCACAAGCCTAGGCGGTACAGGCCTAAAACAACTGTTGGGCTTCAGAAGAAGATTCCGGGAGCTCCGGATGGATTTAGGAGCAAAAAAAAATATCTAGAAAGAGGATTCAAGACCTACATTATGGTGAAATAATATTTTTCACAACACTTTGGTGCATCAGGTCTGCAGTGTGTTTTCTCAGGCACAAGTGGAGTACAAAATCAAAATTCTGATTTTTCAAGGATCAAATGGAATAATAAAGACATGATACCCCCACCATTGGATTAATAAGGACATTTCCAATCAGGATCATATAATTTTTTTCCAAAAAGTCCATCGGGAGCTCAAGTTATCACTATTACAAGTTTAGGACTTAGCCAAATTTTTGGGAGGACACGTGTCAGCACCAGGAGCCTGGCAGATTTTGTGTCCCTCACGTCCCCCAAGGTCAGGGACATCAAGGTTGGAAAATTGTGAACAGCCCCCTTGAATCCATCTCATCCCTCATATGACCTCTTGGACCCTCATATGACCTCCAGACTTGAGAGTTCAGCCCCAGGTGCTTATTTGGAGCATGCATTCCCTACCGTCGGATTGGGCGCCATGTGTCAGCTCCACGACCACCGTGGAATTTGATGTCTCTTGCGAACCTAAGGTGGGTGACACTTGACCTTGAAAATTTCTCCCAGCCCCCATAAGGAGTCTTCTGGACACCCACGTGACCGCCTTTTAGCTCCCAGTGCTTTAAAACAACTTTTTCCTCCTTCATTCCCCCGCCATCATTGGATTAAATGCCACATGTCACCATCTTGCTCATTGTGGAAATTGATGTCCCTCACATCCCTAAGGTCAGGGACATAAAACATGAAAAAATTCACCCAAATCCAACTCAAAAATTTGAAAAATATTCTAACTGTTAGTTGCTTCTCCATTACCAGAAGAAAGTTGCAGAGAACACAAGTCCACCACTCCACCATTGCAAGAAACTCAGACCAGATCAAAAAAGGAACTGAAATACCTTTTCCATGGCAATACGTAGGTCTCAGAAGGAATTTTCATCAAGCTAAGAAGGAGAAACAAAGAACAGAGAAGGAGAACAATGGAAATCCCCATGGCCATGAAAACGAAGATTCGAACATATCTTGCAAACCGGTGCTCGGATTGATGAACCGTTTGTTGCTGAGTTTTAATCTCTTGAAGGCCATTAAAAATCATATTCAAACCTCAATTTTCATCAAGGATTTCTCACAGTGAAGAAACCCTCTTTTCGGCTCTATGAAGGAAAAAGCTTGATTTCCCATCAAACCGGTCACCGGATTGAAGAGAAATTTCACGTGAAGCACCATAATGAAAAACCTATCGCAATGGAGTTGATTTCATCACTAATGGAGACAAAACCAGACCTATAATTTTCAAGCTCCATTAATGGCTGCCATGACACAGTAATGGAAAAAATCAGCGAGCTACCTCTCCGCTTCTCAAGGTTCCAGTGGGCGAAATTGCCCAAAAATTGGAGGAAACGATCATTGAAAAATCTAGTTTCACATGAACTAGTTTTTGTGCCATGAAGCCCCTATTTTTAGGGATATGGAGGGCTATGTTTTTGTCAGCATTCTGCCCTCTTCAAAGAAATTTTCAAATTCTTGAAGATCCAACGGGTGAAATCATCTGAAAATTGGAGGGAACGATCGTTGAAAAATCTAGTTTCACGTGAACTAGTTTTTGCGCCATGAAGCCCCTATTTTTTAGGGATATGGAGGGTTGTGTTTTTGTCAGTATTCTACCCCTACCAATGAAGACATCATTTTCCCACTTGTTTAGATGAAGGAATTACTCCAAATTCAGAGTGTGGAATCTGGAATAAAACCCAGAATTTCAAGACTCATTTTGGCGCAATTTGACATTCGTGGAACACTTACTAAAAATAACATGTCTCCTTGCATAGGGAATGTTACTTCAGGTAAGCCACCATTTTAAGATTCCATGAAGAAGGTGGTGAACACAGAGGGAACATCACAGGAAAGGTCATAAAAAGGGTCATCGGCTCGCAATTCACACTTACTAAAAATAGTAAGTTACACTCAAAAAGTAGTTTTGGCACAATGGGTCACATAAGGATAATCATTCAAGGGGAAATAATTGTTCAGAGCATCCTAGCCATTTTTCATAGGGAATTTGAGATCCACCTTAGTTCATTCAATTGGACGAGCGTTTGTGAGCTAATTTGGAGGAGTTTCACTAGTGTGCAAGGAGTTCGAAGATTCAGAGTTTCACTGCATTTGGAGCTTTCCATCAACGAGGATCAACAGACTTCATTAGGGGACATCTCCTCCTCTTCTCTCTCTCTCTCTCTCTTTCTCTCTCCTCTTTCCCCCAAATTTCTCTCACTTTCAAATGTTCTAATTCTTCGTTGGGGTATGCACTTTTTGATATGCCTTTAAGTCACTTAAAAGTGACTTTAGAAATATAATGTAAATTAAGTCACCTTGCTATTATAAAAGGGACTTAAATATTTAAAGTGGAATATGAACAGTCTTAAGTCATATTAAGAGATATGGAGGGTCATGAGGAATATGATAAGTCACCTCTCATTCTATAAATTGTAACACCATTCCCATTGCAAAGGGTTGGTAATTGATCTTGTAAACTCAAGAGTGCATTGTACCTAGAGAAAGCAAAGGAGATAGCCATTTTATTCTACTCTCTTCCCCTCTCAAATTTCTTCCATTCCCACATTATGTACAACTTTGATTTGAGCAATCAATATAAGAAGGAGTTTCTAGCTTTCTTTGACTAAGGGGTTTCTTGATACTTGGTGATCAATAAATTCTATTTGGTCTTGTTGTTATTCGTAGAGTTGTTTCTTCCCATAAATGCATGTGTTGAAGTTTCTAACTAGTGTGTGTGCAGGAATCTGATTTTCTACCTGCAACATTAGTTCTCCTACGTCTTTTCTCACTCCCTTTTCCCGCCTACGATGAAGACTTCCCTCAAAGCAAGAGATTGCTAGCTTTACTACTGTGGTCGGTGGAGTTCCCCCTGTTGGATCCCGGTCGAAAGACCACCACAAAAATCCACACTTTATCTCGCATGCACATACGGCAACCTGCATCGGTTAAGTAGAGGGACTTAGATTCCCACAGTGTTGGCAAGAAATCCATAAGTTTTTCCACCCAACAAATTTTCTCGCCAACAAGTGGCAAATAGTAACTATAGTATAAGGTAAATTTGAATTACTATATATAGTAATATGAAAAGTGAATAGTAATTTCATTTATACCAAGCATAGTTGAAAGTTGGAGCTCGAGCTACAAGGATGTCACGTGTCGAGCAGCAATTTAGCTAGACATAATTTAAGAGGGTGGCAACGACCATGGCTATGTAGGCGACGAAGGAGATGTTATGTGTGACCAAATTTGGAAATTTTTGTCAAATGTGCTTGTTTTTATTAGTTTAGTAAAATTTAAAATTTTGTAGCACCGAGAATTTTTGACAAGGAAGTGGATGGGGAATTTCTTTCCTTTGAGACACTAGCACCCACTTCGTGGCACTAGTGACCTACTTCTTGGCGCTAGTGACCTGTTTCTGGGCGCTAGTGTCTAGGGGCATGGTTTTGGCATTATTTGGTGAAATGCGTGTATTTTTATTAATTTGTATCTATTTGAAGTATGTATGGCATGCTAATATTGTGGTTTTGTTACTTTGTTGTGTTTTGTAGAGAGATATACACTTTGTGGACTTTTAGGTGGTCGTCACTTGAGTATGTTACTTGATATGGGTTTTATAGATGATGAGTGGGAGATATTGGACCATGTCAGCATGTGACACATTACGAGATTGGGGGAGATACCCCATAATATGTCGTTATTAAAAGCTTTGTGTGAGATATGGTGTGCGGATGATTTAACAAAATTAAACTTTTTGTAAATCCCTAATGTCATGAGTAACAAATGTAAACTATGATAAATAAGCTGCAAGATACAAGATGACACATGCAATAAGCTAGATAAAAATAAAACCCTAGGTGTAAGAGAGAGAGAGAGAGTAAAGGACTTATTTGGTTTATGCGTGATGTCTGGATTTGTGTAGAGCTGGAGAAATTAAGAAAAAGGAAGGGCAAATTGTTGCAACCATGCACTGATAAATTATGGATCTACTGGATGAGCCTAGACCAGGGTGCTGGACTAGGTCGGGGCACCTAGTCTTTGGAGTCTGCACTCTTGGCGCCTGTGACCGTGAAAATGGTCGGAACCTGAATTTCTTGGTGTCGCAAGGTTATCATTGATTATCGTTGTTGGTCATCTGTATGTCATTAGATGATCGTTGAATGCACATATAACCTACAAAGAGAAGACCCAAAAAATCCTCAAACTACATCAAATCCTAAAAAGAAAATATGCAATATGGGGAGTCAGATTGACCCCGATGGTTACCCGACCGAGTGAACTTACGACTAAGTGTTGTACTACACCTCGTATTCCATGTAGTTCTTGTGCGTGTGTGATAGAATTGTGCCCTAGGAAGCCCTTGCGTAAATGCATGTGATAACTGGCAATAACTAGATGTACCAATGTAAGTAGATGTGTGGATGGCAAAATGAACTTCCCTTCATATGCATGTATGTAGAAAATGCAGTCCCTTGTCCCTTAAGTGAGTGCTAGATGGATGCCTTTGATGCACTTAGAATGCCTTTGGATGTAACCTTAGGTGGTGATAGTAGATTCTTAGAGCTTGGTCCTTTATTTTGGTCACATAGATTTATATTTATATGTTTCCCTTTGTTGAATTTCACAATTGATAAATGGAAGGCCAACCCATAATAAAATAAGATGCCCAAAAGATAAAAGATACCCAAAAGAAGCGAGTAAGATAGAAAAGGGTTTGGGGGTGCTGGCAGGCCTTTGGCGTTCTATCGGGCCGGTTTCCAGAGTCATAAAAGATAAATAAGTGAAATACCAATTGGGTTGTAGGGTGTAAAAGACCAAATAGAAAATAATAAACAAAGACAAAAGGCCAAAGATAATCAATTGCTAGTTTTCTCACTTAGGAATGATATGAATAGTAGTATGTGATTAGGACCTAGAAATGTACCCAAGTACGTGATTTTGTGTCTACATTTGCCCCCTCTTTACGTTGTGGAGTGAATACTTGATATCATAGAGTACTTTAGAATTTACATACCTTTGTTCCTTGTAGATTGATGGTGAAAGCGTTCCAAGGAGACAAGTGAAAACATGAAGTGATAAAAATGAAGCATGGAAGCTAAGAAAGAAGAAGTGACCCTAGGGGTGAAAGCATATCGTGTTGTACCATGTTGTTGTTGTAGCTTGTTTGTTGTCTTGTGACTATTTCTTCTTATAAGGAAGTACTTGCAAAAAGAAGAGAAAAAGAGTAGACAAAGTCATGTATTATGAAAATTGCTGTAAAAGTATGTAAATGTGTGTAAAAAGTAGTAAAAGGAAAGTGTGCACCTGATCTGTGAAGAGTGAAAGGGATAGAAAATGTCTTGAAAATGTTGTAGAAGAACGAGTTTTTCAGGCAATCTCATGCCAAGAGCAAATTTTTGGGGCGATTTCACACCAAGAATGATTTTTTTGCGCGGTCTCATGCCAAGTATAGACACCTATAATTTGGATCAAGCAATTTAAATACTTAAATTGCGATAATTATCCTCTTTCCGCAAATTAACAACATAAATCAATAACACACCGCTTACGCTCTATTACCATTAATTAGTTACATTCAAGGCTTAATTAATTAACCCTCCTATTAGGCTCAAGACGCCAATTAACAACCTTTCACTAATTAGTGTTCCTTTCTATCTAGATTAACTAATTATTCTTAATTAATTTTCTTCTATTTAATCAATAAATCGTCATTTATTAGATAAAATTCCTGTCATAACCAGATCATGCTAACTTTCCTCCAAAAACTTCTATAATCTTACACCTACCTATTAGTTAATCACTCTTGATTAATTGATACACCCCCGTCAACTCCCATGAATCACTAATGATATATTATACTCCTTTAAATCAAACTTAAAGTATGCTTATCCATTACTAACTTAGCTTTGCTATTATCCCACATACAATAGGATGCAAAGCTTCTTCAAACCAAAGGGTTATATAAAGAACCCTCCTCCTACCTTTATTCTTACACCTTTGCATGCATATAGCATAAACTATAGGCATTTTCATTTTTAAGCATCCTCCATTAGTGTTGAGCTAGGTATCTTCATCTTGCATTTCATCCATCCAAGCTTTTGAGTCATATGGAGAGAATCAAAATGGCCTTGTAGCCATGTCTTAATGAGACTCCATTCTTAAACCCTTGGGATCAAACAAATAATCACATTTTTATTGCTAAGGATCTACATAGGTCCATTTCTAATTAGCTTTCAAAGAGTAGAGAATAATGCTTAACATGTTAGTTTGATTTTCCTTCAAAGTTCTATGCATGTTGTTGATATTTAGTCTCTTTAAGCTCTTAGCATGATGATCTATGTTTAGTTAGCTTTGTTTTGGAACTATTATAGCTTTGTTTTGGAACTATTAGGTGTTAGTTTCAACTCTCTTAGCTTGGCTAATTAATACATGGATACATTTGGCACACCCGGTGGGACGGATTTATAGTCTCTTTGATTTTAATGAGTTTTGCTAGTTTTTCTCAAAAAATTTCTAATCCAAATCATGCACATGTGAAATAAGTATAAATCCTCAGGTTATTTCACTAACTTTATATGCATTGAGTCTCTCTTATGGGATTTATTGTGATGGGTTCTCATTAGATTTAAGTTAAATTAGGAAAAAATTGATCTTTTAAAGGGTGCATACGTCAGATTTCCATATTTTAACGTCATCTCTAGTGTACATGCATGAGTAATTTTTAGGGGCACACACACATTAAAGCTCGTGTGCACACATTCAAACTCATGTGCGGGTGTCCAAAAGGGCGCGCACATGCACTTTGATCCACGCACTTATCCTGCTCCTCGTTGAACCATGTCGGTTTTGGTCGGACCCATGCATACATTGAAAAGGATGCACATACATCTCTCTGCTCGTGGACATAAAATTTATCTCTCTGTGTTTTCTTACATTTTCTTGTCGAGTGCATATGCTTAAACTCACATGCATACACCTCTGCAGGTGCGCACACGTTTGTGAAGCCTCCCTTTTATCCTTTGTTTGACATGCGAGTGCACTATCAACTTCCCCTGCATATACATCTCTCTACTGCTCACTTTGTCATTTTTAGCAGAGTGCGCACATACTATTATCCGCACGCACACGTTGTTAAGGGCATGCATACATTCTGAAGGGTGCGTAGGCATCACAGTACAAATTTGAGGGTTATTTTTAAATTTGTAAAAGCTTGTGTTCTTGATGTATTAACTCATTACATGTGTACTTGGGATTAACTTTTTGTTTTCTGGGGCATATCTTTATGCTTTTTGCTAATTTAGCTTGTTTAAGATTAATGAATGTTGCATGCTTGTTTATGAGATTATAATCGTGTATGCTCTTCCCTCGCACCTTTTAGGTGATCTTGGGAATTAGAAATGATTTCTACATCTTTTCTATGCTTTTAGAAAACATCTCATTACACTTATTGCTAAGGGAATGAATGCCAAGTTGGCTAAAATGAACAAATTGTGCATTTAAGTTAAGTTTTTTTCCATTGTTAGTTAAATAGTTGGATTCTACGTCATGTATGCTCTTCTCTTGCGTCTTAGGACGATCTTGAGACTTTAAACGACATCTTATCCTCTTTTTTATTTGTGGAAAACTACTAAACTCTTCGTGTAGGACCTAAAAATGCTTGCTCAAAGAAAGGAGAATCAAAACAAAAATTTTAATTACACGTGTGTTGCAGGTTACCAAATGGTGTATGACTAAACCACATTAAGTCTAAAAAAACACACCACATTCATCACTGCTTTGTATATGCGAGTTCGGATAAGGGTACACCCTGTTTGCTTAAAACTAGGACATAACCCTTTAGCATAAGCCTTAAGCTACGAAAATGGGGGTGGTCCTAAGAACCCCAAAGTAGTCCACGCAGAGAGGAACCTTGTGGGACGAAGCGAGGAAGTGCTCCGCACACGTACTTGACTAGTTTACACGTGAGATTTAGCGTCAAAGTTATCTCGTATTGTGACCCTAGTGAGAATACAACTGAATGCATTCATTGCTCATTGTATTTTAAGGGGGTAAAATAAAGTCGGGATACTCCGGGACTAGTCGGTGCAAACTTTTACGGAAAACCGAGCTTGCGAATATGGGTATCTTGTGATACCTAGTTAAAGGAACTACGTAGGAAGCTATCTTGACTTGGAGCCAACTTGACTGTACCAAACCAATTCATTATTGAGATTCTTTGCAAAGGGAGAACTTTCTCGAGTCGAAACCTTGTTTATCGAACAAGGGAGTCCATTAAAGTTCAAACTATGCGTCATTCACCACGAAATTTGTGAAGCATTACTTTTGCTTAGTTTTTCACTCACCATAAGGTGAGGTGAAAATCTTGTTGAGTTGAGAGCTCAATTACTTTAGTTTAGCATACAATCGAACTTGTTGGAAAGCACGAATCGGCATCGGTTAAGGGAAGACCAAATTGGTTAAGGGAAGACTAACATCGGTCAAGGGCAAGTAGGAACCGGTGACGATTAGGCAGAACCGACATTGGTTACGTGTGTAACGAAGTTTTAATGAACTCTCGGGAATTATATCTATTTTTAGCATTAAAATAGATTTATTAATTGTAATTGCATGGCTAAGTGCCCTAAGGCTAAAACGACTATATGAAGTTAAATTTAGGGTTTAGAAGTAAGAGTGTGGATCATAATTACAAGATAATTATGTGAGAGAGAATTCTTGGTGAAAAAGAAGAAAAGCTTGAAGGAAGAAAGTACTAAACATCTGAGAGGTGTGGAAGATTGTAAATCTTCATTGTATGTCTTGTTAAAACTTTGGATAATAGATTGGCTTGTTTCTTGGTGGACGTAGCCCATAATGGGTGAACCACGTTAAATCTAGTGTTGATTTATGTCTCTTGTTTTGTATATTTCTTCTAGTAGAATATCCACTTTTATTTACATGTATGTTTAGATATGATATATTGTCTGTACAACCGGTGTGCTAACCCCAACAACTGGTATCAGAGCTTTGTTTGAGGTTTTTTTGTGTTGATAGATTTACTCATAGAGGGTTTTTTGATTGAGTGGGAGCTACAACAATGGCATAAGATAATAAATACAAGGTAGAGAAATTTGACGACCGAAATTATCAATTATGGAAGATGTAGATTGAGGATTATCTGTATCAAAGAGATTTGTACTTACCGTTGGATGAGAAGTCTAGACCTATGAAGATGACTGATGAAGAATGGAATATTCTTGACATAAAGGCTTTGGGATCTATAAGATTGAGCCTAGCAGCATCCGTGGCTTCCAATATTACAGAAGCGGCTTCTACGGTAGACTTAATGAAATCTCTTGCTAATTTATATGAAAAACCTAGTGCTTCAAATAAAGTTTATTTGATGAATAAACTATTTAGTTCTAAGATGCATGAAGGTGAATCGCCTCTAGTCATTTGAATGATTTCGATCTATAGAAAATCGTTAAAATTGATTGATATATCATTTGATGATGAAGTAAAAGAACTTTTATTCTTATGTTCTTTGCCTGATAGTTGGGACAACTTGGTAATGGCTGTTAGTAATACAACATCTGCTAATAATATTTTAAATTTTGATGATGTGGTTAGTATAATCTTGAATGAAGAAATTCGCAAGAAGAGTACAGAGGAAACATCATCTGGAAATGCTTTGAATGTAGAAAGCAGGGGTAGGCAGAAGGAGAGATCCAAGAGTAAGAGTAATGGGAAATCAAAGTCAAGGGATAGTAGATCTAAATCCAGAAGTAAGGGAATTACTTGTTGGAAATGTGGAAAGAAAGGACATGCAAAGAAAGATTATTGGTCAAAGGATAAAGAGAATCAACAACTAGACAAAGGTAAAGAGACGAATCTTGCTTCATCAGAGGTAATGCAAGATGTTCTTATTCTTTCTTTGGACAATAGAATTGAATCATGGGTTTTAGATTCAGGAGCTTCTTTCCATGCAACCCCTAATAAGGGTTATTTTAGAAATTATGTCCAGGGTAATTTTGAGCATATTTATTTGGGTGATGATGAACCTTGTAGTATTATTGGTAAAGGGGAAGTTCATCTAAAATTACAGAATGGAAATACATGGGTATTGAAAGATGTGAGACATGTGCCAAGCCTCAGGAGGAATCTTATTTTTGCAGGGAAACTAGGTGAATCTGGTTGCATGGTTACTTTTATAGGAGACTCTTGGAAAGTCACCAAGGGTGCTTTTGTTGTGGCAAGAGGTAAGAAGGTAGGAACATTATATTTATCTACTTGTATTACTGATTCATTTTCTACATTATCTACTTTGATTCAGATGCATGTATGTGACATAATCGGTTGGGTCATATGAGTAAAAAAGGAATGCAGATCTTAAAGGCTAAGGGTAAGTTATCAGATTTGAAAGATTTAGATCTTGACTTATGTGAGCATTGCATCTTTGGAAAGCAAAAGAGAGTGAGATTTCTCAAAGTTAGGGCAACTAAGAAGGAACATAAATTGGAGCTTGTACACTCAGATGTGTGGGGACTAGCTCAGGTAGCTTCTCATGGAGGATCCTAGTATTATGTTACTTTCATTAATGATGCTACAAGAAAGGTATGGGTTTATTGTATTAAACGTAAATCTGATGTTTTTGAGATTTTTAAAAGAAGGAAAGCCCTTGTTGAGAATGAATAAAATTTTAAGTTAAAGTGCCTTAGATCTGATAATGGTGGTGAATATTGTAGCAAGGCTTTCAATGATTATTGTTCAGTGAATGGGATACGTAGAGAAAGAATGGTTCTAAGAACACCACAAGAGAATGGTGTTGCAGAAAGAATGAACATGACAATCATGGAATGTGCTAGAAGTATGATGATACATTCTGGATTGCCCTTATAATTTTGGGTAGAAGCAATTGATACAACGGTTTATTTTATTAACCGTGGGCCTTCAAGTTCACTAGATGGAGGAGTACGGAGGAAGCATGTACCGGAAAAGAGGTAGATCTTTATTTTCTTAAAGTTTTGGTTGAGAACCTTTTGTACATGTTGATAGGAAAATAGAAAAAGTTGGATGCAAAATCCAAGAGGCGCACTTTCATTGGTTATGGATATGGTGATTTGGTTTTCATTTTTGGGATTTAGAGAATTCTAAAATTATTAGGAGTAATATTGAATGGAATGAAAAGAGAATGTACAGTGGATCAAATTTTGGCACCCAAGGATAAGAAAATTGAGAAGTTTATTGATGAAAATGAACTCTCGAGTTTTAAAGAAACACCTACGTAAATACACACAAGCGTGGTTGGTTAGTCAGCCGACCGACATCGGTCGGATGAACCACCGATAGTTTTAGAGGATTAGAAACCAAGATTTCGGTTAGCAAAATTGACATCGGTTAGAGGTGATCGGGCATTGGTCACTATCAGAAGTTTATACTAATGTTCAGGAGGCCCAGATTGAGCCTCCAGTATCCCAAACTCCTATGAGAAGGTCACAAAGGGTAAGTAAAATTCCAGAAAGATTTACACCTTCTCTATTTTATTTATTATTGACTGATAGTGGTGAACCAGAGAGTTTTGAAGAAGCAATGCAGGATAAGACTTGTGTTCAGTGGGAGCATGACATGGATGAGGATATGGACTCCTTGGAACAGAACCAAACTTGGGATTTGGTTAAGTTTCCAACAGATAAGAGAACATTGCAGAATAAGTGGGTTTACATAATCAAGGAAGAAGAGGGTGGACATTAAAGGTACAAGGAAAGGCTTGTAGTAAAGGGATTTGCACAAAAATAGGTATTGAATTTGGTGAAATATTTTCTCATGTTGTTAAGATGACTTCTATTCATACTGTATTGAGTTTAGTTACAGTAGAAGATTTAAATTTAGAGCAACTAGATGTGAAGACAACTTTTCTTCATGGTGATTTGGATGAAGAAATTTATATGCAGTAGCCGCTTGGGTATGAAGTCAAGGGTAAGGAGAAATTAGTGTGTAGGTTGAAAAAGAGCCTATATGGGCTCAAAGCAAGCTCCAAGGCAATGGTAAATGAGGTTTGATAGTTTTATGCATGAGCATGGTTACTTGAGATGTGAATCTGACCATTGTGTTTATTTCAAGAAGCTTGAAAATGGGAGCTATATTATTTTGTTATTGTATGTGGATGATATGCTTATTGCAGGATCTAGTATGCAGGACATTGGTGAGCTTAAGAGAAATCTAGCTTACACATTTTCTATGAAGGATTTAGGAGCTGTAAAAAGAATCCTTGGCATGCAAATACATAAAGATAGGAAAAAAGAAATTGTATGTCTCAGGAGGATTATATCTACAAGGTGTTAGAAAGGTTCAACATGTAGAATGTAAAACCTGTTAGCACACCTATGGCTGAACACTTCAAATTGAGCAAAGATCAATGTCCTTCATCACATGAGAAGGTCAAATACATGACACGAGTGCCATATGCTTCAACAGTTGGAAGTCTCATGTACGCTATGGTTTGTACCAGACTAGACATTGCACATGCAATGGGAGTTGTGAGTAGATATATGGCTAATCCAAGTAAAGAGCATTGGAAAGTAGTCCAATGGATACTCAGGTATTTGAAAGGGACATCTAGCATGCAGTTATGCTATGGAGGTTCAGATATTTCATTACGTGGCTATGTTGATTCGAGATATAGATGGATATCTGGATGGTAGGAAGAGTACTACTGGATATATTTTCACAGTAGGTGGAATGATAGTTAGTTGGATTTCGAGATTGCATAAGGTTGTGGCTTTGTCTACTATAAAGGCAGAGTATGTTGTAGCTACAAAGGCTAGCAAGGAGATGATATGGATGAGTAGGTTCATGGAAGAGTTGGGAAAGGAGAAAAGTGATTGTAAATTGTTTAGTGATAGTCAGAGTGCAATTCATTTGGCAAAGAACTCAGCGTTTCATTCAAGAACGAAACACATTCAGTTGAGGTATCACTTCAT
The DNA here is from genome assembly GCA_018340775.1 of Taxus wallichiana var. yunnanensis. NCBI lineage: Eukaryota > Viridiplantae > Streptophyta > Pinopsida > Cupressales > Taxaceae > Taxus > Taxus wallichiana. Next base: position 674,558,317 of record CM031235.1, on the reverse strand, counting down.
ATGGTAGGTATTGGAGGATGGACAGTTGAATCTGGAAAAGATTCATACAAGCAAGAACCCTGCAGATATGCTAACGAAGCCATTAACAAAGGAGAAGTTGGAGCTACACTCCACTTCTGTTGGTCTTCGAGTTTGAGACTTGAAGAGGAAGAAACAAAGCTAAGGAAGAATCCAAGAATGACGTTGTACAAGTATGGTGTAGTAATTAAACTCTAAGTGGGATATTGTTGAGTTGTGGAGCTCAATTACTTCATTTTAGCATGCAATTGGAACTTGCTGGAAAGCACAGTAACCAACATCGGTTAAGGGCAGACTGGAATCAGTTAAGGGAAGACCGACATCGGTCAGCGAAGGCCAACATCGGTCAAGGGCAAGTAGGAACCGGCGACGGTTAAGCAGAACCATCATCGGTTACCTGTGCGACAAAGTTTTAATTAACTCTTGGGAATTATATCTATTTTTAGCATTAAAATATATTTATTAATTTTAATTGCATGGCTAAGTGCCCTAAGGCTAAAAATGACTATATGAAGTTAAATTTAGGGTTTAGAAGTAAGAGTGTGGATCATAATTACAAGATAATTATGTGAGAGAGAATTCTTGGTGAAAAAGAAGAAAAGCTTGAAGGAAGAAAGTACTGAACATCTGAGAGGTGTGGAAGATTGTAAATCTTCATTATATATCTTGTCAAAGCTTTGGATAATAGATTGTCTTGTTTCTTGGTGGACGTAGCCCACACTGGGTGAACCACGTTAAATATGGTGTTGATTTATGTCTCTTGTTTTGTATATTTCTTCTGGTAGAATATCTCGATTTTATTTGCATGTATGCTTAGATTTGATATATTGTCTATACAACCGGTGAGCTAACCCAACAAATATGTCAAGGTGAGGCCAATTTTTTTAACCTCATTTGATCTACTTCCTTTGCATTATTTTTACACTTTGTTGATCAAAAGAAGAGCAACAATACATGTGTTATCAATTGATTGTGTCAAAAAATTTTGCACCCGTTTACATTCGTCCTTGCTTGAGACTGGATGGTAAACATTGAAAGTGTGTTGGTACATTTTCATATCTTGATAACTATTTGATCTTGATACCCAAGTCAAGATCGTCATTGTAGTAAGGCTTGATTCTTCACTAATTCTCCTTTGTAGTGTTAAGTTGCTTGTATCGTATCGCAATAATTTCGATACTTATGTCTTGTTTCTTGCAAACTCGACCTAAGTGTCTAGATTTTAATGTTACGCTACGTGCACCTTAACAATTCCTTGGTATAATTTAGCCTTGGTTTGATTTCAAACATTACCTCGATTTTGAAAGGTGTTGTCGTTACCTTGTGCGCATCATACTAATATTATTTTGATACTAATACCTTACTTTTCCGTAAAGTTTGGTTAACGTATCTTAGTGGTATTATTGCGTTGTTCATATTCGTAACCCCACTTTTTGAGATTTAGGTCTTGCTTGGACTTAAACTCGCTTTAAGTATACTTTGTTTAGAAATCATATCAACCTCTTGTTATTACTTACGCCTTGTTCATTTTTGAACTTGACATAAGTGGTGACATTTTGTTGATCATTTTAAACGTCAAACTATCATTTGGAAACACTTAGGAAGTAGTTCATTGATTGATTGGTTTAAAATAAACCTTGTGTGATTGTGTCTTGTGATTATTTGTCATTTTGACTTATCCATTTAGGACAATCACTTTGATCCTTGACATTCATTATTCTTTAGACTATTGACATTCTTTGTGCATCCTTAGTAAACATCTCATTCTAGGTTTTCACTTAGGTTTGATTATACCCTTGGAAAAATTCAACAAAACACCTTAGTGAAATTATCATTTGCCATGGCCCCCATAACAAGAATGGGATCCAAGAGACAAGCATGGGAAACATCAAACAAACAAGGGTCAAATCCCTTTATCGGTCATGATTTAGGACCTTTATTTTCTGCAGAAGGGAAACAAAGATATGGTTGACCATAGTGGTGATGAGTTAGAGTCACCACACGTGGAGTTTGAATTTGACCCGCCCAATTAGATGAGTTCCTCTTTCTAAACAAAGATAGAGTACTCGCAAGATTTGTGGAATTAGGTGCTAGAATGCCAATAGAACATGAAACTATTCCACCTACAAATAATGCTAATGAGGAAGAACACCCCCTCATTAACATGGATGACATTTTAGGACATGGACAAGCTTCCACCTCAAACACTCAACATGATGAGACAAATGGTTTTAAAATGCCATGAATCAGAATGCCATGTAGGATAAGAGTGGAACATGAAAACATGAAACAACCTCCTCAACATGAAAATGAAGAGGAACCTCAAAATGAATAAGTCACTATACAACAACAAATTCAACACCTTAGTCAACAATTAGCTTTTCTAGCATCCCATGTACAAAAAGAGACTAACAAAAATGTGCATCGGGAAAAACCTAAGGTTATAAATAGTGAGCTTCACACAAAAAACCAAGAGGGAGAAACTTGAAATATAGTCGTGTGTATATGCCAACTTCCCCACTAAAGAGAAACTTCTTTCACAAGAGTTACAATCTATGAAAGCAATGCTCACAAGCCTTCAAGAAAGTAAATGTAGGACATAACAAGAAATATCAATATGAAGAGCTATGCCCTTATCCATTTGATAAGGCTATGTTGCGTACACCTTTCCTAAGAAATTTGATTGCCCAAAATTTGATAAATACAAAGGGAAAGGTGACCCATGGGATCATGTAAAATATTTTTACATGGCATGCCAAGAAGTGGCATACAATGACAATTACCTCATACGACTATTTCCAAGAAGTCTAGGAGGACAAGCATTAGAGTGGTTCCTTCACTTACCTTGTGGGTCTATCTTCACATGGCCGGAACTAGAAAAAAATTGTGTGACATTTCTCATTTAATGTGGAAAGTGACATAACCATGTTAGACCTATGCAATGCCAAACAATGACCAAATGAAACCTTTGTGAGTTTCTTACAAAGATGGCGGGGGTTAGCTAGTTGCTTCCCTTGTTTGATCCCTGAAAAACAACTGGTTAGCATCTTTTTACCAAACCTAAATCCAAACATTTCCTTTCACCTACAAATGCATTGTGTTGGAAACTTTGAAGAGGTAATTGAGAAAGGAAGCCAAATAGAAAAGGCTCTAATCGTGAAAGGGACAATAAAACCATTTTCAAAAGACAATCAGTCTTTAAAACCTACGAACAAGCCGAAATTCTTTAATAAAAACAAGAATGTCGTAGGAGATGGAATCATGGATTATAAACGCATATAAGTAGTCTAGGTGGTCCACCTTTTAAACTTGACCAAAGGGCCAATCCAACCACCAGTTAAACAAAGAGCGTTCACTCCTTGTCGCAGACTCATTGTCCGCAATCTTAAAACAACTAGATGCAGTACACCTAGTGACATATCCTACAATGATACCCTTTGATGACAATGCCCCTAAACCTTTATGGTATAAAGAACATGAGTATTGTGACTTCCACCGTGTCAAAGGACATAAGACAAAAAAATGCTTAAAACTATGCCACTTCGTCTAAGACCTTATCGATAGTGGGGAGATAGAAGTCAATTCACTACAATCAAATCAAACACCAAATCAAAGGATGTGAATATTCAAGGAGCCTGTTATTGCCAAAATTTTGATAGCCCCCTTTTTCTTGAAAATCATTTTCTCTCATGAAAAACCTCTTTGTCCTCATGATTGGTAGGGGCCACTAGGTGTTAATTGCATTATTTATTTTTGCATAAGTGGTTTCGTGGCATTCTTAAAATAAAGTCGGCTATCATGAGTACTTTTGATATAAATTTGATTAATATGTCTTGTTGCCTAATGTATGCGAAATGGAGATTAATTTTTGGTTTGTGATTTCTTTCCTTGGCTTTCATGCCCACATCATTGTTCATTTGATTTTTCCCTTCTGGAAATGATAACAGTCATATCGATAAATATTGGAAGTATAATGTTTTGGTTAATAAGCGAAGTGTTGGGATGCATTATGGTTTAATTGAGAAGTGCATATTTTTTAAATAGTTACATTATTTGATCTCATCATGGCATTTCGATTTGTTTGGAGATCAAAGTTTCATAATGAACTATAGTGTGGTGGCATTGGATTTTTTTGGTGTTGGTAAATTGGAAATGTCAAAGGTTTTGCATTGTTTTTGAATGATTATACCAAACCCAGTTAAAGTCAATGCATTGTGGGAACATGTTATTTGTTTTATGAGATAGATGGGCCTTGCAAACAAGAGAGTTTGATGATCATGAATGAATAATGTGGATGACTTGGTTGAGAAAGATAAGGAATAATTCCTATAAAATTTGTGTTTGAGTATAATGGTTTCCATTCGAAGTGATTGGATATAACTCTTGATGCATTTTATATCTTTTGACTGCATTTTGAGTTCGTTTCAGTCCTCTTTTAGGCACAAAAGTCTCCAATATTTGGCATTTTGATTTGGAAAATTGCCCAAAACGTGCATAAATCAACATTCTGGAAATACATAGGAAATTTTGACTATGTTAAATTTGACGGGCAAATGACTGTCATCGCAGACCAAAAAAGTGCAGAATGATGACCATATGGATGTCAAATTTAAGCTGGCCCAAAATATGTCCACACATGCATTTTGGAAAGTTTTGAAGTTCTTTGTACATTTTTTGGGTCTTATCTTTGCCTTCATGTGGTTGGTTTATTTTTCTGAGATGTGATGGGCGAGACATTTTAAAGTCGATATATATGGCACTTATGCATATGATGGATGACATTACAATTATTTGCATTTTGGAGATGACATAATAGTTGAATTTAATGATGAATGCTTGATGGTTTGTGATTAGTTAATAGTGCATTTGATGTCTAGTGGGCCCCTCTTTTTTATGACATCCCGAACTCATTTAAATGTCTTATTTCATTATATTATTTTCCAAGTCCGTTATGTGACTTATGTTTTTAAAGTCATTTAAAAACATAAGTCAATATGATATTATAAAAGATCATTAATTTTAATATGACATTCGATTATAACTAAATGGGCTCATGAGGAAGCTATAAACGGACTTGAAGAAGATGATGAAAGGGAGAAGAAATCAAGTATTGCAAGTTTATGCAATTATTTCCATTCTGAAATATATTTAGTGCAAATAATTTCTGAAGTAAGTGATCTTTCAGGTGTTTGATGACATTATTTTTGAGGTTTTGAGAATGATTTTTGAATGCACAGGTATATCCAGTTTAAACTTTATTATTCTGATTATCTGATTTTAAATTGCATTCTTATCTAACCGATTGCAAAATTTTTGTATATCCAAAAAAACTATGAAAAAATCTTCATTTCAGATCTCAGGCATATGTGAATCTCAACTATTTGGCTTTGATTTGATCATAACTTGTAAAGATGTTGTTTCAACAATTTTGTACTAATTTTCCATAAATGCAAAACTAGTTTTCTTGTCATCATGCTTATAATTTTCTATCCATGAGTTCATGTGAATATGTATATACTTTTTGTGTAAAGTTTGTTATTTTTGAGATCATACAACCATTTTGGCAATCTATTATGGATTAATATTAAGAGAAATCACTTTTCTTGGGTTCATTATATGATTTATAATATTTAAGACCTTGAATACTTCAATTTATTGATCAAATGAGTTAAAAAGGGTTATTGTATGGAGTTGTGTGAATATTTGTCATGCAAAGTGGATATATAAGGAGAGAAGTGGTTTATTTTAGTATTGTTTGGTCTCATGTTCTTGTTGTTTGTGTCTTTCTTGTTTGTATATTCTCTCTTTTTCTGAATGAATTAAATGATCTTCCCAGAATCTTAGGTTTGTTTGTTTATAAACGATTTAAGATATAAACTACCCTACACTTAGAATATTTTCTAAGTCCCTCATACGATTAAAGTTGGTTCGATTCTATCTTAACCTTTACGATAGGTAAAAGGGTTGATTTAGTTGTCACCAATTTTTGTCAACAATAGAGAAATCCATATTAGGGAGAGTCTTCCCAGCTACAAAGCCACAAATTATGTTTATACCCAAACCGATAACAATCAATATGACTCACTTATTGGATGTGTTCACTCTTTTAACAAGTGTGTAAATACCATTAGGATCAAAGGAAGAGATTGCGTTGTGGTAACAAGGCACACTCATCTTGCGATCCCAGAACCTCCTCTGTCTACCCCTCAAGATAGTCAATATAATATCTTAGACCAACTTGAGAAGACATCTGCTAAGATTTCAATCTTAGATCTTCTTAAAATATCAAACGTACATAAGGAAATCCTTTATAAAAATCTCCAGGGGTCAGGAGTGTCAACTAAAGTAGATCCTTCTCACCTACATGCTATGGTGGAAAATATTGCGCCAAGTGAACACATTGCATTTAACCACAATGAAATCCCTAATGAAGATCATACGCATAACCTTCCTCTTTACATAGAAGTATTTGTTACTCACCAAAAGATAAAGAGGGTGCTTGTGGACAATGGGTCAGGGTTAAACATATGCATGTTGAAACTAATTAAATAGTTGGGATGCACATAAAAAGATCTAGAGTCCCACATTATCACCATAACTGCTTACGACAACGCGGAGTGGGAATTGGATGGTACAATAACACTGCTGATGGAAGTAGGGCCCACTTATCACAACACAAAGTTTCATGTCTTAGACTTGGAGCTTCCATACAATATGCTTCTTGGTCACCCATGGATTCATGCCATGCAAGCCATACCATCAACATTTCACCAATGTATCAAGTTGAAACATGAGGGACACACTATTACTATTCAAGGAGATCCAGAACCCTTTGCCCACTACAGAGCTCTCAATAACTTTACATGTAGGGGTGCATATGAATGTCCCTCTGCACGATGTTGTTTTCCCCTTCGATCTAAAGCTCTTGAGTCATGGGTAGATTCAGACTCTCTAAGTTCTTGTGCTCACAGTGCTTCTACATCAGCCTCTCCCTTTGATTCCTGGGAGATGAAGATTCTTGAGTATGGTTGTGGGGAGTATGATATTCAACAAGATCTCCTAGTCTCAGACCTATTCTTGTCTCTCAAGATAAGGTGCAAACCCAACTCCTACTTCAAATTTCCTCGATATGAACAAACAATTGGGACATTCCTACCTGGTGGTCTGCTTGCAGAAGAGAAATTGTTGGACCCTCCTATAATTTGGGTCCCCAAGGACACTAAGCCTATCTACTATAAAAATCCAGAATACACAAAATATAGTAGAATGATGTCTTCCATGGGTTACAAAGGACTTAAATGTGGAAATTTTGAACAAGGGATAAGGGAACCAATCCCAACTCCACATTTCAAAATAGAGAGAGATACGATGTTGGTATTTAGCCCTATGGGGCGCACCCCATGGAACAAGATGATACCTCCTCTGAACATGAGGACAACTATGTTTATTTGGATAACGACGTAGATTCCCACCATAGCCAATACAAGGATCTTGCCTCTATGAACCTTTTCATGGATACCACTATCTTTACCATAACCCCGCCAATCCAAAAATTGACCTTGTATACCCTACCCTTGTCGATTGGGACCAACAACATCACGTGCCACTGGACCTCTTTGAGAATGATGAGGCTATTGCAGAATTTATGGGCATATGTGACACTATTCCTATTGGAGACCACAAGAAGGGTTTCTCCATTGACCTGGATACCTGCACATACTTTAGGGAGGAGGATGAGCTTCATGGTCAAAAAAATATAAGAAAAAGAGAGGGAAAATTTCCTCTATAAAGCCTTGGCAAAAATATAAGTCCAAGTCACACAGTGAAAACCTCTTTGAGGCGTTGATTGACCAACAAATAAAAAAATCAATGGACAAAATAAGTGACCACACTGAGGGTGAAAATCTCGTTGAGACGCCCTTATAAGAAGATCTCAACCTCCCTTTTGATCCTACACGTATGGAGGATATGTCAAAGATGCTTGTGGAAGAAACTATTGACGTTAATATTGGAACAGAAGAGCAACCAAAGATAGTCAAGCTAGGAGCTTCGATTTCAACACAAGGAACAGAAAAATTTCACTATGCTTCTCAGAGAATTTGTGGACATATGCGGATATGTCGGGCTTAGATCCATATTTGGTGGTGTATAACTTAGTTGTGCATGCAGACGTGAAGCCCATTAAACAAAAGCTACGGAAAATGCATCCATAAGTGGCCCTTCTAGTCAAAGAAGAGTTAAAAACTGTTAGCAGAGGGTTTATCAGACCCATTGACTACTCAGAGTGGATATCTAACATAGTTCCAGTTCAAAAGAAACCTATTGGTATCATAATTTGCGACTTTGATGAATTTCGATATTTCCTAAAGATGATTTTCCCCTACCCAACATCGACATGATTGTCAATTCGACTACAGGATATGAAATGCTATCTCTTATGGATGGATTTTCTGGCTATAACCAAATCAAAATAGCAAAGGAAGATCAACATAAGATGACCTTTACAACCCCTTGGGGGACATTCTATTATCAGGTAATGCCCTTTGGCCTTAAAAATGCCGACGTAACTTATCAAAGGGAAATGACCATAATATTCCATGACATGCTTAACGACATCATGGAGGACTATGTGGATGATATCCTAGGAAAATCAAAGACAAGAGAAGACCATCCTGAGGTCTTGAGGTGCATTTTTGAATGTCTCCGAGAATATAAGGTCAGGTTAAATCCAAGGAAGTGTGTCTTCAGAGTGTTATCAGGGAAGCTACTGGGCTTCATTATATCAAGAAGAGGGATTGAGGTAGACCCTGCTAAAGTAACTACTATTACTGAAATGCCTCCTCCCAAGAACATTAAGTAGCTACGTAGCTTGCAAGGAAAAATACAAGCCATTTGCCACTTTATCTCGCAGCTTGCCGAAAAATGTCACTCCTTCACCCATTTTATTAAAAATGATGTTGAATTCATTTGGGGACCAAAGCAACAACAAGCCTTTGCCTTTCTCAAGCAATATTTGGCAAATCCTCTACAGTCTTCATGTGCTAACCCCAAGCGAGCCACTTTTATTATGTATATTTCTGCAACCCAATTTTGCTATTGGTGCCTTGCTTGCTCAATATGACCTAAGCCAAAAATAAAAAGTAGTGTACTATCTCAATCATACCCTAATTGCATATGAGCTCAACTATCCCCAAATAGAAAAATATTGTTTGGTGCGTTATTTTTACCTTCCAAAAATTTGCCATTATCTATTGAATAACAAAACCAAGCTTATATCCAAAGTTGACCCGCTCAAGTACTTGTTATCAAAACCCACCCTTACTGGTAGGATGGCTAATTGGATCATCCTACTCAGTGAATTTGACATTGAGTATGTACACCAAAAGTCAGTAAAAGGACAGGTGCTTCGCAGACCAGATGGCAGAGGCACCCTTACCTGGAATAGAATCGATGTGTTTGGACTTGCCTGACACATCATTAATGTACATTGAAGAATATGTCATATGGAAAGTACATTTTGATGGATCATTTACTTTCCATGGTTCAAGGGCAGGTGTAGTGCTAATCACTCATGCAGGAGACCCCATACCCCAAGCCTTCCGTCTCAGATTTCCATGCACAAATAACATTGCAAAATATGAAGCACTCATCACTGGGATGAAGTTGGCTATAAAATGGAATATCCACCACCTTAAGGTCGTTGGTGACTCATAACTGATTATCAAGCAAGTCAACGATGAATACAAAGTCAAGGATGACAAACTCATCCCATATAAAAGGTTGGTAGAAACTCTAAAAGAATATTTTGTGCACATCACCTTTGAACAAATTCCAAGGGCACAAAACAGTCTGCAGATGCAATGGAAACAATGGGTTCTATGCTATGGATTCCACCAGAGAACAATGATATGTCATTTTTGTTGAAAATCTACGTCAACTTGCATATGACATGCTGAAATCGTGCCTAGCATGTGAAGTTGTTGGTCCCTTCTCCCCATGGTATGAACCCATCTTTAACTACCTCCAAAGTGGTACCTTTCCTCCCAACATCACCCATTATGAAAAACAAAGCCTTATCCACAAAATAGCCTTTACACCCTCCTAGGAGGCACCCTCTACCATCATGGCTATGATGGGAATCTATTGCGTTGTTTAGATGTAATAGAGTCAGTACGACAAATCAAGGAGTTACACAAAGGAATATGTGGAGCCCATATAAATGGGATGGTTTTAGCAAATAAGTTATTAAGGGTAGGCTATTACGACCTACCATGGAGACAAATTATTGCAATTATGTAAAGAAGTGTGTGTTATTCTAGAAGTATGGGAACTTCATCCATGTGTCGTCACAACCTTTTACCCAATCACAACACCATGACCATTCTCTAAATGGGGATTGGACCTAATAGGGAAGCTTACCCCTACCTCATCTGATGGTCATACACACATTATAACGGCCACAAAATACTTCACCAAGTGGGTGGAGGTTGTTCCATTGACATATGTTACAGGTGCTCAAATATCAAAGTTCATCATGAATCACCTCATCTGTTGTTATGACATTCCTTCCGCTATTGTCACGACAATGGAAAATATTTCAAGAACAAGACGGTGAAAGCTCTATAGTCGCGCTTTCAGATATGATTAAAGTGGTCCACGCCATATTACCCTCAAGGTAATGGGAAAGTAGAGGCCTCTAATAAAACACTTGTTCGGATCATGGAGAAGATGGTGAGTAAACAAGTCGCAATTGGCATTTACAAATTCACCCTGCCCTCTGGGCTTATAGGACCTCCATTCGCACCCCTATTAGTGTGACACCTTATTCCCTAGTGTTTGGAACTGAATCCATCATCCCCCTGGAAATAGAGCTTCCCTCCCTAAGAATATCTCTTAGGGACTATCTAGATAAAGATGAGGATTACATAGTGGCTAGATTGGCAAAACTGGAGCTACTAGATGAAATATGCATCCGCGCACTCAACCACTTGAAAGTGTATCATAACCGAGTTTCACAAAGCTACAAAAAAGAATCATACCTCATCAGTTTGAGGTAGGAGATTTGGTGTTGAAGGAAAACCAATTCAACACAGTGAAGGAGAGAGAAAAGAAAGGCAAGTTCGAACCTAATTGGTTAGGACCCTATGTCATTGTGGCCAAATTTGGGTTAGGAGCATACAAGCTTTCCTATCCTGACGGAGATGAGCGAGAGCCCATGAATGCCATGCACCTCAAGCGGTTCTATGCTTGAACATGGCACAAAAAATCAAAATAACAAAAGTAAAAAAAGTATAAAAACATGAAAAATCAAAAAGAGAAAAAGAAAAAAAAAATAGGTCATCCAAATGTGAAAACCACGTAATTGTGGCACTTTGGATAGGTCCCTTTGTGAAAACCAGTTTTCGGTGCCTTGGGAGGATTTGTTATTCACAAGTATCTCGCTGGAAGGGTACATTTGCTTAGTTTAGAGCTAGTTCCACACCTGCATCTGAGATTCTTTGTGAGCCTATCATGTCAAAGCCTTGATCTGGCTGGTTCTCCTCTTGTAAATTGGTGAAGAGATTGCCTTTGTGTATTCCCATCTAACACTGGGGGCATCTCCACATATTCACCTTCTTATTTATAACATGTGGCATTTGCCTTTGTATATTCCCATCTAACGCTGGGGCATCCACGTTTCTTGGTTTCCTATACATAGCTTTAGAAAATCTGTTAGAAAACCCAAAAACATTCAAATATGTTGAAAATCACAAAAACATCCAAATATGTCAAGATAAAAAAATCCAAATATGTTGAAAATCACAAAAACATTCAAATATGTTGAAAATCACAAAAACATTCAAATATGTTGAAAATCACAAAAACATTCGAATAGGATTGAAAACCCCAAAACATTAGAAAACCAGAAAATACAAAAACAATAGAAAATTGTTTCGCAAAACTCCCAAAAACAACACAAAACACATTGAAAATAGTCTTACAAAAACATAGTAGTAGTTTACTTGCTTTGTTTTTTTGTTTTTTTGCTTGCTTTGTTTGTTTGTACATTGTTTGTATAGTTTTGCTTGCTTGTACATTTGTATAGTGTGTTGCTTAAACATACCTTTTAGATTGATATTTTCTTGCTTAGATTAGATTCATTCTTATTTGTACATATGGAGTGTGTTTTTGCATGCTTGTGAATGATTGTACATAGTTGTGTTGTTACGTTGTTTAGTGTGTATATTTGGTAGATTTGTTAAAAAAATTGTGCTTGTTTGTTTCATTACTTGTACATTGTTTGTTATCACATCATCATCTATATCATCACATCTAACATCATATACATCATATATCAATAAAATGCTAAGTCTACATCATACATGTATGCTAAGCTAATCATCACATATCGTATCATCAATGGGGTAAGAGGGGTTGCAAATATCAAAATCTATCCCCCACACTAATATCATACAAATCATCAAGTGGACTAATAAAAAGCATCTCATGTACAATACAAATGATATCATCTAAGGATATATCATAAATAAAAAACATGTGATACATATACAACAACATCATAATATAGAGTCCAATCATCATAATCATCATACATGTCAAAATCAAATGTCCATATACAATATGTGTCTCAAGGTATACATCATCAAGATACATAAAAAGAACATACATATGTGTATACATCAAAAGTGAATCATGTCTGACTCGATCCCTTGTGGGGACTAGTGGCCTTTGTGGTGGTGGGTCCATCACCTACACTGTGTACTGTGCCTACTCATGCCCTCGCAGTGCTTAATTGATCTAGGCGATGCCGATGGTCTCGTGATCTAGTAGACATTGTCTGCCGACCGTAGCTAGGTGTTATCTCGACCCTCAAGGAAAACATCGTAGTATAATGATTTGTAATAAGATGCCCTCCCATTGGATGTCACCAAGTCCATGTGCATACGAAGTGTCACCACAACTCCATCAATGCATCAAAATAAGGTCTCCTTTACAAAAAGTCTAGCAATCTCGACCTATCCCACCGCCCACTCATCCCGGAGTTTATCTCGCTCCGCTATCACCGCCAAGCATATGCCCTACGACACTCTTGATCCCTCTCGCAAAGAATAATCTATACTTGAGACTTGGCTTCGACCTCTCTCGGTACTCAACTCCCATACTGGGCTATGGAATGTTGTAACAAGCCTTTGAATTTGGCAGCATCTGGGTGGCCATCTGTTGAATATGTTGGAACCATTTGGATCCATCACCCCCATTGCCTCCACATCCATCACCACCCCCTCCACCTCTCGGCGGACTATGTGGTGGGCTTCCAACTAGCCCCGCTTGTGGTACTTCTCATGGTGGACTCTATGGTGTTACTCTATGAGGAGCCACCTGTTGTAAAGGAGATTGGATGCCAACTGCTATACCCACTCGGAGCATATGTATTTGTGGGGATGCCAGGATCTGTCTCTATCTCGATCCCTATCTTTGTCTTGGAAGAGGACCCTGTCCACCACTGTCGTTATGGCCCTAACCATCAAATCTATCATCATCATCGAAGTCCTCATCATTATCATTAAAGTTCTCTGTTGGGGCCCCGACCTCGCATCCCATGTGGCCTACGGAATAGTAAGACAATGAGGAAAAATTTCATATATAGTGGTCCATACTGTGTGTTGTCACTCCAGGATCCTTAATCTGTCTCAAAGGAGCCCAAACTTGTGGTACCATCTGATCAAAGTTAAGATGGGCCCTAACTATCTGGATCGGCGGTCCCATATCAAATCTCTATGTGGCCCAACTTGCATACCACATCTCTGGACCAGGTACATCCTATACTCCACAAAATTTCACTAACATCGATGTACTCGGTAAAACTCCACGATGTATCCTTACCGCTAATCAGAAATGATCTACCATGGCTATACTCAGCCCATCTACGTCCTCGACCCACTGATATTGGCGGTAAGGCCTCCTTACTACCATATGCTGTTGAATATCATCAAAGACTCTGTGGTAATGGTAGGTATCCCCCATGTGCCCATGAATGCCATCTCCAACTGGGACCCATCCCATCACTGATGGATCATCTAGAGCCTAGATTTGTAGAATGCTTGCAGGGAAACCAACAAGCTATGTGATCCCATGCCCATATTTCAGAAGCACCGTGGTAGGACCCGCGATCTTCTAACCATGGTATATAATTAAGTGTCAATCCCAATATAGATGTGTCAGCATGCATTGGCCCTAACAATATCTCTCACCTCATAGCAATCCTCGTATAACACCAATGAGGCCTACTAGAATGAATTACATGTCTTATAAGAAGTAAAAGCAAATGATAAGAACCATCAAGTACATAGTCATGTGATGTAGCCCTGGATCTACAATACATCGGTGTAGTTGCACTGTCATACCTCGGCGAGGTACCTCGTCTTGACCAAAAATATCAATTAGGTAGTCATTTATCTGATCTCTGTCAGTAACATACTCAATCAACTTGCTCACGGATAGCACACACAATATGCGCCGACATCCTCTAGTGTGATGGTCATCTCTCCAAAGAGGGAACCGGAAAGCACCGCCTCTCATTGTGCCAATTCAAAACTAAGGATGTGAGTAGGCCATGGTCTAAGGTAATATGTGGCATCTGCACCATGTGAGCTAACCTTATGACCTCTAACATGATGTCCATCATTCGCCTATCTCACCGACTTTAAGCTCACCTCTAAGGTAACTAGTCATCCATGTCGCTCTCTAGTCTGTAGCATTGATCGTAGTCTCTGTAAGATCACACAACACTAGTTAAGACTTTCTTTTCTTTTATCTATCTTCTTCTATTTTTCTTCTAAAGTACTAACTTGTATTTCGTCTACACTATCCTATTCATCAACTAACATTCTTCTAAAAATCTCCTATTTTTCTTCTAAAGTCTCAAATTTTCCATTCCTCGTCTGCGTGCCCTTTTGGGAAAGTGCACACCCTTTGTGATATGTGCACACCATCTATGGTACCTATGCGCTCATTTTTTTGTGCACGTGCACAACCTAACTACCCCCACTCGACTTGCACATGTGCATCCTTCAGATGCATCTGCACACATTTTCACTCCCCATATGCATGCGCACCCATTTTTATGCCTACACATACACGCACACATTTTTTAATGTGTATGCATGTGCGCACATACATTTGCGATGCATGCACGCGCCAGTGACACCTGTGCACCCCTAGGCGCGCACACACATTTTCACAACCCTAATTACCCTAATAAATGTAATTAAATGCTAAAATTGAAAAAGAAGGATAGGGTACTCATGAAGGGTCCATCGTCCTCCTCCCGTACGTACTCCCAAATGGTGTTAGTGCGCCTCCTACGGTTCTCGCACTTTCGCCATCTCGCTCGTAGCTCACAAAAAATCAATTAGGTCCGGTAAAAAGTGAACTATTCATGATGATTTACCCCCTAGAGGGGTATATTTAGTTGTTTTAACCCACCATGCTGACCTGGGGCATGATTTGACCGCCATGGTTATTCTACCTTCTTCTATCACCGTTCTGATGTTTATTTTTAAATAAATAATTGTTTTTCGCTCATTTTCGTCCCACAAGGGCATATTTTTGCTACTTGGCACTCATTTCTTCTCCCCTGGAGGATTTTTCTTGCTTTCAGGTGATCCTCCCTCATCTAATTTCTTCTCAAAAATAAAAATCACTAAAAATTACAAAAATCAAAATTAAAAAAAAAAATTAAAAATCAATCAAAAATCCTAAAAATTGTAAAAATTCAAAAAGTTACAAAATTGGTAAAGGGCTCATACACGGTTGAAATTTGTGTCACACGCATGGTATTCATTTCATATCTTTCTAGATTTTTCATGTGTTTTAGAAACAAACGAATCATGAGATCACCTAGATCTACAACCATTTACAAAGTTAGATTGCTTGCTTCATCTGTACTCTGGGGCACATCGAGTTACCTGGTACTGATTCGTAAACACAAAGCTTTATCATTGGACCCCGCATCCTTCATCAATTCCCCTCACATGTATCCTTGCTTGGGGCATCATTTTTAACCCTTTTCATTAATCACGAACATGTGGGATCTTCAGCTTGATAACAAAACATTTGTGTAACTATCTTGACCATTGTTGGTTTGGGTATGTGTGTTTGTACTTGTTTCCATGTTAGATGAGCTTGTTTACTTCTTGTATTGCATTGCATTATGTATGTTGCATTGAGTTGGTGTTTTTAGCAATGGAAAATTATTCATATTATGGATTTTCATGTCATTCTACACTTTTTTCAGTATGCTTATATTTTTAATAAGGACCGATGATGTAGATCACTGACAATATGATGACACAAAAGTTGTTTAAATACACTGGATGAAAGCTAGTTCTTTTCTCTCGTCTTCATTTTTCTTCTATATCATTCTCCTATCAATGTTATTCTTCTACTTCACTTAGGGCATCCTGCCCCTCCTCATTCTTCTATATCTGTTTCCTTCATCTTTTCGATTGTCGATCGACCTCTTTCATCACCCCATCGACACTCGAGGGGAATCCTTCACTCCACTATTTTCTCTTCAAAATTCATGTGTTTGTACTTATCTACTATCTTTGAAGTGGCATCGTTTACACCACCCCAAAGAGGGGCAAATGTAGACACCTATAATTTAGATCGAGCAATTTAAATACTTAAATTGCGCTAATTATCCCCTTTCCCACAAATTGACGACATATCGTCAATAATGCATAGTTCTCCTCTATCACCGTTAATTAGTTACATTACGCTAATTAATTAACCCTCCTATTGCTCAAGACGTTGATTAATGACCTTCCATTAATTAGTGTTCCTTTCTATCTAGATTAATTAATTATTCTTAATTAATTAACTTTCTCTTCTATTTAATCAATAAATCGTCATTTATTAGATTAAACTCCTCTCATAACCTAGATCATGCTAACTTTCCTCTAAAAAGATTCTATAAGCTTACACCTACCTATTA
This sequence comes from Taxus wallichiana var. yunnanensis, assembly GCA_018340775.1. Taxonomy (NCBI): domain Eukaryota; kingdom Viridiplantae; phylum Streptophyta; class Pinopsida; order Cupressales; family Taxaceae; genus Taxus; species Taxus wallichiana. The sequence goes on along the minus strand of CM031235.1, from coordinate 674,541,300 downwards.
GTTAATCACTCTTGATTAATTAATACACCCCCTCAACTCCCATGAATCACTAATGATATATTAAAATCCTCCAAAGCAAACTTAAAGTATGCTTATCCATTACTAACCTAGCTTTGCTATTATCCCACATACAATAGGATGCAAAGATTCTTCAAACCAAAGGGTTATATAAAGAACCCTCATCCTACCTTTCTTCTTACACCTTTGCATGCATATAACATAAACTATAAGCATTTTCATCTTTGAGCATCCTCCATTAGTGTTGAGCTAGGTATCACCATCTTACATTTCATCCATCCAATCTTTTGAGTCATATGGTGAGAATCCAAATGGCCTTATAGCCATGTCTTGATGAGAATCCATTCTTAAATCCTTAGATCAAACAAACAATCACATTTTGATTGCTAAGGATCTACATAGGTCCATTTCTAGTTAGCTTTCAAAGAGTAGAGAATAATGCTTAACACGTTAGTTTGATTTTCCTTCAAATTTCTATGCATGTTGTTGATATTTAGTATCTTTAAGTTCATAACGTGATGATCTATGTTTAGTTATCTTTATTTTGGAACTATTAGGTGTTAGTTTCAATTCTCTAAGCTTAGCTAATTAATACATGGATACACCAAGTGTGAGTTTTTGGGTGATCTCATGCCACGATAGAAGAGTGTTGGGGAGAAAGGTCTAGTGTTATTCTCCTTCCATGACTGCTTCTTGAATAAGCATCACTGTAGATGGTACGTCCCATGTTTAGTACCATATTGTTCCATATAGAAAATGGAGAAAGAATGCATTTTGATTGTTGGAGGATTGTTCCCTGGGACCTTATATAGAGACCGTATAGAGAATATGAAGGATGGGTGGAGGACGGTGTTGAGTTGCAGTGCATATGACGCACCGTGTGGTTAGAGGATCATTTTCCGTGGGTATCGAGTTGTTCCAGGTGAGCGAGTGTCTCAGATAGTTTGACATGGCCTAGGATGTGCCCTAGATCCATATATATGGTGTCAGTGTACGAGGGCCGCGAGGTGAGTAGGGTTGAGGTCAAGCCCTACAGGAGCACAACTAGTGCCCCCGTGTCAGAGGAGGTAGATCTGGCCATAGGGCCTATACAGGTAGATGACGCGGGATGCACTGAGGCGTATAGTGAGTGGTGGGTGACACACCAATGGGTGTTGCTATTTCCAATAGTGGTAGATGTAGAAAATGAGCTGGCAGTTGGAGGAGTTGAGGGCTAGGTACCTACCCCGAGGTAGTTGATATAGTAGTGGCATGAGCAGAGTGTAAGTATCTTTCATTGTTATTTGTTGATTGATTGATATAGTTGATGGATACGAGAGATGTGTAGTAGCTAATATTTTTTTGTGATTATAGGCGATGCCTATTAGATATTGATTGTAGATACCTCCATACACATGTTGACATAGAACGTGTCCCCTGGATGTTCTCATGGGAGGAGGGATGCTAGAGTGGGTAGACACGATTGTGGTGAGCATGCCCATTTGTTTGAGATGGTGGCTATAGTGGCAACCACGTGCACAATGTTGTTGAGTGAGCACGATGAGGCTCGTGTAGAGATAGAGTGAGTGAGACAAGATGTAGGAGGAGGAGGCCTAACTTAGGATATATTTACATGGTATGTGGAGTTCAGCAGGACGATATGTAAAACAAACGACAAAGTTTTCCATATTATGGAGTCATCTTGAGAGATATAGAGGCCGAGATTAGATCTGTAGAGTTAGCGATTAAGCTTTGAGTGTGAGAGCTCCCACGATTGTATATAGTGATAATGAGGATGATATATGATGTATTGATGCATGGGGGCTTGTCCCCTAGCAATTATATTTTGTAACTATGATTTTGATGATACACACACACACACACGTGTGTGTGTGTGTGTGTGTGTGTGTGTGTGTGTGTGTGTGTGTGTGTGTGTAGTATTGTAGATTGGCATTGATGTGCATTTTTATTGTATGTGAAAATCATGATTTGCACTTGGTAGTGGCCGTTTAGTTAGTTAGATTCTATATGCATTGTTGGAATGGTTGATTGAATATATATTATTGACTATTGAATTTTGTCACGACGTGGAAATAATTGCTAAGTAATGTATTGAATAATAATGGCATATGAATAAGAGTGAATAGTATAACATATGGTAAATAAAGATGTATAGATGAGATGCAATGTGGTAGATAAATAGAAATGATAACATGATTTATATAAGATAAAAGAATGGACTAATAATGCATTGATAATTGTATAATGAGAAGATGTAAAATAAGGTTTGTAATCGCGTGTGATTAGGATGAAGGGGGAAAGAGCAACTGCCCCCCGATGTGAGAATGAGGTTCATTTTAGTAACAATTCCCTCAAAAGTCATGTATGAACTGTAAGAACAAAAGTGTGTCATTGGGTAATGAGATGGAAATGGATATCATCTACTAGAGGTGAAGAGGCCTGTGATGCATGGTAGGAGCCTATGGAACAACAACAATGTGAGTATAGGTGTCGAATTGGATATCAGAGGAAATGGTGCCAATAATGAGAGGTGTAAATTTGGGAAGTGCAGAAGCAGTGCTACTTAGGAAGCCAATGAGATGTAGTAGCAATGTGTGTAGGATGAGATGATGTGGCTATAGGTGGGACAACTAGAGGAGGTGGATGAATGATGACCTTAGGAGGTGGACGGATAATAACCTTAGGAGGAGGTGAATGAGACAAGCTAATAGTGGCAGAGGCTCACTTATGTGGAATAGAGAGAGATTGCTCGCAAGAGTGAGAGTAGAAGGTAATGTAGGAAAATTTTAGTGGCGAATATTCGTTAATTCACGAATATTCCAGATTTCAAATTTTGAAATTGGCAATTTTTTTGGGTATGAATAGATTGGGTCACCAAAATTTTCCAGGTACAAGTTAATGTTAGGGGTCGGTTTGCCTAGGAGTTTCCACCGACAACCGATTGTTATCATTAAAATCGCCCTTATAGTGAAATTAAAATATGTCAAATTCACCTCATATATATATTCTATGTAATTATTTATAGTTTATTATTCATAGTTCTAAACATCGAACTTTGGAACCTTTGTAAATTTGTGATTACCAAATATTTCATCAAGGCTTTCAACTTTTGAAATTGGAGGACTGGTGAGCAGAGGCAAGATATTTCCTTTCTACTTTTAAGGTACTTTGTAACTGGTTTGTTCTATAGTTGTAGCATGTTTTTGGCATACTGTTTGGCCTGTAGCATAAAGTATGCTACTAACAAGTAACATTTAGTGTGACACCGATCGATATAATTATTAATGGTACCGGCCAGTTGCATGAAGAATGTTACCCACCAAAGCATGTGATGCGAACAACGAGGTAGAATTTTGAATTGCAATGTTACCAACTACGATTTCCAAATACAATCATTCAGTAGCATACAACTCACAACCGAATGACAACATTCTAGATGCTACTGACCGGTAGCATTCTACATGTTACCGACTGATAACATTCCTCATACTACTAGACGATAGCATTCAAAATTTTGTCTGCCGATAGCATTTAGAATACTACCAGTTGGTAGCATAATGTATGTTATCAACCAAGAAGCATGTTGGCATGCTACCGACCGATAAAGATGTAGATCTTTGGTTGGGAGCTTGATGCATGTGCAATTCGATAACATGCAATATGCTCTTTGGTCATTTGCATCCATTGTTCTTTTGATTGCATTTAAAATATTTAGAACTATTTAGATGTTGATTACATTTATCTAATTTAAATATTTTCATTTATAGGTAAAATGGCTTCTCTGAACAATCAACGAAAGGCAAAAACACAAAAAAGCAAACACATCAATTTTTTTCAACCCCACAAAAAGAATGAAGACCCAAGTTGATACCACTGCAAACATGAACAAAGCTACTGGTAAGTTGTAACAATTATCATAACCATTTGGCATTTTCCTCTTAAGGTTTTCATCAAAACAATTTAATTTTTATAATTTTCTAATAGTCAAAACATTTAATTGTTTTTGTAAATGTAAAACCTCTTTCGTTAAATTTATTCAAAATGAACAAGTAAACTAAAACAAAAACCCTAAGGAAATAATAATTTCAGTAGATGAAGATTATATACCCAAAAATGCAGAGCTTGAAGATATTCCTACCGGTAAGTCAGTAGCAGATTTGTAATGAAATTACTAGTATAATTTAGATTATGAGCAACAATAGAACACCAAATAACACAATATTTCAGAATAATGATCTCAATATGCAATTATAATAGCTTCGCCACTTCGAGGGGCAACCTCCAAACCATATAATAAGACTCAAATGCTCAAATGATAATGAACTACTACCTACAATCCCCTATATATATTATTCATATGCTATGGCCATCACCAAGGCCGACCTATTAAGCATGATAAAGTATAAATGATATAATAAAATGATATGGTAAGCCACAAGTCGGCTACTCATATCCTAATACAAGCAATAGGTTAAGGGCGTAGCATGCCCTTCCCCTTCAAACCAACATTGTCCTCAACGTTGAATAATCCTAGATGTTGCTGCAGAAAACCTTCATCCTCCCAGGTTGCATCTTCTATGCTCAGATTCTTCCACTTGATCAGATATTCCTTAATGTCTCTGGTTCTCAGCCTCTTAGTACGTGTTTGCATAATCTTCTCTGGCTCCAAAATGATTCTTCCTTCCTCGTCAAGTTCTAGTAACTCTGTCTGGGCTTCAAATTTTGTCCAATAACCTTCTTTAGGCATGAAACATGGAATACTGGGTGTATGTGTGAAGATGGAGGCAACTCTAGTTTATAAGCAACACTGCCAATTTTCTGTAGAACCTGATAAGGGCCATAATATTTAGGAGCAATTTTGTTGTCCTTTTTCTGTTGCTTTAGGACATCTATTTGTAAGTGGAGACGTACAAAACCTAGTCACCAATTTCAAAATGTCTTTCACTACGGTGTTGATCTACTTGTTGTTTCATCCTATTTTGTGCTAATGCTAAATTCTCCTTCAAACTAGCCAAAACCTGTTGTTGATGTTGAATGTGTTCCTCAACATCTCTGACCTTAGTTTGCACCCTCAAGGAGGAAGTGATAGAAGGTGGATGGTAACCATATAATGCTAAAAATGGGGTCATTTGAGAAGAAGTATGAAAAGATATGTTATACCACCATTTTGCAAGTGGTAGCCATTTTATCCACCTTTCCTACTTATCTGATACAAAACAACGTAGATGCCCTTCAAAGCATTTTTGACCACTTCCATTTTCCCATCGGTTTAGGATGATAAGATGAACTCGGGAGCTAGCTGAGTACCCAAACATGAAAATAATTCCGTCCAAAAATTACTTGTGAAAATAGGATCACAATCACTTACAATTATCTTTGGGGTTCCATGTAGCCTTTGAACTATCTCCAAAAAAATAGTTGCGACTGTACTAGCTACAAATGGATGTGATAGGGCACAAAATGGGCATATTTTGTGAGCCTATCCACAATCACGAAAATAAAATTCTTACCCTATGAACAAGGTAATCCGGTGATGAAATCCATGGAGACCTCCTCCCATATCTGGCTAGGAATTGGTAAGGGTTGTAATAGACCTGGTGTCTTAATTGTTTCCCCTTTGTTCTGTTGGCACACTAAACACTCTGATATAAACTTTTGTACATCCCCCTTGAGTCCTTCCAAAAATAATTCTCTTTTTATTCTATGATATGTCTTCAAAAACCTAGAGTATCCTCCAACAGGCGAGGCATGTAGCTCTGCAATAATCTTATGCTTCAACTTAGAATCTTTACTCAAGTATAACATGTCCTTATACCATAGGGCATTACCTTTCCACTCGAATTTGTTAGATGTCATATATCCTTGCTTGATATTCTATATTAGAGATTGTGTATCCTTGTCTTGATCCCATTCCAATCTTGCTTCATCCACCCAATTGACCGTCAACATGGACATTCCACATAGTAAGGCATCTGTGGATGTATCCCTTCTGGACAACACATCAGCTACTACATTTTCTTTACCCTTTTTGTATATGATTTCAAAATCATAACCCAACATTTTTGTTACCCACTTTTGTTGTTCCTCAGATGATAACCTTTGCTCCAAAAAGTATTTGAGACTATCATGATTAGTTTTTACCTTGAAGTGTCTACCCATGAGATAGGGCCTCCATTGCTTGACCGCATGAAGAATAGCCATCATTTATTTCTCATAGATAGGTTTGAGCAGATCTTTTCCTTTGAATTGGCAACTCTCAAATGTAATTGGTCTTCCTTCTTGCATTAGAACTGCTCCCAATCTTGATCTTGAAGCGTCACATTCAACAATGAAGGTTTTTGAGAAGTTGGGAGTAGTGCAAAAGCTGGGATCTGTCTAAGGCTTCCTTGCTTGCTCAAAGGATTTAGTGGCTAAGTTTGTCCAATGGAAGGCATCCTTCTTTAGCAATGCAATGAGTGGGGTTGCTATTCTACCATATCCCCGCACAAATCTTCTGTAGTACCCTGTTAGTCCTAGGAACCCATGAATATTTTTGAGAGTTTTGGGCCTTGGCCATTCCACCATAGCTTTGATCTTCTGAGGATCAACTTTGACACCTTCATGGGATATAATGTGACCCAAGTACTCTACCTCTTGTACACCAAAAGAAATTTGGATGGATTTTCATAGAGAGTATGTTTCTCCAGAACTTCCAACACTTTATTTACGTGTTTTAAGTGTTCTTCCCATGTCTTACTGTAAATCAATATGTCATCAAAGAAAACTAATACAAATTTCCTTTAAAATGGCATGAAAACAATGTTCATCAAGCTTTGAAAGGTTGAAGGCACATTTGTAAGACCAAAAGGCATTACCAAAAACTCATAATGGCCCTCATGAGTCCTGAAAGCTGTTTTATGAACATCTTCCTCTTTTATTCTAATTTGATGGTACCCCGAAGGAAGATCTAATTTTGTGAAATAAATAGCACCATGTAATTCATCAAGTAAATAATCAATTCTGGAATAGGAAACTTATCTTTAATGGTGTACTTGTTGAGTTCTTGGTAGTCTAGAAACATCCTCCATGTTTCATCCTTCTTACGTACCATGACCACTGGTGAAGAATATGCACTCTGGCTAGGCCTGATGATAATTACCTTCAACATTTCCTGAACCATTTTCTCAATCTCACTTTTCAAGGAATATGGGTATCTATATGGTTTGATGTTAGGTGTTTGGCTCCCTAGAATCAACTGAATGACATGATCATGATCCCTAAACTGGTGTTAGTCCCTTTGGAATTGCATCAAAAACAGATGAGTGAGCATCAACAATCTTCTGAAGATTGGGTGGCATTCAAGACTCTATATGTTGTACTTCATGAAAAATAACTATGCTATAAATCCATCTACTCCTTTTCGAGAACATTTTGCATCGATGAGAGCTAATAATCTGTGGAGACTTAGCTACCATCCCATTCAATTGTATTGTCCTTCCATCTCGAATGAAATTGCATGAACAATTCTTCAAAATTCATCTCTATAGTACCTAAGGTCGTGAGCCATTGGACACCCAAAATAATATCTACCCCTCCCATAGAAATAACAAACATAGGTGAGTCTAACATGTAGTCTCCCATAGAAATCTTGATACTATGGAACTTTCCTGTGTACTTGACTTTCCCACCATCCACAATCATAACTTGCATTTCTAGAGTTAGGTAAATAAAACAATTAAGGCGGGTAGCTAACTTACTATTTATGAAGTTATGAGTACTCCCAAGTCAATCAACACTGTCACCTTCTATTTTTTGAGATATCTAATAACCTTGAGTGTTTGAGGAGTACTAATACCTGACAATGCATGACAAGAAATTATAGGTTGGTGATCCTCTACTTCATCTTCTACTGGTTCCTCAGCCTCTCCTATAATTTCAGCATCCTCATCATCCTCATTACCTCTGTCAATATAGAACAACTTCTTCTCAGCACATTTGTGTCCCGGTCCATATTTTCTATCACAGTTAAAACATAATCCTTTTGCTCTCTTTTCTTCCATTTGTTGAGGAGTCAGTCTAATTGGCCTAGAAAATGAAGGGGAAGAGATACTATGGTCTCTAGTGTTAATGAAATGGCCTCCTATTACAAAGAAAATTTTCCTCTGCTCGATGTGCCATGATAATAGAATTAGAAAGCTTGAGTGGATTAAACATACGTACCTCATGCTTGATGTGGTCCTTAAGACCCCCAAGAAATAGGTCATTCGATTCTCTTCAGTAGATTCTCCACCCTTAAGGATAGGTTCGGAATTGATGCACATAATCTTTGGTGATTTTGTTTGTCGTAAATTTTCTAATTGACTAAATTAGTTCTCTCAAACACTGGAACTATAGTGCAATCAGAATCGCTCAATTAAAAACTATCCAAGTGACACCGAGACCATTCTTACGCCTCTAAGCACATAACCATCGATACCAAACGAATTGTCCGGGTTCAAGATATAGGGATGCCAATGTCACATTTTGTCCTAATGGTGTTTGATGTAGAGCAAAGAAGTTCTCCATTTGATTTATCCAATTTAGGGGATCTTTACCATCAAATTTGTGCATATCCACTTTCAGCATCATGTTCCGTGGTTCGAATAAGTTGGATTTTGATTGGGTTAGAAAAGTGATCCAACATGGTTATTTTGTCCATGATTTTGAATGAAGATCCTCCTTGGTTGATATGGGCCGATTTTGGGCCATCACATTTACCCTTTACATGTTTCATGATATCATCCACCGATGATGATTGATTTGGGCTATGTCTCCTTTATAGGCCATCTCAGATTGTACATTTCGCAGCTCATACTCAAGTTGGATCACCTTATGATCAACTGAGGTAAACCCTAGTGCCGAGGAATTTTTATTTACCCCTTTTGAATCCATCTATTCAATCACTATCCCATATTTACCTAGGGTTTTACCCAGAGTAATTGGATTCTTTTTTGCTCTTGTGGAAGGCCCTACCATGATATCAAACCTTAGGGTTTAGGGTTTCGATATAAATTCAACCGAACAGGAAAAACATAGAGAATATACTAATACTATTTTTTGAGAGATTTCCGAAAATGTAAAGAACTTGAAAAATTCCACAATTTGCACCCTAGGGAGTGATTTTATGAAAAACCCTAAATTTGTAATAACTTGTGCAAAATAAATAAAAAAGTCTGAAATTTTCAGGGAACCTTACTTGAAATGTTTCACAACTCTGGTAAAAATATCTCCCACCAATTCGCTTTGGTTCGAAATATATTGTGGAAACAAAAAATTAGGGTTTTTGCCCTAATTTTGGCCCAGATCGCAGCTCTGATACCACTTGTAATGAAATTACCTAGTATAATTAAGATTATGAGTAGAAATAGAACACCAAATAATACAATATTTGTAACAATGATCTCAATATGTAATTATAATAGTGTCGCCACTTCAAGTGGGGAAACCTCCAAACCATATAATAAGACTCAAATGCTCAAATGATAATGAACTACTACCTACAATCCCCTATATGAATATTCATATGATCTAGCCATCACCAACGCCGACCTATTAAGCATGATAAAGTATAAATGATATAATAAAATGATATGGTAAGCCACAAGTCGGCTACTCATATCCTAATACAAGCAATAGGTTAAGGGAGTAACACAAACTATCATAACTATTTGGCATTTTCCTATTTTAAGTTTTTAATCAGTACAGTTAATTTTTTTTAACAATTTTGTAACAATCAAAACAATTTTTTTGAAAATAAAAACCCGTTCTATTAATTTTATTAAAAAGAAACAATAAACCAAAACATAAACCCTAAGGAAACAATTATTTTAGTAGATGAAGATTATATTGACCCAGACATGTGAGCTTGAAGATTTTCCCGATTGCCAAATGCATTTAAGAGATGAAGGTTCAAATGAAAAGCTTCCAAAGAAGATGATAATGACAGAAACCTTCAAAAAATAAGTCTGGGAGAAAGAAGAAAACATCTTGGACAATTGGAAGGTCCTTTCAAGTAGATTGGGCAACTAAATTCCCATTTATTGAGCCTGTACAACAAGATAATGGTAGTGATACTCCCAAAGAATGTAGATGTACTATTTTTACTTGGAAATTGGGTAAAGAACATAGAATGCAACTTAAACTGGACACTATAGAGAAACATTGTGGAAAAGTCTATTACACAATCACTGAAAAAGATGGGAATAAAACAAAGACTCATAGATGAAAAACTGCAAAGGAGTGCATACATATAAGATATAAGGAGGAGTATGACAATAAAATGAAACACACACAAAAACTTTAGAAAAGGAGGTACCATAAATGCAAAATTTGGAAAAGTTGCAAATGAAAATTTGATGGCTAAAACCTCACGATTCAAGTATTCTTTATTTTGAAAATGGGCAGACCAATTTTAGGCTTTTCAGAATATAAAAAATTGTTCAATTTCAATGGGTTTCCAAACCTTCCAAATTCACATTGGTCAGAGAGCAGTTCCTGGGAAATGGCGAGATGTCTTGCGATGATTGAAATAGAAGACCGAAAGAAAATGTAAAGAATGCAAGTTTCATCTCCCTTTTAATTGATGAAGTTACTGCCATTGACAACACTTCATGGGTTTGCATGCACGTATATACATTCTAGAACCACACTAGAACACCTCATTTGCTATTAGTTCATAAAATGCAAGAAAACTGCAATGTTGAAAATCTTTCCAAACTAGTGATATCTAATTTGAAGGACATAACAGGAATGGATAATTATTCTATAGCCACAAAGATGATTTGTGTTGGTGTTGATGGTGCATCAGTGATGCAGGTCATAAAAATGGTCTATGTGTGTGTCTCCAAACATCTGTTGCTCCTTTCATGATTCCTATTCATTGCATGGCTCACAGGATGAACCTTGCATATAGAATAGTAAGCACATTTGAATGTGTTGAGAAAGTTGAAGAGATTATTCGTGAAGTCCATGCCTATATTTCAAGCAATCCGAAAAGATTTCTAGAGTTTTAGAAGTTTTCACTTGGGGTCACAGATGGTAAGAAACTTCTTAAAGATGTTGATACTAGATGGATTTCTATGTATGAACCTGCACACAAAGTTTTTGAGGAATATCCATCTTTAATTGGTTTCATGCATAAGAACCGTAGGCGAGTGTATTGTGGCTAAAGATTTTCTTTACCGACTTACGACTTTAAAACATTGTTAACACTTTGTGATATTCTTCTAATGTTACATGAGACAAATTGCATAACAAAATGTGCACAAGAATGGTCCATATATATAGTTGGCTTCATTAGGTTCAGAAAAAGGGTGTGCCAGACTCTAGATATGTTATATAACTCTGATGACTACTTTAAAGGATATATTTTCAGTCCTTTGCAAGTCGTGATGATTTAAAAGATCCTAACAACTACTTCAAATTTAATATATCTGGTCATCTGTGTATCTTTGTTAATGGGAAAGAGATTAAAATGTACACATTCGAAAAGCGAGTTGATATTGCTGGAGCAGAACTTGAAGAAGTGTTTATTACACATAATTTATATGATTCTATTATATCTGAAACAAGGAAAAAGTTTCAGAAAATCTCCCAATGCTTGTAAAATGAGATCAGAGATCGTTTCAAAAAAGGAGAGTTTCTTGAGGCCATGGGAGTTATCAATCCTAACTTTTGGAATCCTCTAGGAGGCGCTTCTGTTGATACATTTAAAAGACACATTGGTACTATAATTAAAGATTTTTCAAAATCATTTGAATGTAATGGATTTTAGATTAATGGTATTCTTCAAAAGGAAACTCTTGCATTTCAATCAAATCAATTCGGGAAGGTAATGAAGGAATAATTTAATGAACTGATAGATCCAACAAAGAAGGGAACAATAACACTTCTATGGAAAAGGTTGTATCCTGGTTCAATCCTTTGTGAAAGCATAAGTGAATATTTCAGATTGTATGAACTGTGTCAGGCAATGATATTGGGATCATTTGAAGACGAAAGAGCTTTCAGTACATTAACATTTACAACATCAAAATATCGAACAAGCTTGATAAAAATCTTGAGACCTGCTTGAGGATGTACATTTCAAGATATGATGTGGATACCTTTCCTTACAAATGGGTAATGGTTGTATGGAATTCTCTTGTAGAGAGGAGAGGGATCGGTAATACTAATACAGGGAGTGCAGATAACAATGAATCAATGACTGAAAATCACAGCCAAAGATTAGATAAAAGTGTTGGACAACAATCTCTTCAGGATAACTTTGCATTTGATCTAGCTGATATTGAATAAAGAAGACTGCATGTATATTTGTATTCTAGAAAGAAATTTTCATAACAGGATTCTTATTATAATTATGTATAATTTTATTTTTGTTATGCGCTTGTACATTTTTAATATTATTTTCAATGTTGCAATGTGTTTACTGTTTAAGTTTTTTTAAATGTGTCATACTTATTGTTCTGTTTTCCTTTGAATTAAAAAATATAATTACATAATTAGAGAATTTTCACTGTTTTAGATAATTTTTGTTTTTGTTCTTTGAAATATTAATGCTACTTGTAGTTCACTATCTTGTCAGGACTCAACAAAGTATTGTAAAATGATAATAAAAAGATATTTACCATGTAATAAATATAACAAACATAATCAAGAATAACAAATCACCTTAAAAATCAGTTTGAATAGCAAAATAGTCACAATTAACAATATATTATAACTAAAGTAAATGTAAAATTCAACAATCCACATTTATTAAAGGTTGTAACTTTCAATGTTGTCATATAATCTGAAACAATTTTGATAAGAAGACTCAACAACAATTATAATTTCATAATGATAAGAAGATTCTTCTCTATGTCAACAAAGTATTTTAAAATGATAATAATAAGAAAATTCCATGTAATAAATTAACAATCCATGTAATAAATTCCATGTCATTCAGAATCAGTTTGAATGGAAAAACATTCACAATTAATAATATATTATAACAAATGTAAAAGTAAAATGCCATTATCCACATTGAATAAAGTTTGAAACTTTCAATATTGTCATATAATCAGAAACAATTTTGATAAGAAGATTCAACAACAATTATAATTTCATAATGTCTTTTGCAGATTCAACTTTGAGAAGATTCTTCTCTATGTCAACAAAGTATTTTAAAATAACAATAATAAGAATTTTAGCATGTAATAAATATAACAAATATAATCGAGAATAACAATCAAATTCAGAATCAGTTTGAATAGCAAAACAATCACAATATAACAAAAGTAAAAGTAAAATGACACAATCCACATTGATTAAAGTTTGAAACTTTCATATTGTCATATAAAGTGAAACAATTTTATAAAAAGATTAAACAACAACAGTAATAATTTCATAATGTTTTTTGTAGATTCAATTTTGAGAAGATTCTTCTCTATGTTCTTCTCTCTCCTGAACTAATGAACTTTCTTTCACAACACTAGATTGAACCAAATCCTTTGGTGAGCCTTCAATATTCGAAAGAATCACTTTTTCTTGATTTGCAACTTCACCAGCAGACAATAATGTTTGATCGTCTTCAGCTTGCTTCTTCAATAGTAAGTCTGGATCCATTGCATTTTCCTTTATAATTCTTCTCAATGTATTATTCTACTTGTTTAGGATAACAAGCTTCTCTTTCAATTTGATTGTTGCATTTACACTTTTACTTGCACTTTGTAAATGCAAATTAAGCACACTAGCCTCATTCTTCAATTTTTCATACTTTGACTGCATTTGACAAGAGAAAAACTATTAGTAAAATTTCAAAAAATGAAAATAATACTTGAAAATTTAGTAAGACTTACCAATGCCTTATCTCGTTATGCATTTTCTATAACTACAAGGACCTTGTCTTGCGACTATTGAGTGTGGAGCTAAATTGCTTCACTAAGAACTTATTTTTACTGGTGTTATTAGTTTGACAAGAATCGCAGACAGCGATCGTCAGTTATGGAATGCGGTTACACTCGTGTGGACGACACTTTTATTTTTGTCCAAAAAATAGAATAAATCAATTGTTTTAAATATGATTTATTGTTTGTAAAAACAAAGTTAAGTTTCCAAATATAGACACACGTGCATGTATGCATAGTTGGAGTGTAAGGAAAGAAAAGCAAGTTGTAGAAGAGATTGCAATTAGGTTGCATGTAAGTTTTCTTGGTGAGAAAGATTGTGTAGCTGAGTGAGGGAAGAACATTGAACATCCAGAGAGGTGTTGGAAGACAATAGATCTTCATTGTATTTCCTCTGTAAAGCACTGAATAATAATATTGGCCGTTTCTTGGTGGACGTAGCCCACACTGGGTGAACCACATTAAATCTGGTGTAATATTTCTCTTGTTTATTTTCATCTTCTAGTTATTTCCACATTGATTGCTTGTATGTTTTATCTGATTATAGATTTGTGCAAACATTGTTATATGGTTTAACCCCAACAACTGGTATCAGATCTTGTTTGGAGGTTTTGTGTGTTGACAAGATTTACTCACAGAGGGTTTTCTGATTGAGTGGGAGCAGAGCAATGGCAGAAGATAGTAAATACCGAGTAGAGAAATTTGATGGTCGTAATTATCAACTATGGAGAATGCAGGTGGAGGATTATTTATATCAGAAATATCTATACTTACCGTTAGATGAGCAAGGAAAGCCGAGCACGATGACAAATGAAGAATGGAAGGTTCTTGATAGGAAGGCTCTGGGATCTATAAGATTTAGCCTGGCAACATCGGTGGCTTTAAATTTTACAGATGCAAAAACCATGGTAGAGTTGATGAAATCTTTAGCAAATTTGTATGAAACTCCTAGTGCTTCGAATAAGGTATATTTGATGAAAAAATTGTTTAATTCTAAGATGCAAGAAGGTGGATTTGTGTCTAATCATTTGAATGATTTCAGTCTATTGTTAATCAATTAAAATCGGTAGAAATTCCATTTGATGATGAAGTGAAAGCACTTTTATTCTTATGCTCTTTGCCGATAGTTGGGATAATTTGGTAATGGTTGTTAGTAATACAACAACTGCTTCTAAGGGTTTGAAATTTGATGATGTGGTTAGTGTAATCCTTAATGAGGAAATACATAGGAAAAGCTCAGGAGAATCATCATCTGGAAATACTTTAACTATAGAAAGAAGGGGAAGATCTAAGGAGAGATCATCCAAGAGCAAGAAGAATGGGAGATCAAAGTCAAGACATGGCAGATCTAGATCTAGGTACAGAGATTTACTTTGCTGGAATTGTGGAAAGAGAGGACACGTAAAGAAGGAGTGTTGGTCCAAGGAAAACAAAGAGAATGTATCAGACAAAGAAAAAGGTAAAGAGGCAAATGTTGCAAGTGAGGTAAAGCAAGATGCCCTTATTCTCTCCTTGGATAATAAATTAGAATCTTGGGTGTTAGATTCTAGAGCTTCTTTCCATGCTACCCCTAATAAGGGTTATTTCAGAAATTATGTTCAGGGTGATTTTGGACATGTTTATTTAGGTGATGATGAGCCATGCAATATTACTAGTAAAGGTGATGTTTATCTAAAGTTACAGAATGGAAACCCATGGGTATTGAAAGATGTGAGGCATGTGCCAAGCCTCAAAAGAAATCTAATATCTGTAGGGAAACTTGGTGAATGTGGATGCGTGGTTACATTCATAACCGACTCTTGGAAGGTTACCAAGGGATCTCTTGTTGTGGCAAGAGGAAAGAAGGTAGGAACTTTATATTTGTCTACTTGTATTATTGATTCCTTTTCTGTGCTATCTACTATAGATTCAGATGCAAACATGTGGCATAATCGGCTAGGCCATATGAGTGAAAAAGGAATGCAGATCTTAAAGGAAAAGGGTAAGTCATCAGATTTGAAACAAATAGATCTTGAATTTTGTGAGCACTGCATATTTGGAAAGCGAAGAGAGTGATATTTCTCAAAGTTGGGTCAACAAAGAAGGAGCATAAATTAGAGCTTGTACACTCAGATGTGTGGGGACCAGCCTAGGTAGCTTCTATTGGAGGATCCCAATATTATGTGACTTTCATTGATGATGCCACAAGGAAGGTATGGATCTATTGTATTAAGCATAAATCTGATGTTTTTGAAACTTTTAAAAGATGGAAAGCCCTTGTAGAAAATGAAACAAACTTAAAATTGAAGTGCCTTAGATCTAACAATGGTGGTGAGTACTGCAAGTAAGGCTTTTAATGATTATTGTTTAGAGAATGGAATACAAAGAGAAAGAATGGTTCCTAGAACTCCACAAGAGAATGGAGTTGTAGAAAGAATGAATAGAACAATCATGGAACGTGCTAGAAGCATGAGGATACATGTCGGTTTGCCTTTGAAGTTTTGGGTAGAAGCAGTGGATACAATGGTATACTTGATAAACTATGGGCCTTCAACAACACTAGATGGTGGAATACCAGAAGAAGCTTGGTCTGGAAAGGAGGTAAATTATTCTTTTCTTAGAGTTTTTGGCTCATAAGCTTTTGTGCATGTTGATAGAGAAAATAGAAAGAAGTTGGATGCTAAGTCTAAGAGATGTACTTTCATTGGTTATGGCTCTGGTGATTTTAGTTATTGATTTTGGGATTTAGAAGATTCTAAGATTGTTAGGAGTCATGATGTTGATTGGAATGAAAAGAGAATATACTGAGGATCAAGTTTTGGTGCCTAAACATGAACAAGTTGAGGAGATTTTGAAGGAAAATCAACTTTTGGACCTAAAGCAGACTTACATAGACACGACGCGTCGGTTCTACGAGAGACCGCCGGTCAGGATAACAGAAGCGTCGGTTAAGCGTAACCAAAACGAGAGAAAATAGTGACGAACCGGTGTCGGTAGTCCCATAACCGACGTCGGTCAATAGATAGAGGAACGGCTATGGTTATGGGTGACCGTGTGGTGGCTCACAACGATGAAATTGACACAAATGTGCAACATGCACAGAATGAGCCTCAGACACCTCAGATCTCAGTAAGAAGGTCACAAAGGGTAAGTAGACCTCCAGAGATATTTTCACCTTCACTTTCTTATTTATTACTGACTGATAGTGGTGAACCAGAAAGCTTTGAAGAAGCAATGCAGGTAGATACCCATGAGCAGTGGGAGCATGACATGGATGAGGAGATGGAATCTTTGGAACAAAATTAGACATGGGATTTGGTCAAGTTGCCAGCAGGTAAGAAAACACTGCAGAACAAATGGGTTTATAGGATCAAGGAAGAAGAAGGTGGACTGAAGAGGTACAAGGAAAGGCTTGTTGTAAAGGGATTTACATAGAAAGTAGGTATTGACTTTGATGAGATTTTTTCTCCTGTAGTTAAGATGACTTCTATTTGTACTATTCTAAGTTTGGTCCCAACAGAAAGATTTGCATTTAGAACAACTTGATGTTAAGATGACTTTTCTTCATGGTGATTTGGAGGAAGAAATTTATATGTAAAGTAACCACTTGGTTATGAAGTCAAGGGTAAGGAGAAACTTGTGTGCATATTGAAAAAGAGCCTATATGGGCTCAAGAAAGTCCAAAGGCAATGGTATTTAAGATTTGAAAGATTTATGCATGAGCATGGTTTTATGAGATGTGAATCTGACCATTGTGTTTATTTTAAAAGGCTTGATGATGGGAGCTATGTTATTTTGTTACTGTATGTGGATGATATGTTGATTACATGATCCAATATACATGAAATTGGTAAGCTTAAAGAAAGGTTAGCTCACACATTTCCAATGATGGATTTGGGACTCGCAAAGAAAATCCTTGACATGAAAATTCACAGAGACAGGAAAAACAAGAAGTTGTATTTGTCTCAGGAAGCTTATATCAATAAGGTGTCAGAAAGGTTTAATATGCAAAAATCAAAACTTTGTCAAGTACACACATGTAGTGGGAGTTCATGAGCGGAGGTTTATGGCTAATCCGGGTAAAGAACATTGGAAATTAGTCCAATGGATTCTCGGGGATTTGAGAGGGACATCCAACGTGGAGTTATGATATGGAGGGTGAGATACTTTTTTTACTGGCTATGTTGATTCAGATATGGTTGGAGATTTGGATGGCAGGAGAAGCACTACTGGATATGTTTTCACAGTAGGTGGTACGACAATTAGCTGGATTTTGAGATTGCAGAAGGTTGTGGCTTTGTCTACTACAGAGGTAGAGTATGTTGCAGCTACAGAAGCTAGCAAGGAGATGATATGGATGATCATGTTCATGAAAGATTTGGGTAAGGAGCAAGAGGATTGTAGGTTATACAAAGTGATAGTCAGAGCATGATCCATCTGGAAAAGAACTCAACATTTCATTCAAGAATGAAACACATTCAATTGAGGTATCACTTCATACGACATGTATTGGAGGATGGACAACTGAAGTTAGAGAAAATCCATACGGATGAGAACCCTGCAGATATGCTAACAAATCCATTGATAAGGGAGAAGTTGGAGCTTCACTCCACTTTTGTTGGTCTTCGAGTTTAAGACTTGAAGAGGAAGAAATGGGCCAAGGAAAAGGAACCAAGGATGGTGATGCACAACATAGTGCAACAATTGATCTCCAAGTGGGAGATTGTTGAGTGTGGAGCTAAATTTCTTCACTAAGAACTTGCTTTTACATTGTTACTGGTTTGACAGTAACCGACATCGGTTAAGGAGTAACCGACGTCGGTTAAGGAGTAACCGACGCCGATTAAGGAGTAACTGCACGGTCAAAGTCAGAATCGCCGCTTGCTAGCCCGGTTACCTGTGCGATGACACTTTTATTTTTGTCAAAAATAGAATAAATCAATTATTTTAAATACGATTTATTATTTGTAAAAAGCAAAGTTAAGTTGCCAAATATAGACACATGTGCATGTATGCATAGTTGGAGTGTAAGGCAATAAAAGCAAGTTATAGAAGAGATTGCAATTAGGTTGCATGTAAGTTTCCTTGGTGAGCAAGATTGTGTAGCTAAGTGAGGGAAGAAATTTGAACATCCAAAGAGGTGTTGGAAGACAACATATCTTCATTATATTTCCTCTGTAAATTCTTGGTGGACGTAGCCCACACTAGGTGAACCATGTTAAATATGATGTAATCTTTCTCTTGTTTATTTTCATCTTCTGGTTATTTCCGCATTGATTGCTTGTATGTTTTATCTTATTATAGATCTGTGCAAACACTGTTATATGGTTTAATCCCAACAATGACCACATATTATGGAAGGATTGTGCTTTTACATTTAAATTCTCAACTTGGTTTAACTCTAGATACTTGCATTCTTCATTCGTTAAAACAGCCTTCATCGAAACATGATCCACATTTTTGTGTGGTAGTCCTGTGAGACACTCAATATCATCTAGTGACATTCCAAAGGACTCTGCATGAGATGGGAGTGTATAATGAAATGTGAAAGTGGATGTGTTATAGCTGAGTAGAAGATTGTTAAGTGATATTTTCTCTGTCTTAAATTGGGGCATATATAGTAGCCTCTGTGAAACTAGTTGCTTCGATCCATTGGGAGTACGTATTAGGATCCTCAAGAAATTTGTATAGTTGTGGAAAAACGAGGCTCTTGTACAAAAACTTCTTCATATTAGTTGTTGAAGAAAATGGGCTCTTCGAATCTCTGGAAGAACACTTCTTTCTTCGTGGCATTAGTTCAAACTGTTATAAATTTCCTGTTTGTAGTTGTGCTTTGGCATTCTTGATGGTTACTTTTTGTATGTCTGATGTCCTTTGGCGTTCAAGTTTCTTGTAGTTTTTTTCTCGTAGACTGCAGCTCAATGATCTAGCTTCTCTGTTTTGTGGTGTGAAAATGGTTGCATTTTATGTATTTATAGGAGTGAAAGTGGGCCACTAAAGCATTTAATGTGCCACCCGCCGATGCTTGAGACAAGATGCCATTGATCAAAAGTAGAATGAAAAATGCTATTGACTAGTAACATTCTTCATGCCACCACCGGTGGTGGCATTCAACATGCTATTGGTTGTCGACAACATACAAAATACATGTTGGTCGGTAACATGCTTAATACCATCGGCTGATTGCATGTTGAATAATGACTAACTAGTAGCATACATAGTGCTACCAGACAGTAGCACCATGTATTTATAGGAGTGAAAGTGGGCCACCGAAGCATTTAATGTGCCACCTACCGATAGCAAACAAGATGCCATTGATCGGTAGAATGAAAAATGCTATTGACCGGTAACATTCTTCATGCCACCGGTTGGTGGCATTCAACATGCTATTGGCCGACAACATACAAAATATCACGGTCGGTAACATGCTTAATACCACCGGCTGATTGCATGTTGAATAATACCGAGTAGCATACATAATGCTACTGACAGCAGAAGCACCAAAACATACTTTATGTTACCTTTCAAGGTAGCATTATCTATGCTATCAGATGGTGGCATTAAGCATGCTCCTGGCCAAAAACATTATGTATGCTACCAACCAGTAGCATTTGATCTTGACGATGGATATCATATATCATACCTCGCCAACAACATTATGTATACTACCAACCAAGAAGCATACAAAATGTTGCCGATCAGATAAGCATGCTTAATGCCATCAAGCGGTAGTATAGATAATGCTACCAACTAAGTAAAGATTCGTATACACTCCCGTCGCTTAAAAAACATCTTTAGAAAATTGCCTCACACACGAAACAAATTATCTTGCAATTTGCCATATAAGTGAAATTGGATTTACCAATATTCACCAAATATTTTCTAAGGCTTTTTTTCGGAGGCACCCTTAAAATTTTCCCTAAGGCAATGACACATTTATCTTCTAATTGTTTTAGTCTAGCATAGAGAGTATATCAGTCATTGTCGCGGTGGCCATTGATGCAGTGAAAATTGAAAAAAGGGTGGTAACAATGGGAATGTAATTAGTGAGGGGGATGATGTTGGTTAGAAGGTAAAAAAATTATCGCGCTTGTCAAGTAAGGTACGTAAGACATCAGGTGGCTTAGCAGTGGGGAAGACTTAGGTGAATGCTAACATGGTGGTGGGGAAGGAAGACACTCATGCAGAGAAGGAGATGACGACCGTGGAGGAGGGGGTCAATAGGTGAGAGAGGAGAAGACTTTGTAGGCAAGGGAGGAATATAAGAAGTAGAAGGAGGTGTTATAACCTGATCCACAATTAAGTCTTTCTCTAAATCAATAACTTTATAGCACAAAAGAGTAAATGAATCACATGTATCATATATTAGATTTTCTTTTAATGGGGGAATCAAGCCATGAAAAAATATAAATTACATTTGTAGATCAATAGGATGAAACAGTAACTAATGCGTGCAAGAATTAAAGCATAAAATCTAATCTAAAATTGATTCTTTCTTTCCTCGATGCAAAGAAGGAAAGCATTCATATGTAACTTTAGGACCATTGTTACAAATAAAACGTCTAAGAAAAACATCTTCCATATCATAATAAGTACTAATAGATCCATTAGGTAAATGAATATACCATTGGAGAACATGATCAACAAGGCAACGGACGAAAGGATTTGAGTAACAATTGATCATTGGAATAAGAAGCCATGACTAATCGTAGTAATATTTTAGATGCAAATAGGGATTTCTGTGCCATTGAAACAAGAGAACGTAGGCATGATGCAACCCTTGGGGACAATGGAATTGTGAATATTCTTAGGAATGGGATTTCTTGGAAGGGAATTATTGTCAATAAAGGCATAATAGGCTTTACTTTTGGGTATGAACTTGAGTTTTCAAATTACCAACACCATGCATGGGAGAGAGGATGTCTTGTGAAGGGATGGTATGGGAAGTGAGAGGCACATTAAGGGATTAAATATAGCCATTGTGAGTGATCATAAGAACTTGAAGAGGGGGAGTGTATATGGAAGGAGGGGTTATATGTGAGAGAGGAGGAGATGATTGTGGATTCTCTAGGGATGTACTCGGGGTAGGATCATAAGACATAGTAAGAGGTGTATTAGGAGTAGGATTGGTGTCAGCATGGCCATCATTAGAAATAACTTCAGAGTTAGAAGAAAGAGGAGGTGTAGATTCACATTCAACAACCTTAATGGAAGAAACATCATCATTATCATATGTATTATCGAGTCACTATCAGCCATATTTTTGCAAGCAAGGATTTCATCAAGATTATCATCAACATACAAATAATTTGTAGTAGTTCAGCATTATACTTATCATGGCAATCATTGGAAACAATTTCAGAAGTAGGAATGGTAGGAGGTATAGATTCACATTCAACTTGACTAGAAACATCATTATTCATATTTACATTTTCATTATCATAATCGATTCATTAACATCTATGTTTTCACAAGCAAGAACCTCATCATACAAAGAATCTATATTAATGCTATCATTTTCCATAGTACAAGGAGAGGAGGATGGAGGATCATTCATGACTACTAGTGTCCTAGGACAAATAACGATAGATATGAAAAGACAGATAGGCATGGATCCCGTGACTTTCCCATAAGTGGATACAAAAATGACAAGTTATAGAAGAGAGTTAAAATAAAAATCAATCAAAGACATAAATGGACAAGATATAGTGTTATTGGTGAATGCTTTTTTTTACTTAAGATTCATGCATATAACAACATACATCGATGTCATAGTAAAATAATAATATGTGCATGATTTTATGTCTAGAGTCTTATGATACAAGACCATGCTTACCAAGATGAGCAACATGTTAGCTAAGCAGTGAACCTGCAAGATCTATTTTCACAAATCTTTCTTTCTCCACTACAAGAATTGGTCCTATTCAAAAATTATGATATTTTGACCATCTATGTCATACACTTAAGGAGCATGAAGCTAAGTTATTATATATGAACAAACTCAAGTACATTACTAGTACTTCTACTATATTAAATGCCAAATTTTCAAATAAATTCACTTTCAAAAGCAAGACTAATGATGCTAAATTTGTTTCTAAAGTCACTGCCAATGTTGTCACTCAACCAAGTTACAACTCCAACCTGCATGCCAACAATTTTCCTGCTTATCTTGTGCCCCATACATTGTATTGAAACAATTGCTTGAGTGTAATCTCATGTCTCTCCCTCCACCATTTGAGGTTGATGTGAGCAATCCTCAAAGTAAAAGTTTTTATAATAATGCTTACTACAACCATCATCAATGTATCGACCACTTTACCAACATGTGTCTCAAACTTTACCATATCATTTAAGATCTCATAAACTTCAACACTATCGATTGAGATGAGCCCACATAATCTTCCAAGTCAACCAATGATAAAGCCAAAATCAAAATATTCAATGATCCACTTCCTAAGCATAACAATGACAAAAATACATCTAAAGTGCATAATATTTATTGTGCAGTGCCACCAACACCATCTTATGATCACCCTTTAGATGCAATTATTAGCACACAATATTGGCTTGGGTCACAATATTGATATCATTCCCCCTCTCCCCATTATATAGAAACAATGAAAAAAATTAAACTAAGAGCTGAAGAGATTTAATTAATACCAAGATCACATGAACACGATGAAGCCTTAACTATAATGTAAATTAGGAATAGTAAACAATAGTAAATAACATCATCAATGACAAGACAAAAATTATACTCTTCCACTTTGTAAGGTTATGATGCTAAAATAAACTAGATGTGGCCTACAATACACATTGTGTTTAATAATTTTTTCAAAAAAGTGGCTCATACAATGACCTAGCCCCCACATATATATAAAATAATGCTTAGTTTCCAAAATACATATAAAAAATGGTCAAGTTATTGCAATAAAAACCATATTGATACCAATGAAGACACAATCAATTTTTAAATGACTAGACAAATATTCAATAAATCAATAAATGACAAAAACATAAATTGGAGAATACAAAAATATGACATGTGATCTAGGAAACATGAGGGAAACCAAAATTCAAGGTGAAAATCGCGCTTAACCACCAATGGCACTCTGTGCATAATTTCAGCTCATCGGACGAAGAGGTGTATGACCCATGGTCCAGGTGAAGCAATCCTATTCAGGAGAAATTCTATCTTGCCTCATATTGGCCTTGAGGAAGGGTTGTGGTACAATTTAGCATTGTCCTTGATGGTGTGATTGGAGGGGAATACGGGTCTGGGAGCTTCTTTCATAGTCCAAACAAGGAGAAGAAGAGGAAGAAATTTTAACGTCCACGAGGCTACCAAAGACACCCTATGGGAAAAATAATGTGTTTCAAATGAATAAACTGAACCAAATAATAACGTGCCTTAAACAAACAAACCTAGTTAGGATTCTTTGACTAGGACACACAACAAATTTTGGCTTCGCTACCACTTTTCATCTCCCTCATGATCATGGGATTGCAAAACAACTACAAACCAATTTCATGAATGTAATGATTTTTGTAAATAATTCATCTCTAAGAATACTCATGCAATTGAAGTTGGGGAGGTGTCTCATGAGAATTCCCCAAACTTGCCCATGTGTTGGTGAATTTTTCAAAGAAAATCTTTGAGGTGGTGATGAGGGGGATTAAGCCCTAGGCAGATTAGGCAATGGTTTAGGGACGCCAAAAGTCGTGGGGTGTCTAAATCTAAAGATTTTCATTATTATTTTTGTTATAATTAGAACTTAAAATTACTATTTTTACCTTTAATTGACCCTTTTATTGATAATATTATCAAGTGATATAAATATCACAAACACACATAAATAAATATTATAATATTTTTGCTTGTAAAAATAAATATGCATAGTTTTAAGCTACTACATTTTTTGGTATTTTTTTAACCTATTTTCTAATGTAGATTTAGATAATTCGGTGTGTAATTTTTCTCACAAAAGGTTTATGTATTGTTTATATTGTCATTGGTGTAATTAGTAGAAGCATGTGTAATTGGAGGAAATAATTGTTTAATTCTCTATTCATAATGGTTTGGGGTAAATGCCTCTTTTTAATGGAAAAATTAGTAGGCTTGGTCCAAATACCACTCTTCACAAAACCATGAGATCTACCTAACAATTTTTATTGATTTGCAAAAAATGGTGTTTTGTTCAGTTTTGAGTCCCATCACCTACTTGATATTGGTAAATAAGACGAGTAATCAACCTTGTATAAAAATTATATTTGTTGCATTCTAAGCACCTCCTATGATTAATTCTCTCCATCCATGGATTATTACTTGTCCTTATTTAAAATTTTATAGGATATTTTTATTTGTTTTAAATCAATTTCTCTAAATTAGTGATTTATTATGATCCTTATGCAAATTTTAAAATATGATAATGTACATAGATTTTATTTATTTATTTGATGGGAAAAAATATTAACTAAAATTGTAAGAAGGGCATCCACTTCACTTATTTCCTAGGGTGCTCCTAACCTTTAATTCGGCTTTGGTTGATCCTAGAGGAGCTTATTCATATCATGAAACCTAACATTGGATGCAAGACTCTATTGAAAAATGCATTGGGTCATTTTTAACGGTGGAAGAGCTCTCAAGTGGGTTTCTCGGGTATGGAATTATATTAGACCTCCATCCTTTATCCTGTTGGGAGAAGGTTTCTTTCAAGTTACTTTTTTGACAGCCCGCATGATTGATTTTATGAGAAATGGTGGACCTTGGTTTTATGAAAGATCTAGGTTTTTCTTTATCCTTTGGTCACCTTTCTTCAACCTCGAGAAGGTATAAATCATAGATGCATATATTTGGTTGATATTTTACAATATCCCACCTATCATTTTTAATATCAAATCCAATTCTATTAGTAGCAAGTTTGTTAGAGTTTGCACGTTCATCAATCTGCCCAAACCCTTATTTCATTCGGTCAAATTAAGCTCATCCAAGGGATTATGGATCTAGCTCATCAACTAGAGAGGATGCCTCTCAAATGCTTCCACCGGAATCTTGTTGGACACAAGTTACTTCATGTTACGGTAAATAGTCCCTCCTTGTCTCGACAATCCTAGAGGAAAAAATGTGTACCCTTGGACCCAAAGTTTGCATGGAGAAATCATGATAAGTTTTATACACTTTACATAAGGATCGGAGAAAATGACGAGTTCCCACTCAAGCTTAAGGGGAAGGTTCTAATGCAACTTCCTTCGGAGGAAGAGGATTCGAACAGAGATGAGGCTAGTGAGGTTGTGGTGAAACCCTGGTGTATTATCTCCTGGTCAAGAAGTAAATTTAGTGAATGTGTTCTAGAAGATCACAAAGCCAAGTGTCCTAAACTAAAATTAAAATTAAAATAGTCAACAAGGATGAAGTGTAGGAAGAAGACAAAAAAATATTTGCACTCACCACAAGGGGTACTAAGAAAAGAGAGTTACAATGTTTGGATATATGTTTGTGAAGGAAAAATGCTGAAGGATGTCATCTAAGCCATGAAAGATCTAAATAGGTAGTCAAATTACATTAGTTGGGTAAGAGAAACATCACCATGAGCAAAATTACATTATGATAATATGAAGCAATGAAGAAGAAGAAGATATGAAGAATAAAGGACAAAGGAAATCCAAAAAAATCACCATCTTTGTAAAAATTAATGAATAATACGATAATGACAATTTCATCAAATTGATTTTTTGAGCATATGCTAGTAGTAGATTATATTTCATTAGTGGATTTTGATGCTTTTGCGACATTTTTGTATTAAAATCATGTATTTTTAGCCTTAATATTGATTCAAGTATGTGACATTTTTGTATTAAGATCATGCGTTTTTAGCCTTAAATATTGATTCCTTAATGTCATAGTGCAACATCAATGAAAAATTACGTCAAAAATTAGTGTCAATATGAAAAAAATTGAAATTGAATATTTTTATAGCTAAATGAATCTGTAACATAATTTGTGTAAGGAAGTGGCATCCATATTTTAAAATTATATTTTAAAACATAAAATTATCTCCAATGTATTTTTCAAAATGTGAACAATTTTTTAAAGAAAAATTAAGTTTTAATTTTGTTATCATTTACAAAAGATGACAATGAAAGCAACACCGATAACAATAATGCAATAACTCATCGATAGTATTTTTATTTCTATAACATTAATAACAAAATTATTTAACAAATTAAAAAAATCATTGTTGTAGATAAGTTATAGATATAAACAAAACAAATAATACTAAAACAACTTTTAAAACTAACAATTTATAATATTTGAAGAGGTCATAGTTTTAGTGCTATTAAACAACCAACACTTAAACATCAACATTAGTTATATATATACAAGAAAACAATTTTATAAATCTAGTTTGCATTATTGGACTCCTTGATATCATCATGGTCATGGTCACTGGCATTGTCATTGTGAGAATGATGAGTATTTTGACAACACATAATTGTCAAGCCTTTATCTACCTTCAAGATCATGCTTTTGTATACAACCACATGAAAATATTTGCATAATATTTTTGACTTAACAACACCACTCATATAATCTCTCCATAACATATTTTAGATAAACACTCACATGAATGAAATGAGAGAGGGAGAAAATCAATTTATGCATTTAGAAGGCCTTATAAATACATGTGTTTAGTCAACCTTATTAAATAAAGCGGTTATCCTATCACATGCCTACCACACACATAGTCAAATGATACATGTGGGGTGGGTATGCAACTTGACTTTCTAGTTCAAGTGCAAGTTGTACACTCAAAATGTGTTTTATTTGTAAAATAGAAATATAAAACATAGGAAATTATTTAGGTACCTAATCAAACTTAACTAGTAATGTGTGATTAGACATCTACACCAACAATCATCTTTATCACCATTCTCATTTTCAAAGTCGCCATGATCTAAAATTTCAGTTTCTATGTTATTCATCTTCTTTTCCACTAACATGTTACAAATAACATATCAACATTAAAAATATAAAATAAAATATTCTCTCAAGTTATATTTTAATATTTCAAAATATGAAGTATACAAAAATTGAAATAAGAAATAATTAATTACTTATAGGCATTTTGTTACATTAATTAATTGCACAAGGGATTCCCATCAACGTCTCATTACCACAACAATATGGTCTTTTGCTAGCTCCATACACTTAATTTTTTTATTCGCAAATAGAAAACAAAACTTTATGTAAATTGTTAGGAATTAACTAAGCATGCATGATTATGTTTCAACACTTACATATATTTTCAAACTAATATTTTTCCTCCTTTTGTTGTGGATTCAATTTCACATTTCCCCTTACCTAGTGTTCTTCAATCGACAAGTGATTTGATACCCTAATTTCACGTGGACCTAACTTTATTTTCATTATACCCTATCAAAAATTTATATGCACTTATTTGACGATCGTGCATCAAAAAATAACATCAAATCATTTTCAAAATATATAAAATTTGATTTTTGTGTTTGGAGACACAAAAACATGCACTTGGGTACATTTCTAGGTCCTAAACACATACTAGAATTCATATGATTCCTAAGCAAGTGTTATCAACCATTTTGACTTCGCAAAATTAATTAAAAATAATAATAATAAAAATGGAAATTTTGAAAATTTTCAAAAGTGTTACTTTGTGAGGTTTATCACCCTCATGACGACCGTCTCCTTTTTGTGATCGTTTTAGTCTTCGTTTCATCCTTTTCGGGCAAGAACTCCTCCCTCTAGGCTTTAAATTGCATTAAAATACATTAAAATTAATTAATTAATATTTAATTAATTAATTGCTCTTTGTTTGATAAAATTAATTTTTAAATAACTTAGGAGTATTTAATTAAATAAATATTAATTGAAAAATTCATTCGACAAATTTTTATTTTATTGCCGAGAAAGTAAGCTTATGCTTCAGTGGGAATGCCAAATTGGCTTTCCGAACCCGGATTTCCCCTTTCCTGGCAATCTTCTTTTAATTTCCTGCTTGTGGGATTTTCTCCACCAATTTCTAAATCATGGATTGGCTAACGGGCAAGAAATCTCCCAATTTCCCACATGGTTAAATTGAACGGAGATTGCCAGCCCACTTTGCCATTCCGTTGGCAATTGGCCGTTGCTTTCCCCATTTCCCCTCTGGTGATTAATTCCACTACCCGGGAAGAGAGGAAGTTGAATTAATCCTCATAACTTCCTCCGTCAAACTCATTGGAAAGAGTCGTGTGAAGCTTTCTGATTTCTTCTTATTTCTTCTGAAGGACATAATATTTTATCACATCCCACAATATTGCGAACACCAGTAAGAAGGTTTTGTATTACAAAGAATTCCACGCTTGAGGATAGAAGAATACAATAAAATTGAAAGCAAATTCCACCAAAGAGCCACGTGCAGGTGAAGGAAGACTATTTTCCACACAGAGGAATGACAACATGAGAAGGCGAAGCTTTCCACGCTTAGGAAAAAAAAATAGCAAAAAGTAAAGAATCAAAAGGCAGTTTTTTCCAACGCTTGAAGGAGCAACATAAAGGAAAATTTTTAGAAACCACGTTTTGGGACAACACAGGCCCAAGCTAGAAGGTCCACGCATTGGCAAAGATAGATAAAAGAAACAGTTAATAAAACAAGTTTCCACACCATTGTGAAGGAAGATACATCAATTGTGCATGCGCAAGGCAGTGTAGAGAGCCAAAACCAAATCCCACGCACTAGTAAGAGATCTCCACGCATCTGTCAAACAAGCTCCCACGTAGGCAAGTGAATCAGTTAGAATACAATCCAAAAATAAAAAGACAAGCTCCCACGTAGGGAGAGAGAAAAGATCATTACCCACTTGCTAAGGAAAGAAGGAGTCTTTCATCACAGGAGGGGACAATTTACAAATACCCACACACCAATAAGTTGAGACCACGCATGAGGAACAAGGAGATTCCACGCAGGAAAAGTTGAAGGAATCACCACGTTTTAGAGGATAAGTGATCTAAAAATTGAAAATAACAAAGAATCCACGTGTGAGGAAAGGAAAATAAGAAAATCGGACAAAATACGATCCAAAGCAAGAGAGATCCCCATGCATTCTACCAAGAAAATTCAACTAAAGACCACACGTGAGAAAAAAAACAAAGGTTTCGCATGCTAAAAAGTGAGTTGGGCGCTGAAAAACAAGGGAGACACAAGAAAACAAAACAACTCCCCACGCATGGATTAAATTTCATGCATTTTGCTCTAATTTTTGTTTGTTTTTGCAGCAGGAGACCACCATGCACCCATTAAACAAGTTCCCATGCATACATAGCCAAAGAATAGTCTAAAACATTCCACGCATGGGCAAAGCCTTCTCACGCACCCACTAGAACAGGCCACGTGGAGGACAACAAAGGACATGCGCAGAGGTTGAAGAGGAAAGGAAGATAAGAAAGGCAGATTAAAAATTTAAAAAGACCTTCAATTCCAACGCATTTTCTAGAGAAGATTGCCACAGGGAATTCACAGAGACTGAAGTTATCTTCAAGTTCGAGGATTTCAGTTCATGTTACATGTAAAAACATTGATGTAAGGGAGAGATCATGCATGATCAAAAACGTGAAGAGAATCAAAATGAGATATTTTTATTGCCTCCAACGTCGAGTTTCATCTCAAACTGATCCGAGCTCTATATCAAACTCATATTGCCGCTTTATAAAAATTGTAACCCAGAATTGCTCGACTTTATTTTTAAAAATAAAATAAAGTGAATAATAATAATTTTTGTAATCGGGATTATTATTTATTATTATTATTATTTTTAAATAATAATAATAATAATAATAAAATTAAGATGGAACATATTTCTCTTGCATTGTGAGTTTTCGAAGATCGAGGCTGACCGCTTGCGTTATTTTGCGTCCCACGAGTCATTTTTATGTGAAATCAAACAAATCTGCCTTGAAGTATGAATTTCAAGGAATTATCCCTCCCAGTTCCATTAAGTCAGCATATGACAACATCATTGATACAAATCTGGGTCACATCAATGTGCAACAGTTCTGCGAGCGGGTGAAAACTAAAGGCAAAACCATTTTCTCAGATAGACTTTACCATAGTGGTCTACCCCAAGCAACATCATTTCTGTCTCGGTGCAGTGTCCGGAATTGGTTATTACTTGCGCGGAACATTATGATCCTGAGAGATGAGGAATTTTTAAAGATAATCACGAGCCTTTCCTCTTAATCACACCAGAACACATTGAGGAATTGCTCGACATACCCGAATTTCCTGAGAATGCAGATATCTCTGCCAATCAAAGCACAAGAATTCTGGAATGAAGAACCCCTGAGATGGAGCAAAATGGTTAACAACAAATGGTTAGTGACCAAGAGACCTTGAATTGACAGGCTTCCCAAAGAACTGTACCGCGTTGAGTTCGTGGAAGAAATTAGAGACATGATTACTCTCCTAAGTCGAGTTTTCGGTCTACCTTCTGCTAGGATTTTCCACCCATGGATGTATCAATTTATCTATATCATCCTAGCCAAGAAAGAGTTTGTGGATTAGGCCACCATCATCAGTAACACCCTTCACAAACAATTTATAGAAGTTAAGATGACTGGATGCTTCTACACGACATCATATCTGAATTATGTGGTAGCAAGAAGAAAGCTATTTTCAAGACTTGAAACGAGAGGAGTCATGGGGTCGTCAAAAGTGTTTTCATTATTACCCTCAACTCGGTTTCAAAAATAGTTCTCACCATTTTATGAGAGTCAATGATATATTCACCTTCCGCGTGATCTGGAACCTGAATCAAAATACTGAGGAAAGGTTTTCTAAAGAAGCCATGAGTGTCATTTCCCAATGGGGAACCTGGTTTATTCAATTTTCATCTTTTTCCTACTTTCGCGTGAGTGGCTTTGCTGTTACCCCGTGTAAACTTCCTAAGTACGTCAGTGACAGATGGGCATTAATGGAGTTGGCGCGATAATTATTACAAGTTCACTTCCTTCTTAGTGATAAGCACCGTTCATGAATTCATTTCCCAATCCAAATCGGGGAATACCAATGTCCAAATCTTTTCAGTGCAAAACTAATGGAAAAAGAGTTCACTCTCATAACCATCCATCCATATGTGAAGAGAGCCCAGTTTGATATCAATGGATATATGCAAAAGATTCTGGGACCAAAGTATAAACATAATCCTACCATGAAGATTGGGCTGCTTGCTTGTTCAAACGAACATGAGGTAAGAAGATGGGAGTACTCTCGCCTAACACTTGCTCAGATCAAGGCCTTCCGCATCAAGAGCCCTCCCGATTCATTCATAAATGATGATGAGGATGTCATTGATCCCTCATATGATGCAGTTGCTTTTACCCCATTGCCTTGAATCGACTGGACCAAAAGAGATGAATTTTCTCTTGATAGCAAGAATCAACCAATTATTGAAAGAAGCATATCTTGGTATGACAGAGAACTTGCCAAATTGCAATCAATTCCAGATCATGTTTCAGGATCACAAAATTGCCAATATGAGGGGGCCTCCATTTGACCAAAGTCTCTTCTCGATCGACCTCTGTACCATCCAATCATACACAACAAGCAAGAAAGGAGTGGTTGCCAAAATCCACTTCACCAAGTAACATGTCATGAGAAGAAATATCGAAAGATTCCAACCCCAAAGAAGGAAGAGAGAGTGTGTCCAGATTTTCTACTTTGAGTAGAGATTCTTCTACCCACATCATTAATAGTGTTCAGAAGCTAGTGTCAAACAATCCTCATCCTTGCTTCGAACAAGCATCCACTCAGGTGTAGGTAATTCAAATATCAAACACTTCGGAGCATGTAGTTCATGAAGGGATTTCCCAAAATCTCCTGAATAATCAGAAAGTGGATATTGAGGTTGTTTCTCCTCAAATTGACGTCGTAGGTAGGATTCAAGTAGGATCTCATGATGTCAAGAATAATGAGAATATTGATTCAAGCTCTAGGATTTTGTATGCTGAAATAGTGAATGATACTCCTTCCTGGTTTGATTCTGAAGTGAAGAAAAGGAAGAGAGTTGTCAAGAAAATTGACATTGATTTTGATGCCCTTTTCAAACTTTTGAATGATGCCATTCCTAAGAAATCTAAGGTGCGTTCTCGAATAATGGTGGATAATGATGGAAACAAATTTACAGACCTTGCCATTCCACAAGTGGATAAAGAGCACGATACTATGACACCTACCGACTATGAAGTTTCTAGACTTAGACTTGGAAGATCTACATTAGAAAGTGACATGGTGATGGCTCAAGATTCAATTGATATCGTGCTAAAGAGACTTGAGAAATACAAGTCTCAAAACTCTCAGCTTAAGGCTGAAAAGAATCAATTGGTGGAATATGTTCAACATTTGATAAATCCCATATCATCTACCTTCCCAGTACCTGAT
Organism: Taxus wallichiana var. yunnanensis; assembly: GCA_018340775.1. Lineage (NCBI taxonomy): Eukaryota > Viridiplantae > Streptophyta > Pinopsida > Cupressales > Taxaceae > Taxus > Taxus wallichiana. The sequence goes on along the minus strand of CM031235.1, from coordinate 674,507,945 downwards.
GTAGTGGCTGCCCCAGATGAAGATACTCTCAATTTGTCAAAAGAAATAAACACATTGGGCCATGTCACTAAAACTTGGCTTTCAGAGATTCTCGTTTTAGGCTAGGGGACGATCAAGACCGCGGTTAAGCTTCATGAAGATGTCAGTGCATATCTTGATGCAATTCTTTCTTTCAAAGAAACTTTTGTTTCTATTATATCAAATTTGGATGAGATATTTTCCAGTTTATAGGAGATGACAAGTATGGAATCTTCAATTTTAGCTATTGAAGGAATTCTCGAATTCGAACATCGAGGGACACGTTTTCTTTGGTGTCTACATCTCAAATAAAGAAAAACACTTCTCGAGGATTCTCTGATCCATTATGAAAGCATGTGTAATGAATCCTTCACTTCAATCTCCTTGATTCAAGAATTCATGGCTGAGATTCCTTGTAACCTTGTAAATGAGTATAATCAAAGGTGTTCATCGGAGCAGGTGGAAGAGCAATTTTCACAATTGTTCAAGGACATGTACACTCCCACCAACAATTTCTCGTCAGTTTCAATGGAGCGGTGCATCAAATTAAAGAACTTATTTGAGAATTCTCAATCCAAAATTGTTAATTTAAATGATATGCCAAGTAGAATTCTTGAATTACAGGTATTTTGTGAGGCTATTCTTTGACCAAGTGAACCTCCAGAAGAAGAAAAGATGTTTGAAACTTTGGGAAGGTTTAGATCCTTTCAACTAGCAAAAGCGGCATATCCTAATTTCACCGGCGGTTCAGGGAGTTGATTTTCTTGGTATCTAACGAAGTGGGAGAGTCCATTTCTCATACGCTTGAGATAGGTGGACCCCATTTCAATGGATAAGGAACTGGTTATTATTGTATATTTTAAAAGGTGTTGTTATTTGTTTTCGGGAAACTATGGATATTTTAAGTAATTTCTATTTTTGAGTTGTCTTTAATAAAGTTGTTGAAAAAGTCAAAGGTCACTTAAGTGCCTTATTTAATGATCATGTAAAACCCTAACTACTTTGTAACCAACTTTTGGGTTATAAAAGGAAGTGAGGGGCTCATTTGTAAAGGGTGACTTTGAGAGAGGAGAAGAAATAATTTTGTGTGTAAGCTTTGTTTTGGAAGAAACTTTGTGTTCTTTTGTGAAAAATATTTTGGAGTTAATGAAATATGAACTTTGTGTCTCATTCATTGTCTCTTGTAACATTTGATGTTCTTATGTTCATTAGATGTTAGGTGTTTGAATCTTGCATGCAAATATTATCTTTGATCTTATTGTCAACATTATTAATCGGTTGTTCTAGTTCATAGTGATCAAGCTCTAATTATCTACTTTCTCATGTGTGTTCCCTTTACATGTTCTTGTTTGGCTAACTCAAACTCCGTTTTATTTGTGTTAGTTATTTGTCTTTCTTCTTCGTGCAATATTAGGCTCTGTGTTTACCTAACTCTTGCATGTTCTTTCATTTCATTCCATTTCGCTCCTTTCCTTCATCCAATTCCATCTCCCTCATTCACTTTTCTTTCCATTGATGTTCCAAAACACCCCCACATACAATTTTGAATGTATAGATGTAAATACAATTTTGGTTTTAAATAAAGGAAGCCTCACCTTCATTGAGGAGGGAATTCGTTCCCACACTGTTGCATGTCATTTTCATGTGTACAAATCCATATGCTAACAGTTTTTGGTGACTCGTTAGGGACTCAGAATCGTTAACCAGTGCTTGCTTAAATCTTTATGACTATCCCCTCTGCACAAGCTCCAGTTCTTCAACCGAACCTTGTGCCCGATGAAGATTTCCAAGGAGACATTACTGCCATCCTTTGAATAGTAGCTTGGGAAAACCGTGAAAGCTTTGCAACAATTTTGGTTGTTGATAGAGCCATTGACAGAGGAATATATATCGAAGACCTTAGAAGAAGAGCACCCACACTTGTGGCCAGAAGACCTCCTGGACACGTGTTGATCATTGTTCACCAACGTGGTCCTCTTCCACCAAGGTAATAAGTTGTATGACTATTACAGGTAACCCACCTATCTTGCAACCAAATCTTTTTTTTGTAGATACTCAAGAAGACATAGTATCAGATTTGAGGCAAGCTATTTGGGAAAAGTGCACAAATAACTATCATTTTCATCTTGCCGCATCAGTACTAGATAACAAAGAAGAGAAAGCCGTGATAGTTGCTAGAGCTATTCAGGCACAAATAGTTCAAGAAAGAGAGCGAAGAGAAAGGCTAGAGCTAGTCATAACAGCCAGTGATCCCTTCACAATAAAGATTCCAAACTGGAAGGAAAGAGATTTACATGAGGAGAAAAAGCTAAAGGTCGATCTGACCCCACTTTTGACTTTCAAGGAAAATTTGGTTTCAAGTTATCTCCTCCAAAGAAGAACACACCTCGTAGATTTGCAAGGCTTACATCAAGTCCTGAAAGAATAAGCAAGGAAGGAATCACTACCAGTTAGGCACTTGTCCTTGCTCACGTTGTTTTACTTTTGCATACCACCTTTCCAAAAATAGCAATCAACGCACCATGGGGAAATTCCATAGGCCCATTGGCCTTACTTGCTCGACATGAACTCCCACGAGGATCAAGAAAGATTCTTCCCAAGTTCAATGGAGATGGGAAGACGTCACCAGATGACCATATTTCGCCTTTTTTTGCTGCATGTGTTGTTTTTTCGGTAGAATATGAAGTTGTTGCTATTCACCTCTTTTTCGAAACATTGCATGATGTTGCTTGATGCAGATTGGTTTCATCATATGCCTAATGGATGTATCACAAATTGGAATGATGAAAACTAAGTATTAAAATCGATTCAAAAGCGTAGAAGATGAACATGCTCTTCTTACCTAGCTATCTCAAGTGAAGAAAGAGCCAAAAAACCCATGAGGAATTTCGTGGCTAAATTCAACAAAATGGTGAAAAAGTTCCCGTCGGGATTCGTCCAAACCTTGATGGACAAAAATGTTTCTTTATTAACACACAATAACTAGAAGTGTGCTATCAGCTGAGAAGGGCTAGAGTGGCTACTTTGGAACTTGCTCAATCTTTGGCCATAGAAATTGAAGATGAATTAATCATGGCAGGAAAATTCAAGAAAAATTCCCTCAAAGGAAAGAGTCAAGAAACCCCCAACGCTTCAGAAACTATACTCACTAAGTTGGCTAATGATGTGTTGGCTTTGAAAAAGCAAGTTGCTCAAAGTAGTAAACTTGCTCCTTACAAAGACATCCCAAGAAAAGGATACGTTCCCAACAAAGCTAGGATTGCAGGTGCTCCAACGAGGCTTGCTATTGAAGCAGCTCCCGCAACTAATTCAAAATGTGATGTCATTGAAGAAAGCGATGATGAGATTGAAGTCGTCGAGGTTGATGAGGAAGAGCCGGATTCTGAGACATCTGAACCTGAAGTTAAAGATCCTGAGGGGGAAAGTAATAATCATTTCTTTGAGTATCGTTCAGAGGAAGAAGATGAATACGAAGAAATTATAGAAGATATGAATAGTCAATCCTTTGTTGTTTTCACGTGCTCTTAGAAAAAGGAGTAGGATACCACTAAGGCGGGAGATAAAGAGGTTTCCAAGGAAACTCCCAAAGAATCTAAGACAAATGAGGCTCCTAAAGAGTCCAAGGCGACTGAGGTTTCAAAGGTCAAAACTATCTTAAAGAAAGGAGGGTCTTTGTTAGATCAATCAGTTAGTAAATCAACTACGAAGAAAGCTTCTTCTTCCACATCAGTGTCAACCAAGCCCGAGGCCAAGGTCAAAAGTGTGCCATCATCAAGTTTGAAAGAACTTATATCTGAGACTTCAAGTACGGTTACTTTGCCTAAATTTGATATCATTGATCATATCAATAAAACAAAAATTTCCATGTCACAGGCAGAGTACTTGAAGTCCAATAAGGATCAACTTGAGAAATTGGTCCAGTTTATCAAAGGCGACTCTATTGTTCATTCCTCCAAAGGAATTCTAAAAACTCCTAAAGATGGGAAAACTCAAAATATTGTGGTGGCCACTACACCTTCAAATGAAAATATTGAACCTTTCTTTGTGTCCTTTCTGATCAATGGATGCAAATTAAGTAATTGCATTATAGACTCTGGAGCCTCGGATAATGTGATGTGAATAAAAGTAGCACATGCTCTTGGTTTGACTTATACAAGAACATTTGGATCATGTTAATCCATGGAAACCAAGCAAGTTCCTCTAATCAAGCAGATTAAAGACGCCCAAATGGTTTTAGCCTAATTCCTCAAAAGTGAGTTAAGGTAACTATTTTAGTTGTTGATATTCCCACCTTGTATGGAATGTTGTTGAGCAGGAAATTTTGTAGAGATTTGGGTGGTGAGATTCAAATGGACTAGTCTCACGCCATGATTCCTATAAATGGAGAAATGAAAAAGCTTATGCAAAAACTCAGGCAAAGTTCACGGTAACTAAAACCGAAGATCCTTGCGCACAGATCCTTTTCCAAGGCTCAAGTATGGGTAATTATATGATGACTGCAGAAATTCATACCCCTGAGGTCACTTGCCAAGATTCCAATGAGATATGGACTCTTGAGTTTGATGGAAGTTGTTGCTCAACGGGCTCTGGTGCAGGAGTGGTGCTCATATCTCCAAATGGTAAAATATTTCCTTTTTCCTACAAACTTGAATTTTCAAATACTAATAACACTGTAGAGTATGAGGCGTTAATCCTTGGCCTTCAAGTTGCAGAGGAGAAAGGGATCAAAAATTTGGAAGTCTTTGGGGATGCGGAATTGATCATGAAACAAGTAAGAAATCAGTTCCAAGTAAAGAATGATCGTTTGAGACACTACAGAAATAAAGTGTGGGATGCAATAGAAGTCTTCGACACTTTTCCATAAAATCTGTCCCTCGTGAAAAGAATGACAAAGTGGATTCTCTAGCAGTCTCAGCTTCATTAATGATTCCTCATTCAGAATTTGATCAAGTCAAATACACCATTGAAATGGTTTTTAGGCCGAGTGTTCCTAACAATGCAGAAAATTGGCAAGTATACAATGATGATCAACAAATTATTGCCTTCTTGGAAAAGAGAGAAAACTTTGAACAGTTGTACTTTGAAGGAAGTGATTCTGCATTTCACGAATCAACTACCTCACCCATTTAGGAAGGAGTTGAGAATGAAGATCTGGTGATGGCATCATTCAACTCAAAGGAAATAAAATTCCCAAAGGATTGGTTTCACTTGAAGAACTTTTTGACAAACATGACAGGTTTATCAAAGAGAAAGATCAAGCGGGACACTGCGAATTTCGGCGACTATGAGCAAATTAATATTCATACCAAGGATAAACCTCACTTGATCAATATTGGTAAGTGTTGCTCACCTGAGGAGCGCAGGAAATTCATAAGTCTCCTTACCAAATATTCTGACATTTTGGCTTATTCATACAAAGACTTTAAGTCTTTCCAACCTAGAGAAATGGAGCACGCCATACCCTTGAAGCTTTCAGGTGCAGTTCCATTCAGGAAAAAGTAAAGACAATATAATCCCAAGATTACAGGGACAATATTTCATGAAGTTCAAAAGATGCTAGATGCACAAATAGTGTTTCCTATTCGACATTTGACCTGGATAGCTAATATTGTACCGGTTTGCAAGAAAAATGGAGAAATTAGGATTTGCGTGGATTTCCGCAATCTAGATTAGGCTTCTTTGAAGGATAACTACCCACTGCCAGTCATGGACCATATTTTGCAGGAAGTAACTAGATCGGAAATGTTATCTATGCTAGATGGCTTCTCTGGCTATAATCAGATTGAAGTGGCTAGAGAAGATCAACATAAAACCACATTCACCACCCCTTGGGGTACATTCACGTATAGAAGAATGTCTTTTGGTTTGATTAATGCCGGCACTACTTTTCAAAGGGCTATGGATATGGCATTCACAGATTATAAAGATAAAATCATCGTGATATATCTAGATGACTTGACAATATTCTCAAAGAAACGAGAAGATCACATAAGAGATTTAGAGAAAATATTGCAAAGGTGCAGACTTCATAAGATTTCTTTGAATCCAAAAAGTCCATGTTTGGAGTTACAAAAGGAAACTCTTAGGTCATATTGTTTCTAAGGAAGGAACTAAGATCGATCCTGAACGCGTTCAAGCTATCAAAAATCTTTCCTTGCCTACAAGTAAGCCTGGAGTCCACTCATTCTTCGGGAAGGTGAAATTTTTGAGAAGGTTCATGCCAGATTTTTACTGAGCTGACTAAAGAAATCGCTGATATGATGAAAGGGAAAGAATCCTTCAAATGGTCAAAGGAAGGTAGAGAGGCATTTGAGTGAATCAAGAGTGCTATTGCCAAAGCTCCTACATTGGTGTGTCCCGATTTTAAAAAGGATTTTATAGTTTATTGCTATGCTTCTCCGCACACAATCTCCACCATTTTGACTCAACACAATCAAGAGGGGATCAAATCTCCTATTGCATTCATGAGTTTTGGATTCAAGAAACATGAACTTAATTACACTCCTCTTGAGAGACACACGTACGCAATGGTGAGAGCCCTGAAACACTTCAAGTACTATGTGTTGAATTCTCACACCAAAGTCTTAGTTCCAAACACCGTAGTGAAATCAATGCTTGACACAACAGGAACCAGGATCTAAAAGAGGTAATTGGGTCTCCAAGATCCAAGAATATGATCTGGACATCAAGCCTACCAAGTTGGTTCGAGGAAGAGGACTCTGCTAACTCATTGCAGAGAATGAACCATGAGATAACTCAAGAGGAACTAGTTGAAGAAAATTTACCATTGGTAGTTTTTGTCAGTACCATAGATGAATGGTATTCTGATATTGCCTACTTCCTCACATATGGCAAGTGTCTAGAGAATCTGATAGCTAAGGAGAAACGAGCTATCAAACTAAGAGCTTCAATGTACGTCATTTGGGATAACACGTTGTTCAAGAAAGGAATTGATGACATGTTCCTCAGATGTGTTGATAAAGAGCAACAACCTAGATTGTTGGAAGCTTTCCACAATCATGCTTGTGGCGGTCATTTCTCTGGCCCAGTAACAACCCATAAAATTTTGAGAGCACATTATTATTGGCCCACTATGTTTTTCGATGCTCAGAAATGGGTGAAAAATGTGAAGCTTGTCAACAATTTGTTGGAAGACCAAAGTTGGTAGCTTTGCCTTTGAAGCCAGTTGTCATTGAAGAACCCTTTCAACAATGGGGTTTAGATTTCATCGGGGTTTTGAATCCTAATTCTAGTGCTGGTCATACTCACGTGCTCACCGCAACTAACTACTTTACAAAGTGGGTAGAAGCTATACTCGGTGAAACAAACATCTACTGCGGTAATCTATGATTTCATCAAAGAAAATATATTGGTTCGTTATGGAATTCCACACAAGATTGTGACAGACAATGCCTCAAATTTTTCTTCTACAGAGATGATAGGTTTTTGTTATGGATATGGGATATCTTTATCTCATTCATCAGATTACTACCCTCAGGGAAATGGTCAGGCTGAATCTAGTAACAAAAACCTCATTACTATTGTGTGCAAGTTAGTCGAAGAAAATCAAAGAACTTGGCACAAAAAGTTATATGATGCATTATGGGCTGATCACATAACTCCCAAAAGGGCAATCGGGATGTCTCCATTTCAACTTTTGTATGGAATCGATGCTCAAATTCCGTCACACTGGAGTTACCAGCATTAAAATTAGCTCAGGTAGTTGATGATGAATGCTTCACCAATGCATTAGATAAAAGGATAATGTTCCTAAGCAAGCTCGAGGAACAAAGAAGTCAAGTGGCAAACAGGATTGAGGAACATCAATCCAAGGTAAAGAAATTGTTTGATAGGAAAACTAGGGAGAGACAATTTCAAATCAATGACTTAGTTCTTCTCTGGGACAAAAGACGTGAACCGAAAGGAAAGCATGGGAAGTTTGACTCGTTGTGGCTAGGCCCGTTCAAAATAAGACACTTCTGTGGAGATAGTACCTATTACTTGGCATATCCTAATGGAACTCATTTGCCTTTGCCCTATAGTGGGCAATATCTCAAGCATTATCAAAATTGAAAACGGGTTGTTCCCCATATGTACATAGGTAATTAGGATTTTGGTTTGTTTGTTTCCTTGTTTTTCGGTCTCCTCTCTTGTGTCGCCCCATTTTTGTGCCCCATCATTTTGAGATCATGTTCATGAATATTTTGGTCTGGGTTCGTTGCTGCGTCCATGAAGTCCTTGTCCCCAATTAGAGCCAGTTGTTATCAGCCAATTTTGACTTCGCAAAATTAATTAAAAATAATAATAATAAAAATGGAAATTTTGAAATTTTTCAAAAGTGTTACTTTGCGTGGTTTATCACCCTCATGATGACCATCTCCTTTTTGTGATCGTTTCGGTCTTCGTTTCGTCCTTTTCGGGCGAGAACTCCTCTCACTAGGCTTTAAATTGCATTAAAATACATTAAAATTAATTAATTAATATTTAATTAATTAATTGCTCTTTGTTTGATAAAATTAATTTTTAAATAACTTGGGAGTATTTAATTAAATAAATATTAATTGAAAAATTCATTCGACAAATTTTTATTTTATTGCCGGGGAAGTAAGCTTATGCTTCCAACTGCCAGAATGCCAAATTGGCTTCCCGAACCCGGATTTCCCCTTTCCTGGCAATCTTATTTTAATTTCCGCTTGTGGGATTTTCTCCACCAATTGCCAAATCATGGATTGGCTAACGGGCAAGAAATCTCCCAATTTCCCACATGGGGAAATTGAACGGAGATTGCCAACCCACTTTGCCATTCCCGTTGGAAATTGGCCATTGCTTTCCCCATTTCCCCTCTGGCGATTAATTCCACTACCCGGGAAGAGAGGAAGTTGGATTAATCCTCATAACTTCCTCTGTCAAACTCGTTGGAAAGAGTCGTGCAAAGCTTTCGATTGCTTCTTATTTCTTTTGAAGGACATAATATTTTATCACATCCCACAATACTATGAATGCCAAGTAAGAAGGTTTTTGTATTATAGAGAAATCCACGCGTGAGGATAAAAGAATACAAAAAAATTGAAAGCAAATTCCACCAAAGAGCCACATGCAGGTGAAGGAAAACTATTTTCCACGCAGTAGGAAGGGGCATCGGGAGAAGGCGAAGCTTTCCACGCTTAGGAAAAAAAAATAGCAAAGAAGTAAAGAAGGAACAACTTTTCCAATGCTTGGAAGGGAGCAAAGCATAAAGGAACAATTTCAAAAACCATGTTTTGGGACAACACAGCCCAAGCTAGAAGGTCCACGCATTGGAAAAGATAGATAAAAGAAAGCAGATTAATAAAACAAGTTTCCACACCATTGTGAAGGAAGATACATCAGTTGTGCATGCAAGGTAGGTAGCAGGTCAAATCCAAATCCCACGCACTAACAAGAAATCTCCACGCACCACAAACAATATCCCACGCAGCAAGTGAATAAGTTAGAATACAGTCCAAAAATAAAAAGACAAGCTCCCACGCATTTGGAGAGAGAAAAGATCATTACCCACGTGCTAAGGAAAGAAGGATTCTTTCATCATAGGAGGGACAGAAGTTTACAAATACCCACGCACCAAGTAGAAGACCACACGTGAGGAAGAAGGAGATTCCATGTAGGAACAATTGGAAGGAATCACCACGTTTTGGAGGAGAACAATCCAAAAATTGAAAATAACAAAGAAGCCATATGTGAGGAAAGGAAAATAAGAAAATCAGACAAAATATAGTCTAGTAAGAGAGATTCCCATGCATTCTACCAAGAAAATTCCACTAAAGACCACACGTGAGAAAAAAACAAAGGTTTCCACATGCCAAAAAGTGAGTTGAGCGCTAAAAATACAAGGGAGACACAAGAAAACAAAATAACTCCCCATGCATGGATTAAATTTCATGCATTTTGCTCTAATTTTTGTTTGTTTTTGCAGCAGGAGACCACCACGCACCCATTAAACAAGTTCCCACACATACATAGCCAAAGAACAGTCTAAAACATTCCACACATGGGTAAATCCTTCTCACGCACCCACCAGAATAGGCCACGTGGAGGACAGCAAAGGACATGCGCAGAGGTTGAAGAGGAAAGGAAGATAAGAAAGGTAGATTAAATTTTTAAAAAAAGACCTTCAATTCCAATGCATTTTCCAGAGAAGATTTCCAAAGGGAATTCACAGAGACTGAAGTTATCTTCAAGTTCGAGGATTTCAATTCATGCTACACGCAAAAACATCGATGTAAGGGAGAGATCATGCATGATCAAAAATGTGAAGAGAATCAAAACGAGATATTTTTATTTCCTCCAATGTCGAGTTTCATCTCAAACTTATCCGAGCTCTATATCGAACTCATATTGCCGCTTTATAAAAATTGTAACTGAAATTGCTCGACTTTATTTTTAAAAATAAAATAAAGTGAATAATAATAATTTTTGTAACCAGGATTATTATTATTTATTATTATCATTTTTAAGTAATAATAATAATAATAATAATAATAAAATTAAGACAGAACATATTTCTCTTGCATCGACGGGTTTTCGGAGATCGAGACCGACCCCGCTTGCATTATTTTGTGTGCACGAGTCATTTTTATGTGAAATTCATCATGACCGAAAAATCTAACAAATCTGTAGGGAGATCAAGGAAGCCAGTGGAGAAATCAAACAAATCTGCCCTAAAGTATGAATTTCAAGGAATTATCCCTCCCAGTTCCATTAAGTTAGTAAATGACAACATCACGATACAAAACGGGTCACATCAACGTGTAACGATTCTACGGCGGGTGGCGAACGCAAAACCATTTTATTAGATAGACTTTACCATAGTGGTCTACCTCAAGCAACATCATTTCTATCTCGGGTGCGGTGTCGGAGGTGGTTATTGCTTGCGCGAAGCATTATGAGAGACGAGGAATTTTTAAAGATAATCGTGAGCCTTTCCTCTTACTCACACCAAAACACATTGAGGAATTGCTCGACATACCCAACTTTCCGAGAATACGGATATCACTCACCGGCCAAGACAAGAATTGTTGGATGAAGATCCCCTGAGATGGAGCAAAATGGTTAACAACAACTAGTTAGTGACCAAGAGACCTTGAATTGACAGGCTTCCCAAAGCACTGTACCGCATTGAGTTTGTGGAAGAAATCAAAGACATGATTACTCTCCTAAGTCGAGTTTTCGGTCTACCTTCTACTAGGATTTTCCACCCATGGATGTATCAGTTTATCCGTATCATCCTAGCCAAGAAAGAGTTTGTGGATTGGGCCACCATCATCAGTAACGCTCTTCACAAACAATTGATAGAAGTTAAGATGATTGGATGCTTCTACATGACATCATATCTGACTTATGTGGTAGCAAGAAGAAAGCTATTTTGGGACTTGAAACGAGAGGAGTCATGGGGCCGTCGAACAATGTTTTTCATTATTACCCTCAACTCAGTTTCAAAAATAGTTCTCACCATTTTAGAAGAGTCAACGATGCATTCACCTTCCGCGTGATCCGAAACCTAAATCAGAATATTGAGGAAAGGTTTTCTAAAGAAGCCATGAGTGTCATTTCCCAATGGGGAACCTGGTTTATTCAATTTTCATCTTTTTCCTACATTCGCGTGAGTGGCTTTCTTGGTACTCGTGGAAATTTCCTTAGTACATAAGTGACAAATGGGCATTAATGGAGTGTCATGTAATGAACCATTACACAAAAACCTCGAGGCATTAGTGAAATCCACACATGAGGATCATAACATCCCACCACGCTCAGTCAGAGCCCGACCGGGGTTGTGCTCCGCACTCACTTTTACATACGAGCCCCACTTCACCGATGTTTAGGTGCCCCACGGACACAGCTACATGGTGTAACCAACCAAGCAGATTCAAACATGAGTGGTTGCTCTGATACCAAATGTAACAAATCATTACACCAAAACCTCAAGGCATTAGTGAAATCCACACGTGAGGATCATAACATCCCACCACGCTTTTGTAGCCGGACCCTAGGTTAGACAATTATTCCAAGTTCACTTGCCTTCTTAGTGATAAGCACTTTGTTCAGAATTCATTTCCCAATCCAAATCGGGCAATACCAATGTCCAAATATTTTTAGTGTACAACTCATGGAAAAAGAGTTCTCTCTCATAACCATCCATCCATATGTGAAGAGATCCCTATTTGATATCAATGGATATATGCAAAAGATTTTTGGAGCAAAGTATCAACATAATCCTACCATGGAAGATTTCTGGGCTACTTGTTTAGATGAACATGAGGTAAGAAGACGGGAGTACTCTTGCCTAACACTTGCTCGAGATCAATGCCTTTGCATCAAGAGCCCTCCCGATTCATTCATAAATGATGATGAGGATGTAATTGATCCCTTATATGATGTAGTTGATTTTACCCCATTGCCTCGAATCGAATGGACCAAAAGAGATGAATTTTATCTTGATAGCAAGAATCAACCAATTATTGAAAGAAACATATCTTGGTATGACAGAGAACTTTCCAAATTGTAATCAATTCTAGATCATGTTTGGGATCACAAAATTGCCAATACCGGGGGCCTCCATTCGATCAAAGTCTCTTCTCGATCGACCTCGTACCATCCAATCATACACAATAAGCAAGAAAGGAGTGGTTACCAAAATCCACTTCGCCAAGTAACGTGTCACAAGGAGAAAGATTGAAAGATTCCAACCTCGAAGAAGGAAGAGAGCGTGTGCCCAGATTTTCTACTTTGAGTAGAGATTCCTCTACCCACATCGTTAATAGTGCTAAGAATCTAGTGTCAAATGATCCTCATCCTTGCTTGAATAAGCATCCACTTAGGTGTAGGTAATTCAAATATCAAACACTTGAGCATGTAGTTCATGAAGGGATTTCCCAAAATCTCCGAATAATCGAAAGTGGATATTGAGGTTGTTTCTCCTCAAATCGAGGTTGTAGGTAGGATTCAAGCAGGATCTCATGATGTCGAGAATAATGAGAATATTGATTCGAGCTCCAGGATTTTATATGTTGAAATAGTGAATGATACTCCTTCCTGGGTTGATTCCGAAGTGAAGAAAAGGAAGAGAGTTGTCAAGCCAATCGACATTGATTTTGATGCCCTTTTCAAACTTTCGAATGATGCCATTCCTAAGAAGCCTAAGGTGCTTTCTCGAATAATGGTGGATAATGATGGAAATAAATTTGTAGACCTTGCCATTCCACAAGTGGATAAAGAGTGCGATACTATGACACCTGCCGACTATGAAGTTTCTAGACTTGGACTTGGAAGATCTACATTAGAAAGTGACATGGTGATGGCTCGAGATTCAATTGATATCGTGCTAAAGAGACTTGAGAAATACAAGTCTCAAAACTCTCAGCTCAAGGCCGAAAATAATCAATTGGTGGAATATGTTCAACATTTGATAAATCCCATATCATCCACCTTCCTAGTACCTGATGTAGTGGCTGCCCCAGATGAAGATACTCTCAATTTGTCAAAATAAATAAACACATTGGGCCATGTCACTAAAACTTGGCTTTCAGAGATTCTCGTTTTAGGCCAGGGGACGATCAAGACTGCGGTTAAGCTTCATGAAGATGTCAGTGCGTATCTTGATCCAATTCTTTCTTTCAAAGAAACTTTTGTTTCTACTATATCAAATTTGGATGAGATATTGCCCAGTTTACAGGAGATGACAAGTATGGAATCTTCAGTTTTAGCTATTGAAGGAATTCTCGAATTTGAACATCGAGGGACACATTTTCTTTGGTGTCTGCATCTCAAATCAAGAAAAATGCTTCTCGAGGATTCTATGATCCATTATGAAAGCATGTGCAATGAAGCCTTCACTTCACTCTCCTTGATTCAAGAATTCATGGCTGAGATTCCTTGTAACCTCGTAAATGAGCATAATCAAAGGTGTTCATCGAAGCAGGTGGAAGAGCAATTTTCACAATTGTTTAAGGACATGTACACTCCGCCAACAATTTCTCGTCAGTTTCAATGGAGTGGTGCATCAAACTAAAGAACGTATTTGAGAACAATCAATCCAAAATTGTTAATTTAAATGATATGCCAAGTAGAATTCTTGAATTGCAGGTATTTTGTGAGGCTATTCTTCGACCAAGTGAACCTCCGAAGAAGAGGAAAAATGTTTGAAACTTTGGGAAGGTTTAGATCCTTTCAATTGGAAAAAGCGGCAGATCCTAATTTCACTGGCGGTTCAGGGAGTTGATTTTCTTGGTATCTAACAAAGTGGGAGAGTCCATTTCTCATACGCTTGAGATAGGCGGACCCCATTTCAATGGATAAGGCACTGGTTATTATTGTATATTTTAAAAGGTGTTGTTATTTGTTTTTGGGAAACTATGGATATTTTAAGTAATTTCTATTTTTGAGTTGTCTTTAATAAAGTTGTTGAAAAAGTCAAAGGTCACTTAAGTGCCTTATTTAATGATCATGTAAAACCCTAACTACTTTGTAACCAACTTTTGGGTTATAAAAGGAAGTGAGGGGCTCATTTGTAAAGGGTGACTTTGAGAGAGGAGAAGAAATAATTTTGGGTGCAAGCTTTGTTTCAGGAAGAAACTTTGTGTTATTTTGTGAAAAAAAATTTGGAGTTAATGAAATACGAACTTTGTGTCTCATTCATTTTCTCTTGTAACATTTGATGTTCTTATGTTCATTAGATGTTAGGTGTTTGAATCTTGCATGAAAATATTATCTTTGATCTTATTGTCAACGTTATTAATCGGTTGTTCTAGTTCATAGTGATCAAGCTCTAATTATCTACTTGCTCATGTGTGTTCCCTTTACACGTTCTTGTTTGGCTAACTCAAACTCTGTTTTATTTGTGTTAGTTATTCGTCTTTCTTCTTCATGCAATATTAGGCTCTATGTTTACCTAACTCTTGCATGTTCTTTCATTTCATTCCATTTCACTCCTTTCCTTCATCCCATTCCATCTCCCTCATTCACTTTTCTTTCCATTGATGTTCCAAAACACCCCCCACATACAATTTTGAATGTATAGATGTAAATACAGTTTTGGTTTTCAATAAAGGCAACCTCACCTTCATTGAGGAGGACTTCATTCCTCATCTGTTGCATGTCATTTGCATGTATGCAAATCCATATGCTAACAACAAGAAAACTAACAATTGACGATTGTCTTTGGCCTCTTTTCTATGTTTCTTGTTTTCTATCTAGTATTACACACCCTACAACCTGGTCATAATTTACTTATTTATCTTTTATGACTACGACACTAGCGCCAATCTAGGATAGGCGTGCCTGTGCACTCCTATTTCCTTTGTGTGCCCCTGAGCCTTTCTCACCTTACTCGATCCTTTTGGGTCTCTTTTATCATTTTGGCATATTTCACTTATGAGTCGGCCTTCTAGTTGTTAATTACGAAATTCAAACAAGGGAATCTTATAAATACATAATTATGTGTTAAAATCAAGGATAAAAGACTGAACATTACTATTATCACTTAAGCTTGCATCCAAAAGGAACCTAAAGCACTCCAAAGCATCCATCTAGTATCCATTCAAGGGAAAAGGGTTGCATATTTCTACATACACAACACAAGGAGGGGAATTTCATTCTATTACATTCACATATTTTACTACATTGTTACATTCTAGCTACAACTCACTATCAATGCAACTTGCACAAGGGCATCCTAGGGCACAATTTCAACATACACTCACAAAACTACATGGAGTTTGAAATGTGTGGTTGATTATAATTTCACTCTCGGGTTGACCATCGAGGTCAGTCTGACTCCCCATTCTGCATTTTCCTTTTTAGGTTTTTGGTGATTTGTGGGCTTGTGCATGAAATCTCTTTTACAGGTTATAAGTACCTTTGACATTTAAAGAGAAACTATAAGATGATCAACAAAGAAAAATGCAACACTCATGTGGCACAATGCAAACCAGATTATGACTATTTTCACAGTCACATGCACCCAATAGTGGTCTCCAGTGCCCATGTGCCCTTGTCCTAGTGTGGGCACCCATGTCTGACTCTACTTATGAGTTGTAGGATTTATACTAAGCATTTACAAAACTCTTTCTAGTATGTTTACCACTTTTTCTAGTCCAGAGCAATTCCAGATTGAGTATAAATCAACTAAGTCTTCTTATCTCATGTTCTTTCTTAGGGTTTCATATTTTAAATCTTACCTTACTTGTGTCATTTCTATATTTCAACATTTATATTCCATTTGGTTCTGTAGTGACTCTACAATATTTAGATTTAATTCAAATTAAATTAAATCATTTGGTGAACCCATCACTTGAACCCAACCTTGCTTCTAGGCATTTTATCATCTTCTTAACATGGCTGAAATTTATCCACCCTTTACTGATGAACACCTTCATGATCTCCAAGATCATCTTGCTAAACATCCACAAGACCTAGATATGATTTTATTCGCTTCTCGTGAGGAGGCCACCAATATAGCTGAGATCAACCCTCCCACCTCTAATATTTCTTCCATTCCTATTACAACACAACCTCCTTATTCTACCCTTCCACCTAATTTTATTGTTCCCATGTCTATTCCTACTCCTACCAACCATTTCACTTTGCCTCTCATTTCTCACACTCGACAAGTCTCTTCTTTGGAACTCATGACCTAGCTTCTTTATATCATGACCTACAAGTTCAAATTTGTTAATTATAGTAGGATACTTCACTCTCCTCTCCATCTCTTAATTCCTCAATTTTTCACACTCCTTTTGTACTTGTCATTTCTGCTTATTCACTTCCTCTAAACTTCGTCACCCTAAGCTTCCCACCTTCAATGGCCATGGTGACCCTCAAGAACATCTCATAGTTTTTCATGTGGCATGTCTTGATTATACGGATGATCATACATTGCTAGCTAATATATTTCCTAGGAGTCTTCAAGATTATGCCATGTGTTGGTTTTATGATCTACTTGTTCATTCAATAACTTCTTTTATGCATTTAGACAATTTTTATCTTTCTCACTTTTCAATCAATATTGGCACCAAGATCTCTTATGCACAACTCACTCAAATTAAACAAAAAAATCTAATGAACATATAGTGACTATATTTTATGTTACAAGAACAATCTAGCTAAGATGACCAATGTGCTTGTTGATTCATAATTACAAGATATTTTTGTTCAAATCCTCTTACCACCACTTTAGGAGAGTGTTATCTTTGAGACCTCTCCTTCATTTGATCAATTATGCCATATACTTAAAATAAATTAAATTAAACTTCTATCTATAGGAAAACTCAAGTATCATGATTCTCCTTCATCTTCTTCTAATAGATTTCAAGCTAAATCAACATTCAAATCATCTCCTAATCCCACTGAAGTAAAGGCAACTATCAATGTCGTATCTCCTCCTAAAAAGATTCAATGAAACCTCCAAAGCTTCACCAAGTTACCCTATGCACCTCGATTTCTATTGCCTCAACTCCTCGAAAGTAATCTAATCACTCTTCCACCACCACTCAATCTTGATCCATCTCACCCCGTGGCCACAATTATGATGAAAATGCTAAATGTGACTATCATCAATGTATTGGGAATTCTACCGATCGTTGTTTCAAACTCAAACATCTCATTCAATATCTTATTAAAAATAATTCACTTGAGCTCCCCAAGCCATCTGCTTCTAAGCCAGTCAATGATAATAAAAATCTCAAAATCTTCAATGACCCTTTTCTAAGCACGACACACAAGCTTCTAATAATTCTTTGCTAATCATACATATCGCATTGTGCCCCCTCCTTCATTGAGGCATCTTGATTTCCTTGTCACTTCTGTTGATGCATCACCACCACCATTTCATTCTCAGATCATGATTATCATGCAACATTCTCTTCCAATTCATTACACATCAATGCTTCTATTGGTTCATACACTATTCAATAACACCATGATCTATCTAGCATCTCCTATTAGTGTGTGCTCAATTGCACTTGTTATGGCTCTAAAATGTCCAATATATGATATCACATATCCAATTACTAATTATTTTAGCTATATTAGGCTTCCCGTTATAGTTGCACCTCTCACCATGCTTGTGTCATTTGTTGTGCCATCTTCAATTGAAGGTTGTGACATGCTCTTAGGTCTTATTTGGATCCACGCCACTCAAGCTATTTCCTCCATGAATCATTTGTGTCTTAAGTTCATTTACAATAAACAAGTTGTCACTATTAAAGTCATCCTACCATGCACACCCTTGCCTAAACCTAATTTTTATGATATCCTTCCATCGAGATAAAGCATCTAGGCCTTCATGACCTCTCAAATCTAAGGCACATTCAACACCTAGTTCTCCTATTCACACACGACATACTTCATGACCATGTCATCCTCAATGGTCCACTAGTCCATCTCGTCACCTAAGTCACCTACTCTGGGAAACCTCTTCATATAGGTGTTTACCACCTCCTTCACCACATAGGTCTCCTTCACATACACACATCATTACTCTCATGCTTCACCGATCTTAGAGCATCGTCACACACCTTTATCTCCTCAGACATTGGGTGGAGGGCCTTTTCCCTCCACTATCATTGGATAGCCTTATATCCTTCTCACATATAGGGCATCATGCAATCTCCCCCTATTAACATCATCTCTTGTCTATAATATCTAGTATCACGCTTCTGTGCTTCACACTTACTCTTTTTCAACACTCTTACACATTTTAATACACACATTGTATCACCATTACCCTATGATGCACTCTAGTTCCACGGTTCATACTCGATTGTTGAGGGTCTAAATCTAAAATGAACCTCACCACATTCACTCTTCACGTTATATGATTCATGATATATCTTTCTAGCAGCACACATTTCAAACCATTTCTTGATGAAACACTCTTGTTCTATGGTTCATTATTGATTGTTGAGGGGTCATTTATAAATTAACCTCATCTCATACACATCCATTGGGGGCACACTGTTCCTTTCATCTTCACATATTGCATATCATTCCATCACACTCATACACCACATTTTCATATCTTGGTTGCACTTACTCTTGCTTGCTTATACTACTTACATGATGCATTTTTCTTACTATGTTAGCTAGATACTCAGTATGTCATTATCTTTATCATATACACATGCACATTCACTTGGTCTCTAGTTGTGAATGCAGATCTCTTACAAATTTTCACATTCTGCAATGATGCTCGACACTATATCATTTTTGAGTTCCACCGAGGCTCTGGGGGCATCTACCTTTACTACTCTCACACATTATAGGTGCTATTGTTTTATCATTTACTACTTCTACTTTCTAGCACATTACTTTCCATTGATACATACATGCCCTTGACATACTATTTTTATTTTCTAACATGCTAATGAGTGCTTCATGTGCAACATTTACTTTGTAGGACTATATGCCACCATGGTTATTTGATACACTTTGCTTGCCATTGTTTGTTATTGTATGCTATTATTTTTTGCGGGCTATGCCTTATGTCTTGTATGCTTATTTTATGCTTTTGGTCACTTCGGCCTTGATTGTCTTGTGATATTGTGAGTGATGTCCCATGTTTGAAACCCACTTTTCATGGTCCACTTTGTTTACACACTTGCTTGATTACAATATCTTCTATGCCATGCTACTTAATTTTTCTACTAACACATATTTCTAGCTAACTTGTTTGCATGTGGCTTGGTCTCTACCATGCACATTCCCTACCCCATGTAGGAATATGTTTCAGATCAACATCAAGTCCTCTCTTTTGGACCGCACACTCCTACAGTCGTCACATGCACCCCAAATGAGGGGGCATACATTGGGTGAATAAATCACCCCTACAACAACTCAAAGATATAGTTCAAAATGCACAAGTATAGAAAAGGCATATGAACACGGTCGGTCATAGAATGGCCCAAAACTTGACTTGGGTCCTATACACAACAAAGACACCACTTCCCAGGACTCGACAGTAGTACTGGGCTCCCGTATCCTCCACAGGCACTAATAGGGGCACATACCATCACCTTCTCATATTAACACAGTTCACAAAATCCTTTAGAACAATTCTCTGTAATTACATGCACACATCCTTTAGTTATAGATTGCATACAATCTCCTATAATCGATTTCAATCGGAATAATATGTACATTTAGAACAACAGGGAAAAATTATGGATGTACTATCTACAATGGTGATTATTGGGTAGAGTCATGGATAAAGAGTAACACTAGACCTCTCTCCCTAACACTTTCTCTTTGACGTGAGATCGCCCAAAAAACTCGCACTTGGTGTGAGATCACCTAAAAACTCACACTTGGTATGAGATTGCCCCAAAAACTAGCTCTTGTTGTCTGAGATTGCCCAAAAAAATTGCTCCTAGCAGGAGATCACCCAAAAAACTTGCTTACACAACATTTCAGGACACTTTTCTATCCTTTTACACTCTTTTACATTAGGTGCATACTTTCCTTTACACACTTTTACATAATTTTACATTCTTATGCACATTTTCACTGATTTATCATTTACAAGAATGACTGCATTATTTCTCTTCTTTTATAGGTTTGTCCTTACAAGAAGCAACAATCAAAAGCTACAACAACACAATACAACACATACGCTTCACCCCTAGGGTCACTTTCCTTTCCTAGTCTCCATGCTTCACTTTGCATCATTCCACACTTCACTTGTCCACTCAACACATATTTCACCACATGCTCTACAAGATCATAAGGTACGCATCTCTTATCTACTTTATGTTATCAAGTATTCACTCAACAACATAAAGTGGGGAAATGTAGACACAAAATCATGTACTTGGGTACATTTCTAGGTCCTAAACACATACTAGCATTCATATGATTCCTAAGCAAGAAAACTAGTAATTGGAGTATCTTTGGCCTCTTTTTTTTGTGTTTCTTGTTTTCTACTTGGTCTTACACACCCTACAACCTACTTGGAATTTTATTTATTTATATTTTATGACTCTAGACACCAACACCCATCCAGGACGAAGTGCCCAGTGACATTCCTATCCCCTATAGGCGTCCCCGACCCTTTCTCACCTTACTCACTCCTTTTGGGTCTCTTTTATCTTTTAGGCATCTTTTTCACTTATGGGTTAACCTTCCAGTTGTCAATTATGAAATTCAAACAAGGGAATCATATAAATACATAGTTATGTGTTCAAAATAAAGGACCAAGCACTAATCATTACTACTATCACCTAAGCTTGCATTAAAAAGGAACCTAAAGCACTCCAAATCATCCATCTAGCATTTATTCAAGGGACAAGAGCTGCATACTTTTGCATACATAACATAGGAAGGGGAAGTTCATGCTATTCCATCCACACATTCTACTACATTGTTACATTCTAGCTATAACCTACTATCAAGTACAACTTGCGAAAGGGCATCTAGGGCATAATTTCTATATTCACTACAAGAAGCGCATGGAGTCCGAGATGTAGTGTAGCACTTGGTTGTAAGTTCACTCTCGGGGTGATTTGTTTGGGTCAATCGACTGACTCCCATTTTGCATTTTCCTTTTTAGGTTTAATGTGGTCTGTGGGCTTGTGCGGGACATCTCTTTTGTAGGTTACATGTACCTTTGGCATTCAAAGAGCAACTATCAGGTGATCAACATACAACAAGCTGTGACACTCTTGCGACACAGTGAAAACCAAATTTTGACCATTTGCACAGTCACGTGCACCTAGTAGTGGTCTCTAGCGCCAAGGTGCCCCTGTCTTAGTATGGGCACCCATGTCCGAATCTTCTCGCGAGTTGCAAGACTTTTACAAAGCATTTATGACACTCTTTCTAGTTTGTTCACCACTTTTCCAAGTCCAAACCAGTTCCAAATCGAGTGAAAATCAGCTAAGTATTCTTATATTATCTTCTTACTTAGAGTTTTATATTTTAAATCTTAGCTTGCTTGTGTAATTTCTATAGTTAAACATTTATACACCATTTGGTTCAGTAGTGACTCTGTAATCTTTAGATTTAATTCAAATTAAATTAAATCGGTTTTGTAATAATAATTTCCAAAGTTCAAGTATGTTAAATAAAATGTTAGTTTTAATAAGCGATCAACTTCAATCAACCCCAAACAATTTAAAATAACTAGTTGGCCTAAAATGAAATAAACACGAAAAGGCAAAGTGTTGATCGAGGCTTAAAAGGCTCTAGTGCTTGACAACACATTAAATCAATCTAGTATTTAATTCAATGTGGAACATGATAAGAGCTAACTAATCGGTGTAAAAAAACCCAAAAGTGATAATGTAGTGTCAATCAAGGCTCCATGAGACCCAATAATCACATAATGCATTTAAATAATCAAGTAATACGTTCAATATGGAACACTATTAGTCCCAATTATTCAAATCATAATGAAATTAATGTGACATTGTGGTGTCAATGGGGTTTGATTGAACCTATTGATTATGTAACATATTGAACCAAATAAGTAATTGGTTTTATATGGATCATGATCAAGGATAAACAACTTGAAATGACCTAAATTTAAATTTTTGGTATGGAATTGGAGCTAATCGATCTCAAACCCACCAAATATAAAAACTCGGGGTGTGTTAGTACTCGGTGGCCCTATTTGCATATCAAACTATACTAATTAAGCGATTGGTTGTGTAGAATGTGAATGGTTCCAATCAACCCCAAATTTATTGAAGGTAATAACATAGGTTGTATGGGTGCTCATTAGGCCTTACTCACCTACCATAGTGAGCTGATCGCCTTATTATTTCATTGTGGTACACGAATGGGGCCAATGAGCCCCAAACCCATTAAATGTGATAGCCTAGGTTGCATTGGTGCAAGATCAACCCCATTAGCATACCACATTGAACTAATCATATGATCAACTCAGTGTAGCTAGTGAATAGGTCCAATCAACCTCAAAACCACTGAGTTTGATGACACGATGTTCATTGGTGCTTGATAAATTGGGGTATTTTGTTACACATTGAATAAATCACATGATATATCCAACATGGAATGTTAATGAGGCTAATCAACCCTAAACCCACCGAATGTGACAACCTAGGTGTATCAAGACTCAATCAAACATGTTCACATATCATATTGAACCAATCTCCTAATTGGTTCAATGTTGAATGTGAATCGATCAAATCGTCTCCAAACCCATTAAATGTGATAACCTAGATTATGTTAGTGCTAAATCAAACTTGTTCACATACCAAATTAAACAAATATTTTGATTGGTTCGGTGTGTGAAGTACAAGAGCAAGGTCAATTGACCCCAAACCAATGAATGTAATAAGTTATGATGTGTTTGTTCGTAATCATCCTTATTCACATGAATAGGGTTGATTGAGAACTAATGAAACATATGTTATTACATTTGATGGGTTCGAGGTTTATTGGCACCGTTCATGTAACCCATTAAACCAATCATCGATTTGTTCAATGTGGTATGTGAATTGGGTCAATAAACCTCAAACCCATCGAATGTAATAACATATGGTGTATTGGTGACTAATTAACCCCAATTATGTGCCATGATGAACTAATTAATGTGGAACAAAATAGGGCTAATCAACCCTAAGCCCACCAAATTTGATGACCTAGGGTGAGTTGGTGCTAGATCAACACCATTTGTATATAAATTTGAACTAATCACATAATTAGTTGAGTGTGGAATCTAAATGGATCCGATTGACCCACGATGAATGTAATAAAATAGGGTGCCTTAGTTCTCAATCATCCCTTCTTGCATACAAAATTAAATCAATCACATAATTGGTTCAATATGGTTTATGAATAGAACCAGTTAACCCCAAAACCATTTAATTTGCATTTGATAAATTAGGGCGTGTTCGTGCTCAATCATCCCTGTTCTCATACCATGTTTAATCAATCAACTTAATGGTTCAATGTGGTATGTGAGTGGGTCCAATTGACATCAATACCACCAAATGTGACAGCCTAGGGTGCATTTGTGCTAGATTAATCTTGTTTAAGTACCATATTGAATCATTCACTATATTGGTTCAATGTGGAATGGGAATGGGGCCAATCAACCCCGACCCAATCAAATGTGATCACCTAGGTGCATTGGTTATCGATCAACCCCATTTGTGCATGATGTTAAAGTGATCCATTGATTTTTTTAACATTAAACATGAATAGGTATAATCAACCCTAAACCCACTACATATGATAACCTATAGTGTATGGTTTCTCAATCGACCATAATCACATACCACACGAAACAATCTCCACTAAATACGATAACCTAGGGTGTGTTGGTGCTTAATTTCCCTTATTCACATGTCATGTTGAGCCAATCTCTGATTGGTTCAAAGTGTGGTATAAAGAGGTGGACCAGTTAACCCTAAACCCACAGATTTCAAAAATTATGGTATGTTGGTGTTTGATAAGACGTGTTCACGCACCACATTAAACCATCCACTTGATTGGTTCAATGTGGTATGAAAACAAGGTCAATAAATCTTGAACCCATTGAATGCAATAACATAGGGTGTATTGGTGTTTGATAGGCCACATTCCTATCTCATGTTGAACTAATCACCTAATTAGTTCATTATAGAACTTGAAAAGGGTCAATCTACCCCTGACCCATGAATCTAATAATATAGTGTGTTTTGGTGCTTGATTGGCCCCATTCCCACATCACATTGAACTAAGCACCTAATTGTTTCATCCACATGTGTTAGTGGGGAAAAACAACATAAACCCATCAATTACAACAATATAGGGTGTGTTGGTGCTCAATCGGTCCTGTTCACACACCGTATTGAACAAGTCACCTTATTGGTTCAATGTGGTACACGAACAAGGTCAATCAACATTAAACCAACCAAATGTGATAATGTAGAATGAATTGATATTCCATCAACCTCATTTGTGTATCTTTGTGTTAATTGGATCACCGATTAGTTCGAGTGTGGAACACGAACAAGGCCAATCAACACCAAACCCACCAAATGAGATAACCCAAAAATAAATAGCATATACAAAACAACAAACATCATGGAAATAATTTTAATATAATCAAATATAATTTTTACAAAATTTAAAATGGATATTTATTTATTATTTGATCGAATAAAATAATTGTTTTTTTCGTTTGATTGTGTGTATTCCATGTAATTGTCTATCAAGGAATTTAGGAAATGATTTTCCTTCTCCATGGAAATAATTCATAAAAGGATCTATGGTATAAATAGATAATGTATGTCATGTCCTTGCCCCTAAAAAGGAATATTTCAAACCACTAACACTAGATGTTTTAGCTAGTTCATCTGTCATTCATGTGGATCTTGTCCCTCATCATGGGCATGCATGAGGTTCACGTAATCGTGAAAAATTATCCCTCATTTTAGTTGTGATCATTACGGTGATGATGTTAGTAGGCCAATACTTATCTCAATGGATTGGACATCATCATCGTGAAGAGGAATTGAAGTAATGCCACAAGATAAACATTTCTTAAATATTTTAAAAAAATCCATCGCGATCATCCAATTTGTATCTAAACAAAAATTATTATATTACGAGAATGAGTTACACTCTAGTAGAATACACAAACAAAATAATTTTTTCATACCAACTAAATTAAATAAATTATTTGTGTAATTAAGATTTTTAACATTAAAATCATATAACATACAATATTGCATATATGCACATAAAAAAGCACTTGGATTTTTTATTCTTTATATTATGGCATAAGGGGGTGAAATTCAATATTGTATCTTCACTTTCATTAACATAATTATTTACCTTGACCAAAACAATGGCATTTCTAAAACCCTATAGACACAAAATCATGCACATACTACTATTTACTATACCACTAGGTATGTTATTTATATATGGATCTTGCGTAAGAAAAGTATTCACTAGTGACACATTGTCTAGTCGACTTCTTGCTTTGAGTTTCTCTATTATTTTTATCTCACACCTCTCTTACTTCTCCACTCGTTTCTAGTTAGGTCACAGGGATCCATGTATGTCAATATTTCCACATTTTTTCATCGGTTATGTCTGGAAACCAAAGGTGCCGGGACTAGACACTAGCACCTAGGTGCTCCTTTCCATCCTCGGCGCCGTGTCCTCTTTGTTCTTGTTTGCATTTTTGACATTTTTGTTAGAATTTTTGGTTCTCTTACTCCTATCTCGAGGTCTTAGTCAACATGTATTGTCACTAGTGTAAAATTTCAAGTAAGAGATACCTATATAAACACAACATACACACCATTATAAGGGCGGGAAATTTATATCAAGGGCTATCTATCTACATATCAAAGGGACTACATTTTGGACTTATTACTCTACATGCACATTATACATGAAGGGGAAGTTCATTTTTCCATCCACAAATTTACATCTATTTAGCTACCACCCACTATCTTGGTGTCACCGATGCGAGGGAAACCTATGAGCACTATTACACACACAAGCACATAGAACTACATTGGGTCTGAGATGTAGTGTAGCGCTCAGTTGTAAGTTCACTTTGTTGAAAACCAAGGACAGTCGACCCCTCATTTTGCATCTTTTTTTAGGATTTGATGTGGTTTGAGGGTTTTACAGGAGATTAGTTGTGTTGCAAATTTACAGGTACCTCGGTGATCTAAGTGGGATATGCAAGTGATCATACGTTAACAAGTGCAAAACCATAGCGACATGGGGGAAATTAGGTTCCAACCTTTTTGGTAGACCCCAACACTCTACAAAGGTCTTGGGACCCTAGGCACCCTCGCCCCTACCCAGGTGCCCATGTCCAAGCCAGTTTTTAGGTTCTAGGATCTTGATCGAACATTTGCAGTTTCCTACCCAACTTTTTCTAGTTCAAATATACTTCAAGATAAAATAAATCAAGATAATTTCCCTACCTCTCTCATTTTCTTTCATAGTTGCATCTATAAAATTGCTTAGCACTTGTATCTTACTATATATCATTTATAGTAGTTTCTAAACTCATATTTTAATAAAATATTTAGATTTTATTGAATCATTTTGGTGAACCTGTATCTTAGAACTCCTTCCCTAGGATCCACAAAACCCTAATGGCTAAAGGTATCTCTTCTTCTCCTAGGCAAGCTATGCATCATGAGAGTGTTAATCCTATCCTTGATGATGTTGTTAAGGCTGAATTGCTTGATCTTTATCGGTATGCTCAATTTGATACTAATGTTCAAAGATTGTTTGATGCTAATGAACACATGATTCCTACTAGTTTTGAACACTCTACTCTCAACATTGTGCCTAACGTTCAAATATTCTCTTGATGTACTCCTTATTCTATAGGCACTAGGACTACACCTTCTATTTCTGCTGAAACTCTTGATGATGTTATTATTGATTATATGCTTGGTCTTGATTGCGATAGTGTAGATAAAAATCATGATGAAAATGTACATGCACATGATGCTATTTATCATACTATTCAAGATGAATGTAAAGTTATATCTCATGTTTCTCCTATTTCTGAACATGCTTCTAATGATTGTAAAGATACATCTCATGATAGTTCTTCTCCTACTTCATTATATGTTGATGACACACTTGATGAAATACTTGCATGTGAAACTTTGTCTGATATTGAGTATATTTCTAAGCATGAACACATTAGTTCTGATCCTACTTCTCTTAGGACTTCGAATGTGAAATTTCTACTCATCTTTCATCTACTTATGAGGATATATATAATAACATGCATGTTGATTCTCCTCCTATTATTTCATCTCCTATCACTTCTTGATGTTACTCCTAATGTTTCTATCATTCTTCCATATTCTATCCTCTTATTATTCCTCCTTCTCTTCCTTCTTGAATGTCCTTCATTTTGACGTTCTTCTTGATGTTCCATGTTCAATCCTGCCTCTTACTTTTTCTACAACTACATCTAGCGTGCTTTTTACATCTTCATCCTTCACTTCTTCTTCTTATGTGCCCAAGATCACTCATAATGGAAAATTGCAACCTCTCAATGTGCCTCTCACATCTCATACAATTCCTTCACATGATATTTTATCACTCATGCATGTTGTTGGACAATTACAATCTTAGGTCCAATATCTCACTCTTAAAAGCAAAGCCTACTATGCATCTATTGATAATAATTCTCTTCATGGCAATCCCATTCCAAAGAAAATTTACAATTCAACATTTCCTAAGGATTTCATTATGCCAAAATTTTCATGCTTTGATGACATTGACAATCCATATCTACATCTCAAGCATTATCGTCTAGCTATGACATCCTATTTGAATGATTGATTATTGCTAAAATATTTTTATCATAGTCTAGTTGGTGAAGCTCTTCAATGGTACACTCATCTACCTTTTGGATCTATCAGTACATATTATGACATGGAAGATGATTTTCTTAGACACTTTATGCTAAATAATGGTCCTTGAGTCACACATGATTGCCTCCCTGGCTTACATCAAGGAAATAAAGAACCCATTCTTGATTGCATTCTACACTTCAATTCTTGCATGCATCATCTAGTGTTTTAGCATGTTGATTTAGAATAACAATTTATCTTTTGTTGTGGCTTGATTCCTGCTTTAAAAGAATGCTTACAATATGACACATGCAAATAATTTACACTTATGCTACAAGGTCATTGATCTAGAACAAGATTTAATTGTTACACATGTTATAGATCCTCCTACTATTTCTTCTACTATTGTATCATCTTCTACTTCTTCACCTCTTCCATCTATTAAGCATCCTCCAAGGTCTCCATCTCCTCCACCTCACAAGAATATTCCATCTCATCCGTCATATATGTGTCCTCCATCTCCAACATCGCGTCATTCTCCACCAAAATCTTTTCCATCTCCTACTCGGAAGCCATTACATTTCTCGCATTCTGCTAGGCCTCATGATGTGCTACGTTCTTTTCTTGATAAATGATTAATTTTATTTCCTTCTAATTAACATCATCCCCATCATCGCTTGCATCACCAACATGATCATCCTTATTGAAATTATCAGCACATCAATGGCCGTTGTGGATAATGATCGGCTGTTGCACTCTTCATGACAAATTACAACAATTAGAGGACAAGAGTGTCATTGTTTTTGACTCTTGCTCTTGTGAGTGATCTGTTTATCTAATTCCACACAATCATGTTGTTGCTTGAGTTCACTTGTCTCCATCTCATACTTCTAAGGTAGTTATTCATCCACCATCTAAGGTTCTCATTCATGCACATGACCTCCCCTGTACTCATTCACCATTGCACCATCTCATCTACCACATAGTGCTCTTGCTTCACATTTCCTAAACCGTTGCATCTGTTCTTCCCACCATTGCATCTTTCATCATTGGCACCATCTCATTAGGTATTCAATTTTTCTCATACACTCATATTGCTTCCACTTCACATGCTTCCACCTCCACGCTTGCGTAATCTTTAGTAGGTGACTTTTATATCCTCACCACACGATGACACACTTGTGTTCTTATGGTTATTACATGACTATTGAGGGATATGTTATAACAAGAACCTCCCTTCATCATTACGCTATACAATTCATTGATCTATCTATCTAGTGCACATTATCAACCATTTCTGATGACACATTCTTGCTTTACGGTTCATTCTTGATTTATAAGGGATCTTATATAAATGAACCTCATCCTCATACATTCATGCTAGGGGGCATCACTATTCTCTTTCCCTATTCATCATACTAACACATGATTATATACAATTTTGTAATCATTTCATTCACATTGCTCTTTAACATCATTTATTCTATACATACATATAATACAATTTTTCATCACTTATCTATCCATGTTCTAATCAACATCATCATCCATTTTCAATATCATCACTTATGTAATACAAATAAAAAAATACATATGAACAACAATCATTGCATCACATATCCATACAACATCAACACAATACAATAACGCCAATCATCCAACTATATATATCGTCAAAAATGGTAGTTACGGAAATAAAATCACTGGGGGCAAGCCCCATGAATCACTACATCAATTCATGTCATACATTATCACTATATATAACTACAAAATCTCTAAAACTAGATGCTTCACCGCTCAATCTACGCCGCTACTCGTGGCCTCTATATCTCTCCATTTGTCTACGTAATAAAGCTAGCTTGAGTGACTTATCCAAAAACAAACATGTAACTCCACAAACTTCATGAACACATCTTTTGTTAGGGATCCTCCACCTATATCCTCCCTAGCCCATTGGGTCTCCATAGGTGCCTCATCTCACTCATTCAACAAAATAGTGCATGTCATTTTTGTTATCGCCATGGCTTGAATAAATGGGCATGATCACTGCGATAGCATCTGCTCGCTCTAACATGTCACCTCCCATGAGTACATCCATGGGCATATTCCACGTCAATTTGTAGATTGATGTGTCAAAAATTAACAAACAATACACATAACTTGCAACAAACCACACATGATATTAGTTATTACACGCGATGACAATAATCAATCGACTAAGACATAAATCACAACTAACTAAAAACAAATACTCATGCTCTAATGTTACCGCCACTATCCCATCACCATTGAGGGAAACTTCCTACCCCTCTTCTCCTCCAACTGGTGGTGATCCCACCACATCCACCACAACTAGAAATAATATCACCCATTAGTGTGATTCCCACCATGCACTATATACCTCGTTACATCATGTATCATCTACCTGTATCGACTTTATTGCCACATCTTCCTCCTTTGGACCAGGTGGTACTAGTTGTGCTCCTAGGGGTCTTGGTATTACCCATAGTCTCCTCGAGCTCTAATGGCTTGTACCCATACATATGGCTCTAGGGGCACATCTTGAGCCATACCAAAATTCCATGACACACACTCTTCTTAGAATAGCTCTGCCACCCCGAAAGCTAGTCCTCCACCACATAGTATGTTGGATACATTGAATCTCTATGCCATCCTCTAGGCATCCTCTATAGGCTCGATATGGCCTCCATGTAATGGCCTCTAGCCTCATGCGATCAAACATCAATCTATACATATCGGTGTCCATCCTCCTACTCCGGAACCTACCCATCTCCCGAGAAAATATGTCCGGCCTCACCCACTCCGTACATGGCCCACCCAAAGTGGCCTCAATATGGCAATATGCTTGTAGAACCATGCATGTTGTAATGTGGTGGCTCTAACCCACCTCCATGGTCCTCCTGTGTAAACTTGTATAGATCTCTCGTACAAATGTGCTAATACACATTGCACCCATGCAATTCTAGTCCCACTCTCCTCTATACGATGACAAATATCACACATCTTATATAATATGCCTACACCACCACCCTCCACTGCCATTGATGAAGCAATTAACACCACAATAAACTTCCATAATCGTGGAACAATGGCATCCAAGATAATATAGGTCTCTATATGTATCCACATCCCTATAAAATACCACCTAGTTGTACTCATCTATCGTCACGCATCCTCCACTTTGCCATCACATGGACTCTCTCACCCACAACTGAAATTCACAATATGTGATATACATCCTCTAGGGTCACAGTCATCTCCTTGGTAGTCAACTGACAAATTACAAGTGTTTGTGCACCACCTCTCACACAATGCAGTAATCATCGCATGATATGGGGTACCTCCCCTAATCTTGCTATGTGTCGTAGGATGACACAATCTAGTATATCCCACTCTACATCAAATAGACCTAATCCCAACAATGTACTCAAGTGTCGACCTCCATGAAACTCCCTCAAATGGATATCCCTCTACACAACACAAAAAACCAACAAAAATGTGACATTAACACCTCGTATACACACAAAAATAACTACTACTAACATCACACAACACTACTTTTCACATTAATCATGTTATGGGCTAAAAGCAACCTCCTGTGTTTCCAATGCCTAGGAGCGGGACGCGGGCACCTGGGGGCAAGTCACTAAAGCACTATATCCGGGTGCTTTGGATTTCTAAGGGACGTTAGTTACTTGACCACTCTTGCCTAGGTCAGAAATTCCTTGAAATTTAAAAACATAAAAATTCATAAAAGTGAGCTCATTTCTACACATTTTTAAAAAAATCATACTAACTCGGTTGTCGTGTGCAATGTCACAACCGCGCACAACCATCTCAAATCAATTTAATCTCGCTACTTTAATTTGCGGCATTGTCACAAGCTCATAGATCAAAATCACACTTGATCAAGGTTCAAATGAAGTTACTATTCACCTTTTACTATTACTATTTATAACAAGTTTCAATTTCTCACTTGGTTATAGTTATTATTTGCGCATATTCTTCCAATTAATACACACCACACATTTTTACTCATATCTTGATATTTGCTACTCTGTTTCATTGCTCATTTGTGCCATTCAATTTATATTTTCTCATACTATCGTATTTTTCACATTCTATAGCGCTATATTCTCATTTGACATATTTTCAACTTGATATACATGCCCATTTGTGACAATAACTACACTTCATTGTACTCGTTATCACAACATTATATTTCTACTTTCACCTCATCGTTCCTTCTTACTATCACTCCCCTTTTTCCGAAAGGGGGAATACAATCAAGATCACTCTATGATCCCCCTCACATTACGACATGATCATTTCAAGTCTCCAATTCACCATTATCAAAAATTCTCATACAACATGCAAAATGTCATACCACTTTCTAGAGATTCCCCTAATGACCTAACCTAGGGGCAACAAACGAAAAATATCTCCATGATTAATCTACCATATACACTCAATCTCAATACATTTTTCTACTACTCGAATCAAATCAATCAATCGATACAACATAATGTATTTTACTACTCCTCCTAGATGACCTAACTTGGGAGTTACATCACTACTTTCCCAGATGACCTAACATGGGAAGTCACCTTATATTTTCTATCACTTCTAGATGACCTAACATGGAATCCATCTAGAATTATATCACATTGCGGTGACACCCCTGGAGTGGTGGCAATGAGATGTCATTGTCTTTCCTATACTACTCTTATATGGGTTATTCTCGTTGGATCAAAATGAACAAAATTTGGCCTTTATCTGTTTGCAATGGCTAGACATTTTGAAGATGTAATCATAGTTGGAGGGTAAAACTATACCTCTTTCCAAAAAAATATTCCTCGAGTAGAAGGATTCCGAATCCTTAGTTTTTCACACCGAAAAATTGGGTTGGGAACTAATCACTCCCTACCCTTAAAATCTCCATCAAGTGACGATTCAAAATCTCCAAATCACTTGAAATAAAATCATAAATTTCTCCAATTTCTCCTCACAACAATTCTCCATATCTATTTATGCCACATAGATTGACATGTTGATCCATGATTTTCAACGCTATATGTTCTCATATTCTATACGCACTTATAAAACATAGCTTCTTTAGAATTCTTTCAGGTATGTTCCTTACTTCCTTTACACTACTTGAATTTCATTCAAATAACATAAAGGGGGGAATGTAGACACAAAATCACACACATACTACTATTTAATATACTGCCAAATATGTTTTTTATATATGAATATTGTGTAAGAAAAGTATTCAATAGTGACACACTATCTAGTCTGTCTTCTTGCTTTGAGTATCTCTATTGTTTTTATCTCATACCTCTCTTACTTCTCCACCCGTTTATGGTCAGGTCACATGGATCCCCGTATATTAGTCTTCACACATTTATCATTCATTATATTTATACATGACCATGAATTTTTCATATTACCATGGGTAAGAGAATGTAGCAAACCACATGCATCATTCCAAGATTGTATGATGCACAAAGGAAATTACTTTGTCTCGAGGTAAATGTTAGTCATTTTGTGATGACCTCGTTTAAAAGAGGTATACATGGTATCAAATATATGATTTGAACCATAATGCAATTGAGTTCAATATATTGAAATTTTTGTTTCTCAATGAGTTTCATATATTGGAATTTGAGTAAGAAAGTATTTATGTACTAAAATAAATACAAAAAGAGCTAATGGAGATTGTTTGGATATACGACACACACCTTAAAACTTTATTACCCAATATATCTTATTACATCCACCCACTATAACATGCTTAGTGTTTTGTAGGCATTTTACCTGCATAATTTTGGAGATAGTTAAAAATGTAAAGCTTTAAAGATCCTTGTGATGATCTAGATGTAACACTAAGGATGGGATTTATAGGAAGTTTTGACACTAGTGTAATCCCATTCTTGGAGGTGCATATCTCCACAACGGTCACCTAGTTGAAGACAATTATGGTTTTGGGAAGTAATATAATGCAAAAACACAAGAAAAACGGTGTAGATTGAAATCTAGGGGTACACACTTAGAGTGAGTGCATTAGGATGGGGATCCATGTAGCGAAAATCTTCTACGAAGTCTATGAAGAGGAACATGAGACACATGATTTTATAGTACTACAATACCTATGATAAGGGTGAAATTCACTTGGTATAAAATTTGTGAGGAAGATACCTATGATATCAGAAATTGTAGTATTATTAAAGAGATGCGATAGTAGAAAAATTGGGATTCATGATAAGGAGATTCACCCTCCTATTTTTCATAGGGCTATGAGTATGAAGATCAATTTTTAGGCCATCATGGGAGAGGATGTAAAATTCAGTGTTTACGTTTTAAGTGTAGATCAACATATCATTATCAAAGGGAGTGTCCCAAATTTCCTACTTGTTTTTCTGCAAGGGAGAGCACACGCTAGAGGAGTTCCCTAACCTAGTGAAAAAATAAAAGAAAATGGGAGTTCTATAATTGTGTGGAATGTAAAGTTGGTACAACAAGGAAAGAATTAGAGGCAAAAATAAATTTGTGAGATGAAAGGAAGAGGCAAAGTTTCAAACTATTACATTGGAGTGGTGTGAAAGCGCAAACCGAGTAAAAAAATTACGCAAGAAGAAAAAATAACCTAGAAAACATTATTTTCTAGAGACTAGGACATGACATGAAACTTACGAGATGAGGTTCAAACTATGTGGAGGAAGAAGCAAAGAAAAGGGAAAAATAATGCAAAACACCTTCATAAAAGGAAATCACAAAGTTAATAGAAATATTTGTGATGATGAAACAAGAGTGGGTGTTACCACTACTAAAAATTGATTATAGTAAATATTAAAGGAATCCCATGAGGATGAGATCAAGAGGTTCGAGGGACTACGATTGCATACTAGGCCAACTATGATAAGTAACTATTTATAGAGGCACAATTCATTGGGAGTGATATGAAGACCATCCTCATTGATAAGGGTGCATAATTGAATATGTTGACAAAGGATGCATGTAGACAACTAGGGAGTCTGCATTAGGGATGGACTCAATTATGTTGATAATGGAAAACAAGGTAAAAGAAATACCCATCATACTTTTGCTAGAATCTAAGTTAGATACTATGGGTGTAAAATTTAGTGTTAAATTTGAGGTCATTGAGATCATAGAAAATAAAAATTATCTTTTATTACTTGGAAAATCGTGGTGCTATGAAAACCACATGGAAATGAGGTTTAAGAAATAGGTGATGAAATTTAAGAAATATGGATAGATGTTGGTGAGTCCTCTTGATAACCTAATGGGATCTCCATATGTGGGAATTTTTGATATGGAAGAGGAGAAACGTAATATTTGTAAGGTCACAACTCAAGACTAGGAGTATCATACCATGCATGAAGGCGGGAGGCTAGATTAACACAACAAATAGTCGGTATCTAACACCACTAGTGTGTCCAACAAACAATGGCTATTAGAAGAATTTTAGGTAACAAAGAGAAGATGCATTAGAATAAGGTTTTGGAATAAAAATAATAAACTAGTAATGAGTGGGTTCATCAAGCAAAATGGTTAATAGACACAAGTTTGTAATGTAACGGATCCCTAAGAAGACACCTTATTTGAAGCGAGTAATAAGGATCAACAAGCATTGTCTAGAAAAACTTCCATGGTACGATGGGTTATCTTGCATAAAAACTTACATGGTAGATCTTGAGTCATATTTATGAAAAATGGAACATAAAATGTTTTTATTAGCCCATATAATGAAGGATGTTGTCATTAGGTGGTGGGAAAATTATGGAACAACACTACCCAAATGAGCGTAGGTGAAAGAAGACCTTTGCAAAAGGTTTGAGAAAAGAAACTAGAAGAATAAACTCCTTGTTTATGTGGGAGATATGAGCCCACATGGTCATCTACGTGAATTTTAATGGGTAAGGACTCTAAAAGAGTGTCTTTTACCACTCTGTATTTAGGTTCATTCACTATTTGGAACACTAAAAACTTGGGAAAATTCTTGATACCTACAAAGAGAGACAAAATGTGAAACTGTTGAATGGGAGACCATGAAGGAATATTTCCTTAAGACATTCACATTTGAAAAAAGAATGAAAATTTATGGTCTTAAGGAAATATTCAATGTGATATTTTTACAAGGATACAATTTAGGAGGATGGATTGTGATATTTTTGGTCATGAAGAATACTCATTTGAAAATTTTTTTGTTGAAGATTGGATTGAATCTTTTGTGTGGGAAGACCCTTCCCACAATACATGAGTGTTCATAGAGTAGAGGAGACAAAAAAAAAAAGTTTTCGAGGTGGTACAAATTAAAGTTATTAAGGTGGGATGAGTAGTAAATACCACTAATAAGGATCATATGAAATATTAGCTCCAACCTTTACAAATAAATAAGATAAACATTAGAAGTGAAGAGTAACTACATATAGTAAGTCTTGGTGGGTACTGTAGAGAGGAAGAGTTCATTTGACTTACAGATTTAGTAAAGGATTTCTATAACTTTCTCCCTAGGAGTTACCAAGAAATGAAAGGGTTAAATATAAGTTTGGGGAGAATGCATATTAAACTACAAGAGGTTGCAAAACTGGTGAAGAAAATACCATATAGGATGAACTGAACCTGCAAGCACAAGTAAATGAGGAGATTGAAAAAAATTGGATGTAAGGTTCATATTTTTAGTGGAAGAATAAAAATGTATAAGCCCTAAGGTTATTAATATTAAGAAATATGAACGCGTAAGGGTATGCATGGTTTACCGGGTCCTAGATGATTTGTGTATACAATATTCCTTTCGTACATAGGAAGTGCTACGAGGAGTCACATGATGTGAAGTGTATAATTTTATACATAAATTATTTGGATATCACCAAGTAAAAATTGCAGATAAAGATAAAACAAAGATAACTTTTATGATATAATGGGGCTCTTTTGCGTACACCATAATACCCTTTAAACTAAAAAAATGCACTTGTAGTATTCTCTTGCATTATTGTTGAAGCTTTCAAAGATTTTATCCATAATTTCCTAGAAGTGTATTTGGATGATTGGACAATGTACATACCATTTCAAGATCACCATACAAATTTTTGATTGATTTTTGAAAGGTGTCGCCAACTAAAAATTTCATTGAATTCTAAAAACTACACTTTGGTGGTACCTTATGAGAATATATTAGGGCATGTTATCTTTAAAGAAGGTATGCGAGAAAAACCTACAAAGGTAGTGGTGATTCAACAAGTGGAAGATCCACGAGCACATAAGAATGATAGTACCTTTCTCGGGATTTTGGATATTATAGGAAGTTTATCAAAAACTACACATGCATTGGTGGGTCACTAGAGGAACTACTAAAAAAGATGACCTATTAAAATATTCTTATTTAAAGCAAGGGTCCTTTTATACACTCAAATAAAAATTTGCCTATGTAGTGATATTATAGTCCCCAATCAGAAAACTCCATTTTAGTCTATGTGGATGCATTAAGGACAATGGTGGGAACCATTCTTGTGCAACCAAAAGAGGGGATGGTTGACCATAACAATTTCTTCATGAGTCATAAATTATCTACCATGGAGAAAAACTACAACATTACAAAATAGGAATTATTGGGAATTTTTATGCATTACAAACATTCAAACAATACCTCCTAACAACCCCATTTACATTCTTTATGGGCAATGAAACATTAAATATTTTTGAACAAACTAGTGCTACATGGTCGTATTTGCCGTTGGATAGTGTTATTTCAAGAATTTTAATTAAAAGTGCTCATAGAACCAAGTAGATTACATGCATGACCAAACCACCTATCATGAATAACCTTGGGGAGGATGTGTGTACAATAAAGTAAGGTTTACCAGATGCTAAACTATTTCATGTTTTTGTGCATTGTAGGAGATGGCAGAAATGGCCACATTATTATGTTAGGAATGGATTTGGAGGGACCTGATAGTGTCACGTAAGAAGAATATTTTGGTAAAAGACCCCTCTACCAACTTATATGTGGAGAGTTATATAAGCTAGGAAGGAACAATATTTTATGACGATGTGTATTAAACACACATGCCTAGACGTCTTATGGGAATGTCATGAAGGGGTGATATGTGGACATTATGCATGAAAATACGCAACCCATAAAATTTTATTATTAGGATTTTGGTAGCGAAAATATTTAAATATGCACAAGATATTACACAGAATAACATATGCCAATGGGTCGACAAACCAAACTATAGGAATGAGATTCCCTTAGTACCAATTGTTACGCAAGTTACATTTGAGAAATGGATTTTGGATTTCATGGGTATGAAAAACCCACTAGGATATTGCATGAAGGCACGTTATATTATTACTAGCACCGATTATCTAACCCAATGGGTAGAATTTGTACCGACGAGGGACTGACCAACAGTAACTGCCACATAATTTCTATGGGAAAACATAATCACAAGATCTAGGTTCCCGTTGAGTTTAACAAGTGATCGCATAATAATTTCCTTGTAGAGACAATTAGGATTTTTCTTTCCAAGTTTATGATCACTCATCACAAGAAAAATCCATATCACTTGAAGGAAAATGGTACCATCGAAACATTCAACAAAATCTGACAGAGAACGTTGACAAAAATGTATGATATCATTGTAGATTGGGATGATTATGTTTTTATTTTAGTAGGGTCCTATAAAACCACATTGAAGAGGTTAAAAAAATAAACCATGTTCCAAGTAGTGTATGGAAAAGAGGTGATCTTTTGGTGGAGTTTTTAGTTCCCACCTTAGCGAATTTCCATTGCGAGTAATCTTGGGGAAAGGTAGTTAGTAAGAGAGATAATGTTTGAAATTTTATAAATAGATAGAATGATGGTTATTGGCTCAGTGGAGTCAAGAGGTATAAAATGTTGAAAAAATACATGGCATGATAAGCATATTAACACCAAATCCCTATGGTAAGGAGATAAGGTGATTCTATTTGATTTAAGGCACACACAGCACCCTAGAAAGTTACACAACCAATGGAAGGGTTTATTTTTCATTCATCACATCTTAGTGACGAGTGCATGTAAGTTTAAAATATTGTATGGAGAAATACTACTTTCAGGACACTTCAACGGGTGTAGGATTAAGCATTACCGAGATTGAGGGCCTAAAAACTTATGCAAACAATAAGACCGAAAACCAATAAATGTCTTTGTTTATTTCCTTGTATATTTTACGGAGATAGGGGTATATAACATATATATATATATATATATATATATATATATATATATATATATATATATATATATATATATATAAAGTATATATTTTTAATTGTGTGCATGTAGGCATGTCACATTTTTAGAGGAAGGTTGTTGGAGATAGAAAGCTTATACAAAGTAATAAGCTTTCATGGAGACTTAAAATTTGCAAGGACATTGATTAGTCACCATTTTAAGAAAAAGGAAAAATATTTAAAATTAGGTGATGTGGATGATGAGAAGTAAAAAGGGAAAAATATTTAAAATTAGGAGATGTGGACAATGAGAATTAAAAGGGGGAAAATATTTAAGAGCAGGTGACATGGATGATGAGAAGGAAAATTTACGGGGGTGTTAACAATAGAAAAAGTAAGCTAGTGGATGATAAAATAAAGTGTCAATGTTAATACTGAGTGAAGGATATTTAAAGCGTTTGAGGTAGAATTATGAAACCATTCAAACATTATCAAATCAATAAATTAAGATGAAGGAAACCCAAAAACAATGGTGATAAAGGAACGCCATTCATGATCCATGGACAAAGGAGGTATAATACCTAGTGAAAACATAATGGTCAAACTAGAAGAAGTGAGGCAAGAAACCATGACACCAAAAATAAAACCTAAATATAAGTACCGATGGTGACAAGAATCCATAAAAAGTAGAAAATTAATACCCAATTGATGGAAATGGGATACCCACAAACATTATCATAAAGCATTGTAGATAGGAGATTAGAGAAATGTCTAATTTTTGGAAGAGTGAATCACAAGAAGGAGTTCATGGCAACCACACTAAAGAAAGAGCTACATACACAGATGAAAAATGATAAGAAAAACACTATGGAGAAATTAAGAGGTTATGGGATAGTGACACTATAGGATATTTCATAATTTGGAAGGATAAATGACTTGATGATGTGGGAATTGTCTATATTTCATAGGGTCTAAATGTACTTGGTTGGGAAAAGAAACATGTTGAATGGTGAAAGGATTAGTTGGGTCACCATCCCCAATGAAGGAGAGGACTTTAGAAATGTTTCTATCACCATAGCAGACCAAGACCAGACTATTTTTTATAAAGGAATTGTTGCAAGGAATCAATCTCGTGAATTAAGTAGTATTATGGATGTATTTGTTAGGGTTGTAGTGTGACCGATCACCATGAAGCTAACTCATGTGAATAGTTTTACACAAACATCATGCGATGTAAGTCATCTTGTAAGAAGGATCACATAAGAAGATGTGAAGGTGAAATTTGTAGAATATTTCACCAAGGAATTTTGTATGAACACATGGGAGGCACAAGAATCGGGAGGTAATCTCGGTATTTTTCCACCCTAGTGTTTCTCATCACAGATACTCTCAAGATACCTAAGTAGTCACCCTTTAACGTATTACTACTAGAAATAATCATGGAGCAATGCAATATAACATATGGCTTCCCAAGCTTCATAGGAGAAAATTACAAGGTGGTTTCTTTTAGTGTGAGAACCTCCATAAAATTTTAGGGGAAGAATAACGTATTAGTGTGGAGTTGGTTGCCGCATGTTAGGTATTTGTGGAGTTTTGCATGACTCCACACCATATTCTTGTGTGATTACACAAGATGGATGAATTATGGACATATTGGACGATCCTTCCTTTTGTGATCACTGCAAGGTATTTGGAGAGATCCTTGGACATGGTGTAGGATGTAAAACACACAATGTTTGAGGATGAATCACTAGATTTAATAGATGAAGAAAACTTGTGGGAAAAAATCAATGGATAATGGGTCACTATAACCTAATGCTTAAAACAAGCATATAAGCAAATAAGACAAAGATCATGATGGGTGATGCAGAAGAATTGGTTGCACAAAATTTTGGGTTCACACCAAATAGTAAGTTTCAAAGAAGAAATTTACGGCACCACATTCCCGTTCTTTGAAAAATAATACCACAAAAAATAAGACGGGGACTAAGTAAAGGAAGGTGAAAATTCCTTCAATAAGTGTACTCCTTACTAAGGACGAGGACTTGCTCTAATATATCATGGTTGAAGGGAATGTGGGATTTGTAGTTAATGAGGGAGGATAATGAGAAGAATAAGGGATCAGAGAGAGTAGTGGGACCTCATGAAGGTCCTCTGGAAAAGGAGAAAATGAGGGAAGACAAAACTTGGAGACCATTGACATGGCCATGGGTTTTCAAATACCCTTTGTGGGAGTAGTGGTAGAAAGCGTAGAGAAATCTCCCACCAATAGAAAGAAAATATAGCGTAGGAATTTCCCCTCAAAGGAGGATATGTTGATAATGAGTTATGGAGATGGATGGGTTTACTGCCCACCCAACTAATTTTTGAGGTACCCAAGGTTTCAGTCAGCTAGGTGGTAGTACATAGGTATCCATAAACCTTAGAGAGGGTGAATGTGTGAAACCCTAGCATATTATCCACATTGCAAGAAGGTTGCACACTCACGAGCCTAGTTGTCAACCATACCCAACAAGCGATGAAACTTGAAATAGAAAATATCCTCGCCATCGATAAGGAGAAATTAGTCTTAGGACCAAATTGCACAAGAAGGAGACATTTTTTTAAAATGTGTTAAAAATGAACTTGGTCTAGGAGATTAAAATAACTCATCCTTCCATTGGGGATTAAGTTATGGAAATCCAACCAACCGCCATGGAAAATTTATACGTAATTATTTCTATGTTCACATTGGGGTACTATGTTTGGGTAGATACAAATGTGGAACCCAAAGTGTAGATTGTCTAGAGTTGAAGGAATTAGTCACCACCATAGGAAAGGCACACGAGGAATTATGAAAGGTGGTAGATCGGTGGGGTTTTTAATTAATAAGTTTGAGTTGAGTAAAACTTGGCATTCCACCACAAGATTGATCAAGAAATCAACAAAGATGTTAGGCGGTGAATGTGGGAACACAACAAGGGACCAAGAAACAAATCAATGGGAGGAGTATGACGAGTTGATATATGAACTTATAGAGCTCAAAATCCAGGACACCCTCACCCATGAAACCATAAATAATACCCTTATAACATTAAAAAAGGCACAAAAGGACTTGGTGGCTATGAACAAAATACCGGGAGGGTAAAAGAGGATTGTTTGTGGGCTCTTATTATAATAGGACATGAGGATAAGGATAAATCTATGGTAATGGGTCACCCTGTTAGAGGAATTAAAGAGAGAAGTCCCAAATATTTTAGATGAATAAATAATTTGATTATTTTTGGGGTTCGTTAAGTTTGATTTTTATGGAGCCATTGTCCCTACTTATTTTTGGAATTTTGGAGCACAAAACCTTATTCAAGGGAAAACAATGAATTAATTGTTGGAAGATGTTGATAGGATAATTTACGGGTTTATATATACTATTGTAGCATAAGTGAGATATGTGAAGTTAATAAACACACCAAGCTAACCTTTACCACATGACTTTTATTTCTTTAGGGGATACGTGGTGACACCAAAAATGCATATCAAAAAATGATTTAGGATCAAGTGGTAATGAATAACACACACCAACTAAGCCATAATTACACTTCACCAAGGATGGAATATTCAAAATAATATACTCTAGAGTTAAATATAAGTGGGGGATGTGAGAAAAAGATTGAGAGATATAGGAATAAGAACATGTTGGATAGTTTAAGGATCTCGAGTGAGCTGCATGGGCATGTAATTGTTTGTATAGTTTGGGTGTGAAACAACAACTATGTAAGGGTTTGATCTGTGGAAGTATTTATAATGTGTGTAATGTCATGATAGGTTAATACAATAATGAATTCGGTTTTCCTTGCTAATGAATGTGTGATATTTGTGTAAATATGTCAACACCTAGCATCTAACCCTATAATTATCTTGAATACGATATCCTTGTGACATCTCTCATGTGCTTTAAGTGAGACACTCGAGTGCAAGTTTGAGTGATATCACAACATAGATAGAGTTATGTACCCTAATACATATATCGGGAGGTTTTATAGGAAATACCTGCAAACAAGAAGTTATATTTCACCATCCTTGTAAAAAATTTATGTTTGGGTGATAATGATGATCAAGACAAAAGTGAACCCTTTAATAATTTTCATAACAAATTGTAAATTAAGATGGTAAAATTTGATGCTCTATTTTATCCTCTCCCTCAAGAAAATTTGATTAGCAAAAGGTTGGTAGATAGACTTGGGTTGGAAATGTATGATCATCCTAATCCTTATGCTCTAGGATGGGTGAAACAAGGAGTAGAGATAAGGGTTTCCAAACAATGCAGAGTCAAATTTGTAATAAGTGAACATTTTGTGGATGAAATTTTGGTAAATGTCACACATGTTGACATTTTTGCTGTAATTTTGGAAGTGTGACTATATTTATTTTAGAGATGTTATTTTCAGGAGGATATTGAAATAAAATCATTTGGCTAAGGATGGGAAGAACTACAACATAAACTTTGATGAAGGAAAGTATAATCTAAATTTGGTAAGTGACACCAAGATAATCAATTTCTTATTGTTAGTGAGAAGGTTTATTTTCTCATTTTGAAAGATAAGAAAGAATGAAAGGATAAACATGTTTCTTCTACTAATAAGGAGCATGAGATGTAGTTCTTACCAAGTTATCTACAAGCATGGAAGGAAGTAAATGAGCCACATAAAGGGCATGAAAAGGTGGACCCATAAGTTCACAAGGATCATAAATTCATTCACTATATACACCTCCAGGGTATAAGAGAGGTTAAAGAAATGGAGAAAGAAAATT
This sequence comes from Taxus wallichiana var. yunnanensis, assembly GCA_018340775.1. Taxonomy (NCBI): domain Eukaryota; kingdom Viridiplantae; phylum Streptophyta; class Pinopsida; order Cupressales; family Taxaceae; genus Taxus; species Taxus wallichiana. The sequence goes on along the minus strand of CM031235.1, from coordinate 674,463,549 downwards.
CCTTGCCATATGAGTTCCTAAGCTATTTGGGACCAAAAGCCTCCAAATTTAGGGATGCACAATTCAAATTTTGGATCGATCTTTATTAGCCACATGAGATAACTAATTTATATGTAACTAAGAATCACTTAAATATAATTTCTAATTATCTTTGTTAGATGTTACCATTAAAAAGGTTGATAGGAAGTTATGAAACCCTAAGACTTCAAATAAGATAGGATTCGAGTAAAGCCTTAAACACTATGAATATGTCATTAAAGTAAAACTTGATTGCATATTTGTATGTATGAAGAGGGTCTTTATACAAATGGGTAGATGAAAGAAAAGGATCATTACAATTCTTCTTCTTTACTCTATGTGGTTTTTTGAATTGGAGTGCGAAAGGAAATAGTGAGTGAGTGAGTTGTAGAGCTTCCTAAGAAATTAGCTACCTTGAAATACCTCCTATTAAAAAAATCAAATGAAATATTATTTTATTGTGTGTTTCATGTTTAAAAATTCAATCGAGAAAATATTTCCATCAACCATATCCTAACACAAGAATTAAATATTAAGATGTAAGTTTCTATAATATGTCATCTAATTTTTTAAAAATAACCCCTCCCCTTTTAAAAAATGTAAATTAAACCCACCAATTAAAACAATTTTGAAACAAAACAAAAAAAAAAAAGCGTACCCATAGCAAATGCACACCAAAATCCCAGAACTAACACAAATTCGCATACTCATAAGTATGTAACAACTTTTTAGTTACTTTCATTTTCTTTAATGAACATTTTGATTTTGACAATACCATGATTTCTTTTTAAAATTGTTTAATGTAGAATTCCACAACAAGAGATCGATCAATATTATTTTATTTGAGTTTATCTCACTTTGTTCGTTTATTTTTCTTGATGAGTTATTTAATCCCCTTTATAAACAACTCATCTTCTGTATTTTGTTAAGCCATTGAAGCCATGTCCTTGTATTTCCCAATTATATTGTTGAACATTATCATCATAACCTAAACTTATGGCATGAATATTGATTAATATAGTTATGACTAATTATCTTTATTTTGTGGTATTTTGAGTGTGTATTTATTCTTATGGTTGCAATAAGTTTTTTTAATGATGATTTGTGTGATGCCACTCTTGTTTGTGAGCAAATTATTATATGTAGCAACCTATATGCAACAAAGGACCCGGTGTCCCAGATTTCATCTTGAAATATGAGACTACCCCATGTTAAAAAAATCGTTCTTTATAAATAACAGGTTGTTTTGTGTTTTTATTGCCAAAAATGTTAGTATTACATCAAGATATTCGAGAGAATCATATAAGCCAATTTCGATAAATACCCGGATGCCCAAACTCATTATATTCTATCGTTGGGGTTCGCACTGGGAAATTTTTATTTAATTATTTTGAGCCCCATTTGAGGAAAATTGTGCTCCAGTTTAACCCTGTTGTGGTCTTACATGTAAATATTCCCATATACTAGTAGGGTTTTAACCTTGGGAATGAATCCTGGGCTTTATCTGTGACTTCGGCAACGCGTTTTGCGTTTTTGGTGTTTTCACATTTTGTTTTTTGTGAAACTTCTCTAGATCAATTATTTTTCCGGTTCAAGTATGTTTTATTGCCTAGAGTATCTGGAGATCATCTACGGACGTCATGCCAGAAGGAATTTGTCACAGGGGGTCTAGTTCTCTCTAAAAAGATGAAGTTGTGCACAAAAAAAAGCCTCTCCCAGGCAAGTCGTATTTTTTGGAATAAATGGATTTTATGGAAATAAGAAAAATATTACCATCAATGCATAGAGCTCGAGAAGATATGCACTTTTAGAGAAAACGACACCTAAAACGGAGCCACATAATGAAAGTTACGGCACATGCAAGTTTTTGCTGCTACATCTTCCTGGACCCTTTCCAAAAATGGCAAATTTTATTCCTTGTGTTTTCTTCACCAAAAATCCAAAAAGGAAAGAAATGTTGTTTTTATGTCAGTCCACAATTTTAAAGGCTACCTTCTACATCCAATTTCCACACCGCCCTAAGTGATGAATTCTCACACAATTTTAAAGGCAGAGTCACAATGCAAGTCGCACTTTTTTGAAGGAAGACTTTAATCTGCCAGTGGGAATTTTGGAAGTGGCAGGAAGGTGGGAATTTCTTACCTGCCTTGCAGGGTAATTTTTCCCATGAAGTCAAAGTCACTTAAGCTGCAATGGGAATATTAGATGTGACAGGCAGGCGGGAATTTCTTACCTGCCTTATAGGGTAAAATTTCCCATTATAAAAGAAAATCACTTAAAACACTGTCGGGAATTTCTTACCTGCCTTGCAGGGTAAAAATTCCCATGATGAAAGTCAAATCACTTAAGTGGAAGAAAGGGTTTTTAGAGCTGCAGTGCAGGGTGAAAAGTCCCATCAAAAGTTGACTTCTAATTTTTAGAATTCACCCTTGCCAAAAAGTGCGACCCACCTTGGGTGAATAATCAATGCATTTAATAATATTTATTAATGTTTATTCACCCAATTTTGCTGCCATAAATAGAAGGAAAGTCAATGCATGAAGACAAGCCAAAGTGAACTGAATGTAGCATGCTAAAATTAAATAAATTTAATTTATTTAATGGCAGCCATGAGCATGCACAAAATAGGTGCCCAAATTGAAGAGAAAAGAATGATTTTTAATTAATTAATTTCCGAGAAATAGGAAGGGCTCATTATTAATTATAGAATTATGAAGGTTATATAAGCATGGGCTTCCATATTAATGGAGTTATTAATTCTTTAGCAAGGAAGTGCAGCCCAGGCAATTTTGGCGCCCAAAGAAGGAGAAATTTTGCTCAAAGGAAGGTGTTTTCATTGCCGGAAAGCTTCAAAGTTTGGCACCTAGGTTTGAAGGAGTTTGATTTAAGTCTGATTAATTGTCTGCATAGTATTATAGGTGCCCATGTGAAGTTACAAATATTTATGCTTGCTTTGCATGCAAGCAAAGCCTCAAATTTTAGGGCAGCGGGCTTTATATGCAGATTTTTATGATAAAAATCAAGTGTTCATGCTCCGGATTCCATCTTTGTCTGAATTAATTGTAGGTATTCATTACATGTGCTTATATAATTGAAAGGAGCTTAAATCAATGTCCAATACATTGAACATATCCTCCAAATCTAAAGAAATCTCTAGATCTGCACTGATTGTAAAGAATTCCGGCCGAATAAAAAGAAAAAGAGTTGCTCAGACAAAGATTGCTCTGGCCATGGCGAAGCATGATGAAAGAAAATATCAGCAGAATCATGTATATCTTCCAGATCCATAATTGCAAAGGCTTCATCCTCTTGTTTCGAATACATCCCGTGAAGAAGTCAGTGCATGGAAAATTCCTTCTAGGATCTTGTGCATGTGCTCCCAATCTTCCAGTTGAAGCCTTCATTGAAGTTTCAAGTTTCATTCACTCAGAGTGCTTTCCAGAATTTTAAATTGCTCATATGCAATTAAAAATAAAAAAGATGAGTTATTTACGACAAACATTGCACTGATGCATGTACTGGAGAAGAACTGCAAAAGCTTCACGGATAAGAAGGAAGACAAGGCAAAGGAAACACCCATAAGAAAAATTCCAGATCCAGCCGCTTCCGGATCTAGCTGCTTCCATATTTAGTTTGGTGAGAATCAAAGGTAGAAGAATCAACTGCATGCAGAATGTGAAAAAGGACAAGACTGCAGCTTTCCTCTTTCTTCTTCTTTCTCTTATTTCCTCTGACAAAGTAATTGAGTGATCAATTAAATTATAAAACCTAAGTGATGGGTTTAAAATTCATTACTTGAAGAAGTCAACTACTTGGCAATAGGTGACAGACATGCAAAATAGAAGGTTCTACCTTCAGTTGTAAATCATGCATGTCATGCAAAGAGGAATTCCAGGAGGGAGATTGCCAATTGTTTCCTTTCTGACTTCCACATGTGTCATTTCACTAAAAGCTTCGACTTGTAATTGCCCCTCTACATTCTATAAGTAGAGGAAGAACCTACGGGTTAAAGGATGAGAATTTGTAAGCAACATTCTTGTGTTCTAGACTTTGTGCTGAAACCCCTTATAGCTATTTGAAGCAAAGGAATAGAAAAGAGCAGATTTCCAGAGAACTTTATGTCACGGTGCATTTTGTTTCTAACTTTTGTCTCAAATCTACTTATAAACTTTGTGTTATTTTAGATCTAGATCTAAAAGCTACCTTTGCTTATAATTCTATGTGTTAATATCTATTGGTTCTGTCTATGTGCATGCAATCAACTCTGTAATCTATTGATTGGGTTGCACATCTTCCCTCTTTCTTTCCTATGTTTTTATTATTTCCTTCTTCATCAGATATTTCCTTTCTTTAACAGTTGCTTACTTGTTGCAAAACTATACAACTATGGTTCATGAGCTACATGGTTAAAGTAAAACCCCTAAATAGATACTAGCATATTTAATTGACAAATCTTACACAAGAGCCTCACCGGTAAATGAGGGAGATTTATCTCATGACTGCCTAGGTTTTCAGATATACAAAAATCTAGCAACAGTTTTGGTGACTCACTGGGGACTCTCTTTGGGAACAACACAAATTATCATACAGAGCTTTCTCAAGTTAGAAGCCGCAAATCCAAGATTTCACCGGAAGAAGAGTGCAAACACATCTAGATTTGGATCATCGTCGGCATAATCTGCAACCGCAATTATTCATCAAGTCTATTCTCAAAGAAGATGTGCTCCTTTCATGATGCAGAATCAACCACTTGCCCCTGTAGCACCTGTTCCATGGGGTGCAGCCTTTGGACCTTTGAATCTAACTCCTCCTATGCATGATCTACCTAAAGGGACGAGAAATTTTTTTTTTTGAAATTCTTTGGAGATGGAAAGTAGAATCTAGATGACCACTTGACTGTGTTTTTCATATCTGTGGAGTGCTTGCAGTCAAACATGAAGATGTATCTATCCGGCTCTTCATAGAGACTCTGCATGAATTGGCTAGAGAATGGTTCTACCGGCTAGCTCCTGACACCATAACCAACTGGGCTACTATGCGGGATGTGTTCCTAAAAGATTCAAACTAGCTAAAAATTCCAGCACCTTGATAACCCAACTAACTCAGTTGAAGAAGGAACCACATGAGCACATGCAGGATTTTATTACAAAATTCCAAAGATTACTGTACAAAATTTTGGCTTCTACTTCTCTAAATGACAAGAATCAAAAGGTATTCTTCATCAATGCTTTACTTCCTAAAGTAAGCTATCAACTGCGAAGAGCACATCCTGCTGATTTGTTAGTAGCTCAAAACATGGCGGTTGAGATTGAAGACGACCTCATCATGGCTAGAAAGATAAAGAGCAACACTTCTAGAGCTAAAAGTTCATCCTCTGCTACTACCTCCGATTCACTATTGCAAAGGTTAGCAAATGAGATGTTGCAGATAAAGAAACAAATGGCTCAGGGAAACAATATTGCCCCTACTCGGAATTTCAACAACAACAACCGGAACCGCATTGTTGGTTCCCAAATATTAGCAATTGAAGTTGCTCCCAGAAACAATGTGGAGATGAATGAAGAAGACCAGGAAGTTGATGCTGATCAACTCAAGAATGATGATTTTGTAGGTCCTGTTGGTGCAACTCCAACATTAATTACCTAAACTACAAATCTGAACATGATGATGAGAAGCTTCATGAATATGAACATGATGATGAGAAGCTTCATGAAGATGATCATGGTCATGCATATGCAGTGTTTACACAATCACAAACTCACCAAGCTGAGGCATTAGCTGATGAACAAAGAAGGGGCAACCCTTTACCTTCTTCTTTAGCTCCTAGAGATAAGAATGCGCGTTCTTCATCTTACCCACGTGAAAGCGGCTCATGTATCTGAATCTATTTCTTCTTTTGACATTATTGATCATGTTAAGAAAACCAAATTTCAAATGTCGAAGCCAATACGAGAGCTTTTCCCTGAGCAGTTAAATAAGATTTTCAAATATGTACAATCACTAAGACAATCCAATACATCAAAAGGCCTTTTTCCTAAGCCCAAGGATACTCCTCCCCGAACAACACTGCAGTTGTTAAATCCTCACCATCTTTTGAAAGAGTGGAACCATTATATGTTTCCCTATTGCTTAATGGTTTCAAGTTAAGTAACTGCATTTTAGATTCAGGTGCTTCTTAAAATGTCATGCTAGCTAAAGTTGCAGATGCTCTTGGGATTACCTTGATAAAGACCATAAAAATGTGCTACTCCATGGAGAGACAAGTACCTTTAATCGGAAAAATCAAAGATGCACAAGTTGTTTTGGAAGCTTTTCCTGACAAAAGATTAAAGATGACAATCTTAGTTGTAGATATTCCTATCTCCTACGAGATGTTGCTAAGCAGAAACTTCTACAAAGAGTTGGGAGGAGAAGTAAAGATGGATTGGACTTGTGCTCATATTCATATCAAGGGGATTAATCAGAAGCTAGAGCCGAAAAGAATTCTAAATACACGGTGACAAAATTTGAAGATCCTAGATCTCATATTCTTTTTCAGGGGTCTGACCATGGTGTATACTTCTTGGAAATGGATAAAGGCATTCCAGAGCTAGAACTTCAACCAAAGCCAGAGCCAACAAAAGAAGAAGAAAAAGTTTGGACTCTGGAGTTTAAAGGCACATGTTGTTCTTTTGGATCAGGAGCGATTTCTACTAATATCTCCAGATCATGAGATATTCCCATACTCCCACAAGTTGATGTTCGAGAACACCAATCATATGACGGAGTATGAAGCATTGCTTTTAGGAATGGAGCAAGCTAAAAAGAAAGGAGTAAAACTCCTCAAAGCCCAAGGAGATGCTGAAATTATAGTAAAACAGGTTCAAGGGAAAAGTCAAGTTAAAAGAGACAAGTTGAAGCATTATAGAGATAGAGTACTTTCTGCCACATTCAATTTTAGCCTTCTCTATTGACTTCATTCTAATAAATCAGAATTCTAAGGCAGATTCTTTGGTAGTCACAACTGCACTATTGAATCCGGATAGACCACCATCCATATTAAGACAAGGAAACTATAAAGTGGAGATGGTCTACCACCCCAAAGTCCTTGATAATGTTGAACAAGTGGCAGAATTTCAATGAGGACAAACAAACATCTGCATTTCTGGAACAAGGCAACTTTGACAAGTTGTATGTTGAAGGGAGTAAGTCACTACCACGACAAACAGTCACAAGCATAACTGATCCAGGTTATGATGACAGCAGTGGAATAGTCCAACCAAAAGGTAACAAAATCCCCAAGGGTTTATTTTCCTTAGTGGAGACTTTCACCAAACATGATCGATACCTGAAGAAGAACAAAGAATATATTGATAGTTCTTCCTTAGAAATGCAGCAAATAAATTTGGGAATGGAGCAAGTTGATGCAGACTTACCCACCACAGAGAGAAGAAAGGATGAGCCACCACTAGATGAAGTTGATAAGGACTTGCCCAAAGTATTTTACAAGAAGGCCAAAGAAAGGAAGTTCGAGATCAGAGACTGGGTACTCTGGTGGGACAAGAGACATGAACCGAAGGGCATGCACATCAAATGTGATTCACTTTGGAAAGGGCCCTTCATGATCAAAAGAGATGCCGAAATGGACACTTTCTTCCTTACCTACCGGGATGGAATTGAGTTACCACTTCCTTTTAACGGGAAGCATCTGAAGCTTTTTGGACATAAAAAAGTAGGATAAAACTTGTATGTATATAAATAAAACTTTGTTGTTTTTACTTTTCTTTTTGTTTTGTGTTGTTTTTGTTTGCCTGACCCCGAGCCCAATGGACAAGACACGAAACCAGAGATGTTGGGATCTCATATTTACCCTTTTCATTTTGAAAGAGGCAAAGATGTCCACAGACGGAGCCGACTGGTGTCCCAGATTTCACCCTAAAATCTGAGACTACCCCATGTTAAAAAAATTGTTCTTTTAAAATAATGGGTCGTTTTGTGTTTTTATTGCCAGAAAAATGTCAGTATTACATCAAGATATTCACAGAGAGTCATATAAGCCAATTTCGATAAATACCCAGATGCCCAAACTCGTTATATTCTGTCACATTTGGGGTTCACTGGGGAAATTTTTATTTAATTATTCTAAGCCCCGTTTGAGGTAAATTGTGCTCCGGTTTAACCCTATTGTGGTCTTACATGTCAATATTTCCATATACCAGTAGGGTTTTAACTAGGAATGAATCATGGGCTTTATCTGTGACTTCGGAAACTTTTTACATTTTGGTGTTTCCCATTTTGTTTTTTCGTGAAATTTCTCTAGGTCAATTCCTTAGCTAGTTTAGTATGTTTTCTTTCTGGAGTATCCGGATATCATCTATGGACGTCATGCCAGAAGGAATTTATCACAAGGGGGTATAGTTCTCTCTAAAAAGATGAAGTCATGCACAAAAAAAAGCCTCTCCCGTGCAAGTCACATTTTTGGAATAAATGGATTTTATGGAAATAAGAAAAATATTGCCTTGATGCGTAGAGCTTGAGAAGATATGCACTTTTAGAGAAAACGACACCTAAAACAGAGCCACGAGAATGAAAGTTATGGCACATGCAAGTTTTTGTTGCTACATCTTCCTGGACCCTTTCCAAAAATGGCAAATTTTATTCCTTGTGTTTTCTTCACCAAAAATCCAAAAAAGGAAAGAAATGTTGTTTTTATGTCAGTCACAATTTTCAAGGTTGTCTTCCGCGTCTAATTTCCACGTTGCCCTAAGTGACGAATTCTCACGCAATTTTAAAGGCAGAAGTCACAATGCAAGTCACACTTTTGGAAAAGAGCTATCTTTCATGCAAGTCACACTTTTTGAAGGAAGACTTTAAGCTGCCAGTGGGAATTTTGGCAGTGGCAGGAAGGCGGGAATTTCTTACCTGCCTTGCAGGGTAATTTTTCCCATGAAGTCAAAGTCACTTAAGCTGCAATGGGAATATTAGATGTGGCAGGCAGGCGGGAATTTCTTACCTGCCTTGCAGGGTAAAAATTCCCATTATAAAAGAAAATCACTTAAAGCACCGTCGGGAATTTCTTACCTTGTAGAGGGTAAAAATTCCCATGATGAAAGTCAAATCACTTAAGTGGAAGAAGGGATTTTTAGAGCTACAGTGCAGGGTGAAAATTCCCATCAGAAGTTGACTTCTTATTTTTAGAATTCACCCTTGCCAAAAAGTGTGACCCACCTTGGGTGAATAATCAATGCATTTAATAATATTTATTAATGTTTATTCACCCAATTTTGGCGCCATAAATAGAAGGAAAGTCAATGCATGAAGACAAGCCAAAGTGAACTGAATGTAGCATGCTAAAATTAAATAAATTTAATTTATTTAATGGCAGCCATGAGCATGCACAAAATAGGCACCCAAATTGAAGAGAAAAGAATGATTTTTAATTAATTAATTTCCGAGAAATAGGAAGGGCAATTATTAATTATAGAATGATGAAGGTTATATAAGCATGGGCTGCCATATTAATGGAGTTATTAATTCTTTAGCAAGGAAGTGCAGCCCAGGCAATTTTGGCGCCCAAAGGAGGAATTTTGCTCAGAGGAAGGTGTTTTCACTACCAGGAAAGCTTCAAAGTTTGGTGCCTAGGCTTGAAGGATCTTGATTTAAGTCTGATTAATTGTCTGCATAGTATTACGGGCGCTCAGGTGAAGTTACAAATATTTATGCTTGCTTTGCATGCAAGCAAAGCCTCAAATTTTAGGGCAGCGGGGGTTTATATGCAGATTTTTATGATAAAAATCAAGTGGTCATGCTCGGATTTCGTCTTTGTCTGAATTAATTGTAGATATTCATTATAGGTGCTTATATAATTGAAAGGGAGTTTAAATAAATGTCTAATACATTGAACATATCCTCTCGAATCAAGAAATCCAAATATGCACCGATTGTAAAGAATTTAAATCGAAAAATAAGAAAAAGGTTGCTCGAGATAAAGATTACTCTAGCCATGGCGAAGCATGATGAAAGAAAAGGATCAGCAGAATCATGCATAGCTTCTAGATCCAAATCTCGATCCATAATTGCAAAGGCTTCATCCTCTTGTTTTGAATGCAGCCCATGAAGAAGTCAGTGCATGGAAAATTCCTTCCAGGATCTTGTGCATGTGCTCCCAATCTTCCAGTTGAAGCCTTAATTGAATTTGCATTCACCCGGAGTGCTTTCAGAATTTTTAATTGCTCATATGCAATTAAAAATAAACAAAGATGAGTTATTTACGACAAACATTGCACTGATACATGTACAGGATAAGAACTGCAAAAGCTTCAAGGATAAGAGGGAAGACAAGGCAAAGGCAACACCCATAAGAGAAATTCCAGATCCAGCCGCTTCCAAATCCATCCGCTTCTGATTCAGTTTTTTGAAAATCAAAGCGAAGAATCAACTACATGCGAGAATGTGAAAAAGGACAAGACCGCACTTTCCTCTTTCTTCTTCTTTCTCTTATTTCCTCTGACAAAGTAATTGAGTGATCAATTAAATTATAAAGCCTAAGTGATTGGTTTAAAAGCCATTACTTGAAGAAGTCAACTACTTGGAAATAGGTGGCGAGACATGCAAAATAGAAGGTTCTACCTTGGTTGTAAATCATGCATGTCATGCAAAGAGGAATTCAGGAGGAGATTGCTAGTTGTTTCCTTTCCGACTTTCACATGTGCCAGTTCACTAAAAGCTTCCAACTTGTAATTGCCCCTCTGCATTCTATAAGTAGAGGAAGAACCTATGGGTTAAAGGATGAGAATTTGTAAGCAACATTCTTGTGTTCTAGACTTTGTCTTTGAAACCCACGATAACTATTTGAAGCAAAGGAATAGAAAGGAGCAGATTCTGGAGAACTTTGTGTCACTTTGTGCATTTTTTTCTAACTTTTTGTCTCGGATCTACTTATAAAATTTGTGTTATTTTAAATCTAGATCTAAAAGTTTCCTTTGCTTATAATTCCGTGTGTTAATATCTATTGGTTCTTTCTACATGCATACAATCAACTCGTAGTATATTGATTGGGTTGCACATCTTCCCTCTTTCTTTCTGTGTTTTTATTATTTCCTTCTTCATCAAATATTTCCTTTCTTTAATAGCTACTTACTTGTTGCAAAACTATACAGCTATGGTTCATGAGCTACATGGTTAAAGTAAAACCCCTAAATAGATACTAGCATATTTAATTGACAAATCTTACATGGGAGCCTCACCGGTAAATGAGGGATATTTATCTCATGACTGCCTAGGTTTTTAGATATGCAGAAAATCTAGCCAATAGAACCCATCTGCAACAACTCGTCCATAGTAAAAGGGAATCACCTACAACCAAAGGACCTGTCTACAACAACCCACCCATAGGAAAAGAAGGTCACCTATAGTAAAGGAGCCATGATTATGATGATATCTAGAAACATGAAGGACAACACTCCAAATCTGTATGTGTCGTGGAAGAGGCATTTATTTGGAACATGAGAATTGAAGATAACTCAACAACATATCTGACTACTCATTACAACTCACTGAAGAACTGATTGATTAGTTAAATATGTGATTTTAGGAACTTGATGGTAACTTAAGTTGTGTATTTAATACTTGGACAGCTATTAGTTAGTTCCATTGCATGTATTTAAACTCTTGTTGTTATTTTGAGATCTTCTACTTGTTTCATTGAAGATCTTTTACTTAGTCTATTTAAACTCCTATTTGAATGCTTCTTCTCATGTTTTATTGTAATTGAGGAGTATAAGAGAAAAATATTAATACAAGAAATGTATGCAGAGATATATATGGACAATTAGAGAATAAAGAGTACGCAGATACAAAAGTTACTTTTGTTCCTAGATGTAATATTCATGCCAATTCAATAAATAATCTAAGTTATGTTCAGTAGCTTTTAGTTACAAGCCTTAGGAGGGATTAACACCCAAGGCAAGGCCCACTTGTGGTCTGCTAAACCCCTCCATAGTTTTTGCTCCATTTCATTACATAATTAGGCTAGGAAGAAATTTACCTCTTTATCTGTATTCTAAATTTACAAGCTTTACTTTTTCAGTCATAGTGTTAGAAGTCATTTACTTTTAGTTCTAAGTTTTGTTTCAAGCATTGTACTTTCAAGATTTTTTGTTTTAAGTATAGTAGTGACAACTATTTCTTTCCATACCTCCTAAATGCTTTGTAATTGTGCATACAACACTAAAATTATTGAAATTTTACATCCCTTGGTTTGATGATTAAATGAATTAGTGAACAACATATTAATTATTGCAAGTTAATTTGCACCACCATTTTTGGTACCGTTGCTGGGGATACTACCAAGTTATAAGGTTTTTGAGAGGTTTTGCATTCCTTAGAAGCAATTTAGGTTTAAGAAATTCCACCTCCAAACCCCCACTAATGTATGTTGATTGAGTTGAGCTAGTTGATGCATGCACCGTCCAAGAGATGCCCATGGTATATTCTTACCCAATCCACAAATAACACAAATCTCTTCATATGATTCTAAAGATTATGAAGAAGACATACTTTCCTTTGTACAAGGCTTACTATTAGAAGATCCCCCTCTAAGTGATACTTCTAAGGTTGTTCCTAATCAGCTCATCATGGTAGAAGAAGTAAATCAAAATGTTAAAGACAGGGCAGCTACCTTTGAATTCCCAATCTCCAACAACAACCAACCTACTGCTATAATGAAGAACATTTCTCCCTCAGCCCTTCCATACTTTCATGGATCCATAACTAAAGACCAGACACCTTTTTGTTTGAGTTTGACATTTTATGCAGGAGCTATGACTACACTACAAATGTACATAAGTTAAATCTATTTCCTAATACACTCAAGGATACAACCTTGAGATGGTTCATGGGTTTAGGAAGAGATGTTGTGTCAAACTGCCACAAATGAAGGAAAAGTTTCTAGTAAAATATAAAGATTATTACAGGTAAAGTAGCAAAGGAGGTGATGAACTCTTTAGGATGACACAAAAGGAAGATGAACCACTAGAATATTACTTGAAAGGTTCTTATTCAATTTCCAGAAGTCAAGACACATGATATTACCTAATGAATCCCTTAAGCTACTTTTCTTAAAAGGACTCAGTGAAGAGGATATGGATGCTTTAGACTGATAGGAGTTAGAGATATCTCAAAATATACCTTTGAGGAAATTTTTGAAGCCTGCAAGAATTACTCCAAAGTAACCATGAAGAGAATCATAAGTGCTAGATCAAAGGGTGGATCAACTACCAAAGGAATCGGGGACATATCCAAATCAAAGATTGTAAACATGTTCAAGAACATGAAACAAGAGATAGTCAATGATATGACTACCCAACTTGATGCTCTACAAGCCAAGAAGAAAAGAAAAGAAAAGATTTGAAGAAACACTCACAGAGTTTTTCCATGCATGCAGAAGGAATAAAGATGATTGCAGATGTAGAGGATTAACCAACATTACACAAGAAAATGAAGCTAAACCAAAATTCAAGATGATAGAAATAGAGGATGGAAAAGTATTCTATGTTGCTCAAAGAAAGCCATGGCCACCAAGACAAGGAGGTATGTCATAAGATCATATGTCATCTTTTCAAAATTGGGCTAGTAATCTATATATGCAACCCCCACCTTGGGATAATACTCAAAGCAAGGTTGGGATCCATACCCTATCCAATACCAACAACAATGACAACCTCAATTTCTAGGCCAACACTAGAAACAACCCCCTCAATCATGGAAACATCCTTGGAGATGAGGGAAGAAATAAAATAACCCACCTCCTAACTATCAACAATCTTATCAGTAGCCCCCTTACCCACAACAACAAGCTCTGATGCCAAATCCCCAATCAGGATCTCAACAAAAGCCACTTAGCTACCAGCTCAACCAACACCTAACCCCAACAATAAAGCTTCTCAACCAACCTATACCACTGAATCAACTCAATACCCTACCTATTTAGTTGATGTTAATAACATCCATCTTCACTCAGGAAGAGCACTTCCTCCACCAAGTAAACCCACCATTACAAAGATTATAGATGAACCACAATTTTTGCAGATCAATCTGCAACAAATCCAAAACACACTGCAAGCTGATCGCAACAACTTGAACAAAGTTCCAAGGGTAAAGTGTAAGCTAATGAACCACCATTTCCAGAGAGATTACAGGAAAAGAAGACTGACCTCAAATCAGATTCAAATTCTGATTTTTTCAATCAACTGAAGGATATTTGTGTCAAAATTCCACTTATTCAAGCCATCAAGGATGTTCCCATCTACAAAAAAATGGTTAAGGATCTATGCATTAAAAAATATTCGAGAAAAATAAATGATGCATCCCTTTGTATAAGTTCTTAGACAAACTGGTGATATCATGCTCGGGAATTCAGTTTTACGAAAGTATATAGATCTAGGAAGTCCTTTGGAAAACATTATAATCAATGACATAACAATAAAGAATACTTTGATTGACTTAGGGGTAGTCATTTACATAATGACTAAAAAAATATGAATGATATGAAATTATAAGGACTAAGGCCAATAACTATAGTCTTACAACTTGCAAATAGATCAACAGTGAGACCTAAAGAAGTCTTTGAGGACATAGTCGTGGTGGTAACTCTTGGGAATACCCTGCTGACTTTATAGTCCTTTAACCAAAATATAGTTTAGGAGGATATCATATCATTCTAGGAAATCCGTAGTTGCCCACTATTGATACATTCATAGGTTACAGGTTTGGAAACATGATTATTTCCAATGGAAGTGGTACTAAGAAGCTCATACTTTATCCTCCTGCCTAACCATTGAATGATGAAGATCAAACAATTTGGGTAGAAGAACCAGAATCGATCGAACTCGTATAATAGCTCATGATTCTAAATAAATCTTGTTCAATTGAAGGAAAAGATGAAGTCATTGTTATCTCTAATGTCTTGCATAATAACTATGGAAGAAATGAAGAAGTGGATGATAGATTAAGGTGTTTAAACTACCCCTTAAACCAAGTTCTAGTGCAAGCAAAGCACCATGGATATTCTAGGTAAGAATTTTATTCTTCATCAACTTCTTCCCCATGATTACATACTAAATTTTGTTAGCAACAATGTATATTCAATGATTGATCTCTCCAAGCAAGTGGAAATAACTCTAGGAAGGCCACTTAATGTAAACAAGATGTTGAGTATACAACAAGAGAAATTGCTGATTGCTCTTTTGTAAAAACATAAAGCAACATTTACATGGGATTATGGTGACATGCATGGAATTCATCCTAGGATCTGCACACATAATATTTATATCAAAGATAGTTATAAACCCATTAGGCAACCACAAATAAGAATGAACCCAATAGTGAGAGAGATTGTAAAAGGATAATTGAAGAAATTATTGGATGTTGGATTTATATATCCCATATCAAACAGTCAGTGGGTGTCACCTCTTGTCATTGTGCCAAAGAAGAATGGAAAATGGAGGATATGTGTAGATTATAGGGAGTTGAATGTAGCAACAAATAAAAATCATTTCACACTTTGCCCTACATTGATCAAGTGATTGATACTTTAGCAGGTAAAAATTATTTCTCTTTTCTTGATGGATATAGTGCTTATAATCAAGTCTAAATTGCACGAGAGGATCAAGACAAAAATACCTTCACATGTATATGGGGAACATTTACCTACTTAACTCTTCCATTTGGATTTTGTAATACACCTGCTACATTCCAGAGGGAAATCTTGATCATTTTTTCAGATCTAATAAATGATTGCATGGAGGTATACGTGGATGACTTCACAGTACATGGTAGCACTTTTGAGGAAGCTATGAAAAATATGGACAAATTCTTGAAAATATGCAAAAAACATAACTTGTCTCTGAGCAATGAAAAGTGCTACATGATGATGTCTGAAGGTATAGTTTTGGGACACTATCTTTCTTCTGATGGAATTCAAGTTGATCCAACAAAGGTATTTGTTATCATAAATCTTCCAACACCAAAGAAACAAAAGGATGTTAGGAGATTTCTAGGCCATGTTGGTTATTACAGAAGGTTCATATAAGATTTCAGTGAAGGTTGCAAAACCATTGTTTGCATCATTAGGTAAAGATGTTGATTTTGTCTAGAATGAACATTGTGAAGAAGCTTTTTAAAATTTGAAGCAAATGTTAACTAATGCCCCTGTATTGAGAGGAATTGATTAGAACATACCATTCCACATCCATATTGATGCATCATACCATGCTATTGGAGTTGTCCTAGGACAAAAGGACAAATTTCTGAATTATGTAATTTATTATATTTCCAAGAATTTACAACGTGATGAACTAAACTACACAAAGAATGAGAGAAGGAGTTCTTGGTACTTATGTATGTTATAAAAAAATTAGACACTACATCACATGTTATCCAATGTTCATTCACACTAATCATGTTGCAATCAAATATTTGATAAACAAACCAATAGTAAGCAACATGATCATAATATGGCTACTCCTCTTGCAAGAGTTTGATGTCACCATAGTGGACAAGCCTGACAAGGACAACATGGTAGAAAATTTCCTTTCAAGGATGGAAAAATATAATGAAGAGCACGTAGTTCATGACTCATTTTCAGATGAGCATTTATTTGATATTTATACTAAAACACCTTAATATGTAGTCATAGCCAACTATTTTGTCTCAGGTAAAACACCTCCACATTACTTATACTCTGAAAATAAATATATAGTTGAAAAGAGTGTACATTTTTCTTGGATAGTTGGATTTCTATTTCATATAGGACAAGATTAGATCATGACAATGTGTATAGATGATGAGGAGATATTTGATTTCTTTGGAGCCTACCACAATGAGCCTTGTGGAGGGAATTTTTCTGCAAAAATAACAACACAAAAGGTCTTGACAACTGGTTATTATTGACCAACATTAAACAAGGATGTAACACTATACACCATGAGATGTGATAGGTGTCAAAGAATGGGCAAGCCCACAAGATCTAATGAAATTCCATTACAACCTCAATCAGTCTTATAGTCTTTTGAAAAATGGGGTTTAGACTTCATTGGCCCTATAGATCCTAAATATCAATGAAAGAGTGAATCTTGGTATGCGTAGATTATCTAACTAAGTGGATAGAGGTAAAGGAATTTCTGAATTAGAAAAGTGAGAAAGTAGCCAAGTTTATCTATGATCACATCTTCACCAGGTATGGAGTTCTAAGGGAAATTTTTATTGATCAAGGTACACACTTTACTGCTGATGTAATTTTGATTTAGTTAAGGAGTATGAAATCAAGAATAGGAATTCTACACCATACCATCCCCAATCTAATGGCCAAGTAGAAGTTACAAATAGGGAGATAGAGGCCATCTTGACAAAGACCATTGCACTTCATAGAAAATATTAGGCAGAAAAACTTCTAGAGGAAGTATGGGCATTCAACACAACGTGGAAAACAACAACTGGCTTCACACCATTTGAACTCTTGTATGGTAAGACTATTGTTTTTCCAATTGAATTTGAGCACAA
Source organism: Taxus wallichiana var. yunnanensis (assembly GCA_018340775.1). Classification (NCBI taxonomy): domain Eukaryota; kingdom Viridiplantae; phylum Streptophyta; class Pinopsida; order Cupressales; family Taxaceae; genus Taxus; species Taxus wallichiana. Next base: position 674,445,993 of record CM031235.1, on the reverse strand, counting down.
AACACTAAGGACTACACTTGAGCTAGGACATAGATTTATCGAAGCTCAAAGGTAGAGAATTCTCCAACTCAATGAGTTGGATGAATTAATAAGAAAAAAATATAACACGAGACTTAGTGCGAGAAACAAATGATTGAATAACATGGAGTAAATCAAGACAAGACAATTTCAAGAAGGTGATTGGGCACTCTTGTTTGACTCAAGTACAAGGACCATATGGGAAAACTTAGGACAAGGTGGCTAGGCCCCTATGAGATTGAGAAAATATTCCCTAATGGAGCTGTAAAACTCACCACCATAGATCCTGTAAGGTTCAAGCTATTGGTCAATGGTCATAGGTTGAGATGTACAAGAAACCAATTGACAGAAATACATTCATGCAGAAGTTCAAAGGAGGTAAAAGTAGGATGGAAGTAAGGACATTAAAGATAATATCAGGAGTTGAGCCTATAGGCTCATCTTATGAGAATCTAGAGGATTAAGATATTTCAGTGGCCTTGATATATTCAAGCTTGTTGACTATTAAAGGGAAAATAATAGTGTTGTGATCAGCCCTTTCAGTGATCAACATCACTCTTCTAACATTTTTATTTCTTAGAGTTTTTGTTTTGTAGGGTTTAATGTAAGTGATTACAAGAGTGTATGATCTCCATCACAAGGAGAGCATGCAATGACTGAATGTTCCACTTGTAGCAACATGCAAAAACACATGTTTTGTCGTTTGCGTTTGGCTGAACTCATGATTACATGAAAGAAGATCAAGGTTATTTGCACATGTGCGAGAAGGAAATGACACAACCGACACCCCTACAAATCATTATTCCCTCTCTGGGAGTTATCTGGTTTCAATAAGGGCCAGCCAATATCAGTTCAACACATGTTTGCAACATCATAACAACCTCAACAACATTATATCAACCTTGCATACATCCAAGGTGTAGTTACAAATAAGTATGCACAATAATCATTCCAAATGAACATTGAGATAAGTGCACTTGACTACCACTTTATTAAAGTATAATTAAAATGATTATTATTAATTTGTATTTATGCCAAGTCATCATGTATTCAATGCATTTAAAATACCACCACCTTTCATGCTATGATGTGTCCCTCCACATAATCCCATGTTGTCAAATAAATTCAATTCACATGCTTCATACAGTCACATCAACCAATGGAAATAGTGTAACAATGCCCAAAAGAGCCTATGGAGGGACAAGAAGAGAAATCTACGAATGTAGAAACAATTTGTCTAATGGAGGGTTATGTGGAGAATAAGGAAGAAGAATTTGGTGGATAAATTGTAGAGGAATACCTTGAAGAGTGCATGGAAGAGCATGCGAGAGGTAGTTCATGTTGAGGAAATAATTTTTGTAATGAAAGGTTATAAGGAGCGAGATGGGAGAAGAAATTAGGGAAATTGGTTACACAATTCATGCATCATAAGGCTACAAGGAAGAAAAATAAGAAGATATTGGTGAACAAATTACACATGTTGAGAATGTCATTGAGCTCTTGGTCCATGGAATTGATGAAGAGAAAATGTCTGTAGAAGTTGAACAAGTACAATAGCATACCCCTATGGTTGTGGTTGATGTAATTGAGAAAGCGACACCACCATTTTTGTAGCAAACACCACATTTAGGTGTACTGATAGATGGATGTAGCGCCATGTAACCCCAAAATTGTTATTAAATAAATTGTAAGAAACACCGTAAAATGCTTTACAAGGAAATGGTCACACAAACAATACTACCTAAAATTGATTACTTGAGTCAATTCAAGACATACATTAATAGGTTAAAAGGAAAGTGGGAAAGAGAAAAAGAAGAACTCATCTTCCAACACAAGCAAGAACTTGAGGAAAAAGACAAATAAATTAAAAGGCTAAAGAAGAAGCAAGAAGATACCCTTCAAGTGGCCCATGAAATATTCAAATGCAGGCCTCCCCAACGTTTATGCTATTTTCTTAAAAGAGAAGATGTTGCAACTCAAACTCACATGCATCAATTCTGAGATATCATTTGATATAAGTGTAGCTAGGAGCTTCTTTAGGTTATATCTAAACAACCCTCATGAAATTCAACTTCTACTATGTGAACTATACCTGTATAACTATGCTCTTGAGTATGATAGGGATTAGATTCCAATCCTATACATTGGAGATGTCTAGGTTAAAGCAATTTGTTCTTATTTTTGAATGAATTGGATAGAGAAAGACAAATGGAGGAATATATGCATTTGGAGAAGGTACTGACCATTGATGGTCGGGGCTAGAGATGCTACAACTAAAGAAATTGTAGAACAATATGCAAAATATATGAAGAACAAGGTAATTAGAAAGAGAGTATGGTAGACGAGGAAAACAACTCATAAGGAAGTTAGAGAAATGATTAAAGACCATGGAATAGAAGTGGTACAAGCATGCAGGATGCACTAGAATGAGATGTCTCCTGAATTGTAAATGAAAGAAATGTATTCTTGTCCTAATATCATGCCACCTCTAAGAAGAGTGAATGCATACATTGAAATTTCTATTGAATGTGTAAATACTTGATTTCCAATTGTCTAACACCCCCAATCTTACACTTTCCAATACCATCATGGACAGGTGATAGAACACTAAACGAAGTGATAAAGAGAAGAATTATGTGTAGATTAAGGATGAGCGGTGGTTACTTATTCACGAGATCCGAAGGAATAGATACTCCGATTGATTTCAAATGGGAGTGCAACATCATACAACACGGGATTAAGCCACTCAAATGAGGACATTTAAGGAATTCATTCTAGGGGTGTGATGAGTTGTTTAAATACCCTTTATAAACAACTCATCTTCTGTATTTTGTTAAGTCATTGAAGACATAACCTTGTATTTCCTAGTTATATTGTTGAACATTATCATCATAACCTGAACTTATGGCATGAATACTAATTAATATAGTTATGACTAATTATCTTTATTTTATGGTATTTTGAGTATGCATTTATTCTTATGGTTGCAATAAGTTTTTGAATGATTATTTGTGTGATGTCACTCTTGTTTGTGAGAAACTTGTTATATGTAGCAACTTGTATGCAATAAAGGACCCATCCACAACAACTCGTCCACAATAAAAGGGAATCACCTACAGCCAAAGGACATGTCTGTAGAAACTGTCCATAGTCAAAGAAGCTCACATATAACAAAGGATCTGTGATTATGAAGATATCGAGAATGTGAAGGATGATACTCTAAGTCTATACATTTCATGGAAGATTCAGTTACAAATTGGAACATGAGAACTGAAGATAACTCAACAATATATCTGATTACTCATTACAACTCATTGAAGAACTGATTGATCAGTTAAATACATTATTTTAGGAACTTGAGTTACTTGACTTGTGTATTTGATATCTGGACAACTATTAGTTAGTTCCATTGCATGTGTTTAAACTCTTGTTGTTTTGTTTAAGATATTCCACTTGTTTCATTGAAGATATTTTACTTAGTCTGTTTGAACTCCTAGTTGAACTCTTCTTCTCACATTTTGTTGTAATTGAGGAGTATAAAAGAAAGAGATTAATGCTGGAAATGTATGTAGAGATCTAGATGGAGAATTAGAGAATAGAGAGTATGAAGATACAAAATTTGTTTTTTTCCTAGATGTAATATTCATGCAAATTCAATAAAGAATTTGAGTTATGTTTAGTAGCTTTTAGTTACAAGCCTTAGGAGGGATTAACACCCAAGGCAGGGCCCACTTGTGGTCTGTTAAACCCCTCCATAGTTTTGTTTCTCTGTTTCATTACATGATTAGGCTAGGAAGCAATTTACCTCTTTATCTGTATTCTAAATTTACAAGCTTTACTTTCAATCATAGTGTTAGAAGCCATTTACTTTCAGTTCTGATTTTTTTCAAGTAGTATACTTTCAGGCTTTGTTGTTTTAAGTATAGTAGTGACAACTATTTCTTTCCAATCCTCCTAAATGCTTTGTAACTATTCATACAACACTATCATTATTGAAATTCCACGTCCCTTGGTTTGATGATTAAATGAATGTGAACTAGTGAGCAACATATTAATTGCTGCAAGTTAATTTGCACCACCATTTCTAATCTAATTTTCCCGATTTTTCAACTAAAAACCCTAAGAAATTGTATTATGTTCACCAATCATCTTATACAAACATAACAAACTCTTTATAATTATATTCCTTGGTTGTATTATTCAATAAAAAAAAATTGTCATTATGTTCATCTCTCGCCCTATCATACACAACAAAGCTTTGTTGCTTTATGTTTATTGGTCATCTAATACAAAACCCAACAAAATTGTTCTTCAATTTTCCCCAATTCAATTTGTCACCATTTTTTAAAATTTTAAATTTTTACAAATTAAATTAAATCTTACACCTGATAGATCCAATATATTATTTCATTGAGGTATTTTTCTTTAGCTTCATATTCATTTTTAATGATTTTTTTCTTTGTTTGGGAAAAAATGAACATGACTGAATTTTTAACCTAATCCTTAATGTAATGATTGAATTTTATTCTTTTCTTGTGATTAGTCATGGGTAGTAATTCAAAACAACATCAATTGCTACCCTCAACAAGCATTCAATTGTCACATGAAGTTATTGAGGAAGCACTTCAATTTGGTGTAGAATGTTATGCTAGTAATTGTGATAGATTTCAAGGTATCGAGATTCCAAATAATGCCACTCTTTGGGGATTTTATCAACGGTAAAATAAATTATAGAAAAATGACATTGTTGTTAGATCTTGAATTGTCAAAAATTCATCATTTGTGGCTAGTAATGAGATTTAAGATGACACTACTCTTTCTGAATATTTGCAACAATGAAAAAGTCAAAAACCTCATTTTTAGACCTTAAATTTTCCTTTGATAATAAAATTCCATTTTCCACTAGCAATGATTTAAAAATTTAAGGAAATGAGAAGCCTGCTGTGCCATACTATATTTGTGCTCATTATAACAACCATTATGTCAAGGGTTTCGTACCAACATTTGATATTGTTTCTCTTCTTTAAAATGGTTAGTATGGTTAATAAGATGTAGTTATTTGCAAAGTTATTCATGAGTCTCACATAGGAAACTTTGAGTTGACACAATTGGACTATTGTCATGATGAACTTAACCTTTACATTCTTGGTATGAATGATTCGTGGACATAAAATATGCAAAAAAATTTCTTGTGCATATGGTTTATGCAGATGAAGAGTGGAAGATTATGCTACACCATCCCTCATATTGTGAAATAAAACATCTCTTGAATTTAACTGATTTGGAAGAATTTGATGACAAAATAGATAAGAATGTTGGAGTAATTAAGCAAGGGTATTACATGGGATCCAATTTATATGTTTCCCCATTAGAGAGAGTAGGTTTTATTTTGAAAATTGATGGGAATAAATTCATTAATTTAGAGGGGCTTGTGATACCAACCTCAAATCCAGTAGATTTTACCATCTAGTCAAGCATGTGTGTCCACATTTATTACAATTTTTTCCTATTTTACCAAAAGAAGCCTCATTGTGCATTCTATATCATGTCAAAGTTTTGCACTATTTAATGAGATGTTTTTATTGGATTTTTTTTTGTTAGGTAAGAATTGTTGCAATTTGCAAGGATGTTATTGTTAGAGGTCACAAATTTCCTGAGGGTGTAAATATGCATCCACATAAGGTGTTTTACACAAAATAAAGGTTAATCTTGACTAAAATTATTGATTGTATGATAATCTTTGTATTTTTAATACTATCATTTGTTTTTTAATTCACAATTTTTTATTTTTTATTAAGATTGTTGCAATATTATTATCAATGATTTGTATAATGTTATGTGCATTATTTGTTGGTCCAAATTTTGTTGCTATTTTTTTACTATTAGATGTATTTCGATCTATTATGTTGTTTGATGTAATATTCATAGAATGAACCGCTTAGTAATATTATGTGCATTATTTTTGGTGTAGGTTTTTTTATTATTATTTTATTATTAACTCTATTAGAATGTGGGCTCCAACCAATCGGAATGGGGAAATATTATTTTTCCTCTTTATTGTTGAAATTGATGAAAACCATGTTGAAACTTACAAACACCGAGACGGGATGGATGAATTAGTGCTTCTTCAAACTTTTAAAACAATTCTAAATCACAATAAACCATTCAATCTTGATCAACTTATACCATGAAGAAAAAGATACACTCAACAAGCAAACACATATAAAGGCAATAGTTAATGTGGGAAACCCTTGCAAGGAGAAAAACCCCTTTGAAATCAATTGACTATGGTGGAAAATTATGCTATAAAAGATTACAAAGATCTTAATATGTTGAGCGCCCACTCAACTTGAAACACCAACTCAAATTACTAAGCCAAGCACATACTTGACAAGTTTTGCAAGCTCCTACTTACATGGAAGCAACAAATCCCAATATTTTCAATCACTTACTTAGTCTTTACAAGTTTTTTTATCACCTTCATCCTCCTAGTTTCTTACAACAACAAATTAGTGATCCCTTATTAATCTCCTATTTGCTCATACATCTTCTTCATGCACGTAGATTCCACTATTTTCTCAATCACACACACTTCTGAAATTTGATCTTTACAAGAAATATTCGATGCATATTTTATCATACATATACATGAGGATGACATCTTCTAACTCTTCCCATTATGACCCCTTCACATTCTTTTCCTTTCATCTCTCAAGAAGGTTAAATGAAATCATATAAAAACTACCAAAGTGACATTATTGTAATTACAAGAGTGTCAGGTGAAGGTACTAACCATTCTTAAATTTTCATAACCCTTATCCTACCTATGAAAAACTGAAGAACACTCCTAGGATCGCTGCAGGATGAAACATATGACAAGATTCCATTTTGACTTCTTGAAGATATCATTTGTAAGGGTTCTATCATTCTTGTCTTCTTCTTCAGCGTAGATTCTCTATCGTGTAGTTATTCTAATCCATGTAATAGGTGCTTTATGATGATTTTTTTACAATAAAATGGTCCTCCTCTTTCTCTCTAAACCTTGACAAGATTTACAACTTCCCATTTAAACTTCAAACCTCCATTAGACCTCTCATGCACGTCTAGGTGTATGATCTTACAACACTGAGTCTTCAACTTGGGTGTAGGAGGGTCATTATAAAATCATGTCATCCATTGCATTCAGGATGAATTATTATTCAAGATGTCTTCAACAACACCATGTACTTGGAGAGAAATAGGTCAAAACATGCCACTCCATTCCATTTCTTCATCTCATTTGGGCAAACACAATTTTGGAAGCTCTAAAACATAGTCATGAAGGATATATTCATTTTCAAAACCTTCTACAATGCTTGGGAGAGTTTATTTTTACCTGTGGCCCACCTTTAAGACTTGGAGCAACCACCACTACCTTCGGTCACATCATGAAGCTCTAGTTAGGAAAAATTCCTAATGAATATGAATGCCTAGTAAAAGTTTACACAAAGTGAGCAATATCACACACTTATCCACCTTCTCACCACTTCTATTTCACATCTATGGAAGGATATATGTATTGGGAAAATTATCAGGTCCATATCATGCTTCATTTAAGGGCACAAGGCTCAACTAAGTTTGTATTTCAAGAGCTACTCAGACTGAGTTTCAAATCCCAAGAACTAGTCTTGGCCTAGAAGACTTCCATCACTCAAACCTTCACATTCATGAAAAAAATGCATTTTACATTACACATGAAATCTCTACTTCATTCTCAACCACTCATTTTCCTAGGATGTGTGGAGAAGTGCACACTTGCAACCAAGTTTCTCAAACCTTCTTGACATGGTAACTAGGACTGATTTGATCATTTGAACTAGGACCTTAAATCACTTCACCATATCAAGTTATGGGATTCAAAAAGTCATATTGGACTTATTTCAACTGTTCATTCCCATATTGGACCTCCACAACAAGAATTCACATCAAGTCTCTCTCAAACACCATGACTAGTTTTTGCATCTTTACTCCTTTAGCGGTAGGCCATCTATATTGACATGGTTCATCAAAATTTTGTACATAACTTACATGTATCTTCTCATGAGAAGTTTGGGAACCTACCAATCTTGCTCCCACACTATAATTTCCAACATGAAACCTTGTATATAAGATTATACAAGAAAATTCATGTAAAATAGAGCTATTTCACCTGGAGTATGAAACTAATGCAAAAATGTACTAGGAGGAGTCCTTCACAAGCTCAAGTCACTAAATTATCTTTCCCATGTAATTTCATGACTAAAATAGTCATTTCTTTTCCATCACTACATGCCTAGGGTTTTGGGAGGGTTTGGACCACCTTGGCTTCTTAAGCATTGTTCTTAAAGCTAAGGCCATCATTATTCCTCATCTCACTTGTAAATTTAACTAGATTCCATGCCCTAACTTTGGTGAAAATATTAGGCCACCATGAAAAAGTTTCACGTACAAGTGAGCTCACCAAACATGACCTTACAGCTGGAAATAACCATTCTGAGAGCTCGATATGACTTACACTCACTTTTCTTGCTTCACCCTTGGATTTTTATCCTAAAATTTTTACTACAATGTTTTATTGACCTTATTTACATGTATCAATGCTCATTTATCTCTTAACCTACCTGTAACTCATCACTCACCTTGATTTTCTCATGCTTTCCTAGTTAGTCCTCAAGAACATGCTTCTAAACACCCTTGAATATTCCCCCACTTGTTGAATCTTCACTTGTGGGACATTCCACAACATCTATACATCATGCCAACACATAATTCAAGATTGTATTACCTTGATTGAGGTTGTTTTTTTCTTCATACACCCATCCAAGCTTGCACTAGGTCCTTGAACTAGGCCTAAATGAGCTAGTTCCAACCATGATCCATAAATCTGCTCTATTTGTCATCAAAAGAGCTCTTACACACCTTTAAGACACGTGTATGACACTTTGGTAGTTCACACTAAGCACTAAGCACCAAGCTTCTTACCAATGTACCAAACATGCACCAAGACCTTGTGAGAACATCCGACATCTCTCAAATCATCACTTCACACCAAGTCACTTCAAGCACACATCATGAAAACATGCCCCTAAATGGTTTACACCTCACCAAACAATATTTTTCATCCATGTCATGTTACATCAATGACAACATCAATGCACCAAGGTTCAACAATATCCCCCTTTGTCATTTATGGCAATAAACACCAAAAACTTTGACAAAAAACTATATTACCAACACCTTCATTGCTCTATCTTCCTATTTCTAATAGCATTCCCCCCCTTTGTCATCTATAAAAAATGTGCCTTCAACAATTAACATTCATACAAAATCAACAAAACATAGTATTACCTCTACAAGCTCCCCCTTGGTGTATGCACACATTCTTAGCACAAAAGACTTCAGATGATGAAAGAAATTCCTCACCAAAGAACTTAAATGCTCACCTGAACATATTCTCTTCAAACTCATACTTTTCACTTTTTGAAAATATCTCCTTTGATCTTCTTGACTTGTACATTGAGCTAGTGAAATAGCTCCCCCGTGTTGGTACTCTTTAAAAAATTTTGGAGCAAATTTGTCAATTAGCTTGCTCCCCCTTTAGTTGCTTGAGTCTTTTAGTGGTTTCTTGGGGTAGGGATTACCCCAATTTTTTCCTTAAATGCTCAAAGGATGCTTTTGGTAGAGGTTTTGTCAAGATATCTACTACCTCCTCCTTGGTTGACACATGTTCTAGTTTGATCCTCTTCTCACTCACTTTTTCCCTCAAGAAATGATACTTGATTGGGATATTTTTGTCTTAGAGTGTAATATAGGGTTCTTGGACACACTTATGGCACTTTTTCTATCACAATACAAGGGAATATGACCATCATTTTCAACTTTTTAATCTTCTAGAGTTTGCTTCATCCATAACACTTGAGCAAAACATAAAACAACTGCTACATACTCAACCTCACATGTGGATAGGGCTACAAGAGATTGATTTTTGCTTAGCCAAGAAACTATACACTTACCTAAAAAATGCTCCTCCACTTGTGCTCTTATTGTCATCAATGCTACATGCCCAATCTGCATCTATGAAAGCTTTTATCTCAAATTCATTTCTTTTTGGATACCAAAGCCCATATTCCATGGTCCCCATGAGATATATGAATATTATTTTTATAGCTTGTAGGTTATTTTCCCTAGGATCTTCTTGAAATATTCCAACTAGATAACTAGCTTGCATGATATCAGGCCTGGATGTAGTTGAATACAATAGACTACCTATCATAGATCTGTACATGGTCTGATTAACTTTAGGTGAGCTATCCTCCTTTCTTAGTTTGAATCCCATGATCATTAGTGTAATTATTGGTTTACATTCCTCCATTTGAAACATTTTAAGCATTTCTTTTATGTACTTGGTTTGTGACATGAAGATACCTTCTTTGGATTGATTGATTTGCAATCCTAGGAAGAATGAAAGTTCTCAAGAATTGACATTTCAAATTCATTCTTCATGACATCTACAAATCCATGTGTCATGGTTTCACTATCTCCTCCAAATATTATGTCATCAACATAAACAACAATAAGCAATAGGTGACCTTCTTCTTCTTTTATGTAAATATTTTTGTCTGCCACTCCTTTCCCAAATCCTTGATCAGTCAAGTACTTATCTAATCTCCTATACCAGGACCTAGGAGCTTGTTTAAAACCATATAATGTTTTCTTCAATATGTAAACATATTCCTTGTCCTCTATGAGTGAAAATCCATCAAGTTGTTCAATGTAGAATTCTTCATTTAGGTTCCCATTCAAGAATGTTGACTTGACATCCATTTGGTATACCTTGAATCCTTTGTATGTTGCATATGCCAAGAAGAGTCTAATGGCCTCCATTATAGCTACAAGTGCAAATGTTTCCTCAAAATCCACTCCAACCTGAGCATATCCTTTGCAAACAAGTCTTTCCTTATTCCTTGTGACTTCACCTTTTTCATTGAGCTTGTTTCTAAATACCCACTTAGTTCTAATGATATTTTTGTTCTTGGGCCTAGGGACTAGTTCCCAAGTCTCATTTTTCTCTATTTGGTCCAATTCTTCATTCATTGCATCAATCCAATTTTGGTATTTGTTGGCTTCCACAACATTATTTGGTTCAATCTTGGACAAAAGGGCAATTTCTCTTGATTTTGAACACTCTTCAATCTTCTCCTTTTTGTATACTTGCCTCCTTATTTCCTATTATTTGATTTGGAGGATGGTCTCTCTTGAACCATCTTGAGGGTGCTCTTGTGTCTGGTTCTTTCTTCATCTTCATCCTCTTCTTCTTGATTACCCTCTGCAACTTCATCATCATCCTAAATTTCTATGCTATGGGGAGTCTCCTTAGGCTGAGATTTGGTCTTCATTGGATAGGACTCATCCACTATGACATTTGTGCTTTCTACTATATTTTGTTGACTTTTGTTATAACACCTATAGGCTGAGATCACTGAGGAGTATCCCAAGAATATTCCTTCATCATTCCTTGAATAAAATTTTCCAAGATTGTCTTCATCCCTCTTGATAAAACACTTGCTTCCAAACACTCTTATATGCTTTACAATTGCAGGTCTTCCTCTCCAAATCTCATAAGGAGTCTTTTTGTTGTTTATTATGATTTGGGATCTATTAAATGTAAACTGTTATGTTGATTGCCTCCCTCCAATAACCATATGATAACTTTGACTCATTCAACATGGTTCTTTCCATTTCTTGCACAGTCATATTCTTTCTCTCCATAACCCATTTTGTTGAGGTGTTCTTATTGTTGATAATTGCCTTCTTATACCATGACTTTCACAAAACTCATCAAACTCATTTGACCAAAATTCACCTCCTCTATCAAATCTCAAGACTTTTGATCTTTGCATTTTTCTCATTCTCAACTAAAGCTTTGAATGTTTTGAACTTTTCTAGTGCTTTTGATTTTTCTTTTAGGAATGCAACCCAAGTCATTCTTGTATAATCATCAATTAGCAACATGAAGTAGCTTTCACCTTGAATACTTTTAGTCCTTGTAGGTCCCACAAGGTTAGTATGGATCAGTTCTAGTGGTCTTGTTGTGGATTACTCCTTGGATTTGAATCTTCTCTTGGTTTGTTTTCCATGTAAGCATGCCTTGTAAAGAGTATCAATAGGTCTAGTGATCTTGGGCATGTTTCTCACACACCCCTTGGAACTGATTTTAACAAGATTGTCAAAATTTAGGTCCTAACCTCCTATGCCAAATCCAACTATCATCCACCTTTCTTGTGAAGCATTTCTCCTTGTTAATCTCTTTCAAGACATACATGTTGTTCTTGGTCCTTTTGGCCTTGCCAACTAGCTTGCTTGATTTTTTCTTCCTTATATCACATCCTTTATCATGAAACACCAAAGTATATCCTTTCTTGCACATATGACTCACACTTAAAAGGTTATATTTCAGGCCCTCTATGTACAAAACATTCTTAGTGACTATCTTTCCATTGTCAAGACTTAATGTGCCCTTTCCTATAATGTTAGCTGATGTGTTATCACCAAATCTTACTATTCTGATGCATTCTCTTCTAATGAGATGAAATTTCCCTTGTTCCTTGTCATATGACTTGAGCATCCACTATCTATGTACCATTCCATGTCTTCATTTTGAGTATGAAAGGAATTTTGAGCTATTAGACCTTGCTCTCTCTTGCTAGTAGGATCAGTTTTAGCAACATATACCTTCTTATCTTGTTTTGGATGTCTTTGATATAAAAAATTTCTATGTGACCAATCTTTTGAAACTGTAGTAGACCATTTCATTCTTTCTTTTCATGTGATGTGAGTTAAGGTGTCTTCCATGACCTCTTGCATGTCTCCTACACTTTGAAGCTTTATGTCCAAACATGTTACAAGAGAAACAATATCCATAGAAAGAATGAGTGTACCTTATAACATGAGATTTGTGATTGATTGGATCGATCCTCTTGGATTTCTTGTCACTAGCCTCCATTGTTTGAGGTGGTTCTTGAGTGATATTTTCATCCTTCTTGTTGGTTGTCTCATAACCCTTATGATCTTCCTTGAACCCTATACCAGTCTTATCATTTGAAGACCTCTGACTTAGAAGCTCATCTAGATCACTTGAGATTTTGTTAAATCTTTGATATGTCTTCAATTTACTTGAGGTCTGATCTAATTCAGTTTTTAGGAGCTCCATATTTGTTTTGAGTTTTATATGTTCTTCCTCCTTAGCTTTGAAAGATGTTGTAATCAACTCTAGTTGTGCTTAAAGTTCCTTAATTCCTTATTCATGTTCTTTGTCCTTGTTGCTCAGTATTTTATCATGAAGGCTGATTTTCTCTTCATAATCCTTTAGCATTGACTTAAATTTTTATTCTTTCTCCTTTGGAGCTTTAATTCTTCAAGGGAACTAATTAGTTTAGCTTCAAGATTTACTTTAACATCCTCCTCTGAAATGTCTTCTTCAATCTGATCCTTACCTGTTGAGATGCTTCCAAAAGTTGTCTTTATAGCCATGAATAGAGTCTCATACTGAGTATCTTCATCTTCACTTTTAGTCTTGTTGGAGTCACTTGATTCAGATGAACTTGTTTCCTCCTTGGTATAGAAGTTATTTTTGTTCTTGAAATACCTTTTCTTACCTTCATGTTTCTTGAATTTCTTCTTGTGATTATGAGAAGTCTTGCCTTCTTCATCATGTCCATCTTATCTTACCTTGTTCTTGTCAAGACATTTGGATGCAAAATGACCCACTTGTCCCATAGTTAAAGAACTTGAAGGGTAGTTTTCCCTTGTATTTTCTGATCCTCTTTTCAGTCCTAAAAAAATAGCTTCAATATTTTCATCATCCTCCTCCATATCAGATTCAATTTTATTTTCTTTGTTTGGGGTTCCTTGTTAGCTTTGAATGTAGCCTCTTTCTTGACTAGTTTTATTTATTTTGTTCTCATTTCATAGGCAGTTAGAATGCCATGAAGTTCATCCACCTTTAGATTGGTCAAGTATTTTTCTTCTTCCACAATTTGAGACCTTAGAGTCATACCTAGGTGTTAAGGATCTTAACACCTTTTGAAAAACCATTGTTTCCTCCACCTTTTCCCCTAATCCTCTGATGAGATTAATCACTTCATCAACTCTTTGTAAGTAGGATGCAATAATTTCATCTTCTTTCATTTTCAGACTCTCAAATTGACTATGGTAGGTATGCAACTTAGCTTGCTTAACCTTGTTATATCCTTCATAAAATGGTATTTATTTTGTCCCAAATTTCTTGGGCTTTAGTAAATGCATAACTTTCACAAATTCTACTTCTGATATTGAACACAAGATTGCATTCATTTCCTTTCAGTTATTCTCACTAGCTCTCTTGCTTATGCATCAATTAGAGGTGTGGTTGGAATGGTGTAACCATCAACTACTGATTTCCATATATCAAATCCTAGAGACATGAGATATGTCTTCATCCTAACACTCCAAAATGCATAATTAGATCCATTGAAGAGAGGTGCCTTGGAAGTAGAGAAGCGACTTTGAGCTTGCTTGTTGGCCATGATTTTGTTGGTTGGATCTCCTTAAAGTTGTTAAACTTACTCTAGAATGACCTTGCTTTGATACTAATTGTTGGAAATTACAAGCAATGAGAGGGGAGGGGTGAGCCAATGATCCTTAAAATGTTTACACAATTATAAATCATAATAAACCATTCAATCTTGATCTACTTGTACCATGAAGAAGCAGAGACATTCAAGCATAGTAATCAACAAGAAAACACATATGAAGACAATAGTTAATGTGGGAAACCATTACAGGGGAAAAAACCCCACTGAAATCAATGCACTATGGTGGAAAATTGTCCTATAACAGATTACAAAGATCTCAATATGTTGAGCACCCACTCAACTTGAAGCACCAACTCCAATTTCTAAGCCAAACACCTACTTGCAAGTTTTGCAAGCTCCTACTTGCATGGAAAAAAACAACTCCTAATTTCTAAGCACCTACTTAGGATTTAAAAAAAATTATCACCTTCATTCTCCTAGTTGCTTACACCAATAAATTAGTGATCCCTTATTCAGCTCTTATTTTCTCATACATCTTCTTCATGCACCTAGATTCTCCTATTTGCTCAATCACACACACTTTTGAACTCGATCTTCAAAAGAAATATTTGATGCATATTTTCTCATACATATACATGAGGATGACATCTTCTAACTCTTCCCATTCTGACCCCTTCACATTCTTGTCCTTTCAGCTCATATAAGAAGGTTGAATGACATCATCTAAAAATTGCCAAAGTGTCATTATTGTAATTGCACGAGTGTAAAGCTGAAGGTACCAACCATTATTAAACTATCATTTCCCTTATCCCACCTATACAAAACTGAAGAACACTCCTAGGCTCGTTGCACACTTGAAACATATGACAAGATTCCATCTAACTTCTTGCAGATCTCATTTGTAACGGTTTTCCATTCTTGTCTTCTTCTTCAACGTAGATTCTCTGTCTTGTAGCTATTCTAATCCATGTAATAGGTGCTATGATGAGTTGTGTATATTAAAATTTCCTTCATCTTGCTCTATAAACCTTGACAAGCTTTACAAATTCCCATTTCAACTTCAAACCTCCATTAGAGCTCTCATACATATCTAGGTGTATGAAATTTAAAACAAAGTTTTCAACTTGGGTGTATGAGGAGCACTATAAACTCATGTCATGTAATGCATTTAGGATGAATGAGTCTACAAGAGATATTCAACATCACCATGTAATTAGAGTGAAATAGGTCAAAACACACCTGCTCCATTCTATCTCTTCTTCATCTCATTTGGAAATCATAGTCTTGGAATCTCTAAAACACAATCATTAAGAATGTTCATTTGAAACTGATATATGTATTTCAAAACCTTCTAATGTTTGTGGAGAGTTTATTTTGATCTTTGGTCCACCTTTAAGACTTTGAGCAACCACCACTACCTTCACTCACATCATGAAGCTCTGATTAGGACAAATTCCTAATGAATATGAATGCCTAGTAAACCAGTCTACACAAGTTAAGCAATATCATGCACTTATACACCTACTCATGACTTCTATTGCACATTTATGGAAGGATATATGTCTTAGGAAACTTATCAGGTCCATATCATGCTTCATTTTAGGGCACAAGGCTCAACTAAGCTTGTATTTCAAGAGCTACTCAGACTGAGTTTCAAATCCCAAAAACTAGTCTTGGCCTAGAATAATTCCATCACTTAAACCTTCACATTCATCACAAACCAATGCACTTGACATTACATAGGAGACCTCTACTTAATTCTCAACCACTCGTTTTCTGGGATGTGTGGAGAAGTGCACACTTGTAGCCAAGTTTCTTAAACCTTCTTGACATGGTAACTCAAACTGAGTTGATCATGTTATGGGCTTCAAAAATTCATATTGTAATTATTTGAACTATTCATGCCCATATTGGACCTCCACAACGAGCATTCACATCATGTCTCTCTTAAACATCATGACTAGTTTTTGCATCTTTACTCCTTTAGCGGTATTGACATGGTTCATCAAAATTTTGCACATAACATACATGTATCTTCTCATGAGTATTTGGGGCACCTCCCAAGCTTTCTCCTACACCAAACTTGCCAACATAAAACCTTCTATACAAGACTGTAAAATAAAATTCTTGCAAAACAAAGCTATTTTTTATCAGTACATTTACACATGTAGTATGAAACCAATGCAAAAATGTACTAGGAGGAGTCTTTAACAAGATCAAGTCACTAACTCATCTTTCCCATGTCATTTCATGCCTAAAACATTAATTTATTTTCCATCACTAAGGGCTTAGGGTTTCGGGAGGGTTTGGACTACCTTGGCTTCTTAAGCATTGTTCATAAAGATCAGACCATCATTCTTCCTCATTCCACTTGCAAAATGAACTAGATTCCATTCCCTAAATTTGGTGAAAATATTCGGTCACCATGCACAAGTTTCATGTATAAGTGAGCTCATCAAACATGACCTTCAAGCTGGAAACAACCATTCTGAGAGCTCGATAGGGATTACACTCACTTTTCTTACTTCTCCCTTGGATTTTTAACCTAAAAATTTGAATTCAATGCTTTATTGACCTTATTCACATTTATAAATGCTCATTTAACTCTGCACCTACATAGAACTCATCACTCACCTTGATTTGTTCATTTTTTCCCAGCTAGTCGTCAAGAAAAAGCTTCCAAACAACCTTGAATATGCCTCCACTAGTTTAATATTGGCTTGTGGGACCTTTCACAACATCTATACATTATGCCAACACACAATTTGAGCTTGCACTACCCTGCTTGAGCTTTATTTTCTTCATACACCCATCCAAGCTTACACTAGGTCCTTAAACTAGGCCTAAATGTGCTAGTTCAACCATGATCCATAAAGCCTGCCCTATTTTTCATCAAAAGAGATCTTACACACCATTAGCACACCTTTGAGACACCTGTAGGACACCTTTGTAGTTCACACCAAGCACCAAGCTTCTTACCAATGTACCAAGCATGCACCAAGACCTTGTGATAACATCCTTACATCTCTCAAAACATCACTTCAAGCACACATCATGACAACAAGCCATTGAATGGTTTACATCTCACCAAACACTCTTTTCCATGCATGTCATGTAACATCAATGACAACAACAATGCACCGGGTTCAACAAATCATACATTTTTTCAGCTTCTAGCAATGAAATCTTATGATGATGTTATCACAACTAGATTAGTTATCTCTAAAAATATGGTATACATAAAGCACTACCTTCATATATTGGATTCTTAAAACCACATCAAGTGCATCATCACAATATTCACCTTTTATCAAACAAAGTCTTAGAAACAAAATCTATACACTTGGGTACATTTCTAGGTCCTAAAAGAATGTTAGCATTTACATGATTCCTAAGCAAGAAAACTAGTAATTGACAACTCCCTTTATCCTTTTGATTTTCCTTCTACACTTTTATTGGCTTCATACATCTTGCACTCTTATCGACATTTGATTGTTTTATCTTTCTATGGCCTCAGACACTAGCACCCAGTTGGGACACTAGCGTCAAGCACTCCTATCCTCATGGGTGCTCTTGTCCCTCTTTACCTTTTTCTTATCCTTTTGGACCTATTTCAATTCTTGATTACTTTTTACTACTTTGGGTTGGCCTTTCAGTTGTCAATTACAAAATTTAAACAAGGGAATCATATAAATACACAATTATGTTTTCAAAATAAGGGACCAAATACTAAGCATTACCTATCATCACCTAAGCTTGCATTCAAAGGCACAAGAGCATCAAAGGCATCCATATAGCACTCATACAAGGGACAAGGGTTGCATCACTTCTACATACACAGCATAGGAGGGGAAGTTTATTCTATTTCATCCCACACATTCTATACATTTTCTACATTCTATATCTATCATGTTATCACTGTGCAACTTGCACAAGGGCATAATTTCTACAAACACACATAAGAACTACATGGAGTTTGAGATGTAGTGCAACATTTGGTCATAATTTCACTCTTGAGGATGAAATTTGGGTTCGATTTGAATCCCCATTCTACATTTTCCTTTTTACGTTTGATGTGGTTTATGGGTATATGCAGGTGTAGACACTTATTTTCGATACCGTTGTACCTACACACCATGTTCACCCTCGTCCTCACCAAACACACTCATTTCCCTCCTATATTTAAATTGTGCACTTTCCCTCATAAAATCATATTTCCCCCACATCCCATTTATCTTAATATCCTCCATAATTCATATTTTCCCATATTTTAATGCTTATTATCCTAATCCCATCTTAATCACCCCCATTTAATACCCATATCAGATTCCCATAGCCCCTCATCACTACCCCTCATGTAACCCCTCCCTAATATTCCTTCTACCCATTTACTTCTTTCTAAGATTCCCTTACCCATTAAAAATATCCTAACATGTGTACGAGGCTAAAAATAGCTCGCTAATTTGTTAATATCTCGTTTCTTATCCTACTCTCACCTATCCATTATGGTCCTAACATATCTTGGTTGACGACTAAACCGGTCGCCATTGACCTTGCCTCGTCATATTTAATCATACTCACCCCTCCTCTCAAAGAGTTGGAAAGTTTCAAATCTCTCATGTTCTATGTGATTGTTGCCTCTGCATCATCTATGGAGCTTTGTTTATCATTGGAATCATCTTATTATCCTTTTCCATGACATTGTTGAAGCTTGGAACATAGTGAAGGTTACTTGGAGATATCATCTCGTGCATGTTCTTCTTTGTTTTGTAGGTTTGTAGGTCTTCTTGGAATTCTTCCTAACCTTTAAGCCAACCATCATTGACCTCGAGATCCTTTTATCCATTATGTTATTTAATCAAGATCTTGCATCAATTCTAGTCATCAATCGATTGGGTCAGGTCGTCTTCGACCCGCACCTATCTCTATCAAATCTACTATATCCTACACCTCATCAACCTTACCTCACATCTTATCCACCATATTTTTCAGCCTCTCTATCCTATAAGAATTTTATCTACTTTGTCAACATTCTGTCATCCATTTTAACACCCTTGAACCAATGTTTGTTCTTGTTTTTGCATACCCTTATCAACCCTACACAAGTCATCATCGAATATTTTTTCCTACCTCGGGTCGTTGTCAACCCTATCCCTAACCACTTCAGATTTATTGCTTCCTACATCCATTTACCCCATCTATGTTCTAATACCAATATTTGTAGTTACGCATCGAATCTTAGTTCAATATCTACACACTTTTTTATTTTTCTCGATCGTCGTCAACCTTACCATTTACATGGGTCATCGCCAACCCGCTCTTGTTTGGGTTTACTTTTAGCAATTTATTTTATCAATTATAATTCCAGTATCTTTTAGTTCATTAGATCTTAACTTATCAGATATTTGTTTCTATAATCATTTCCATTTTCATCTGGTATCGATTATTCATATCTTTGTTATCACGTGGGTTGAAATCCTTTCTATAGAAGCGTTTGCTTCTCGGAACCGACTTCATTTGGGCATCCCACCATATTTATCGCTAATACTTTTTTGTGTTTTAGGCTATTTTTTTGTGTAATTTATTATCTCACGGTGAGGAGGATCCATTTTGTGCTCTGTACCATCTTCATTGTCATCCATATCAAGAGGTCCCTAAACCCTCCCATATTATGAGGTTTTCTTGATTTTTCATTTATTCTTCACTAATTTGAAATAGGAAGCACAAAATCTTGACAAACATTCTGGCACACCTAGTGGGACTGAACCTTATTTTCGAGGTCTCTTTCATTTTCATTTCTCATTTTACATTTTCTTCCATATCATTTTTATATTAGCCTTTTAGGTAGGAGTTTTAATTTTGCTTTCTTGCATTGGATTGTGGATTACTTGGACTCACTTTTGTTTGCTTATTCTCTTTGAAGATCAGATAAAAAGCAAAGGTGCATATCGGGTATTCCTTGTTTTTGTTCCCCATCCTTTTTCTTTCATTGCATTGCATATTTTGTCTTCTTGTCCTCATTGAATCTTCACACTTCGTTTCCAGAGCTTAAAAATAACACCCTCATTGTTTTCTTGTTCACATAGTATAACTAGGGGTTAATCCTTTGCATCCACTCTCTTCACACATGACCAAACACACACATTAATTAACACATTCAAAACATTCCTCCTAGGTGGAACTATTGGGATTTCATCACCCAATAGGAAATCTACCGTGGTGTTCTATTCGTGTTATAAATTTTATCACAAAATTGAGCCTCACGTACCTTCGGGTATATCAAGGAATCCATCCTAAAAATCTTAAAACTAGCCTTAGATCATTTATTTCCTAGGTTCCCTCTAAGCCTTCTTATTTTCTTTTCACACTTTTTCTAATAACGAAGATAAAATAAAATTGTGTTGTGTGTTTTTCTTATTGTAGTAATTAATCAACATAGGATTTTGGTTTCTTGTTTCATGCCCATTCTCACCTGGTCACAGACTAAAAATGGAACAAGCCTCTTCATCCAACATTCTTGTTTCTACCACTCTTCCTCTGCATACATCAGCCATGACTATCGCTTCTTCCTTTGTGGTTACCCATCCCATCACTTCTACCATCCCTTCTAGTGAGCCACCCATGATTCACACCCATTATCATGTTGAGATCAATCCCTTCCTCTATCACCATTCAACCCCTTAAAGACCACTACTCCCCATCATCACCACTTCCGTTGAATCCTTCGGACCCCTTGTTATCCCGCGGATGCATGGCTTTCAAGAACTCCTAGATGCTAATCATGTTTCCCTCCATGATTACCTCATCTATGAATCTACTCATATTCCCATTGATAGAATTCCTCTATAACAGAACTATGCTTACCATTCCCAACTTGATTTGACTTAGGTTCTCACTTTCCATCTTTTTCCCTTGAGAAATTAAAGAGTTATCCATGGCCTAATATGAGAGTACCTCCTTTGACTCTTCCTCTCACCAATCTACTCGATTGGTGGTCCCCATCTCATCTAGTTTACCTAATATCAATACTATCCCTCATCCTTTGTGTTCATCAAATCCTCATCTACTATGGTCAATGATACCCTTACTCAACCTTTTCTATAATCCATCTTTCTCCCTCCGCATCCGAGCACCCCTTGAACTTGGTCCCCATTCCTACATCCCAAATCCATGCTAATGTCATCTCTTCACAACCACTCCCTTCAAAATCTACATAGACACATCAACCCCCTCTTCACTACTACTTTTTCAGCATATGTTTCATCATCAACCCATCCACCCATCTCATCCTCCTTATCATGCCATTCTCAATCCAACCCCCTTGTCATACATCAAAAATCCCTCAATATTTTCCCCTACTTACATTCCTTTTCAACAACCCATCCAATCTCAACCTATCACTTATCCTCCTCCTTATCAACCACCTCCTCAGACTCCTACCCATCCTCAACATTATCAGTCTCATCCCCAATCTAACCCATCTACTTCTTACATCCAACAACCTCATCCTTGACCTCTCTTCTACCTACTTCTAATGACCCCATATAAACATTATTGAGTAGGTTGGCTAACTTGGAATCCATTACTTTGGGTCCCAAGAGCTCATTCACATATGAAAAATTTGTAATGAGCCCATCCATCCCTCTATCCCCATCAAACCTTATCCTCCTCATTGGGAACTCCTAATTTCTCTAAATTTAATAGCAAAGAAGATCCTTAACAACATCTCGAGCTATTAGACATGCATGCTACCTTATATCCCATGATCAATACCTCATGCTTAGGACCTTCCCCATGTCATTATTTGGCCCACATTGGACTGGTATAATGGCATCCCCTAACACTCCCTCTTCTCCTTCACATAGCTTTCCCAACTCTTTCTAGAGCATTTCTCCATCAACATTTCTCGCAAAATCACTATCACAAATCTATATGCTATTAAAAATTTGAAGACAAATCCATTATGGAATTCATCACAAGATGGTGCGGTATCATCAACCACTTATCCTTTTCTCTTTTAGAACGAGCTCATCAAGCTCTTTTCTAAATTTTGTGCTAAACAACTTTCTTCCACCCTTTAGATTCAATATTTTCAAAGCTTCAAAGAATCTTTTACCATGGCTCGTAAATTAGAACTTTGTTCCTTGAGAAAGGTTGTATTAAACACAAATCTATAAAACCTAAGAAGAGTTCACCAAATCCTCCTCTTCCCATCAAGACAATTCTAAGAGTGCAGCAAGTGATATTCTCATCAATTCTTTTCTCGCTTCTACCTCCCATATGGAGCCTTCACAAGGAGCTCCTTTCCCTACCCCAAACTATACTCCCTTGGGGAGTCTTATAGTTCCATATTTGATAAGCTTATGGTTGTTAATCTCATCCAACTCCCTCCAATCCAACCCTTAGATGAATCTCGTCCCAAGACCATTTGGTATCGAGAGGAATCCTATTGAAAACATCATTGAGTCTGCGAGCATGATATTGAAAAATATTGTACCTTTAAGGATCTTGTTCAATGACACATCAACCAAGGGGACCTCTAAGTAGATAATCATAATGCCCCTCCCAACCAACCACTTGATGTCTTCAAGCATTCTTTTCCCTAACCATGCACCTACTAGCCAAGTGTCCCCTTCTACATCTCAAACACCCGACACCCATACCATTAGTACCATAAATCAAGACCATACATCACCACCCTTATCCAACCATCCATCCTTTACATCCACAACTACCCCTATACCTACATCATATCAACATCTATCACCCTTACATCTAGTCAACCACAGCCCACTTTCTCTCACATCTATCATACCTCCTTCTCTTTTTCCTATACCCACATCCACCCAAAATTATTCACCCACCCTTCTTCCACACCTCCTTCCATACTTGTTACATCTATCCCTATCTTTAAAAACCCATTGACATTCATGCCTTTATCTACATATGATTCTCCACCATCTTCTATCTCCACACCTTCCATAGATACTCATCCAAGTAATGTCCCTATTTCATCTTCCTCCTCTCAACATGACAGAATCCTCTCCTATTAAATCAATAACCCTATCATCTTCTCATCAAACTAGTTCACCTCCAATCCTAAACTCTACACCATCCCCCTCTCAAAACACACCCCATGTCAATATCATTATCATCCATGCTAAGAGTAAACCTCCACAACATAAATATAGAAACCTTGATGCACCTATCCAAAAGTCACTTACCCATCTGCAAAAGAAACTTGAATTTACCCTTCCTAAACCTCCGCAATCTCAACCACCTAGTATCCAAACATATGTCTTGGGGTTCCCTCCATCACTTTTAGGATCAGGCCCTTCATCCAAAGCACTTTTCATTACTTAATAAAAATCCAAATCCAAACCAATCACTCTAAAACTATATCCAAATCATCTACCCCTCCTTCATCCAAATCACCCATTCCTTCTTCTTCTAAATCATCACCATCCACCCCTTCATCCCAATCTCAATCAACATCCACCCTTCCTTCCACATCAAAATCTAGATCCAAGGCTCCTATCAAGCCTCATAAAAACAATACCCTCTTCTACCTTCATCCAAATCAAACCCATCCCAAGTCTCCAAGATGTCATCCTCCAAAACACCCATCGAATATTATACCGAGGTATTTCAGCATCACCTACATGCATCCATAGTCACCCTTCCACCTATTAAACCTTTTGACCCATGTGGGTCAAAACCTACATGGTTTTATCCCAATGTTATATGTGTCTCATCATCATCGTGTCCCGGCCATACTATTGATCATTGCAAATCAGTCCACACCCTTTTTGATAGTCATATGAAAGAAGATGATCTTCTCATTGAATAAAAAGAAGACACCCTTCCTTCCCCTAGCCCATCTTCATCCAAATCAACCAAACCCAAGACTTCTAAATCCACCTTCATCATTATCCCACCTTCGGCTTCCCTTTCATCCAAAGATAGCCCTACCCTTTACATAGATGTCTTATGTATCTCCACTTGGTCTCGCCCTTACGAGGCCCAACCTTCCACTTCATACAAATCTAAGGTCATCATCACTACTCCTCCCAATGAAACTTTTCCACATCCACTACATTTAGCCCCTTCCTCCTCTAAGGCTAAGGTTTCCATTTTATTCATCCCTAATCCTACCTCCATCGAACAGACTATCATAAATTAGTCGCATCAAGATCCTGTTAAGATGCCCCTTTATGAGATTATCCAAACCTCCCCTAACCATAGACAAGCTCTTCTTGAAGCTTTAGGGCACATTCTGTATCATCGATGAGCCTCGGCACCTTGTGGCCCTTGTTATGGCTCTTGAAACTTCCACCACCATATACTTTAAGGATTCTTAAATCTCAAACATTATTCCCGAAGATCGTGATATTCCTCTATTTATCATGGTTCATATCAATAAATCTTCATCCATCGGGATCGCGATCTTTCTCTAATTATCATGGTTCATATCAATAACACCTTCATCCAATGATCCATGATTCACAATGATGTGTCGATATCAACGTCATTTCTTCCCACACCTTAAATTAGCTTAAAATTCCTACCACCATTATCACCCAATCACCTTTCATCCTTCATGATTTTACTGATGTTGTGGCCCTCACTTTAGGCACAATTATTCTTCCCATCCACGTTGGCCATAAACTCCTTCATGAGATCTTATATATTGTAGAAGGGGAGTTTTAGTATAATGTCTTTCTTGGAAACCCTTTGATTCATGTCATGTGTTGTGTCCTATCTACTTTCCACCGCCATATTAAATATGAACATGAGGGAAAGATCTTTACTCTCCTTGCTAACCTCCCCCCTTAAAAGCATGTCACATGACTTATCGACCAAACGATGTGCTTGTCCCTAAGCCATATTTTTCTTTTGAAGCATCCACTAGTTTTTATGTGCCTACATCTAAGCTAACCCATGATGGATCTTTCATGATGTGATGCAACGGCTTGCCATGGGAAAGTATCAACTCCTCACTCTTAATTCCCTTCCTCCTATTAACTTCCTAGGTCGTCCTAACAAGGCCCCTATATATCAATCCAATGTCGAGGATATCATCTCTTTTGGTCCCCCTTCCTCAAAACCAATCTTGTATACATTGCCTTTGATCGCCCTTCTTCTCATGCTAATGACCGCCCTCACACTAAACCATATAACAATGGTTTCGATTTCCTCTCTAACAAATATTTTTCATATACTTACCTTTATCTTTGTGTGTGGAAGGGATATGTTCTAGGACGTTATGAAAAAGGTATCCACATGATCTTATCCTTAACCAATCCTATTAAACCATGTGAGAAGTTTGGTTTTGAATACAAAGATCCCTCTGCTCCTCCTTCATGTAATTCTTCCTCATCTCACATTGACAACAAGCCACCATCATCTTCTTTTTCATTAGACTATCCCACAGATGCAGATGAAACTGTGTCTATACCCCCTGACTTTTTTTTATTCTCCACAATTTCCCTCAAATTAGTCACCTATCA
Organism: Taxus wallichiana var. yunnanensis; assembly: GCA_018340775.1. Taxonomy (NCBI): domain Eukaryota; kingdom Viridiplantae; phylum Streptophyta; class Pinopsida; order Cupressales; family Taxaceae; genus Taxus; species Taxus wallichiana. The sequence continues at coordinate 674,419,874 of CM031235.1, read as the reverse complement.
AGTTGAAAATGAGACTTGTTCCATTCCTCTTAAGTACCCTGAGATGATAGGGGAGGACTCTCCTACCATTGATATCCTCCAATGCAATGATGATGACTCCATTCTTTCTTACATGGGGGTTGAATATTCTCATATCCATGAGTCCCTTCCTCATGATACTTCCACCCTTCATAATGAATCCACCATCAACATCAACATAGGGACTCCCCAAGATCCTCGTATCCTTAAACTTTTCCAATATTTTGATGCTCAAGAGTTTAAATCCTTTATCGCCTTCTTATCCAAGCACAAACCAGGCCTTCGCATAGTCGTATTTTGACATTCGGGTCTCAATCCTTCCATCATCACCACCATACTTGATGCCAAAACTGTCAAATAGAATTTGTGTCATATGCATCCTCATGTTTCCCTCCTTATAAAATAAGAGTTCAAAGCATCTTATTTTTGCTAACTTCATCTAACCCATTGACTATCTCGCATTGGGTTTCAATATATCGTACCCATTATTAAATCTTCTAGAAACCTTTGTATCTCGCACTAATTTCTTAGATTTGAATCTTGTTTTCCCTAAGAATGAATTTTCCCTTCCCAACATCGACCAACTTGTCGACCTCATGGCTGGCCATGAGATGATCTCTCTTATGGATGGTTTTTCTTGTTACAATCAGATCTTTATCACCCCAAAGGACCAACATAAGACTTCCTCCATCACCCCTTGGGGGAACTTCTATTATCGCATCATGCCTTTCGGTTTGAAAAACACCAAGGCCACTAACCAATGGAATATGACCTATATCTTCCATATTCTTATCCATAAAAATGTAGAGGATTATTTCGATGACCTCTTAGGTAAATCCAAGCGTTGACGCGATCATATTTATGTCCTTAAAATCCTTTTCAAGAACCTTATTTGCTTCCTCCTTCATCTTAATCCATCCAAGTGTGTGTTTGGAGTACTAACTAGTAAACTCCTTGGCTTCATCATCTCTATCAGGGGTATTGAAGTTGACCCCACTAAAATTAAGGTCATCCTCAAGATGCCTCCCCTTCTAACCTCAAGAAACTTTGCAGTCTTCAAGGAAAACTTCAATTAATTTCACTTCATTTCAACTCTCATATCACTATAAGCCCTTTCATCACCTTCTTCATAAATATACCCAATTCAATTGGGATGCCAATTTCATAATGCCTTTGATGATCTTAAGTAGTATCTTCTCTCTCCACCAGTGCTCACACCTTCACATGAGGGGGAGCATTTATATATCTATATCTCTACCACTGATCATGCTTTAGGTGCCATGTTGGTACACCACAATGAGCAAGGTAGGGAGCATGTTGTCTATTATATCATCTTACCCTTCATGACTATGAGATCCCTACATCAAATCTAAACATATGTGTTGCGCCCTCTTATTCATCACTTCTAAGCTTTGTCATTACCTTCTTAACCATAAAACCTTCATCGTTACTAGCTTCCATGTCCTTAAAACCATGCATTCCAAGCCTTATCATAGTGATCAGATATCACCAATGGCTCATGATCATGACAGATTTTGAACTAGATTTCATTTCCCAAAATCCATTAAGGACCAAGCTATCGCCGATCAACTTACCGAGCCCCTCTTTTTGATAATCAACTCCCTCACGAGAAATTTCCTGATGAGTCCATATTTCAGTTTGAACATGAGTTCTCTCCTCTCAACATGACACTCTTCTTTGATGGATCTAAGTGTCAACAAGGGTGAGGCGTTGGCGTTCATCATCATTCCTCCTTGGGGCACAACTATTCCCCTCATCTACAAACTTGATTTTTGAATGCACTAACAATATGGCTAAGTATGAATCCCTCATCTTTGGCCTTCAAACCCTTGTCATACTTGGCGCAAGATTCTTGATATCTATGGGTATTCCCATCTCATTGTTAATTAAGTCATAGGCGTATATCAATGTAAAAATGGCATCCTTCAAAAATATAGGGATATCCTCATCTTTCTCCTTAAAGAATTTGACTCCTATACCGTCCAAGTCATCCCACGATCATCCAATCATTTTTTCGATAGAATGGCTTCCCTCGCATCCCTTATCCCAAGGAAAATGGAAGAGCCTAAGCTCTCAATTTTTTTCACCGCCTTGATCAACCATCTCATACCCATGAGCTTCCCCATGCCAATCATGTCGATACCAATCAATCCAATTTTTGGTATTCTCAGATCTTTGACTACCTATCCTAATCTAAAGTCCCCTCCAACCTATCCAAGAATGGTATGAGGTACTTCCTTCAACGAGAAACCTTTTATGTTATCCTTGGCAGCATCCTTTACAAACGTGGGTTTGACAGAATTCTCCTACGTTGCTTCAATTCTTTTTAATCTATTTGTGTTATTCAAGAGTTCTACGATGACATCTATAGTGGAAACTTTAGTGGCTTGGTTGTTGTTAAGCACATCCTTTTCCTAGGATATTACTATCCCACCCTTAACCAAGATTTTTGTGAGTATGTTAAAAAGTATGTTAAATGCCAGCAGCATTCCAATCTTATCCGCATTCCTAGCCAAGCTCTACAACCCACCCAGTACCTTTGGCCCTTTTCACATGGGGGATATACCTCATTGGAACTATCCATCCACACTCTTCTAAGCGCCATCATTCCATCATCATGGCTAGTGAGTATTTCACCAAATGGGTGGAAGTCATTCCACTCACATTTACCAAAGCTAACCATATCATCAATTTCATCTATCAACATATCATCTTTCATTTTGAAATCCCTCACAAGCTTTTCATGGACAATGAAAGTCCTTAAAAAAATACCTTAAGAATATTTGTGACTCCTTTAACATCAATCTTAGCTTCTCTTCTCATTATTATCCCTAGGCTAAACTAGGATGAATCCTCTAACAAGACCCTTCAAAACATTCTTGCATCTTCATATTCCATTCACTCTTTGGACTTACCAAACTAGCATCTACACCCCTACGGGTGCTACTCCTTTCTCTCTCATCTATAACTTTGAGGTTGTCCTTCCTGTTGAAGTTCAAATCCTTTCCTTTATGTTTCCTTGACTTTATATTTGATGACAAATGTCATCAAGAACATCTAGCACAACTTGAGTTGTTAGATGAACGTTGCTTGATCACCCTCCAACATCATCAAGTTTATCAAGATTGAATTAAAATTGCTTATAAAAATCATCTTAAACCTCATGAATTTAACATCGGTAACCTTGTCCTTAAATAAAATCAAAACATCACTACTCTAGAAAGGATCCAACATGGAAATTTTTCTCCCAACTAGATTGGACCATACATTATCACACATAAGTATGGGTCTAGTGCTTATCGTTTAGCTTCTCTTGATGGTAAACCTGAACCGGAACCTCTCAATGCCTTGCACTTGCAACCTTTCTATTGTTAACATATCTACTAGTGTGATCTTAGACACCTTAGCAATCCTCTCTTCCCATTAATTTCCCATTCCATCTATCACTGTAATGATCTGAAATTATGTGGTCTATCACCATTATCCTATCCATGACCTTAAATATGGGCACCATGGCTCTGCTCATAGCATATTCCATATGGATAAGTTGTTTCTTTTTGGTGAGAAATCGTGATCATCACTTCATTTTCCTCTTATTTTCCTTTTGGAACCATGACAAGGGTCCTCAAGTATAACTTGCACACCTTTATTGTCCCCTCCCCAAGTGGTCTACTTGGCTATCCCCAACTCATATGTAAAGTTCAATATTCAAAATCAAGGATCCTCATGTTAAGTTATCTTATCCTAAAAATAGATTGTTCCCTCGAAGGAATGTTATTCATGTAAATCAAATAATGTAAAAATATATAGTCCCTCGAAGGATAGCTATTGTGTATCTTGTAATCTCAAAAAAAAAAATTTAAAAAAAAAGTAAAAAGAAAGAAAATAAAAAAATCAAAATGTAGACCAATCCCTCGGAGGATGGCTACCCTATTGTATCATGGCAAGTAAAGGGCTTCCCGCATTGATCAACCTTTCATATGTAAAAGCATCCTTGGAAAACCTTCCACATTGATCAACTTTCTTGTAAAAAGTAAACTTCCTGCATCGATCAGTTTACATCATTATATCTATAGCTAGGGCATAGTCCTAGGAACACCACCTAAAGAGAACCTTTTTCCCACATCCATGTTATATCATGACCCTTTTTCATGAAGACAGTAGGTCTATAATATTTTCTTATTCATCCTCCTCTCTTGATCATAAGTGTGACTACCTATCATTGGTTCTATGTTAACACTTGCCTTTGGTCACAAGTGCATTGCTTTAATTGATTCCCGCTCTCGTTTTACCTCCAATATAGTTTGGATCACTCCTTCCACTTGTGCTCTTCTCTACGGTATAAAGCCCTTCGTATGTTTCTTGGTCTCCACCCATCGGTTTGTGTCTCTCTCTAAGCATATCTCTTTCCTCCCTCTAATTTCCTACCATCATCCATCATTGAATCATATTTTCATCATAACACATTTCATCACACCATTTACATTCTATATCCTATCTCATCACATCCCATATCATTTATAACTACCATGTTTCTAAATCCATCACATCTAAGATATTTATCACATGTTATCACATTCGTATCCTATTTTAAAATTTCCAAAACATAATCAAATTCATAATTTAAACATCATCATAATCGTAATAATGTTCATAACGCTCACATCACATTCACATCTATTATCTATTATCACCTCATATCCTCATCAAATCTAAAACAACTCCATAATCATCATGATAAATTTCATAGCATACATCTACATCTAATCCATAATATCATAAGCATAATCATCTATATCTAAATTAGAACCATAAATCAAATACATGACACATAAATACACCATAACCAAAACCATATATCTATATATCTCATAAAAGATCAAAGTATACATGTACATCAAGTTAAAAGACACTAAGGGTCTTATCTTAATCCAAATACATCATCAAAATTTGTGAAATGTACATCAAATAGTCTAAAATCCTACCCTCCCCGGGGCAGGTGCCTACATAAATCCTAGGGCCTCATCACCTTTTTCATGGCCCACCTCTCACCATGGTTGTGCTATGCTCGTTGTACTCCTAGATGGTGCCGATTGTGCCGCACCGCTTTCGCTCCTCATCTCCACCCTTGTGTTCCCTCTTGGGGCACCATTATCTTACATTTTTATTTCCCCCAAGCTTTGTCATTTGTTATCCTGCATCATCTTTCTATAATGGCAATCTTTGTATTCCCTCTCAGGGCACCATTATTTTATATCCTTTTCATCCCACCCTGGACACATATTTTCCATCCCACCCCTTATCCTTTTGTCACAAGTTTTGTCTCGACCATTTTTCACATTGATTTATGCATACTTGACATCCGCCTTCGACCCATTGGCCCCAAAGTTTGTGTGTCAATTAGAGAAAACTCCCATTATATTCACTCCATTTTACTGGTGATTTTTCCCGACTCACAAGTCCATAGGAAATTTCCATCATCTACATTGAGACTACACATTTTGTTCCTTCCGAAGTGACTCCTAGAATCACAGTCATACTCTACTCTTACCTAACTCCTTTCCTGGGGCATCATGCCTCATCTTATCTTTTCCCCATCCTTTCCCACCCATCCTTCTCATTTATCTCTTTCAAACTTGTGATCGAATTCCTTTCGTGTCGTTAACCAAAAGTTTCAAGGGGAACACCTCATCAATTCCCTTTTTCCTTTCCCATCTCTTTTCATTTTTGTCTCGTAGTTTTCTCGTCACAAAGCCCTCAACAAAAAGGGGGAAAATGTAGACACTTATTTTTAGTACCCCTATACCTTAACACCGTGTTCACCCTCATCCTCGCCAAACGTGCTCATTTCCCTCCTATTTTTAAATTGCCCACTTTCCCTCATAAAATCATATTTCCTCCCCACATCCCATTTATCTTAATATCCTCTATAATTCCTATTTTCCCATATTTTAATCCTTATTATCCTAATCCCATCTTTATCACCCCCATTTAATACCCATATCAGATTCCCATACCCCCTCATCATTACCCTTCATTTAACCCCTTCCTAAGATTTCCTCTACCCATTTACTCCTTCCTAAGATCCCTTACCCATTAAACATCCCCCAACATGTGTGCAAGGATAAAAATATCCCGCTAGCCATTACTATCATGTTTCCACATGTTTCTTATCCTACTCTCACCTATCTATTATGGTCCTAACGCGTCTCTTGGTAGACTGTCTATCCGGCCACTGGGACTAATCCGGGTCACCGTCGGCCCTTCCCTGTCATATTTAATCAGACTTACCCCTCCTCTCAAAGGGTTGGAAAGTTTCAAATCTCTTATGTTTTCTGTGTTTGTTTCCTCCTGCGTCATCTGTGGAGATCTTGCTATCACTTGAATCATTTTATTGTCCTTTTACATGCCATTATTAAATCTTGGAACATAGTGAAGGCTACTTTGAGATACATATGTGCATGATCTTCTTCCTTTTATAGGTTTTGCAGGTCTTGGAGCTCTTCCTAGCCTTTCGGTCGTCCATCATCGACCTTAGATCCTTTTATCCATTATGTTCTTTAGTCAATATCCCATATCAATTCTAGTCGCCGCCAACTGTGTCAAAGTCGTCATCGACATGTACCCTAACTATGTCAAATTTGTTATATCCTACACCTTATCTACCTTAGGTCACATCTTATCCATTAGATTTTACATCCTCTCTATCATATCAACATCTTATCTACTTTTTCAAAGATTCTCGTAGTCTATTTTAGCACCCCATAACCAACATTCATCCATGTTTTTGCATACCCTTATCGACCCTCGCACAAGTTGTCTTCGACTATGTCTTCCTACCTTAGGTTGTCATCGACCCTATCCCTACCCACTTTAGATTTACTACTTCCCACATCCTTTTACTTCATATGTGTTCGATATCGGTCTCTATAGTTCGCATCAACACCTCCGTTCGCTATCTGCACACTTTGTGATCATATTTTCTCTTGTCGCCGTTAACCTTACAAATTGCTCATGGGTCACAGCTGACCTGCTCTAGTTTGGATTTAATTTAGAAATTTATTTTATCGCTTATAATTCGTATCTTTTGATCCATTAGATATTATCTTATCTTGTCTGATCTTTGTTTATGTAATCATTTCAATTTTCATTCAGTATCGATTATTCATATCTTTTTTATCATGTGGTTTGATATCCTTTATAGGAAGATTTTTCTTCTCATAACTGACTTTGTCGGGAAGCCCACCATATCTATCGCTAATCCTTTCTCGTGTTTTACTCTTTATTGTTGTGCAAGTTATTATCTCATAATGAGGAGGATCTATTCTTGTGTGCCCATACCATCTTCATCATTATCCATATTAAGAAGTCCCTAAATCCTCCCGTATTCGACGTTTTCTTGATTTTTCATTTAGTCTTCACTAATCTTAAACATGAAGCACAAAATATTAACAAACAACAATTAAACTTCTTTCTTGTAGGTTACAGTACAGTCGTAGATTAGACAATGAATCCAGACTAACAAATAGAGACCAACAACGAAACTTATCTTGCATAGAAAAGATCAGATCCAAACTACTTACACTGCACACCAACACCTAGATCCGGACACTAGCGTTAGGTGCTCCTATCATATCTCGGTGTGCTCCAGTCCTTTGTAGTTTCAAATTCTAGAACCTCTAATCAACATCAATAACACTCTCCTTGTTTTGTTTTGGTATTTCATCTTTCCATATCACTTCTTGTTCACTCAAAAATTAGTTAAGTCCTCTATTTCTCCTTCTTGCTTAGGATTTCATGTTGCACATGCTTTGTTGCTTGCGTCTTGTTGTATATTAGCATTTTTACATCATTTGTTATATTATTTAATCTGCAATCAGATTTAATAATTCAATTTGTATTAAATAATTTGGTGAACCCATCACTCGAACCCTACCTTTCTTCTAGGAATTCTTTTAATTCTTATCCCATGGTTGAGACTTATGAACCCTTTACCGATGAAGATCTTCGTGACCTCCAAGCCCATATTGTTTAACATCCTCAAGACTTGGATCTCTTATTATTCACTTCTCATGAGGAATCCACTAATCTAGTTGAGCTCAACCTCCCATCTCTAATGTTACTTCTTTTCCTCTTACAACTCAACCTTCTCATTCTACCCTTCCACCCACCTCCACCATTCCTATTTCCATTCCTACTCCTACCAATCATTTCAATCAGCCTATTACCTCTCATACACGACAAGTCTCCTCTTCAGGCACTCAAGACCTAGCTTCTTTATATCAAGATCTACAACTCCAAATATTTCAATTACATCAAGCTACTTCACATTCCTCTCCCTCTCTAGATTCCTCATTACTCCTTCATAACCCTTTCACACCTACCATTTCCTCTTATCCACTCCTTCCCAACTTCATTTCACCTAAGCTTCCTACCTTCAATGTCCATGGCAACCCTCAGAGCATATTTGATATTTCCCCATGGCATGTCTTGATTATGTGGATGATTTTACATTACTAGCTATATTATTTCCTCGAAGTTTGTAAGATTATGCTATGTGTTGGTTTTATGATTTACTTGTTCACTCTGAACATATTTTGCATGCTTAGCCGACGCTTTCCTTACAAATTTTTCTATCAGCATCAATACAAAAATATCATATGCATAATTAGCTCAAATCAAACACTTATCCAATGAGCATCTCACAGATTATGTGTTACAATATAAGAACAACCTTGCCAAGATGACTAATGTAATAGTCTATTTAGAATTGCAATATATTTTTGTTCAAAGTCTCTTACCTCCACTTCAAGAGAGTGTCATCTTTGAGACCTCTCCCTCATTTTATCAATTATGTCATACTCTAAAATTACGTGAAGGCAAACTTATATCTATGGGAAAATTAAAATATTTGGATGATGCCTCATCCTCTTCTAATAGATTTCAAGCTAAATCTGCATTCAAGCCATCCCCTAAGCCTACTGAAGCTAAGGCCATTGTCAATGTTGTTTCTCCATCTACCACACTTCAAGTGTAAGCTCCGCAACATACATTTACTAAGTTACCTTATGCTCCTCAATTCCTACTACCACAACTTATCAAAATTAATCTTATTACTCTTCCACCACCGCTCAATCTAGATCCTTCTTGCCCACGTGGCCGCAACTACGATGAAAATACACACTATGATTACCATCAATGCATTGGGCATCCCACTGATCATTGCTTTAAACTTAGACATATAATTCAAGATCTTATTGATAACAAATCCATCAAGCTTCCTACACCATCTACTTACAAGTCGATCAATTATAATCAAAAGCTAAAAATCTTCAAAGACCCTTTACCAAACCATGACAAGCAAGCTACAGATTCTTCTACAAATCATACTTATTGTGTTGTGCTTCCTCCTTCATCATGGCCTCTTGATTTCCTTGTTTCTTCTATTGATGTGCCACCACCAGTCATTACATTCTTAGATCATGATTATCACACTACATTTTCTTTTGATTCATTGCATATCAATGCTTATGTTGGTACCTATGCTATTAATAATACTATGGTATATCCATCAAATCTTACCAATGCATGATTCGTTTCACTTCTTGTAGTTATTAAATTCCCAACATTGTTAATTACATTTCCGGTTCCTAATTCTTATGGTCATGTCATTCTTCCCATCATAGTTGGGTCTCTTACTATATTTACACCATTCCTTGTTACCTCTAAAATCGTCAATTGTGACATGCTCTTAGGTCTTCCTTGGCTCTGTGCCACACATGTTATCCCTTCCATGCATCACTTGTGTCTCAAGTTCCTCCATAACAAACAAGTTGTCACCATCAAAGGTATTCCACCTCACACATTGTTTCCTCGACCCACTCATGATGATCTTTGTGCATCATCCAAGACATTTTATCCTCTTGTATGACTCACATCCTAGTCACTCCTACACGTACCTCTCCTATTCGTATGTGGCCTCTTGTGCCTCCATAGTACAAATCTAGTTATGCACCTAGTTATCTTATTCGCACAAGACCTACACAATGACTCGACCTTGTCATCCTCATTGGTCCATTAGTCCACCTCATCGGCCTAAGTCCCCTACTTGGGTAGATCCTTCTCTGAGATGTTATACATATCCTTATTCACGTCATAATCATTTACATGCACATAGTTACTCTCCTACACCACCGACCTTAGATCATTGTCACATGCCTTTGTCTCCTCGAATATCGGGTGGAGGGTCCTCTCCTTCACTATCATCGGATAGTCTTCACTCCTCACACATTTGGGGGAATCACGTTTTATCCCACCTTATAGCACTATCAATTGTCTCTAGTTTCTACTCTTACACTTCATGCTCCATGCTCCATGTCTACATTTTCTAGCATACTCACTTTCTGGTACACACATTATACTATCATTACCTTATGAAACACTCTAGTGTTATAGTTCAAACTTGACTTTTAAGGACACACTTCTTGAATGAACCCCACATCATTCACACTTCATGCTTTGTGCTTCATGACATATCTTTTTAGCATCTACTTGCACGTGAAACACCCATTTCCCGATGACACACTCTTGTTATATGGTTCATTCTTGATTGTTGAGGGGGAATTTATAAATGAACCTCATTTCATGCACATACACTAGGGGAAACACTGATCCTTCCATTCTCGCATATTACATACCATGCCATCACAACATTTGCATATCTTGGTTACATCTACTCTTGTTTTCCTATACTACTTACATGTTGCACTTTGCTTACTATGCTAGCCGATTCTTAGTATGTCAATATATTTTTCTATATACACATGTATGTTCACTTGGTCTCTGGAAGTGAATGTAGATATCTACTGACTCCTTACATGATCCATCATTCCGACACTAACTCCCTTGTCAATCCCATTAAGGCTCTTGGGGGCATCTACCTTTACTACTCTTACACATTACATGTTCTATTGTCACATTATTTACTACCTCTGTCACTATACTTTTCCTGATATATACACATACTATTTATGTTTCTAACATGTTAACATGTGCTTCATGTGTAGCATTTTCCTTGCAGGACTATATGTAACCATGGTTATCTATTACATTTTGCTTGATCTTGTTTTCTATTTTTTGCGGGATATACCCTATGTCTTGTGTGATCATTGTATGATTTTTGCCACTTCTTTTTTGCACACTTGATTGTTACATTATCTTATTTTGCATGCTAGCTACTTTTTCTACTAACACTTATTACTATCCTATCTTGTTTGCATGTGCCTTGGTTTTTACCATGCACATCCCCTACCCCTAGAAGGTATCCATTTTAGATCAACATGAGGTCCTCTCCTTTAGACCACATTATCCTAAATATATTCTATGCACCCCAAATGAGGGGGCATACATTGGGTGAACAAATCACCCCTACAAGCAGCTCGTAGATACAATACAGATTAGCACAAGACAAATTCAGCATAGGAACACAAGTCATAGAACGGCCTGAGAAACATACTTAGACCTTGTATATAGAGTGCACACTAGCATCCAGACCCATACAATAACACCGGCTGTTTGTGTGATCCCAAGGCACTAATATCTTAGGGGAATAAACATGTAATTTCTTAGTACAACATAGTTCTCTAGTAGCAGGCACTTACCTCTAATTACATAATGCATCCCATCTCCTACAATATAGAAAAAATATAACAATACACAACAACATGAAACTAATCAGGACATACCATCTGTAGTGGTTCTCATTCGAGAATCAATCATGTAAGGAGAGTAAAACTAGACCTCTCTCCCAAACACTCTTCTCTTGGCATGAGATTGCCCCAAAACTCACTCTTGGTGTGAGATCACCCAAAACTCACTCTTGGCATGAGATCACCAAAAACTCACTTTTGGCATGAGATCACCCAAAAAACTCACCATTGGCAACAAATTCAGCAAATCAGGACAAATTCTCTATCTCTTACACTCTTATACATCAGGTGCACACTTTCCTTTTACACACTTTTACACTTACTTATACATGCATTACTTTGATTTCTCATATATGAAACTTTGACTACTTTCTTGCTCTTCTTTTGCAAGTTCATCCTTAATACACAACAAGAAGCAACCTACATCAACAAATACAAGAACAACAACAAGGTACAAGCTATGCATACACTTCACCCCTAGGGTATACTTCCCTTTTTCCTAGTCTCCATGCTTCACTTTGCGATCACTTCACGCTTCACTTGTCCACTCAAGTACACTATTTGCCACATTATCTATAGGATCATAAGGTACACATCTTCTATCTACTTTATGTTATTGATTATTCACTCAACAACATAAAGTGGGGGAATGTAGACACAAAATCTATGCACTTGGGTACATTTCTAGTTCCTAAAATCATGCTAGCATTTATATGATTCTTAATCAATAACACTAATAATTGAAAATTGCTTTATCCTTTTTATTTGCCTTCTACACTTTTATTGGCTTCATACATCTTGCACTCTTTTTGGAATTTGACTATTTTATCTTTCTATGGCCTCAAACACTAGCTCCCATTTGGGACAAAGAGCATCGTGTGCTCCCGTCCTCCTGGGTTCTCATGTCCCTCTTTACCTTTTTCTTATCCTTTTGGACCCCTTTTTCTTATTAATTACTTTTTACTACTTTGGGTTGGCCTTTCAGTTGTCAATTACAAAATTCAAACAAGGGAATCATATAAATACATAATTATGTTTTCAAAATAAGGGACCAAGCACTAAACATTACCTATCATCACCTAAGCTTGTATTCAAAGGCACAAGAGAATCAAAGGCATCCATCTAGCACTCATAGTGGTAGCAAGTGGTTGCATCACTTCTACATACACAACATAGGAGGGGAAGTCTATTCTATTTCATCCCACACATTCTATACATTTGCTACATTCTAGATCTATCTCGCTATCACTGTGCAACTTGCACAAGGGCATCCTAGGGAATCATTTCTACACACACACAAGAACTACATGGATTTTGAGATGTAGTGCAGTGTTTGGTCATAAGTTCACTCTTTGGGTGACTATCAAGGTCAGTCCAACTCCCCATTCTACATTTTCCTTTTTAGGTTTGATGTGGTTTATGGGTATGTGTAGGTGAACTTCTTTCTTGCAGGTTATAGGTATAGTGAAAGATCAGATAAACAAATCATGGGCATTAAAAAATACCAACAACTAAGCTTATCTTATAAAAAGATCGATCCAAAGCACCTCTACAGAGACACTAGCACCCGATTATAGACACTAGAGTCGACACTCTTGTCCTCTCCCCGGGTGCTCCTATGCTTTGTATTTTTAGAGTTCATAACCTCCAGTTAGCATCAACGACACTCTCCTCAGTCTATTTCAGTATTTCATCTTCCTAGATCACTTCTTGTTCACTCAAAAATCAGCTAAGTCCCCTTATCTCTCCTTCTTGCTTAGGTTTTATATTTTACATGCTTTGTTGATTTTGTCTTGTTGTATATTGGCATTTTTACATCATTTGTTATAGTAGTTACTTTGCAATCATATTTAATAAATCACTTTATATTAAATCAAAATTATTCAATCACCTTAGTTTTTAAAACATGATTCACAAAGTGAAACTTTTTGGAAACACCATGTTCAAATGAAAGCTTCATGGTTACCAATGAACTTATTGTTATGAATTATGTTCCACATGGTATTGTTAAGCATAATAATTCACTAGAGTTCATTATGAAAAGTTATGGTAGTTTGAAAAAATTAATTTTTTATACATGGATATTGTTTCTGATAGATTTCATGTAGCTTTAGATTCAAATAATTAGATCAAACCTCCAAGAAAGTGGCATGTGGGACCAACATTCAAAATTCGTTTTATTAATAGATCCTAAAACCTCATGTTATTTTGTACTTTTCTTGGGATGTGAACCAATGGGACCCAAATTATAAATTTTATGGATTGGGCATGAGGATTGGTTCCCCCATAAAGAGTTGTAACTATTAAAGTACTTTATACAAGACAAATTCTAAAATTTATGTATAAATTTTTGTTTTGAATTGTTTGTTACAATAAATGAAGATAAACATTTATCATATTCCACTATTATGTTATTTGGTTTATTAAAAATATTTTTTATCATATTCCACTATTAAGTTATTTGGTTTATTAAAAATGTTTTTGTGTGTGTGTCTACAACTATTTTTCCTTCATGTTGATTTAATGGAAACAATGTTAATTTATTATGCCATGCTTCTAAACAACTGCATTGTTCTTTGTAGATCAGAAATTGAGTATTATGGCATGCTTGCAAATATTGTTTTATTAATCATCTCAATGGAAACAATGTTGATCTAGGGATGGTATGTGGAAAGCATTATGCCATGCCTATAAACAACTAGTGTATTTCTCTATGTAGATCATAAATAGAGTATTATGTATTGATCATCTCAATTGATGGAAACAATGTTGATCTAGGGATGACATGTGAAAATTATTACTAATTGGGTGTGTTGTATTAGCATCATGTATCAAGGGGTTTTAATTTACATCTTATATTAGGGTTACGAGTTTAGTATTGGTTCAATCTCTCTTGTATAGATTATTTTTTCATCATTGTTATACTCTTTTATAAAGTTATTGTAATATTACTTTGTCACATGTTCTTGATCATAAATATAAGATGTATCACCTTACATATTACATGATATTTACATGACAAAGGATTCTAATTACTCTTGGATTAATTAAATCAAATTGTTTTCCACCATTTTGTCTCTAGGATAGCAGAAACATGGAATGCTCTCCATACACATGCATCAATACCAAAAAGGATAAAAAAGAGTGTTTGTAGGAGGCTTGTATTATAGGGCCCCACTAAACATTTGATCATCTCACAAGAGTCCATTGTTCTTAAAACCCCAAGTTTATTAGGACAAACCAAAAACAAAATTACATTACTATGTCATGCTTGCAAACAATTGTATTGTTCTTAGTAGATCATAATGGAGTATTATAATATGCTTACATAGATAAGTTGGGGTACATCATCTCATTAAGATAGTGAGTGCATACATGAAGTAAACATTAAACATATTTTAATACATGAACTAAATTTTTATTAAATACTTAAATTAAGTAACTATAAATCAACATTGTCATAATGACCAACAACTAGAGAATATACATGTAGATACATATTTTCACATGCTAAAAAAATTAGAATTACAAATGTCCATCATTCAAGATTCAATACAATCAAAGTCTTAAAATGAATCATAAAATTAATAGGATGGTGTCCTTTACAAAACAGTATAACGTTTCACTATAGTGTACATCCCCATCGCATGTTCCTCAAGATTCTTTTTCAGCATCTTTCTTTCATTGGATTTTAAATCATCAATTTTTATATTTAAATGTTCGATTGAATTAATCATAACAGTTATAAGATGGTATCATTTTCAAAGTACTACAATGTTTCACTATAGTGCATATCCCCATTACATGCTCCTCAAGATTCTTTTCCAACATCTTTGTTTCATTGGATTTTAAATCATCAATTTTTATATTTAAATGTTCAATTGAAAATAACACCTATCAATCTCAATGAATGAATCATCAATAGTGTTCAACATCTCCTTTATCACTATATCACTTTCTTGGATTTTTTTTTCAACTCCGCTATATTTTTTTCTTATCGTAATAGATCTTTCCAATCCCTCTATATTTGGTTCTTTTTCTCTAAGCAACTCATCTCTATATGTCATTGATTCATTCATATATAGTTCCAAGTTAGAAAATGTTTTTTCCAATAGATAATATTTGTTTTCAAGAACCTTCCTCTATATAATATCATTAACCATATAACTTACATCTTCCTCCAACACAGCTTATCATCATGTTTTGTCTTTTAAGGTTTGCTTTTGAAGTGCAATAAGTTATTCTTGTTGAATCTTTAAATAGTTTGCTTGGATGAGATTATATTTTAGTGCCTTCAATTTTTCTTACATGTCATCTTGTGTATTGTCTTGTCTAGCTTCCAATTTGACATTAATTTCCTTTTATTCCAGACAATTATTGAGAGAAGAATATTTTTCTCCCTATAATTTTACTTGTGCTTGCAATTTGACAATATATTCTTCAAATTCAATGAGTTGTTATTGCATATGTCCTATCAAAATGTCTTTTTATTCCTTACATTTATTAAGAGACAACATCTCCTCTTTCAAAACCTTATTCATCCTAATACCATTCAATATATTTGTTACTTTTTTAAAAATTCACTTGACCCTTCCTTCATTTTTCATTTTTCATTTTTCATGATCTATTAAAATCTGCATGACACAAGGGTGTATTATCTCCTCACACTCTCCATTATTACATTCCCTCACAATTCTTTTTATGTCACATGCAAAGTAGCTTGCATAATTTACTTTCTGATTGGTTTTTATAATACTTAGTACTAAAAGAACATCTATATTAATTGTGCTAGGATGTTTATTTTGAAAAGCATATCTTCTCACGAAATTTGTAATAAGCACACGATGGAGATGATAGTTTTGCACTATAACATCCTAGAGCTAGTATTATTCCCTTTGCTTCCTCCTCAAGATCAAACACCTCAGAAAGTACCTGATTGAATAGATTTCTCCTTGCCCTCTTAAAATTTATGCATAGATTTTCCTTGTCATTGGGAAAGTTTATAGCTTCAAAATGTTCTCTGCAGACATTATAATGGTGATTCCTTCCACCTTTTTCTTTCCATTTAGGGATTCTTCCTTTCCTATGGGGATGTAATTTCTACAAACTATTGCACCTCATTTTCATTGAAATCCATAACCTTCATGATGAATTCATATAAACTAGAATTAATTAACACATTATTTAGTTATTTAGAATCGTGAGTGTTTACCATACCATCTTCTTCCTTTCGATTCGAGGTATCCCTCTTTTTATTTTCCACTCCTATTTTTCTTTCTTACACCTATTTATTTTCACTAAAATTTGAACCCTCTGTTGAATCAAGAAATCATAATTTCGGTGAAAAATGAATGATCTCGAAAGTGTGGGGGGTTATCAAGATCAAACCTCAAGTGAGAGGGTTTTTT
Organism: Taxus wallichiana var. yunnanensis; assembly: GCA_018340775.1. NCBI lineage: Eukaryota > Viridiplantae > Streptophyta > Pinopsida > Cupressales > Taxaceae > Taxus > Taxus wallichiana. The sequence goes on along the minus strand of CM031235.1, from coordinate 674,402,719 downwards.
CCTCTCACCCCACTTGCCACAACTAATCTAACCTATATAATCCTAAACTAAGAAATTCTAAGGATACATGGTGAGAAAGAGACATAACTAAAATGAAAGGGTGGTGATGTACCAAATTGGAAAACATATTGATTTTGGATCTAAAAGACACATATGTAAACACAGTATGAGAAATTAAGAGATGCAAACAACTTGGAAGGAAATAAAATGGAAAAGAATGAAGGAGCACAAGAGGACAAAGGTGCTTACATCAAACGTGGAGCATTCAAAGAAATGAAGTCACACTTGCATTAATATCAACACTTAACCATTTATAGACACATGGTCGAGGCAAGAATCTTCACATATGAGATACAGAGGCTATGAGCATAAGTTTTGAAAGCTCATAAGGAGGAGCTTCCAATTCAGCAGAAAAGAACCTATATAATGTGTCAAAGCACTTACATTTATAGAATTTGAGAGAAAGGGAGGGAGAAGAGGTTGATCACATCCAATGATCAATGAAATCAACCACCCACCACCACCAAGGACCAATCACAGTGCTAGGTACGGGTGCAGGACATATCCCCTATCATACATCATCAAATCACGAGTGTAGGAAAATGGCACTCGCTAAAATTAAATTTAGGTAGGTGGAGTATTTGAGTGTCTGGTTCAAAAAAGGTGTGGCTTTACCATGCCTTGTTCACTTGTGATGTTTTTGTTTGGTATGTGGCCGTCTCTTTGATGAGTCATTTTATTTCTTGTTTTAACACCTCATCTCTTGTATTTTTTTAATCCATGTGTACCCCTGAGCTTGTATTTCCCGGTTATATTACTGAACATTTCCACTATATCTTGAACTTATGGCACACATATTAGTTAATATATTTATTACTAAGTTTGCTTTATTTTGTGGATTATGGGTATGCATTTATTATTCTGGATGCAATGAGATGATAAATAGTTGTTTGAATAAATGTTAGCCTTGATTGCTAAAGATTTTGTATGTATATCCACTAATATGCAGCCAAAGGAAATCATTCACAACGCATGTGTCATCCACAGCAATCGGCATGTAGCCAAAGGGACCATCTGTTGCAAGTGGCCGTAGCCATAGGAAGTCACACACATATGTAAAGTTGTGATTTTGAGGAGATTGAACAACATGGACATTTCACTTAAGTTTGCATGTGTTCATAGAGATGTAGTTATGTGAACAAGAAGAAGATTCGACGTCATCACCTGATCATGCATTGCAACTAAAACAACGAACTATTTGATTGAATTTATAATTTAATAATTGGTTGTTCAATCGACCAGTTAGTTAAGTTATGTGATTATATTAGAACATCTTCTAAACAATTATGTTGCATGTAAATATCCAGATTGTTTGGTTAGGATCTTTTACTGAATCCAACTATAACTCCTAGTATGAATCTATCTCTTCACGCCAATGTTGTAATGAAGGATACAAAAAGGAAAGATTAATTTTGTAATAGATATATAAATGCAGAGGTAGATCAATCCACAGATAGAGAGTTTTTGTGTTCTTCCATTTGTAATCTTCATGATGATGAAATAAGAATCTGAATTCTGTTAAATTGTTGTAGACACGTGCCTTATGAAGGATTAGCACCCAAGGCAAGGTCCAATCTGCGGTTTGCTAATCCTCCCATTTTTGTTTTTTGTTCTAATTCATTTCATGATTAGAAATACAACGGTTTACTTATTTATTTGTATTTTTTTTTATGTACTTTATTATAGCCATAGTATTTACTTCAGTGTATTCGGTTCAATTCCAATAATATTATTTCCTAATTGTAGTGATAACAATTTACCTTTACACTCCTCAAACATTTGTAATTGTGCATATAGCACTGGAAATATTGAAATTTTATGTCCCTAGGTTTGATAATTAAATAATTGTAGATTAATAGATAACATATTAATTGTTGTAAGCTAACTTACACCACCATTTTGGTGCATAGTTGGGGATACTTTGCCAAGTTATAAGGTTTTGAAGAGGTTTTTCTTTCTTAGAGCAATTTAGGTTTTAGGAAATTCACCTCCACCCCCTAAGTAATTTTCCATTGATACAGTTGCATAGTTGATGTATGCACCTCCCAAGGGATTCCATTGTAGATTCTTTCATAATCCACAGGTAGCAAATATCTCTTCATATACCTTTAAGGATTCTGAAGAAGAAACCTATGTACTTGGTTTGTTTTTCAAAGACAATCCTCCAAGTGAAGGCTTTGTAGCTGCTCCTGAGCAGCTAGAGATGGTAGAAGAAGTAAATTAGAATGCTTGAAATGGGGCAACCACCTTTGAGTTCCCCATCAATGAAAACAATGTAGCTGTTGGCATGAAGAATATTTCTCCCTCATCTTTTCCCAACTTTCATGGATCCATGTCAGAAGACCCAGACACCTTTCTGTTTGAGTTTGATGTTCTGTGCAAGATTTATGATTATACTACTAATGCACATAGATTGAAGCTATTTCCTACTACACTCAAGGATGTAACCTTGAGATGGTTTGTGGGATTGAGAAGAAATGTTGTAACCACGTGAACACAAATGAAGGATAAATTCCTCGATAAGTACTAGGACTATTGTAGACCAAGTAGCAGAGGAGGTGATGAGATCTATAGAATGGCACAAAAAGAGGGTGAACCATTAGAAGACTATTCGGAAAGGTTCCTATTCTCGCATTCGTAAATCAAGTCATACCGAACTACCACATGACTCTTTCAAATTACTCTTCTTGAAGGGACTCAACGAGGAGGACATGGATGCTCTAGATCTAATAGGAGCAGGAGATATTTCAAAAGCTAATTTTGCAAACATTTGTGACACCTACAAAAATTACTCAAGAACTACTATGAAGAGAGTAAGAAGTGTAAAATCAAGAGGTGGATCAACTACCAAAAAAATTGGGGACATATCCAAGTCAAATATTGTCAACATGTTTAAAAATATGAAGCAGAGATTGTCAATGACATGGCCAATCAATTAGATGTTCTACATGCCAAAAATAAAAAGGAATATGCAGAAGCAACACTCACAGAGTACTACCATGCATGTAGAAGGAAGAAATATGACTGTAGATGTAGAGAATTGGCCAAAGATTGCTTAAGAAAGGGAGGATTCACCTAATTTCAAGATGTTGGAGACAGAGAGGATGGGCAAGTTTTCTATGTTTCTCAAAGAAAACCATGGCCACTAAGGCAAGGAGGTATGACATAAGACCCTATGCATTCATTTCAAAATTGGTCTAATAATTCATATATGCAGCCCCCACCTTGGGCTAACCCTCAAGGTTGGGCCCCATATCCTAACCAATACCAACAACAATGGCAAAAACCTCCTCAATCATGGTAGTAGCCTTAGAGAGGAGGATAGTCATGGAATAACCCACCTCCAAATTACCAATAATCTTATCAGTAGCCTCCCTATTCGTAGTAGAAAGCTCTAATGCCAAACCCCAAAACAGGATCTCAACAAAAATTACCCAACTACCAACTCAACTAATGCGTAACCCTAACAATAAAGTTTCTCAGCCAACCTACTCCATTGAACCAACTCAATACCCTACCTATTATGTTGATATCAACAATATCCATCTTCATTTAGGAATATCCCTTCCTCTACCAACTAGACCCACCATTCCTAAGATTGTTGAGGAACCACAAATGCTGCAAGATGATCTCAGCAGAAGCAAAGCAATACAACACTACAGACATATTCGTAGCAAGAAATAGAATATATTGTATGCTAGTCTACAAGAACTCCTGAGAAAAATTCTAGCAAATGTAAAATGTAGGGTACTAAGCCACCATTTCCTGAAAGTTTACAAGAAAAGAAGACTGACCTCAAATCAGAATCTAACTCTGATTTTTTCAACCAACTAAAATAAATTTGTGTCAAAATTCCATTGATTCAAGTTATTAAGGATGTGCCCATCTATAAAAAATTGGTTAAAGATCTATGCATAAAGAAACCAGGAAAAAAAAGGAAAGATCTAACTACTGTGCAGGTCATTGGACAACTAGCTGATATTATGCTTGGGAACTCAATTTTTCCCAAATACATAGATCCAAGCATTCCTTTGGTAAATGTCACAATCAAAGGCACAATGATCAAGAATACACTGATTGACTTGGGGGCAGCAATAAATGTAATGACAAAACAAATTATGGATGACTTGAAGTTAGAGGGACTAATACCAACACCACAGTCTTGCAACTTGCAGACAGATCAACAGTTAATCCTGAAGGATTCTTGGAGGACGTAGTAGTAGTGGTAGACTCTTGGGAGTACCCTATTGATTTTATTGTTCTTCACCAAAACAAGTTTAGGAGGATATCCTATCATCTTAGGAAGACCATGGTTAACAATTGTTGATGCATTCATAGGATGCAAATCTGGTAATATGATTATCTCTAATGGAAGTGACACCAAAACTCTCATGCTTTAGCCCCTACATAACCATTCATTGAAGAAGACCAAACCTGTTTGGGTGGAAGAGCCAGAAGAGGATCAAAGCTCGGTTTAGAAGCTTATGATGTTGGAGAAGTCATGTATAATTTAAGGGCAAGAAGAATATGTTGTTCTTTCTAACGTCCTGCAAAATAATTATGGGAAGAAGACAGAAGAAGATGGAAAATTACAGAGTATAAGTTGTCCCAAAATCAAATCCTACCGCAGCAAAACACTATGAACATTCCAGGTAAGAATTACATACTCCACCAACTTCTTCCACATGATTGTATATTGAATTTTGTAAGCAGCAATATATGCTCCATGACTGATCTCTCTAAGCAAGTGCAAATTACTTCGGGTAAGCCACTTAATGTGAACAAAACATTGAGCATGTAGCAAGAGCATCTGTTAATTGCTCTTCTACATAAAAATAAGACAACATTTGCATGGGACTATGGAGATATGCATGGGATACACCCTAAGCTTTATACACATAAGATATACATCAAAGATAGTTGCAAGCCAATAAGACAACCACAAAGGAGAATGAATACAAAGTGACGGATATAGTGAAAGAAGAATTAAAAAAATATTGTATGTCGGATTTATCTATCTAATTTCAGATAGTCAATGGGTGTCACCCCTTTTCATTATACCTAAGAAGAATGGAAAATGGAGAATTTGTGTGGACTATAGAGAGTTGAATGCAGCTACAAATAAGGATCATTTTCTACTTCCTTTCATTGATCAAGTACTTGACACTCTTGCTAGAAATAAATATTTTTCTTTTTTGGATGGCTATAATGGCTACAACCAAATTCGGGATTGCACTGAGAGGACTGAGAAAGACCACATTCATGTGCCCATGGGGAACGTTTTCATATTTTGTTCTTCCTTTTAGATTGTGTAATGCACCTGCTACATTTTAGAGAGAGACCTAAAAATGATTGCATGGAGGTATATATGGATGAAAGACCACATTCATGTGCCCATGGGGAGCATAACGTCCTTAAGCGAAAAGTGCTACATGATGATATTTTGTTCTTCCTTTTAGATTGTGTAAAATGCACCAAAGAATCAAAAATATGTACATTTTAGACAGAGGTACTATCAAATATTTTTGAGCTTTTTTTCATATCTAAAAATGATAAGAAATGGAGGTATATATGGATGATTTTGCACTTGGTATATAGGACCATATAGAAGTTTTAATTTTGATGAAGCATGCCTTTGATGCCATTGGAAAAATATGGACAAAAAGATGGAATTATAAACTACACAATCTACTATGTCAAAAAGAACCTGCAAAGCATGTTGAACTCAACTATACAATCACAAAGAAAGAATTATTAGTAGTGGTTTATGCTATCAATAAGTTCAGACACTACATCACGGGTTATCCAGTATTTATTCATATTGATCATGCAATAATTAAATACTTGATCAACAAACCAATTGTAAGCAATAGAATAATCAGATGGTTGCTACTCTTGCAAGATTTTGATGTCACCATCGTGGATAAGCCTGGTAAGGACAATGTTGTAGTTGACTTTCTTTCAAGAATGGAGAACAATAATGAGGAACAAGTAGTGGATGACTCTTTTCCAGATGAGCACCTATTTTCCATTTCCACTAGAACACCCTGGTATGCTAATATAGACAATTATTTGGTCTCAGGTAAAACACCTCCACACTATTTATATTCTAAAAAAATACATTGTTGAGAAAAGTGTGAATTTTTCTTGGATATTTGGTTTTCTATTTCACACAGGGTGGGATAATGTTATGAGAAGATTCATAGATGATGAAAAAAATTATGATGTCCTCAAAGTTTGCCATAGTGAACCATGTGGAGGACATTTTTTTGCAAAAATAACATCACAAAAAGTGTTGACAATAGGGTATTACTAGCCTACACTACATAAGGATGCAACATTATATACAAGAAGGTGTGATAAATGCCAAAGAATGGGTAATCCTACCAAGTCAGATGAAATGCCACTGCAGCCTCAGTTAGTATTACAATCATTTGACAAATGGGGTTTGGACTTCATTGGTCCAATAGATCCTAAATCTCAGTAGAAAGAGTACATTTTGGTGTGTATAGACTACCTCACTAAATGGATAGAAGTGAAAGCACTACCAAATCAGAAGAGTGAGAAAGTTGTTAAATTCTTATATGACCACATTTTCATGAGGTATGGAGTACCAAGATAAATTGTTATAGATCAAGGTACACACTTCACTAGCTGAAGTTATTTCTGATCTAGCTAAGGAATATGAAATCAGACACAAGAAGTCTACACCTTATCACCCCCAATCTAATGGTCAAGTTGAGGTAACAAACAAGGAAATAGAATTCATCTTGACAAAAACAATTGCACTCCACAGGAGAGATTGGGAAGATAGACTTCCAGAGGTAGTTTGGGCATTTAACACAACTTGGAAGACAACAACAATATTTACACCATTCGATATTTTGTATGGTAAGCCGTAAGACTGTTGCTCTCCTATTAAATTTAAGCATAAGACACTAAGGACTGCACTATAACTAGGCATAGATTTGTCTAAAGCTCAAAGGCAGAGGATTCTCCAACTCAATGAGTGGATGAAATGAGGAGACAAGTTGTGCATAATATAGAGGTGGTATAAAAGCAAAGGATCAAATGGCATGATAGATTCATCAAGACAAGATAATTTCAAGAAGGTGATTGGGCCCTCTTGTTTGACTCCAAGTACAAGGACCACATGGGAAAAATCATACAAGGTGGTTAGGCCTATATAAGATTGAGAAACTCTTTCCCAATGGAGTTGTGAAACTCACTACCATATATCCTGTGAGATTTAAAATATTGGTGAATGGTCATAGGTTGAGGTTGTACAAAAATCCAACTGATAGGATTACCTTTATGCAGCAATTCAGAGGAAGTCAAAGTAGAATGGAGATGAGAACATCAAAGTTAAGGTCAGAAGTTGAACCTTGGTTCACCTTCTGAATTTAATAAATAATGAGAAGTTTAGTGGCCTTGGTATATTTAGCTTGTTGAATACTCCAAGGGTGAATAAAAGTGATGTGATCATCCCTCTTGGTGATCAACACCACTCAACTAACATGTTTTGTTTTCTTAGAATTTCTGTTTTATAGGATTTGGTGTATTTGTTACAAGAAGTGCATGGTCTTTAATAGAAAGAGATGGTGCAAAGACTAAAATGTATTCTTGTAATAGCATACAAAAATCCCCACTTCATTTTCCCATTTTCAAAACATGTGATTGTATGAAGAAAATAAGGAACAACTTCACCTGTGAGTACTTATGGAAATGACTGGCACCAGAGAAAATTTTAGCCTTCTCTTTCTAGGAATTAACTGATTTTACCAAGGATCCTTTAGCACACCTCTACCTACGCTTGCAGCACTCTATACAACACTTGTGTGTAATGATGACTCTGCATGCAACCAAAGGTGCAAATTATGACGAAGCACATATCACCATCATCCAACGTACATCTCGAGATAAGTGCACTTAATTCACTTTAATAAAGTAGTGATAGAATAATTATATGTGATTAATATTTGTGCCATGTCATAAGTGACTTTATAAGCCATAATATGTCATCACCTTTCATTATATGAGTTGTCACCACGTCATCCCACTTCATCACACAACCTCACCTCACACACTTGCACCCTCAAATGTAATTAATGCATGCCTTTTCACATTGTGTGTGAGTCGGTTGCAAAATTTGAAATCATCAAGTACTCAAAAGCTTTACACTTATTCAAATTTTTGCATAATCATCTGCAAATAAGATTTCCCCTCTCAGAGCTCGAGAAGTTTTCCAATTTTGAAATGGGAGGATACCTAATTCGAAATGAGCCTACAGACCACTCATAGCTTCGTAGTCAACTGTAAATATTGCAGTATTTCCATGATAGCAGATGGATGGAATATATTAATAAGTTTTAGGGATTCAATGAGTCCATGGTGATAGAGTTCGTTGCCACATTCAAGGATGGAAAGGCCACTATTAAGGGTTTGATAGTTAAGGTGGATGATAAAATTCTAGCTACAAGTAATAGGACTTTCGGCAGAACGTGATTTTTTTCCTACAGATGAAAATCCATACGAAGCTCGAACATAATTTGGTGATGATGATGATAATTTTGTAAGTGATAGACAAGGTACATTGCACACTTCCCTAAAACCTTTTTGGGTTGATGTTGTAAAATACATTATAAAATACTTCACTTGTGAGGGTAGGTACTCAAGATTGAATATTATGCATTTTAAATTGCTTAATCATTTAAATAATGGTAGACATGTTAATGTCCCTAATTTATTACATGAAATCTTAAAGAAAATGAGTAATAAGTCTCAGAGGGGAGGTTTGTATTATCTCATCACTATCTTATTACCTTGATTGTTAAACATGCATTAGAGAGGGAACACCTGTAATAAAATGGGGAGAGTTTTCTAGGGAAAAACACATTGATGATTTGTTGGGAAAAGGAAGAAAAAGAGGAGAAGCACAACTAGTTCTTCTACACCTCCACCTAAAACCATAGCTTCTACCTCTATTCCTACAAAAACCCTTATTCCTACATAAACTTCCATACTGCAGAAACACATGTTCATGGAAAACCTTTGTCTCCAGAACAAGCCCCTAGACCCATCTCTCCTGACAAGATTCTTGTTGCTAAAAATTTGCTAAATATATCTACACCTGAGTCCTCTTCCTCTAAGGGAAAACGAAATTCCTCAAGCAAAGCCCCTAAACCATCTCAGAGATCCCATAGGCTTCAAACTAAAAATTTCAAAACCTCAAAGCCTGGGAGAGATGCTACAATCTCACTAGACAAAGTGATGTAGAGGAGGTTGAAAAGACCGAAGAACCTACACCAATGGATATTGAGTAAGGTGGTCCTAAAATTGCATGTGAAAAGTAGGATATGGAAGACACCACTAAGGAAATGGAAGAAAAAAGGAGTAATATGATGAAAAACATGTTCATGAGAGCCATGTTGAACTAATTGTGGATTAGGTAGAGGTCGTTCATTGTTAGGAGACCCACAAACAACATGGTGAATCATTGACAGATGAAGTTGACAGTACACTACATTTTGCTACAGTTAATGAAGAACACAAAGAAGAAGCACTAGATCATGTAGTGTTTGAGCCACATATTGTTGATATGGATATTGTGGATGATTTTCCACCACATGTTGAGGAAACAATAGAAAATATTGTTAATGAACTTGAGACATAACCCTAATATGAGGATATTGATATTATACAAGTGGATAATCCTGCAGTTATTCAAGATACAATTCATTAAGTTTCAGAGCTTATTTCACCAACATTTCCACCAGATAACATGCAGCCACAAGTTATTATCGGCAAGGTTTTTAAGGAATCCCCCAAATCAATTTGTAGAAGCATAGGCACTCAAACAACTTTGCTAGATTACTAGGTGTAACAATTTGAAGACTATGTTGCTCAAGTGCAGGGTAGATGGAACAGGGAGAAGGAAGAGTTACTCTTCCAACATCAGTAGAATCTTGAAGAAAAATATAGATAGCTCAAGGCCAAATACAATGAAATTGCAAGACTAAATAAGAAACAAGAAGATACAATTCAAGTGACAAATGAAATATTTAAATGTAGACCACCATCTAACATTTATGCTATCTTCTTGAAAGAAAAAATGTTGTAGTTGAAGTATACATGTATCAACAATGATATCCCATTTGATATTAGTGGAGCCAGGCCTTTCTTTAGGATATATATGAAAATTCCCCATGAAATCTAGTTGTTTTCTATGTGAGTTATATATGCATAATTATGCTTTGGAGTATGACATAGACTGGATACCTATACTCTACATTGGGGATGTGTAAATTAGGGCACTATGTTCCTATTTTAACAATGAGCTATATAGAGAGAAGAAAATGACTCTGACTACGAGATACTTGTGTAAAGTGCAATCATTAATTATAAGGGCAGAAGAGGCAGGAAATACAAAAGCCATGATTGAAGAATATGGGAAGTATATGCAAGTTCAGGAAATTAAACAAAGGGTTTATCGGATGAGACATGAAACTCATGATGAAACAAGAAACTACATTAAATTTAATGGCATGGAAATAGTATAGGCATGCAGACAAGATGGGAGGAAATGTCACCAGAGATGCAGAGGAAGGAAATGCATTCTTATCACAATATCATCCCCACTTTCAAAGTTGATAGCTGCATATATTAAAGTATCTAAGGGATGTGGAGAAACTTGGTTTCCTATTCATTACTATCCACCAATTTTCTACTATCTTGTACCACATTAGTCCTGAAACAAGGAACCTGGATGAGGACATACAACACAAAATAATGGAGAGATACAAAAAGAATGCAGTGGTATTTCTTCGATGAGATGTAAGGAACATATATACCCACTAACTTTAGGCACCTATGCAAAGATCATTCAAGCACATCCTAAGCCGTCTGAGGAACCCCAAGAATATTGAATGAGGAAATTCAAGAAATTAAGTTTAGGGTGTGATGAGTCATTTTATTTCTTGTTTAAACACCTCATCTCTTGTATTCTGTTTAATCCATCTGCATACCCTTAAATTGTATTCCCAATTATATTGTTGAACATTTCCACTATACCTTGAATTTATGGCACATATATTAGTTAGTATAATTATTACTAAGTTTACTTTATTTTTGAATTATGGGTATGAATTTATTCTTCTGGATGAAATGTGATGATAAATAGTGCTTTGAATAAATGTTAGCCTTGATTTCCAAAGAGTTGTTATGTGTATCCATTAACATGCAGCCAAAGGAACTCAATCACAATGTAGAGGTCATCCGGAGCAACTAGCATGCAGCCAAAGGGACCCATCTGCGCCAAGCGCCTGTAGCCACAAGAGGTCACACACATATTTAAATCAATGATTCTAAGGAAATTGAACAACGTGGAATCTTCACCGAGTTTGCACGTGTTGATAGAGAAGCATTTATGCAAACAAGAACAAGATTTAACACCATCGCCTAGAACTATTTGATTGAATTTATAATTTAATAATCGATTATTTAATCGACCGAGCTTAGTTAAGTTTTTTTATTGTATTAGAACATATCCTAAACAGTTTTGTTGCATGTAAATTTTTGGATTGCTTGGTTGGGATATTTTACTGAATCCAAATGTAACTCTGGTATGAATATATCTCTTCACGTTAATGTTGTAATGAAGGATATAAAAGGAAAGATTAATGTTTTAATAGATATACAAATGCAGAGGTAGATAATTCCATGATAGAGAGTTATGTTGTGTTCTTCCATTTGTAATCTTCATGATGATGAAATAATAATATGAGTTCTCATTAAATTGTTGTAGACATTGTGCCTTATGAAGTATTAGCACCCAAGGCAAAGCCCACTTATGGTATGTTAATCCTCCCCTTTTGTTTGTTTTTTTAATTCATTTCATGATTAGAATTACAAATGCTTTATTTTTTTATCTATATTCTATTTTTATGTGCTTTGTTATAGCCATAGTATTTACTTACGATTGTATTCTAGTTCATTTCAAGAATATCATTTCCTAATTGTTGTGACAACAATTTACCTTTACACTCCTCAAACATATGTAACTATGCGTACAAAGACCTGCAATATTGAAATTTTATGTCCTAGGTCGATAATTAAATGACTGTAGATTAATAAATAGCATATTAATTGTTGTAAGTTAATTTTCACCACCACTCTTTCTTTTAGCAATTCATCACGCCCTTCACCTTTTCAAAGCTCTTGTGCACTTAGTCGTTAAATTCTCGGGTGATATTTCGAAGAGGTCTTCCTTCTTACATCGTGGTTTTGTCTTTATGTGGCCTTTGACTTTGTGTTCCCTTTGAAAATTCAGCGGCACATTGCTTCTAAGTCCACAGAACAATAAGTATTTGTTTTCCAACTTCCATCATTAGCTACATTCAAACTTGCTTTCTTTTGTTGTGTGGTGTCCCTCTGCACTTTTTCCTTGCATTGCGGATTATTCGGGAGACTACCTATTTTTTTGTATGGAATTAACAAAATCCACATAACATTATATTTACCAAGTCCACATAATACTTTATCTTCTAAGCTGCGAAGTATTATAGTCTTCTCGTATATGGTGGAAGACTAGGTTTTCAACTTCTTCATTTCGTGGGTCTTCCATTTAGAGCCGCCTAAGTCTAAAACTTGAATAAGTTTTTCAAATGGCATGGGGTGCTATGTTAGACAACAAGTAACACCTAATCCCAATGTATTCGACTCATTACCCAAGATAACTAATACCAATGTGACCCCATATATTATAAACAAATAACTAATTAAGAGGTATGTGTGCCACATGTCAAGCATCTTTATGAACCCATATACTTCATAATATCATATCCCAAGGTATATAACATGCCCTCCCTCCTTGACATGTTTCATCCCCGAAACATGATAAGAAGCCATATAGTAAGTGTGATTCAAGTCAAGTACACACTTTTTGTCATGTTCAGTCATCCATCCACCCATATGAGATCTTAGTGGGTGATACACCTCCAAATCTAGTTCCATAATCGGATGTGATACTGTGTGTAAACACAAAATTATGCACTTATTACTATTACATCACATCTATAGTATGTTGTTGTATACATGATTTCTAAGTATGAATATTAAACATGATTGACACCTTTTCCTTGTCCTTCTATTGGTTTTGATTGTGATAGTGTTTTATATTTATTGGATTTACATCTTTTGGTCGAGTCATAGGGATTCTTATCCTCGTGCTTGGTATTTTTTCTATTATGAGGCTTTGGGACAGTATTGCCCATCAAGGACACTATAGGGCCCCGGTATTAGTGTCCCTTCTGAGTGATTTTGTCCACTCTCTTTGGTTTTCTAAGTTATTGTTTGGAACTTAACTTTGGGTCTTTTCTAATTCTTTGGGTCGGCCTTTGGTGTCACTAAATGTCAAAATTCAAACAAAGAAGTCAAATATATACACAATACTCATTATTGGTTGGTGTTGGGAAATTGGGGTTAATACTTATTATCTACTACTTGGGCAAGGAGAAATATTTAAATACTGCATTATTCATTGACAGAGGGATTAAACTCAATTCCATTTCATATATTTATCTTGGGAGAAAAGTAGTCAGAACCTATTATCTTGGTGTGACTAGCATAAGGGCAACCTAACTTCAAGGGACACAATTCAATCACACTCACAATAGAACTACAAAAATTCTAAAATATATTATAATGCTCAATGAAAATCACATTGGGGAAACCACCGAGGTCACTCGACTCAACGATATGCATTATTTATTCCATCTAATGTTTTCTTAAACCTTATGCAAGTATCTAGGGTTTGTTTTGCAGGTTAAGATGTGACACAAGAACCCTAAAACAAAGTGGATGCAAAAATAGTGAAAGGAAGAAGATAAGTTCAAACCTTGAAGAGATCAGAAGTAGAGTACTTACCAGACACTAGTGCCCAAATCGAGACACTAGACTCGGGGTTGTCCTCTTCCCCTTTGGGCGCTTTGTCCGAAGAGGTTCCAAACTCCAATTTCTCGATGGAGCATACACATTCTAGATCCATCCTTCTCATCTTGTTTCCCAACCTAAAATCGCCTAGATCTCTTGATATAAGATAAGTCACTCTTATCTCCTATCTTGCACACTTACTTATACTTTCAGTATAGTAGATCTTGTTCATATCGCTTATTCTTGTTATATTCAATTGATCTCATTCCTCTATTAAAGATTTAAATTTCTTTAAATCACTCGATTTCATCCATGTCAATATTTTTCCTCCTCGGCATCCATGTATATCCATAATAATTATTCATGTGATTGCATGTCAAATAATTGTTGCTCCATTTATGTCATGTATAGTCATAGTGATTGCTCCTCCAATTCCATGTATATCCATATAGATTGTTGCCCTCATGTGTCCTAACATGTCTCCATGATTGTTTCCTCTCATGATGATGTGGGTGTCTATATGGTGCAACCTTAGTATCCTCAACCTTATCAACATTTTCCTCAAACTTTCTTTTCCTTTTCCACCTTGTTATTTTTTATTTCCTTAGATCTTGGTAGATGAATTATTTTCTTATTTTTCATCATGTTCTCCTTCTAAACATCCTTATTCCCTTCTTTACCATCTTCAAATTCATACTCATGCTCCATCTTGACATTACTTTGTTCCTTCTTAAGTTTGATATCCTGCAAGGTAACCTTATTTCTCTTGTACCATATCTTCATGAATTTCTTTTGCACATTAATATTAATTGTTTCCAAGGTATATAACCAAGGATATCCAAGAACAATATCCATATCATACATATCTAAAGCATAAAAATATGAATGAAAAACATATTTATCCATAGAGAGCTTTAAATATTCAAAGACTTGAATTTTCTTACCTTCAACCTAAGCTTCCTTGATATTCTTTTCTTGACCATGTAGATGTTGAGCTACATCCATATTGATGGAGTTATATTTGTTGTTATTGTTTATTGAAACAATAACCTTTTTCTTTTGAATGCACCCTTCAAACTAAAATATTGAAGCTTCCTTCCTTGGAGATGCATTATTTGAACTTGTATCTTGATCCACTATCTCTCCTTCTAAATCATGTGTAGCCTCTTCAACATCAACATTTTCTTCTTCTTCTTCTTCTTCTTCTTATGCTTCTTCTTCTTATTCTTTTGATTTTTTTCTCTTCCTCATTATTATCCTTACATTATTCTTCCTCCTCATTTTTTTTTTGTGTCCCATACTTCCATGAAAACTTGTTCCACTTCCTCCTAAGACCAATTAGACATTTCCTTTTCTATCTTAGAAAACTAAATCCATGTAGGGCCACTAATCCAAAATTTGAACCTCCAAATATCTGATGATGGAAAAACATCTCCTTAATTTTTTTCCACCATTCTCTAAAGATCAATCACTCCGTATCCCCAAAAATTCCCATCACTATGATCCATAAAGACTAGGGTTTTAAGAATCAACCCTTTTGATCAAAACTTTCCCCACACCTTTTGGCTAGAAGTTGGATAAAAATCAAAAAATACAAAACATGGAACCCTATTATATTTTCGAGACCTTTTTGAAAATGTAAAAAAATTAAAATTTCTTAATAATTCGGCCTATGGACCAAAGTTTTGAAAAACCATAAACCTGCAATAACTATCACAAAACAAATCCAAAATTTTTGAAATTTTTAGAGATTAATATTGAGATAAATTCACCTTAACCCAAAAAAATCAATAAATAATTTTCCACAATTTGGAAGATATAGACGAAACATGACAATTAGGGTTTCAACCCTAAAACCGACATATCTTTCACAAAACAATTTGACTTTAAAAATTTTGAAATTCGGAGGAAGGTTTTTTTAATGATTTCTCCACTTCACACAAAAATATCTTAAAAATCACATTTGATCTCAACATATAGGCGAATCAATAAAATTAGGGTTTCATCCCAAAAATTTCCTAGATCAATGCTTTGATACCACTTGATAAGATCTTTGCATATAATAAAGTAACAAGATGAATAATATGCATAAAATAATACATCACAAGATATATTTGTGGGAAAATATACCCCAGTATTCAATGCATGCATAATAATACCCTTAGGTAGGACAACACCATATAATATTCCTTAAGGAAGGAGTAACTCCACTATCTCTCACTATGGGAATCCACTTTGAGGGGGACACTCTATGCACCCAATTTCGCACATGCTACATTGTTGGAAACGTTTCAAAGTCCCCTATGATGATTATTATATTTTCCAATGGTTTTCGAGTCTTGTTTCCTATTTACAATATATATGTGTGGCTTAGTGTGCTTTCCTTAGTCATTTCCATGATTTTCCTTCCTTCCATTATCATTCTCAAGTGTTTTTCCAAGACTTGACTTTAAGTTACGCATCTGTTGGTCTACCCTCACTTTGGTGGTTGTGTAACCACCCTAGTGGTTACACAACCACGGTTTGCGCAGACCACATGCAGTCCTATGCATTTTGCCCAAGACTTCCTGGCGTGATTTGGATGTATGTTACTTTCTTCCAACTGACCTTTTGTGCACGTTTCTTAGTCAAATTGGTTTTTGTAGGCTTGATGGATACATACCAACTTCCTCTTCCTCTTCTATTGCTAATTGAGAGTTAACTGCCCCTCCTTTGAGTGAGGTGGCATTTCTTGGTTACCAAATGGCTTAGACCATTTCCCAGCCTATGTTCTATAAAATCCAAGCTTCTTCCGAAGCATTGGCCAAATATTTTGTTGTGAATTGCATCGTTATGTTGTCGTGATCTTGCTAGGAAATACACAATCAAGCTAGTTCTCTTGCATTGTTATTATCCTACCGCATTGCTACTAGATTGTCTTGTAAGCCACCGCTTCTCCAAAGACTTCTCCATTGCTTCTTATGCATTACCCAACTCGATTACCTAGATTCACCTGAGCATTAAAGTTATAAAAGAAACTAAGGGGATATCAAAGTAAACCATCACTAGATTTTCCACAGTTTTGCAAACTCCAAGTTGGGGATATACTTGGTTTTCCTTAAGATTTCTTGATTCCTTTATTTCATATGGATGCACAATTTGACTAAATTAGTTAAATCAATTCAATAGTCAATACATTGTTGTAGCTTTTATTTTGTCTACACAAAGCTTATGGTGATAGATCACTTATGGGTCTATCCCCGTGGGGCTCAAGGAAGTTTGTATGGAGGAAAGCTCCGCATTAGTTTAAATCAATTGTAATTCCATTTCAATATGCAATCTTCATTAGATCTTTGTTTATTTCTATCGGGAAGTTTCAGAGGATGAAGTGCTTCTGAGAAGCTTGTACTTCTTCATGTGTCTCTAAGGTAGAACAGAAGATTTAAATCCACAAATACAAATTGGAAAAGCTTTTGATTTATTAGAGTAGTTTAGATCCATGTTGCACAGATAAATAGTCACATCCGATTATTTATTTGTTTAGATCTATTAATAGTGTTGTAGAAGCAATTGTATTTCTTCTGTCAATTTCCTCTGTTGTTTTCCAAAAACATAAAATCCAAAAAATATTAGATTAATTTAATTAGATTTTTGTTTATTGTCATTTCCTTCATATAATTGAAAAGAAAAAAATGTTGATTAGATTTCCTTTATTTAATTAGTTTTCTTTCTTGCATTAGATTAATTGAGTACACATCTTGCATGACCATTTCGGGTCCTAGAGAACCTAGGGATTACGTTTTTGAACCAATAGTGTCACAACCAAACCTATTGGTGGCCTTGTCATATATCAACCAAGGCCTTCAAATTCACATCTTCTGAACCACCTCGAAACTACCTGTTATCACTACATAGTTGAGGGCTTTGAATGCCGAGGACGATAGAGCTTACGAGTTCGGGAAAATCAGCACGGCCATAGTTTATTTTGATCACTTGCGCTCATTTTTTCCATTTCCACATATTTTTCCCATTCACCATAGTTATTCATCCCATATGACCATTCAGGGTCCTCAACAACCGAGAGACGAAGTATATGATCCTCGAGTCTCGTAGCTGAATGTATCTTACCTAGAGAAAGACATTGACATGAGGCTTAGGATCTTGGTTTTTATATCCTTGACACTTCCACCTGTCATAATCTCACAATTTATGTGATTGAAAGAAGAAGTTTGACAAGGTCTACGACTTTTGGCAAAACCAACTCAGACGAAACTAGTTCACATAATCTACTCACTTGTCATATTCATACTTTTCCTCTAGCACTTTCATGACCTTGTTTGGAAATTTCTACTAGGCGTAACGAAGGAAATTCCACGAATTCCACAACCAATTGAGAGAGTCTCGCACACCGACATTGATAGACTCTTGCATGTGTGTATTCTTCTTGACGGTTCCATAACACCCCTTCAAGTTAAAGAGGATTTTAATGCCCTAAATGAGTAGATCATGTTAGTTCCTGTGGAGGACATTAGATTACCCCGATAACTTTTTTATCACATCCACCCATATTCGATTCTTTCATACATTCACCCTATTTCGCTACACATCCATTTATCTATTCCATAGTGGTTGTCCCAAAGACGACCTTGGGAGGTCGCATGCACCTAAAGGTCACGTGTTGATTTTCGGGTGTACAGGCACCTCCAAATAGAAGAATTAATGCATACATGACATGAAATATCTCATAATGATACACATATCCCTTATATAGGCATACATTACTCTTAATGGATGGGTAACACCTAATCCCAATGTAGCCCGACTCATTACCCAATATAACTATTTCCTATGTGACCCCTTATATTATAAACATATAACTAAGGAGCATGTCTGCCACATGTTGGCATCTCCATCAACCCCTATGCCTTATAATATCATATCCCAAGGTACATAACAAAATATAATAACAATGAGTTACCTAACTAAAATAATAGAGCTTCTCAAAACATTAATTCAAATAATAAACATCATTACTAGCTTACCATTCGATTGCGTGTTTTGGAAAAATAGTACCATGTTTCAATGTTCCTTATCCTCCTTGATTTTTTTGCTTCTTTTCAAATTTGTATGCTTAAATATGGGCCTCTTTGCTAATTTTTCTTATGGGACTTGTTCTTTGAAGATAATCAATTTTGTTGGTGCACTCAATATTGATTTCTTAGCCTATTTTTTCCAAGATTTGTTTCACTACTTTATCTTCAATACCGGTGAAACGAGATGTCATTTTCATTTCCCTACTTATTGTAATTTTTCATAGGGTATTCGATTAAAGTTTTGGATCTCTAATGAAAAATAAACACATGAGCAATTGTATAAATCGAAATAACTAACAATAAGATGCAATATGATCAAGAACTCACAAGGAAAGAATGACTCCAAATCAACTCAAATGCTCCATATCATAGAATGATGCAAGTGATGTACATATATAAGAGGAGGAAAGTGCAACTACCACCTAGATCAGTGATGAATAACTCTCATTAAATGATATCTGAAGTAGAGTTGACTCCACACAACTAGTAAGCTAACTCAACACAACTGGTACACCTAAGAAAACATATCCCATGAGTGTAGGAAAGCTCCAAGTAAATAAAAATACAAGGAAAATGAATATCCTACACTAACACCCCATAAGCATAGCTTAGGTGGGTAGTGATAAAGGAAAGTGGGTCCTGGAAATAAGGCATGATGAGGTACCCATGTACAATGCATCTCTCATAAAGATAGAGTAAAAGGAGAAAACTTAGTGGGAAAAAACTCCCCCCAAAAGAGAGAGAATAAATTCACTCAAGAAAACTACAGAAGAAGAAGTGGGTCTAGTAACTTGACCCGATGAATTACCCATGTACAATTATCATCCCTAGAGTAGAGAGAGAACAAAGTGATGAAAAAAGTTCCCCTAAGAATATTTTCAATTATGTGGTCCTCCACGTAAATCGAAGAGAATCCATTGCACCAAACAATGTTCCTACCCTTGGGAAAGACAAAAAGGAGCACTGAAATTTGGCCCACTCTATAAAGGAAGAAGAAGCATGTAGTACTCGATCTCTACATCTAGTCTATAACTAAAAGGTGGCATAGGTCTGGAAAAAATGTGCACAAAAGACAATGGGAATTCCACTACAATATACATGTTAGAGAAATAAAATGGTGGGGGCCCAATAACCCTCATAAAGGGATCCACAAGAAGAGGTGGATCATGAAACATCAAATAGTGGAAGTGAAAAATTCCCAAAGTGGGCACTCCCAACAAGAGAGATGAATGGGTCCTCTAGAATGTGTGATGGATCAATCGGAGCATATTCTTGTATTGAAACACAAGTGGAATCTGTAAATAGAAAACTCAGTCGGAAGATACTTATACCAATGAGGTAACTCAATGAGAACAATTTTTGACAAGAATGTATTAGCATCACAACATGAAGTAGGAGGATAAGATTGCAAAAATCTACCTGGAATTCTAAGATGAAGCAACGGTACACTCAAAGGTAGAATCGGTGTATGTGGATTTTTGTCAACCGAGTAATCGAGATGCAATGGTGCAAAAGTGGCAATCGACACATTTGTCTCATAGGAAAGTTCTCCAATAGAACACTACTGCAAAGAGTGAATAGAAGCATGAACATGGGTGACAATGACCTCTATGGAGGAAAAATAGGGAGAGTATGTTCAATAGCATGATCCTATGTAGAATGGTCAACATGGGACTCATAAGTAGTAATAAGTTCAAAAGAAAACTTAGAAATGAAAGGGATGTGAGAAGGGGATAATCTATGGTGGCACTAGAGTGGTCCAGGGAAGTGTCACTCTCAGATGGTGAAACAAGGTCATCATGCAACTGTCGGATAATGGTCCAGGCAGTGAAAGGGAACTTAGTGTGCTTAAACAAACACAATATATCCCTAGAAACAATAAGACCAAGAAGGCCATATACCCCATCATTGTGGTTAAACCACTCATCCTTTTGTAGAGGCTCGTCAAGCTCAAGAACAAGACCATGGAGGTAAGGCAACAAACTATGCATATTACAATTATTGATAATGCCTACCTTCCAAGATAGAAATATATCGAATCAAGCATAACAACATAACAATGAAACTCCATAATGTAGATAAACCCCCAAAATTATCCCAGATGGCACTTTATAACTTAGTGTGAAAAGTACAAGTACTCGTAGAGTTTTGCATAAGAAGCTGTTGGGGTTAGACACCTTTGGTTGTACTGAGATAATATATCAGATCTAAGCATACATGCAAATAAAAGTGGATATTCTACCAGAAGAAATATACAAAACAAGAGACATAAATGAACACCAGATTTAACTTGGTTTACCTAGTGTGGGCTACGTCCACCAAGAAACAAGTCAATCTATTATCCAAAGCTTTGACAAGATATACAATGAATATTTACAATCTTCCACACCTCTCAAATATTCAGTACTTTCTTTCTTCAAGTTTTTGCTTCATCACCAAGAATTCTCTCTCACCAACTTTTTGCAAGTTCTTTATAATTCTTGTTAATCTCTTACTTCTAAACCCTAGCTTTATGCTTATATAGTCATTTATAGACTTAGGGCACTTAGCCATGCAATTACAATCAATAGATATAATTTAATGCTAAAAATAGATCTAATTCTTGAGAGTTAATTAAAACATCCTCGCACAGGTAACCGATGTCGGTTAGCCCTAACCGCTACCTCGGTTCCTCCTTGCTCGACCGATGCCTGGTTCCCCTAACGATGATGGTTCTTTGTATTTTTAACAAAGTTTCCATTGCATGCTAAACTAAAGTAATTGAGCTCCACAACTCAACAATCTCCCACTTGGAGATTAATTACTACACCATACATGTACAACGTCATTCTTGGATCCTTCCTTAGCTTTGTTTCTTCCTCTTCAAGTCTCAAACTCGAAGACCAACAAAAGTGGAGTGTAGCTCTAACTTCTCCTTTGCTAATGGCTTCGTTAGCATATCCGCGAGTTCTTGCTTGTGTGAATCTTTTCCAGATTCAATTGTCCATCCTCCAATACCTGCCGTATGAAGTGATACCTCAACTGAATGTGTTTAATTCTCAAATGAAACACTGAGTTTTTTGTTAAATGAATTACACTCTAATGGTCACTAAACAGTTTACAATCACCTTACATCTTTCCCAACTCTTCCAAGAACCTACTCATCCATATCATCTCCTTACTAACCTCTGTAGCTGCAACATACTATGCCTTTGTAGTAGACAAAGCCACAACCTTCTGCAATCTTGAAATCCAGCTAACTAATCATGTCCCATCTCTTGTAAAAATATAACCATTAGTGCTCCTTCTACCATCCATATTTTAAACCATATCTGAATCAACATAGCCACGCAAAGAAATATCCAAACCTTCATAGCATAACTGCATGCTAGATGTTCATTTCAAATACCTGACTATCCATTAACTGTTTTCCAATGCTCTTTACCTAGATTGGCCATATATCTACTCACAACTCTCACTACTGTGTAATGTCTGGTTTGGTACAAACCATAGCATACATGAGACTCCCAACTGCTAAAGCATATGGCACTCGTGTCATGTATTTGACCTCCTCATGTGATGATGGACACTGATCTTTACTCAATTTGAAGTTTCTAGCCATAGGTGTACTAACAGGTTTAGCATTTTGCATGTTGAACCTTTCTAACACCTTGTAGATATAATCCTCCTAAGACAAATACAATTTCTTGTTTTTCTGTCTCTGTGTATTTGCATGCCAAGGATTCTTTTTGCAACTCCTAAATCCTTCATAGCAAATGTGTGAGTTAGCTTTCTCTTAAGCTCACCAATGTCCTACATACTAGATCATGCAATAAGTATATCATCCACATATAATAACAAAATAATATAGCTCCCATTTTCAAGCTTCTTGAAATAAACACAATGGTTAGATTCACATCTCAAGTAACCATGCTCTTACATAAAACTATCAAACCTCGTGTACCATTGCCTTAGACCTTGTTTGAGGCCATATAGACTCTTTTTCAACCTACATACCAATTTCTCCTTACCATTGACTTGGACCCAAGCGGTTCTTTTGCATATAAATCTCTTCATCTAAATCACCATAAATGAAAACTCTCTTCACATCTAGTTTCTCTAAATGCAAGTATTCTACTACAACTAAACTCAATATGGCACGAATAGAAGTCATCTTAACAACAGGAGAAAATATTTCACCAAAGTCAATACCTGCTTCTTATGCAAATCCTTTTACTACAAGCTTTGCCTTATATCTTTTTTGTCCACCTCTTCTTCCTTGATCTTATAAACCCACTTGTTCTACAATGTTCTCTTACCTACTGGTAACTTAACCAAATCCCAAGTCTAGTTCTATTCCAAGGAGTCCATCTCCTCATCCATGCCATGCTCCCACTAGATGTGGGTCTTATCATGCATTGCTTCTTCAAAGCTCTCTAGTTCACCATTATCAGTTAATAATAAATAAAATAGAGGTGTAAATCTTTCTAGAGGTTTACTTACCCTTTGTGACCTTCTCACAAGAGTTTGGGGTACCGAAGGCTCAATTTGGACCTCCTGGACATTCCTATCCAAATCTAACAATGACCAACGCCGGTCACCTCTAACCGACGTTGGTTCTGCTAACCGATGCCGGTTTGGATATTCTATAACCGATACGGTTCTACCTCAAGCCGGTGTTAGTCAGGGTCAAACCGACACCTACGATTCTTATGTAACCACGCTCGGTAATTCTTTTAAATACGAGATTTCATTTTCATTCACAAACTTCTCAACCGGTTCATCCTTGGGTACCAAAATTTGATCCTTTACATTCTCTTTTCATTTCATTCAACATCACGACTCCTAATAATTTTAGAATTCTCTAAATCCCAAAAACGGAAACCGAAATCACAGACTCATAACCAATGAAAGTGCATCTCTTGGATTTTGCATCCAACTTCTTCCTATTTTCCTTATCAACATGCACAAAAGCTTCTAAACTAAAAACTTTAAGAAAAGAAAGATCTACCTCTTTTCTAATCCAAGTTTCCTCTGGTATTCCTCCATCTAGTGAACTTGAAAGGTCCCATGATTAATCAAATAAACCGTTGTATCAACTGCTTTACGCCCAAAAGCTGTAAGGGCAATCAGAATGTATCCTCATACTTCTAGCACATTCCATGATTTTCATGTTCATTTTTTTGCAATACCATTCTCTGTGGTATTCTTAGACCATTCTTTCTCTACATAATTCATTCACTGAACAATAATCATTGAAAGTCTTACTATAGTATTCACCACCATTGTCAGATCTAAGGCACTTTAACTTAGAATTTGATTCATTCTCAATAAGGGATTTCCATCTTTTAAAAGTCTCAAAACATCAAATTTACGTTTAATACAATAAACCCATACCTTTCTTGTAGCATCATCAATGAAAGTAACATAATATTGGGATCCTCCATGAGAAGCTACCTGAGTTGGTCCCCACACATATGAGTGTACAAACTCTAATTTTTGCTCCTTCTTAGTTGCCCCAACTTTGAGAAATCTCACTCTCTTTTGTTTTCTAAAGATACAATGCTCACAGAAATCAAGATCTAAATCTTTCAAATCTAATAACTTACCCTTAGCCTTTAAGATCTGCATTTCTTTTTTACTCATATGGCCCAACCAGTTATGCCACATGCATGCATCTGAATCTAAAGTAGATAATGCAGAAAAGGAATCAGTAATATAGGTAGATAAATATAATGTTCCTACCTTCTTACCTCTTTCCACAACAAAAACACCCTTGGTGACTTTCCAAGAGTCTCCTGTAAAATTAACCATGCAACCAAATTCACTTAGTTACCCTACAGAAATAAGATTCCTCCGAGGCTTGGCACATGTCTCACATCTTTCAATACCCATGTATTTCCATTCGCAATTTTAAATGAACTTCCCTTTACCAAGAATAATACAAGCAAGGTTCATCATCACCCAAATAAACATGCCCAAAATTACCCCTGGACATAATTTTGAAATAACCCTTATTAGGGGTTACATGGAAAGAAGTTCTGAATTTAAAACCCATGATTCAATTATATTATCTAAAGAAAGAATAAGAGCATTTTGCATTACCTCTACGATGTAGTAAGATTTGTTTCTTTACCTTTTCGATCGATTGTTGGTTCTCTTTATCCTTTGACCAATAATTTTTCTTTGCATGTCCTTTCTTTCCACATTTTTAACAAGTAATTCTCTTACTTTTAGATTTAGATCTGTTATCCCTTGACTTTGATTTCCCATTACTTTTACTCTTGGATCTCTCCTTCTGTCTAGCCCCTGCTTTCTACATTCAAAGCATTTTCCAGATGATGATTCATTTGTACTCTTCCTACGAATTTCTTCATTCAAGATTATACTAACCACATCATCAAACTTCAAAATATTATTAGCAGATGTTGTATTACTAACAACCATTACCAAGTTATCCCAACTATCAAGAAAATAACATAAGAGTAAAAGTGTTTTTACTTCATCATCAAATGGTATTGCAACCAATTTTAACTGATTTACAATAGATCAAAATCATTCAAATGACTAGATGTAGATCCACCTTCATGCATCTTAGAACTAAATAGTTTCTTCATCAAATAAACTTTATTTGAAGCACTAGGTTTTACATATAAATTAGCAAAAGATTTCATAAACTCTACCGTAGAAGCCGCTTCTATAATATTGGAAGCCACGGATGCTGTCAGGCTTTAATCTTATAGATCCCAAAGTCTTTCTGTCAAGAATCTTCCATTCTTCATCAATCATCTTCGTAGGTCTAGACTTCTCATCTAACAGGTAAATACAAATCTCTTTGATATAGATAATCCTCAATCTGCATCTTCCATAATTGATAATTTCGGCCGTCAAATTTCTCTACCTTGTATTTGTTTTCTTCCGTCATTGTTGTAGCTCCCACTCAATCATAAAACCCTCTGAGAGTAAATCTGTCAACACACAAAACCTTCAAACAAAGCTCTAATACCAGTTGTTGGGGTTAGCACACCAGTTGTATAGATAATATATCATATCTAAACATACATGCAAATAAAAGTAGATATTCTACCAGAAGACATATATAAAACAAGAGACATAAATCAACACCAAATTTAACGTGGCTCACCCAGTGTGGGCTACGTCCACCAAGAAACAAGTCAATCTATTATCTAAAGTTTTGACAAGATATACAATGAAAATTTACAATCTTCCACACCTCTCAAATGTTCAATACTTTCTTTCCTCAAGCTTTTTCTTCATCACCAAGAATTCTCTCTCACCAACTTTTTGCAAGTTCTTTCTAATTCTTGTTAATTTCTCACTTCTAAACCCTAGCTTTTATGCTTATATAGTCGTTTATAGACTTAGGGCACTTAGCCATGCAATTACAATCAATAAATATACTTTAATGCTAAAAATAGATCTAATTCCCGAGAGTTAATTAAAACATCCTCGCACAGGTAACCAATGTCGATTAGCCCTAACCGTTGTCGGTTCCTCCCTTGCTTGACCGATGTCGGTCTGGGTGACCGATGTCGGTTCCCCCTAACCGATGATGGTTACTGTATTTTCCAGCAAGTTTCCATTGCATGCTAAACTGAAGTAATTGAGCTCCACAACTCAACAAGAACCCCCAAAATATGGCACTTTATAAATTAGTGTGTTTACAAAAATAAATTAATCCATCATGTAGAGCACGTGAAAAATTCACTTTTTACCAAAACAGTGCTCAAATCCAAACCACCGATCAAAAGTTATAGCAAATACAATTTCATGTAAATAATGGCTTATTTAATTAAAATTTTACAAATTGCTTTTAAAAGCACCGAAATGAGAGGAAAGGGTGTCATGCATATACTCGTTGAAATCGACAAAAATGAAGAACACAATGGTTTAGCTTGTGAGGGGAATTGGCCTCCTGCCAACCCGGGCCTCACCCTTCGTCTTCGTCGAGCGAAGATACAAGGTTAAAAATAAACAAAACAATCATAGTCCCCACCTTACATCAACTCCAAGCACCATAGGTCGCCAAGCTTATACACCATCACATTCACTCAAACAATAAAATCCACTTTCATCTCTTTACAAAAACAATCAAAGAATGGATTAAAATGTTAAAAAAAGGAAAGTGTTTAACCGAGAAAATAGGTGAGAAGACCGAAGGAGTCGGTCGAGCAAGGGCTCATTAGAAGGTGAGAGTATCGTGTGATTTGGTGACCAAGCACGGAGAAACCGAGCCAACAGTAGTTTCCTGGATGTCTGCATGTAAATGGAGGAGACTAAGCTCCAAAAAGACGAGCCACGTACAGCGAGGAACAAGAGGCAGCCGAGATAGGCCAGAGCCTACAAGTGAACAGGGAGCTCGAGACCGTCATCGAGGCTGTGAAGGAGGTAGAGAACCGAACAAAGGTTAAATTCTAAGCGGATGTCAAGCATCACAGGGAGTTGAGCACGGGGGCAACAAAAAACGGAGATGGTGGGCCAAACACAGACCAAGGTTCGATGGTTGGTGAGTTATGAATGGTTGTGTTTTTACTTTCCAAGACGCACACAAATTGGAGAAGCCGTCGAGAAAAGTTGTGTGATCTGTGATCAGAACCAAAGCATACAGCAGTCAAGGAGACACAGGTTGCTAGGGCATGTGCATGTCCAAGAGGCAAGGCATAGGGTCGAACAAGCGCATAGATCTCATACCAAAGAGGAGCCGAGCCAGAGTGACTATAAAGAATCAAGGTCACAATCAAGCTAGAGCCAACCAAAGGGAGTTGTCTGGGAAGAGTACTATGTGTAGTTGATCAACTCGAGGACAATCCGAGCAAGGACGAGTGAGCAATAACGAGCAGTGAAAAAGAACCACGGAGTAAGCGCTAAGTGGGTCTGGGTGTAGACAGTGCCGAGGTTGAGATGGTTCACCACAATGTTGCAAGCCAGGGCCGAGCCCACCAAGACCACCATGAAGGAAAGATCTACATAAACCACGCAACAACCCTTGACAACTAGTAAATCCACCAAATAGTCTATTAAAAATAGTGGTTCTGTCAGACTTATAGACATATACTTTAGTTGCAAAACTCCTAGAAAAATCCTCCCAAATAAAAATTCGGTCGCTCCAATAAATTTCGTAATTTTAGAACCCCATAATTTTGTAAACCCTCAACTTATCAATCTGCAAACACCAAAACTCACAACCGCACTAAATCAAGACAAAGTCAAATCTATTTGCACATGAACTATCAGTCACCCAAACAAATTATTTGAAAACTGCAAATAACTCAGTAATGGCAAATGTTTCACCAGATACAACTTTGATAACATATTAAATTTTTGGGATCTCTTATGAAAAACAAATGCACGAGTAACTAAAGAAATCAAAATAATTAACAATAAGATGCAATATGATCAAGAAATCACAAGGTAAGCATGACACTTGAATCAACTCAAATGCTCATATCATATAGTGATGCAAGTGATGTACATATATAAGAGGAGGAAAGTGCAACTACCACCTAGATCAGTGGTGAATAACTCTCACTAATTGATACTAATAGTAGAGTTGACTCCACACAACTAGTAAGCTAACTCAACACAACTGCTACACCTAAGCAAGCATATCTCATGAGTGTAGGAAAGCTCCAAGTAAATAAACAAATACAAGGAAAATGAAACACAAGAAGTGGCGGGTGTTGCATCACTAATGGTCGTGGCTTGTGGCTTCGGTTGGTGGTTTTCGACGGTGGTGATGTTTGCATTCTTGGTGGCGGTGTTGCATCACCGAGGGTCGTGGCTTATGGCTTCAATTGGTGGTTATCAATGGTGGTGGTATTTGCATCGTTGGCATTGGTAACAACTAGTGGCTCTAAAAATGGCGGTGGCAGAAAAAATTGCATCGTCGGTGCGGGCTTCGTGGTTGCGGTTTGTGTTGGTTTAAATTGTAATATCTTGTCTGAAGGACATTGTTGTAGGGTGGGGCCCCACCAACCCTCGGTTCATAGCTCTAGTCAAAAGCGTTTATCAATCAAAAAAACTCAACCTTAACTCACCTCTAACCCAAAACTTTAAAATTTTCCATCTGTGGGGTTATTCAAGACAGAAAAGGTCTCATCCAATAAAAAAAACTAAATGGAAAAAGAATCGACCAATAAAAAACTAAATGGAAAAGTAATCAACCAATAAATAAAAAGCAATATTTCTAATTTGAGAATGCAATAGGAGAGGTGTTACTCTTGGCTAGTTTGTTATGTTGTTTGAACATAGTAGTATGTTCATGGAGGCCTTGAGAAGGTAGTAAACTTGTACTTGAAGAATGAGATAGTGAGATGAGGAAGCATGACTTCACTCTTGTTGGAGTTTTCTCAACTTGAGTTTCTCTAGGGTAATCTTGTGTCTCTTTAATTTTATTTTGCTCTCTTTCATTGTTCAGTATTCCTTTGAGTATGCAACACTTTCAATTCATTCAAAAGCACATTTAATGATTGTTTTATGCAAATTAACAAGAAAACAACAAGCTAATTAATGAAGGAAATTGTTAAGAAGTCGTAAGATCTATGTAGGTGAAACTTAGTGTAGAATATCTACCTAGTTTACGGATCACATAGGCATATAATCTTCACAATCACTCAAAAAATTGAAAATTGGCAAAAGTAGTGCATCATATATGTGATTTATTTATCAACCTTGTGGTGTTTAGAAATGTGTAAGGACAACCATCCCTGAAGATGCGGCCATACATCTTTCTCACATCCTTTCCTAAATCTATATCAAACTTAGAAGCGTTGTGTTTACACAAATGGTGCACGTGGACATGCTAAATTTTTAATGTGTCAAGCATTTCTATTTTGTGTATACATACTCCAAATCGAATTAACATAATGTGTACTCCATCAATTATCCTCATTGAACCAACATTTACATTAGTTAATATGAAGACCCAAATTTCTAGCACATATATTGGATGGAAATATTACATACCTACGGCCCCAAAAGGAAAAGGTTTTATTAACTTCGAGAAACAATTTACTTAAATGTCGAGCTCCATATGCCTTACAATTATAAGTATTTTTATACAAATCTCTACTTGATCCGATAGAACCGAATCTCCCTCACTTTCAAAATGTTAATCCTTATATTGTTTCTTCATTTCTTTTTGAAGACAATTCAACGAAATCATGGCTTCAAACCCTTATGCAAGAACTCTCCACCTCATCGAAACACTACATGTATACCCCCACATACATGCAACGTGATTTTGCATTTCCACACTTTTAGAATCACTTGACATTTGTAAGGTAAATGTTGACCTAGGAAAAACAATAAAGCATTTACAATTTAAAATTATTTTAAAATAAACTTTTTTCATCCCAAATCAATGTATGAACTTAATATTCATTGTATTTAGTTTTATCTTACCTAGTCAATAATATTTATAAAAGAGGAATCTAATAAAACTATGTTGCTAAAACAAAAATAAAAAAATCACATAAATGTTTTCGCATTCCTACAATTAATCAAATATGCCTCGTGACTCGTGCAACAAGCTCCTCCTGCTCTTTATATATGTCTTACAACACCTGCAATGTTTTTTACTAAAATATATGCCACATATGGGGTCCAAGTAAAATGGAATGACCTTTTTATACATGTTCCTAGAGTTAATCCTAATGCAACAATGTCTAGCATTAAAAAACATAAAATCTCGAAAATAGTGGGAATTGACATGTTTCCCATCAAATTAGGATTTTGACATATTTTTGTCAAAGTAAATATCTCAAGCAAAAAAATAACACGACACTAAATGTGGAGGATATCTAGTCGAATTTAGAAATGAACAAAGTTTTGGTATAACATGCATCAATGCAAAAATGTGGCAAATTCTACATCAAAAACAAGAAAACAAGTAGAAGAAAAAAATGTTGTAAATCATCAAAACATACTAGCGGCTCAGTCAATACAACCACGAGAGAGACGAAAAGAAAGAATAAGAATGTCCTTGTCCTATGAAATTAAGGCACCCCTAAATTACAGTTAGGAAAATATTTAATTCTTCTAAATTCATTTATAATGAGGACTAAATATGCTCTAGAAAAAAAAATCAAATAAGTTGAAGAGACAACCATTAGTACGTAACACATTTAGGTTAAAGATGGTGAATTAAATATCGTGTGCGCAAAGTATTGTCTTGCCAATAAACGTTATCATACTTGCATATAAGCACCTACTAGTAGATTTTTTAATAGTATTCTTGAAATAAAAAGATTTGTCAACGATTTTGTACCTATAAAAATGCCACTTAAACTTCCATAGACAAAAATCTACAAAGATCAATTCAAGTTTGATTTTTTAATCTAAAAAAACTTTTGTAAGTAAATATGAGATTGAACATAAATTGAATTCATTACTAAAAGATGTCCGAGAAAGGGAATGACCTCTTGAAAACCATCGTTGCACTTTTGATGGATGAATTTGGCATAAGAGCCTCCTATGTTGGGTGATGTCTTTCTCTAGTTCTCACTAGTCGCTGACAGTTCACGAATGCCTATGACAAGTGAAAAATTGACAAAATTTGATGTTATACCCCCACTATTATCTCTACACACGTCTATTATATTTGTACACATTGTATCCTTTTGTCCTTGCAAATCCTCATGTTGCTTATGTAATTCGTGAAACTAACTATACTCTATTTTGAATTCTCATATACATTGTATCTTTCAGCGTAATAAAATAAATTTGCATTGTTTTGTTATACAAAGACGAAATCTAAAGCTAGAGGAGAAATGACAACTTTGCCTTGAACCATCTTTCTAAATTGATGTGAAAAAGACAGAGCAAAAGCCTCTTGTCAAACCTCTAAAGACAACGCCACATTTTTATAATAGCTCATTTGTTTGACTCCTTGATTTTAAATCAAGTTCTTGCTTCTTAAACTCGTTGCTTCCCAATTCTTGCATAGATTTTTATAAGAACATTGTTTTGTTCGTTGTCATGCAATTCTTTCCCAATCCATATTTGCATAGATTTTTATAGGAACATTGTTTTGTTTGTTGTCATGCAATTCTATCCCAATCCATATTGCACAAAGTACAATTGATTTCAATAACCTCGAATCTTATATTTTTCAATTAAAGTGTCTTGCGTGTGCGTGTGCGTGTGAACTTATCTTCTTCAAAACATCGCATACCACAATTTTCCATTTGTGAATTGCACATGCATCTAAGTGCATTCTTCTATCTTCTTCGTATAATTTTGCACCAATGTATATACTTACCGAATTTGGAAGTCACCTATGACCTAACAACTATTTCCACTTGCACCATAGAATGGAATGGCTTGGCTTACCACAGATCTCCAAAATTCTTATATAATCACATTCATGTGTAGCCTTGCAAGTCTACAACCAATTGCATCTACATTTCATAGCTATCTTAGTTGACTTTCAAGTCACGACATCATAAATCCACTTTAGCTTCTTACTTTTTTACTCTTTCTCAATCTTCTAACTTGTATTGTCCAACATCATGTTAATCTAGATCACTTGTTTCCTAACACAAATGTGTCTTGCCATATTTGCAATTTTGTAACTCCCTTGACGTTAGCAATAAACAATTTTTATATATACCACCATCATTGAAACATTTATGAGGTCATTACCATTGTATTGCATTCCTTTGCATGTGAAATACTACCATCACCATTTTTAACAAATTATTTTCCTTCATTGATCCTATTATTACTATAAAAGAAATTTTCCATACAAGATCATGTGATCACCATCTCATAAATATATTTCTCCATGCAAGATACTTTGATCATCTCATAAATGCATTTTTCCATGCAAAATCCACCTACATGGAGTATCCTCCATCTTCCAAATCAAATAATTCCTCTTAAACATCACATAAATTATAGCAAAAACACTCGTAATACATATACAACAAAACAATTTCACACCATTCGGTCAACATTTTTCAATGCGTCATCTACCTTATCAAAGTGAGAGGCCCATGCTAAATAGGCATTGCATGTACAATTGGGCATTGTGTTTTAAGGGCAAAGGTAACATAAACATCAAATGAATGGTTTCATGTTCATCGCACATTTTCCGTTTGGCAATCTTCCTCATCCTCCCTCTCAATGGTGAGCAACGTAATGTCTTATATAGCACTTGTCATTCAATAACATCCTTTACAACCACAAATTCCTACAAAAACTAAAATTTAACACCTTTCAACTCCAATTCATTGAAGTGCTTCTAATCAATGTTTAATAAACATTATTTAAATTATGAGAATGATGGATTATGTATTGTCATTGTTTTGTTTCTTGTGTAAATGTGTGTTTGATACTACCTTAACAAATTATTTCATTAAAATAGAGCTCAACTCTTAGAGTTAAAATATCTCATTTCACAATGCAACTAAATTGCCCACCTCATTTATCCTCCAATCTCGCGGGAGTTTTGAAAACTTACATTACTAAATGCTAAAGATGGCTATTGGTCATTGCCTACATTGCTTTGGATCATGTGTTAGGATATTTACACGATCCTTTGGTATGTGAATAGTGAGTTGAAACATTTAAAAACCTAAAATATAATCATTTTAATCTCTAATAACAATAAGAGTTTAGTAGTCACGATTTGTTTCAACTCGCATTAATATTGGCTTCTAAGCATAACACCCAAACATAGAACAAACTAAACATTAAGGGCATTAACCCAAATTCTAATCTATTACAGAATCTGCGTCACTTTGTATCATTCATATTTGTATGTCAGCACACATTACTTTATCTTTTAGAATGTAAATGATTAATTTGCCTTCATAAAATTAATTAATTTCATTCATTACATTAAACATGTTATGTTCTTAACATTATATATTCGTATGATTACTAAGGTGATGTAGTGGAGTGCATAACCTTAACCTGTCATTTATTAATTTCTAATATACAAGTTAGGTCGAACTATTTAAGATGAAATGGTACAGCCCCTTCATATTTATTTATACAGATATAGATGGGTGTGATCCTCCATAAGCATCATATATCATACTAATAAGTCTATTTAATCATTTATTCTGATTTCTGAAGGTTTCCCTCTCAAAGTGGACTATGTTCAAGTGATTTTATAAATAAATATCATAACAAAACATGCAATAAATCATGCCCGTTCATTTGCTGTCCTGGATAGAAAGCCGTCTTATCAAAACGGGGTTTGGTTGAATAATTGGGAAAATATCTTATCAAAACAAGGGTCTGGCTGAATTAAATGACAAAACCTTTGTTGACAATAGCTTGATTTTGCATCTAGTAAAGCCAACAAGTTCTAGATATTTGTCTACTTATGGATACTTGGTGAAATAAAACTAAGCAGCTAATATCATCTGCTGAAAGTTATACTTTCAAATAAAAAGATTAGTGCATACGGATATATTTAAAAATGAGCGCAATGCAAATGTAATCCAATGATATCCTAAATTGTACATTTCAAATAGGTGAATCTACTTCAAAATTGAAAAAATAAAGCGTAAATTAAAGCTTGGTGCAAAAAGAGCACATCAAAACAATGACCTGAGAAAACAGGATTGCTATTTATTATGATGCCTCACAAAATGGTGGATTCTAAAGGATCAGAGATAGTGAGTTCCTCTCATTGGAGGCTTTCCGTCTATTGCTCTCTCGGGAACAACGAATTCTGGAGGAATTTCCTAGTAACACCCATAAATGAATCATAGTCATCACTCTGTCTTGCTAACTTCTTGCGCACGAGTTTATCAGACTCAATTTGATCATGGCCCTTCGCATTCTCTCTCGCATGCATTTCTGCTAGCATTTCATATGTTACAGCTGATTGAGAGATGAATGCAATCTCCTCATCTGTCAGCTTGCGTAAAAACTTTGCAGGGTTCCCTGCCCACACCTGGAGAAAAGAACATGTATTTGAAACAACAATAATCGGAGAATGCATTGAAATAACCTGTATAGCATTTCTTCCACAATTTTCAACCTTCTCTACAGTATAAAGAACAACCAAATTACCCCACAGAAATGAGAACAGAGACGGGCATCTCTCTAAGACGATTTGCATTCAAAATCAGATTTTAATAAGCCAGTTGGAAATGTGTAAACCTGCTCCAGATTCATACATTCTTGAGTTGAGACTTAGCTGTCTCCGTTTTGTTAAATTCCACTTTGTTTACTCTTGGTCTGGATTCTAAGACAACGGACCTCAAGTGGCATTTTGGGATTTGGGTATGTTTTGAATTTCTATAGTTCTTTTGTTCGTTAATTAAGGTAGACAAGGCCACAGTCAGTACTTTTGAACTTCATGGAATCATATGAATATCTATTGTTCCATTGTTTGCCAATTAATGTAGACAAGGCCACGGTCAGTACTTCTTTTGAACTTCATGGAATCGTATGAATATCTAATCTTTATCTTCATTTTTCCCTTGTAAATTACAACAGACCATTATCAGTACTTACTAAGCTTAATGCAATTGCTTGATTATCTAATTATTATTGTGATTTTTTCTCGTGAACTCTACTTAGAGAGAATTGGTTTCTTCATAATAACTCCCTTAAATCTCTTGATGCTGTAGCAGCAATCTGAGACTAGTATCATTAGTGTGGTTAATAACAATAACGGATTGTGATTCCCCTCAGTCATATCCATTGAATTTAGGCACGACAGATGACGGAAGATCTAAAATAATCCTAATACTGATCCCCATTAAAATAGATGTGGTAATATTCCCAAGGCCAATGCCCCTGGGGAGGGTGTACCTTAAGGAAGTCATCCTAGTCCGGCGCCCCATCTAGAATGAATGTAAATCAAATATGGCTATCAAATTAGGCTTCACCACTACAGATATCCTTTGTTGGAGATATGCCCGCGGAATGTAAGGCAAACTATTCTATTCCTTTAGCACTATTGGAGTAGCTTCTAATGTCTTCTTCAAGGCCTGAAGTAACAGTATTACTTGACATTCTAGTGGGCCAGCATACTTCGGCAGCAATGCCAGTACCTCAGCAGACTTATGTTCCTTATAATGAAAACCCATTTACCTCCACTGAAGACATGCTAGCTGATAACAGGCTGGTGCCTGGCACACGTGAAGATTCAATACTTGGTTAATTATGATTTTGAATGGTCACCATTAACATTGTTCAGCCATGCTACCCTTGGGGTACATTCTCATTTGAATAAATAAATATTGCACTCCATATTCCCATCATTGCATTCCATTTCCTTGTTCTTTAGTTCTCTTCAATATGGACGTGTATGATAAATAGTTGTTCTATGTTTACTCATTATGATGTATCAGGAAAAGTTGGCTTTCAAACCAATTAAAAACGTGAGTTTGTAGATTCCTAGACAGCCAAAAGTAACTCAGATAATTAGAGTTTGTATTCCTTAAATATTGAACTTTGTTTGTCAGTCACATAATTGAAGTACAAATTACAAATATATCATAAAATACAACCAAGAAGACAGAGAACAACACATGGGAAAAAATCCTACATGCTACGTAAGGAAATTACTTGGATAGATCAGAAGAATAACAGCAAGAGCCAAATAACATCAAAATATAGAGATAATATAATAATATGCAAGTATAGATGACTTAGCCACTTCAAGGGGGCAACCTCCACACCTTACAATAAGCCTCAAATGCTTAATATGATGATCAATTACTAGTTACTACCTCCAATATATACCCTACTCATGCTATGTAATCCACCTTGGCCAACCTATTGAGTATAGGACTGCATAAATAAATGTGATATGACATGTTAAGAGATTATGTTAACCTTGATTTAGTTGAGAGGCTAACAACTAAATGTTTTTGAACATCTTAGCCATATCGCCCCCTCAATATTTTTGGAAATCTGAACCATATCTCCTTTCAGTGCCTCCACATCTCCTTGCATGTTATGCCACATTCAGTCGACATCTCCTTTTCATGGTTTTCAAACTCTCCATCAAGGGTTGTATTTTGTCATCCACAAATGAAGACATAACATCAAAAGTTCCACCCGTTCAAACTCCGATTCAACCTCATCTTTGTTAGGATTATTCCCTGGAGTGGCTGATCCTTTTCTGTGGCCTCTAGTAGATCTCCCTACCACGGTGATTAGGGTTTAGGTTTGTTGGATGATGTCAGCTAGATATACAAAAACACCAAGAAAAAACCCCAATTCAAAAATAACTTTCCGAGAAGATAAATAATTCAGAGAAATTCCACATTTTGCGGCATGTGGAGCAAATTTGTGAAAAAACCTAAAATGAGTATAACTTCCTCAAAACATATCAGAAATAGCTGAAATTTGGCTGGTAACTTCTGCTATGCCACAACTAAAAATCACAACAAATAGCAAGATGTAGGCAAATACCCAAAATTAGGGTTTCAACCTGATTTTGGCCCAAATCAAGGCATTGATACCACTTGTAAAGAAATTACGTAGATCAGAGGAATAACAGCAATAGAACACCAAAATATAGAGATAATATGATAATATGCAAGTATAGATAGCTACTTCGAAGGGGCAACCTCCACACCTTACAATAAGACTCAAAAGCTCAATATAATGATCAACTACTAGTTACTACCTCTTGTATATCCTACTTATGCTATGTAATCCACCTAGGCCGGCCTACTAAGAATATGAAAACATAAATAAATGCGATACGACATGTTAAGAGATTATGTTAGCCACAGGTCGACTATACATATCCCGATATATGACCTAGGATTAAGGGCGTAACATGTTACAATGACTTTTTGCTCAACTCATAGCATATGCATTGTGCACACCCCCCTCTCATCCTTCAAATTCAGATTCTTTCTCATAGACAAGGCACTCACTTGTTCCAGACAAGACACAATGCTGATAGCTAGTCAATACCTTTAGCCACCTGCCTGTATGGAAATTCGCTGAATTTCAAGCACTACCCATGTTTTGTCATCCCCACATCGTTAAATTAGAATATAGGCAGGAGCAACAGTGATACACAACAATACCGTGCTGTTGTACGAACTAATTTTGGGTGGTACTAGACTTGCACAGTGCCTGTAATTTTGTTTGTATAAAAGGTTTGAAACTTTGAACTGTAACTCGATTTGCTCAGCCTGCTAAATTTGTGTCCTTGAATACTCTAGAGTCTAGCCAATATAACTTACACTCCGATTCACTCTGTACTTTCCGAGATTTTTAAAGGCCGTATTACAAGGAATTTCTCATTTGCGAGGATATAGGTTAAATTATCTTTTGTTTTAGGTCAATGCCATTAATAATTCATGTATACTTTGCCCTCCTGTTTCAAATTGTGTATATGCGCCCAATGCTGAGTCAGATCCAATACAGGACAGGGCTGGGCTGGTCCCTTGCCTTGGTGCAGTGACTTTTACCTAGGTTTCTAGTTCTTGATTGCTTTACTTACAAATTAGACAAATTATGTTCATTTATAGGGACCATTATGGATGGAATATAAACTCAGATATTTGATGAGGTACAAACTGAGTGGGCCTGGTGAAGAAGAAATGTGTACTCTAGAGAGGTGGTCGCATGTTCAAATCTAGAGCGGTGTAGGGTTTGTACAACTTGTCGAACAATATATAAGGTCAATGGAAAAACATTTCACACATTAAATTTTGAGGCCTGGAAAAGCCTTCAAAAATTATCATAATTGACATAGAAGGGTTGCACATGCTCCCTTGTAAGAAGTTCTTCTAACTTTTTTATAAAAAAATCTTGTAGTATTAGGCAAATATTAGTTACATTAACATCAACAATATACATTATATACAAATCGATCAAATGGGAATCAGAACCTAACCATATATTTCGATCATTTCTTCATTATTTGGACAAGAAGCAGACAATCCTTTTGTGCAAACATACAACTTGCATATCTAACATCGTTGCATTTATGACATCTAACTCGTGCAAATATATGCAACGGATTGATGGATAGGCTCTTCTCAACTTTGTTTTGGGTGCCACAAAAAGATTGTTGGCTGACCTTGGTCCCTATAATTTGATCAACCTAATTCAAAAGGGGCTTCAGAAAGTTATTTAAAATGAAGTATTTTGTGAAAAGCTCTTCCAAGGAAACATAAGGGTACATTTTAGACGATAAAATCTAAAGCTTGTAAAGCCCCCAAATATCTATTTTAATTGCATTATAAGGGTTGTAAACAGTTTTCCATTATAAACAGGAAAACTTGCCACTTTGTTGTGTCTGGACACTGGCCATAGTGTGTAGTTCTCGGGAGTGCAGCATATTAAAACCATTGAATTTCTAATATCTCTGTTGTAATGAAACACCTCCCACCTCCACAGTTTCTTCCATGAAACATTTTGGAAACAAAACGCCGTCAGAGATGCCCTAGAAACATCCCAGAAACACCTAGGCATGTGCTGGAAATATGCCATACATTTATGGGGCACTTCCAGGGTGTTTCAAAGGCATTTCCAGCAGTAAAAGTCTTTACAAAATTAACAAATATGAAGAACAGTTAAAGCATTAACCCTGAACCAGCCAACAAATACATATAATAAACATTTGAGTATAAGAAAGTAAATGTCCATATGTAAACTTTCTTATACTTTTGAGTCATATATATATATATATATATACTCCCAAGATGTTTGAGAGTGCTTTCAGACATCTAGAAGCTATAATGCAAATTCTAGGTTTTGGAGGGTCCTATCAGATTTCAGGGTTTCAGACTTAGCCATATTTCAGGGTTTCGAGATTTCAGGGAGACATCATAGGAGGTATGAAAGTAATATGAAGGAATAGATAGGTATAACAGAAAATCATATGGAAATCTCTCCTAAAATACTAATTGAAAAATATAGGTGTAAACCTATATAAACACACTACATGCAATGCCAAAACACATACTCTCATTTATGTCACATGATTCATGAACATGTGAAATTTTAAGCATGTTGAATGTTTTGAACTTTCATGAATACTATATTTTTAGATGTTTTATCTTTATGGGCTCCAAATAAATATTATGCATTTTTAATATATATTTTATTTTTCAATGTAATCTATGGACGTTTCTGTGCTGTTTAATACCCAAGGGTTTTTGAAAATCAGCATTTCTGGGTTTTCAACCCATACCTATTTTCATTTCCTAGCAACATAGTCAAACATCCATAATAATAGAATAATTCCATATAAAGCTATATTAAATGCATTACATAAATCTTTTTCCCTTGTAAAAAGCGCCAAATAAATTTTACAATTACAAAATAAGCGTGTGAGATTAAAATAACAGATTTTATAGCCTCTATAATAATCTTTGCCTAGTTTTAGAAGGAAACACTAATTATATCAACACAACTTCTGTGCATTCATCACACGCTAATTAGATAACTTCTGTGCATTCATCACCTTCAATTTTAATCAATTCTCTGTTATTTGGATAACTTGCACAGACCCGTGTTGCATGAGAATGGGGATTAGCAATTCTCTTTATTGAGAGTAACACATGTATATCCAGCAAATTTAGAATAATGATACAGTAAGGGATAGCATCCAATATATGATTGAGAATATACTCTCAATGTCGAATCATCAGGGACCATACTTAGCAAACCAATGAGCTGGTGAAAATGCCTGATGAGTTTTGGTGACTCTGGACTGCTGAAAATTTTGAGTTGTCTCATCTTCTGGAAGATTTCTAGACCCAAAAGCAGACAATCATCTGTTATTAGTGCCCTCAATTATTACTAATTGCTTTTTGGTTTTGCCACAAAAATAATTCTAATGTTAATATCAAACATCAAGCACAAATATAGGTCTGTTGGGATATGGTCTACCAGTAAGTTGGATCACTTACTCAGCAACAAACCAAAGCCAAATTAGCATGAGGCACAATTTGCATTGAGTGTAAGACCCCCACACTTAAAGCCCAAGATTACAGCATTTCACAAATATAGGTCTGTTGGGATATGGTCTACCAGTAGGTTGGATCACTTACTCCACAACAAACCAAAGCCAAATTAGCACCAGGCACGCTTTGCATAGAGTGTAAGACCCGCACACTTAAAGCCCAGGATCGCAGCATTTCTAAAACAGGTGAGGCCAAAATACATGCGCCATCTGACACCAGCCAGCCAAGAGCAAAGCTCACTTCACATAGAAAAAAGGACAAAGCTGAGCAGAGAGAGAACTTATAGTTAAATCAACATATGATACAAACAATATCCCATACAAATGGGAAAATTACATAAAGTTAATATGGTTTTTGACCGGTTAAAGTTGAATTGCGGCATAGAAAAAATGCACAAGCGGGAGACGGAACATATTTCTTGTTAGAAAGAATGAGGTGCAGAAGTGTGAATCTTATCATATTTCCGGCTGAATCTTTTGCAAATGCAAACTATGGAGGTGTGGCATATGCAAGCACGGTGACAAAGAAGCAAAAACAATCTTAAAACTTGCGCAACAAAAATCAAAAGTATGACTCGCGTATGCCAGACTACTAATGGAAGCTCAAGTAATGGTAAATTCCAATTAAAGTCTGTTGGGCTGAGGTTTTGCAGTAAGTCGGGAGCACTCACCACTATGATGACCGAGGTTCAACCCCGGTAGGCATACTCCCTGTGAATTTAGTGCATGCCTTCTCCAGTCTTCAAAAGGAATTTTTGGATTTTATAGAAAAGTAAATGTCATTTGAAATGATTTGAAATGAAAGTAATTTATCCAGATTTCAACCTTTAGAATGATGCATGACTAGAGAAGAATGAATGTTGGCAATTGTATCAAAATGAGGTTAACAATAATCAAACATTTGAACATCAACAAATCCGGCATTTTTGACTTCTAGCTAAGATCAAGCAAAAATTTGAAGAACTACTTCATAGACAACCTATTCCCCATGAAACAGTAGCTGAGTTATTACAACCAACATAACAATTAAAACACTGGGCCATCACCACACCATGTCAAAAGAATTGCCTAGAAGTCTAATAAACATGAACAAGGTAAAGGTCAACTTATAGAAGCTGATGCAACAAGATGAATACATGGAATACTCCAAAGAATGCTTGAGAAGATCAAAAAGGTAAAAAAGAAAGGCACTGAAAACAAACAAACAGTAATTTTACAATTACCTGTCTACAGAAACATATATTGCACAGATACA
Organism: Taxus wallichiana var. yunnanensis; assembly: GCA_018340775.1. NCBI lineage: Eukaryota > Viridiplantae > Streptophyta > Pinopsida > Cupressales > Taxaceae > Taxus > Taxus wallichiana. The sequence goes on along the minus strand of CM031235.1, from coordinate 674,360,493 downwards.
AAATAGCATATAAAAATGCTCTATAGTGACAATCTATAATTGAATGAAGTAATAAATTGTTAATGCTAATAATAGAAACCCTCGGTTTTAGGAACATAGTACAAAAAATAAGTTAATTGTAAGCCCCACGCTAATAGAATCATATACCATATTGGTCTAACTGAAAGCTAACCATAATGAAGAGATGGAATAGCTTGTACAACTATGAAAAATATCCTCATGGTTTTTGAGATGTTATGGTTCAAAACCCTACTCACTGCTAAATGTGTATAAGCCCAACCCTAGTCTGTGTTAATCTTTATTATTTTGTTAATCACATATTTTATAAAAGAACATGCACCATGATATTTTCAATAAGGAATTGGCTCCTGATTTACACAAGAAGGGATCAAGGATTCAGGAAGCTCTAAGTATTTGATCCTGATTTGAGCTTGAGTCGGACAAGTGCCTCCTCCTTTAACCCCCTCCTAATCATTGTGATTGGCATTTTTTTAATACAAGTGTGCAAGAGAATAGCACTACATAAAAGCTAATAAATCCCATTTAGGATATTCAGATCTGATCGGGTATAAAAAGCAACCTTTACAAACATAGTAACCCCCAAAAACAGGAATTTCAGTTATACTAATGCTGACTCTCAAAACATTACTATCCTATGTAGGAGGTTAGACTTAGGAGCATTACCTCTCCAGAGGGTATTCTAGCATTTTGTCTAACAAGAGACCCAGCTGCAACCATAGCATTTTTCTCCAAGACAACCCCGTCAAGTAGAGTCGCACCCATGCCTACAAATGCCTCATCCTCAATAGTACACCCATGCAGCACAGCACCGTGACCTGCCTAAAGCATGCACGCATGTCAAGCAAAACACATCACTTATACTTTATTAAATCAGCTACAATTATAACTTACACAGAATTAAATGGTTAAGACAAATGCATACATCCCTCTAAATCTATTTAAAATTTCACACAAACAGGTAGTGCAACAAAGCCTCCTTACAAAGAAATGTTTGCAAGTGAGGACTCGTCATCAGCAAACTATTGTAGCTTCTAATCTTTGCATTAAATGCGATACATATCAAAAAGAAAAAGAGAATAAATTCTCCCACTACCATAAATGGCTTCTCCTACATAGTCAATCTACCTAGCAATAATCGGAATCCTGTTGAACATGGGAGTCTCTCAACTGTTTGGTAAAAGTTATACCACATACAATCCATAGCCCATATTACCAATTCAGCTATACAAGCAATTATCTTCATGTTATTCATCATAGACTTCTATAATGAGCAGTTCAGCAGCAAAAGTGGCTGGCACGGTATTCAAGAGTTACATCATACAACTGTTATTATCATAATATAAGCAGCTTAATGCATTCAGAAGTTCTTGAAGAACACAGTAAAAAGAAAATACAAATAAAGTAAACCATGGTCCCAGAAAGATACCCAGGAGAAATTAAAACAAACCACTAAATCCATTCACAAACTCCTGAAGAATAAGACTCAAAAGCCAGAACCAGAAAGAGCAACTGGAAAATAACTACATACCAATTGTAACTTTACTGCCAATAATAGTAGGAAGAACCTTTCCACCAAGATTTGATTTTGCAACATGCACAAGAGTGTTGTCCTGTATATTTGTACCAGAACCAACTGTTATGCTATTCACATCTCCTGCAAAACCCTAACAGTACAAGTATAAATACCTGCATTAACAAATCACTTCAATCCTGCATGACTAATCCAAAGTGATGTTTTTACGCTAATCCATAAAATGAACACAAATCGTAGAACCTTAAAAATATTCTACTTTCTTCCATGGAGATAAGAATGATTGAAGCCTGTAATGCCTGTTCCTTTGCAAGTTTGCACCAACTTATCTCAAATCTCCTGGAAGGAAAACCATATGGAGTGTATGCAAAAATTGGGCTTGCAAATAGAAACATAATTAGGAATTTCAGTTGTGTTATCCAATTGCAGATATTGATTTGTCTATGAAATATTAATAATTCAGACAGCTGTATTATAGAAACTTTCCTGGCTTTAACTATGTTAATATTAGCACGTATCATGTCTGATGGAAATAAATAGGAACATGCTCTCATGTCTGATGGAAATAAATAAGAACATCCTCTGTTGATCACCATTCCTTTACAAAGGGCTTTTTTAAACAAACATAACGGTTGCTAAACATATAGAAAAATGAACCAAGACAGTTCTGGGAGAAGAAATATGCTAACTGCAATTGACTTCCAACGGAAAACCATCCAATAAGCCCATTTGCAATAGCCATAAAGATTATGCATTCAACCACATGACATAAGGATCAGTGATTGCCTTGTGTTGCCATATTAGATTCATTCTGACTTTTAACATACCAAATTTTCTCGTGATCCTATATACACTGTCCAATGTAAGTAACATTGCAGAAACACTAAATGTTGATATTCTAGCATATGCATTCATGGTAGGGCAGGCAAACAAAACGAAGGGGGAAATCAAATATTAATTGCATGTCAGCTGTTAATGGCTATAAATTCGTAATCTGATAATAGGAATCACAGTGCACCAAATTAGTACATAACCATGTTCATGTCAGAGTATTTTATTCCATATAAGCCTAGCTACTGTGACTATATAGGTTGCATTATGTACAGAATAGGATGTTGATCCAAAAGAAAAAAATTGTGACTTGAAGATAGTGTCACTGTCATGGTAAATGAAAATCTTCACTTTAAATAGCTCTAGTCTGCTAACAACACCACCCATTTCATTTTCAATCTTGGCAGGTGCATTCTCTAAAATAATAATAAAAATAAGAATGCCATAAGTTGGGATCTCCCGGTTCAGGTGAATTTGCATGGACTAACCACAAGAGGAAACATTTCCACACAAGCTACAAGTATCTGCAACTGCTCAAAGGGAAATCAAGCTATCCTAATGGAAACAAGATAAAAGCCATAAAATAATGGTTTACTTGTCAAACAAATAAAACTCTTCTAATTTCGGTCACAAACATTTACTATAGATTACCATGCACATTCACCGTGATGAACAGTAAGCGAATAACTTAACCTTTGAATACAGACTTCATTACTTTGTAAGGTTTTTCAATACAATATTAAGCCCTCTTGTTGGATGGTCCCTTGGTGCATTGTACAAGCTGAGCTTGTTGCCCAAACATTTTGTGTTGAGAACGTCTTCAGGTTCATTTTCCATCTCCACGGGATTTACTTCCATGAGCAATCTAGCATCCGGCCAAGAGAGATATCTGCAATTGATATTCGGGGTGGGTTGCTTCCTCGTGTCCTAGAAAGCTGCAATGTTATTACTTAGAAATTAGTATGCTTCTTCTGAGCTATAAACATCTCTGTAGAATGGATTTCAGCCTTCAGATACTCTTTAAATCCCTTTCCGGTTTCCTTCACAAATAGCTGGTACTTAGTGAAGCAGACAAGGAAGACATTTATTGCCAATATATTTGGGAGACTTAGATCTCTCTTACCCAGCCCCTACCCTAAGATTGCTTTCTATTTCAAGCATTTCTTGTACACAGTTGATGGAACCATCATTGATACGAACTAAACCTTAGCATCATTGCATTCAAGGCCTCAAGATGTCTCTTGCAATTGGAAGTATGCTCTCGCCAATTACAGATCAAGTCTGACCACCATATTCCCTGAGATAATAGGATATGTCACCTTTGTTCCCTCTCGATTACGTCAATATCCCTTGAGATAATATGATATGTTCAAATTCCAGGGCGAACAGCTATAAAGAGATTGTTGTCTAAATGTAAAAAATAGAGTATTGTAGTTTCACATCTCTTCTCAAATATTGCTAAATGTAAAAAATAGGAGTAATGTAGCTTCACATCACTTCTCAAATATTGCTACCTTCTTATAAGTTATTTTATTTTCAAGTGTGACCATATCCTATTATTATATTAATTATGAGACACAGGTGACATATAAGGTATTACATGCTCCAAAAGTTTTTACAATGGGAAAGAGGCTTGAGGTTGACAGACCCAAAGCAGTGGATTACATTCATCACTCCTCCGCCTGCTAACAAAATGCTTACAACAGTTGTGTGTTGAGTGGGTTCCCTTGACTTGGGATTATTACTAAAAATACATGACGAAAAATTGTCAATAGATAATGACAACCCATGCAGGTCATCTTGGCATGACTCAAACACAAGTGAAATCCTACAAAAATTAATTATCTAATATTTTATCATCTCAAGGAATAAAGTGATCTTGTACACTTTACTTTCAAGTGCCCTGTCAACTGTGAGATCTGGAGGAAATATTGCTAATCTAAAGACTTGGGAAGGTTACTTTTCTCCATATCCTAACCAAACATGCTTGGATCTTTACCTTTGAGAAAGCTGTCATTTTCCAACAGTGGGCTTTGTAGGGGACTCCAATGACGACCATATTTATTACCTCCTTTTAATCACTCCTATGCCTATCCATTTGACGTGTCGTCCTTTGACTGCTAAATTTGGTCACACAAACGATGGCGGACTGGTGAGACAATCCTCTTCTTCTCACATTGTGCGAGGGGGTCTGCTATTATTCAAAGTAGAGGATCAGCTACCCCGCTGAACCAAGGTCCAAGTAGTACACCATACACGCATAACCAACTTCCACTCTACTTCAAAAGAATCATCAGCCATCGGAATAAGGGGGTTTTGTGGGGCACTCTTTGAGGCCTCAAATGATTGCCCTGCCCAGCCAACTTTGACCAAAGCCATTCTCCAAAGGACATCATCAAATCTTGTATTGGATCTTTTATGGTAATTGATGAATATGTCCTCCTCAGACAGGCCACTTGAAAAAGATTAGGGGACGGCTCTGTCCTCCAACCTTGGTCTCTATCAATCTTATCTTCCTCAGTAACTTGTTTTTCTTTCACATGTCTATTTGTAATATACAATGTTATCTTTCCTTGCATGTTTAGGGTTTGAACTTTGACTATGTTGGGTTCACCACCTAGTCAGAATCTTTGTTTAATTCTTACAGTTTTCCACAGGTAGACACTTGTAAATTTTATCTCGAAAAACTGTGTTTTTCACTGAGATCCAACATTTCAGATCACTCTTCAGGACCCATACTCAGGGATATAAGGATATTGAGTAATGCATAGAACTGCTGATATATATCTAATTTTAATAAAGATGCAAATTAATTAAGTGTGAAAAGGGAAAGTGGTCAGCAGGTACAAATAGAGAAACATATTAGTAGTAACATTAGACTTAAGATTATTTTAGATCTAAGTTTAATTTAGGTAGACATGATTATCAAGGTAAGAGTTGGAGAAAAAGAAGAGGAGAAATATTAAATAGGATTAAACTAGGAAATGAATAAGGGTTTTTAACGAAAGATTATAAAGGAGAATTATAAGAACCAAGTTGAAAGTGCAGTTTGTACATTTGAGCAAGTGTTTTTTTATTAAATGCCTCAGGAAAGGTTCGAACCACGGGTTCCAATGGCTGTTGATAAACCAACCATTATCCCTATTAAGATTATTGCTGTGATGCATTATTTCGATAGCCTCTCTTAGGCATCTTTAAACATAAGGATCCTTAGAGGCAAGGACTTTAGTTGAGCCAATGCAGATAGAATGTTTAGTGGTGAGTGAGAGTTCAGCTAGGGCCGATCATTCAACCCTGTCATGTTCCTTGATCCTAGTTTATATTGATCTGCCGATTTCACCGATCTAAGACTTACCGCAGGAACTTTTGATCATGTACACTTTCTTGTTGTGCTTTATCCTCTTGGATTTAATTGGCAATCTGGTGGATAACACACTAAATTGTAGGAACTTAATGTGTTATGAAAGCAGTGAACCTAAGAAAAAGAAATCGATATAATAAATGCATATAATACTGCAAGATAAATGAAACTTTGTTGAAACTTGACAGTAATTTAAAAGAAGGTAGCAATATCTAAGATAATATACGTAGCTACAACACTCTGTTTTTAAACTCAAATTAAAAATCCTTTATAGCCATTTCTAGCAAGACATAAACAATTTATAAATGCAAAGTGAGCGATTGGCCCTCAAATTTGAAAATCAATTTAACAAGCTCTCCCCAAGGAGTTGAGGAAATCTGTCATGACATGAAACTCATCAAAACACGAAATTTCACTTTCCAAAATTTTCAAGATTTTTGACACATTTTAAGGGCCCTTCAAAGCATTTTTCAAAAATCTGACATCTTGAAGCAAAGAGAAATCCTAAGCTTTCTGATGCATCTTACAGTTTTAAATTCTCAGCACTGAAAAGAAACTACAACCCCAACAAGGTGACCCATCTTAAGGGGAAGTATCCTCGTGGATTACATGTAGCCTTTAGTTTCATTTAGACGTTGGAGTTTACTTTAACTCTGTCTTCCTATGTATGTACTTGTTTGTCCAATTGACCTGCTTTGGTGATTGGTAGGCATTGAATTAATAATAGAATTTCTTTCTTTCATTCCGTATTCTCCTGGCAACCCACAGTCCCTCCTAATATAAAAGGAATCATTCTCCCACAAGATTTTCAATTAGAGAAAAACTGATGCGAAATGTTCAAAACAAGAAAGGGTATATGTAAAGTTGAACACGGAATTCTCATAGGAGGCAATAACATTCAGGTCATTATGGTTTTATGATTCCTTTCATGGAGGCAATAACCGTAGTGATTTCAGGGTTTGATTTCCTTTGCACTTTTTGGGCAAAGTGTAAACTGAACTCCCATTTCCAATTTTGAGATTCTAGTGTTCACCAGGGTTTCTGAGATCTTGTGCACTTATGCACATTGAATGCAAAGTGCAAGTTGACTTTGGAATCCCGACTCGCTCCATAATTAATGCCCTTGCATGTGCAAAGTTCCAAAATACTTTGGGACGGTTATAAATTGGTTTTCTCACCTCATTTTTCTTACCTTAGTATTTTCATGTTGGCTTCTTGCTCATTTGATCCCATTTTCTGCTGTGATCTTGTGTTTCGAATTTTCAAATGTTTATAGGTAATGTTTCCTCTACCCTTCATGGTTTGCTTCATTGTTTGAAATGATGTTTGAACAATTTCTCTCACATTCTTTGCAAAACCCGAAGCTTACTACTCAAAATCGAACTAGGGTTTGGTGAATGCATTTTTGTCTTAATTTCTTTGTAAAGAAAGAGAAAGTTGAGGGTTTTTATCTTTGTGCCTGCCTTGCAAAAAAACCATTTAATGATAAAGCAACTTGAGTTCCCGCGTAAGATTGTGTCAAAGGTCTTGTCGGGAAATTCAATTGTCAAAGGGCGAAGTAGGGAAGTCAAGTGCAATTGCAAGCTGAAGCTCAGCCATGGTATTCACAAGAAATATGAATGCTTGTGCAAGTAAAAATTCCGCTGAAGACTATTGCGGAGAATCAAGGTGCAAAAGCACTCAAAAGTTCCACCGAAGACCTTCGCAGATATCCAAGGTGCAAAAGCGCCCAAAAATTTCCATTGAAGATCTTTGCAAAAATTCAAGGTGCAAAAACACCCAAAAGTTCTGCCAACACCATTTCAGGGAATTTTGGTGCATAAACACCACGGATCTTCGTGGGTGTCTTAGAAAGATTCAGAGGCACATTTTTGCAAAGTCTTTCCACGAATTTCATGTTTGAACCATCCAACACGAAGAAAGAGATGAAATTCCTATATCAAAGGCTTAGTCCATCGAATTTGTAATCAAATGTTGATAATATCACATTGACCTAGCTGAAGTCTAGGAAAGAGTTTGAGCAGACTCCAAGTCTGATTGGATTTGGGACATATATGATAGTGGTATTGCACTTGCAATAACCTTTCTAATCTTAGCCCAATGCTTGGAGTTGGTGTTGACTTGTGCCCAACAATATGATGTTGTAAACATGGAGGTTAAGAATCTGCAAGGCAAATATATACTCCACCTCGATGCAGAGGCTATCGAGGACTTGCTAGCACTTCCAAATTTTGAAAGTTATGTGGACATGTCGCTTGAATCTTCCCAAAAGTCCTAGGATGAGAATGCAGTTGATTGTCCCAAAAATAAGAATGAAAGGTGGTTAGAGAAACCCAAGCATACCTACAAGGTTACCTAAAACCTAATTGAGATCGGACTTTATCACATAAGTCAATGACATTATTACATTGTTGAATAGGGTAGTAGGTAATCCAACAACAAAGGAATTTCATGAGTGGATGTATAGGTACATCTACACCATCAGGCAAAATACTCAATGCATTAATTGGCCTGAGCTAATCAGCGACTCCATTCATAAGTACCTCACTGAAATGATTGCTACTAGAAGATTCTATATGACGTTATACTTGGTGTGGGGTGTAGCCACAAGCAAGATTTTCCCAGTGTTGAGCACAGTGGGGTAGTTGAGCACCTCAAGGGTTTATGATTTTTACCCCAACTCACTCTAGAAAAAAGCTTATCACATTTCTAACATATCAATGATGCGTTTTTCTATCATGTGATTTGCATGTTTGATCACACGTTGTATAGTGCACGGATCTCAATCGTTGCCCCAACTAAGATAGCAAGATGGGGGTCTTTGTTCATTCAATTCCAAACTTTCTTGTACATAAGAGAGTGGATTTGATGGAACTGCATACATGTTGCCAAGGTACGTTGATGATAAATGGGCCTTGATGGAGATATCCAAACAATTGGCAGATGTTCACAAGCTCTTGTCCAATAAACACAAGACTAGGATCCATTTCCCAATAACAATTAGATGGTACACATGCCCAAGTTTGGGCATAATGCCAAATGCATGGATGCAAAGATGACTAGGATGACTGCTGCCCCAATGGTCTATGTGCCTCTTCCTACTTCTCAAGTTTTTGTAGTTTCTGCACCATTTTCATCTCCTATGAGGACTTATTCACCTAAGGTTTCATCATTTCCTCTCAAAACCCTAACTCTGCCACCATCTCCTAAGGTGGCGCCTCCCCATTATGGCTCCTCCCAAGGTGCCATCTCCTCCTCCAACTTCACCAAAAACTAGTCATCCTCCTCCTCCTTCATATGCTGCTACAGAGATTTTTGAACAGGTAAAGGAAACCGAAACTATTATCTCATCCAAAAGTCCAGATGCCCTCAATAAGGAAGCTCAACAACAAATATTGGAATCAGTACAGGCCCAAAATCCGAAAGTACCTGACTGGCTGAATCGAGTGATGACAAAGAAAAGGAAGTCAGTGGTGCAACCTGAGATGATTGACTTCCATGCTTTAGACCTGAGTTCCTCTTCATCCTGAGCTCCAAAGAAACCCAAAACACTTTCAAAAATTGTAGTGGATGAGCAGGAAGACAAATATGCAGAAATAGGATTGCCACCCCGGGGAAAAGCAAGGAGGAGATTAGAGCTCAATACTCCCTGATTTCAAGGGTACACTTAGGTAGATCTACACACGAAAGCACAATGCAAGATGTGTAGGTTGCTATTGGAACCCTGTTTGAGAAAATAGATAAGGATAAGGCCACTAAGGATCAGCTGACAGAAAGAGTAAATCAGCTTTCTGTCGTGATCCAGAGAATGACAAGGCCCATTCAATCATCTATTTCCTCCCAAAACTAACAGATTTAGAAACTCTCACGACAACTGAGGAGATTGGCAACATCGGTCATGTTCCAAAGGATGGGCCAAAAGATTAATGAAACAAGGGAGGAATACATTTAAGGCTGCCATGTTAGCTTATTGAAATATTGAAGTTGAATCTGATGCCATACAGGTCACTGAGGACCAATTTGAGATAGAGGCCAATCTATGGAAGTAATATTTACCAAAGTTGGAAGCCTTACAGCAAATAGACTCAAACTCCTTGTGGCTGAAGGTGTTCTTGACAACTTTGAACGTGGTAAACAATAAGAGCTGCATGATGCCGCTGTCTTTGGGATACGAGTTTTACAGGAATGCACTATAAAGTTGATGGAAGCACAAGGAGAAGGTATCGAAGCTGCCAACGACATTGCTGAAATGATTGAGAAGCTTCCATGTACCTTCTATGATAGAGAAATGTCAGCGCTTCCTACAGAAACAATTTATAATCAATTTAAGCAACTTGTTCCAAGGGGAATCTGCTCCAGGGTTTACTTTTGGTCTCAATTCAATTGACAAATTCATCAAGTACCAGAATGCTTTTGACAAATTCAAGGCCCTGAGGATGCTTTAGCGGCTGCCTGCAAAATTGCTTCATTTAGGTATGGAAAGTGAGGTTTGCAACAAATACTCTCAGAGACCGAATGAAAAGCTGATACAAAAGATTTTCAAGTGCTTTGATGAATACCATGCGAAAAATCAGGTGGAGAAAGAAAAGACCATAAGATATTTCAGATCAAGCTAATGTATGATAAAATGATTCTTACTTGGCAGTTTGTTTTTGCACAAATCAAGTTCGCAATTTTCAAAATGTGCACTTTTGTACATGTAAAATGTCACCTTATTTGTGTAAAAGATGCACGTTCATTTTGCAAGTCTTCAAATAGTGCAAATCAAGTCAATTTGCAAGTTCCTATTAACAGCGAAATTGACTTTTCTTCCATGCATGTAGCTGTAAAATAGGCGATCTTTACCTATAAATATTGGTTTAGAGATCATTTGTAAGGGACTTTTTTTTGGTGCAGAATAATTTCTAGAGAGACACTAATTCTGGAGCTTTGTATTCAAATTGGAGCAAAAGAAAAATAAAAGAGAGATACCAAACTCTGTGTTGTGCATCAATCTTTTGATTTCAGTTTTAGCTAATGTTAAATATGAAATCTCTTTTAATTTTCTCTGGATTTATATTTCAGCAATTAAATTACTATTGTAAGCATCTATTGCAGGAGTAAAATAGGATCTGTGTTTGCCAATTAAAGCGCAATTTCTCCCCTCTTACTCCTTACTCCTTCCACTTTCTAACTGCTTTCTCATTCTTCTAAGCAAACTATTTCTTGTAATTCTTGTAACTATCATTTCTTGGGAACGAACTCCCAATATCCTGAGGTTTAAAAAGTGTAAATATTTTTCTTTTTATTTCATGCAAGTGTGTTTTCAATAAAGGGAGACTCCCCATACAATAGAGGAGAGACTTTGTCCCTTTGTACTGTTGTCATAGCCCCATATTTTATGCACTGCAAAATATTTTACAAACAGACATCATTGAATTTTGACAACTATAATAATGGTATGATCTCCATTCATCAATAGTACAATTTCTCCCAGAACTCAAAGATGTTATCTAGAGAAGCCTGCTTCACTATACAGATATACTATCACTCACTGGTGGGTACAACAAATGACCTATTGAAGATGATGCACCTTTCTTAACTTCCATAGATCTCACATCTAAAGAAGCAAAGGAGCTATTAGTAAGGCCTCAAATAGCAGCTCCAGCGCCTAAATTCCACTTCAGTTGTCTGTCATGACAAAAACTGTCTTTTCTTTTGTGTAACTTATAGTTTTGGCATAGTCTGCACCAGATAAAGTCGGGCCTGTCAAAAACGCCTGTATAAGGATAACAAGGTAACGATATTTACAGATCCTAGAGTTTCCTGTTGTCATAGATACTTGAATTTCGGTGCCAAGAAAACCCACAACAACATAAAAACAAGTCAAAGATAAAAAGATAAGATATGAGCTGTTCAAAACCATTTTTTTCCAGATGACAAGAAATGGGACAATTAGCTACTTATTTTAGTATTCTATTTTTAAAAATCAGAAGAATCACAAAACTCGATTAGTCCAATCCACCCACATTAAAAAAACTATCATAAACTTCTATCATGATGCATATGTTACCGCATGTGTTCTTAGCAAGCAACCCCAAATAAGATACATGGCTGAAAATTCTTTTTCTTTTGTACGTGTCAATAGTTTGGGGACTAAATATATTAATAATGAATATGAATCAAATGTCTATCTTATTCATAGATTGAATCGCACTTTCTCCCCATCTCTTTCAATAACTTTGTCTTTCATTTCTCATAATTCACTTAATTCAGTACAATCTTCGTGTATATGTCAAACTCTGGTATGTTCAGGAATTATCATAAAGTTGAGTGATACAAAATCTTAGTTGTTCCATGTGGCATTCATTGACACATCAAGTAGAAGTATATAGTAAAAAGAAAACCCACCTCTAAGAATGCTTCCATACCAAATTGATGATCTTGGGCCCACTTTGACATCCCCAATAACAGCAGCACATGGAGCAACAAAGACATCTTTGTGCAGAATCGGAGCTTTGTCAAAGATGTTCATCAATGTTCTGTGCCTCGATACTGCACGAAAACTAATATCAGTTATATTAACAAAGCATATAAGGCAGAAAGGTAATGAATTTTGGCAGTTAACATAGCTCAGAGGAAATTGGCATACAATAGCATGAAATTAATCCCAATAAGTTTGAAACTACTGGAAGGCAAGATAAATATTTAGCATTGATAGGCAAACATAAATTAATCGGAAGAAAAGGATTAGGTAAGGTACAGCAATGTTAAATTCATTATATTTTAGACTTCAAAACTCTATTCTATCTCTTGTAGGTTAATGGCAAGTGCCTACTTCCACTGACAACCAGATAGAAAAATCAAGGTTGAGTTTATTAAAAATTTAAAGCAACATAAAAAGAGATGCTAATGAAATTCAACGAAAGCTGCTATAAAGCCTTAGGACCCCGACATACCCAGTGAACAAACAAAGATAAGAGTGGTGCATTGATTAAAGGTACAAGGCTATCCAAAAAAAAAAGCACTTAAGGCAAAGCTATATGTATGATTCAAATCTCTATAAAAGGACTCTGCGTGCTCAGTTTCATTAATTAGAAAAAGCTTCTTGCATAACAGCCAAAAATATAATATCAGCCCAAAATATAATATCAGCCCCTGTAGATGAATCTACAAGGATCTGCCTTCCTTCATTAAGACTAAGGTGGATAGATTAGTTACTATTATTATCTATATCGATAGTAGCATTTTTTTACCGTGCTCATCTCCTTGCTTGGTATCCACCTTTAAGCAGCCCAAATGGATTGCAACATGGGGTAGGGTACAGTGAGTTGGCAATCACAGGTGCCACTCCCACGGGCTATTAGGCACCTTAAAGTAGCCATGGGGATACCTGGAGATGAGGGTTGAACTTATTGCAATAGGGGCACCTAGAGGCATATCTATATCCATAGTGGTGCCATAGGGGCACCTAGAGGTATATCTATATCCATAGTAGCATTTTTTAAAACCGTGCTTATCTCCTTGCTTGTGTTCCACCTTTAAGCAGCCCAAATGGATTGCAACATGTGGTAGGGTACAGTGAGTTGCACTTGGCAATCACAGGTTCCACTCCCACAGGCTCTTAGGCACCTTAAAGTAGCCATGGGGATGGCTGGAGATAAGGGTTAAACCTATTGCAATGCATGGAACAAAGCACCCCTATGTGGTGCCATAGGGGCACCTAGAGGTAGGGGTTGAGAATAGCCATTTTACAAAAAATATACCCCATGTTCTATGAGCTTTGTCGAATTAAACGATCTTAAAGCGATAAATCATCATGGATTTCATAGCAGACCCCTCGATTCAAACACCAGGGACATGTTTTGTCATGCTATGTTCCATGGGGAAACTGCCCCTATTCCCGTCCCATTCCTGTGCCATTTTCCCATAATAATAAAGTTTCTAGAATTTTCCTTTTCACGTTTTCCCATCCATTCTTAAAAGGCGACTTGGTGGAACATAGGTTAAGGGTTGAAATTGGGTAAAATACTTCATCTATCTTTGTGAGCACTTGCAGTGTATAACAACAGACAAGGCCTGAGTACAAGTCCTTGGCGACTTTGAGGTAGGAGAGACCCCTTTGTCGTGTCATCTAAGTTAAACATTACCCAAGCAAGGGGTATTTACCAATCAAATAGTCATAATAATAATCCAACTTTAAGCAATGTAAACTACCCCTTCAAATTTAAAGTGGTGAAACTTGCCTTCACCGTTCTACATGTTCTTGTCTTGATTGGAAAATGTTTTGTAACATTCTCATTACATTGAATGGCATCACATTTCAATATTTTGTTGAGATAGATCTTGTTATTTACTATATCTTTTTACAATATTTGGCTCCCAATATCGATATAGACGCCCAGGCCACTCTAGCTGCAACGTCCTTAATTTGCATTAGTGCGACTAAATAAATCAGAACCAACCAAGCTAAGGAAACAGAAAACATATAGCCTTACTAGTTTCTCCTATGTTACTAAGTTGTTATTTAACATTGATTCAAGCATTTTACCATGGCACTATCGTTATCTTAAATCCCTCATTACCTTTCTTCAAAATACACTTGAAATTTGATACGTATCTAGCCAGTGTTACAAGGGTTTTCTTTTGACTTCATCTTGTTTTACAGGAGCAAGAAGATTTGTGAAGATGCTTGGAGCCTAATCCTAATCTAATACAAGTTTGCATACCCTATAATGCTAGTCCTGAGAAGTTTCTAGACCCTTATTCTCTTTTTGTACAAGTCTACATTTAAATTTATACATGGAAGCTTTCTACTACAATGTTACAAGAAAATTCCTAGGTTTGATGTATCAATGTCTAGCTAGTGCTTATCCTACCCTTCCATCTATACTCTTAAATTTAAAAATTAGACAAAATGTGTGTACAGATTTCAGAGAATTTATTAGGCTTGGAGGCTCCTTTTATTACGTCGAAAGGTGTTCCTACAATGGCAGCCAGCAATGTAATGGCATGTGTGGTTCACTTTTATCCTCAACATTAAATTTGACATCCATTTGACCATCACAAGGCAATTTATGCCTAAATTTGATGTCCGTTTGATTGTCATTTAAAAATTTATTTATTTATTTTTACTCAGGGAAGTCAATCAATTAATAGTAATATCTAGACCACTTGGCAGAGTTTGGGACCCCTTTTATCCAGATAGATCATTTTGAGACTAACACAATTGTGTAGCTAAATTGATGCCATTTGTAACCACTCAATGGGAAATTGGCAGACAAAGTAATGTGGTTATTAGTCAATGAAGTATGTGAAAAATACAACATATGATTATTCAAATTGATATCTCTCGGCGTATTTCAAATAAATATATTTAAGATATCTGTACTAGTTTATCAGTAACCAGCAAAAAGCCCTTTGATTAAATGTGACCAACCAAATTTATACGAAACAGGAAAAGCTACAGGGATCGCTTATTTTTTTTGGTAACGTGGGTTCGGTTTGTTTTGAAAATGTATAAATATAAAATTATAAATAAAATTAACCGTAATATCAATGATATGTGCATAATCAGCATTAAAATTTACAATTTACAAAAATTAACAACACACTACAAAAATTGATGATAAAAATAACAACAGTGTCTGCCTGGAATAAGAGTTGCTGCATATTTTCTAGTGTTTTTGAAGTTCCAGCAGAGTCTGCCCAGAAGCGTGTCCCAGAAACACAGTCGGTTTCCCAAAAGTCACCTGGAAACGGGTACAGATAAGGGATCAAGTTTGCATTCAGGCAAGGGAATCACCAAAGTTTAGGTACCCATGCAGTACTTCTTGTCTAGAGGGGATTCATGTCTATTAGGCTCCCTTTTTCGGTACTGTGATCTGTTTCGTTGGCAATCTTGTAATTTGATGTTCGGTTTCATTTCTTTGCCTCAACTTTAGGATGGCCTTCTTGCTACAGTATTAATTCATTACCCCCCCATACGAGCCCTGGTTTGATATGACCCAAGCATAACCCAACTTGCCCAGGTACACCTCGGGATGCCTGGTTACATTTTAGTTCGTTAGAAGACGAATCAAGTCGCACCCAGGCCGAACCCACAGTGTTTTCCTATTCTGACATATAAATAATCGAAAGACTCGAATCACTTCAAAACATATTAAAAAGTCAACAAAAACCTAAAAATAAAAACCCTACAAGATAAAAACCAAAATACCTCTCATTTTCCCAAAGGCGTGAGGAAGACAACACAATTACCTCTCATTGCACACCTTCATTTCATGAATACGTCAAGCTATAGTTTCATCAAACTAAGTTGCAACTCCATTATTTGTATATTCTTATGCCACTACGAGTGCCCATTTGCTGCCAATAAGATCAAGGAGCTTGCAACGAGCAGGATTGTTGGATTGAATGTAAGGTTTTTTGGGCTTTTTTTTTCTCTGTAATTTTGTTTTCAATCTTTACATGGGTTCTTGTTTATTGGTTTTTTCCCCCTAAATTAAAAAGGCAAGCTTCTAGATAGATTACATATACAATTAGTTTGAATCAACATTTTGAACCACAGAGAATGTGGCTTATCATCAGGATGAATGATTAGATGACAAAAGTGGGCTTCTTACAATAGCACGAGTTACAATAAAGATTAGAGATTAATTAATATCTATATCCAAAACATTAATTAATTTTGAAATTAATTGATTGCCTCCTGGTAATTCTTGAATGCCTCTCAACCCAAGTAAGCTCCCTTTCACTTACTTAGTGTTAGGTTGTGGAGCATGTTTTCATGTGAGAAAGTGTTGAAGACTGTACACTAAGAGTACTATACACTTTCCACAGTTGTCTCGCCAGGGTTCGGGGCCGGGCCGGGCCCGAGCGGGGGTGCAGGTGCGCGAGCCCCAGAAATTTTTTTTTGGGCCTTAAAACATGCCCAATATATTGGGAAACATGATTTTCTCATATGGGCGGGTTTTTTGACCCATAGGTTTATGGGACGGTTTTGGCCCATGGTTTTGATACCCACGGTTTTGTAAAATTGCTTAAGCAGTTGTCTATTTATATGGTTTTGTGCATATGGTAGATATAATGTAAACATTGCAGATGTGTTTTGAATTCGGCTATGAATTCTGTAGAGTTTGTTGAGCATAGCTCCAAACGGATCTAGGTATTGTATTGAGAGAGCGGTGGCTTGTAATAAAATCTGAGCAAGTGATTCTTTGTGGACATAGCCCAAATTGGGTGAACCACGTTAAATATTGTCTCTTTGTGTTGTGTTATTTTATTCTACACTTTTATTTGAGATCTGTAATATTTTCTGCATATTAGTTTCTATTATTGCGATTCTGTGAGGGATTATTCCACATATTTTATCCCTTATTTCCTAACACTTAAATATTCCTCTTTTGAAGGCAGAAATTCCTCTAATCTTTGGAAGCCTATGGTTGACAAAATCTGGGAAACCTAATGGTTGGATTGCAAAATGGCTATCTTTTACGGGCAGAATACAACTGATAACATCTTGTCTTCAAGCCTCGTCTTGAGCAATGCCCATCTATAAGATGTCTAATTTACAAATTCCCACCAAGGTTGCAAAAAGCATCAAATCCATATAAATAAGGTTCTTATGGAGTGACACCCTTACAATAGCACAAGTTACAATGAAGATTAGAGATTAATTAATGCCTTCTAACATTTAATTAATGCCTCTATCCAAAACATTAATTAATTGATCTGCCTCCAGGTAATTCATGAATGCCTCTCAACCCAGGTAAGCTCCTTGCACTTACTTAGATATTCCTCTTTTTGAAGACAGAAATTCCTCTGATCTTTGAAAGCCTGTGGTTGACAAACTCTTGGGGAAACTTGAAGGTCGTATAGCAAAATGGCTATCTTTTACGGGCAGAATACAACTGGTAACATCTTGTCTTCAGGCAATGCCCATCTATAAGAAGTCTACTCTGCAAATTCCCACCAAGGTTGAAAAAAGCATCAATTCCATACAAATAAGGTTCTTATGGAGTGACATATATGAGGTCAGAAAGTTACCCTTAGTAAAGTGGTATCTGATCGGCATGCCCCAAAAATCGGGAGGGCTAAGGATATGGGTCAACAAAAAAAAGAACCTTGCACAGGGTGCCATGCTGGTATGGAGACTTTATTCAGAGAACATCCTTACTTATCTAAAGGAAAAAATACTTAAAACTTGATGGCCCCTAAAAGAAAATTCAACATCAATGAGCATTTGAGAGACTCATACAATTTCGAATTGAATGACAAAAGCATTAGGCATCATAACTCCTCATCTCAGATTGAGTGTGGGCAAAGGAAATTAAGTAAATTTCTTGACAGAAGCCTGGATTTGCAAGATTGAAGCCAAGAAAGGTATGGAAACCATGCCAAGGACTAATTCAATGCCAGCAAAGATGGATGGGAGACCTGCAATCCCCTCTTCCTCTCCAAGAAGAGATGAAAGCAGTTTCAACCATCCTCAAATATTTTCACTTCTCCAAACAAGAGGATAACCTGGTTTGGATGGGCTCTAAGGCTGGTAGCTATAATGAATATGACAGATACAAAGTTCTTATAGCCAAGGACCTGCAGGAACTGCAAACATTCCCTTCAAAACAAATTTGGTTCAGATATGGCCTTCATAATGCAAATGCCTTCCTTTGGACTTCTTATTGAGAAAAGATTCTCACTCAAATAAACTTGAGAAAAAAGGGCTTTCAAGGCCCATCTTGGTGTATCCTCTGCAAGCAGCATGAAGAAGATACAAATCACCTTCTTTTTCATTGCCACTTCTCCCACCAAATCTGGAGTTCGATTATTCACAAGTTCAATATTTCCAAAGCAGTTCCTCAAGATCTGAAGAGTCTCCTATTTGCTTGGTCTCCCGCTCTTAAATCTTCACCACTCCTGCAAATGTGAAATTCCATCCCTGCTCTAGAATACTGGAATATTTAGCTGGAAAGAAACAGCTGAATCTTCAAGCAGGAAGCAAAGGATGCAAACATAGTTCTCTCTAATATCTTGGCTTCTATCAAAGAACCGATTCATACTTGGCCCTCAAAAGACAGTAAAAGTGTTCCTGAAGATTTTGGTTCTTTAAACCATTGAAAGAGCATACTTGATGGGGTCCCTGATAATAGTGTTAATAGAAATAACAGGTACGCAAGAATGTAGAGTGAGCTCCTCCCTAGGGTATGAATATTAAGTTAAACTTTGAATGTACAGTAAAAGGGAACACTGGGTGGGCAGGAGCTGGGGGCATTTTTCGAAATGACAAAGGCCCCCCTCTTCTTTGTTACAGCGAACCCCAGGCAAACACTCCAACATCTTTGCTGAGGCATAAACATTGTGAAGAGGCCCAAATATCGCACTTGAGCAAAACTGGACATGTTTGGATATTGAAAGGGATAAAGTCATTTTGGATGCCTTAAGGAAAGATCATATCAGCAACTGGTAGCTCTCCTGGGTAATTGAAGACTGTAAAGTTTTACTATCAGCCTTCTCTGTTTTCACAATTAATCGTATAAGGCATTGTGCTAACCAGGTTGCGGATCACCTTGCAAGCAGTGGGTGGGTCTCAATTCCTAAAATATTGCATTGAAATTTGTGACGCCCCCGCCTCCACACTGGGTAAGGTTAAAAGCTTAGTGGAAAAGACCAAACCTTCTTCTAATGACAACTAAGACTCTTAAAATCATGGAATGGCGTAGAGCGGCAGGGCAACTTCCTTCGAGTATTGATTCCAAAATATTCGAACCAAAATTATGACAGTTGTTGATTTGATTGCAAGAAGGCATGTTGGATATGTGAGCTGCTGGAATTGGATTGGTATGAAGGCTGAACCAAATTGGACAAGGAAATAGAGCTTGCAATGCGCTGGACAAAAATGGGTTGCCAACAACAAGACTCTTGCATATATCAGAGAGAAAAACAAAGTAAATCAAGCAGCTGCTTCAAATTGAAGCATACATTGTCAAAGAAAGGATCTCAATTGAACAAGCCACCTACTGCTCTATCAAATATTTGTGCCCCCTTGCATCATTTTTTGGCAACACCCTCTTCAGATGAAGAACATGCTCCTCTTACTTACAAAAGAACAAATATGTCTGCCCATTGGTAATGGCATTTAAAAATGACTCAAGGAGAATTGCCGATGAAGAAAATATGTACGCCCATTAGAAATGGAATTTAAGAATGACTCAAGGAAGCGACGATGAGCTTATTGGGTAATATATTTACCCGTATGATGGTGCGTTACATTTCTTTGGAGGGGAGATTCGTCACTGTGCCCTCTAAGCATCTTGTGTTCCTCAATCACTTCCGCAGGAGTTTCACGGTATGCTTCCCTCACTATCTGCTTAACTCTCTTGAGCGCTCCATTTTGGAGTTTCAAAAGCATACGCGTGCGGTTCCGCTGCATCAGGGTCTCATCTTCTTGTTGCATAAGCTTTGTCTGCTTAGGTCTCCTGGCATCCCATCCTCCCCTACCTCTGTTCCTCCTCTGCCCAACGCAGCTGCCACTAGCCCCATTTCTTCGCCTTCTGCCCCGCCACCACTGCTGTCACCCCTCTGCCTGCCTTCTCGGCTCCCTCTATCATCCCCCACCTCTGCTCCCACCCCCTTCGCTTCCACTTGCCTAGACCTGTTACTAGGTCTTCTAGAAGGCTGAACCTTGATACCCCTGTTGCAGTGGGAATGTTCCTCAGGAGTTAGAAATTGCCCATAACCTCCTGCGTATTAGTAGTACTAGTTCACAGGAGGCACGCATTGAGAGCTCCACAAAAAGGCTGGAAGCCTTAGAAGCTGACATGATGCTGTTGAAAGAAGAGGTAAAAAACTTGACAAAGCAAAAAGGTAAGAGGAAGGAGGAGGAGGTGTTATTGATAATAAACAGGTTGAAGACATATACAAAAAGCTAAACTCCTTAGATAACCGTTTAGGGAAGACCAAGACTCGCCATGATCATAATATGGCTATTTTTAGTGCAATTGAAGAGTTTATTGAGCAGCATGTCTGCAGCGTCTCTAATCTCAGCGGAATTCCAGCAACTCTTTGGGGTATGGAAGAGGAGAGCAAAAGGACCATTGAACAGCTGGATTTTACTGACTCTACCCACATGACGACTTTGGCTATGTTCACCTCTTGGCAGAATATCAAAACCAGAATCGACAAAGCCGCCACGAAGTAATTGTGGATACTCTTGCTGCACTTCTCTGTATTTTTTTTGCTGTTTTTGGCTGCTCTTCAGCAGTGTTCATTCTGGTTTGTTTCGTTGGGGTAACTGCTCTTGGACTACTTGGGGTTTCTATGTCTCAATTGGATCTTGATCCTTTTTGTTTTGGTTCTCATTCCTATTCTGGCTTCTAGGCCCTCTTTTGTACGCAAGGGTATAGTCCCTTTCAAAAAACTATTTACCAATAATAAAAAAATAGGCCTCTTCATATTAATAAAATACTCCTCTTACTTACAAAAGAACCAAATATGTACGATCATTGTAAATGGCATTTAAAAATTACTCAAGGAGTATTGTCAAAGAACAAAATATGTATGCCCATTAGAAATGGCATTAAAGAAAGATTTGAGGGCAATTGTCGATGAGTTCATTGGGTGATATATTTACACCAATGGGCTACCTTTCGGCCTCTCATTAGGTCACCATAGTGGCAAGATGGTGATGGGAATCAATGAAGCCCCTAAATGATACACATGCCTTGGTTATGAAAAGGTATGCACCATAGTTACCTAAGACTCCGGGACAGCGGGATGGGGTTTCAAAAACAGCAATTTTTTTCAAATTTTGGGGACGGCAAGGGGACGGTTGATAAAAATATATATATAATTTATTAATTTTACAAATATAACATGAATAATTCAATAAACTAAGACTTAAAACTGAAAGTTTGAAGATTGAAACCATTAATGATTAATCCAATTATTCATCACATAAGCCAAGGCCCAAAATGCTATATATTCAATGTTCATATTTCAAATTTCAATGTTTCATATTGAGTCATTGACATAATATGATAATAGTAATACATGTAAGATTATCATAGAATTTAGAAATTACTATTAGAACAAAGAATCCGAGATACATTGATACTTCATACTAGATAGAGATACAATGAATCAATGATACATCAACGATATCAATATGACAATGAAAATTAAAAACAACTACAAGTCTTCAATAATCAACATGAGAAGAGTACAACTACATATGTTATTAACTTGCAAGTATATATATGATATTACATAACCAATGACCATTTAGAATAAATAAAACAATAAAATTTTGGATTAAGCTTTAAGTTTCTTTTTTTAATGTTTAAAAGAGGCAAAACGTAGGACGTCACACACACCCTAGGACGTCCGAGTGTGTCCCCTAAACTTAAGGTGATGTCCCCTCTTTTTTTGTTTTTAGGGACTTGGGGGAACGTTCGACCCCATCCCCAAGTCCCGGGATGTCCCAAACATTTGGGACGGCTAAGGGGGGGGTGTCCACATGTAACACTGGTATGCACAATCTTATTGAAAATGACAAAAAATATGTAGATAATTCATTGCAGCCCATTAGGGATTCTTGGAACACAAACATGGGATATCCCTAATTTCTGATGCACATACAGATTGCAATAATAGGCCCTTGATTAATGTGATTGTAATGTGCCCTAAAGGGACAACATTTTCTCGGGCATTTGATTGTAAGTGGCAAGTGAAAATGCACAATTCATCACTAAAATCCTCATAGAATCCATTGAGGTGGTGGGGACTTAAAACATTGTCCAAGTCAATCGGACGATGCTAAAAATTGCAATATTATGGGGATGTTGATTGAGAGCAGGTACCAACACATATTTTGGACACATATGTTGTTCATTCACTCAACTTGATAATGCAAAATTTGGGTAACAGGATCAAGTGGATCAAACAAGTGTATACTTAGGCCAATGATATCCAAATATTTGTCACATTTATCACACATTACAAGCCATCTTCAAGCAATTCTCAAAGTTGGAACTATTAAAGGGAAGTGAAACAATCTTATTTTTTCAATTTGTTGATGTTTTAACTTGTAATTAGTAGATTTTCGTATATTTTAAAATTTTATTTGTTTCAATTTCCTATTAAGTTGTTGAAACAGAATTTGCCTCACACACAGAATATACAGGGCTGACATAAAATGGAGGAAAAGATCCTTGTTGCTCAAATAAAGACTAGCTCTCACGAAGCTTAGATGTGAGATAGGGAGGTGGACATCGCCTAAGGAATAGTGGGAAGAGAGGACTTGTGTGATATGCAATACAAGGGCAATCGAAACAAAGGAACATTTCATTCTTGAATGTCCAATGTACATGGATGTTCGAGCCAAAGATGAGGAAACTTTAAGATTCGGTTCCATGGTGGAGCTATTCGAAGAAAATAGAACTATAGACACCTAAAATCCGCTTACACAGTTCTAATACTAAAATTGCACTAATTATACACTTTCCCGTAAATTGACGATACTTCGTCAAATAAACGCCTCTTCTCCTCTCATTGGGTCAATTAACAACACTTCGCTAATTAACCACGATCTTCACTCTCTTTTGGTAGATTAACGACACTTCGTCAATAAACCACCATTTTCCCTCTATTCCCATTAATTAATTACATTTCGCTAATTAATTAGCCTTCCTATCACTCAGGATGCCGATTAACGACCTTTCATTAATTAATGTCCATTTCTACTTGGGTTAATTAATTACACTTGCTACTCTAAATCAATAAATCACTGTTTATTGGATCAAATTTCTCTTACACCCCCAAACCAGGCTAATTTTCCTCTAAATTCCTCTAATTAGTTTCTATAAGCTTACATCTACCTATTAATTAATCACATTTGATTAATTAAATTCCTCTAATTAGCTTCTATAAGCTTACATCTACCTATTAATTAATCACATTTGATTAATTAAATTCCTCTAATTAGCTTCTATAAGCTTACTCCCATGAAGTGCATATCCTTTATTAAACATGCATATCCTTTGCATTTCCTCTTTGGGCTTTATCCCACATCCATCAAATTGCTAGCCTTGCCCAAACAGGCAAGCTATATAAGGAACCCTCCTCCTTCCCTTTCTTCTTACACCTCATTTGCACTAGTGAAAACTATAGGCATTTTGATCTTGAGCCATTCTCCATTGTTGGAAATAGCTTCTCCATCTTGCATCCATTCTCTCAAATTGAAGAGCATGGGAAGATCCAAAAATGGCCTTGTAGCCATTTCTTGGTGAGATCTCATCTTCAATTCTTGAGGAAACAACACCAATTTGATTGCTAGGTGATCTAATTAGGTTCATTCATTAGGTAGCAATCTCAAAGAGTAGGAATGGCTTGGCATTTAATGGATTTATCATGTTTATGCATTATAGAAGTTGTTTTCCTTAAGCTCTTATCTTAATGGTTCTATAGTAGATTTAGCTTAGCTTTTAGACTACTAGGTGTTAGTCTATTTCAATTAGCTTTGCAAGTTTATTATGTGGGTATCAAGACAAGGCTACTTAAGATGTGAAGACGTACCAAAACACTTTCAACGCTTACTATCGCAGTTGCAATAAGGATGTAAGCAGTGCAAAAGTGGTGGACACAATCTTGAGTAACACTTCGTATGTATGTTTTCTTTTTGTCCCAAAAGGGCAACAAGAAAACAAAGGAGTAGACCAAGTGGTGATGAAAAATACTTGGCGTAACTTTGGCAAAGTTTCTCCTTGTCTTATGACAAGTGAAAAACTAGGACAAAGTAACACTTCGCAAATTTTGTGATGAATAACACTAGGCTCAAACTTCAATGGACTCTCCCCTTGTTCGACTAACAAGGTTTTGACTTGAAAAAGTTCTTGCTTCATGAGAGCTCTTTGAAACACGTTGGATAAAGGTAAGGTTGGTCCCTGTGAAAAATGGTTTCCTAGGCTTTTGTCCACAACACTCGCCAATTCCTACCTAAGAGAGGTGCGCACATCTAGAATTGCTTCTAGAGAGGTGGACCATAACCCCACAATCAAATTAATGAATGAGGCCTCATACGGGTAGCTTGAAGCTTATCTCACAAGGGTTTTCACTAGTCAAGTAGGTAAGTGGGGCGCTTCCTGTTTCGTCCACCAGTTCCCTCAAGGTGTGGACTACTTTACGGTTCTTGTGGTAATCCTCACAATGAGTTTTATGGCTTATGCCGAGATACTTCCCCTAGTTAAAGCGGACGAGCCGATACTCTTATCCAAACCTACAAATAGAGTGTTTTGAAAAGTGGTGTGTTTTTATCTTTTGTCTTAGTTTGGTTCGCACACCATTGGCAACCTGCAACAAACTATATTAGTATTGGTTTAGATCTTTTTCTTTGACAAGCAAGTATTTGGTCCTACACGCGAAGGTTAATAGTTTTCCATAAGATCTAAAACATCATGAAAGAGGATTAAATGTTGCTTTTGATTCTCAAGATCGTCCTAAGACGCAAGAGAAGAGCATACACAACAAGTAACCCAACTATATCGAAAATGGAAAAGTTTGTAAATCAAAGGACTAGGCAACTCATTTTAACCAATTGTTGTTCATTCCCTTAACCATGAATTTAATGAAGTGTTTGTAAATGCAAGAAGGCTTAGAGTTGTTTCTGATTCCCAAGATCACCTAAAAGGTGCGAGGGAAGAGCATACGCAACTCTATCCTAAGATATGAAAGCACGACATTCATTAAAGATCATCAAACAAGTTAGCAAAGAAATGATCCGAACACCCTGCAAAAAGAAGTTAGCATTAAAAACCTGAAAAAATGTTAGAAATACCAAAGACCAAATCCTGCAAAACCTCGAAAACAAAGCCAAATTGTGAGAACACACCAACGCAGCCTCTCAACAAGTAGCACACCACGAGCAAAAGCAGCGCACCCCTAGTGACAAATACGCGGCCCTCAACACAAAAGTAGCGGGTCTAATACAAAACAAAGATCGACAACAGACCGACTAACACAGTCAAGTGAGAGAGACATATATGCGCCCCTAATGACATATACGCGCCCTAATGACAAATACGCGGGACCAAGACAAAAGACAAAATGGCAACACAGAATGACAAGAGCGCGGCCAAAGAAGCAATAGCGCGGGGGTCACCCAGGCGTGAGGGTGAGACAGAGGATAAACCGGACCGACGAAAGAGAACACGGCGTGGCGGCCTGCATGTGAGTGCGGCCCTAGTGACACCAACGCAGCTTCTCCAACAATAACGTGTGGCTTATGACAATAGCACGGAGCAACATAACACCGGCGTAGGTTTCTGGAATGACACCATAAACACGTGAATCTGACATAGAAGAACTAAAAAAGGTCAAATTTTCGTCATCTTAGCAAAAAATTAACAACCCATCTTCTTTAAACCTACAAGAGAGACTCAACACATGTAAAATTAACAAAATACATCAAGGAATTCAAGTTATTTAACATGTGCATAATAAGGGTTATTCAAAATTGAGACAAAACTAACAAAGTTTGAAATCAAATGTTATGGGGTAAGTCCCACTGGGCGTGCCAAATGTGAACATAATAAACTTGCAAAATCTACTATAAAAACATAACATAAGAGCTCAAGGGAAAACAACTTCTACAATGCATAAACATAATAAATCCATTAAATGCCAAGCCATTCCTACTCTTTGAGATTGATACCTAATTAGATCACCTAGCAATCAAATTGGTGTTGTTTACTCAAGAATTGAAGATGAGATCTCACCAAGAAATGGCTCTGAGGCCATTTTAGATCTTCCCATGCTCTTCAATTTGAGAGAATGGATGCAAAATGGAGAAGCTATTTCCAACAATGGAAAATGGCCAAGATCAAAATGCTTATAGTTTTCACTAGTGCAAATGAGGTGTAAAAAGAAAGGGAAGGAGGAAGGTTCCTTATATAGCTTGCTTGTTTGGGCCAGACTTGAAATTTGGTGGATGTGGGATAAAGCCCAAAGAAGATATGCATGTTTAATAAAGGATATGCACTTTATGGGAGTTGAGAGGGGTTTAATTAATCAAATGTGATTAATTAATAGGTAGATGTAAGCTTATAGAAGGTAATTAGAGGGATTTGAAGGAAAATTAGCCTGGTTCGGGGATGTAAGAGAAATTTGATCCAATAAATGGTGATTTATTGATTTAGAGTAACGAGCGTAATTAATTAATAATAATTAATTAACCCAAGTAGAAGTGGACATTAATTAACAAAAGGTCGTTAATCGGCATCTTGAGTGATAGGAAGGCTAATTAATTAGCAAAATGTAATTAATTAACGGGAATAGAGGGAAAATGGTGGTTTATTGACGAAGTGTCGTCAATTGACCAAAAGAGAGTGAAGATCGTGGTTAATTAGCGAAGTGTTGTTAATTGACCCAATGAGAGGAGAAGAGGTGTTTATTTGACAAAGTGTCGTCAATTTACGAGAAAGAGGATAATTAGTGCAATTTAAATATTAAAACGTGTAAGCGGATTTTAGGTGTCTACAAGAACCAAAAAATTGGGGAGATGTTAACTCAAATCAACAAGATGAGCAACCTTTTAAAAGATACCATTCAACCCGCAAATCTTTAAGTGGTTGGCACAATTGGTGGTTCCATAGACCATTTGGTCTCATGGATGTAATTAAAACCATTTCATTTCATTCATTTCACAATCGTCTTGAAATGACTTGTGAAGGCGTGATAGGTGTCATGCAACATGGTTATCTAACACAAAGGGGCCCAAAATGTGAAACTAATGACAATTGATGGGCTCATGGGATCTATTTGCTTTGTTTTACGAATCCCATTGTGAGTATGATAAAATTTGTTGATACATTTCAGGAATATTTGGGCAAAATCTATGATGGCATCAACTTAATGATTGAAAAATGACAAGCATTAAACCAGCAAATGAGAAAGATCCTTTTTAAAAATTCAAACAAGTGCAAAAAAATCTTATTGAACACCGGAATAAAATATCCACCACACATCTTGCCTTTTGCATTAGCTCTAGTAACACTGAGATCCTTCTCTACCCAACAAGTGTCATTATACAGGGATGTCAAAGTTAGTGATGGATATAAGGCAGAATTCACTATAATCTTCACGATCCAGATAAAGAAGACATAGTTGTGGGTGAGTTTTAGAATTCAATAGCCTCGACAGAGCACATCCTTAGCACTCTTCGAGACAAGTATAAGGACTCTCATATGTGGTGGTACCTCCATGGCTAAGGACCATGATCTCATAACCTAGTGCAAAATTTGATAACAATATGTTTTTTTAACCTTCATTTTTATAACATTTTTACCTTTAGCATAGAAAACAGGAGACACATCTCCGAGTACCTGAGACGTGTCTCAGGTGCAGGAATGCATCTCAAAAATGCAATACGGTCAAAGATGTCTCCCAAGTCTAAGAAACTTCGTTTAGAGTCTCGAGTCTCCTAGGGGCATCTCCAAAGACAATCCCCATCTTTTACCATTTTTTAATTTCTTTTGATAGAGGAAGAGGTTCTATTCCAATAAAATCATGTTACATAGAAATCAGAGTAGATCACTGGTATACATTTCAAGTGGCCTCCCATTTCAAAAAAAAACTATACAATTACAGCAGGAGGGGCCATCCATAACATCATCAAATTCCAAAAAGTGTATAGGGCCAAAACAACATACATAGCATACTTGAGCTGTACATCAACCTAAAATGCATCGAAGAAATGAAAAGTCAGACCACTAGAAGCCAACCAGCAGGGAAGGAAAGCTCCATTAGCTTCAGTCAATCCCACATCCCTCACAAAATCCTTATCCCAGAGGAAAGAAAGTCTATTGCAGCCAATATTAGGAGGTAGTCAGAAAAGGTTACAGCAGCTCCATTCATCTCATCGTTCTCCATTTGCAGCCAGAAATAGAGAATACAAAGCAGGAGACATCATTGTTCCTCTGAATACTTATAAACACCAAAAAATTATGTTACAACTTATAAGTTAAGAGCTTAAACGTGAACTGTGTATCTCATGCAGTGTGCTAAGCCTAAAACTATTTACTATTTATGCATTTTGTATCTTTCTGATTTTTGTCATTGTTCAATGTTAATGAATTTAGAATTAGATGTATTTTAGTTTTCAGAAATTTAAATATATCAATGTGCTTCTCTTTTTTTTCACGTCTCCAAGCATCCTGTCCAGATGTCTGAAAATTGGAGTCCTCGTGTGCACATGAATATGACTCCTTTGCCCACCTGGTTAAGTGCATGGCAGCCAAAAATCAAAGGAATTGGTGTATATGCATTTCAAATTGCAGTTCCTATCACACAGGTGGACTGATTACAAGAAAATGGCAACGATGCGTATGGATGTAGAACAAAAGCATTCTGAATTGGATGCTTCCATTGCCCAACTTGCATTAGTCGGCATCAATCAAGGGGCAAAAGACTTCTACGTAAGACCCACATAGTGCAACTAGTGGTATTGACATTGGCACTACTACTGTTTGTGGTTCTAATGAACCATATGATGATGTGGATGCTCTTGATGAAGACCAGTATGATGATTTATTTCAAGTTTGTATGTGCACCATGTAGTGTGACCACTTACCATTGATCTATTTTGAGCATATTCTAAAAACCGTTTTGATTCATCACAACATTTGGCATTGGACTAAAAATTTGTGGTTAAATTTGTTAGTTCTAAGCATATTATGGTTAATTTTGTTTACTTTGTTATAATTTTTATGTTTTATACATTTCTTTGGCACTCGCACCCAAGCCTTAGAGAACCTAGGGAATGCCAAAATTGGCAAACCAACGTATTTGATCCTCGCACCGGTAGTTGAACACATTCCAGGACTCTTGGCTCTAAGAAGCCGGGTTTTGCCCTCGGAACCCCTCATCCCAGTCCTATTCAACAAAGGTATCAATCCTGATACAATTCAGCCCCAGTTTTTCCCCAAGTGCCGATGAACAGTGGGGCATACCTAGGTGATCCCATGGTCCTTTAACATTTTTTTAAAATAAATTTCTCAATGATAAAAACAGAAAAAAACAAAAGAGTAACTTTTGAACATTAAAATATAAAACAAACACCTTAAAAGGCTAAAACGTACAGAGACCAAACTTAGCTCTCATTTCACCAAAGGAAAAAGGGAAGAAAAACAAACTTTCCTCTAACTGTACACTTACATTGCATGAATGCTCGTCAAGTCACATTTCCAACTTTATTGCTTTGTTATTCCTATGCCATTGCAAATGCTCATTTGCTATCAAAAAATAATTAAGGAGCTTGTCACAAGGAGCAATCTTTCATTAAGGAAAAGTTTTGTTGACTTTTTAGTTTATTTTTCAATCTCTGCAGGTTTTTGTTTTAGTTTTTTGGTTAATGTTTTTACTTTTTTCTCAGTAGACAATGGTATCCTGAGGGTTTTTTTCATAATATTCTGTTTGTTTAAAATTTTAAGTTACAAGTATTTGCTACAATGGCAACAAGCTCTAGCTTTCTTTTGCCACTTTGGAAATAAGCGGCGATGATAGAGCAGACTCTAGGAGGAGGGGTTATATTTGGTGCTGTAGTGAGAACAAGCTTGAACATAAGAGCTCAAACAATCGGGTGAAAGCCCATTTCTGTGCACCTGGCAAAGGAATCAGAGCTTACATAGGCAAAAAAAAGAATCATAATCTAACAAGCACCTACATGTCCATCTCGATTCTCATACCCATTAATTCCTAGAATATTTTTTCATGTCCCCATCTTGTATAGAACAGGATCACCCACATAAGAACAAAAGATATGTGCCTGTTGAAAAGAACTTTTAAAAATGATTCAAAGGATAATGTTGATAAGTTCATTAGGCAACATATTTAGGCTGATTTCCTGAAATTTAAACATGTTGGACCGCCATACTGACAAAAAATGATGAGAGAAATCAATGAATCCCCTGATGGGTACGTAGGCCCTAGTAGTAGTTATGGAAAGATGCACACCACACATTGTTGGGCAAGAGAAAAGATATATGGATAATTGATTGCAACCTATTAAGAATGCTTAGATCATAGTGGGGCTGTCTATTTTTGATGGATGGAAAGATTGCAAAAATAGACCCTTAATTAATGTGAATGTCATTGCAATGTGTTGTAAAGGGGCAAAAAAATTAAACCAGTTGATTGTGAGGGGGCCTCAATTCATCACTGACATTCTCACAATCCATTGAATCAAAGGGACCTCAAAACATCACCCAAGCAAACAATGCTAAAAATTGGGAAGTTGTGAGGTTGTTGATTGAGGCAAGGTAATCCATTAAATCGATGGGGCCTCAAAATGTTATCCAAACGAATAACACTAAAAATTGCAAAGTGATGGAGTTGTCGATTGTGGCAAGGTACATGGACATAATTTGGACACCCTGAGTCATTCATTCATTCAATTTGATGGTACAAATGTTGGG
Organism: Taxus wallichiana var. yunnanensis; assembly: GCA_018340775.1. NCBI lineage: Eukaryota > Viridiplantae > Streptophyta > Pinopsida > Cupressales > Taxaceae > Taxus > Taxus wallichiana. The sequence continues at coordinate 674,329,304 of CM031235.1, read as the reverse complement.
CAGCCAAATCAAGTGGATCAAACAATTTTATATAAAAGCCTAAAAAGATGCAAATGTTTGTAACCCATCACCACATGTCTCAAGTCATCTTCAAGTCATTGTTGAGTTCGAAACCACTAGAGGTAAAATGATCTTTATTTTTTAGTTTGCTTCAGCAATTTTAATTTTTTATTTTAGTCCTACATTCTCTACATTAACAAAATGAGGCTTTCAGTCCATAACATTAGGAAAAAGTTTTCGAAAAAAGTACCGTGGATTTTTTATAAATAGCAACATTTTGGGTCAACTCGTGTGATCCAATATTAGTTTTTTCCAGAAGCTGTTTTTAATTGTTATGTACTTTGATTTTGTATCTAAAACTTATGAAACAAAGAAGATGATGTTGTACCCTGTAGATTATTGAAATTTTAAATTAGTATGTACTTTGATTTTGTATTTAAAACATAAAATACAAAGAAGGTGATGTGGTAGCTTGTAAAATTTTTTAACGTTTTTAAAATTTCACATTATTATCCTGTAATTTATTTCATATGTTTTAACTTGTTTTATTTTATGTGAGGTTGTACCAAGATTCACCTCGCACACAACAGTCTTGAGGTAAAATGAGAAGGTGTGAGAGGCATTATGCAACATGGTTATCAACAACCTTTGGGTTGTATGAAGTCAGACACAATGAGGACCCAAAAACTGAAAGGGTTGATCCTAGATGACACTTGCTCAGCTCGTGTGAATTACCTGTCAATTTTACTAATCCCATAATGAGTATGATCAAATTTTTCAATATGTATCAGCTATGTTTGGGCAAAATTTATGTTGGCATCAACTATGATTGAAAAGATGAGAAATATTATAGCAACAGAAAAGTAAGATCTTTCGCAACAAAAATTCAAGCATGTGTAATTTGATTCATAGTGACATTTAGCAGTGAATTCTCAATTATCAAGTTTGTTTTGCAATTAACTTTGTGTATTATATTATAGATAATTTTGATTATTTGGCTAGAAGTTTTATACTTTTATATTTGCTATATGATTAGTAGAGTCCTTCCCAAGACATACCAAACAAGGGGCCAAATAAAATTGGTAAACCACCATACCCAAACCCATACCAGGACCAGCAACTCGGTGTGGGATCAATCCCCACTTAAATCAAATTAAAGTATAATTAAAATGTTCAATATTGACATGAACTGAAAACTAATCCCCCAACTGACTGTTTAGATTTTATAGTTCATTTCAAATGCACAAAGAGATCCCACGAAACAGATCAGATTCCAGCCTAAGTTGCCGGTATGTTTTGGGTATGGGCTCAGAAAAGGCGAATCAAAAAAATTGCCCCAGATACAGCCATACAAACAAATATAAATTCTGGCCTGATAAACAGGAATTACCCACATAGTTTGCAAATAAAAAACAAAACAACCACAAAACAAAACTGATAATTTATATAATGCCAACCAAATGCCAAATGTCATGATAAAAATAGTAATATTAATTATTACATCAAAATTAGTAGTCATCGTCCTACTGCTCTTCAGCGAGAATTTTTGACCTTTTAGGGATTAAATTGTTATTTTTTCTCATTTTACATTTTAATGTTGAAAAAAACCCTTTTAAGCCCTGACACGCTGCAGAATCATCTCGGCTACGTCCAGGACAGCTCGGGATATGGCCAGATTCATCAGCAGATAAAGCCAACTGTAACCAGGCCATCACACATTCCAGAGAAAAATCTGCTGGCAGATCAAATTCATACCCAAACGGGATATGTACCAAATCAGAACCTATGGTGGTGCATGGGGGCGAATAGACAATCTAGGTTCCAACAATAAGTAACAGGCTGGGAATCTTAATCTTATGATTAAAGTATTTAACAATGTTGCACCCATCCTTTGATCATATCAAGAGACCGTAAAACTTGGTTGGATTACCAATTGATAACAGAGATCCAATACTTTGCCAATTAATAGATCACACCCTGTCTCAACCACAAGACCACAGCCCAGCCGATGTAATATACAAGGGTATACCTGCTGTTACAGGAACCCAAACCCAACCACTTTTCATATGCTGCTATGAGGGACTCCTCTTACACAAAGGCCGACCATTAATATAGAAGCCATTTGGCAATTAAAGAGTAGGATGGACAATCTTGCAACTGCTCGATCTTTATGAATTTTGACAGATGGTGGCCTTCCCTCGAGCTCCGTAAACATCTAACAGCAAGGGGATGAAACAACAAAAAACCTTCCAGGTCCAGCAGACCAAGATGATGAGTCAGGTTTAAACCCTATGATAATTTTGCTGCCCAGTTATTTGAATGGGCCAAAAACAAACGACGGGGCTGGGTGCAACTCCAGGGCCTTATAAACTTAGATGCACTGCATCTAAGTTTGATGCTGCAACGCCAGTGCTTCAATAGTTCCTCTAGCCAAAAACTATACAAAACCCCTCCGCTGTATCCGCATATCAAAATCCACCAATAACCAACATCACAGTCTATGGTTCATATGGCACCCATTTCTTTTCAGATTTAGTAAATTCCCCTTGTGGAGTAACCTTCCTCTTACCTGCCACGATGGATGAGTACCTTTTCATCGCATTCACGTTGGACCTGCAACCAGCTTTTCCTGTTGGGGTACACCACACTGAACGAGTTGAATGCCGTATTTCACCCAAATTCAACACAACCTAGTGGTATTTCTTGTATCAAACTCGCCAGGGAGTTACACCAAATTTCAACACCCGGGGAATTTGAACACGATGTTTTGGTATAAAAACCCAACAATTTACCACTTGAGGACATCCAGTGTGTGCATCAATAAAGTCGCTAAATATGAACAAATCAAAATCTGGACCACACTGCGATCAAATCTAGGGTTTTGGAAAGCCGAAAAAAACATGTGGCAATTAACATAGCAAATGTAAAATTAATGAAATAAGTGCCAACTAATGTAAAATTAATGAAAGGGGTACCAACTAAAACGGTTCTAAATCCAACCCAGTAACTGCCGACAAAATCTTTTGATCTTTGGCTGATTGGGCATATAAAGAAAATGAAAAGAGAAAAAAAAGTCAGAAAAATGTTATTTATACATACATTGTTCTTGGATGGCACGATTACCCTGAAGAAGCGATCCGAGACGATCAATGGCCTTTCCTGTCTCTCGAATCAACGAGCCTGCTGTGTAGATTACTTTGCCTAGCGTGCCCATTTCCTTCCAACTGTAAAAGAAAGGGTGTAAAATGTAAGGTTTTGACGATATTAACAGATATGAAGCTACGAGAATTGATGGAACTGCAAAACTCACCTGTTATTGCTCCAGTAATACCAGTTATAAGCGACCCACAACAAAATAAATGATCAAAAGTCGATAATAACAGTGGAATGAAACAGGAGAATCCGACCTCTTAAAATCTTTATATAAGGGTTTTGCGTTCGCCCTCCCTTATGTTGGGAATTGTTTTTTTGAATTAATGAAATTATTATATAAGAGTGTTATTTTAAATAGTGAAATTACCATTATTCATTTTTTTTTAAAATTGAAAAGTGCACTTTTATATTAATAGAACAATATATACAACGCCATTCGTACAAAAATGGGTGGAAAAGTCACACCCCAGAATGCCAAAAGTCACATCGAGCTAAAAGAAGCCTCGAGAGAGGCAAGTCATAGCACCAAAACAACTACATAAATAGTGTGAATTTCAACCAAAAAAAAGAGAGCACAACTAAAAAAACCGCAAACATGAAAGCAAAGGGGGGGGAGGGGGACTGTCAGGCTTGTTGCCCCAACCCGAACCAGAGGGGTGAGCCTCATCAGAAATAGGATCCCACCCATCCCATCCATTATCTTGCTGATCACCAAAATTGTCATCAAGCCGAGAGGGAGAAATGGCCAACGAGTCCGAGGAAACTTGCCCTGACCAGGAAAAAACCAACCAAAGCCACTCGGCAGAGGAAGCACAAGCAAACGCGCCAAGAGAGCGGGAGATTTCACGAGGAGAAAGACTCCACTGGCGGCGGCAAGCAAGCTCGCCCCACCCACGGCCGAGGAGGCGGAGAGGAGGAGGCGGAGGATGAAACGCGTGGCGTGGGGCGCATCTAGGGAACCCGATTGACAACACAAGGGTCAAACCCCAATGGTCGAGGAGGCGCTGGAGATGCTCCACCTCAAGCCTAACCTTCTCGGCCTGATTTTGAATCTGAAGCATGACATTAGAGATCACAACCACTTTATTAGTAATAGAGAAATCATAATCAAGTGTAGCATTATTAAAAACTGCATTATTTCTATCTTTCCAAAGAGCGAATAATTCTAGTTTGAAGATGTGCCAAATTTTGTTGTAAATTGTAGGTAGCATGGCCGAGTCCCAGAAGAGCCATTTTCCAGAGAGAAAAATCCAAAGAAAAGGGTTGAAAAAGGGTATGAATCCATCTCCAAGTCGTTTGCACCCGAGGGCAAAACCAAAAATGTGCTTAATAGTTTCCAGCTACTAGCAACACAAACAAACAGATTAAACCCTAGATGAATGAGCCGAGTGCCAGCCGAAAGGCCTTGATGAAGGATGCACCATAGAAAATGGGCTTTCTTGGGCTCGACATGAGCAGACCAAACCCTCTGAAAACAACGAGACCAAACAAAGGCCGAAGAGGAAAGGCACCAACGTCGATTAAGCGTAGCAAAATCAATCACTTTAGGAGCCAACAACGAATAACCGAGGGAGGGTTTGTACTGGCGAGAAAGGCATAGCAGTAGGCCAATTCCAGTCATGCCACTAAGGAACACAGAGGTAAGCCCAATTTTATGCAAATACTCATCAAGAATACCTTCAATCAATTATCAGATAGGCTTTGCATCAGTAGGGAGAAGCTGAAATTTTAAAGCAATAGAATCCCAAGAAAGCCAGTCTCTGGAATGTTTGCAGAATAAATCCCCAATGAACTGAATGTTGGACCACAATTGTCGTTAGACCAAAACCCATAGGTGTTAGTCTCCGCTACAATCGCCAGAGTTAGGATCTATGAGAGGCGATTAGTCCATGTCACGAAACTCACGGGGAGTGTTGGACACACATGCCAACAATCTCCCCTTAGCATTACCCGAGTGAGTTTCAAACTCGAGACCTATCACTCTGATACCATTTGTTGGACCACGATTGTCATTAGACCAAAACCCATAGGTGTTAGTCTCCACTACGATTGTCAGAGTTAGGATCTACGAGAGGCGGTTAGTCCATGTCAAGAAACTCACGAGGAGCGTTGGACACACATGCCAACACTGAATTCCCTTTTTAAACAATCTAAGAGCTTTAGACCAGGGGGCTAAAGTGATGGGTTTGTCCTGAAAAGAAAACACAGGGGACCACCAAAGAGACAAGGAATTAATAGAAAGACCAGACCTGAAACCATCACCCACCCAAACCAGATTAGGTTTGAGCAACTCCCAAGCCTTCCAAATACTCTGCAATATGAATGAACCTTTAACCTTAACAGAAACTGGACAAAGCAACAAATATTGGAAATTAAGGCCTTCCAAGTGAGCTTGCCAAGGGGACCCCCTGAAAAATGTCATGCTGAATAAGCACCTTCCAAGCTTCATTGCCCTCTAAACTACGCAAAATCCATTTAACACAAAGAGCCTTTCCCTGGAGTTTGATGTCAATCAAGACCTAAGCCCCCAACTTCTTTAGGCATACAACAGATGTCCCAAGCCACCCTATGGAAACCCTTGTGCCCTGCAGTGTTGGCCCATAAAAATTCCCGAAGTAGCTTCTCAAGTTTGGCATAAGCAATAATAGAAGGAGCCCAACAAGAAGAATAATAAACATGTGTGGCCAAGCACTTTGGAGCAGATTTGAAACTTACCTACTAAAGAGAGAGGCTTAGAGATCCAATAAGAAATTTTACGTTCAACTCTCTGAACAACATATGCCCAAAGTTGAGTAGATGTGGCCTGGAAGGCAAAAGGGATCCCAAGGAATTTAAACTGCACACCAGGCTCGATCCAGCTCCACTTCATCTCTGCAAGCCAATGAGGCATGGGAAGTTGAGACTGCTATGTAGCACCTGGGTTTTTCCCATTGAATAACAGACCCTGAAGCAAGACAAAAATGTCTAAACAATCCAGTGCTTGACACACAGATTGTTCTTCCTCCAAGAGAGTGAGAAATGAATCATCAACAAAATGACCATTGATAAACTCTTTGAGAAGTTGAAGGTAATGAGATACCTTTAACAAGTCCTTGAGAAGCTCATGGGCAAGAAGATAATTCAAACCTTCTGCGGCCAACACATATAGGGAGGGAGCTAGAGGGCAGCCTTGGCGAATTGACTGAAGAGACCAAACCTGGAAGACTGTGCCCCATTAATAGTAATACAAGCCCCAACATTATGAAAAAACATTTGAACAAACTACACAAACCTAGGGCCAAATCCAAGAGCCTGGAGCATGGCTAAAATGAAATACCACTCAATCCTATCATAAGCTTTAGCAAAATCTATCTTAACAAATAGAGCTTGTTGTGATGATTGACGAGCCCATTCCATCCCTTCCCAAACAACAATGATATTATCAAGAATAAATTTGTTCTTAATGAATCCAGTTTGCTCACTTCTAACAATTAAGGGCAAGAGATTAGCAATCTTGTTGGCTAAAGCTTTAGCAATAATCTTATAAGAAACATTAAGCAAAGTGATGGGTCTCCAGTTGGTGATGATTTTAGGATCCCTGCTTTGGGTATGAACTTGATGTTGCCTTGATTAATGAGGTTCCCAAGGAATTGGAATCAAGGGCTTCCAAATAAACATGGTGGAGGTCGGACCTACCGTGTCCCAAAGGGTTTGGTAAAATTCCACTGGAAAACCATCAAACTCAGGAGCCTTGTGGCTACCATTTGAAAAGTAGCTTCCTTCATATCAGAGAGTGAAAGAAGGCGATCACAAGCAATCCTCTGAGAGTGGGAGACTTTGTAAGGAACCACCTGAAGACATTTCAAAAGAGCTTCCTCTCTAGCAGGAGTGGTAGGTTGAGCTACAAAAACTCCATGATAGTGTTGGACAAAGGCTTGAAGGATATCAGGTAAGGTAGTTAGTCTTACAGTATCATGCAAAATGGCTTTGATCCTATCGAAGAGTGCTTGGAACGCAACATGGCGAAGAATTCTTTAGAAGCTCTATCACCAATCTTGAGCCAATGCAGTCTAACATGCAGTTGAGCTCCCCGGGCATTGTAAGCTTCATGAATCTTAAGATTATGCCTCCAAACAACAACCTGAGACTATAATTTTTTGTTGAAGGGAGAAGCCTCAAGTTCATGTGAGATTCTTTCAAACTCATGATAGGTAGTTGCATGATCATTTTTCTAAAGATGGAAGCCTGCTTACCATAAGTGCGCAAAAAAATATTGGTGCGCTTTGATGGCATCATTCCACCACTGAATCCAGCCAGAGGAATCTGAGGGTCGAGGGACTAGGTTCCAAATGTGTTGTATGTGAGACACAGTTTAGGCATGTTTGAGGTGAGCAGTATTGAGATAAAATTGAGAAATGCCCTTTTGTTTCGTAACAGGTTGATTCAATAAATATTGAAAAAGATGGGGGTAGTGGTGCTAAGAGCAAAGCAAGATTGGCCATGGCACAAGTCACCAATTTGAAGATAGAACAAAGAAGAAAAAGTCTTGAGAGGGCATAAGAGCATGGTCAAGCCTTTTAACAACACGATCCTACCCATCCCAGAAATTGGACCAAGTAAACCAAGGAGCTGAAGAAGGATGACGGTAGGGGAGATTAGGGTCAAAAAGGCCACTTATGCCTGAAGTAAAACAAGCTTCCCTCTCTCCCACACACCACCTCATTGGCAATCTACCCCGCTTGTCTTCTGGGTTCTCTATCATGTTAAAGTCACCACACACCACCCACAAAGCATTCGACAAGAGAATCTGCAAGCCAACGCCAAAAAAGAGCCCTTTCCCTACATCATTAGAGGCATATATGTTAGCAAGACCAAAAATATGACTATCAAAATCAAAAAGAGTCCACACCACACGATGTGTGGGGTCCAAACCCCACGAGATCACATGTTGGGCAATGTCAAGAGCAATCAAAGTCATAACCCCACCATGGCCTTGCTCATGACTCGAGGTGTGACAAATGGCCTGCGGCCAAATAGTACAAGCTACATAATGTAACAAAAAGCCAAAACTTAACTTCTTACAGACACAAAATTTTCATATGACTAAAGTGTTGACAATTGTCCTTGACTAGATAACATCAGGTCGATTCAAGTAAGTCCTCGTATATTCCAAGAGTACACAATCATTGAGAAATATCTAAATTCATATTTCCCTCATTGTCCAATGTAGAGAGGACTTCATATTGATTGGGAGAAAAAGAGGTTTGGTTGAGAACCGGGCTCAAATGCTCTCCAAAGGTCTAAGGTCTACGTTTTTACACATATTCACCATCCTCTACGGGGAAGGGCTACGAGAATGCATTTTTCTATCTTTTGGGGCTGCATAGAAACCCCAACAAAGGGGCTTATCTAGAAGAGCAACGAGGAAATAATAATAGTCGCGACCACATGTGAGCGGGAGATAGGTGGGTTTGGCTTAGCAGGTTCTAGTTGTTTGGTTAGAGGAGTTGTGGAGGCACTAGCACCATTGTTGACAACATGACGATAAACAAAAGTTTGCGATTTTATAGGCCCTTTGAAAACACCTTTTTATTAGTCACAGTTGTCCATCCATCGGATGAAATTTTAGGGTTTGATTGTGTTTTTTCTAGTAGGAGTAGGATGTGAGTTAGCCATGAGAGGACATTCATGAATCATGTGCTCAGATGATTGACAACGAAAGTAGGTGTTTGACAGATTGATATAAAGAACCCTTTGAGTGAATCGGGTTTTGCCAACCTAGATATCAATCGATTCCTTAAGATCCTTTGAGAGGTCCACTTCAATGCACACATGATGTTGAGGGCGAGCATTAAAAAAATTGGGTTGCTCATTGCAAATGAGTCATCCCAAGGGTTTGACAAGATCCCCTATAAAAGACCACAAAGGCAAAGGTAACCCTAGAAACTCAATCCAGACAAGGACCTTGAGTTTCGCACTTGTTCTGAGACTTGAAAGTCTCGAGTCTAGTGAGAAAAACAACCAATGAGTTGCGGATAAACCAAGGACCATGGTTAACAATGGCCTTGCAATGTTTAGGGTTTGAAAAACAAAACAAGAAAAATCCCTTTCCAAGGTTTTGGATGCCTTCAAGCTTCACACCATGGCTCTATCAATGATTGTGAACCCATTGCTTCAAAAGGCTCTTAGGGGGACTCGGCCAACAAAATATGCCACCAATGTGTAATTTTCAAACCAATTACAGGCATTATCAAAAGTAGGTAAATCAAGAACAACATTAGGTACAAGAGTATCAGACTCATTACCTCGTCGAATACCTTCGGGATGAACTTCTAAGCTTTCTTCGGAGCCATGGTTGGTAGCCACACCGTTAATGAGCCTTGCATCAATAAATGAGGGTGTCGAAATGGAGGCCATTAAAAAGGGCTAGACCCGCCCTAAGGGTAGAGTAAAGTCCCACGCAACAAAATTAATGAGCGAAAAAACTGAAAATCCTGCTAGATTTCCCTAAGGGACTATGGTTTGATGGACATACGGACAAAGAACGCACATTAATGCACAACAACTAGTTATCGCCTCAAAATTGATATCTTAGGTCTAAAGTTTAGGAATACAAAATATATACTAGCAATTGCACTCTAAAGTGTAATAGATACATCGATAAAAAGGGAAAAGGAAAAAAATTTCATGGGTAGTGGGTTGACAAAGGAAGAGATGAAGGGAGGAGCATTACAAGGGAAGGGAAAATGTTGGAGGGAAAATATTTGTTTTAGAAAGTCACATTAATACCATGTTCCATTTGTGCAAACTATTTGAAGGTGAAAGGGGTGCGAGGTAAAAATTCTTGAGGCAACATACTTTAGTATTAGCTCTAAATGTAAGCCCTTTTCATTCAACAATCCTAATGTATAAATCATTTTTTCGTTGATACTGCTTTATTATCTCCATCATTCAAGCACACAACCTAGGATTATTTTTATTATTTTCTCATTTCTTGGTGGAACTTAAGGCTTTGTTCACCTTCCTATTCTTAAGCATTTTTTCTAGGAACATACAATTGTTGGGGTTAGCACAAGATTGTTCATATAATACATCAGATCTAAGCATACATGCAAATAAAAGTAGATATTCTACTAGAAGAAATATACATAACAAGAGATATAAATCAACACCAGATTTAATGTGGGTCACCCAACGTGGGCTAGATCCACCAAGAAACAAGCCAATTTATTATCCAAAACTTTTAGAAGGCATACAATGAAGATTTACAATCTTCCACACCTCATGATTTACTGATTACTTTCTTTCTCTCGAGCTTTTCCTTCTTCTCCAAGAATTCTCTCTCACAATTATTTTCACAATAATCATTAACCTTCTCAATCCTTTTTTCTAAACCCTAGCTTTCATGCTTATATAGGCATATATAAACTTAGGGCACTTAGTCATGCAATTACAATCAATAGATCTACTTTAATACTAAAAAGATCTAATTCCCGTGAGTTAAATAAAACACCCACGCATATGTAACCGGCATTGGTTAGCCCTAACCGATGTCGGTTCCTTCTTTCCTGACCGATGTCGATCATAGGTGACCGATGTCGGTCCCTTCATAATGTAATGTAATTACTTGTATAAATCTTATTATTAGCAGCAATATAGCACCAATGAACACAATATTTCAAATTAATGATCTCAATGTGCAATAAGAATAACTTAGCCACTTCGAGGGGGCAACCTCCAAACCAGACAATAAGACTCAAATGTTGAATATGATGATCAACTACTACCTACTAACCCCTATATATACTATTCCTATGTTATGGCCAACACCAAGGCCGACCCACTAATGAAAATATAACATATATGAAAGAGATACATAATGATAAGAAGTTATGATAGCCACAAGTTGGCTATATACATCCAATATAAGATATATGATTAAGGGCATAGCTTGCCCTCCCTTTCAAGCAACATTGTCATGCAATGTTGAGAAGATCTGGATGCTGTTGCAGGAAATTTAGATCCTCCCAAGTTGTGTCTTCATTGTCTAGATTTTTCCACTTGATCAAATACTCAGTGATGACCCTTATCCTTAATCGCTTAGTGCATGTCTAAAGGATGCATTCTAGTTCCAAGATGATTCTACCCTCTTCATCAAGCTCGGGTAACACATGTCTGGGTTGATACTATCTATCCAATTACCTTCTTTAGGCAAGATACATGGAAGACTAGATGAATTCGAGTAGTTGGAGGAAGTTCCAGTTTGTATGCTACATTACCAATCTTTTGTAACACTTGATAAGGACCATAATACTTAGGTGAAAGCTTGTTATCCTTTTTCTGTTGTTTTAAGGACATTTGTGTATATGGTTTTAAATGCACAAAAACCCAATCACCGACTTCAAAATGTCTTTCACCGTGATGTTGGTCTACTATTTGCTTCATGCGGTTTTGTGACATGGCCAAATTCTCCCTGAGACTAGAAAGCCCCTCTTGTTGGTGTTGAATATGTTCTTCAATTACTCGAACCTTTGGCTGGACTCTCAAAGATGAAGTGATAGATGGTGGATGGTACCCATATAATGCCAAGAAAGGAGACATTTTAGATGAAGTATGAAAGGAGGTGTTATACCGCCATTCTACCGAGTGGTAACCATTGGACCCATCTCGCTTGTTTATCGATGTAAAACAATGAAGATATCCTTCTAAGCACTTGTTTACCACCTCTGTTTGCTCATCGACTGGGGATGATAAGAGGAACTTCAAGCTAGTTGTGTGCCCAAGTATCGAAAAGTCGGTCCAAAAATTACTAGTAAAGACAGGGTCTCAATCACTTACTATAATCTTTGGTGTCCCATGTAGCTTCTGAATTGTATCCCTGAAGGTCATTGCTACTATACTCACAACAAATGGATGTGATAAAAGACAAAAATGGGCATATTTAGTGAGTCTGTCCACCACCACCATGATTACATTTTTACCTTCTAATTTAGGAAATCCTGTGATGAAGTCCATGGACACCTCTTCCCACCTCTGGCTAGGAATAGATAGAGGTTGTAAAAGACCCGGGACTTAATTGTTTCGCCCTTATTTTACTGACAAACCATGCATTCTGCCACAAAATTTTGGACATCTCCTTTTAGCCCTTCCCAGAAAAAATCATGCTTGATTTGATGATAAGTCTTTAAGAAGCTAGAATGAACCCCTACTGGAGAAGCATGGAGCTCAGATAGAACCCTATTTTTAAGGATTGAATTCTTACATAGATATAATCTATCTTTATACCATAAAACATCTCCTTTCCATACAAATTTGTTTGACATGCTTGGATCTTGTTAGAGATTCTGAATGATATTTTGTGTACCTGGGTCATTTTTCCATTCAGACCTTGCTTCCTCTATCCAATCCTCTTGTAATACATATATGGCACACAACAATGCCTCAGGCATATTCATCCTTCTAAGATAAAGCATCAACAACTACATTCACTTTCCCTTTCTTGTATATTATCTCAAAATCATACCCCAACAATTTTTAGACCCATTTATGTTGTTCTTCTGATGATAAACATTGCTCTAAGAAGTATTTCAAACTATCATGATTTGTCTTTACTTTGAAATGTCGTCTCATTAGATATGGTCTCCATTGCTTCACAGCATGAAGTATTGCTAACATTTCTTTCTCATAAACTGGTTTTGAGATATTCTTACCTTTGAATTGGCGGCTCTTGAAGGCAATGGGTTGCCCATCTTGCATGAGTACTAACCCCATACCATACCCTGAAGCATCACATTCAACAATGAATGTTTTCGAAAAATATGGGGTGGTTAGAACTAGAGTGATGCACATGGCCTCCTTCAACTTCTCAAAGGTCATAGTAGCTTGCTCGTTCCAATGGAAAGAGTCCTTCTTGAGTAAAGTTGTGAGTGGTGCGCGATGCTACCATAATTCCTTACAACTCTACGATAATAACTGTAAGCCCCAAAAATCCTCAGAGATTTTTTAGGGTTTTGAGAACCTTCCATTCAAGCATGGCTTTTATCTTGTTAGGATCCACTTTAACACCTTCATAAGAGACAATATGACTCAAATATTTAACATCCTTGACACCAAAAGAACACTTAGAAGGCTTTGCATAAAGTTGATGTTGTTCAAGAGTTTCCACACCTTATTTACATGATACAGTGTTCCTCCCATGTTTTACTATAGATTAATAAATCATCAAAGAACACTACATCAAACTTTCAAGAAATGGCTTAAAGATGGAATTCATCAAGCTTTGAAATGTAGAGGGTGCATTTGTTAGTCCAAAAGGCATTACCAAGAACTCATAGTGTCCTTCATGTTTTCGAAGGTTGTTTTATGAATATCTTCATCCCCGATTCTAATATGATGATATCCTGAAGGAAGATCAAGTTTTGTAAAGTAAACATCACCATGTAAATCATCTAGCAAATCATCAATTAAAGGAATAGGAAAATTATCTTTAATCGTGTACTTATTGAGTTCCCGTAACTGGACACATGCGCCAATTGTCATCTTTTTCATACCATCACTACTAGAGAAGAGTAAGCACTTTGACTATGATGAATAAGTCCCGCTTCTAACATCTCTTGAACTATATTTTCAATCTCACTCTTTTGCATCCTGGGGGTTCCTATAAGGTTTGAAGTTGGGTGGTTGACTCCTGGTACTAATTTGGATGGCATGGTCATGGTCTCTTTTCGGAGGTAGACCCTTAGGCATTTCTTCAAACACCACCGAGTGTTCATCTATAATCGCTTGCATATATGCGCAGTATAAATGTATTTGAATGATGTGCTTCAATGAAAATAGTTGTGCCACAAACCCTTTTGCACCCTTTTAAAGCAATTTTTGCATATGATGAGAACTTACCATCTATGGGGACTTTACTCTTAGCCCTTTTAGTTTAAAATTCCTCCTTCGATTGAAATTGCATGAACAACTCTGGAAATTCATTTCAATAGTTCCCAAGGTGGTAAGCCATTGAACTCCTAATAGAATGTTTGCTCCTCCCATGACAATGACATACATATTGCTAGCTAGCAAGTAATCTACCATGGCGAGCTTAATCTTATGGCATTTTTTAGAACAACTAACAGCTTTTCCCATCAACGATCATGACTTGACATTCGGAGTGGATAAACAAAGCGGTTCAAGCGTTACCGCCAACTTATGATTGATGAAATTGTGAGTACTTCTGAATCAATCAACACTGTTACCCTCTATTTTTTAAGAATCCAACTACTTTGAGAGTTTGGGGAGTGCTAATACCAGAAATTACATGGCATGATATTGTTGGCTGGGGATCTCCTAATTCCTCCTCTGGCTCGACCTCTTCGTCTTCTTCATTTTCTTCTTCTTTAGTAGGTCCCTCAATGTAGAACAACTTCTTTTTAACACACTTATGTCCTGGTCCAAATTTGTTGTCACAATTAAAACATAACCCTTTGGCTCTCTTTTCTTCAATTTGTTGAGGTGTCAGTCTCACTGGCCGAGGGAATGATGGTGGAAGGGTGCTACGATCTCTGATATTACCGATAGTTTGTTTCCTACTGGAAAGAAATTTTTCCTCTGCCCTACGTGCCATGATCATAGAGCATGAAACCTTATGAGGATTAAAAATACACACCTTAGTCTCAATTTGTTCTTTAAGACCCCCAAGAAATAAGTCATTCAAATTATCTTCGGGAATATTTTCTACCCGTAAGGAAAGGTTTGGAATTGATGGATGTAATATTTGATTGTTCTCGTTTGTGCGAGATTTGCTAATTGGTGAAATAATTCTCGACACACTAGAACTATAGTGTAATTGCAAATCTTCGGTGAATACTGTCCATGTAACATTGAGGCCACTCTTTTTCCTTTGAGCACATAACCATCAATGTCAAATGAATTGGTGAGGTTCAAGATACAACGATGCCATGGTAACCTTTTATCCCGATGGAATCGATGAAGATCAAAGAAATTATCCATCTGGTTAATCCAATTGAGTGGGTCCTTTCCATAAAACTTTCTCATTTCCACTTTTTGAATCATGTTACAAGCTTGCATGACAAATTAATCGTATTTGGATTGGTCATGTTTGCAGATCCACCCTGGTTAGTTTGTCTATTACTTTGACCTAAAGATCCACCTTGGTTAATATGAGTATGATTGAGTTGTGGCTGATTAAGAAGGATATGATTACCCATGACATTGTAACTAAATTGGTGAATGAAATCCTCCAATCGTTGTCCAATCTTTTCTACATCTTCTTTGCTGGCCACTCTACCCTCGAGGTTTCGCAACTCTAACTCAAGATAGCTGACCTTATGGTCAGTTGAAGTAAACCCTAACCCTAAAGACTTGTAGATACCCCTTCTGACTCTAACTCCTCAACTATTATCTCATCCTTATCAGGGGTTTTACCCAGAGTGATGGGATTCTTTTTTCCTCTTGTCGAAGGCCCAACCATGATGCCCCAAAATGGTAAGATTTAAGGATCAAGGTCGAAATTTAGGGTTTGGGATTTCAATAGGAATTCAGAATTTTTTTATAAAACTCAAAGAATGAACTCAAACTAATTTTTAATCTTATTTCTGGAAATGTAAATAACTTTGAAAAATTCCACAAATTGCACCCTAGGTAGCTGAATTATGAAAAACATAAAACCGCTATAAATTTTGCAAAACAATTCCAAAATTCTTAAAATTTGGAGGGAAGCTTCCTTGACTGATTTTGCCACACCACATAAAAATTTGCAGAAACATTTGCTACCGATTTTGAGATATGGATGAACCTTCACAAATAGGGTTTGACGCAGTGCTGGCCAAGTTCAAGCTCTGATACCACTTGTAATGTAATTACTTGTATAAATATGATTATTAGCAGCAATATAGCACCAATGAACACAATATTTTAGATAAATGATCTCAATGTGTAATAAGAATAGCTTAGCCACTTCGAGGGGGCAACCTCCAAACCAGACAATAAGACTCAAATGTTGAATATGATGATCAACTACTACCTACTAACCCCTATATATACTATTCCTATGCTATGGCCAACACCAAGGCCGACCCACTAATGAAAATATAACATATATGAAAGAGATACATAATGATAAGAAGTTATGATAGCCACAAGTTGGCTATATACATCTAATATAAGATATATGATTAAGGGCGTAGCACACAATCGATGTCGATTCTATTATGTTTTCCAACAAGTTTAATATAGCATGCTAAAATGAAGTAACTAAGCCCCATAACTCAACAATATCCCACTTGGAGATATATTATCGCACTATACATTTACAACATCATTCTTGGATCCTTCTCTTAATTTTGTTTCTTCCTCTTAAAGTCTCAAACTCGAAGACCAACAAAAGTGGAGTGTAGCTCTAACTTCTCTTTTGTTAATGGCTTCGTTAGCATATCCGCAAGGTTCTCACTCATATGAATCTTCTCCATCCTCTAATACATGTCGTATGAAGTGATACCTCAACTGAATGTGTTTTATTCTAGAATGAAACGTTGAGTTCTTTGCCAAATGAATTGCACTCTAACTGTCACTAAACAATTTATAATCATCTTGTTCCTTTCCCAACTCTTCCATGAACCTTCTCATCCATATCATCTCTTTACTAGCCTTTGTAGCTGCAACATACTCTACCTCTATAGTAGACAAAGCCACAACCTTCTGCAATCTCGAAATCTAGCTAACTATCGTCCCACCTACTATGAAAATATATCTAGTAGTGTTCCTTCTACCATCTAGATCTCCACCATATCTAAATCAACATAGCCACATAAATAAATATCTCGAACCTCCATAGCATAACTACATGCTAGATGTCCCTCTCAAATACCTGAGTATCCATTGGATTGCTTTCCAATGCTCTTTACCTGGATTGGCCATAAATCTACTCACAACTCCCACTGCATACGTACAATGTCTAGTCTAGTACAAACCATAACATACATGAGACTCCCAACTGCTAAAGCATATGGCACTTGTGTCATGTATTTGACCTCCTCATGTGATGAAGGACACTGATCTTTGCTTAATTTGAAGTGTCTGGCCATAGGTGTACTAACAGGTTTTGCATCCTACATCTTGAACCTTTCTAACACCGTGTAAATATAATCCTCTTGAGACAAATACAATTTCTTGTTTTCCTATCTCTATGTATTTACACGCCAAGTATTCTTTTTGCAGCTCCTAAATCCTTCATAGCAAATGTGTGAGCTAGCTTTCCCTTAAGCTCACCAATGTCCTACATACTAGATCCTGTAATAAGCATATCATCCACATACATTAACAAAATAATATAGCTCCCATTTTCAAGCTTCTTAAAATAAACACAATGATCAGATTCACATCTCAAGTAATCATGTTCATGTATGAAACTATCAAACCTCATGTACCATTGCGTTGGAACTTGCTTGAACCCATATAAACTCTTTCTCAACATCCACACTAATTTCTCCTTACCCTTGACTTCATACCCAAGCAAGCGGCCGCATATAAACCTCTTCATCCAAATCACCATTAAGGAAAGTCGTCTTCACATTTAGTTACTTTAAATGCAAATCATCTACTGCAACTATACTCAATACAATACGTATGGAAGTCATTTTAACAACATGAGAAAATATTTCACCGAGTCAATACTTGTTTTATGTGTAAATCCCTTTACTACAAGCCTTGCCTTGTACCTTTTCTATCCACCCTCTTCTTCCGATCTCGTAAACCCATTTGTTCTCGCAATGTCCTCTTACATGCCGGCAACTTAACCAAATCCCAAGTTTGGTTTTGTTCCAAGGAGTCCATCTCCTCGTCCATGCCATGCTCCCACTGAACGTGGGTCTCATCCTGCATTGTTTCTTCAAAACTTTCTGGTTCACCATTATCAATCAATGATAAATAAGATAGAGGTGTAAATCTTTTTGGAGGTTAACTTACCGTTTATTGACCTTCTCACAAAAGTTTGAGGTATAAGAGGCTCATTCTAGACCTCTTGGACATTTGTTTCTAATTCTGACAAGTGATCGACACCGGTCACTTGTAATCGACGTCGATTCTGCTAACCAATGTCAGTTTAGCTCTTATGTAACCGATACCGTTTTAGCTCACCGATTTCAGTCAGGGGTCAACCGACATCGGTTACTATGTAACCTTGTAGGTATGAATTTTAAATCCGAGAGTTCATTTTCATTCACAAACTTCTCATCCGATTCTTCCTTGGGTACCAAAATTTGATCCTTATACATTCTCTTTTCATTTCATTCAATGTCACAACTCATAATTTTAGAATTCTCTAAATCCCAAAAATAGAATCCGAAATCATCAAATCCATAACCAATGAAAATGCATCACTTGGATTTTGCAACCAACTTTTTCCTATTTTCCTTATCAATATGCACAAAAGTTTACAGAACCAAAGATATTAAGAAAAGAAAGATCCACCTCTTTTCGGTCCAAGCTTCTATTCCTTCATCTAGTGAACTTGAAGGCCCACGTTTAATCAAATAAATCGTTGTATCAACTACTACGCCAAAACTACAAGAACAATCCGAATGTGTCCTCATACTTCTAGCACATTTCATGATTGTCATGTTCATTCTTTTTGCAACACCATTCTCTTGTGGTGTTCTTGGAACCGTCCTTTCTCTACGTATTTCATTCATTGAACAATAATAATTGAAAGCCTTCTACAGTATTCACCACCATTATCAAATTTAAGGCACTTTAACTTAGAATTTGATTCATTCTCAACAAGGGCTTTCCATCTTTTAAAAGTCTCAAAAACATCAAATTTACGTTTAATACAATAAACCCATACCTTTCTTGTAGCATCATCAATGAAAGTAACATAATACTGGGATCCTCCATGAGAAGCTACCTGAGTTGGTCCCCACACATCTGAGTGTACAAGCTCCAATTTATGCTCCTTCTTAGTTGCCCCAACTTTGAGAAATATCACTCTCTTTTGCTTTCCAAAGACATAATGCTCATAGAAATCAAGATCTAAATCTTTCAAATATGATAACTTACCCTTAGCCTTTAAGATCTACATTCCTTTTTGACTCATATGGCCTAATTGATTATGCCATATGCATGCATCTGAATCTAAAGTAGATAACACAAAAAAGGAATCAAGAATACAGGTAGTTCAATATAATGTTCTAACCTTATTGCCTCTTGCCACAAAAAAGGCACCCTTGGGGACTTTCCAAGAGTCTCGTGTGAATGTAACCATGAAATTAGCTTCACCTAGTTGCCCTACGAAATAAGATTCCTCTTGAGGCTTTCCACATGTCTCACATCTTTCAATACCCATGTATTTCCATTCTACAATTTTAGATAGACTCCCCTTTACCATTAATACCGCAAGGTTCATCATTACCCAAATAAACATCCCCAAAATTGCCCTGGACATAATTTTTGAAATAACCCTTATCGGGGTTGCATGGAAAGAAGCTCTTGAATCTAAAACAAAAAAGGAATCAATAACACACGGGTAGATAAATATAACGTTCCTACCTTATTGCCTCGCAACAATAAAGGCACCCTTAGGGAATTTCTAAGAGTCTCATTGTGAATGTAACCATGAAACTAGCTTCACCTAGTTGCCCTACGAAATAAGATTCCTCTTGAGGCTTGACACATGCCTCGCATATTTCAATACCCATGTATTTTCATTATGCAATTTTATATGGACTTCCCCTTTACCAAGAATACCGTAAGGTTCATCATCACCTAAATAAACATGCCCAAAATTACCCTAGACATAATTTTTGAAATAACCCTTATTAGGGGTTGTATGGAAAGGAGCTCTTGAATCTAATACAAAAAAAGAATCAAGTAACATAGGTAGATAAATATAATGTTCCTACCTTATTGCCTTTTGCCACAACAAAGGCACCCTTGGGGATTTTCCAAGAGTCTGTTGTGAATGTAACCATGAAACTAGCTTCACCTAGTTGCCCTGCAGAAATAAGATTCCTCTTGAGGCTTAGCACATGCCTCACATCTTTCAATAACCATATATTTCCATTCTATAATTTTAGATGGACTTCCCCTTTACCAGTAATACTATAAGGTTCATCATCACCCAAATAAACATGTTCAAAATTGTGCTGGACATAATTTCTGAAATAACCCTTATTAGGGGTTGCATGGAAAGAAGCTCTTAAATCTAAAACAAAAAAGGAATCGGTAACACGGTAGATAAATATAATGTTCCTACCTTATTGCCTCTTACCACAACAAAGGCACCCTCGGGGACTTTCCAAGAGTTTGTTGTGAATGTATCGTGAAACTAGCTTCACCTAGTTGCCTTGCAGAAATAAGATTCCTCTTGAGGCTTGGTACATGTCTCAAATCTTTCAATACCCATGTATTTCCATTGTGCAATTTTAGATGGACTTCCTCTTTACCAATACTGCAAGGTTCATCATCACCCAAATAAACATGCCCAAAATTGCCCTCAACATAATTTCGAAATAACCCTTATTAGGGTTCATGGAAAGACACTCTTGAATCTAAAACCCATGATTCTATTATATTATCCAAAGAAAGAATAAGAGCATCTTGCATTACCTTTGTTATAATTTTTCCTCTTTATTTGCCTCATTATATTTGTCTCTGGGTGTTGGTTCTCTTTATTCTTTGACCAACAATCTCTCTTTCGCATGTCCTTTCTTTCCACAATTCCATCAGGTAATTCTCTTACCTCTAAATTTAGATCTGTCATTCCTTGACTTTGATTTCCTATTATTCTTACTCTTGGATCTCTCCTTCTTCGTATGCCTCTACTTTCTACATTCAAAGCATTCCCAGATGATGATTCCTCTGTACTTTTCTTATGAATTTCTTCATTCAAGATTATACTAACCACATCATCAAACTTCAAAATATTATTAGCAGATGTTGTATTAATAACAACCATTACCAAGTTATCCCAACTATTAGGAAAAGAACATAAGAATAAGAGTGCTTTCACTTCATCATCAAATGGAATATCAACCGATTTTAACTGATTTACAATAAATCAGAAATCATTCAAATGACTAGATGTAGATCCACCTTCATGCATCTTATAACTAAATAGTTTCTTCATCAAATAAATTTTATTTGAAGCACTAGGTTTTTCATATAAATTAACAAGAGATTTCATTAATTTTACCGTAGATGTTACTTTCGTAATATGGAAGCCATAGATATCTTGTCATGCTCAATCTTATAGATCCCAAATCCTTTTTGTCAAGAATCTTCCATTCTTCATCAGTCATCTTCCTAGGTCTAGACTTTTCATCCAATAGTAAGTACAAATCTCTTGGATACAGAGATAATTCTCAATCTACATCTTCCATAATTGATAATTTTGGCCGTCGAACTTCTCTACCTTGTATTTCTTTTCTTTTATCATTTTCGTAGCTTCCACTCAATCGAAAACCCTCTCGTGAGTAAATATGTCAACACATAAAACCCTCAAACAAAACTTTGATACTAAATGTTGGGGTTAGCACAAGATTGTACATATAATATATCGATCTAATTATACATGCAATAAAAGTGGATATTCTACTAGAATAAATATACAAAACAAGAGATATAAATCAACACCAGATTTGACGTAGTTCACCTAGTGTGGGCTACATCCACAAAGAAACAAGTCAATCTATTATCTAACACTTTTAGAAGGTATACAATGAAGATTTGCAATCTTTCACACCTCTCAGATGTACAATACTTTCCTTCTCTCAAGCGATTCCTTATTCTCCAAGAATTCTCTCCCTCGCAATTATTTTCACAACAATCATTAACCTTCTCAATCCTTTTTTTTCTAAACCCTAGCTTTCATGTTTATATAGGCATATACAAACTTAGGGCACTTAGCCATGCAATTACAATCAATAAATCTGCTTTAATACTAAAAATAGATCTAATTACCTTGAGTTAAATAAAACACCCACATACAGGTAACCGACGTCCATTAGCCTAACCGATGTCATTTCCTTCTTGCGCTCGACTAATGTCGGTCATAGGTGACCGATGTCGGTCCCTTCATAACTGATGTCGGTTTCGTCATAACTAAGTAATGCATGTTCTTGTGTTTTCTAGCAAGTTTAATATAACATGTTAAACTAAAGTAATCGAGCTCCACAACTCAACAAAAACACCATTGATGGATTGGTTTTTGTGTGAAATGTAAGAATAATAGGATATGGAAAATAGATTTACACAATTCTTCAATTTGATGTTGTTTTTTCGTTCTCATGAATATGTAAAACCGTTGAAGAAAGAACCAAAAAATGTTTGACCAATAAACAATAAAGGAAACTAATTTGATGGTGAAAGGCTTGAGAATTTGTTCATTAGACTCTATTATAAAGGAATCTTGACACACACGATAGGATTCATGAACCACATGCATGGATTCAAAGGAGATACAAGCAATGAATCCAAGGGAGGTGGTCAGCCCAGTTGAGAACCGCTAAAAACGTAAGTCCCTTGTCTAATTTGTGGTCCTCTTCTTTCATATGGTAAATCACATATGGACTACGAGCCATTTGTGCAAACCATAAAAATGAGAGAAGGGGTGTGGACTACATGATATATAATGGCAAAAGTTGTTAACATTTCAACTAACGATCTATATCATATATACCTTCATTCTTCCTTATATATTTGTAATGAACTCGCTCATGTGTGGCATTTGGCGAGCCTAATGTGCCAAGACTTGAAGGGGGTCCAATAATTAATTGCTAACTACACCATTAGAAACCATCTATCTAAATAGATGCACCCATAAAAAGCATTACCTTTTAATGGCATTGCATTTTTTTGGGATTACCACAATTTCATTATTTCAAGCATTGAATTGATACAATAAAAATATTATAAGTGCCATAAAAATATAATATACTTTAGAACCTAAAGATGCAATATATTAAAGAATATATCGACATATTGTAAGGGTCGAAGCGATTCATTATTATTCTCGCTATCCATGAAACTAATTTTCATTGAAATACAAGACCGGAATCATTTGAAGATTTTTTTAATACATGATATAAATTATATGGAGTTGTGATTCGATGCGCGACCTCAAATCACATGACATACTTTTTCTCACACTAACACCATTTGTAGATGATTTAAATAATATTAATATAGAGGGCAAAACAATGTGTAAGGACTGTATAGCCGAAGACACCAAAATGTCATGTAGAATTTCAAATGTGTATGAAGAGATGTCTATCGAAGGAACGACAAACCTGGAGAGCATAGCTAATCGATCAAACTACAAAATTAGAGCTACAAGTGAAGCGATTAATTACCGAGGGCAAGTTTTGGGTTGGCAAGATATTGGCTTGACTTACCATGATGCATAAGCTTCACAGCAGGTATGATAGTCAAAATATGTGATTTGTACATGATCATGAGCAATTCAAATGGGAATTTAGTCCATGCCATTTTCGAGAGGTGCCATACGAAAATGTCTTGCTCATGTCAAAAGGGTTAGGAGATGTGCAGCATTTTGAAGGCCAAATAACCAAATATATTGATCTCACAAATAATCAACCATTATGTTGGTGAGAGGGTTACTTTCATTGTATCATCCTTATAAGCATTAGGAAAATGACATATTCGGGTTTATATGTAATCGAAATCCAAGCCAACCAATTTATCTCGCAAGTTTGATTGGTTGAATGAATGTAGTTTTTAGAGTATGTTAATAATATAGATAGCAAGAAGAGAGAAATTATGAGGTGATACAGATGCAAAATCCAATTTTTAAGATTGTTAAACGTGAATATAGAGGGCAAAACAACATGTGACGACTCTAAAGTTGAAGACACCAAAATGTTGTGCAAAGTTGAAAATGTGTATGAAGAGATGTCTATTGAAGGAACAATGAATGGCGAGAACGTAATGGATATAAGTACAAATTTAGAGTTTCAAGTGAAGTGATATATGCTTAATTATTGAGGACAAGCCATTAATCGACCTACATGTGGCATCGCCCACCATGACATGTAGGCTATCGACATGTAAGGCAGTTGAATAAGTGACTATGCCACATAATTTGAATGTCACACAACCATGGGAATTTCAAATGGCAATTTAGTCTATGCCATTTTTAGAGGTATTTTTGAAGGTTGACCAAGAAAATATATTGATCTCACAAATAGTCAACCATTATGTTGGTGAGAGGGTCACTTCAACACATCACCCCTATGGCATCGGGACCACGATATATTAGGGTGTTTATATGTTATTGCAAGACAAGCTAACCAATTAATATGCGGGTTTGATTGGTTGATTGAATGTAGATTTTAAGAGTGTGTTAATGAAAGGGAAATTTCATTGTGGCATCACCTAATTTAACAAATGCATGTAAGCTTGAGCTCGAGAAAGTAATGTTTAGAGAAATTGACACTTCACATGTTTATTTCATACAATGCAACATATATTTATCCCTACCTACCTCTTTCAAATGGACGTTAATGCATTTTATTGTGATGAAGAGAGCTCCAACATGTGGTTTGCATAGCAAACGTGTTACAAATCATCAACGAGTAGTCTCTTAATGCTTAAACAAGGACTATTTACAATGTATTAACAATAAGGCCATCAATCTCACCAACAACACTCCAACATTGTATTCCATCCCATCAAGGTCGTAGCGCACTACAAGCTCCTGCATATTCTATGCAACCCTCTTGCTACGATTGGTGCATTGGTAGAGGACAAAGAAATGCATTAGGGGAGAGGTGTCACTAGGTGAACATGGTCCAATAGTTGACATGAGTCATGATCACACAACACCTAATAGTTGTTATAAGACAACCTCCTCGTTGGCATAATACTATCTAGTGGTTATTCATTTTTGACATAATAATTATGTAGAGTAGTCAATCACATCATGACATATAAGAACTCTTACTCATGTACAAGTATTAAATATTCAATGTGCAAGCATTATCACCCATGTTCAAGTATTGGTTTCCACCATGGTTGTAATGTAACTCAAATTTATTATTTTGAATCAATTTAAAATATGGCACTCCCTCTAATTAAACATTCCAAAGAAAAATATAAGCTAAGACAAATCTAAACTACATATTAGTGAAAAAATTGTGATCCTAGATAATAACCAATTGATTTTGTGGACCTATTAACTTAGGGTGTACCACTACTAGCCCCGCTCCCTATGGGAAACAAATTATAAAAGAGATAATATTAACAACCCATTTTTTATTTTTTTGCTACATAGCAATCTTTGCAAGATATGGCTATCTCTTTCTGCATTTTGTCAAACCTGTTCACGTGCATTTTGTATGCGAGAATACATATCTTTCAAGTATTTTATCAGTTCATGTGCATTGTGCATGCCTCCAAGCACCCAAAGCCTTATCAAGTAACCTGTTGCCTCTATTTCGATATATATTTATTTTCATTTAGCTATAAATTATTTTGCAATGCAATTGTGTTATTGCAGAGTATGTAGAAATCTTTGCGGGGTGTGGAGAGTACGTCATATTATTTTCCCTCAAATTTTGGTCTCATCCTTTTCAAATCGATAAAATAAGAATCGACCTTTCCTCATTCTCACCAATCTTGGCGATTTTTTTTTTTTTTGTGGTTGAATTGATTCCTGTAATCTCCGAGTCCAAAAAGACAACCGAGAATGAAAATACAAATGAGAGTTAATCCATGAATGAATGTTGGCGGAAGTAAGTCTAAATTTCCAAACCCACTAAGCAACTTCCTTAATTTGTTCTTTTGACAAAACCACCTCTATTCCAAATGACACACAAACAATTGAAGAAGCCTCCTACTTTTCTAGCTAAAGTAAGCTATAAGCATGAACATCCTCTACGAGCCAAATAACCCAATCCAAAGACGGGTTTTCCTTAAATCATTTCTAAATATTTTTTGAACTTCTCATTCTCGATTTCAGAGAAAGTTTTTATGGCCATGACAAAGTAGTCGCTAAAGCATCCCACCACTCTATCCGCATCTCCTACCGACTCACTTTTCTCTCGTGAAAAAGTTCAATATAGCCCTTGCTTCAAATGGCCTCAAGAAGTAGGAGGAAGGGAAATGCACAAGAGGATTAATTAAGTCCTCTACACCACCTTTGTCATCTCTACCTCTTTCAATGCATCCCTTCTACTGAAACCACATGTTTAGTTTGTATGCATAATGGGAGCAATTTTCATGGCATGGAGGGATCAATTCAATGCATAGAGAGATCCTCTTGGGTGAAGCGAGTACTTTTCCGATGGAGCATTAGCAATAACTTGGTTGTTAAGTTATTTGAAAAAGTTCAAAGCGTGGATGATTGTCGCTCACCCAAAATGGTTGCGGAGGAAAATTTAGAGCGTAGAAAGAAAACTTGGATGAAACAACAACAAATGGAGAATCAACTTTTAGGAGTGTCATAACAACAACATGGAAATAAAAACTATGTGATAGAAAAATTTAGGACTATCACATGGATAAAGCAGATTGGTTAAAAGAAAGCATATTACATCAAATAATTTAACCCCACTTGGGAACACGTTGAAAAATCTTATCTAGGGGCAACTATCAAGGGTAAAGCAAGGAATTTAGTGGCCCAATTGAGGATTAGATCACATCACCTTTAATGTAAAATCGGTAGATGGAATAAACCGAAGGAGAATTGGGAAAGGAGAACTTGTATTTTCTGCAACAAATGGGTGGTAGAGATGAAATGACACTTCATCATGGAGTGTTTAGTTGATGATGATATTTGTACCCGAGACGAAAATGACTTGAAGGTGGAAAAATTAAATGATTTATTTGAATAATCAAGACTTGAAAAGATCATGAGTTTTGTGCTCAAGATTCATAGTATAAGATCTGGTATTGAAAAAAGTGAAATCATCTTAAAGTCTCAGTTTTTGGTTCCATTGACTCTTCAGTCTCGTGGACGTTATTAAAATCTTTCATTCATTCATTCTTGCAATAAGGGCT
Source organism: Taxus wallichiana var. yunnanensis (assembly GCA_018340775.1). Classification (NCBI taxonomy): domain Eukaryota; kingdom Viridiplantae; phylum Streptophyta; class Pinopsida; order Cupressales; family Taxaceae; genus Taxus; species Taxus wallichiana. The sequence continues at coordinate 674,302,151 of CM031235.1, read as the reverse complement.
CGCATATCGACATAATAAAGGGGATACAACCAAATGGGTTTACATTAGGAGTTAAATTTAACGGTCACCCCTACTCGTAAAAAAATTGTGATGATTTTTAAATTAACATCACCTTGCACATGACGTCTATTTTTCAATTTTACCTTTCATGATTTTCATATAAATATCAAAATCTATATTTTCATATAATAACACTATATAAAATGGAGATATTGTTGACAAAAATGAAATCTTATTCTATTCTAAGTATATGTTAATATATATAAGAAACCTTAACTCATCATAGTATTGTGGATATGTAGGCACCTAAATTCCACGTTTGCAATTTTATTGTTAAAAGCACACTAATCACTCACATTCCTACCATTTTTGTTATAACTAGTGATTTTCGTTACTTAACTAACGCGTTTCTTATCATTTTGGTTAATCAACAATGCTTTGTTGATTACCTTGCCTCTTTCACATTCAGGATGCCAATTTACGACACATCGTAAGTCAAAATCCTCTTTCGAACAAACAATTAGCGATTATTAGCTAATTAAGCCAATTTTACCTTTGTTTTGGTCAATAAACCCTATTATTGGCTCAAACCCCTCTTCCAACCATTCAAAATCACCCCATCTCCCTCCAAGACATCTCAAAAGGCTTCAAAAGCTTAGCCTAACCTCTTAATTGACCCTAAGTGGTTGATTAAGGCTCCTCACATCCTAATCACTTGTTAATTCACTAATCATGATTAACAAGCCTTAATCAGATTAGCAAACCTTAATCTATTTTATACTTTTAGTCCCACATACACCAAGATGCAAGTTTTCCTCAAAGGAAAACTATAAAAGGACAAACCACATACCTTTAAACTCTACACCATGTTTTCAATTCGCATATCATTGAAAGCACCCTAAAATTTACAAAGTAAATTTCATGACTAAGGAAGGCTAACGCCATTGCCACCTCTAGTCAAGGTTTTAAGTCATGGAATGTAACATTAAGATAGAAGCTTAAAGGAATGCTTAACTAACATGAATATAATTCAAAATCTAACTAAACATGCCTACTAATATGTTCAATTACCTAACATGGGCCTAAATAGACCTAAGAGGGAAATCAAATTGGGATGGTTATTACTCCAAACAAGGTGAAATGGCCTCTCTAAATGACTTATTAAGTCACTTTAGATATCCATCTACTAACCTTGTTGAAGGCTTTAGGTAAGGATTGAGCTTGGTTATAAATCATATTTATTATATGAGGTGCAAATCAAATCATGGTGTAAAGTATTAAGGTATGAGGTAAACTCTTTTTATAGTTTTCCCTTTGGGGAAAAATTGTATTTTGGTGCATATGGGACTAAAAACTCAAATTAGATTAGAATTGCTAATCACACTTAGTGAATTAACAAGTGATTAAGATGTGTGGGGCCTCAATCAACCGCTTTAGGTACACTAGAGGCTAGGATAAGCTTTTAAAGCTTGTTGAGACGTTGTGGAGGAAAGTGGGGTGATTTTGAGTGGTTAGAAGATGGGTTTGAGCCAATAGTAGGGTATATTGACCAAAACAAGGGCAAAATGGGCTTAATTAGCTAATAAAAGCTAATTATTTGTTTTGAAGAGGATTTTGGCTTATGATTCGTCGTAAAGTGGCATCCCGAACGCTGAAAGGATTAGGCAATCAACAATGTGTAGTTACTTGGCCAAAGTGGTAAGAAATGTTAGTTAATTAGCAAAAATAACTAATTATAACGAAATTGGTAAGAATGATGGTTGATTTGTGTGCATTTGGCAATAAGATTGCGAAAGTGGAATATAGGTGTCTACATTTGCCCATGTATGAGGTGAAGTCAATAAATTTTCTTCAAATATATTATACAAGCATAAACGGGTAAACTTTTGAAGAAAAATTAGTACGATGAAGGATGACCGCCGAGTATCGATGGGGTGATAGAATAAGTCAATCGATGATCAAAAATATGATTGAAATGGATAGAAGAAATAAGATAGAATGGGCACGAAACCCTTAGTTATTGAGAAGAAATAATGATAGGGATAAACGTGGTTGTTTATTGCCCCATGTGATTTGAAAGAAAAATTAGTAGTGATAATAAATGATAGTGAAGAAGAAATGATAGTGGAAAATATAGGACAAGCCCACTATTTACATCTAACCTTTCAATAAGCAACCTGGTTATATCATTTTACCCCTAGGTCTACATCATCGTTCTTTATTAAAATAAACAAAAGTGTAAGATAACATGAAAAGCTAAATTACTAACAATTGTTTACTGCTAAAAATATGTAACTCCATTCAACATACATAATGCGATGCAATACGAGAAAGTAAAACAATGCTTAACTCAATACAACATATACAATGCAATGCAATACGGGAAATTAAACCGGATAACCTAACAAAGAAACTAGTACAATCACACATACTCAATCAAACAACGTTTAAGACAATTGTCTTTGATGTTTTTGTTATTAAGCCGAGAATTCCCAAATGTTCGTGTTGTAATGACGAGGGTTAAAAATGGTGCCCCAAGTAAGGAGACAAGTGAGGAAAAAATAGAGGACACAAGTAGTCCCATGGAAAATATTTCGTGCACTATGACACAGTCTCTAACAACTCATTGTTGCACGGGAGTACCGACATAACATGCAACCTAGCTTTTGTTAATGGAGGTAGATCACGATGATCCACAAGTCGTTTGAAACCAGAACAAGCAAGAACCTTAGAAAGATGTTTTTGTAGGAAAAATTTCAATGTTCGAGGATAATTAATTTGATACTGGGCTTAATTGGGTGTATGATGTTTACCAATTTTTGTAAAATTTTGAATTTTTGCAATTTTTTGGATTTTTAATGATTTTACCATTTTTTTGGGTTTTTGAAAAATATTATATTGTTTTAAATTTTTGAATTTTTAGGAAGAAGATATTGTAGAAGAAATAACAAAGTCATGAGACCTCGTTAAAAGTCACCATAAGGCAAAAATATACCCCATGTAGTAGAAAAGGTTTCCATGAAGCAAAATATGCCCCGAGTAGTAAAAACGGGCACAAAAATAATTATTTATTTAAAATAATCATCACGACGAGTTTGTAGAAGAATGTAGAAGAACCACAATGGCTCCAGGGAACTTCAAGGGTGAGAAACACGTCGCGGGGGTAAAAATGAGTATATAAGCCATCACAACAAGTTTATTTACCACATTCACTTACCATTTTATCACCAATTGGAGCTCTGACCTATGAGAGGAAATGACAAGGGTGCAGAATGGAGACACCATGTGGATCACATGAGAGACTACATGAGGCTCCCAACAGATGGACCACATGTACACAAAGCTCCCCTTTTACCCTGGTTTTTAAAGCATTTAATTTTTAGTTAAAATTTAACTTTTTGGGTAAAAATAGGGCAAAATGGGGGTGTGCTGCTGCAAGTGATTTTTGTTATAACCGAATCACTGCACCCTCCTATTTGCACAAGTGTGTTTACTCGAGCTCGCGGTGTGATGGGTAACATGGGTACTATCTCCAAGTTGTGGGACTTGCTACTTGAGATAGACCTCCAGAGAAAGTTGGTTCTTCTTCCTAATCCTAGTGCAAACTAACTCTACTGAGATGAAGCTACTAACTATCTCTATCCTACAATTTCCAAGGGACTAGGGAGAGAGAAATAACATGCAAATGAAGGAAAACTACACTATAGAGGTGATGCACCAAAAGAAGGGAATGAGAACAATTTCCAATGTGTGAAAATGGAAGCAAAATGTATATCAGAGAGGGTGATGACAGTTCTCCATAGTCTAATAACAACATTCACAACACATTTCATGCATACATAATAATAATAGGTCCCTATAAGAGTATAGAGTAGACATAAACATTTGCAATAACATTAGAGAGGCAGGGAGAATGTAACAAACTCAACAAAGGAAGATACATCCACAAACTTGAATCTATTGCTTCATTAATATGCACAGTCCAAAATATTACAAAGGAAAGGCCTGGATCACCATGTAAGGAGTCCACTATAAATTCCTATAACACATTGGCTTCACAAAACCAAAATGACAAAATTTTGCTACTCAAACTATCCTCCCTTACAATGAGCCCAATACTTCAATTTATATAATTTTGGAAGAGAGAGAGAGGAGAGATGAAATTCCTGAAATCTACTTTCCAACCACTTAAAAGATGTCATAATTGTGCCCAAATGGTGATATATGACCTGCATAAGGCACCCCATACTATCCCATGACTTGCAAAGTAGTGAAAAATGTCTACCCATGCCTCATTAAATGCCTCTCCAACCACTTTTCAACAACTAAACAAAACTAGGATCATTTTCCTTTAAAAACACCATGAAAAATTCATCAATTTCTACATTTCTTGATTTTTTTACATCATTCTTGGATCCACACTTCCAACAAGACCAATTTTGTGAAAATCCATTGAGAATTGCAAAAGTTATGGCCTTCTGAGTGTGAGCAATTGTTTTGAGTTTGCCAAGGATTTCTTGCATTTTACGGGATTGAGCATTTAATTTATTGGAGCTAGAAATGTTTCTTTTATTTTCACCCACCTACCTTTGGTGGCATAGAGGACATTGAGAGATTTCCAGAAAGTCCAATTTTGTCGAAATCGGAGCTCCGGATCAAAAGTTATGACTATTTTAAGATCAGTCGGTGTGTTCCACGCGAGGCACTCATAATTTGAATTTCCCATTGCATTACGGGTATTGCATGTTTTCAAGAAACTCGTGGCACTAGGGTACAACAGCTGCCTAAGCTTCTAACTCCCACCCTACCCGCATCTATCTTATTGCGGACGTTTCAGCTTTCACGGGCCCGTGACGCTCAACCCACACTTGGGCCACTTGGACCGCCCGACCCCGCTATCGCCGCACCATTTAGGCATGCGGCCATTTTGGCCTTTTCACGTACTCATGTCCTAAATCCACCTTATCCACAATACACTAGACCCATTCCATTCCTTTATAAATCAGGCAAATCAGCATTTCGGGGAACTCACGACCCGATGGAACTTAGATCGCCTGGGCCGCGAACATCCACCTTTTCTACAACACAAAGGACCCGCTTGCATTTCTTTGTAAATCAGGAAAATTGGCATTTCAAGGAACTCACGACCGAAGGAACATGGACCGCCTGGGCTGTGAACTTCCTCCTTTTCCACAACACAAAAGACCCGCTTCCATTTCTTTGTAAATCAAGCAAATCGACATTTCGGGGAACTCGTGGCTCGATGGAACTTGGCCCGCGTGGGCCACCAAGACCCGATCGACAATTCATTGTTTCCTTAGTATTTTGGACCTAAGTCAAGGACGAGGAACCCTATTTCAATCTACAGCCATTCCACCCACAGCCCCTAGACCCGTAATACATTAAAATAGGTCCTTTTTAAGTTTTTTCTATTTTTGCAAATTTTCGGTAACTCAAATTTTCCTTGAAAAGGGGAGTTATAGAAAAACAAAGGCATGCCCCCAAAATCCAGATTTCTTATTTTCACCATTTCTATCTATCTAAGTTTAGATAAATTGTGCAAGTTATCGAAATCACCTTGGGGTAAATTTCGGATAACTTGAGTTTCATAGGCGCATATGCGCTTTATGCAAAGATAAGTGTGCCTATGTAATTCATTGTTTTCTTTTATTTTTTGATTTTTTTCTTGTTGCAGGGGCGCGTATGTGCTGATGCATATAGGGGTGTGCCTAGGCACCATTTGCTAAGGTTTTCCGCAGCACATTTGTGTTGGTGCAAAAATGAGTGTGCCTATGCAAATGTTCTTTTTTTTTTTGACTTTTTGGTTTTCCAGTGGAGCATGGGCACGTTTGTGCTAGTGCAAAAATTCATTAGCCTACACAAATGGTAGTGAGGGCACATATGCACATATGCAAGGAAGGGTGCGTCTACACATTGAAGGTTTTGAGTGTTTAGGGAAAATGTGCCTACGCATGTAGGAGTGTGTTAGTGCAATCAAGAGTGTCTTGACTTGATGGGTGCGCCTATGCACAAAGGGGTGCGTTGGTGCACTCAGGGGTGCACCTATGCACAAAAGACAATTTTAAAATGCCTTTAGAAGAAAATGAATATTTTTAGGAACCCCAAATGATAAAAATAGATGAATTTGCTAATATAATAGAAAAATTGATAATAGAATAGAAAAATTAGATCATGTGAGCAACAGGCGACTGCGGGACTACGAAGCGGCGTTTAGCTAATGTGACCAAATTTTCTTGGAGATCACCTTGGAGGTGATTGGTTTATCTTACATCCTTAGGTCACGATTTATCTTACGGATTACCTTAAATCATGGTGCGCTCACAACCTTAGTTGAGAGGTGGTGAAGTGAGTGTCAGACCTTCCGCCTATTGGTGAGATGAGTATTACATTGGAGGATGTATGGTGGATCTTACGAGTCCCTATTCAAGGTCACTTGATCACCTATGATGGTCGCTAGGACCGTATTCAATGATGGATAGTCAAGTTATTTGCAGTGGAGGCATATAGCCCGCCGAGGTGTGACAATCTTTCTTCAAAGGTGCATGACTGATCAACAATGGGATGGGTACCTGTATTCTGTTAGCTCTTGTCAATGGCATATTGTTGCTTGACAAGACTAGTACATGATTCCCTCTGGGTCTCATTGGAGTGATTTATGGCTCGCTTAAGGGAGATGTGTACTTGTTGGGGGTCGGTTTATCTTGGCTCACTTATATTTTGATTTGCACTTGATAGTCTATCATGGAAAGAGGTCAGTGGGTCCTGCCACTTTATACAGAATACAACTATTGTCGGTGGCATATTGTTGCCTGACAAGACTGGTACATGATTCCCTCTAGGTCTCATTGGAGTGATTCACGACCTGCTTCAGGGAGAGGTGTATTGTTGGGGTTAGTGTATACTAGCTCACTTATATTCTGATTTGCACTTGATAGCCTATCATGGACAGAGGTCAGTGGGTCCTGCCACTTTATTACATAGATATGGGCTTGGGATCATATTACGATTAGACGACCTTTAGGAGCATTGAGAGCTCGAGTTCTTAGAGAGCCATCTGTCATGAGTTGGGTTCTAGATAGGGACGATATTTTGGCCACTGGGGAGACACAAATTATTATAGGTGAGAGTTTGATGAGGTATAACCTCACATGATCACATGGTGGCCCTACAGGTTGTACCAGTGGCCTCAAGATGTTGTTGAGTTGAGTATTGCTACCGTGGATCATTTCATTCTTGGGAGCAGGAACTACATCTTGGAGTGGTACAAAGTGGATAGGGTCCAATGCTAGTTTGGTCTCATCCAGGGGATTCTTGGTGATGAGATGTGGTATGCACGTAGATTCAAAGAGGTCTTCCATATGGGGCCTCGAGATCAGGTTGGGCCGAGTGCGCACTAGTTTTTACAGGTGGTTCCATAGCCTTGGGAATAGCAGACATAGATAGTGGATCGAGGATGAGCCAGGATTATACGGCGTGGTATACTGACAGTCTTTAACTTGTAGATTGACTATACCACATGAGGTATTGGATGCACCAAACACGGGGGATAGGCATAGATCCTAGGGCACAAATACATGCTCAAGTACAGTAGATCCATAGGGAGGACCACATATAGGGGTACCAGTGTAATAGGTGCTTAGACAACAACAGGTAGTGGTGCAGCCATAGGTGTTGGCACCACGGATGCCCCTTCAGTTCCATTACGGCACCATTGCAAGCACCTCCATCACCCCCTCACGCGAGTCCATGACACAATCCACCATGAGGTGGAGGAAATGGCGGGGGTGGTGAGGATATGGAGGAGGATTCCCATGATATTCAGGATGGTGGGCGGATGGTTGCCTTGTAATAATAGTTACAACGGTGTGACAACTTTAAATCTTCAGATGACAATGGAGAGGGATCAAGTTATTACTTAAAGAGACTAGGCTATCACAGATGGAGATCAACTTGTGATAGAGTGAGATCACGCCATCATTGAGCAAGATCGGGATGATGGTAGATAGTCTATAGCTGTAGGTAGAGAGGGATTAGGATATAGCGAGACATGACCCAGTTAGTGGTGGAGCGGAGTTCGAGTGGACAAGAGAGTGTACATAGTACATGAAAGCAAACATACCCAGTGTGACAGGATATCGTGATCCTCTAATGCGGGCATTATCAACATCTGGGTTGCCATATATACTAGTGGATATGATGAGAGCCAGTGGCGAGGCCTCCTATTATAAGGCATTGTACCACCAAATCATTCCAGAGGGACAAAGGGCTGCTCCTTTTGACCAATTAGATGTTATCAAGTCGGGTCTAGATCTCGAGAAGACTTCACGATCATCCAAATCCGTTTGGTAACCTACAATGCAACATAGCATAGCGGTTTCGTAGGACCATCACATCAACAATTTCCTCCTCAGGGCCCTAGGCCGGCAGTCCTAGAGAGGGTGAGAGTCATGGTTGACTCTCTTATTGATGTACTAGATGTATTTTTTTGGTGTATCGCCTTGATATGAAGGCATACTTTTGTACAGATGTATATGTATTATTTTTTATCATGCCTCGTGATGAAGGCACATTTTTGTATAGATGTATGTTATATAGTGTTTTTTATTATGCCTCGTGATGAAGGAACTTTTTTGTATAGATGCCCATGATGGCTCATTGTATCTAGATGTACCTTTTGAGACACACTGTTTTGTACATGGACATTCATATTTTATGATGATGTATGATGATAGATGGATTACTGATGTACCACATGTTGTTTATGAGATATAATGCTTAATATGTATGTTTATGTTTGTATCACGTGTTTGTTAGATTGTGAGATAGCCTTAGCTAATTTAATATTGTATGTTGATGAGATACTTTAAGTAAATCATGTTTTTATTTTATTTTTTGGTGTGGGTGGGATAGATTTGTAATCATGCGCAACCCCTCTTGCCCCATTGATGATTAGCTTTAGCATACATGTGTGATGTATACTTAGCATTTATTGATATATGATGTATAGATGTGATGGGTTTATGTGATATGATGATAAAAATGTACAAGTAAAAATCGACAAGCACAAGTTTAAACAAATCTAATCAAAGCAACACATTTATTTACAAGTGTGCAAGATAAAGTGAACTCAATGCAATGCACCAAAAAATAAAATAACATTCCATCTAAGTAAGCAAGTGAATCCAACTTAAAGTACACAATACAAAAAAAAAATGCAACTAAAAATCATACAAACCAACAACTAAAAGTAATCAAACTACTACTTTGTTTTTGTGGGACAGTTTTGAGCCATTTTTCATTTTTTTGTTTTATCTCTAAAACAATATTCTATTTTTATGGAGTTTTCTATGAAATATATTTGAATGTTTTGTTTTTTTCAATGAACATATTTGTATGTTTTGGGGTTTTCAAAAGTTATACGAATGTTTTTGACGTTTTCTAAATAGTTTTCCAAAGTGAATACGCAAGGAAATAAAGAAACATGGATGCCCCTAGCATTAGATGGGATGTACAAGGAAGAATGCCACGTGTTTTATGCCAAAAGTGACAATGCTTGAAGTCCCCTCAACGTGAGATGGGTTCATTAAAATTTAAATTCTCCACATTCAAAAGGTTAGATTAGCCAGATCAGGGCAAAGAGGATAGGCTCACAAGGGACTCGACGAAGACAAAGATCAACTTAGGACAAATTTTTCATTTTCCTAAACTTGAAATGCTTATGAACAATAAACCTCCTTGGCCGAAAATTGGTTTTCACCAAAGGACTTGTCCAAAGTGCCACCATTACGTGGTTTTCACTATTGGATGCACTTGTTTATTTATCTTTTTTTTTTTCTATTTTTATACTTTTTTTTAAAAATATTTTAGAGACCCCATACTTAAGCATAAAAGTGCTTAAGATGCATTGTGTTCATGGGTTCTGAAACTCTTGGCCATCTGAATGGGCTAGCTTATAGGCACCTGAACCAAACTTGGTAACCATAACATATGGTCCTAGCCAATTGGGTTCAAATTTCCCTTTATTTTCATGGTCCTTATTAGTGTTCTTTTATTTTCTTTTAACACCAAGTCTCCTACCTCAAATTGATGAGGTATGACTCTTTTATTGTAGCTTTGCCGCACTCGATCTGATACACTTTAAGGTGATTGAGAGTGTGAAGTCTTTTCTCATCTAATAGCTCCAACTCTGCCAGTCGAGCTATTCCATAGTCCTCCTCTTCATTTAGGTAGTCCCTTAGCTTGATACATAAAGAAGGGATCTCGATCTCTAAAGGTAGTACGACTTCATTTTCGAATACTAAGGAGTATGGAGTGACACTTGTGGGGGTACGGATAGAAGTTCTGAATTCCTAGAGGGTAGGGTGAATTTTTAGATGTCAGTCACGGCCTATCTTGTTCACCATCTTCTCCATAATGTGAATTAGGGTTTTATTGGAAGCCTCGGCTTTCCCATTACCTTGAGGGTAATAGGGGTCGAGAACTTAAGGGAGATTTGAAATCGTTTGCAGAGTGCTTTCACTATTTTATTCTTAAATGGCTTACCATTATCAGTGATAATAGCAAAGGGATACCATATCGACAAATGATATGGTTCATGATAAATTTAGAGATTTGGGCACCTTCAACATAGGTGAGAGGAACAACCTCTACCCATTTCGTAAAGTATTCAGATTCATAGTAATGATGAATTTATGACCATCTAAAGAGATAGGGTTAAGTTTCCCTATTAGATCGAGACCCCACTTTGAGAACAACCAAGGGGTTGTGACAGGCTGCAAGGATTGCGCGAGCATGTATCAAGTTGCCATACTTTTGACAATCCATGCACTTCTTCACATGGTTACAATAGTCATGCTCCATGGTAGGCCAATAATAGCCTACTCTGAGTATTTTCTTCTGAGGATGATCCCATTAGTATGAGCCCCATAGATGCCTTCGTGCACCTCTTTGATTGCTTAGATAGATTCATCCGAACTTAAACATCGCAACAGATTCACGTCGTAGCCTTGGTGGAAGAGGGTTCCCCCAATTATGGTACAATGGGCTATACACTGGATAGGGTTTATTTTTTAGCACAAGAAATGTTAGTGGGAAAAGTTCCATCATGGAGGTAATTAAATATTTTAGTGTACCACAAGGAAAAGGAACCAACAACATCGCACACTAAACATGAATTTGGTATATCATATGTTAGCGGTGTTCTTAGATTTTCTACGAAGAATGGCATATCATTATTCCCTAGCGAGAATACTCAACATGGATCCTATTGTAGCCATAACATTAGTTGCTCTATTATGTGTTCTTGGTATTTACTCAAATGTTATATGTTTGAAGAAATCCTTTAGAGAATCAACCATCCTTTTGTATGGAAGAAGTTTCTCATCTTTGACCTTGTATTCATCTGTGACTTGTTTTATAATGAGCATTGAATCACCAATGTAATTGAATCATCTGATATCCCACTTGATGGCTAGCTTCATTCTTGTGATGAGAGCTTCATACTCCATTATATTATTCATGCATTGGAACCCAATCTAGAACGCTTGTGGAATCAAGTCTCTCGTAGGAGTGATTAATACAACTCTGACACTGAACCATGAAAGGTAAAGGAGCCATCAAAGTATAGTTGCCAAATGATAGATTCCTTAAGGTACATGATAGATGCATCTGGTAGTTCAGACTCAAAGGTTCGGTGCACTGTAATAGAACTTTCTGCTAGCTGATCTTAAGACTTGTCCTTTCACCGACTTTTTGATGCACATACTCAATGTCGAATTCACTTAACAAGATGATCCAATTAGCCATCTTTCTAATTAGGGTGGGTTTTGACAGTAAGTATTTTAAAGGATCAACCTTTGAAATAAGCTTGACTTTATTGTTGAGCAAATAGTGGTGTAGCTTCTAGAAATCAAACACTATAGCTAGGCAAGCCTTTTCGATCTGTGGATAGTTGAGCTCATATGCTATCAATGTTTTGCTCAAGTAGTATACAACATTTTTCTCTCTGCTCTTTATCATATTGGGCCAACAATGCCCCAATTGTAAAATGTGTAGCAAAAATATAAAGCAACAAGGGTTCTCTTCTTTGTGGGTGGCATGAGAACAAGGGGTTTAGCCAAGTATTCTTTTAGCAAAGCAAACGCTTGTTGTTGTTTTGGCCCCCAGGTGAAATTAACATCTTTCTTAAGAAGATGTGTGAATGTATGACATTTGTCTACTAGTTGTGAAATAAACCTTTTGATGGCCTAAATTTTCTTGTAAGCTGTAAGCTACGCAGTTGTCTAATATTTTTAGGAGGAGGCATTTATGTGATAGCAAGTGACCTTTTGCAAGGTCCACTTCTATTCCTCTCCTTGACACAATGAATCCTAGTAATTTCCCAGATATAGCACACCGAAGACACACTTCTTCGGGTTAAGGTGGACTTTGTAGTCTCTTAGGCGTTGAAAGATACGCCGCAAAATATTTGGGTGTTCCTCCCGAGTTCTAGATTTAGCTATTATATCATCTACATAATCTTCCATGATGTCACTTATCATGTCATGAAAGATTACAATCATCACCCATTGATATGTAGCGCTTGCATTCTTAAGGCCGAAGGGCATAACTTGGTAGCAGAATGTCCCCATGGGGTTATGAAAGTTGTCTTGTGTTGATCTTCCTCCGTAATTTTATCTGATTATAACCGAGAAGCCATCCATGAGTGATAGCATCTCATAACCAGTAGTAGAATCGATGATCATGTCGATGTTAGGGAGAGGAAATTCATCTTTGGGAAAAGCTTTGTTAATATCTCTGAAATTGGTACACACTCTGATACCAACTGGATTTTTCTGAACTGGTACCACATTAGAAATCCACTATGAGTAGTCGATAGGCCGATGAATCCTACTTCTAATAACCTTTCTAGCTCTACCTTTACCAATAAGGTGACGTGAGGATGCATCTTTTGAAGCTTTTATTTGATGGGCTTGGCGTTTGGGTGCACAACAAGATTATGCACCACTAATGCAGGATCAAGTCCTGGCATGTTGGCATAAGACCAAGCAAAGATGTCTACATACTCTCTCAAAAGTCCTGTAAATGTTTTTTGCTCTTGAGCTGAGAGTGAAGCTCCCAACTTAACTATTCTAGGCAACTCCTTCATGTGCGATGTTAACATCTATTGTATCTTCCACTAGTAGCTTTGACTCGTCCTCCATGCATGTAGGATCGGGAGGAAGATTGAGATCCTCCTCTACCAAAGGTGGTTCAAGGAGATCCTCATCTTTATATGGGTACACTATCTTTTCCATAGGTTGTTTCTACTTGTTTGTCCACAAGCGTGCCTCGAAGAGGTTTTCACTATAGGACTTCCCCTTTTTCTTTCCGCAAGGATTTTCTATAGGACTCTTTCCCTTGCTCACTTTTTTACTTAAGTGTCCACACAATTCTACCTCCTCCAAAGTATGCGCATGCGTTGAGATGAATGGAGAAGCCTTTCTTGTGATCGTTTCTGGAATGTTACCTCTGATGCCTAGGAACTCACCAATAGCCTCATTTTGAAACACGTCAATAGGTACGTGTTGTTGTTGATCCCAATTCACGAGTGATGGGTAAATGAGGTTTAATGTTTGATTTATAGGGGATACGGTGGGTGTAACAAGATTTATGGTAAGGATAACCATGTTGGGAATACTTGAGTTGCAAAATAGTGTTATGATTCAATAACAAACCAAATAAAGAAATACGAAACTAGACATTTTTGGACAATTCCCCAAAATCTATAATAGTAGAAGTATAAACTAGAATAATCCAAATCAAAACAAAGTACACACATAGAACACAATATGTACCATGGTTCACCCAATGTGGGCTATTCCACCAAAGATAGAGATCTCAATATATATAATAAACATGAGTACAAATCAACTCTTCCCACAAGAGTACAATGTATCTCTCTAAGAGTATCTCCTCCTTTAGATCTATAAATAATCTACTGATAGAGTGCACTACAACCATGCCTCACGAACCACCAGAGATCTCACATAACCAAGAACTAATACATCATACGAGAATTATGACCAAAGCTCTCTGTGGAACCTAAAACAAGACCTCTCAAATGGGTCTACCAATGCAACCATAGCTTTGAACCAATAAGTAAGTCTCTCCTCCATCACTTTGCATCAACTTGTGCAAAAAAGAAGACAACCTCCTCTATAATATTTGGATCTTATCACGTGGCCCACAAGCTATCCAATGAGCTATAATACTAGATCTCATGGATCATTAATAAAATATGATCTCATGGATGCAATACAAGATCTCACAACAACATGTGGATCTACAAGAAGAAACTCTATGTGCTTTGCATACTATGTAAGCCATTACATTGAGATGATAACTATACAAAGGAAATATAGTAGAAGAAATTACCCTCTTCTCACCATTTAGATGTACCTATAATTTCCTTATGTCCAACTTCTCTCCATGGAAGCTATGTCTTCATGTAACCTTTCTCTTATTCTTCTTCTTCATCCCCTCAAACAAGTAGAATCAACATTCTTACTCAATTAATCTTCTAACCCTAGTTTTCTAGCTTATATAAGCATATACAAACTTAGGGCATCTTAACTATACATTTACAACCTTTAGATCACCTTTAAATCAAAGGTTGGATCTAATCCGTGTGTTAAAAAAACATAAACACACAGTAAAAAGTATGTTAGTTACGACCGATGTTGTAGTTTGATTTCCCGACCGATGTTGATTATTGTGTAAACCTACAATTTTGTAAAACATGCCTTTTGTGAAACAATCTAGCTCCACAACTCAACAAGCCATGTTAGAGAATAGGTTCATAGGGGCGAGGTCTTCGTAAAGACTACATCGGGAATGTTTCGCTTTCATTTTTTGACAAACTATCCTCACTCTCAGAAGAAGCATACTCATTATCTGAAGGGCGAGACTCATATAAATGGACGTCAATACCTAATTTACCCATTATATGATGAGGTATTGGAAGATCTTCTAATGGACCTTGTTCTTGCAAATGATAAAAACCACGTCCTTGATATCTCATAGTAAGCATGATTGTTAGGAATAAAATACATAGATGACTTGTAACACAAAGCCATTTCATCATCTTGAGGATGAAATATAATATCGTTGAGGATTCTCTCATCTTCTAGTAAGCCACCTAAAGTGAAATTATCAAAAGGGTAATTCTCCCTTGATCTTTGGAATTTATAACATGGTCTACCATGTGCTTGGGATGATAGCGGAATGTTTTGAACCATAAGGGCTTGCTAAAGATTATACTCTCCACAACCATCGTTGCCTATGACTTTCATCTCCCACATAGCAAAAGGAGATTTTCGATGTAGATGTAATATTCTCATTAGGAGTCGTGGGGTTTCCAGATCCACTCGTGAAGTGAGGGCCTGGGACTGGACAAGAACAACAATCTCCATAGAGGGAAACTCATAGATGGTGGGAAAATAACCGATAATGCTCAACAATGAGCAAAATGTTGGGGATCCCCTTGTATAGTAAGTGTATGTCCTTCATGTTGCAACTTTAGACACTAATGATACATTGATGACACGACCTGCATGGCGTGAATCCATGGGCGATCGAGCAAGATGTTGTAAGGGAGCTCCAGGTCTAAGACATGGAACTTCGTATCATGGGTTATGGGACCAAATTCCAATGAGAAAGTGATCATTCTAGCTGATTGTCTTTCTTCATTGTCATACACCTTTATGGTGATGACCTTTGTCTCCAAATCAGCTTCTATGTAGCCTAGTTGATGAACTAGTTTAAGAGTACAAATGTTGAGACCCAATCCACCGTCCACAAGCACTCTCTTGACCTTCTTACACTTGATTATTACCTCAATATGTAAGGGTAGGTTATGGGAGGGATTTTCAGTTAAGGCTTCTATCGGATTGAAGGTTATGTGTCTTGTAGGAGAGATTTGTGCTACCATGGCCTATAAATGTGATTGGGTCAACATCAATAAATACTCTTGATCCTGTAAGGTTTTGCAAAGTATATCCTTATGGACGTTAGAAATCTTTAGAAGGTCTAAGATTGAAATCTTAGTTGTAGTCTTCTATAGTTGATCAAACACATCATAGTAACTCTCTTGAGGAGGACAAGGGAGTAGGTTCTGAGATAACAAGGAAAACCCATCGCGTTGCCATGACATACTCTCTTGTTTTAATTATAATCATATTGATTTTCTCAACGAGTGGATCAACACAACCTATCAAGGCATCAAAATGGTCTTTATTTGACACATAGTTAGTATTCTTATTCTGAGACGATTATCCCTGATCTAATTTTTATTTTCTTCGTGATTGGGAAAAGGCTCTTTGAAGATCCCTAAGTTTGCATTTGGAGATTTGGTAGTGGTAGTATGGAGTCTACTTCTATATCACCATTGTTGACTAGGTCTTGAATGTAGTGTTTTAATCTTAAACACTTGTCAGTTTTATGACCCTTTACGCGGTGAAATCCACAAAATTCATTATCCTAAACCATGATGGTTTAGGTGCATCATCCCCATAGGGTTGTGTTTCAGGGTACTTAACCATGTTTACGACCTCTAATTGCTTTAGTATGGATGATATGGATTTAGATAGAGGTGTGAAAGTATGACGTTTATACTTCATAGGTGGATTTCCCTTTGCAAGCTTCAAAGGTGCGTGGTTCTAAATGACTTGTACTCACTTAGAGTCTATTATCCCATCACTAATGACGTTTTTTTTCTTATTATGAACAAACTTTGGTTTTTCGTTAGATTTGGAATTGTTATGATCGCGGGAGAAAGGTTTTAGAGTCCCCCTAGCTAACAACACTTTTTCAATTTGACTCCCTTTTTCGATTACCTCTTTGAATGTGTTACCATAATGCATTTGCAAGTGGAATGTAATGTTTGGATGGAGGTTGGGAAAAAATATGCTTATCAACTAGTTTTTCAGGTATGGAGCAAGGAAAGTGGCTAGCTAATCCTCTCCATCATTGTAAAAATGCAATGAAGTTTTTGTTTTTTGTTGTTTGGCATTGTAGAGATCTAACATGGTAACGTCACTCTCTATATTAAAAGAAAAGTGACGTACAAAATGTTCGGCTAATTCTAACCATGTAGATAGAGATCCCTTGGGGATGTGTATAAAACCACTCTAATGCATGTCCTCCTAAACTCTGTGGGAAGAGGCGTATAAGATAATTGTCACTAAATGTAACCTCTTGGCATGCCATATAAAAATATTTAATATGGTCATGAGGGTCACCTTTTCCCTTATACTTGTCAAATTTTGGAAAATCGAAGTGTCGTGGGAAAGGTACTGTAACATGGCCCTATCAAATGGATAAGGGCACAACTCATCAAATTAGTATTTCTTATTATTACCAGTTTTACCTTCTTGTAATGCTAGAAGGGTGTTCTTCATAGTTGACCACTCTTGATTGAAGAGTGGATCTTGTGTGGTGGCGTAGGTCTATATGCAAGATTAAATCTAGGTGTATTCTCACCCCTATTCAATGCGAGAATTTCTTCATAAGGATCTCTTTGTGTCTCCCATCGAGGAGTGTTTATTGGGAACTTATGAAACAAATCTTTAGGTTTTGCCTTTGGTATAAGCTTGTTTCACAATTTTTGGTTGTTCCTTTTGTATATGCGAAGCAAAATTTGCTAATTGGTGAGTGAGGGCATGGACCTGTTGTTCTAACATCACCTCTTAAATAGGTACTTCGTTATGATCTTCATTAGGGGAGGTTGTGCATGATGAACATGTTCCTCGTTGTCTTCACAATGTATTCTAATAATAGGTACTGATAATCTTCATTTTCAAAAGGTATCTCCTCATTATTCTGTCATGCAAAAGTAGAGGCATGACCTAGGTTTAATATTTCATTAATAATATGATGGGGTCGGTCTACTTCTTCTTCTCCGAACCATTCGGAAATGAGAGAAGGGTCTATTGTGGAAGGTAACTTAGCTCCTAGTTCTATAACACGTATAAGAACCTCATGTTTGTTTTGAAAAATGTAATCATCAAAATTGGCAAGGTAGGACGCTCTACATTCATATGAGGAGAATCTTCCTCTCCACCATTATGGTCAACCATGAGATTATCCTCTAAAAGAGGGTTGTCACCTCCAAATATATCAGCTCCTAATCTTTGGGATCCCATTCTGTAGTAGTAGGCATACTCGAGATAGGAGGTACAACGTGAGTAATTTCCACTAAGGTTTACTAAAAAGGGATCTTAGTCAAATTTTTGTAGTGTAATGACGCTAAGTTGTCAAAACAAGGTGACTATAGAATAACCACAAAATCAATAGGTCAATGTGAACGTATGAACCAAAGAATAAAGAATAACCTACCCTAGCAAGGTAATATATATGACACAAGTTATCTAAGACAATGTAACGACATCTAATATTCAAACTTTAGTCACAATAAATAGTTTACTCCCTAAGATTTTTCTAGATAGGTTTGAAACCAAATAGTGACAACAAAATATCACCAGTTAGGTCAAGTTTAAAATAAACAAGACCTAAATGCTAAGATAATGTTGACGTGATCCTCTAACAAGGTATACTCAAAACTAGTTTCTAAACACTAACAAAGTCTAAGTTGTAAAATGGATGATACAAATGTGAGCAATGTAATAATCTATTTGGACATGTAATCAAACTTTACGAGAAAGCAAGATTTTAGTATCAAAATGGTGTTATAGTGATGCTAACAAAGTAACCTCAACACTTACAAAACTCAAGACAAGGCTAGGATGTAAAAACTACGTCTAAGTATAACAAGAAATTGTTATGTGTGTGAGCAACATAACAATACAATATAGAGATTTAGGCCCAGTTTCACAATGGAAACAAGACGTAAATATCTCAATTATATGGCTATAATGTGGGTAGTATAACAAATCAAAAGAAGAAATGATGATATCACCTAACTACAAATGATAATAAGTCTCAAATATGGGTTTTTGAGACAATGAGGGCCTACTAGATCGTGAGTACGTACCATGCACACTTTCAACACTTGTGCTCGGCATTGCAACCTAGTTGTGCAAGTAGAATACAAAAGTGGTGGACACGTAATATGATCAAGTGGTATCCATGTATGTTGTTTCCTTTTGTCCAAAATGGGCAACAAGAAAACAAAGGTGTAAACCAAGTGGTGGTGAAAAATACTTGGTGCTAATTTGTAGAGTTTCGCCTTGTCTTAGGAAAAGTGAAAAACTAGGTGAAAGTAACACTAAATAGATTTCGTGATGAAATATCACGTGGTTTCAACTTCAAGAGATTATTTCCCTTGTTTGAAAAACAAGATTTTGAATCTAACAAAGTTGTCATTTTATGAGAGCTTTTATAGAACATGATGTCAAAAACAAATGGATCAAGCCAAAAAGCTTCCTAGGTGGTTCTCTCTCTATGTGTCACAAGATTAATTTTGTAAGCTCGGTTTCCCAAGGTTTCCTAAGGAGTATCCCGACTTTACTTTACCCCTTCTAATACTAAAGAAACTAGTGCATTCAGTTGTATTATCATTGGGGTTGTAATGGAAGTAACTTTGACTCTAATCTCACCAAGGTGTACTAATCAAGTCGGTAGTGTGGAGCACTTTCCTATTTCATTCACAAGGTTCCCTCTTGTGTGAACTACTTTAGGGTTCCTAGGACCACCCCCATTGTTGTAGCTTAAGGCTTATGCCAAAGGGTTATGTCCTAGTTAAGCGGACAAGTGTAGCTCTTAAACGAAACCTACAAATACAATGTGATGATTGTGGTGTGTTTTTTATCTTTTAGACTTAATGTGGTTTTTTTCGCACTACTTTTGCAACCTACAACACATGTGAATGTTAGAATTTGGTTTGAAGAGATCCCTTCTTTATTTGACAAGTATTAGGTCCTTCACACAAATGGTTAGTAGTTCAAAAAGATTCACAATATCATAGAAAGATAACAATGAAAATGCTTGTAAATCAACTAACTACCATAAAACTTTGAAATCAAGGTTTATTCTCAATTAATCCAAGTGATTCTTAATGAAAGACTAAAATTACTTTTGATTCCCAAGATCACACTAGGTGTAAGGGAAGATCATACACAAATTTTAGCCTTGGTTATTTATCAAGTGAAAAATATCTTAAACTAAAAGATCAAGTACATGCCAAAAATGCAAGTTTGTTCCCTTAAGCACAAAAATGAATGATGATTGTTCCTACTTACTCCAAATAAGCAAAAATTGGTTTAGAGGTGCTTTTGATTCTTAAGATCACACAAGTGCAAGAGAAAAGCATACACAACCCTATTCCAAACTCAAAAACAAAGTTCATCAAACCCTAAGCCAATTTAACCAAAAACCCCTTATCAAACCCTAACAATTTTGTTAGGAATATTTCTCTAAAACCAATAAATTGACAAAAATAACTAAAAACCCTAAAAATTGATATTAATCTTAAAAACAAAAAAAATTGAAATTTTAAAGTTTGAGGATCTTTTACCTTAGTGCATGGGAAAACTTCTTAGTGCATGTGCGTGCTCTGTAGAGCATGGGTGCACACAGTAGTGCACATGCACACCTAGTAGTGCACATGAGCACCCTATGTCAATTTTACAGAGTCGAGTTTTTGCAGCATGCGTCTAGTGAGGCATAGGTGCACCCAGTAGTGTAGAGGCACAAGTTACACTCAGAGGCCACAATCTAGGGTTGCACATGCGTACTCCTTATCGCACAGTGCACCTATATAGTGTATAGGTGCACTCTTTGTTGCACAGGCATATCTGTTGTTGCACAAGTGCACCCTTTCTGTAGATGCTCAAAATCCAAGTTTTGAAAATATTTTCTTGAAAAAGATCAAAACTTTGGCACTTTGGGGAAATTTTGACAGGGCTTCGCCTCCTTATATCTTGTAAATAACATGAAAACACAACTTCTACTACTAATCTAGTTGAAACAACTACCTAGCTTGAAAATTGAGCTACAAAACTTTGAAAATTACTCTAAAACTTTGAAATTAATCTAAAAATCTTGAGAAACTAATCTAAAAAGCTTGAAAGTACTCTAGAAATCTTGAAATTAAACTAGAAAACTTGAAATTAATCTAGGAAACTTGAAACTAAGCTAGAAAACTTGAAATGAAAAACTTTGAAACTAAGTTTAAAAGCTTTAAAATTTGAATGCAATGGGGTATTCTCCCACCGGGTGTGCCAAATGAAAGCACCCTAAACTTTACAAATCAAATCGCATGACTAACTAAGGAAGGCTAACACCATTTCCACCTCTAGTTAAGGTTCTAAGTAAAGGAATGTAACATTAAGATAGAAGCTTAAAGGAATGCTTAACTAACATGAATCTAATTCAAAATCTAACTAAACATGCCTACTAATATGTTCAATTACCTAACATGGGCCTAAATAGACCCAAGAGAGCAATCAAATTGGGATAGTTGGTACTCCAAACAAGGTCAAATGGCCTCTCCAAATGATGTTTTAAGTCACTTTAGATATACATCTACTAACCTTATTAAAGGCTCTAGGCAAGGATTGAGCTTGGCTATAAATCATATTTATTATATGAGATACAAATAAAAGCATGGTGTATGTTAGGATTATGTTAGTGTTAAAATTATTTGTATTTAGTTTATTATTATATTATGAGTTGTTTAGAAACAACTCATAATTATAATAGTCATTATTTGGTTTGTAATAACGAATTGTTAAAACAACTCGTGTATTGTTGTGGGTTGTTTCCTACATTGTAGGAACAACCTCTCCTACATATTTGTAAGATCCCATATGGTTGAATACACAATGAAGATTATTCCTGTATGAAATACTTGCAGTCTGATCAAAGTGAACATTTGGTACCAGAGTGATATGAATCTTGTGCCTGTTACATGAAAGAATAATATTCAAAGGGGCGGATCATTTAGTACTGCAGCTCGATGGTGTCCTAAATATTCTGTGGGGGTAGATATATGCTCATTGATGGTCGCTCTTCTTATTAGCACACAACTTGGAAACGTTTCTTTGGTTCTTGTCAGATCCACACGTTTATTTGCAGTATTCTGCAGTATTTTATGCTGCGCAATCTATGCTACGGGTTTGTTGCCAGAACGATTCACTTCATGAACAAATAGTGCTAGAAATATTTCTTCCAACATTGAAATCTAACACCTCTATCCACACAACTGCCAAATCAAGATGTGATTAGGGTAAAATAGATTTATGCTGTGATTACGGTTTATCGTGAAAGTTTGATAATAGTTCACAATGAGTTTGGTAGACATGCAACATCAATTTTGAATCGATTTTTCTGAAGCAAAGGTGACACCCTCTACACAACTACATCTCTTTTATTATCCATGACTGGGCATTCCATTATTCACATCTGTGCATCCATCTTCAGAAGGTTCGATCTATTTAGGACAGACGCAACTGATAATCTATATGGGTCTGAGTTTTTCCTTTGGTTGCATTACCTTCTACATGCATTGACTTCAATCACTCAATGATGAAAAAATGGGATTCGAGGGAGGTTCAGATCTATTGCATTTAACAACCATGACTTGGAAGACAACCACTTGGATCAAGTCATTGCATTTTGAATTGAGAATCCACATCCACGTAGACAGAAAGTTGATATCATGTGACTACAACTGTTCTGAATTTCTATTTTTGGTGAAGATACCATTGGATGACACGAGCATTTAACCCTCTTGCGAACCATTTTCAACTTGTCTACATTGTAATCAAGCTTGTTTCAACAATTCACAACTCGTTGCCATAGATGTCGTGACTCACACGTGTGCGTCTTGATAAGCGTCGGGACAAGTTTACAGGTCATTGTTACCACGATCGCATTGTCGGATCTCTTGCCCATCCACTTGGGGAAAACGGTGCATCCATGTTTTTTTAGTTAGTTGATGGTCAATGTGAGTTTTAAATTGTTTGGTCGAATGGTTAGTCAACGTGGTTTTTAAAAACAAAAAACAAAAAGAGTGTCTTGTTAAATTTGATTCATTATCTCCTTGTTCTATAGTCTAAATTTGAAGTCATTTTGTGTTAGTATGTCATCGAGTCTAAATTTTGAGTCATTGTTGTAAGTTGTCATTATGAGCCAGAGTCAAAATATTGTAAAAATAAATAATTTATTTCCCCTAGAACGCATTTTCGCTTGTATGCGACTTCCAAATTATTTAAGGAATTTTGAGCTTCATGACTAAACGCAACCGAGTTAGCAGTTTCACATTGGAGGTTAGAGCAACAGAGGATGGAGGGCGATCAGCGCCTCTCGTCAGTCACCAACGACGGGGTCGCATTAAAATTTGGTGGCAATATTTTATATTATTTCAGTTGTGTGGTGTGTAGAATAAAATGGTGTGTGGTTTTCTTCCCCTGTTTTGATTCAAATGAGGAAGATATGCATTTTGGGTGCTGAGAACAGTTGTATAGGAGGGCAGCTGAACTGGAGTGATCCTCTGACTACAGAGATCCTTCGACTGTCGTACTTCTAACATCGATCGGCCGGTGAAATCTAGCGTTCACTGGAAGTGAAAGTGGGAACTGTTGAGTTCACGTATGTAGGTGAATCGGTGGAAGTGTGATCATCCGGTATGGGGTTCACTGTGGTGAAGCGGATTGGTCATGTGCAGCAAGATCCAGACAACAAGATCCAAGCCAAAGCAATATGCAAACCTAAAAGTATGCAGAGGCATACGATTTTGGTTCCAGTTCTATGGTGAATTTTTCCATGTTCACATTAAGGGGGTGATATCAGTAAATAATGTTCACACTAAGGGGGTGAATGTTAGGATTATGTTAGTGTTAACATTATTTGTATTTAGTTTATTATTATATTATGAGTTGTTTAGAAACAACTCATAATTATAATAGTCATTATTTGGTTTATAATAACGAGTTGTTAAAACAACTCATGTATTGTTGTGGGTTGTTTCCTACATTGTAGGAACAACCTCTCCTACATATTTGTAAGATCCTGTATGGTTGAATACACAATGAAGATTATTCTGTATGAAATACTTGCAGATTCGATCAAAGTGAATAGTGTAAAGTATTAAGGTATGAGGTGAACTCTTTTTATAGTTTTCCATTTGGGGAAAAATTGTATTTTGGTGCATGTGGGACTAAAATCCCAAATTAGATTAGAATTGTTAATCATGATTAAGCTTTGATAATCACAATTAGTGAATTAACAAGTGATTAAGATGTGTGAGGCCTCAATCAACCGCTTAGGATCAACTAGAGGCTAGGACAAACTTTTAAAGCTTATTGAGACGATGCGGAGGAAAGTGGGGTGATTTTGAGTGGTTGGAAGAGGAGTTTAAGCCAATAGTATGGTATATTGACCAAAATAAGGGGAAAATAGGCTTAATTAGCTAATAAACATTAATTATCCATTTTGAAGAGGATTTTGGCTTACGATTCATCGTAAAGTGGCATCTTGAATGTGAAAGGGTTTAGGCAATCAACAATGTGCTATTACTTGGCCAAAGTAGCAAAACATTAGTTAATTAGCGGGAATCGCTAATTATTACAAAATTGGTAAGAATGATGGTTGATTTATGTGCGTTTGGCAATAAAATTGTGAAAGCGGAATATAGGTGTCTACAATCATATAAGAAATATGATTAAGATCCCAACTTCCTCCTTGGAATAGCTTGCTCAATCTTTGCCTCCAATCTTCATGTTGGTTAGTAGAGGGATATCCAATATGGCCTTGTAGCCATTGTTGGAGAGATCCTCTCACCATTTGTGAAGTAGCAACAAACCATAATTTGATTGCTCCTAGATCTATTTAGGTCTATGTTAGTTAGCAATTCATACTAAGTAGGCATGCTTTAGCTAAGATTGATTGATATCATGTTAGTTCTTTTAAGTGTTCCATTAAGCTTTAATCATTGATGTTACTATTATTAATTCCTAGCTTTGTTAATAGACTATGTGGTGTTAGTCTAGCTATTTGGCTTTGCAAGAGTTTTTAATAGTTATCATTTGGCACGCTTAAGTGGGAGCAAACCCCATTGCATTTTTTATAATCTTTTTAACTTAGTTTCAAATTTTTTAGAATTCAAACTTTCTAGTTTAGTTTCAAGTTTTCTATATTAGTTTCAAGTTTTTAGATTAGTTTCAAGCTTTCTAGATTAGTTTCAAGCTTTCTAGATTAGTTTTTCAAGCTTTTTAGATTAGTTTCAAGATTTTTAGAGTAAATTTCAAAGTTTTGTAGATCAATTTTTAATTTTGATAGTTGTTTCAACTAGATTAGTAGTAGATGTTGCATTTTTATGTTCTTTGCAAGATCTAAGGAGGTAAAATGATGTCAAAATTCCATCAGAAAGCCAAAGATTTGAGGTTTATAAGATTTTTCTTGTCAAAACTTGTATTTTGACCACATACAGGAATGTGCATGCCCACATCTTCGGATCGCGCCCATGTTCACAAAGGTGCGCTCATGTCTTCAAGGCCGCACTCACGCTTCATTGGTTGCGCCTACGTTTCATTGGATTTATGTCCTCTATATGTTGGCCGCGTTCTTTGCTTCAAAGTATGACCGACATCTCTCGGCCTTGCCCACGTTAATCGACATGTGTAATTTTGATAGACACATGCTAGTGCTTTTAAGGTCGTTCTTGTGTTGTATGAAGTGCGCTACTGCTTTATAAAGTTTTGCGTTACTATGCTAAAGGGTCTTATTTGGCGTGCTAAGGTAAGTTTGGCTCAAATTTCAAAAAATCAATTACTATGTCTTGATGATTCTGTCATTTTTATAAGGTTTTTAGATCATCTTGTATATTGCAAGTTTTCTAAATTATAATGATTTTCTAACACATTTACTTAGGGTTTGATGAATTAATTTTGTTTTCATGCTTTGTATGAGTTTGGAATAGGGTTGTGTATGCTCTTCTCTTGCACCTTGTGTGATCTTGAGAATCAAAAGCAGACATAAAACTTCTTTTGCTAACATTAGAGTAAGTGGAAAAATTCATTATTCATTTTTATGCTTAAGGGAATGAAATTTTATTTGGCATGTATATGATTCCTTTAGTTTAAGAGTTTTCATTTGATAAACAACTAAAGCTAAAGCTTGTGTATGCTCTTCTCTTGCACCTTGTGTGATCTTGAGAATCAAAAATAACTTTATTTTTTCACTAAAAACACTTGGATTAATTGGGAATGAACCTTGATTTAAAAATTATTATGGTGGTTATTTGATTTACAAGTTTTTCATTATTATCTAGTTGGGTTACTTGTGTATGCTCTTCTCTCGCATCCTTGGACAATCTTGAGAACCAAAAACAACATTTAATCCTCTTTTTATGATATTGTAGATCTTTTTGGATAACTACTAACTATTGGTGTGTAGGACCTAATGCTTTCCAAAGAAAGGATAACTCTCTTCAAACCAAATTCTAACATTCACGTGTGTTGTAGGTTTCAACGGTGGTCTAAACCAAATTTCCTAATCCAAAAGATAAGAAAATACACCACTTTGCAAAAAAATTGTATATGCAGGTTCGTTTAAGAGCTAAAGCTCGTCCACTTAACTAGGAGAAACTTCCTTTGGCATAATCCTTAAGATAATAAGAGGAATGCTCATAGGAACCCCAAAGTAGTTCATGCAAGAGGGAACCTTGTGAAAGAAACAAGAAAGTGCTCCACTACCCAATTGATTAGTATGCCTTGGTAAGATTAGAGTCAAATTTATCTCCATTGTGACCCTAGTGAAAATACAATTGAACACATTTATTGCTCATTGTATTGAAGGGGGTAAAGTAAAGCCAAGATACTCCAAGATTAGTCAATGCAATTTTCTTGGCAAACCGAGTTCATAAAGGTAATTTGTGACACCTAGTTGAGAGAACCAATAGGAAGCTTGTGGCTTGGAGCCAATTTGACTTAGACATCATGTTTTAAAGAGCTCTCATAACATAACAACTTTGTTGGAGTCTAAACCTTATTATTCAAACAAGGGGAAGAGTCCTTAAAGTTGAAACCATGTGTTATTCATCACGAGACCTACGATGTGTTACTTTGTCCTAGTTTTTCACTTGTTTTAAGACAAGGTGAAACTTTGCCAAAGTTACACTTAGTTTGTTTCATGACCACTTGGTTTAAATATTTGTTTTCTTGTTATTTATTTGGGACAAAAGAAAACATATCTACTTAGTGCTATTGATTGATCGTGTCCACCACTTTTGCACCCGTTTACATTCATCCTTGCTTGAGACCTGGATGTAAACGTTGAAAGTGTGTTGGTATGTCATTATATCTTAGTAGCCATCATCTCGATACCCTAATAAAGATTTCATATTGTAGCTAGGTTAATATCATCTTTATCTTCCTTTGATTTGTTTCATTCCCCACATTATATCCATACAATTGTGATACTTACGTCTTGTTTCCATTGAGAAACTTAGTCTAAGTCTCTAAATTGTATTGTTACGGTGCTCGCACACATAGTTACTCCCTAATATACTTAGGTTTAGTTTTTATCCTAACATTTCCTTGAGTTTTTTAGAGTGTTGAGGTTATGTTGTTCGCATTGTGAAAACATTATTTTGATACTAAAAATCTTGCTTTCATCATAAATCTTGGTTTACATGTCCAAATAGTGTTGTTACATTGCTCACATTGTTAACTTCCATTTTCAAAGACTTGGACTTTGTTTGTGTCCAAAACTAGTTTTAGTATACCTTGTTGGAGGATCGTGTCAACACTTTCTTAGCATTTAGGTCTTGTTTATTTTAAACTTGGCCTAAGTGGTAATATTGTGTTGTCACTATTTTATTTGAACCTATCTTGAAAAGAAAATGTAGGGAGTAAACTATTGTTGTGATTGGATTTGAGTCTTGTACATCATTGTCTTATCCTAGATACTTCTTGTCATATATTACATTAGTGTGTGTATTCTTTATTCTTTGATATCCTTGGGTTCATATTAACCTTTGGATTCGTGATCATTTAGTATTACACATTCTTTTGTGACGACTTGGCGTCATTACGCTGCGAAAATTTACCTAGGGTCCATTTTAATCAACCTTAGTAAAACCTTTTGTGTTATGCCTCCTACCACAAGAATGGGGCATAAAAAATTAGGGGTAGGTCCCTTTGGAGATGACATGTTAAACCCAATTTTAGAAGATAATGTCATGGTTGATCATAGTGGTGGTGAAAAAAATTCTTGAGCAAATTTTGAGTTGAATCCCACCCACTTTGACGATTATATATACCAAAACAAACATGAGGTCTTAATGTGTGTCATAGAGCTCAGAGCAAGGTTACCCTCTACGGTTGACCCTTCTCTTATTGCCGGGACGTTTCATGGAGATGAAGAAGTAGAACATCCTTCTCGAAATATTAACGATATCTTGAACCCAAGTCATGCCTCTACTTCTAGATGATATAATGATGAGGAGATACCTTTTGAAAATGATGAAGACTATTGTATGCCTACTATTAGAGTCCATTGTGAAGACCATGAAGATCACGCTCATCATGAGAAACCTCATCCTTATGACAGTCGTAAGAAGTACCCACTCGGGAGGTAACCTTAGAAAAACAAGTATGAGATCTCACCCTAATTGGCAAGTTTGCCTTCACATGTAAACAAGGAACAACCGAAACCTTTGAAACAAGCCATACCAAAATCTAAACCTAAGGCTTCATACCACAAGTTCCAAACAAATACTCCTCGTCGAGAGGCACACAAAGAACCTTATGAGGACTTTTATGTGGAAAATAAAGGGGGTGACACAACTAGATTTAATCACTTATACATGTCCACACCACCCACACAAAACTAGATTTTTAATCAAGAAGTATCAACCATGAAAATTCTCTTGTACCTTTGCAAGAGGGAAAGAAGTGCAATAACAAAAATACCAATTTGAAGAGTTATGCCCATATCCCTTTGATAGATCCATGTTGCAGGTACCTTTCCCACGTCATTTTGACTATCCAAAGTTTGATAAATACAAGGAAAGGTGATCGTGAGATACCATATTAAGGAATTTTTATATGGCATGTTAAGAGGTCGCATATAGTGATAACTATCTCATTCGCCTCTTCCCACAAATTTTGGGAGGTCAAGCGTTGTAGTGGTTTTTACACATCCCTAAGGAATCCATATCTACATGGCTGGAACTAGTTGAACATTTTGTACGTCATTTCTCATTTAATATAGAGAATGATGTCACCATGTTAGATTTGTGCAATACAAAAAAACAAAATAACGAGAACTTCACTGCTTTCCTACAATGATGGAGAGGGTTAACTAGCCATTTCCCTTGTTCCATACCTGAAAAACATCTTATTAGTATATTTGTACCCAACCTCCACCCTAAAATTACATTCCACTTACAAATGCATTGTGGTAACACATTTGAAGAGGTGATTGAAAAGGGAGTCAAATAGAAAAAGTGTTGTTAGCTAGAGGGACCTTAAAACCCCTTTCACGTGACCGTGATCATAACGATTCCAAACCTAGTGACAAGACAAAGTTTGTTCCTAATAAGAACAAAAACATCGTATACAATGTGAGAATAGTAGACTCTAAACGAGTACAAGCAATTCAAAATTATACTCCTTGAAACTTGTGCAAAAGGGAACTCCGCCTATTGAGTATAAACATTGTAACTTCACCCCTCTCTTTGATTCTATGTTGTCAATATTAAAATAATTAGAGGTGGTTAATATGGTAAGATATCCTGAAACTACACCTTATGGGGATGACACACCTAAGCCATCATGGTTTAGGGAAAATAAATATTGTGGATTTCACCGTGTCAAAGGTCATAAGATCGATAAGTGTTTAAAATTGAAACACTATATTCAGGACTTAATTGACAATGGTGATGTGGAAATGGATTTTGCCACCCCTACTAAATCTCCTAACGTGAACATGGGGATCTTTAAAGAACCTTTCCCAAAGCATACCAAAGGAAAGGAAAATTTGGATCAGGGACAATTGTCTCAAACCAAGAATGCCAATTATGTTTCAAAGACAGACCATTTTGATGCCCTAATAGGTTGTGTCAACCCACTTGTTGAGCATATCAACATGATCAAGATTAAATCAAGGGAGTGTGTCATGGTAGTAACAAGACGAGCTCACCTTGTTATTTCAAAACCTCCCCTACTCCTCAAGAAATTCATTATAATGTGTTAGACCAATTAGAGAAAACAACAACTAAGATTTCAATCTTAGACCTTAAAATTTCAATGTCCATAAATATATCCTTTGTAAGACCTTACAAGGATCGAAGTATCCATTGATATTGACCCAACATGCTTACAAGAAATAGTAGCACAGATCACTCCTTTAGAACATATAACCTTTAGTCCAACAGAAACCCTAGAAGAGAATCCTTCTCATAATTTACCCTTGCATATTTAAGTCATAATCAAACGCAAAAAGTTTAAAAGAGTGCTTGTGGATGGCATATCATGTTTAAATATTTTTACTCTAAAGCTAATTCGACAACTAGGGTGTACTGAAGCCAACTTAGAAATAATGGTCATCACCATAAAGGCATATGACAATGAAGAACTACAATCAACCGATATGATCACTTTCTCATTGGAAGTAGGTCCTATAAATCAAGATACGAAGTTCCATGTCTTGGACTTGGAGCTCCCTTATAACATATTTCTCGGTCATCCATGGATTCATGCCATGCAAGTCATACCTTCAATGTATCATCAGTGCTTAAAGTTATACCATGAAGGAAAAACCCTCACTATTCAGGGAAACCCCCAACCATTTTCTCATTGTAGAGCATTGTCGGGCTATTTTCCCACCATCTATGAGTGTCCTTCTACAGAGATAGTTGTTCTTATCTAGTCAAAGGCCCTCGCTTCACGAGTGGATCTAGATACCTTGTCTCCCAATGACAATAGTGCTTCTACATCAAATAATCCTTTCGTTGTGTGGGATATGAAGGTTAGAGCAAGTGGTTGTGGGGAATATGATCTTCAGCAGGCCCTTCTAGTTCATAACATTCCCCTATCTGCCAAAGCGCATGGTAGGTTGTGTTACAAATTTCAAAGATCCAAGGAGAAATTCCCTTTTGATGCTTTCACTCCTGGTGGATTATTAGAAGATGAAAGGATACTCAAAGATATTATATTTCATCCTGAAGATGATGAAATGGCTCTATGCTACCAATCACCTAGGTATGTTATCCCCAATTGAATGATGCTTACTATGGGGTATAAAGGACGTGGTTACAACCGTAATGAACAAGGTATACTTTGGAAGCCCTTCTAATACCTCATTATATAGTAGGTAAGTTTGGTATTGGTGTTGAAATATATGAATCTCACCCCACGAGCTCGAGGATACCTCTTCTGAACATGAAGATAGTTCATCCCGAAGGAGAAATCGTAATGATTCTCGGTGTAGTCTTTACAAAGACCTTTCCTCCACAAACCTATTTTACGACATGGCTATCCTAACCATACCCCCACCGTATCCCCTATAACTCAAACACTAAACCTTATTTACCCATCACTCATGAATTGGGACCAACAACAACATGTGTCAATTGATGTCTTTCAGAATGATGAGGCTATTGGTGAGTTCCTTGGTATTCGTGACAATATTCCAAGAAATGACCACAAGAAAGGCTTCTCCATTCAGCTCAACACATGCGCGTACTTTGGGGAGGAGGCAAAGTTGTGTGGTCACTTAAGCAAAAAAGTAAGCAAGGGAAAAAGTCCTACAAAAAATCCTTGCGGAAAGAAAAATTCCAAGTCCTATAGTGAAAACCTCTTTGAGGTGCTTGTGGACAAACAAACAGAAAAACCCACGGACAAGATAGTTGGCCCACTTAAAGATGAGGATCTCTTTGAGCCACCTTTGGTAGAAGAGGATCTTAATATCCCCCCGATCCTACGTGCATGGAAGACGAGTCCAAGTTACTGGTGGAGGAGACAATAGATGTCAACATTGACATGAAGGAGTTGCCCAAAATAGTTAAGTTGGGAGCTTCGCTCTCAACTCAAGAACATAAAAATTTTATAGGGCTTTAGAGAGAATTGGCAGATTTTTTTGCTTTGTCTTACGGACATGTTAGGACTTGATGCTTTGCATTAGTGGTGCACAATCTTGTTGTACACCCAAATGTCAAGCCCATAAAACAAAAGCTCTGAAAGATGCATCCTCACGTCGCCTTGTTGGTTAAACCAAAGATAAAAATATTATTGGAAGTAGGCTTCATCAAGCCTATCAACTATTCAGAGTGGATTTCCTATGTGGTCCAAGTTCGTAAGAAGAAGCTTGTTGGTATTCGAGTTTGCACCAATTTTTGAGATATTAATAAAGTTTGTCTTAAGGACAACTTCCCTCTTCCCAACATTAACATGATTGTTGATTCAACAATTGTGTATGAGATGCTATCACTCATGGATGGCTTCTCGGGATATAACCAAATAAATATTGTTGAGGAAGACCAACATAAGATAGCTTTTACCACCCCATGGGGGACTTTCTGTTATCATGTCATGCCTTTTGGCCATAAGAATGCAGGTGCGACCTATCAATGGGCAATGAGTATTATTTTCCCTGATATGATCAATGACATCATGGAAGATTATGTGGATGACATATTGGAAAAATCCAGGACTCGGGAAGAACATCCATAAATTTTGTGATGCATCTTTCAGCGTCTAAGGTACTACAAGTTCCAACTAAACCACACTTCTTTGGCGTGTTGTTTAGAAAACTACCAGGATTCATTGTTTCATGAAGAGGAATAGAATTAGATCCTGCAAAGGTTGCTGCTATAAGAAAAATGCCTCCTCCAATAAATATCACACAACTGTGAAGCTTACAAGGTAATATCCAATCAATTGGAATATTTATCTCTTAGCTTGCAGATAAGTGTCACACCTTTACGCATCTACTCAAGAAAGATGTCATTTTTCACTGGGGACCATAACAACAAAAAGCATTGTCTTTGCTAAAAAACTATTTGGCTAAACCCCTGTTCTAATCTTTGCCATGACAGTGAACCATTGTTACTCTACATTTCTATCACGCACTTTGTAATTGGGGCATTGTTGGCCCAATATGATAAGGAGCGGAAAGAAAAAGTTGTGTATTACTTAAGTAGAATGTTAATAGCTTATGAGCTCAACTATCCACAGATAGAAAAAGCTTGCTTGGCCATGGTCTTTGGTTTTTTCATAAGTTGCGCTATTATCTGTTAAATAATAAGGTCAAGCTTATTTTAAAGGTAGATCCATTAAAGTACTTGTTGTCAAAACCCACACTCATAGGAAAGATGGCCAATTAGATCATCTTACTCAGCGAGTTTGACATTGAGTACATACACCTAGAAATCAATGAAAGGACAAGTTTTCATACATCAACTAGTTGAAGCCTCGCTTATCAGTGCTTCGAACCTTTGAGTTTGGAACTCCTAGATGCATCCACAATGTACCTCAAGGAATCTATTATATGACAACTATACTTTGATGGCTCCTTTACCTTTCATGGTTCATGTGTCAGAGTTGTGGTGATCACCCCTTCAGGAGACTTAGTCCCTTAGGATTTCTAACTTAGGTTCTCATGCATAAATAATATAACAAATTATGAGGCCCTTATTGCAGGGATGAAGCTAGTTATTAAGTGGGATATCAGACAAGTAAATGTAATTGGCGATTCTATGTTTATTATAAAACAAACAGCAAATGGATATAAAGTTAAAGATGAGAAATGTCTTCCATACAAGAGAATATTTAATTCTTTGAAGGAGTTCTTTGAGCATATTACATTTCAAAAAATCCCAAGAGGACATAACATAGCAACAGATGTTATGGCCATAGTGGGGTCTATGTTGAGTATCCCACCTGGGAACAATGATATGTCGTTCTTTGTTGAACATCTACGAACACCAACGTATGACATGTCAAATTCCTATTTGGTATGTGAAGTTGTTGGTCCCTTTTCCCCATGGTATAGTGACATCTTTAATTACCTTCACGATGGAATATTTCCCGCAAAAAATTCTTGTACCAATAAAAGAAACCTCATCTAGCATATAGCCTGTTATACCCTACTTGGGGCACTCTCTTCCATCAAGGCTATGACGGGAATTTGTTACGTTGTTTAAATTTAGACGAATCCATCCTAGCAATTAAAGAGGTGCACAAAGGAATCTATGGGGATCATATGAATGGGATTTTCCTAGCAAAGAAGATACTTAGAGTAGGCTACTATTGGCATACCATGGAAAATAATTGTTGCAAGCATGTGAAGAAATGCTTGCATTGTCAGAAGTATGATAATTTAATACATACACCGGTGCAATCATTATAGCCTATCACGATACCTTGGTTGTTCTCAAAGTGGGGTTCAATCTCATAGGTAAGCTTAACCTTGTATCATCAGATGGCCACAAGTTCATTATCACTACTACTGAATATTTCACAAAATGGGTAGAGGTTGTTCCTCTTACCTATGTCAAAGGTGCAAAAATATCTAAGTTTATAATGAACCACATCATTTTTCGATATGGTATCCCTTTTGCCATTGTAGTTGACAATGTAACTCTTTTAAAAATAAAATTGTGAAAGCGTTATGCAAACTTTTTCAAATCTCTTTGAAATTTTCAACCCCTATTACCCTTAAGGTAATGGGCAAGTCAAGCTTCTAATAAAAATCTCATTTGTATTATGGAGAAGATGGTGAATACAATAGGCTATAAGCCGACACTTATGGATTCACCCTACCCTTTGGGAATTCAAAATGTCTATCCACACTCCTACAGGTGTCACTCCATACTCCCTAGTATTCAGCACAGAAGTCGTGTTACCTCTAGAGATCGAGATCCCCTCTTTGCGTATCGAGCATAACGATTACTTGAACAAAGAAGAGGACTATAGAGTAGCTTGATTGGAAGAGTTGGAGTTATTATATGAGAAAAAATTCATGCCCTCAATCACCTTAAAGTGTATCAGGATTGAGTGCGGAAAAGCTATAATAAAAGAGTGATACCTCGTCAATTTGAGGTAGGAGACTTGGTGTTGAAAGAAAATCAGTTCAACATCACCAAGGACCAGAGAAAATAAGGAAACATTTGAGCCTAAATGGCTAGGGCCCTATGTTGTGGTCGCCAAGTTCAGTTTAGGAGCCTACAAACTTGCTTACTCAGATGGTGAGGAGCTACGGGAACCCATGAATGTGATACATCTTAAGCATTTCTATGCTTAGGTGTGGGGGTCCCTAAAATGTTAGAAAAGCAAAACAAAAGTATAAAAAGAAAAAAAGAGAAAGAGAAATAAACAGGTGCATCCAATAGTGAAAACCACACAATAGTGGCACTTTTGACAAGCCCTTTGGTGAAAACCGGTTTCTGGCGTCATTGGGAGGGTCCGTTGTTCACAAGCATTTCAGGTCTAGGATTGTGATAGTTTTGTTATAAGCTAGTCTTTGTCTGCATCTCGAGCTACTTTTTGAGTCTATCCCTCTTGGACTTGATCGGTGATCCTACTTTTGAATGCGAGAGAGTTTTGACTTAAATTATTCCCATCTCATGCTGGGGGGAAGCCTCACAACATCACTTCGGCACATAACATGCGGCATTATGTCCTTGTACATCCCATCTAATGCTAGGGGCATCCACGTTTCTTCGTTTCCTTACACATTCGCTTTTAAAAATTCTTAGAAAACATAAAAAAATCATATAACTTTGTTAAAATCCTAAAACATATAGATATGTTAGTTATAAAAACTCAAAACATTCAAATACATTTCATAGAAAACCCAAAAACAATAGAACATTATTTCGAGATAATACCAAAAATAGTGAAAAACGTTTCAAAAGTATCTCATGAAAACAAAGTAGTGGTTTGATTAGTTTTAGTGGTTAGTTTATATAGTTTTGATTGCATTCCATTTTTTGTCTTGTGTGATTTAAGTTGGATTCATTTGCTTCTTTAGATTGAGTGTTACTTTAATCTATTAGGCGTTACATTTAGTTCATTTTATCTTGCATGCTTGTAGATAGTTGTGTTACTTTGATTAGATTTGATTTATTTGTACTTTTCTTGTGTAGTTTATTGTTATTTCATCATTATATCATTTATCATTACACCTATACATCATATATAAATAACGACTAAGCTAAATAATCATGAACATGAAATTTAAACATGTATGCTAAGCTAACATCATATAATATTGCAAGAGGGGCAAGAAGGACCACCTTCTGTCCCCCTCGAACATATACCATAGTAAAAATGTGGATAAAACATGATATTTCATACACAAAAATGTGATAGGTGAGGCACAAGTTATCTCATCAACATGCAAAGTGATATCATCAAATGATATATCATGATCTAACAATGATGATACAAATATAAACCACAATAAACATACAAATTAAACATGATATCTCATAAACAAAATGCGATACATCGTAATGCATCGAATCATCGTATATCCATAAATATCAAATGTCCATGTACAAAATCAACATGTCACGATACATATCAGATACAAAACGCCATCATAGACATGGGTCAAAAATGTGCCTTCATCGCGAGGCATGATAAAAAAATAGTACATATACATTAGTACAAAAGTATGCCTTTATATCAAGGTGATACACAAAAAATATACATCAAGTACATCAATAAGAAAGTCAACCACAACTCTCACCCTCTCTAGGATTGCTTGGCCTAGGTGTGCCACTAGGTGGGGAAATCTTCTCAAATGGATGTGTAGAAGGTCTTTGCACCATACTATTTTAAACCATGCTTTCTCGAGGGTGTTGTGCATGACACTATACTTGATTGCGTTGATCGCGGTGGCCTTTGTGATCTAGACCGTGATAAAACTACTGACTATCTGACAATAATTTGAAGCTCTTTGCTTAGCTGGGATGACTGCATGATACTGCATCTTGTAGTAAGTGGCTTTGCCTACCAAGGAGGCACTCGACCAATCAAAAGCTAGACTCTTGAAGAGTTACCTACTTGTTGGAGCGTACCATGTTCCGCTCTCCCAATCACCATCTTTTCTTGCAATCGAGCTCTATTTGATTCTTCGATCCCTCTCATCCTGCAGATGAGATCTCTCTGCTGTGATCACTGGTCCCGCTCTGTCTCCGAGATGATCTCACTTTACAAAGTGATCTAATATCTCTCTAGAGCAATTTGGTCTCTCTCGGTTGTCACATAAATTTGTAGGCCTATAACTTGTTATAAGCGATGCTACAAGGAAACCACCTGCCCACCACCCTATATATCCTCCTCCATATCCTCTCCACCCCCACCATCTCCTCTACCTCCTGGTGGACTATATGGTGGACTCACATGAGGAGATGAGCGTAATGGTGCCCGTAATGGAACCTGAAGGGGCATAAGTGGTGTTAATAGGTATGGTTGTACCAATACCTAGTGTTGCAAAACCACCTTCTACCGAACTAATACTGTTATACCTATGGTCATACATGTGGCCCTACTGCGGTCCTATCTATTGATCTACCCGAGCACTGTGCCTTAGGATCTGGGCCCTATAACCCCTATGCTACGGCATCCAAGATCTGCGTGGTATCATCAATCATCATGGCAACACTGTAAAGCATACCATCCACGATAATCTGAGTAGTCCCTGGATCCACTGATTTGTGCTCGCCGCACCCAAGAGTTGTGGGAACACATGTAGAAAAGCGGTGTGAGCTCATCCTCGCCTAATATGTGGCCCCATATGAAAGGTATCTCTCGAACTACACACATATCACATCTAATCACCAATTTTCTTCCCAAAATTTAAAAACAATATAATTTTTTTCAAAAAAATTAGTAAAATCATTAAAAATCCAAAAATTGTAAAAATTCAAAAAAATCAAAAAATGGTAAACGACATGCATGCAATGAAGCATGTATCAAATGCATTGTCCTCAAACATCAAAATTTGTCCTACAAAACATCTTTCTTAAGTTCTTGTTTGTTCTTGTCTCAAACAACTTACGGATCATCGTGATCTACCTCCATTAACAAAGTTGGCTTGCTTACTATGTCAATACTCCCGTGTAACAATGAGTTGTCAGAGATTGTGTCATAGCGCACGAATGATTTCCATAGGACTACTTGTGTCCTCTATTATTCCCCTTGCATGTATCCTTCTTGGGGCACCATTTTTAACCCTTGTCGTTAAAACACGAACATTCGGGAACTGAAGCTTGATAACAAAAACATTGGTGCAACTATCTTGAACATTGTTTGTTTGAGTATGTGTGATTGTACTTGTTTCTCTATTAGGTTAGTTGGTTTACTTTCTCGTATTGCATTGCATTATGTATGTTGCATGGAGTTACACATTTTTAGCAATGAACAAATGTTAGTAATATAGCTTTTCATGTTATTTTACACTTTTGTTTATTTTAATAAAGGTCGATGATGTAGATCATAAGGGAAACATGATGAAACAAAGTTGCTTATTGAAGATTGGATGCAAAGAGTTATTCCTACATTCTCCACTTTCATGTCTTATCACTATTAATTTTTCTTCCAAAACACTTGGGGTAATAAACAATCATGTTTATCCCTATCTTATTTCTTCTATCTGTTTCGATCGTCGATTGACTTCTTCTATCACCCCATCGACACTTAAGGGGCATCCTTCGTTCTACTATTTTTTCTTTAAAACTTTACTTGTTTATACTTTTCTACTATGTTTGAAGTGACATCATTTACTTCACCTCAAACAAGGGCAAATGTAGACACCTACATTCCACTTTTGCAATTTTATTGCTAAAAGCACACTAATCACTCACATTCTTACCATTTTCGTTATAATTAGTGATTTCCGCTAATTAACTAATGTTTCTTACCATTTAGGTTAATTACAAATGCTTTGTTGATTACTGGTCTCTTTCACATTCGGGATGCCAATTTATGACACATCGTAAGTCAAAATCCTTTTCTAAATGAACAATTATCGATTATTAGCTAATTAAGCCTATTTTACGCTTTGTTTTGGTCAATATACCCTATTATTGGCTCAAACCCCTCTAACCAATTGAAATCACCCCATTTCCCTCCAAGATATCTCAGAAGGCTTCAAAAGCTTATCATAGCCTCTTAATTGACCCTAAGTGGTTGATTAAGGCTCCTCGCATCCTAATCACTTGTTAATTCACTAATCATGATTAACAAGCCTTAATCAAGATTAACAAACATTAATCTATTTTTTGTTTTTAGTCCCACATGCACCAAGATGCAAGTTTTCCTCAAAGGAAAAACTATAAAAAGGACTAACCACATACCTTTAAACTTTACACCATGCTTTGAATTGCATATCATATAAGAAATATGATTAAGATCCCAACTTCCTCCTTGGAATATGCTTAATCTTTGCCTCCAATCTTCATGTTGGTTAGTAGAGGGATATCCAATATGGCCTTGTAGCCATTGTTGGAGATATCCTCTCACCATTTTTGAAGTAACAACAAACCATAATTTGATTGCTCCTAGATTTATTTAGGTCTATGTTAGTTAGCAATTCATACTAAGTAGGCATGCTTTAGCTAAGATTGATTGATATCATGTTAGTTCTTTTAAGTGTTCCATTAAGCTTTAATCATTGATGTTACTATTGTTAATTCCTAGCTTTGTTAATAGACTATGTGGTGTTAGTCTAGTTATTTGGCTTTGCAAGAGTTTTTAATAGTTATCACGATGTATTTATATTAGAACTCATAATCATCAATGAAATGATTTCTATAGAATCCCAGATCTGATTTAGCATTAAAAGTTAAAAATTCAATATAATTTTCATAACAAAAATAATATACATCAATTAAGAATTGAATTTTTAAAATTAAACAATACTCGATAAGAGATAATATATTATTTTTCAATATTGAAGTTAATTAATGCAACATATTTGAATACATTTAGATGGGCCTCAACTCTCATATCATCCCAATACAAATTAATCTAAATTCAAATTAATCAAATGTATGCCATCATTTTTTAATTGAAAAAACATTTTAAACAAAGCATTATAACATTCTCAATACACACTAAAATATCTTCAAAAAAGATCAAATGTATATCACAGATTCACCACTTTTGACTTGATAAAGTACCTTTAAACAATATACAAGTAGTGTAAACATAAGATCTAGTGTGCATTGGCTTATATCAAACACAACATCATTACAAATATGTCAATATAAAACATTCTAAGATATTTTAAACCCTTCTTTCTTTGACATCTTTCCAAATTTCATAAACCCTATTCCAGTCCACCATTGATATATGAAGTCTTGTTAATGAAACTCGCATCAAGGCATCCAATGTATCTAATGAGAGTTTTGTTCTTTGTATATCTTTTATTATATTTTTCCTTCAAAATCCTCACTCACACGCCACTGTACTTGTTGGAATGGTAAGAATTGTTTGCCATAGTTTTGTCATATTTGAAAAACTTGTATTTGAATTTGTGGAAAAAAAAACCCTCCAAGCCTCTTTCATGTGGAATCTTTCACAATTAAAGCGAAGAGTATCGCAAAGTTATACAACTCTTTTGAACAACCTTTAAAATCAAACAAAGGATATTCTTCTCCCTTGCACAAATTATGTTGCAAGTGCTCAAAAACCTTAAGAAGCCACCACTTTGAATTGTCTTCTCTAGTATGTGTGTCCTCTAAATAATGACAAGGGCTACACAAATTTATAGAATTGAAAAATGAAATATCTAGGAATCTTTCATTTAAGCAATCTACAAGTTTTTGAACATAGTCTTTTGCAAGTTTCTTACAACTCTCTAGTGACCCCATTGATGCTAGGCTTCATTGTCTATTTTGGTGCATCAATATAATCATCATACACATTTGAAACTACGAATCACATTTCATACCTATGAATGTGTCCATCTTTATCAACAATCTATAAATAACCATATTTAGAGGTCTTTAAAAATTTAGATAGGTAACTTGTGTCATTTGCAAAGTTGTCGGTCCTTAGAAACCACCTGCTTAAAGTTTGTATGGTAGAATCTATGGTTGCCCCTAAAGATGTGACATCCACATTCTCTTCTTGAATTTTTTTATTCAATTTATTTAGTTCACATAATACATCTACAAGCATATGTAAGAAAATTGTACTAAGAATATTCTAGCCTTATCATACCATGAGTCTCTCTTCTCACTTTTCCACAAAGTCAACAATGGAGGCATCAACACAATAAGTTTTTCAATAACTTGTCCTCTTGAGAGCCATCTAACTCCATGAATTTGAAGAGCTTGAAGTGTTTCAAGTTGCATGAGTTCTTGAAGAGCAATAAGTTCATTGTGTCTTTTAGTAGAATTTTGCACCCAAGAATATACCTTATTTGCCAACTTCTCAACAAACAAAAATTCGAGTATTGTTTTAACAACATATGATGTTGATAAAGCCTCACGATGAGAAATACAATGAATACCTATAAGATTGTGTACATCCTTCTTTAAAAGAGTAACAAATCCATTTTCACTCCCCACCATTGATGAAGCACCATCTGTAGAAACAACAATCAATCTTTTATTTGAAAGACCCCTTTCTTTCTTCAAAACACAAATTGCATCATACAATGTTTTCCCTCTTCCATCACACACATTTATGAGCTTTAAGAACTGTGAAATAGGTGGCCCTAACCCTTTTGATTCCAGAAAAGTAGCATAAACCACAAGGTGTTTCTCTAGGCTTCGATCAATACTTTCATCCAACATCAATGAAAACAATGGACTGTCTAGCATTTTTGCATTTTTGCCTCTTAAGAATACTTAAATATGGAAAAAGGAAATCATTTGCAACCATATGATTTTTATATGATTTATAGTCTTTGTTTTTGGGCATTTTTAGCGTTTCCATGTACATTTCAAGAGAGCAAAGGGACTCATATTTTGAGAGGGGCAAGTCTTCTTGCACAACCCAATAAACTAATTTCATGGTTGTGATGATTCTTTCCTTATTTGCGTCATCAATAGTTGCAATGTGTTATGGAATTGATTTTTCTTTCCCTTCATTTCTACATATCCATTTTTCTTGTGCAAATTTGTGGTTTTTTGAATCAACATGAGCAATTATTACATCATGTTGCAAAGTAGTACAACCACTTCTAGTTCCCCGTGGTCCAACAAACTTATGCTCTTCACAGTATATGCATTTCATGATTGTTTTCCCTTCATGCATTGCACACCGTACCCACTTAAATTTCACTTTCCACTCATCTCTAAACCCTCTTTTAAATCTAGCCTTTTTTGTTTTGTGTTGAAGCTTCTCCTCCTTAAAATTCCTCGCCATACTCATCATCATACCCTAAAATATCTAAGTCTTCATTTAAATCAAAATTATGATCCTCTCATGATGAAGTTTGTGATTTGTTTGACCATCCAAAAAAAAATTTTGATGGAAGATTGGTTCTTTTTATATGTAGGAGCATCAAGGCTTTTTAGTAGTTTAGGAGTCAATTCAGTCTCGGAGATAGTGAATTTGTGTTTAAATTTCCATTTAGACCTTATTAATAGTCATTTAAGCTGAAATGATATTTGTGGTAGCCTGAACAAGTAAGGTTTCAAATTTAGTCATGAGAGTGAAATTGCTATTGTAAGCATAATAAGGCACTTTGAGCCAAAATTAGAGTGTAAGCTTCTAGTTGATCGAGTTGTAATATTGTTGGAACTCCCTAAGCATGTTTAGAAAAGTATGAGTGGTTGTAAACCCCAAGTTTAGAGGTTGTTGCATGATTCTTGGAGGATTTGTTTAACTTATGTCTTAGTTTAGTCATAGTGGACTGAGATCCACAAAGTACAAAATGTATGAGAATGTAATA
Organism: Taxus wallichiana var. yunnanensis; assembly: GCA_018340775.1. Classification (NCBI taxonomy): domain Eukaryota; kingdom Viridiplantae; phylum Streptophyta; class Pinopsida; order Cupressales; family Taxaceae; genus Taxus; species Taxus wallichiana. Next base: position 674,259,269 of record CM031235.1, on the reverse strand, counting down.
TATTAATTTTCCAGCTAGAAGCTCGTGGAAGGTGTATAAGCTTGGTTTTGCAGAATTAATAAAGATGGAGCATTGTGTGTGTGGTATTTTTGTTATTTTCATCGTTTGTTTAGAAATATCTAAACTAGGCAACAAGGAGAAAATTTACTGATCACGTAGAGGGTAAACCAAATTGATTTCTATTAAGAAACAGAGAAAGAGATTGTGATTTGAAACACACATGATTTTTTTCAATCTTTGATAATAATTCTTTGGAATGTTATACATTTTTCTAATTCATGACTACTTGACTAGGGCATCATCACAAAATTAGTTCTGTGGATGAAAATAATTGATTTTGGATATGTTTGTGGATTTTTCATTTACTCAAGCTTTGTTAATTTTCAGATCGTGAAAGTGTATATTAAAAGAGTTATTCACATTTTTCTTCTATGTGGGCACAAACTTGGGAAGGTGATATATTTTTTCTACCTAATGAAATTGGCATAAATTTTCAGCAAATCTCTATCCTACATAGATGCCTAACTCCAAAAAGTTTTAGATTCTAATTCCATGTGCAGCTCAAAATATTAATGACAGAAATTTTCAGTTCGTGTGGGCAAAAACAGGGTTCAAATTTGTAAGTTTTTGTCATTTCTTTGATCAAATGAATGTTTAAAGCCTGAGGTTGATGATAATGATGTTTTAGACCATGTTTAAGATGTTTGAAAGGTTGTTAAGCTCTAAGGATCTGATTTGAATGACTGTCACAAAATAATTCTAAGCTAGAAATCTAAGAAAGACTGTAAATTTTGTGTTTGGTGCAATTTTCATGCAAGGAACCCTAGGAGCAATTTATTAGTGTCTTATGGTTCCTCAAGAGGGATTATAGGAAACTATTCTTGAGCTTTGAAAACTCATAATTTTGAGGATTACATATAAAAAGGATAAACCAAGATTGAAGATAGAGAGCAGGGCATATGCTTATGGGTGGATGTTATAAGAGGATAAATACTTTTAAGCTATTAGTCAATTAGATTAAGGTTTCATTTCTAATTACAGAGTAAGATCCTCATATGCACCTTGAGTGGATTGATGTTACAGAAAATATGAATGCATGAGAGATTGTTTGAAGCTACCAATCAACAAGCATCCTAATTATAGATGTATATCAACAAAATGTCGTAGAAACACAACAAGAAGTCAACAACAATGCTGCACTACTAGAGTTTGTGTTAAGCAATAAGAAGGTGCATCATTTTTGCTTTGAGACATTTTAATTTATAATGTACCTATACAACCCAAATAATATAGAATAATTAGATATAAATTTTGATATTAACAATAATAATAATTGTAATAATATTAACAACATGATGATTTCTAGTTGAACAAACAATAAAAATATTTAAATAATTCTACAAAATAAAGATAACTAGAATATATTGGATTGCCCATTTTTTTGTTTTAGAAAACTGTGATATAATAGTATGGTTTTTTTATGATTTTAATATTTAATTAAATATATCTTTATTTTTCTTAGACTTAACTTATACAAGTTAGGATTATATTCTCTTATCTATACAATTGTTATATGTTCCTTCCGAGAAAATTTGGAGGCTACAAATTAGGCCAAACTTTTAAAATGCAAGGTATAAACCAAACAAGATGTATATATCCTTAAAATGTTGGGATTTTTTTATGAACATAAATATTTTACTTTTTTTTGGATACATTTTGTGCAAAATATCGCATGTTGTTTATTAATTTTATAAACTAATATCTGTAAAAAAAATATAAAACGCTTATTTTTAAAAGCTAAATTGTTACTTTTATTTAATAATCCCAAGTCATTATGTGGAAGTAGTGCTGCCTTGCAAACCCGCAATTGAGAGATTTATAGAAGCAAAACTCTACTCGGGTAACTCAATATGAGACTTTGAGGAAAAAAATGCACTCAAATATGAAAAGATTGAAAAACCCAAAAAAACTAATGCATTAATTTAAACTTTAAGATGATGCTTATTAAACAATGCATTCAAATTTGCATGTTTTAAACAAATCTCAACAAAATTTTCCAATATTTTCTTAGCACATGCTGAAGTAGACATGGGAACACTACGTATTCTCATGAACAAAATAGAAATTATGTGACTTGACAAGTAGATGTGAAAGTTGATTATAAAATCAAATGGAAGACTCGTGATTTGTTGATAAAATACCTCAATGTGATTCAATTCATGGATTATTATTGTTGTTGGATATGAGCACAATAAGTCTAGGACAATGTCTTCTAGATATTCATGTAAATGCAATTGGGGTCTTGAAAGAAAAATTCATTAGTCTTTGCCAATAGTATCCAACAAACAACCAAAAATTGTAGCTGTGGTTGCCCCAATAGTTGTGTATGTGATTAGTGCTTACAGAAGTCACATGCATTTGACACAATATCAACACAACAAGGCCTCATAGACTATAATGATCATTTGATATAAGATAAATATACTTTTTGAAGAAAAATCCTTACATTTTGTTTGGATAAATGTAATTCCCATGTCTAAAGATAAACTTAGGAATCTTTGTGAACATCCTCTAATCAAATGGAAGAGAGTATGGATATTCCTCAAGAAATGGAAGAAATTTTGCAATCAAAAGTAGTATTTCCTAGCATGATAAATGTATATGAAAACTATATAACCCAATTTTTTTACATATTTCAGCCCATAGTGGAAATTCCTTTGGAGAAGGGAAGTGACAATGCCAATAAATTCCCTAAATAAATGTAAAATTTACATGAAAATGGTATAGAATGACAACATACAAGCAAGAAAAGTACGAAGTTAAAGAAAATGAATTTAGATGAAGGAAATCAACTGTAATATCTTGATTTAATTTAATTTGAATTAAATCTAATATTGCAAAGTCACTATTGAACCAAATGATGTATACATGCTAAAATATAGAAATGACACAAGAAAGATAAGATGTAAATATGAAACCCTAAGCACAAGAGATAGATGAAGAGACTTGGTTGATTTACACTCAATCAAAGACTAATCCGAACTAGAAAAAGTGCTAAGCAGACTGGGTAGAGTGTCATAAATGCTAAGTGTAAATTCTAAAATGCAGGAATGAGGTCGGACATGGGCACTTATGGCGGGACAAGGATAATCGGGTGCTAGAGACTCTATTAGGCACCGTGTAGTATCTGCAAATGGTAAGAATATGATTTTACTATGTCACATGTATTCCTTGTGATGATCGCCGATAGTCACTCTTTGAATATCGAAGGTACCTTATTGTAACCTACAAAAGATATATTTACCGCACAAGCCCACAAACCACATCAAACCTAAAAATAAAGATGTAGAATGGGGAGTCGGACTGACCACGACAGTCACCCCGAGAGTGAACTTACAATTGAGTGCTGCACTACATCTCAGACTCCATGTAGTTCTGGTGTGTGTGTGTAAGAATGATGCCCTAGGATGCCCTTGTGTAAGTTACACTTGATAGTGGGTTGTAACTAGAATGTAGTAATGTAGTAGCATGTGTGGATGGAATAAAATGAACTTCCCCTTCATATGTTGTGTATATGCAGTCCCTCGTCCCTTGAATGGATGCTTAGATAGATGCTTTGGAGTGCTTTAGGTGCCTTTTGGATGCAAGCTTAGGTGATAGTAGTAATGCTTAGTGCTTGGTCCTTGATTTTGAACACATAACTATGTATTTATATGATTCCCTTGTTTAAATTTTGTAATTGACAACTAGAAGACTGAACTATAAGTGAAAAAGATGCCCAAAAGATAAAATAGATCCAAAAGGAACGAGTAAGGTGAGAAATGTTAAGAGGTGCCTAGAGGAGATAAGAGCATGTGATTGTTGTTGTCTTGGTTGGGCGTTAGTGTACGAAGCCATAAAATATAAATTAGTAAAATACCAATTGGGCTATAGGGTGTGTAAGACCAAATGGAAAGAGATAAATAAAAAAGAAAATTGGCCAAAGATAGTTGTCAATTACTAGTTTTCTTGCTTACGAATCATGTTAATGCTAGTATGCTTTTAGGACCTAGAAATGTATCAGTGTGTGATTTTATGTCTACATAAATTATCTAATGATGCATTTGAAAAAAGATATACTTTCTACTAAAGTAGAAGATTGGGCCCTATATAATTATAACTTATTTGATCATGCTTATCAAATGAACATTTGAGCATCTCAAATATTTTCAATGTTACAAATTTTAATGAATTTCATAATGAGAATGAAATGGGGAGCATGTTGATTATATATCATATTTAGGGAAAGAAACAAAGGGAATTGTTTTAAGTGTTCAATGAGTGAACCATTTACATTAGAATAGAAAATTTCAAGCGATCTATGCGGGGTAAAGACAAAAACCCAAAACAATCCAACTAGATCTTGAAAGCTAAATAATATCCCTGGAAGATTATGCATGTTGATCAATTAGACAACATAACGATATTAAAGAGTGATTTCAAATGGCAATTTGACAAAGTAACATTGTAAATTCCTCAAGCTTCCAATGATGATTTGAGAGGAATTAATCTTCTTATTTATAGATACATAAGAAGTCATGGATTGAAGAAGGTAAAATTGACTCGATTGAGGCTATTGTTTTCATTTTCATTATTTAACATGGTTGATTTATTCTATGTAGTTGGCTCTTTGAATAAGAAATTAAGAGGCTTTATTTCAAATTAGTTGGCTCTTGAATTCTTCCAAATTATACGTGCATATTTGCTTCCATGTTTGTAGGATTCTAGAACATGAGTAAAGTGACTTAGTCAACTTAAGTGAGTTGGCTAGTGAAGTGGAGATGAGTGGAAGGTGAGTAGATAATTGATTTTTATTTATTTAAATAGCTAATTAAATTAGCCAAAGGGGTGTATAGTGTATAATGAGTGTAATAAAATTAATTAAATTAATTCTAGAAGTGGGATATGGGTGAATAACGAAATTAATATTGTTTTTGAACCTTGTAATGTGTAATGGGTATTTTTAGGGTGTCTATAGTTCCGGTCTTGTATGTTAGAAGGCACTATGTCGAATAACGAAGCACGGTTTCGGACCCTCGATCCTTGATTACCTTCCTTATAACTTCAAACGAGCTCAAGCAACGTAAAAGGAAATGGAATATCCCTTCAAAGAATTACTTGACAAAGCTCTTGAGAGGCAGACAAGAGAGATGATGGCACATTACGTTGATCTCCTCTCTTGGGTCATCCATGTAACCAACCCCACCTCAGTAAATGCACTGCATCAAGTAGACCCTTCGTGGGATCGACACCATTCAAGTTACAATTAAATTTTGACATTTCTTAGTTTGAAGGAAAAATTTATGCCGATGAATTAGATAAATGGCTCGACCAACTAGAATCGTATTTCTGTATCAATAATTTTTTGACGATGAAAAGATAATGTTTGCACTTCTAAAATAATCTCTTCGTGTCCAAAAATGGTGGTAATCATACTCCCTGTAAGAGGATGATAATGTTTATGTAATAGTCAATCCAAAACCCTTATAAACATGGGGTGATTTCAAAAAGGACATCGAGAGAGGAATATTATCCAGTAAAGACCTATGAGGACTAGTTTAAGAAAATACATTGGATGTGTCAATGTCATGATTAAACATTGTAGGACTAAACCAATGAGATTCATACCCTATTGGAAAAAGTGGGTGCATGATATAATGTGAAGCATCAAATTATCAAATACTATAATGGATTGGGATATTAAATCCAGGAAGATATGAAGTTTGCATACATCAATACTCTCGTGGAAGCTTGACATCATGTAGTGAAGATTGAAGACATGTTCAAATGTAACTTAAATAAAGATACTTCATATTCCAAGAAAGGGAAAGTTGACACCAAGTAGTAAGAAAAGGATGCACCACCACATAAACAGGATAAGAAACAAACATGGAAATAAAAATACAAAAAGACACAGAGACATGGTGTGAAAAGCACAAGATCAAGTACCGTGACATGAAGGACTATCAATAAAACTTTTCTAATAGAGTCACGAGAGCTAATTGCATGAGAAGCCTCCACAAAGAACCAAAGGTGCATATGAAGAAGAGACTCAATTATGAATGAATATCAGTATACCACTTTGTTACCACCGCATAAATAGTATTCCCACCAAAAGAGGATGTAAAACATCTATTTCAATCATAGATGTGGGTAAATGGTATGAATATTCACTTTATTCTAGATAGTGGTAGTAAAAAAAATTGTTGTCTACTTAAATAGTAGTGAGACCGAATATAGTAACAATTCATCACCCGTAACTATACTCTATTGGTTGGATCAGTCAATGAAGAGACATTTGTGTGAATTTGAGTGTTGTATTCCCTATTCGATCAATTTATTCAAAGATATGGTGATATGTGATGTTACACCATTGGATGTGTGTGATGTACTTTAAGGACATCCATACATGTGGGATCACCATGGTATATATGAGGCTATGCCTAGGAGCCCCATCATCACTCTAGGTTGTAAGCGTTATTGCATCCTAGAAGTAGCCAATGCTAAATCAGTGGCCCTAATCAATGCAAAGTAGTGTTGTAGGCCGATTTCTCAAACTATTACCTTTGTCCTACTCAAGATTCGACCCGAGGATAAGCAAAGGTTATGGCGACCACAAAAGTAATCTCACCAAGCGAAATTATGTAGTAGAAGTAGATGGATCACATGATATATGAATACAAAAATGTATTCATACCACTGATAGGTTTGCCTTTGCATTGTCATATGAAGTATACAATTGACATGGCCACTGGAACACCATTCTCGAATGGGCCCTTGTACAAGAACTTAGTACTTGAGAATGAAGACACCAAATTTCATATTCATGAGTTAATTTAGAAGGGGCACATTTGACCAAGTGTCTTATCTTGTGGAATCCCAACTGTTATTGCCAAAAATAAATATTGTTCAATCCTTAAACAAAATCACCATAAACATCGATATCCACTTCCTGATTGATGGCCTCTTAGACTAAATCGGGGATCTAAGTTCTTTAAAAATATCAATATGAAGTTAGGGTACCACCAAGTTCCCATTGATCTCATAGATGTTTAGAAAACTACATTCAAATGCAAGGAGGGCTTATTTGAATGGTTGGTCATGCCTTTTGGGCTCACAAACGCACTTGTAACAATCATGAGGATGATGAATGATATCTTGTGACCATTCATTGATTCATTTTTGGTCATGTAATTGAAGGAAATTCTTGCCTTCATAAGACATGGGAGGAGCACTTTCAACATGTCCAATAGGTTCTTCAAACCTTGCATCAACACAAGATCTATGCCAACATAGATAAGTGTTTGTTTGACATAGAGAGTATATATTACTTGAGATATATCATCAAAAAGGACAACATGTATGTGGACGCAGAAAAGATACAAGTCATCTAAGACTAGTCGATACCAAAGACTGTCACTTAAGTCCAATTTTTTTGGAATACCCAACTTCTATCATAGATTTGTGCTTGGTTTTTCTCACATTTCATGGCCTTTTAATCAGGTGACACATAAAGGTACGAAATTAAAATTCATATGGATAGAATTAAAATTCATATGGATAGAGGTAAAATAGAAGGCATTTGCATGATTAAAGGAGAGACTATGTTTAAGACTAGTTATGGTATTTCCAAATATACAACAATCATTTGAGATGGAAACAGATGCTTGAATATGTACTTGGTAGACTCCTCACCCAATATGGGAATTTTGGGCATACCACATTGAGACCTTCTCTAACACGGTGCATAGGTACCCAACATATGACAAGGAGTTACATGTCATTGTGGAAGTCTAAAACAGTGGAAGCACTACATTTTGGGAAAAGAAACTATCATACTTTTGTACACAATAGAAAACACACCTTACACATAATGTCCCCTAATCAAAAATATCAAAAACATAATAATCCCTAGAAAAATTCAAATAATCCCACAAAATTAAATAAAAAATATAATACCTTTTCAAAAGGTGATAAAAGACACCTCATCACTCATTTATTAACCTTCACTCACTCACATTTAATTTTAACCACCCCACCTACCCATTTGCATCCTCAATACACTATGGACCCTTATCATATCACCCGTTTATGCACATTGCACCCATATGTGTCACAATCTCCTATGCACTCAAAAATACTAAAATAACACCCCCGCCTCATTCCAACCCCTTGATTCTCAATGAACTTGAGCCCATAGCTTATTTTTCGCTTCTTTGTTTGTATATTTGAGTATTGCGGGTTTTGGAGAGATAAAAGCGGAACACTGAGGACTAGTGCAACTCATGACATCACTAATTTTTGTGATATTTTAGTGCAACTCCGCCACCGACTTACAACTTTATTGCAATATTTGGTGAATCACAACCGTAACTAGTTTGCGACTAAGTTAGGTATGTCCTTTATTTTATCCTTGTTCAGTCATTTTTCTACAAATAAAATGTCTTTTATCTCCTTTAAAGGTTAAATATATAGTAGAGACAGTTCCTAACCACCAAATATAAGTAATTTTTTTCAAGTGTTTGCATGCGAGTTTTAGATTAAGATCTTGAAGTTTACGCACTTTAGTCATTATAAGAACCCATAATTGTCCTTCTCATATATGCAATGGCAATGTAAGTCCATTTATTTACATAACATTGATTTGTGGATTTTTGACTTGATTAACACATCTTGCAGATGATTCAAGTATAGGCATACATTTTGGCGACCATTGTATAAAACTTAAAAATATTAAACTTTTAAAAGCGTTAAAAAAGTCAAAAGACAAAAACATCACAAAATGTTCAAGAAAACAAAAATACTAATTTGTGTGACTATCAATGTGCATTATTGGTTCCATTCACTTCCCACGTATATATCCGTCCATCCACAATACAATTTCCATCACTTCCATACATGTATATATGTCTAAATAATTTTAGGCCTTTTACACTCGGTTTGGACACATACATGTTAGTCTCCACATGGTTAACTCTATCTTTTCGAGCATGATCTCCATCTCTTTGAGGATTTAAGAACGATATCATATTCTAAGAGATCCATGCACTATACACATATTTAACATCTTGTTGCAGAAATTATAGGGCCTTATTTATTACACTCTAGCCAATGATGTCTCCATTTTCACTGCTATCTCCCTCATCAAGATATAGTAGATCTAAACCCTCAAAAGAGAGTTGAATATTATGTCAAAGAAAAAGGTTAAAAATTGCAAGATGATGATAAAATCAACAAGCTCAAGTAATATTCAAAATTCTCTTAAAAGGCATCTTTCCAAAGTATCTTTGTGGGCTCTGAGACACTCGAATAACAGTAGAGAAATGTTGCAACTATAATCAAATGCATATACATTGGGGCTATAGACACCTAGTTGGCAATGGAGTAATTCATGGCTCAAAATTACCATCCACTACTTGCGATCCACAAAATATGTCTCCACTACATATCCACACCGACTATTGTGTCCTCATTTATTATTTTTTGATAGTTTTATCTCAAGTGATAATTTACCCCCATAAGTACACATTGTATCTAAATGGAATGAAGGGCTAGTATGTCGCCTTGTAGTTGTTAGACTTTGTTCAAATCATTGATTTTTTCCATATTCATCTCACATGTGTTTGTGTCCTTACTTGATTCTTAAAGTACCTTCAAGTATTGCATCACATTCACACCGTGTTAAAAAACATGTTTATAATTACCATCTCATATCTTATATCCCATGACATTACACATATATAGTCACACAACTCTCTCAAAAATACAAAAAGAAAAAATAAAAGTTATCTTTGTTATTCATTGTACATATCCATTTCACAATAAAACTCAAATGCGTAAACACACACAAATAGAAAACTAAGATGACTCATCACGCACAAAAAAGGGTGAGATCAATGTCTAATAGACACACACCACACACACAAACACACACATATATATCCATCATTTTCACATATAAATTTTGACCACATGTCAATATAATCATGGTAGGACATACATCGAATCGACTGGTATCACCTATACAAGATCCTACTAGATGTATTGACCCATTCCTAGGAGGACCCATCTTATTCCCACATGTCCTTGAGATAGAGCTAGATGATGTTGAAAATTGTTGCACAATAACATGTAAGACATGTACTTGTAAACACAAAATCACGCACTTTGGGTAATTATCTAGTCCTTATTGCATACTACAATTCATATGATTCCTAAGTAAGAAAAGTGCTAATTAACCCACATTTTTGCCATATTTCTTTACTTTCTATTGCCACTTTTGGTCTTACACTCTTACTTGCTCATCTGTATTTTCATACGACATTTCTCATCCAGGACACCAAAGCACCCAACCGGGACACCGAGGCGTCAGGCACCCCTAACCTCTTTGTACTTTGTTCACATATTTTGGGTCCTTTCTAGCCGTTTGAGCATATTATCTTTTTGGTAGTTGACATTTTCATGGTTAATTACAAAATTCAAGTAAGAGAATCATATAAATATAAAGTTATGTGATCATAATAAAGGACCAAACACTAAGCATTAGCTATCACCACCTAAGGTTGCATCCAAAGGCTATTCAAGAGAATTCAAGCATCCATTCAAGGGAAAGGGATTGAATTATTCTACATACACTTCATAGGGGGAGTTTATTATATTCCATGCACACATCTATTACATTTATTTACATCTAGCTACTTGCTCACTATCCAAGCATGACACATGCAAGAGCCACCTAGGGCACGATTCCACACACACACACATAGAACTACATTGGGTCTAAAATGTAGTGCAATGCTTAGTCATAAGATCACTTGTTTGATAAGCGAGGACGAGTTAGACCCTTCTTTTTTCATTTTTCTTTTTAGGATTTGATGTCTCTTTGATGGTTTTGTAGGTCATTATTTCATTACAGGTTTCTAGCGACCTCGGTGAACATTGTGCAACATAATAGTGACCAAAGGCGAAGGACATCAAACACCTTACGACCAGTCAAAGATGGTTTTCTGAGAATTTTCATAGTCATAGGTGCCCTTTGCCAGTATGTGGTGCTGCGGAATTTTGCCCCTTTTTGGGTGCCCATGTCTAGCATGTTCTTCCGGATATGATTTTTTTGAGCTTTGTTGTGATATTCTATGCTTAAGATTTTATAGTTTTCTAGCTCTGTGCACTATTAGGATTTCGCAAATCAGCTAAGCTTTTTTATCTCCTCTTTGCACTTAGGGTTTCATATTTTATAGCTTAGTTTTCTTGGGTTAATTTATGTACTTAATTGATTATTCATTTACTACTACAATAGCAATCAGATTAAGCATTTTCATAGTAATTTATTCATATTTTGCTTAATCAATACCCATAGTAGTGCCTTATAGTAGTCTACATGTGCACCCTCTCACATAATATATTGATCAACACGTGCTAATGTCTCCTCTGCAAGCTCTCAATGGACTCGTTTGTGCTCGTGCACCACCAAAACTACCTTTAACTAAGAAAATCACTCGCGATCACACTCTTGCTTCACCACTATAATCTCTAGAAAACAAATTTGTCTCACGACATCCGACCGCACTACCATATATCTCTCAAACTCCTCAATCTAAGCTTGGTCCAACTCGAATATCTTCATAACTTTATCACCTCCATCCATGACCTATCAAACTTCGTTGTCACCTCATTTAAGGATGTTAATACTGAGTCTACCACACTCTCCACACCTCCACCTCTCTCTCGTTGTGGTCATTTTGTTGATGCTCATTTCCCACTACTCTCCCCCAACTCCACACATGACATTGTCTCCTTGCCATTCCCTATCCTTGTAGACACCTATAATTTGATCAAGAAATTTTAATACTTAAATTACACTAATTATCCTCTTTCCCATAAATTGACGACAACGTATCAATAAACCACCCTTTGTCCCACTATCCTCATTAATTAAATGTGTTTCACTAATTAATTAGCCCTCTTATAGCTCAAGGTGTCGATTAACAACCTTTCGTTAATTAACATCCACTTCTACCTAGGTCAATTAATTATTCTTAATTAATTACGACCGCTAATTTAAATCAATAAATCATCATTTATTGAACCAATCCTCTCTTAAAATCTTCTGAATCATACCAAATTTCTTCTAAAATACTCTATAAGCTCACCCCCACTATTAATTAATCACCTTAGATTAATTAAACCCCTTTCAATTCCCACAAAGTGCACATACTTTATTAAACATACATGGCCTTTGTATTTCCTCTTTGGGGTTTATCCCACATTCATCAATTTGCTAGCCTTGCTAGTTTAGGCAAGCTATATAATAAACCCTCCCCTTACCTTTCTTCTTACACCTTATTTTCCCTAGGATAAACTATAGGCATTTTTATCTTGAGCCATTCTACATTGAAGGAATTATCTTCTCCATATTGTATCCATTGTCTCAAATTGAAGAGCATGGGAAGATCAAAAATGGCCTTGTAGCCATGTTTTGGTGAGATTTCATCTTCAAACCTTGAGGAAATCACTCCCCTTTTGATTGCTAAAGTGATCTAAATAGGTTCATTTGTTAGATTAGTAATCTAGAGAGTAAGAAATAGCTTAGCATTTGATTTGAGATTGTTCATGCATTGAAGAAGTTGTTTCTCATAAGCTCTTATCTTGATGGTTCTATAGTAGGTTTGATTGATTGCTTAGAAGCTACTAGGTGTTAGCTTTGTTTTAGCATGGAAAATTTCTATATGTTCACATTTGGCATGCCCAGTGGGACAAATCCTTAGTCCCTTAGCATTTGATGTCAAGTTTTGCTAGTTTTATTTCAATTTGGACTAACCCTAATCATGCACATGTTAAATAACTTGAATTATTTGATGTATTTTTCTAACTTTGCATGTGTTGAGTCTCTTTTGCAGGTTTAATTGTAATGGGTTGTTGTCAATTTTGAGCTAGGATAGTAAAAATTTGACCTTTTTGATGTTGTTTGCCTTAGAATTCCATATTTTTGGCATCATTCGGTACACGCGTAGAAGTGTTAGGATGGGTCGCACATGCGTCATTAGGTCCACGTGTACGTTGAATAGGGCATGCATACACGTATAGGTCCACGCATGTGTCTTCTATGTTTTGTAGGTTCTTCTCTTGCCACACATACATTGCATATATGTTTTACCCTCCGTATTGCTCTATCTTAGTCCACGCATGCCCTTATAGGTCCATGTAGGTGCTTATTTGTTCACGTATGCATCATTCTCGTGTCTCTATGTCCTATTTTCTTGACAAATCTGTGTATGTGCTTCTAGGTCAACATGCTCGTCTCTCTGGTTATGTTTATGCTTCATTGTCTATGTATTTTCTCGAGTCACATTTATGTCATCAAGTCTGCGTATATGCTTTATTAGGGGTGCTCATCTGACATAAGGTTTGCACTGAGCCTTTGTTTTGTAACGAACCGTTACACCAAAACCTCAAGGCATTAGTGAAATCCACACATGAGGATCATAACATCCCACCACGCTTCCAGTAGAGCCCGACTCAGGACTGGGTTTGCGCCTGCACTCCCATACGTACGAGCCCTACTTCACCAATGTTTAGGTGCCCCACGGGCCCCACTACACGACGTAACCAACCGAGTGGGATTCGAACACGGGTGGTCGCTCTGATACCAAATGTAACGAACCGTTACACCAAAACCTTGAGGCATTAGTGAAATCCACACATGAGGATCATAACATGTTGAGTCCATGTAGGCGTGACCTATAGAGGTTTGGGTACTATTTTCCAAGTTTGTAAAATTTGATTTATGTTATTTCTAACATCTTGCGGGTTTTGAAGCTAACTATTGTGTGCAGGATATATTGATTCATGTTTTTGCTAACTTGTTTGAATGAGTTTAATGAATGTCTTGTTTTCATTTGCTAGGATAGAGTTGTGTATGCTCTTCCCTCACACCTTCTAGGTGATCTTGGGAATCAAAAACAACTCTAGGCCTTTTTCACGCTTTCAAACACTTCATTAAAATTCATTTTTAAGGGAATGAACAACAATTTGGTTAAAATGAATCGTCTTGCACTTTGATTTCGTAAGTATTCTCCATTTTCGTTATAGTTGGGTTTTTGTGTTGTGTATGCTCTTTCCTTGCACCTTTTAGGTGATCTTGGGAATCAAAAACAACACTTGAATCCTCTTTTCTTGATGTTTTGATATTTTTGGAGAACTACTAATCTTTCACGTGTAGGACCTAATTCATAAGTCAAAGAATCAAGATCTAAACAAAATACTAATATAGTATGGTGTAGGTTGTTAAACAATGTACAACCAAACCACATTAAGCTCAAAGATAAGAAAAACACCACATTCAAAACATTGTATATGCAGGTTTCGTTAAGAGCTATGGCTCATCCGCTTTGAACTGGGAGAAGTGCCCTTTGGCATAAGCCTTAAGATAACAAGAGGGATGATCCTAGGAACCCCAAAGTAGTCCACGCAAGAGGGAACCTTGTGGACAAAACAAGAAGTGCTCGCTTACCTACTTGTCTAGTATACACTTATGAGATTTAGAGTCAAAATTATCTTCGCGTGACCCCAATGAAAATGTATCAAAGGGGGTAAAGTAAAGTCGGGATACTCCAAGGTTTAGTTAGTGTGACTTCCTTGGAAAATCACACTCGTAGAGGTAATTTGTGACACCTAGTTGAGAGAAATAATTAGGAAGCCATTTCATCTTGGAGCCAACTTGAGCACTCAAAACAATCGTGTTTCAAAGAGCTTTCACGAAGGAAAAACTTTTTCGGAGTCAAAACATTGTTATTAGAACAAGGGGAGAGTCCATTAAAATTTGAGCCAAGCATCATTCATCACAAAGATTATGACATGTTACTTTGTCTTCATTTTTCACTTTCCCTAAGGCAAGGCAAAACTCTATCGAAGTTACGCTTAGTTTGTTTCATCACCACTTGGATTGCTCCTTTTCTCTCTTGTTGATATTTTTGATCAAAAGAGGAGCATCATACGTGTGTTATTGATTGATTGTGTCCACCACTTTTGCACCCATTTACATTTGTCCTTTCTTGAGACTAGATGGTAAACATTGAAAGTGTGTTGGTACATCTTCTCATCTTGATAGCCATTTGATCTTGATACCCATATCAAGATCTTCATCATAGTTAGGCTTGATTCATCATTGACCTTCCTTTGAAGTGTTACGTTGCTTGCATCACCTTGATACAATTTCAATACTTACGTCTTGTTTCTTGTAAACTTGATGTAAGTGTTTAGATTGTACCATTACGTTGCTCGCATCTTAACAATTCCTTGGTATACTTTGGCCTTGTTTCTTTTCAAACATTACCTCAAACCTTGAAAGGTGTTATTGTTACTTTGTTAGCATTGTATCAATACTATTTCAATACTAATATCTTGCTTTTCCGAAAAGCTTGGTTAACGTATCTAAGTGGTATTGTTGTGTTGCTTGCACTTGTAACTTCCACTTTTTGGGATTTAGGCCTTGTTTGTGTCTAAACAAGTTATAGTATACTTTGATTGGAAGTCACATCAACCCCTTGTTAATACTTATGCCTTGTTTATATTAAACTTGACTTAAGTGTTGACATTGTGTTGATCATCTTACATTGAACTACCTTGGAAAAACATTTGCATAGGGAGTAGTTCCTTGTTGATTGGATTGGTTTACCAAACTTGCATGATTGTTCTTTGTGATTATTTGTTGTATTGACTTATCTTTTTAGGACAATCCTATTTGATTCCTTGATTCTTTATCATTTGTTATTTTTTAACCATTGTTGACACTCTTTTGTGACCTTCACGATCATTGTGTTCTAGGTTTTTGCTTAGGTTTGTTATACCCTTGATCACATTTGACAAAAACCTTTGTAAAACACTCCTTGTTATGCCCCCTTTAACAAGGATGACATCTAAAAAACTAGAATGGGAAACATCTAACAAGCAAGGATAAAATCCTTTCATTGGTCATGATTTAGGACCCCTCTTCTTTACGACAAAGGAAACAGAGGACATGATTGATCATAGTGGTGATGAATCAAGATCACCACGTAGCGGAGTTTGAGTTTGACCCCGCTCAATTGGATGAATT
The DNA here is from genome assembly GCA_018340775.1 of Taxus wallichiana var. yunnanensis. Lineage (NCBI taxonomy): Eukaryota > Viridiplantae > Streptophyta > Pinopsida > Cupressales > Taxaceae > Taxus > Taxus wallichiana. The sequence goes on along the minus strand of CM031235.1, from coordinate 674,243,134 downwards.
CCTTTTTCTCAAAAAGATAGAGTACTTGCACGAGTTGTAGAATTAGGTGCCAAAATGCCAAATGAACATGAATTCATTCCACCTACCAACAATGCCCATGAGGAAGAAGAGCCACAACATCCCCTTATTAACATGGATGACATTTTAGGGCATGGACAAGCTTCTACTTCAAACCCTCAAAATGACAACACATGCGATTATAAATTGCCACTTATCAAAATATCCCATGAGGTTAGAGTGGATCATGAAAACACATAACAACCTCCTCCATATGAGAACCAAGAGGGACCTAAAAATGATGAAGTCACTATGCAACAACAAATACAAATCCTTAGTAGACAATTAGCTTATTTGGCTTCCCATGTGCAAAAGGAAACGAAAAAAATGCACATCAAGAGAAACCTAAGGCCAAGAATATTGAACTTCACACTGAAAATAAAGGGGATGAAACATCAAAATATAGTAGAGTATACATGCCAACTTCCCTACAAAAGATCAACTCCTCACACAAGAGTTGCAATCTATGAAAATTATACTCATGAGCCTTCAAGAAAACAATGTCGGACATAGTAAAAAGTACCAATATGAAGAACTATGTCCTTACTCCTTTGACAAAGTTATGTTACGCATGCCCTTTGCTAAAAATTTTGATTGCTCAAACTTTTGTTGAGTTGTGGAGCTCAATTACTTCGGATTAGCATGTAATATGAAGCTTTGCTGGAAAACACAATAATCGACATGGGTTATGGAGGGACCAACATCGGTCACCTATGACCAGCATCGGTCAAGCAAGGAGGAATCGACATCGGTTAGGGCTAACCAACGTCGGTTACCTATGTGTGGGTGTTTTAATTAACTCACGAGAATTAGATCTATTTTTAGTATTAAAGCGAGATCTATTGATTGTAATTGCATGGCTAAGTGCCCTAATTTTTTATACGCCTATATAAGCATGAAAGCTAGGGTTTAGAAGTAAAAATTAAGAAGAAATTTCAAAATTTGATGATTATTGTGAGAATAATTGTGAGAGAGAACTCTTGGTGAAGAAGAAATCTTGAGATAAAGAAAGTATTGTACATCCCAGAGATGTGGAATATTGTAAATCTTCATTGTATATCTTATGAAATCTTTGGATAATAGATTGGCTTGTTTCTTAGTGGACGTAGCCCACACTGGGTGAACCACATTAAATCTAGTGTTGATTTATATCTCTTGTTTTGTATATTTCTTCTAGTAGAATATTTGCTTTTATTTGCATGTATGCTTAGATTTGATATATTATTTGTACAACCGGTGTGCTAACCCCAAAAAATTTGACAAGTATAAAGGAAAGGTGACCCATGAGATCATGTCAAGGACTTTTACATGGCATTCCAGAAGTGGCTTTAGTGACAATTACCCCATACACTTATTCCCCACAGTCTAGGGGGTCAAGCATTGGAGTGGTTTCTTCATATACCACGTGGATTTGTATTCAAATGCCCCGAGTTAGCAAAGATATTTGTATGAAATTTCTCATTTAACGTAGAGAGTAATGTTACCATGGTAGACTTATGTAGCGCAAAACAAAGACCTAATGAAACCTTTGCTAGTTTCGTGCAACAATGGTGGGGTTAGCTAGCCGCTTCCCTTGCTCAATCCCAGAAAAGCAATTGGTTAGAATTTTCATCCCCAATCGAAATCCATACATTTTTTTCATCTATAAATGCATAATTTTGAGGAATTTATAGAAAAAGGAATCCAAATCGAAAAATCTTTGATAGTTGAAGGGACACTAAAAACCTTTTCAAAAGATAATCAAAACTCCAAACCTACGGACAAACAAAAGTTCTTTAATAAAAACAAATATGTTGTAGGAGATGGTATCATAGACTCTAAGTGTATATAGAAAGGTCTTGATTGTTCCTCCTTTGAAAATTACCAAAGGACCTATTCAACCCCCATTAAATGTCGAGTGTTCACTCCTCTCACGGACTCCTTGTCCATGATTTTGAAATAGTTAGAAGTAGTGAACATGGTTTAGTATCCAACAACAATAACCTTTAGTGATGACATGCTTAAACACTCATGGTATAAAGAACATGAATATTATGAGTTCCATCATGTTAAAGGCCACAAAACAGACAAGTTCCTAAAACTGAGACACTTTTTCCAAGACCTCATTGATAGTGGAGAAATTGAAGTTGATTCACCTGAGCCCCATCAATCACCTAATCAAAAAATGGGAATATTCAAGGAACCTTTCCTAAGCATGGCAAACAGGAGAAGAAAATTTGGATCAAGGTAGAGTCTTCCAAGAGCTATAAAGTTGTTAATTATGTTTATACCCAAGCTGACAACAATCAATTTGACTCACTTATTGGTTGTGTTTGTTCTTCTAACGAGTATGTAAATACTATTAGAATCAAGAACAAATATTTTGTTGTGGTGACACATCGCACTCGTCTCGCAATTCAGAATCTCCTCTACATACCCCTCAGGATGGTCAATATGATACTTTAGATCAACTTGAGAAGACAATTGATAAGATCTCGATCTTAGATATCCTTACCATATCAAATATGCATAAGGACATCCTTTACAAAACACTTCAGGGGTCAGGGGTGTCAAAATATATATATCCTTCACACCTTCAAGCTATGGTGGAAAATCTTGCACCAAGTGAACACATTACCTTTATCCATAATGAGATATCAAACAAAGATCACACACATAACTTACCTCTTTACATCAAAGTATTTGTCACTAGAAGAAATATAAAGAGATTGCTTATGGAAAACGGTATGGGTTGAACATATGTACATTGAATCTAATCAAATTGTTGGGACGAATAGAAGCAAATATAGAATCCCACATCATCACAATCACAACATATGACAATGCGGAGCATGAATCAACTGACACCACAACATTGCCGATGGAGGTAGGACCCACTTTTCATACCACAAAGTTCTATGTCCTATACTTGGAGCTTCCGTATAACATGTTTCTTGGCTGCCCATGGATTAATGTCATGCAGGATGTATGGTCAACCTTCCATCAGTGTATTAATTTGAATCATGAGGGACACACCATCACCATTCAAGGAGATCTAGAACCCTTCACTCACTACAGATCCTTGAATAGATTTGCACGAAAGGGTGATTATGAATGTCCCTCTGCTGATATTGCTATACCACTTCAATCAAGCTCTTACCTCCCACATGGATTTAGATACACTAAGTTCTTGTGCTCATGGTGCTTCTACATTTGTCTCTCACTTTGATTTATGGGAGATGAAGATTCTTGAATATGACTGTGGAGTAAATTATATCGAACACGCCCTCTTAGTTTCAAATCTATCCTTTTCATTCAAGACAAGAGGAAAGCCTAATTACCACTATAAATGACCTAGAGATGAGTAAACCATTGAGAAGTTCCAACCTGGTGGCTTATTCGTAGAATAAAAAAATTGTTACCCTCCCACAATTTGGGTCCCCAAAGAAACTATGCCTTCCTATTACCAAATCCAACATAATGATGTACTCCATGGGCTATAAAGGACACGAGTGCGGTAAACATGAATAAGGTATAAGGGATCCTATCCCAACCCCATAATTTGAAAGATAAATATATGGTGTCGGCATTAAGCCTTATGGATTGAGATACTACAATCTCTCGAACGTGAAGATAACTCTTCTTATTCTGATACCAACACAGATTATAGTCATAGCCAATACGAGGATCTTACCTCAACGAACCTATTCATGGACACTTTGCTATCTTTACCATAACCCCCACTAAACCCCAAGTTGACCTTGTTTATCCTACTCTTGTTGATTGGGACTAACAACTTCACACACCTATAGACCTCTTTGAAAATGATGAAGCAATTGCAAAATTCATGGGTATTCGTGACAACATTCCTATCGGGGACAATAAAAAGGATTTTACATTGACCTTGATACTTGCACATACTTTAGGGAGGAGGTTGAGTTACACGGTGAAAAAAACTTAAGAAAAAACAAGGAAAATTTTCCTCTAAAAAGCCTTGGCAAAAACAAAAGTCCAAGTCGCAAAGTGAAAACCTCTTTGAGGTGCTTGTTGACAAACAAATCGAAAAATATATGGACATAAAAAGTGACCACGCGAAGTGTTAAAATCTTGTCAAGATGCCCTTAGAGGAAGATCTTAACCTCCCCCAATCCTACATGCATTGAGGATACATCTAAGATGTTAGTAGAAGAAACCATTGATGTCAAAATTGACATAAAAGAGTAACCCAAGATAGTCAAGCTGGGAGCTTCACTTTCAGCACAGGAACAAAATACTTTTACAATACTTCTCAGAGAATTATCACACATATTCACTTGGTCTTATGTGGATATGTCAGGCCCAAACCCATCTTTGGTAGTGCATAACCTTGTTGTGCACACAGATGCAAAACTCATCGAACAGAAGCTCAGAAAAATGCATCCGCGAGTGGCCCTTCTAGTCAAAGAAGAGCTTGAAAAAATTTTAGCGATTGGATTTATCAAACCACTTGATTATTCATAATGGACATCCAATATAGTCCCAGTATAGAAAAATTTCATAGGAATAAGAATTTGTACCGATTTTAGAGACATCAACAAGGCATGCCTAAAAGATGACTTCCCACTTCCCAATATCGACATAATTGTCAATTCAATCGCTAGATACAAAATGCTATCTCTCATGGATGGTTATTTTGGCTATAATAAAATTAAGATTGTGCAAGAGGAGCAGCATAAGATTGCCTTCACAACACCTTGGGGAATATTTTGTTATTAGGTGATGGCCTTCGGCCTTAAAAATGTTGGTGCAACATATTATCGAGAAATGATAGTGATATTCCATGACATGCTCAATGACATCATGGAAGATTATGTGGATGATATCTTAGGTAAATTAAGGATAAGAAAAGATCACCCTAAGGTCTTGAGACACATCTTTGAACATCTCAAAGAGTATAAATTTAGGTTGAATCCGAAGAAATGTGTCTTTGGGGTATTATCAGGTAAACTATTGGGTTTCATTGTATCCAAAAGAGGGATTGAGGTTGATCCTGCTAAGGTAACTATAATTATTGAAATTCCTCCTCCTAAAAACCTCAAGTAGTTGTGCAGCTTGTAGGGAAAAATCCAAGCCATTTGTCAATTTATATCGTAGCTCATGAGAAAAATGTCATCCTTTCACCTATCTACTTGAAAAAATATGTTGACTTATTTTGGGGACTTGAACAACAACAAGCATTTTCCTTGCTCAAATAGTATTTGGCCAATCCTTTAGTCCTCATGTCACTAACCCTAGGCAAACCACTATTTTTATATATATCCACAACCCAATTTGCTATTGGTGCCCTGCTCGCTCAATAAGATCTTAGTCAAAAAGAAAAAATGATCTACTATCTCATCCATACTCTGTTCGCTTATGAGCTCAATTACCCTCAAATTGAAAAAGCTTGCTTGGTTGTTGTTTTTACCTTTCAAAACTTCACCATTATCTATTGAATAATAAAACCAAGCTTATATCTAAAGTTGACCCTTTAAAATACTTGTTGTCAAAGCCAACACTTATTGGTAGGATGGCTAATTGGATCATCCTACTCAATGAGTTTGATATTGAATATGTGCATCAGAAGTCAGTTAAGTGACAAGTACTTGTAGACCAATTAGATGAGGCACCTTTTCTTGGATTAGAGCCGATGTGTCTAGACTTTCCAAATGCGTCATTAATGTATATCAAATAATTTGTCGTGTGACAAGTACACTTTGATGGATCATTCACTTTCCATGGTTTAGGAGCAGGAGTAGTGCTAGTCACTCCTGGGGACTTTATACCTCAAGCTTTCTACCTCGTATTTCCATGTACGAACAACATTGCAAAATATGAAGTGCTCATCATTGGGATGAAGCTAGCTATCAAATGGAACATCCACCAACTTAAGGTCATTGGAGACTCGCAATTGATCATCAAACAGGTCAACGATGAATATAAGGTCAAGGATGAGAAGCTCATCCCATATAAGAAGTTAGTGGAGACTCTCAAAGAGTATTTTATGTGTATCACTTTTGAACAGATCCCAAGAGCACAAAATTGGTTTGTAGATGCTATGGAAACAATGGGTTCCATGCTACAGATTCCACCAAAAAATAATGACATGCCATTCTTTGTTGAAAACTTACAAAAACCTACATATGACATGTCGAATCATGCATGTCCTATGAAGTTGTTTGTCCTCTATCCCCTTGGTATGATCCTATCTTTCAATACCTATAAAATGGTACCTTTCCCCGAATATAACCCACTCGAAAAAGGATTCTTATCCAAACGATACCTGTTACACCCTCCTCGAAGGCACCCTCTATCATCGTGGCTATGATGGGAATCTGTTACGTTGTCTAAATGTAGCAAAGTCAGTCTGAGCGATCAAGGAAGTATGCGAAGGAGTTTTTGGAGCCCACACCAATGGAATGGTCTTGGTGAAGAAATTATTGAGAGTAGGCTACTATTGGCCTACCATGGAAACTGATTGTTGACAGCATGTTCAAAAGTGTGCATTGTGCCAGAAGTATGGGAACCTTATTCATGCGTCAAGCGCAACCTTTGCAACCGATCAAAACACCATGGTCGTTCTCTAAGTGGGGACTAGATCTCATAGGGAATCTCACCCCTACCTCCTCAGATGGCCATACCCATATCATAATAGCCACAAAATACTTCACAAAATGGGTGGAAGTTGTTCCTCTCACATATGTTACTGGGGCACAAATCTCAAAATTTATCATGAATCATCTCATATGCCATTATGGCATCCCTTCTACCATTGTAGTTGACAATGGTAAGTCCTTTAAGAACAAGACTATGAAAGCCCTATGTCAATGCTTTCAAATACGCCTAAAGTGGTCTACTCCCTATTACCCTCAAGGTAATGGACAAGCATAGGCCTCTAACAAAACCCTTATTTGAATTATGGAAAAGATGGTAAGTAAGACTGGTCATAATTGGCATTTGTAGATCCATTCTACCCTTTGGTTCTATAGAACTTCCATCCACACTCCTACTGGTGCAACACCCTACTCCTTAGTTTTTGGCATTGAGTCCATCACCCCCCTGGAAATTGAGCTTCCTTCCTTGAGAATATCTCTCAGAGACTATCTGGAAAAAGATGAAGACTACCGCGTGGCTAGATTGATAGAGCTTGAACTACTAGATGAAATATGCCTCCATGCACTCAATCACTTAAAAGTGTATCAAAAATAAGTGTCCTGAGCTACAACAAATGGATTATACCTTATCAGTTTGAGGTAGGAGATTTGGTGTTGAAGGAAAACTAGTTCAACATTGTGAAAGAAAGAGAAAAGAAGGGTAAGTTCAAACCTAATTGGTTAGGACCTTATGTGATAGTGGAAAAATATGGGTCAAGAGCATACAAACTTTCCCATCCTGACGGAGATGAGCTACGTAAACCTATGAACACAATAAACCTTGAGCAGTTCTAAGCTTAAACATGGCACCCAAAATTAAAAAACAACAAAAAATATAAAAATATAAAAGACAACAAAAAATCAAAAAAATTGAGAATAAGTAAAGAGAAAACAGGTCATCCAAGTGTGAAAACCACGTAATTGTGGCACTTTGGATAGGTCCCTTGGTGAAAATTGGTTTTCGTTGCCTTGGGAGGATTTGTTGTTCACAAGCATCTCACATCTAGGGGTACTTTTGCTTTTTCTAGAGCTAGTTTATTCACCTGCATCTGAGATTCCTTTTGAGCATGTCCTTTCGAAGCCTTGATCCGACTGATCCTCCTCTTGTAAATTTGTGAAGAGATTTCCTTTGTACATTCCCATCTAACGTTGAGGGCATCTTCACATCTTCACCTTCTTGCACATAATGTGTGGCATCTGCCCTTGTATATTCCCATCTAACGCTAGGGGCATCCACGTTTCCCTATTTTTCGTATATAACTTCGGAAAACTCTTAAAAAATCACAAAAACATTCAAAATGTCAGAAATTTCCAAAAACATTGAAATATGGTTGATAATCCCAAAACATTAGAAAACCATCTCATAGAAAATACAAAAACAATAGAACATTGTTTCCAAAAACTCCCAAAAACAACATAAAATACATCGAAAAATTGTCTCACAAAAACATAGTAGTGCTTTGCTTACTTATTTGTTTGTTTGTTTCTTGCTTTGCTTGCTCATTTGTACATTTTGTATAGTGTGTTGCTTAACATACTTCTTATGATTGATCTATTCTTTTCTTGATTAGATTCATTCTTGTTTATATTCAGTGTGTTTTGCATGTTTGTATATATTTGTACATAGTTGTGTTGTTTAGTTTGTTTAGTGTGTAAATTTGATAATTTCTTAATGTTTGTGTGTGCTTGTTTATTACTTGTAAATTGTTTTCTATCACATCATCATCTATATCATCACATCTAACATCACATACATCATATATAATATCAATAACAACTAAGCTACATCATCATGAAAATAAACATCCATCATGTATGCTAAGCTACTATCATCCTACTATATCACCAATGGGGCAATAGGGACCGCCTCTGCCCCCCCAAACCAATATCAAAAATTAAAAATGTGGACAATCATAAGTATCTCATAAAAAACAATGTGATATCATCTAATGCTATCTCATAAATCAAACACATGTGATATAATCATCCATCATAATAAAATTCCAATCATCATATACATGTAAATATGTCAAAATATCAATGTCCATATACAATGTGTCTCTGTACAAAATCATTAGATACAAAGTATGCCATCATGGGCATGGATAAAAAATATGCCTTCATATCGAGGCATGACCAAAAAACAATACATATACATCATATCAAAAGTGTGCCTTCATATCGAGGCATACATAAAAAAGAATACATCTATACATATACATCAATAAAAGGAGTCAACTATGACTCTCTCCCATATGTGGACTACCAGGTCTACCAGGTGGTGGCATTTGTTGTGGACCCTGTGGAGGTGGCATCGTATGGGATGAGGTTTCCTATTGTACTGAAGGACCCTATACAGATCTTGTTGATCGAGATGTCCTGTGTGACTGTATCACGACCGACTTCCAAATAATCGACTATCTTGTTGGGCCCCTTGATCCATGGGCACGGCTAAATGGTATAACATCTTATATTAGGTGGCCTCTCCGATGGCCGTAGTACACTCCCAATCCATCTTTGGGATTATACCTACTCCCTCGGCTGTTGGAGGGTGTCTCGCTCTGCTCTGACACTAACTAACTCAGCCTATAATTGAGTCCTCTCAATGGCCCACTGTAATCTCTTCACAGCCAGTTGGTCTCTCTTTGTAATAATATGATCTCTCGCAGTAATGACCTGAAGTTGTTGTACTACGACATGTTGTAACTACTATTATAAGGCAAGTAAGTGCACGTGCCTTCTCGGTGGCTTGACCCAACTATCCTCCCCCTATAGGAATCTACGGTGCAATCCCCATCCATCTCCACCTCCACCTCCATCTCAACCTCCTCCATCCCACCCATCCCTGGGCAAATTGTGTGGTGGAATAGTTACACGTGGTGGCAACAATAGCACTGTGGTATACGAATATGAACCGTGACATCTATACATGAGGAGCTATCGATTGTCTGGGACTGCGGGAAAACTGTTATAGGGGTATCTCGTATGGGGATTTGTTGTTGTGCGGGCATCTGTCCCTATCCTAGTCCTAGCCACCTTGCTACATTAACTACCGAGCTCTACCCTGTAATCCCTCTGCAGTGGCCACAACTCTTACACCAATGACGTCCCGTGGAATCATCAATTTCCTTGGGAGCACTAAAACATACCATGCATGATAGTTTGTTGTCTCCACCGGATCAACAATGTGTCATAAAGGTACCCATGGCTAGGGTACCATCTACTTAAAACTATTTCTGGCTTGGTGTGGTCTAATGAGGGGGGCAATGTCAAATGTCTCCCTAGAACAATGACCATACTACATCTCATCACCAGGGATACCATGCACTTGGCCAAACTATCACCTTTGCACATGATCTACCCTATACCACTCTGTAATATAATCATGACTACCAATCAAGAAATGCTCAACTACTACTACAAAAAGCTCCATAGCATCCTCATGCCACTGATAGGCTCTATAAGGACGCCATGTAATCATGTACAAGTTGTAGCTCATTAGATGCGCAATGATATTAATGTGTATCTCCCATATGGCCCCGAATTTCATCACTAATCAATGACCATCACATCATTAAGGGCTCATCGAGCCCGAAATCGAAGTACTCCTACGAGGGCCAACCAATGGCAATATGATCCCACACCCATATCTATAAAAGAGTAGCTAGCCCCATGGTCTTTTGACCGCGGTAAGTAATAAGATGAAGATCCCAATATAAGTGTGCTATTAGATATTGTCCCCAATAATATCTTTCCTCGATGATCAATTCGTGAATCACACCAATCAGGCCTGATGGAAAGGAAGTACCAGTCTTATCAGGCAATAGAATGCCACTGATAAGAACCATCAAATACACAACTATATGAGATAGCCGACGATCCCGAAAGCACATGTATACCCAAACTGTCATGCCCTTCCAAGTTATGTCCCAAAGGCCAAACATATCTACAAGACACTGTGTAATGTGGGAAATGTCCCCATCATACTCTATAAGTCATCCCTGGATTGGAAATCTCAAGATCCGCCACACATCGTCCAATGTGATAGTCATCTTGCCGATGATGAAGCAAAAGCACTAACTCTCATTGTGTCATCCCTCCACTAAGGTTGTCAACATGATTTGATCCAACCCAATCTGTGTGGCATTTGTGCCACATATGTGAGTCTAGTAACGTCTAGGATCATCTCTAGGTATATCTACTCATGTTGAGTGAAGGTCTCCTAGAAAGAGTGCAACCTCGCATGCCGCTCATGTGTCACCAAGATAGGAATTTCACCCTACAGGATAAATAAACACACTTGTTAACTTCCTTTATTCTAAGTAAGTCATTTAATTTAATTTTATTCATCCTCATGTTCTTCTAAAAATCTCCTAAAAATCTTCTAAAGTTGCCTAAAAACTATCTTCTTCGCGGCAGCGCTTTCTTTTAAGCACTAGCACTCCCCTTCTGTGCACGTGCGCCCCTTTTTGGTGCATGCGCGCATGTGCACCTATCAAGTCTTTCTCTAACGCACTCATGCCCCATCTAACGCATGCCCGTCCACATCCTTGCTAATTTCTTCCCTAGTGCATACGCGTGCATACGCGCCCGGCACATGTGCGAGCCATCCACACATGCGTGCCTCAAGGGTCGTTCATATGTTGTTTTGTACTTTCCTAACCCCGAATAAATGTAATAAATGAACTTAAAACCTGAATTTTTTTATTCACATACCGGGGTTCATGGCGAGGAGGCCGCATGTGCTCTCAAATGATGTCGCACATCTCGTCCGGACCTGAACTTGAGCCATCTCTCTCGCATGTTAGAGCAAAATCAATAATCAAACTGATAGAGTTTGGTATCAAATAATGATCCGCGATGATTTCCACCCCCATGGCTTGGTATATATCATTGTTTTGACCCCCTCCCCGCATGAGTGATTTTCACTCATCATGATGGTCATGGGATGTGATATGACCGCCATGATCATTCTACTTTCTTCTACCACCCGTCATGATGATTATTTTTATTAAATAATCATTTTTGACCCATTTCCGCTACGTCGGGCATTTTTGCTACCTATCACCCCTTTCTTCTTAGGGGCATATTTTTTGCTCCCAAAGCGATCTTCTATGATAAAATTATACTAAAAAATCCTAAACATTCACAATAAATTGAAAATATAAAAATTGGCAAAAAAATCAAAAATCCAAAACACATGGTTAAATCATCACAAAATCCATAAAAATTGTAAAATTCATTTTTTCATAAATCGGTAAATGACATGCACGCAGCTGAAATTTGAGTCAAATGCATTATACTTGAACATCAAAAATTATCCTACAAAACATCTTTCTTTGAATCTTGCATGTTCTTGTGCGTGACTCGCATGGATCATTTGGATCTACCCTCTATCAACAAAAGTTGGTTTACTCGTTATATCTATCTTCCCTTGCATGAACGCGTTGTTTGGGGAAGTTTCTTCGAGCGTGATTGATTTTTCATTGGAATTCTATGTCCTTCGCTTATTCACCTCGCATGTATCCTTGCTTGGGGTGTCATTCTTAACCCTTGTCGTTAATTCACACAGGTTAGAATCAACACTTGATAACAAAAACATTTGTGCAATTGTCTTGAACGTTGTTTGTTTAAGTATGTGTATTTATACTTGTTTCCCTATTAGGTTAGCTTGTTTACTTTCTTGTATTGCATTACATTCTGTATGTTGCATTGAGTTAGTGATTTGGCAATGAACAAATGTTCGTGTTATGGATTTTCATGTCATGATACACTTTTGTTGTATGTGTATATTTTAATAAGGACTGATGACGTAGATCACTTGCAATATGATGACATAATGTGGTTTTTACATTAGCTGGATGAAAGCTATTTCCATCCCCTTCATCTTCATTTTTCTTCCATATCATTCTCTTCTATCAACACTATTCTTCCAACTCACTTGGGGCAATAGGGATCACCTACTACAAATTTGTTAAGAAAAACATTTCTTGTGCTTCACAATGATGCCCACATGAACTTTTCAACAAAAGAGTTCATACTGGTATTATGCGGGGATCGATGCCTGCATCTCTACTCTCTATCCATATTTAGTATATCATCATTTTTCTCCCTTTACAATGGAATTTACCCTCGCTTTGGTCTTTCCTCTTCATCTTTTTGATCATCGATCGACCTCTTTCATCACCCCATCGACACTTGAGGGGCATCCTTCACTCTACTAATTTTTCTTCTATCCCTTCAAAATCCACTTGTCTGTGCTTGTCTACTATCTTTGAAGTGGTGTTGCTTATGCCACCCCAAAGAGGGGCAAATGTAGACACCTATAATTCAGTCAAGAGATTTTAATGCTTAAGTTGCACTAATTATCCTCTTTCTCGTAAATTGATGACACTTCGTTAATAAACCACCACTATCCCTCTATCATCATTAATTAATTATGTTTCGAGTGATTAATTATCCCTCATATCACTTAAGATGCCGATATCACTCAAGATATTAATTAACATCTTTCTACCTAGGTCAATTAATTATTCTTAATTAATTACAATTTGCTAGTTTAAATCAATAAATCATCATTTATCGAACCATTCCTTTCTTAAAATATTTTGAATCATACTAAATTTCTTCTAAAAGCTTCTATAAGCTAACCTCCACTATTAATTAATCACCTTAGATTAATTAAACCCCGTTCAATTCCCACAAAGTGCACATACTTTATTAAACATACATGGCCTTTGTATTTCCTCTTTGGGGTTTATCCCACATTCATTAATTTGGTAGCATTGCCTAGTTCAGGAAAGCTATATAATAAACCACCCCCTTACCTTTCTTCTTACACCTTATTTGCCCTAGGATAAACTATAGGCATTTTGATCTTAAGTCATTCTCCATTGAAGGAAATAGATTCTCCATATTGCATCCATTCTCTCAAATTGAAGAGCATTAGAAGATCCAAAAATGGCCTTGTAGCCATGTTTTGGTGAGATTCCATCTTCAAACCTTGAGGAAATCACTCCCCTTTTGATTACTAAAGTGATCTAAATATGTTCATTTGTTAGATTAGAAATATAGAGAGTAAGAAATAACTTATCATTTGATTTGAGATTGTTTGTGCATTGAAGAAGTTGTTTCTCACAAGCTCTTATCTTGATGGTTCAATAGTAGGTTTGATTGATTGCTTAGAAGCTACTAGGTGTTAGCTTTTTTTTAGCATGACAAATTTCTATATGTTCACACGGTCCCCTTGTCCTCCCTACCACACCATTTATCTCTCTTATTGGCTCATTTTTCTTCTCTATCCCCACCCTCCCTATTTGATGGCACATATTGTACCCATATCTCATCACCCACATTACCACATACTTCAGCATTGGCCTCTATCAATCACTCTACTATACGTCGCTAACTCTACACCAATGTGTCATCAGACTTTGTTTCTGTCGTCTCTGTCTGCTCCTCATACCCATATATCTCACTACCATCTTGTGGCTCTCTCATCTCTAGATCTACCCCTATTGCACGTCTCCTTGGCCTATACATTTTCCACCATGTGTCAAAATCATGTGTAGTGCTTGCATCATCCCTTACAACAAGATCTTCTAATGAGTCATCCTATCCCCTCTCACCTCATACATTAGCAATGGTCAACCATCTCCATTCAATCATGAGTTTCTAACTGGATATGGTTGTACTCCCTATTGTAAGCTGAATTGTCTCATCACGTGGCCATACTGGAATAACTTTGTCTCTTGTGTCCATCACCCAATCATCCACCTAGACCTCTGTACCATTCGTAACTATATTACATCCTCTCACCACCCTAAAAATCCATCCACCTTCATATACAACATCCATATGATATCACTCACTCTAAACTAACCATCATATGTTGATAGTGATCCATCATGCCCTTATATGGCCTATGTCTAAAGAGATCTCGATATAATCTCCATTACGAGACAAAACAGTTCTTGCAATAAAAATTGCTCATAGATCAAATATAGTAACCCACCGCAATGATCAGTGGTATACCTTTATAGATTTTAATATGTCTTCGTTATCAAATCTTATCTCCATGCATACATTGTACCTCGCTCTAAGATGTTTTCCAGCACCTCACCCAACCCCATGGGAATGTATAACCTAATGAATTTGGAAAAATTATACTACCAATCACACTACTTAATTATGTCATAACACGACTACCCGATCCTTGTCCCTATAACTCACAATACCGAAATCCCGACTATCAATCTCAATCCCATCTACCACTAGTCACCATAGTTTCCACAATTTCCTATCCCACATGGTAAAATATGCCATTGATACCACCTGCTCACCCTCAATTAGAATGTAAAATATCCTCCATATATCCTCCAATGTGATAGTCATCTCATCGCTCACCAAATGAAATGTATTTGTGTCACTATCTCATATCTCCAAGAGTGTTCTCAATAAACATCTGTCCATTTGCACCTACTTAATCCATGTGATATGAAACATGCCCACTCCATGAATTAGATCCATATATGGATAAGTCATATACCACTATAATATGTACATAAATCCTAAAAATTGATGTTGTAATGTCACCAAAGCGAGACCTACATCCATAAAAACACATGTTCATCAATCTCACACCCTATAAAATAATTTTGAAAAATCCACATCTAATGGTTGTAGTAAGGTTCCAATGTGATTACGGGCTAGATGCAACAACCTCAAAAATCATTAAAAAAATGAAAACACTTACAAAAATTGAAAAAATGACGAACAACCAACTTACCTCTAACTAGGTTGTCATCTGCCTCAATGTCGATATCCCGTGTGGGTGTTTTGTCTCTTGGCTCCTTGTGCTTTGTAGCAACCCCCTGACGTGTGATCATAAAAAACACACCAAATTTTTAAAACTGAAACTCTTAATTACCCAACACAACACGTGACGAAAATTGATGCCTCTTAATTTCTTATTCCTATTTATAAACACACAACACATGCAAGAAGTAAAATATATAAGCATTATAAGTAATTAGAGTTATATATCTAGTAGATTAAATCATGTCATTCATTCATCTTGTACCATTTGCTTCCATAATAGCATATATGTGAATTAATTGTGCCTAAAGCGTTAAGAATAATTAACTACTTATTTCGTATATATCTAATTATCTAAGGTATTGCACTTAATTCGTTTACATGAACATTTGATTCTAATCCATTCCAATAACGTTTGGTAAAAACATAACAAGTATTACTTATGTCCATTGAATCACTTCATAACAAAGTTAATAATACATCCATGATGTTAACATATAGATTTTCTTTATAATTTCAAGTCCATGATAAGGGATACAAAGGTTAAGTGTTCAATTCATTCACAATTTCATGTGTCGTAACCATACTTGGGTTTTATTCCCGATATCATGTTACAATTCATTACAAAAAACAATAATTTTCAATTTACAAAATTTACAATACATAGTGGTTTATGATGAACCCCATTTTGTTATGTTTAAGCCCTATTTAAACTCATACCATTTTTATATCATGATACACGATGAACAATGATTACTCTTTATATTTAATACTTTACTATGATTATGAAGAAATTATTGCGTATACTTGTGATGTTTTAATCTTGTTGATTCTTTTGCATAAAAGGCTTGAATAAGATTGTTTATGAACATTAACTTCATTTCTCTAAAGAAATATATGTTGAGTTGTCACAGAGATCGCATGACTTAATTCACACACTGGCGCAGGACTCTATTTGACGTGTTAGTGCAGGACTCTCATCCAATTAACAAGGGTCTCAAAGCAACGCATCCAAATCATCCGGTCACCAATCCAGATTCTTCGAAACTTGGGGAACTCACGTGCACATGCAGATAGCTCGGATCTCGAAATCACAGTTGGAAACACTACATTCTGAACATAAATCATTGCCATTAATTTAGTAGACATTCAAGCCACAAGAAGATGAAATATGACCAACAATTGAAGACTCAACATTAGTTCAGTTCTCTTCAATTAGTTAATGATTTGAAGAATCTTCTAGTGGTGATTGAATCCTTCCAAGGATTCAATCACGGATCCTCTCTTTAGTTGTCGAGAATATTTCAAGTTCAAACACTTTATGAACTACTCCCTTCATTAATGTATTGCCAAAAATAGATGGCATTGTTTAGTTAAATAGTCAGTTAAAAGTAGACTTAGTCATTTGGAATAACTAGTTCTCTCCTAACAGAACTAGAACATCTCTTGTATAAAAGAGATCTTGTACTTAGATTTAGTGGTTCAATTTTTAGTCATTTCAATTCTCTGTAATAGAGAATTTTCAATTCAATAAAGATAACAGATTCAAGGGAACTTTTGTTGCTTAAATTCAAGTGTTAAACTTGATCGAAGGAAAGGAGCAAGGGCCACTCCTAACCAACGAAAAGGAGTTTTATGTTTGTTCTTTTTAGTATTTATGAATGCATTTACCATTCCAACATTTATTCCATTACTTTGATGCACTTACATTTTCATGATCAATAATCTTTCCATTCTGCATTTCAATTTTAATGTTACTTTTAAGCATTTTATTTGTAAATCACGATTAGCTCATCAGTTTCTTAGTTTTTGTTACTAAAGTACGTGCTACAAAATTATTCCTATTGTTTCCTTTTTTGCAAACAACCATGGAAACCGACCTAGATTGATAGAATAATATGATTAAAATTCGAGCATCAAGAGGAAAATACAAAACATTTACTGTTCTCATAGGAAAGACATTGATGATAAATAGTTGGCTAACTAATCAAGAGGAAAATACATTGTTCAAACTTCTCTGCTCTCACCCCCAAGCCTTTGCTTGGGAGTATAGTGATATGAAAGGTATACATCCTAACATCTATACACATCACATCTACACCACGGAGGCCAAACCAGTTAGGCAACCTCAAAGAAGGATAAACCCATATCGAAAGACATTGTGAAAATTGAGATTGAAAAGCTTTTGAATGTAGGATTTATTTACCCAATCTTAGATAGTCAGTGGGTTTCCCCTTTGGTCATAGTGCCCAAAAAAATGGAAAATGGAGATTTTGTGTGGACTATAGAGAATTGAACAAATCCACTCATAGGGATTACTTTCCATTGCCTTTTATTGACCAGTCTTAGATAATTTGTCTGGTAAAAGGTACTTTTCATTTCTTGATGGATTTAGTGGATACAATCAGATAGCAGTGGTGCCTGAAGACCAAGATAAGACAACGTTCACCTGTTCTTGGGGGACATTATCTTACAGTGCTACCTTCTGGGTTATGTAATGCACCTGCCACTTTCCAAAGAGCCATGTTCGCAATCTTTTCTGATCTCACCCATGATTGTGTAGAAATCTACATGGATGATTTTACGATCTATGGGGAAACATTTCAAGAAGTAATCAATAATTTGGATAAAGTTCTTGCTCGCTATGAAAAACACCAGCTATCCCTGAATCATGAGAAATGTTTATTCATGATGGAACAAGGTATAGTTTTAGGCCATCATGTTTCAATTGAGGGAATTAAGGTTGACCCAAACAAGGTGAGCATCATTGTAAAATTGCCATCACCCACCAATCAAACTGAGGTAAGAAGTTTTCGGTCATGTTGGTTACTACCATAGGTTCATATCAGATTTTAGTAAAATTGCTTCTCCATTATTTTTCTTCTAACTAAGGATTCTGAGTTTGAATGGATAGAAGCATGCCAACAAGATTTTGATGCAATTAAGGACAAGCTGATAAGTACACCGGTGTTGAGAGGTCCTAATTGGAAGTTTCCCTTCCATATCCAAACAGATGCCTCAAATGAAGTAGTAGGTGTTGTCTTGGGACAACAAGAGGAGGGAAAACCCATGCATGCAATTTACTATATCAGTAAAAATATTTCCCCTATTGAGAGGAATTACACAACAACTAAGAAAGAATTTCTGGTAGTAGTATATGAAATCAACAAGTTTTGTAACACCCGATTTTGTAAGTTATCTTGGTGATTATTTTTCATCTTTGTTATAACTCTTTGAAATGAAGGCAAACATGTTAAGATATATATATTTTTTTGATCTTAAGGGAATGTGTTGCTAATCGGATTCTTGCATCTTGTAATTTATTTGCATGGGACGAGTAGTTATTGTTTCTGTATGTTCTTAATGTGACGACAAATTGTCGTATGCTTCTTTGAACTCTTTATCTTGTGTGGCCTTCTTGTAATTCGCTTTGTCGATTTATTCATGAACCGAATTGAAGGTTAATATAAAATGCGGCACACGATTTCATGTATGAGCGGTAGCTATGCGTAGATGCCAACGACAAAGGTTCGATTCTCGAACCATGCACTGTCGTAACTTAAGACCTCGTGAGGCAGGAAATGTCTGGACACGAGTGGCTCTGGCATGTGAAACAAAGGACGAAACGTCCTGCACAGCATTGACTTGAATGTCAGTAGGAAGACTGGATTGGAGGTTGATTAGTGTTAGATGTTAGGGGAATTAGATCCTAAGCTAATCCTAAGTTCTACCTTACATCCTAAACTACTATCCTAAGTGGATTTTTAAATTCTAAAATGATTAACATAGACCTAAGTCCTATTAACCTAAAGACTAGGCTATGACCTAGGTCGAACACTAATGAACCTTAAACTAATCCTAACCTAAAGGGGACGTGCAGACCCTTGGGGGAAGAGGATAAGGATGAAAGGGAATTAATGGCAGTTAATGAGGAGTCCTTACGTGGACAGCGCCAGTTTGGCGGGAACAGGTAAGTGGCGGAGGTATCTAGTTGGACATGGAACTAAATTTGGTTTTGCATGTAAAATTAGAAATTAGGAGTTCGCCAACCCAAGTTGGCAGTGGCGTGGGAAAATGGGAAAAGGCAGAGCCTTTAATGCATTTAATTTTTTTGGTCTTCGTGACCAGTCCGCCTTGGAAAGAGTTTGGAGGAATTTTGTTAGTCATTTTGTGTTGTTCGGATTTTGGAGAAGTTGCTCTGCATTTGGTTTTTTTTTGGTTCAGTCGAACCAGTTTCATTTGGTTTTTATCACTGTTCCTTGGAAATTTGGAGGCTGTTGCTGAGCCTGTAAGAGGAAAGGTGATTTTGGAAGCTCGTGCTGTCGCCGTGGAAGGAAATACCTTTGGTAGACGTGGTTTTCTTCGAGTTTTGAGGAAGAATTTACAGGCATGTTAAGCCCTTCTCTTTAAAAATACTTGCTTTGTTTAAGCGTCTCATTAAAACAACCCTGCTCTTGGGTTTTGGGTTTATTTGATTGTTGTCGTGTTGAGACGATTTGGGTTTAGTCGATTCTTGCTGTCATTTTTGGAAATGATGGGTAAAATCGTTTTCTTGCTGTTGTGTTTGGAACTGTCTTTGCATGTATAAATGAGTTTGAAATACAGTCGTGTTGTGAAGGTTTGTTTGACAGTATTGAGGATGTTCTTTACTGAAACTATAAGAAATTATGCTTATAAATACTCAGCTAAGAGTAAATCAATTTCGAGATGGTTGTTAATAATAATTCGTACTGGATAATTCTTTTTAAATGATTTTATGGAATGAAATCTCTACAGGCTGTGCGAGTTGTTTGAAGTCGTATTCTTTACTGAAATTTTTAAAGGAAATAAGATCCTTTTTCCTTCTGCTGTTTTGGATTTTGATGGAAATGGCATTTGGGTTTTGTATGAGCATATGAATTCGATTTGAAGGAAGAAATGGTAATACGTTTTTGTTGTTCCTTTTTCTTGCTTAAGAAATAGACGAATACGATTTGGGTATTCGTGGGAGCTGGAAAAGAAATTGTTTTTCTTTTGCACTTATAGATGATTACATTCTTCTTGCTGTGATGAAAGGTTGATTTTATTGTGTTTTATGGAATCGACTTGATCTTACAGCTCGGACAGTAGTCGTGAAAATGAGCTTGGCTTGTATTTCTGTGCATTAAATAAATTATGTTGATTCTTGCTGTGGGGGTTGGATGAATTGTTGTGTTTATTGATGTTGTTCGATCTTCTAGTTCGGACTGTCTTTGTGAACAACACCGTATGTCCTGCCTATCTTTAGTTACCAGAGTGCCTTCCTACATTCGTTCATATTGTTAGTTGGAAATTGGAAGTTTAAAAGCGACCTTAAATTGAGAGGAATTTGGTAGGAACTAGGAAAGACCATTCTAGAGAACGAGGTGAAGTGAAGTGAAGGACGTATTCCATTGATGTGTATCACATCGGGGAATATGATCATGCAAAGCATGTGAAAATCTTTGGCCAAAGTATCACAAGTGTTGGTTGCGTTATCCTAATCACTTAATTTAAGATGTAGGATGTCAGATGAATATCAATAACAGATATTCATATAGGCTTCTTAAATGGATCACTTCGATAACCTAGGAAAGCGGTTAAGAGAACTTGTATATATAATATACTATGCATGAACGAACATGAAGGATCGGTTGTTCTTGAGTCATGAAATGAAGGATCGTTGAAACTCGAGCCATGAAAATGGGAGATCGCTGAGTTCTTGAGTCATTTACAAACAACATATAGAATCTGTTATAAGATTGAATGGCATTGAATGTGTGTTCCATATTGTAAATATGCGAACATGGAACATTAGTTTTAAAAGGAAATTGTGTGTTCCAAAGCTGTGTTGTTTGGGCGAGAGAACAATTATTAAAACTTGAACGTGTGTTTGAATTATATAATTCATAACAGAGAACGTTATATATATAAAATTTAAAAAAATATTCCCTTGTTCTAGTATCTTAAAATGGGGATGTTACAAGTTTAGACATTATATTACAGGATATGAAGTGATTGTACATACTAACCACTCTGCCATTAAATATCTAATGAATAAACCTTTAGTTCATGGCAGGATTATTAGGTGGTTGTTATTCTTTGCAGGAGTTCAATCTCAAAATCATTGACAAACCAGGAAAGTCCAACGTTGTAGTTGACTTTATTTCTAGGCTTACCACTTTAAAGGAAGATGAACAAGTCAATGATGACTTTCCAGATGAGCATTTGTTTGCACTTTCCACTACCTCTCCTTGGTATGCAAACATGGCTAATTACTTAGCCACAGGAAGTTTCCAAACTTTTTCACACCAAAGCAAAAGAAGCAATTAATTAAACAAAGTGTAATGTATACTTGGTTAAATGGAATCCTTTTTAAATGTGGGCTTGATCATGTCTTACGCAGTGTGTAGCTGAAAATGAAGTATTTGACATACTTAGAGCATGTCATGATGAACCATCAGGAGGACACTATTCAGTGCAAAGAACCATCCACAAAATTCTTAGAGTTGGTTACTATTGGCCTTCCTTGTTTAAGGATGTCAAGAAGTATGTATGGAGGTGTGATCAATTCTAGAGAATGGGGAAACCAACATTTACATCAAAAATGCCCCTCCAACCACAAATTGTCCTAGAACCATTTGAGAAATGGGGACTAGATTTCATTGGGCCATTTGACCCAACTTCCCAAGGTAAGGAATACATCTTGGTTTGTACTGACTATGTGACTAAATGGGCTGAAGTGCAGGCACTGCCACATGCAAGAGATGAGAAGGTTGTATACTTTCTCTATGAGCGTATCTTTCAAAGGTTTGGAGCACCAAGATCAATTGTGTTAGACCAAGGGCCACAGTTCATGTCAGGAGTAATCAACTCTTTTGTGGAGACATATCAGTTGAGGCACAAGAAGTCATCCCCCTATCACCCATAATCAAATGGACAAGTAGAAGTGACCAACAAATAATTGGAGAACATACTCATGAAGATTATAGACATCTCAAGAAAGAATTGGGTGCATAAACTACCAGAAGCGGTGTGGGCTTACAACACCACATGGAAAACAACAACATGGTTTACACCATATGAACTAGTCTATGGTAAGAAACCAATATTTCCCATAAATTTTGAGATCCAAACATTAAAGACAACATATGAGGTGGGCATTGAACTAACATAATCACAACATGCAATAATTTTTCAATTAAATAAACTGGATAAGATTAGGCTTCAGGCACTACACCATACTGAGATCATCCAACAACAAGGCAACTTTGGCATGAAAAATAGATAAAGCCAAGAAAATTTCAGAAAGGAGACTAGGAATTACTATTTGATTCAAAGTATAAAGACTTCAAAGGAAAACTACAGATGAGGTGGATGGGCCCGTATCAAATTACAGAAGTGTTTGACAATGGGATAGTCCAATTGGTTATGATTGATGGTGAAAGGAAGGTAATGCTAGTTAATGGGCACAGGATCGAGGTTGTACCATAAACTAACATCTCGAGAAGAGTTTAAAAGAGCAATTCAAGAAGATTCAGATCTTAATTGTGTAGGAAAAGTCTCTTTTCCTATCACAATCTAGACTTGAGAAACCACTTGCTAAAAATAAGAGGGGATGGTTGAAAACCAAAAATGGTGATCATCTCCCTCTAGAGTATTAGTTGAAAATCAAAATGGCGGCCCAATACTTTGTGAAAATAAAAATATTAAAATATTAAAAATATATAAATAATCATAATAAAGCACATGATCGAAAAACCAACAATGGCAGTCTTCTCTCCTGAATCTGATCAAAAAAATAAAAAAGGGAATACCACATATACATGGGGCATGACATCAACAAGGGAATAATGACGGAGATTTGACAAGTACAAATATCAAGGTATGCGTAATTGATTACTTCTAAAGTAGGAAATATTTAAATTTAAAGTTTTAATTGTTGTCATTGTGTTTATTGATTGCCCATCCTTTCCCAAGTCACGTCACACGCTCCAAAAATCCACATCAAATCTCGCAACCCATTAATTACCATTATGTCCACACACGTTTCATTACTCCCCTCATCACCTCAGGATTTTAGCACCACTTTCCAAATTTGGTTATATACCCTGCATGTTAAGTTTGTTCGAAATATGATTTCCAACTTAGTCACTTTCAATCGCACTATCACCCCGAGACTCCTACATTATCAGTTATGTTCCTTTCTATCTTTTATTAACTTGCTCAAATCTAAAATGGGGCCGTGGATGCGACATAAACCCACTAGTTCTATTGAACTCTTGACAAACACAAAGTCGGTGGAGATCTTTGTTAGAGTAGGTATTTACCTTAGCTCATGTTCACCTATGTAATTTATTTACCTTTATTGTATTTATCCTCACTCACTTATGTGTGTGGATATTTCTTTTATTTATTTAGATGTTAGGAGATATTATCTAGTTGTTAGGTATAGTTCTTTCCTTGATTTATGGTGATAGTTCTTTCCTTGATCTATGGTATTGACTAGATCCTTGATGTCTAGTTCTCTCATAAATCTATGAACTTGACTAATTCTTTGATGACTAGTTCTTTCCATGATTAATGGCTTGATCTACGACCTTGACTAGTTCTTAGATTGTTATTCCTTGCCTATATAAGCAAGGCCCATTCTCATTGAGTTCCATAATAATATATGATATTTTGCTCATTTGTTTGCAAAGATTTTATGTAAAGTTATTCTAATGAATTGCTTTCATATTATTGATCGTGGTGTTTGATTAGCATCTATGTTCTTGGCAGTACGATTTGGTTATTGTTCCTTTTATGGTATCGAGCGAGGTTCTATTGACATCCGTTTGTAAGTTTTATTTTGTAAATAAATTCTTTATATATTCATATATTAGAGATTTGCTTGTATTTTGTTACAAGGTGCATTTTTATGCAAAACAAAGGCTTCCATTGGATCCAGAAGGTAGCAAAACCCTAAGATTGACTGTAAACTCGACCATTTTGAGAGGCAGTCATTTTTTTGGTTTTTTTGTTGTGTAGAGAAACGTGGTAGTTTGTCTCGGGATTCATGACACTAAGAAGGAAAACCAACAAAAAAATTTCTAGGTTTTTCGCGATCAGATTTGGGTTTTTATTTCGCTGTAAGTGTAGCATTCTTGGTTGGCGTGTGAAGCGGTTTTGGAAAAGACGTTTCTTTCCTCTTTTGGCAAGGGTCCACGGGCGATGGTGCACAATTCGCTATTTCGGGAAAATCCTCGACTATTATTTTGGGCGGCGAAGGTCACTTTCAACACAAATCCAGAAATAGCAGTTTTACCACCAATTGAATCCTTAGCCCTTGGTCATATGAAGGCTTAAAGCTTGTGATTCCTATTAGTAGGTGCTTAACTCCAACCCCCTTTCATTTTATTTATGTGGTGAAGGCAAGAGCATTTTATTCTATTTTAGTGGCAACTAAAATAAATAGTAGAACATGTATCTTTTGATAGTTAACTCGGTTTTGAGTGTCGCCTTTTGCAAAAGTGTTTGTTTTTGTATGCTCTTTCCATTGGAAATATTTATTTTGATAATCGCACTATAATTATAAAGTGCCATATTGTAACACACACTCATTATAAAGTGCCAAAATATGGGGCTCTTGTTTCATTGTTTGGGGTCTTGTTGCATTGTTTAGTTCTTGCATTTATTTTGGTGATTTTTTTAGGATGACATCTTTATCTACTTTTGCATTAGATCATGTTGAGCCATTAACAACACATAATTACCACACATGGAAACCAAGAATGGAAACAATAATTAAGAAGAAAGGATTATGGGGTTTATCTTTTGTAGAATAACCAGTGTTCACTAGAGAATATGAGAAATTTTAGTACCGGTGCAAATTTGATGAGTGTATGGGTTTGATAGGAACTTATGTAAGTGACAGTCTTTTGTTTCATTTGGAAAAGTGTGACTCTCCTTTCAAAATATGGGAGAAATTAGAGGATTTATTTGGTAAAGTGGATCATATGAGAGCCATGCCATGCAACTTGACATTGAGATCACCTCGTTAATCTTGAAGATTTTCCAACAATTATAGACTATCTTACCAAGTTCAAGCATTTGTTGACACATCGAAGGGGAGTGGAAGAGATAAGAAAGATGAAGAGTGTGTTTACTTGATTCTATCCAAGTTGAGAGGAAAATTCCAAATTTTTTTCTTCTACCTTTTCTCTAGCATGGATGCCTTAGGTGACACATTCAAAATGCCTAACTTAGAAACATTTTGTGAAATACTTACTATGGAAGAATCCAAATTGTCTCACCTTGAGTCTTCCACCTCTCAAAATGCATTAGCTACATCTAATCCTAAGGCAAGGGAAAATCAAACAAGAAACCAAATCCACACCTTCTCCATCTCAAAATTCTCCTAAACCCAAAGGAAACAACTCAAAACCCAAGGAGTCTTCTAAGTTCAAGAAAAATTCTAGCCGCTCATGCTCTTTTTGTGGGGGTAGTAATCATGAAGAACATAGGTGTTATAAGCGAATGCAAGTCTTAGAGGATGTAGTCAAGAAACACAAAAATCTATCTCCACTTCACATCCTTCTAATCAACATGGAAAAGCACTTAATGTTGTTGGAAGATCTTAGTCACCACCGAGACAATTGGGTTATAGATTCTAGTGCTTCTCTTAATATGACTTCTTCAAGGAGTCTTTTGTTTCTCGGGTTTGAGTTCTACTTCAAGATTGAGGTTAGAGATTCTTCCTTTCTTTTGTTGAGGGAAAAGGTGATATACAACTTGATTGTGGAAATATCCAAGATGCACTATATGTTCCTAACATCACTACGAATTTGCTTTCTATACATCAAATTTGTCATTCATTCAAGTCGGGAAAACAATGACTTTTACACCACATGGGGCGAAGTAAGAACTTTGTTAGAGCCTTATTCACACATTGTTGCTTAGGGTATTGTTGATCATAGTTCTAGACTATATCACTTTGAAGGTTTTGATGACACTTCTTCTATAGGGACAAAATCGGTTTCTCATGCGATTCGCAGAGCAAGCTTTGGCATGAAAGATTTGGCGTCTCAATTCTGAGATATTTGAAGGAATTAAGCACTCATGGTATGGTAGATCGTCTTCCTAGAGTTTTTGTCTTGAGGGAGTTTATCATGGTTGTGCATTAGGAAACAACACCAATATCCTTTTCCTAAGAATTTGTCTAAGAGAACTTCTTCACCACTTGAGCTTGTGCATAGTGACTTGATGTTTTTCCTACCCCATCTTTCAATGGAGCTAAGTATGCACTTACATTTATTGATGATTTCTCGAGGCGTACTTGGGTTTATTTTCTCAAGTACAAAAGTGATGTTTTTTCACACTTCAAATTCTTCAAGGCTTTGGTCGAGAAATAATCTTCTAGTAGCATAAAGAACCTTCGACCGACAATGGGGGAGTACTGAGCAATGAGTTTTCGACTTTTTGGTAACTTAAGGCATTATTCACTAGCATTCTGTTCATCACACCCCACAACAGAATGGCTTAGCAGAAAGGAAGAATATAACTTTGAAGGAAATGGCTAACTGTATGATGCATTCTAAAGATATACCTCCTATCTATTGGGCGAAGTAGTTAATTGTGCTAACTACATTCAAAATTACACACCACACAAAGCACTTGAGCATTTGACTCCAGAGGAAGCTTGGTCCAACACTAAGCCATATGTCTCATTTTTTTCGAGTCTTTGGGAGCCATGCTTGGGCCTTTGTGCCAAAGAAGAAAAGGAAATCTTTGGATAAGAAGAGTAAACCCTTGATCTTTGTAGGGTATTGTGAGGACATGAGAGCTTATCGTCTTTTAGATCCTGATACACATGATGTTATTTTTCGAACACATGTTTAGTTTGATGAGTGCTTCACTCCTCATGATTCTTCATCTTCTTCCATTCCATCTTCTTCTTCATCTCATCTTGATGATCCTTTCTTTGAGGAGATTGATGAGGAGGTTATAGATGTCATCGAGGATCATATTCCTGATGTTGTTGTCACTATGCCTAAGTGGGCTCGTACTACAATTTCTGAAGCAACACCTTTCATATAGGATCCTCCACCCATTAGGCATCATCACGCACATTCTATAGGTTCTAGACTTTTGTGTCAGGTAGTTTATGAGGATCCACAGTCTTTTCAAAGGCTCATGGGATACAGGAGTGGGATGATGCGATGGCAGCTGAGTATTCTTCTTTGATGAAGAATCATACTTGGGATTTGGTATCTCTTCCTAAAGGAAGAAAGATGGTAAGGTGTAAGTGGGTATACCAAACAAAATACGTAGTTGATGGGTCCATTGACAAGTATAAGGCTCGTCTTGTTGCGAAAGGGTTTTTATCAAGTTGAAGGTATTGATTACTCGAGAATTTTACACCCGTTTCAAGATGGATTACGACGCCTTGTACTTGTTATTATTGCATCACAAGGGTGGCCCGTATACTAGATGGACGTGAAGAGTGCCTTCTTACATGGAGATATACAAGAGGAAATATACATGGAGCAGCTGGTTGGATTTGTTCAGATTCTTCTCTTGTTTGTAGGCTTCGAAGGTCTCTCTACGGTCTCAAACAAGCCCTCGGGCTTAGTATGAGAAGATGGATTCTTTTCTTCTATTTATTGGTTTTGTTCATTGTCACTCTGATCATACAATGTATCTCCAACATGTTGGTGAGGATATTGTGATACTTGTCTTGTATGTTGATGATGCATTTACTACTTGTGACTCTTCTTCCCACATTCAGAGTATTCAGAGGGCTCTTTCTACATAGTTTGACATGACAGATCTTGGGCTATTGCATTATTTCCTTGGTTTGTAGATTTCTCAGATAGATTTAGGGATTCATTTGAGTCAGCAAAAGTACACCCATGATCTTCTTAGGCACTTTGATATGGTTGATTGCAAGCCAAGTCCATCTCCTTTTCAGTCTAGAGTTACTCTTACTTCCACATGTACCACACCACTTTGTGATCCTACGTTGTATAGGTAGTTAGTTGGGAGTCTCATGTACTTGAACCATACTTACCTTGATATTTCATTTACAGTAGAGCTTATATCTCGGTTTGCACATTCTCGTCATAGTAGTCACCTGACAGTGCTAAAAGGATTTTTGCGTTACTTGCGTGGCACTTCCTACTTTGGCGTACACTACACTAGGGGTTCTACTTAGTTGGTTGGGTATACATATTCATATTGGGTAGGTTCTATTGATGACAGGTGTTCCACTTCTAGCTATCTTTTTGTCTTGGTTCTTCTCCAATTGCTTGGGTGCATAAAAAGCAACAGGCTATTGCACTTTCATCTTTAGAGGCAGAGTACAAGGCAACAGTTACAGTGAGTCAACAGATTCTTTGGCTTCACCATTTATTGACAGAGTTTGGATTCCCATAGGATTCACCGACTATACTTTGGTGTGACAACCAAAGTGTAATTCACATTTCTCATAACCCAGTTGAGCACTAGCAGACCAAGCATATTGAGATACACATCCACTTTATTCGACAACACATTCATGTGAGTTCTTTGCTTAAAGTACATTCCGACTCAGTAGTAGGTTGTAGAAATATTTACGAAGCCTTTTGCATCACCTCGTTACCTTGAGTTGCGTGGAATGCTTGGGGTTTCGGAATTTGTTCTTGGGGGTGTTTGTGAGAACATCTTCCTTCTTCTTCTTCTTTCTCTTTCCTTCTAGCAGGATTCTTTCCTTCTTTTGGTTCGAGATTTCTTCATGAATATATTATACATGAGTACCTCATCAGGTCTAGTTATCAGGACTCATATTGTGGACATGCCACTTCTATTTTGGCCCCTAACTTCACTTGAGGGGGTGTTAGAGCGGTATTTACCTTAGCTCATGTTCACCTAGGTAATTTATTTAACTTTATTGTATTTATCCTCACCCACTTATGTTAGTGGATATTTTTATTTATTTATTTAGATATTAGGAGATATTGTCTAATTGTTAGGTATAGTTATTTCCTTGATCTATGGTATTGATTAGTTATTTCCTATATCTATGGTATTGACTAGATCCTTGATGTCTAGTTCTCTCATAAATCTATGGACTTGACTAGTTCTTTGATGACTAGTTCTTTCCATGATTTATGGCTTGATCTACAACCTTGACTGGTTCTTAGATTGTTATTCCTTGCCTATATAAGCAAGGCCCATTCTCATTGTATTTCATTGAGTTCCATAATAATATATGATATTGTTGCTCATTTGTTTGCAAAGGTTTTATGTAAAGTTATTCTAATGAATTGTTTTCATCTTATTGATTGTGGTGTTTAATTAGCATCTGTGTTCTTGGCTTGGTACAATTTGGTTATCATTCCTTTTAATCTTTGAGAAGACGGGATGGTTATATTTTATGTTGGCATATAAAGAGTTCAATATCCCAATATTTGGATAATTTGCAAGAAACATAGAAGAGGAATACACATTGTAAATGTTAAGGAAATTCCTTTCTCTCCCACTGTAATCAGTCAATTTTCTGGTATACCTAATGATGGGTTAGCTATTACTAAAAGGACAATGTATCATGAGATAATCAAGAGATTTGCAGTAGGGAAGAAAGAGAAATTACAGTTGGTAATTGACAATAAGGGAAAGGCAAAAGGAGTTAAGAGATTGAGCATACCGAAACCTTGGGCGAAGTGGCCAAGTGGTTAATTAGGTATTTCACATGTGAAGGCCAATATGAAATTATACTAGGTCCAGTTTTAAGAATGCTCATTCATTTATGACATGGAAAAGCCAAACCCCAATATAAAGTCAATTTGCCCCAATTCCTTTATGAGTCCATTTGTGTTGCCAGAAAATTTTCATTGGGGGCTTCATATCTAAAATTTCAAGGTTTAATTCACCTAATTTGCAAACACAAATTTTTGAAAAAGAGGCATGGGACAAAGAAGTGGCTTAAATTCCAAAAATCATACTCCTTGAAGCTTGAGGCTGTTGTGGAACACACTCCATCCACCTCTGGTAGGCCCAAGAAATGCCTTTGTACTTCCGGTCTACCCTTGTTATTCATGAAACCCCAGTTGTTAAGCCATTGTCACAAGAAGAACAAGAGGTAGCTGAAATTATGCAAACATTGGTTCAAACTCGCCCTTCGAGTCTCCACATAATCCAATCTCTCCATCTATTCCTGAAGATTCATTAACTAAAGATAAGGGTAAGGCATGGTTGGAAGAAGGAGGACCTAGTTCTCCACCAGACCCTAATACTATTTTACCCCAAGTGCTCTCCTTATCTAAAGTACAGTTCAAGTTATAGATAGCTCAGGAGAGAATTGGCCAACTGCAGTCACTTTTGGAAGCTAAGGATACTAGTTTCTCCCAATAGCTATCTTCCAAGGACCAAGAAATTCAAAGTTGCAAGAAATGATAGTTCACCATGAGGAAGTCACTCTCCAGATACAACAGAGATTAGAATAAAAAGAGTAGCAAATAAAATTCCTAGAGGCTAAAAATTTGGAGTTGAACACATCTATTACACTGCTACATGAAAACAGAGGAGGGTAGGAACAGTGGCCAAGAAAGATTTGGTTGTGCAAACCAGTTTTGTTTTTCCCATATCATTGTGTTGAAGGGTATGGCTAAATGGATGGAGGAATGTTATAGGCTCAGAGAAGTGGAGGAAGAGAATAAAAATATGAAAGAAGAGAATAAATTATTGAAACAAAATGTGGTCACAATCAGTAGGCTCTACGATCAGGTACTCTCTTGCAGAACCCCTTCCAACTTTTATGCCATGTTTTTAAAGGATTTTTTTTTCAAATGGAAAATAACTAGAGCCAGGGAAATGTTGGATATAGAATTTGAAGATGACAGTCAGTTTGTAGGGGCATATACTACCACCAATGATATTGAGAAAAATTTTCTATGTGAATTCTATGTTCATAAGTTTCTGCTTCCAGAGCAGATTGAAATTCCAATCAATCTGTATGTGGGGAAGTTTAGTTGAGAGCATTTATTTCGATGCTCAGACATTAGGGAGAGTGGTAGGATCAGAGAGCAATCTTTGTGCAGTCAGAGTCCACCATTGGCCTCTTGATGAGGCATGATTTTCCAGCACCCATTCGGTTTTCAACCGATTACATTTTCAAGTGTATTATCTATGCCTGGTAGATAGGTATGTTGATATCTTAAGAAACTGTGTTCGAAATTTCAGAGAATAGGTTATCCCCACATTCAATGTCAACTTATTGGTGTCCTAAGTCCAGTATCAATTGCTTGCAAATCCATACAAGAGGAAGGAGTTTATTTCACCAACAAACCTTCATTGGTCATTAAAGAGGGCTAAGGATCTTTGCAAGATAATCTTGGAACTCAAAGAACGATGGATTGGGATGCGGTATAGGCCACCACTGGTCCTTACACATGTTCCATGGTGGAATTCTACAGATGACCAATTAGAGGACAACTATGTGACTTGGAGGAAGAATGTTGTTGATCATTTTGGGTTTTCTAATGTATCTCTTGATGAGACTTGGCAAACCTTTGCCAATGAGTATAATTGTTCTAGGATTGTTGAACAACTTAATGCTAGGTAGTAGGAGGACTGCTTAAATCCTTAGTCCGGGGGAGTGATGAACCCCATTTTGTTATGTTTAAGCCCTGTTTAAACTCATACCATTTTGATATCATGATACACGATGAACAATGATTACTCTTTATATTTAATACTTTACTATGATTATGAAGAAATTATTGTGTATACTTGTGATGTTTTTATCTTGTTGATTCTTTTGCATAAAATGCTTGAATAAGATTGTTTATGAAAATTAACTTCATTTTTCAAAAGAAGTATATGTTGAGTTGTCACAGAGAGCACAAGACTAAATTCACGCACTAGTGTAAGAATCTATTTGACGTGTTAGCGTAGGAATCTCTTCTGTTTAACAAGGGTCTCAAACAACACATCCAAATCATCTAGGTAACCAGTCCAGATTCTTTGAAACTTGGGGGAACTCACGTACACATGCAGACCACTTGGATCTCTGAAATCACAGTTGGCAACACTACATTCTAAATAGAAATCATCACCATTAATTCAACAGACATTCAAGCCACGAGAAGATGAAATATGACCCAGCAATTGAAGACTCGGCATCATTTCAATTCTCTTCAATCAACTAATGATTTGAAGAATCTTTTAGAGGTGATTGACTCCTTCAAAGGAGTCGATCAGATCTCTCTCTACTTATCGATAATATTTCAAGTTAAAACACTTTATGAATTTCTCCCTTCATCAATGTATTGTCAAAAATAGATGGCATTGTTTAGTTAAATAGTCAGTTAAAAGTAGACTTAGTCATTTGGAATAACTATTTCTCTCCTAACAGAACTAGAAAATCTCTTGTATAAAGAGATATTGTACTTAGATTTGGTGGTTTGAATTTTTAGTCATTTCAACTCACTGTAACAAAGCATTTTTGACTCAATAAAGATAGCAAATTCAGGGGAACTTTTGTTGCTTAAATTCAAGTGTTAAACCTGATCGAAGGAAAGGAGCAAGGGCCACTCCTAACCAACAAAAAGGGAGTTTTATGTTTATTCTTTTTAATCTTTGTGAATGCATTTATTGTTCCAACATTTATTCCATTACTTTGATGCACTTACATTTTCATGATCAGTAATCTTTCCATTCTGCATTTCATTTTAATGTTACTTTTAAGCATTTTATTTGTAATCATGATCAGTTCATTTCTTAGTTTTTTTTACTAAAGTATGTGCTACAAAATTGTTCCTATTGTTTCCTTTGTTGCAAACAACCATGGACACCGCCCTGGATTGACAGAATAATATGATTAAAGTATGAGCATCGGTGACACTTGTCGATCTACATGTATCCACTATATAATGTTACATTTATTTGTTTTAATATACACAAGTCTTCAATTATTAATCACTCATAATCAATTACATTGTGATATGTGACTCATCTTTACAATAAGTTACATGTATTCAATTTTTTCATCCATATGTCACAACTATAATAATACAACAAATATCATTTTACAAATACATCAATTTGTCTTTGTGACACAATTATCACCTATCATCAAAGATCCATCCTTTTATAAAACCGTTACATAGGAGAAAGAGTGTCATCGAGAGAACTTTACCTCAAACCACAAGCCTTACGAATGTCTGCACACCTCTCAACCTGAGAGTGGCCTCACCTTCACAAAAAGGAAGATGCAAACAATCAATAAGGTAAGAGAGAAATTTCATGTGTGGTAAATTCCCCTAAACCAATATACTTATGAACAAGGTAGGAATGTAAACATCCTAATAATCATATAAGTAATTATCATCCTTTGGCAAAAGACATACGATAATAGAATGTACCCCTTAATGAAATCTAACAATATATTGTCGAAAAGTTCTCATTGATTTCAAAATGGAGACTATGTCTTGTTGATGTCAGAGACTGATGTGGAGATTGTTGTGATGTGTCCTTGATGTCAAAGAGAAGTGCATCATGTGTGAAGGTTGATTGGAAATGAGTGAGAGAGAGATAATTTGAAGACAATATGAAGATAAAGACGTTCTTGGCAAGATGAGCACACACAGGCATGAGAGGATGTATGACATTGTTTGAGCTTGGGAACATGGTTTAGAATGCATGAGCAGAGGTATGCAAGTCAGTTGAAACAAGAAGACCAAGGTGTAGAAGATCCAGATGAAGAAAACATAACAAATTGTTGAAAGAGTATTGAAGGATAAATCTTGAGTATCTCTAAAGTTTTTCTATTTGCTTTGGAGTCCGAATAGAAAGCTTTAGATTCTAGTCGAAGTGATTCAAAATTCTATTCTATTGCTTTGGTGTCTGCATGCAGTGTGTTATAATGTTTGAGTCTGTCAATTTTTTTCTATTTACTTAAGAGTCTAAACTGAATGATTCAGAGTCTATATGAAGTTTGTGGTTTTCTTTGATCGGGGACCAATGGTTTGGGCGAATGTTCTGAATGCATTTATGAGTTTCTAAATCATTTTTTTATCATGTTTGGCCGACCTTCAAAGGATTTGAAAGAAGATTTGTGATTTTCTTGTTGTTGGTCAACGATTTATGTTTTGGCACTAAAATGTTCCATATGTTCTATTATCTGGCCAACCTGGATGCTTTACTAGAGAATACGGACATGTAAAGAGGAAATCGTGAACTAATAAGAAGAAGAGAAAGAAAAAACTCAAGCAGATGAAGATTGAAATGCCATAATTTGGTCATCAAAATTCAGAAGAGGCATATGGTGTGATTATCCTATGTTTTTAGATTTTCTTTGAGCTTTTGTATGGCCAACCTAAGTGGTCTTAGGTGTATGTGACCGACCTAGTTAATGTTTGATCTTAAGACATGTATATAAAGGCTTATTTGAGAAGCTTGTGCGAGGAGAGAAAAATAACGAGCTAAAGGTTGCATATAAGGACAAATAAGGTATTATAGACCACATGAGGAGGTGAATTAAAAGATGAGTGAGCTAAAAGAGCTGGAGAGATGTGTATGAGGTCCTAAAGACCGTGTAGAATGCATGCATGTTTAAAATCCGAAGGTGTCTAGCTATGAAAGGTAGTTCATCAATGACCTAATGAAGGTGAAGAAGAAGAAGGGCGAGTGAACTAAGGAGGAAGTTTTGAATGTCTTCAAGGGGAGATGAGTTTATGTATGAAGAGTACTTGATGTTTGATGATCAAAATGTGTATTAGAGGCCTGAGTGCATGTTGTTATATTAGAGATAGAAATAATAGCATGAAGAAGAGAGAAGAAGTCCACAATTTGTTGAGTAAGCAACAAGAAGAAGGAGGAGATCATTCTTAGGTGGCTGAGTTGGCACTTGGTCTTCCTTGCGAGTTGGTACTTCATTAAAAGCCTAGGGGTTGGTGCTTTGCTAAAGTCGAGGTTGGTGCACGATAAATTAGGGGGTTATTGCCTCCTTGCAAGTTAGTGCTTACTAAAGTCTAGTTGGTGCGAGATAAATTAGGGGTTAGAGCTCTTCACGGAGTTGGTGTTTCACTAAATCTTGATTATTGTCTATCAATACAATGATTAGTGGGTTTTCTTCCTCTTGAAAATTTCCCACCTATATGTTGTGTTCATGTGTTCTCTCTATTGTTTCATGCTCATATGGATGGTTGTTATGTTTTGCATTGTTATATCATGATGGCTCATTGAATGGTTCACACAGTTAAGAAAATGCTCACTATGGATCATATATGTTGAATGCAAGTTAAGATAACTAAAGTAAAAGTTTTAAAGGACATTGATTCACCCCCTAAATAATCATGCTTCCAATAATTGGTATTAGATTAGGTCTTTTGGAACAGGTTTAAAAGCTTGAAGGAGATCCTTGAGGCACAAAGTTAAATCCTTGTTAAAACTTGGTCATTGGTGTTGTCATTGATGTCAAATGGCATTGATGGAAAAGGACCCAGAGGTGAAGTGGGGCTCTATAAGGGACGTGAAGGTTGATAGGTAGTGCCTTCTTAGTGAAGGATGCTACAAGCTTGGTGTGTGAGGTTGACATCCATTGAAGGTATGGAGAAGGTTAGTATACTTGGCTCAGATGCTCTAAATGTTTGAAATTCTTACTCCAACATGTGCAAGATCTTTTGGAGATGGTGGAGGTATGTATTTTTGAGAACTCAAGGAGACCTTTCCAATGAGACCAACTTTGTGTAATTTGAAGCTCTTCGGAGGAAGTTGTGGCCATTTGGAGTTTTTTAGATTGTGTTAAACAGGATTTAATTACATTTTAAGTTAGATAAAATTTTGGGTGCCTGCCCATGAAGCAATTACGAAGAAAAGAAGCAAGTTGCGATAAAATAAAGTCGGGTTAGATAAAATTTTGGGTCCGCCTAACAGTTACGAAGAAAAGAAGTAAGTTACGATAAAAGAAAGTCGATCTGACACCATAAATGCATAGATGCTTGGAGCCTTCTAATTTTACTCACCTTTCACGCTCGACACGAGTTGGAAAATTATGAAGACTAACATTGTAAAATTTAAAAAGATGCGTGGATCCTTCTAATTGGTTCACCTTTCACACTTTGACATAGAGCTGGAAAATGTGAAGATTGACATTGCAAAATAAGAAAGAAATGTGGAGCTTCCCTATTAGATCATGTTTCACATTGGTCAGATACAGGTTATCAAATTTTTGACATTGCGAAGGGCGCAAAGCTTCCATATTGGCTTGTTTCTCGGGGTGGTCGGTAGAGGTTAATAACAATATGACAAGTGTGGAGTACATAGAGTTTTCTTAATGGCCATAACTTCATAATGATACGCACCTAATAAGAAGATAAAATCCATGTCAAACTTTTATTGTTTTTGTAGACAAAAATCATGCACTTTAGACATTATTTAGTCCCGGTCTCATACTACTATTTAGAAGGTTTTTTAGTGAAGAAAGTACTAATTAACCCCCATCTTTTTACCATCTTCTTTTATTTTATTTCTTCATTCCCAACCTTTTACACCTACATGCTTAGTTTGTTTCGGTCATCTTCCATTATTTTAGCCTCGTGGGGCACCTGGGTCTAATCTTAAGTGCCGTGGGCACCACGGTCCCACCAGGCGCCACGAACCTTTTACACTTTCTGACCACTTTTTAGGCTCTTTCTAGCCATTTTAGATCCTTATCTTTTTGGGGGTCATCCAATTCAAGGTTAATTACAAAATTAGATCAAGAAAACCATATAAATATAAAGTTATGAGACCACAATGAGGGACCAAGCACTAGTCACTACTATCATCCATCTAGAGTTGCATCTATCTATTGCATTGGAGATCACTTACATCCACATAGCTCCATCACAAGGCACAAGGCTAGAACATCCACATCGCACACAAAACATGGGAGGGTTTTATTCTATTTTATGCACACATTCTATTACATTTTCTACATCTAGATATTGCTCGCTACTTCAAAAAGTGTGACCGACACAAGATCACACTAGGGAATATTATGTACACACACACCAAAACTACATTTGGGTCTGAAATGTAGTGCAACACTCAGTTAGTAAGCCCACTGTTGTGGCAGTTGAGGTCAGTCTGACCCATTCATTTACATTTTTAGGGTTTTGATACTTATCTTGTGGTTTCTTATAGGTATTTCTATCACATGGATTATTAGGGACATCGATGTAGTGCAATACATTAGATGTGACACAAAGCGAGGGTTTCAGACCATTTGCCGAACCTGTAAAGATCAGTTCCAGAGATTTTGCACAAACTAGGGTGCTCATTTTGCAAACCAGAGTGCTCATAGGCGCCCTAGTCCCTCTCTAGGTGCTCCAGTCTAGATTCATCCTTTTTGGGGATCTTGCCCAGTCGTTCTTGCTTCCGGTTTCCACAGTCACCTTTGTGAAACTATCCCATGAGCATCTTCTATTCAACTAAGTTCTTTCCTCTTCTCTCTTGCACATTAGGGTAAGCATTTCCTT
The DNA here is from genome assembly GCA_018340775.1 of Taxus wallichiana var. yunnanensis. Lineage (NCBI taxonomy): Eukaryota > Viridiplantae > Streptophyta > Pinopsida > Cupressales > Taxaceae > Taxus > Taxus wallichiana. Next base: position 674,205,132 of record CM031235.1, on the reverse strand, counting down.
TTCATAGCTATTTGGGTCATCTTTACATTTATTTACATCATCTATTTACTTTGTTTACAACTATTCATAACTTAGATTAATTAGTCCATATCTTTACATATTTTAGTTAATCAATTACAAGGATGGGTCGTTGACTACGCGAAGGGACATTGAACTGAAACTCTATCAAATTTCATTTATTTTGCAGGATGGAGTCCACCTAAATCCATCACATTGAGGTTTTATACAATGGTGACATGTGTACAAAGTGAATGAGACCAAAGGACTACGAAGTTTAAAACAAGTTAGAGTGTTTGGAATTGGAAAATCATCGAAAATTAAATTTTAACCGATGAAAAATTCCAAAAATTGTAGGTATTGTCTATAAGGAGGTCAAAAAGGAGTTCAGAAAGCGAATTTTGGTTGATTCATCTCGAAACAAAGGAGAATTTCGTGACTGAATTTTGTCTCTTCGGGAAAATTCTGCGAGGAAGCAGATTTAAAGCAAAATATGACCCAATTTGCATCGAAAGGAGGTATGGTTGTATGATGAAGCTTATTGAGTGGGAATATACCTAATGAAGTGCATAACAATGTTGACACAGTCTAGTTTTGTTGAAAATAGTGTGATGTTGGTTGAGCTTCCAAGCTATGTTTGATCTTCATGTGAAGCTATAAGGTCTGGTTCAAGTGGAGAAAAACATGAAACATCCTTATTTGAAGTGAAGGAGCTCATGGAGAAGCTCAAAAGTTAGTTGCATCGAGTAGCTAAAGAAGTGCCACTTGTCAACCTACAAACACCAAGTTCTTTGAGAACTCTTGAATGTATGGAAGAATATCAAAGGCTTAATATGTTTACATGACAAAGCAATGAGGAGTTACAAATGTTGAACTTATTCTAAACCTTTCTCAAACCCACCGAACAAAAGGTGAAGAGTCTTTTCTTAAAATAATGAAAAGTCAGATATAAGAAATGAAGAAAAGTCCAAAAGGAAGATATGATAAAATATGGAAGTTGGAAAGTTAGTCCAGTAGTTTTGCTAGCTCGAGAAATAGAATGTGAAAGGTCATGTAAAGTGGTTGAGACAATCTATAAAAGGATTCTCTTTTGAAGAATGTTGTAGTTGAAGCCTTAGAGAATGTTGTTGCTATGAGTTGTGAATACAGAGGAACAGATGAATGATCAAAGAATTTGAGAGTGAAGTTGTTAGAGCTTGGAGTACTGCAGATACATGTTGAAGACATATCAGACATATAAGTGAATGAAGACATGACAAACTGATATTTCAGCAGTAGGTGCACTTGAAAAAGGTGAAGCTTAAAGGTGAGAGAAGCACGATAAGAAAGTGCTTGTGATAGAAGGAATGTATGGTGAAGTTTGGGAGTTGATCAGAAAGTGAAAAGAGAGATGAGCCATATAAAGTAGAGATGAAGAGTGAGTTAATATAGTTGTCACTATCAATTGTCTGAGACAACAGTTTCAGTGTGACAAAAATCTGATAAAGTCTAAGTTACAACTTAGCATGTGGGGAGTTGTTGCTTTCTTGCAAGTTGAAGCTTACTAAAGGTTAGTTGTTGCTGGACCAAATTTGGGACTCGAAGCTTGTCAAAGACTGAGTAGTAGCTTGGTTAAATTTTGGAGTTACTGCTCTAGGTTGAGTTGAAGCTTCTCAAAGGCGAGTAGTAGCTTGGTTAAATTTTGGAGTTACAACTCCAGGTTCATTTGAAGCTCAACCATGAAATCATGTAACATTTATAGGAGATTCTTGTCCTAAGCTAGTTCTTAGTTTTAGTAGATTTTTTCTCAGCTTGGGTTTCCCGCATTAAATTTTGTCTCTACATGTTATATCTCTTTTTAGCTACTTGTGAACATTGATTTAATATTGATGATACAAATTAAGTGATTTTTTTTTGTGATGTAAAAATTAAACAGACACTGATTCACTCCCCCATCTTCCTAATTTCCAACAATCTCCTATTTATTGTCAGATGACTCGTGGCGATTAATAGTTTAGAATAATGTCAAAGCATGAAGAATTATTTCAAAAGAAAGGAGCTTTGTAGCACATCTGAAAGTGAAGATAATAGTGACAACAATGAGATCATATTCATGGCCAAAGAAGTAAGGAGTGAGTGCTTAAACAATCTCATGGAAGATTTAGAAGATGAAGAAGTTAAACTAGACCTAGAAGCAAAGTTGGACAATGCCCTAGATGAATTGAAGAGGCAAATGAAGAAGAACCACAAGTTGAATTCCTTGATCAAAGAGTATGAAGAAAAAATCAATTGCATGGATAATTAGCATGATGAGATCATCAAGGAGATGAAAAATCAAGTTGAGATGATGATTGTTGGGCTAAAGTCCAAGAATGAAGAATGTATCAGGCTTATGAAAGAGTTGGAATCCCTAAGAGCCAAGGAGGATGAATGCACCAGGTATGAAACAAAGATAAAGACCTTGAATGTAGAGTTGGAGCAAGCAACAAGCAAGTTGAAGACACATGAGAAGTTTAATAAGAGCACCGAGGCTCTAGACGGCTCTTTGAGAAGACAAAAGTCTTCAAGTAACAAATTTTGCCTTGGTTTTATTGAGACCACAAGAAGAGTAACAAAGGTAGAATGACAAGTCTTAAAGACCAAAAGGAGATCAATGTGGATGTTAGTATGAGTAATACGGTCAATATCAAGAAGACAAACTTGGTAAGATAACCTAATGTTATGAGGTATACAAGTTCATTTCAAGGTCATTGTTTCTCATGTAGACAAAATGGTCACAAAGCAATAGAGTGTAGAAGAAGGCCTTTCAATAACGAGTTCTCATGGATTATGTAAAGAATCATAATCTTCATTAGTCAAGAGGTATGTATGACGTGATTTGTTATAACTGTCATAAAAAAGGTCATGCTGCAAAGTTGTGTCACCAAGGTAGAGTAAGAGAGTTAAAGCTCCTAAAGTCAAGAAGGTATGGAAGACAAAGTCATTCAAAGTGTCCGATCCTATTGGAGAAGTCAAAGAGAAACAAAGTACAACCAAGTTTGTCAAGAAGTCGGAGCCATGTGAATGAAGTAAAGGAAGAGCCTGAGATAGTTAAGACTGATCATGTTCAGTCTACAAGCCAAGATGGATTATTGGCCATGAAAGAGCATAAACCAATCATTGAAGTACACCAAGTGAGTTTGACAACAATTCGAGAAAAGAAGAAAAAGGATAACATCAAGTTAGAGGTGCCAATTGAGACAAGAAGGATACTAAAAACAAATTATCGGTCCCAAGATTGTAAAGGGATGGAGATCTGGGAATCTATTGAGTTCATGTTGTTCTAAATGTTGGGATTAACATACCGTTGTACAAATAATATATCAAATCTAAGCATACATGCAAATAAAAGTGGATATTCTACCAGAAGAAATACACAAAACAAGAGACATAAATCAACACCAAATTTAATGTGGTTCACCCAGTGTGCGCTACGTCCACCAAGAAACAAGCCAATCTATTATCCAAAGCTTTGACAAGATATACAATTAAAGATTTACAATCTTCCACACCTCTCAGATGTACAATACTTTCTTTCTTTCAAGATTTTGCTACTTCTCCAAGAATTCTCTCTCTCGCCAACTTTTGAAAATTCTTCTTAATTCTTACTTCTAAACCATATCTTTTATGCTTATATAGGTGTATATAAACTTAGGGCACTTAGCCATGCAATTACAATCAATAGATTTATTTTAATGCTAAAAATAGATCTAATTCCCGAGAGTTAATTAAAACATCCACACACAGGTAACTGATGTCGGTTCCCCTAATCGATGCCAGTTACTCCTTACCTAACCGATGTCGGTCCTAGGTGACCGATGCCAGTCCCTCCTAACCGATGATAGTTACTGTGTTTTCCAGCAAGTTTTACATTGCATGCTAATCTAAAGTAATTGAGCTCCAAAACTCAACAATCTCCCACTTGGAGATTAATTATTGCACCATACATGTACAACGTCATTCTTGGATCCTTCCTTAGCTTTGTTTCTTCCTCTTCAAGTCTCAAACTCAAAGACCAACAGAAGTGGAGTATAACTCCAACTTCTCTTTACTAACGACTTTATTAGCATATCCGCAAGGTTCTTGCTCGTATGAATCTTTTCCAGATTCAACTATCAATCCTCCAATACCTGTCATACGAAGTGAAACCTAAATTGAATGTGTTTCGTTCTTGAATGAAACGTTGAGTTTTGTCCAAATGAATTGCACTCGACTATCATTTGAACAATTTGTAATCATCTTGCTCCTTACCCAACTCTATCATGAACCTACTCATCCATATCATCTCCTTGCTAGCCTCTGTAGTAGACAAAGCCACAAACTTCTGCAATCTTGAAATCTAACTAACTTTCATTTCACCTACTATGAAAATATATCCAGTAGTGCTCCTCCTACCATCCAGATCTCTAGCCATATTTGAATCAACATAGCCACATAATGAAATATTCCAACCTCCATAGCATAATTTCATGCTAGATGTCCCTTTCAAATACCTGAGTATCCATTGGACTGCTTTCCAATGCTCTTTACCTGGACTGGCCATATATCTACTCACAAATCCCACTTTGCTTATGCAATGTCTAGTCTATTACAAACCATAACATACGCGAGACTCCCAACTACCTGAAGCATATGGTACTCGTGTCATGTAATTAAACTCCTCATGTGATGAAGGACACGATATTTGCTTAATTTGAAGTGTTCGACCATATGTACTGTACTACTAGGTTTACATCCCTGTATCTTGAACTTTTCTAACACCTTGTAGATATAATCCTCTTGAGCCAAACACAATTTCTTGTTTTTCCTATCTTTGTGTATTTACATGCCAAGGATTCTTTTTGCAGCTCCTAAATCCTTCATAGCAAATGTGTGAGCTAGCTTTCCTTAAGCTCATCAATGTCCTGCATACTAGATCCTACAATAAGCATATCATCCACATACAATAACAAAATAATATAGCTCCCATTTTCAAGATTCTTGAAATAAACACAATGGTCAGATTCACATCTCAAGTAACCATGCTCATGCATAAAACTATCAAACCTCATATACCATTTCCTTGGAGCTTGTTTGAGCCCATATAGGCTCTTTTTCAACCTGCACACTAGTTTCTCCTTACCCTTGACTTCATACCCAAGCGATTATTGCATATAAATCTCTTCATCCAAATCACCATGAAGGAAATCCGTCTTCACATATAGTTTCTCTAAATGCAAATCTTCTACTACAACTAAACTCAATACAATACGAATAGAAGTCATCTTAACAATAGGAGAAAATATTTCACCAAAGTTAATACCTACTTTTTGTGTAAATCCCTTTACTACAAGCCTTTCCTTGTACCTTTTATGTCCACCCTCTTCTTCCTTGATCTTGTAAACCCACTTATTTTGCAATGTCCTCTTACTGCTTTGTGACTTAACCAAATCCCAAGTCTGGTTCTATTCCAAGGAGTTCATCTCCTCATCCATGTCATGCTCTCACTAGACATGGGTCTTATCTTGCATTGCTTCTTTAAAAAAATTGGTTCACCATTATCAATAAATAATAGATAAAATAGAGGTGTAAATATTTCTAGAGGTTTACTTACCCTTTGTGACCTTCTCACAGGAGTTTGGGGTACCAGAGGCTCATTCTGGACCTCCTGGACATTTGTATCCAAATCTGTCAGTGACCAACGTCGGTCACCTGTAATCGACGTCGGTTCTACTAACAGATGCCGATTTGGCTCTTTTGTAACCGATACCAGTTCTGTTGACCGATGTCGATCAGGGGTCAATCGACACTGGTTACTATGTAACCATGTAGGTATTACTTTTAAATTTGAGAGTTCATTTTCATCCACAAACTTCTCAACCGGTTCATCCTTGGGTACCAAAATTTGATCCCTGTACATTCTCTTTTCATTCCATTAAACATCATGACTCCTAATAATTTTAGAATTCTCTAAATCCCAAAAACAGAATTCGAAATCACCAAATCCATAACCAATGAAAGTGCATCTCTTGGATTTTGCATCCAACTTTTTCCTATTTTCCTTATCAACATGCACAAAAGCTTATGAACCAAAAACTTTAAGAAAAGAAAGATATACCTCTTTTCCAGTCCAAGCTTCCTCTAGTATTCCTCCATCTAGTGAACTTGAAGGACCACAGTTAATCAAATAAACTATTGTATCAACTGCTTCTACCCAAAACTATAAGGGCAATCCAGAATGTATCCTCATACTTCTAGCATGTTCCATGATTGTCCTGTTCATTCTCTCTGCAACACCATTCTCCTATGGTGTTCTTGGAACCATTCTTTCTCTACATATCCCATTCACTGAACAATAATCATTGAAAGCCTTACTATAATATTCACCACCATTGTCATATCTAAGGCACTTTAACTTAGAATTTGATTCATTCTCAACAAGGGCTTTCCATCTTTTAAAAGTCTCAAAAACATCAGATTTATGTTTAATACAATAAACCCATACCTTTCTTGTAGCATCATCAATGAAAGTAACATAATACTAGGATCCTCCATGAGAAGCTACTTGAGCTGGTCCCCACATATTTGAGTGTACAAGCTCGATTTATGCTCCTTCTTAGTTGCCCCAACTTTGAGAAATCTCACTCTCTTTTACTTTCCAAAGATACAATGCTCACAGAAATCAAAATCTAAATCTTTCAAGTCGATAACTTACCCTTACCCTTTAAGATCTGCATTCCTTTTTGACTCATGGCCCAACCGATTATGTCACATGCATGCATCGAATCTGAAGTAGATAATGCAAAAAAGGAATCAATAACACAGGTAGATAAATATAACGTTCCTACCTTCTTATCTCTTGCCACAATAAGAGCACCCTTGGTGACTTTTCAAGATTCTTCTGTAAAAGTAACCATGCAACCAACTTCATCTAGTTGCCCTATAAAAATAAGATTTCTCCCGAGGCTGGCACATGCCTCACATCTTTCAATACCCATGTATTTCCATCATGCAATTTTAGATGAACTTCCCTTTACCGAATACTGTAAGGTTTATCATCAAGCAAAATAAACATGCCTAAAATTGCCCTAAACATAATTTTGAAACAAATGACCCTTATTAGGGGTTGCATGGAAAGAAGCTCCTAAATCTAAAACCCATGATTCAATTTTATTATCTAAAGAAAGAATAAGAGCATCTTGTATTACCTTTGTTGTAACAAGATTTGCTTCTTTACCTTTGTTTGGTTGTTGGTTCTCTTTATCCTTTGACCAACAATCTTTCTTTACATGTCCTTTCTTTCCACATTTCCAACAAGTAATTCTCTTACCTCTGGATTTAGATCTATTATCCCTTGACTTTGATTTCCCATTACTCTTACTCTTGGATCTCTCCTTCTGCATGCCCTTGCTTTCTACATTCAAAGCATTCCCAGATGATGATTTCTCTGTACTCTTCCTGCGAATTTCTTCATTCAAGATTATACTAACCACATCATCAAACTTCAAAATATTATTAGCAGATGTTGTATTACTAACAACCATTACCAAGTTATCCCAACTATCAAGCAAAGAACATAAGAATAAAAGTGCTTTCACTTCATCATCAAATGGTATATCAACCGATTTTAATTGATTTATAATAGATCTAAAATCATTCAAATGACTAGATGTAGATCCACCTTCATGCATCTTAGAACTAAATAGTTTCTTCATCAAATAAACTTTATTTGAAGCACTAGGTTTTTCATATAAATTAGCAAGAGATTTCATTAACCCTATTGTAGAAGTCACTTATGTAATATTGGAAGCCACGAGATGTTGCGGACTCAATCTTATAGATCCCAAAGCCTTTCTGTCAAGAATCTTCCATTCTTCATCAGTCATCTTCGTAGGTCTAGACTTCTCATCTAATGGTAAATACAAATCTCTTTGATACATATAATCCTCAATATGTGCATCTTCCATAATTGATAATTTGGCCGTAAAACTTCTCTATGAGTAAATCTGTCAACACACAAAACCCTCAAACAAATCTCTGATACCAGTTGTTGGGATTAGCACACCAGTTATACAGATAATATATCAAATCTAAGCATACATGCAAATAAAAGTGGATATTCTACTAGAAGAAATACACAAAACAAGAGATATAAATCAACACCATATTTAACGTGGTTCACCCAGTGTGGGCTACGTCCACCAAGAAACAAGCCAATCTATTATCCAAAGCTTTGAAAAGATATACAATTGAAGATTTACAATCTTCCACCTCTCAAATGTACAGTACTTTCTTTCTTTCAAGTTTTTGCTTCTTCTCCAAGAATTCTCTCTCTCACCAACTTTTGCAAGTTCTTCTTAATTCTTACTTCTAAACCCTAGCTTTCATGCTTATATAGGCGTATATAAACTTAGGGCACTTAGCCATGCAATTACAATCAATATATCTACTTTAATGCTAAAAATAGATCTAATTCTGAGAGTTAATTAAAATGTCCATGCACAGGTAACCGATGTCGGTTCACCCTAACCGATGTTGGTTCCTCCTTGCCTGACCGATGTCGGTCCCTCCTAACCGATGATGATTATTGTGTTTTCTAGCAAGTTTTACATCGCATGCTAATCTGAAGTAATTGAGCTCCAAAATCAACACCGATGCCCTAAGAAACAAGGGTGTTGTTATTAGGCTTCATAAAGGCATTATCCATTCATTTGAAGCATCATGGTGATGTGTAATAGGATTGCAAGTGTATTGTCATGTCAAGGACTGATACTATTATGAAAAGGTTGGAGACATGTTTTTAAGGCATGTTTGTGTGTTGTTTTATACATGGAGTTTTGTTGCATTGTAAGGTGCATTAAAGGTTGTTTGAGTAGGCTTGCAGGGGTGTTAGAAAGCTTGAAGAGAGGTGTTGAATCAAGAACCATGTTGAAGACCTAATATAACTATGTAAGAAGGTTCATGAAGATGTTTGAGGTATACTTGTATGATGTTTTGATCTATTAAATTCTGATTGCTTAAGTGAACAATTTCGGGAAGGCTTATGAAATCTTAAGGGATAGTTAAGATGATTACAAAGACTAGTTAGATTCTTGGAGATGCGTTGTATGGTATGGTTGTTATAATTTTATTAGTTCTATTATGGTCATGAAATTTAATGTGCAATCAAGAAGGTGTTGAGCTTCAATAATGTGTATGAAGGCTTGATAAATAGATAGGTAGTTTGGAGAATGTGATAAGCATATTTTGAGCAAAGGTTTGTGTCTAGAGACCTAGTATAGGTATGTGTCCTCGAGAGAAAGTGATTGGTCTACAAGACCAATATGAATTTTGTGTTATGTAACTTTTATAGGTATAAAGGAATTTAAATACCTATATGGATCCACTGAGAGCAGTGATTAGGTCGTGATTAGGAAAAGTAAACAAAAGGTCATTAAAGGCGGTCTTTTAGGATAAATATGTGTATGCACATTAATATCATGAAGCATACACCATGTGTAGAGTTGTTCTTTCCAAGTATCATCACAAAGAAGTTATGTGTTTTTGCATAGTGGATCATGGCATGTGTTGAAGCATCTTAGTTGGCATATCATGATAAAGGCGAGTACTTTGAGTTTGACAGACGTGAAAGAAAGGATAACATGTAACAGTGATGTGAGTTTGAAATATGGGTATGATAGGGTTATGTCATGATGAAAAATGAATGTACATATTCATTTGGTTGTGTAATGGATGGTAAATGTCTTGGTTTGTGTCTTGAGACTTATGGGAGACAGAGTAACCTGAGTAGAGCATGAATGATTTTAGTTTTGAGACCTAGTTGACAAGATGATGAAGATACAAAGGTAGTTGTTGTGATGTGACTTGAGAAGACATGAAGGAAGTAGTTTTATCTTCTTTGAGGCCTGATATAGACTAAAAGTTGCATAACCGATTCTTTCTTTGACATGGAGATCTAGATTGTTGTCTCGAAACAATATGAGAGTTATTGACTGATCTAGCTAAGCGTGGAGTCATGATAAAGACTAGAATGTGCTTATTATCCCTTACATGATCTCGGGGAGTTTGTAGTCTCTTGGTATATAGATAAAATGTATGCGGTGTGTTTGTGTTGCTTGAGGTTTTTTTACCGTTTGAAACCTCAAAAGAAGCCAATATGGTCTAAGGGGGAGCTAGTTGGATTTGTGTGTTCAAGGTATGTAAAGATTTATTGTTTCATTATTTTTTCATAAGGTCTATAGAAGTGCTCATGCACCGTTTTGAAGATGATCTATGACGGTGGCTTTAAGGTTTGAGATACATTGGTAAGTACATCCCATTAAGTCGATAAGGAGTCCTAGGTGCGGTTTGAAAAGGTCTGCATCTGTTGTGTCAAGGGCAAGTTAGCAAATATTCAATAATTGGTATGATTACAACTATCAAGACCAAAGGGGAGTTAATCGGACTATTCATCAATTCCATAAACCCGTATAAAGTATCAAGAAAGTAAGCGGTGTCGAAGATATGTAGAGGTATGAAGACATGATTGAAGAATGTAAACAATGTTGACAATGTATAAAATTGGTATTTGTTTTACGAGGATTGTTGAGAAGATGAGGATGATTTGAGAGTTATAATGACTCATGTGGTGAGTTCAAGCTATGGAGAAAAAGAGAATCCCTGATTTTACTATTGGTATCAGTCATATGCCTGAGATTTGAGTCTGATTTGTTATGACAAGGATAAGGTAAGTAGTTTTGTGGTCTTGTTCATTTGGAGAGAGTATGCATGGTGTTAGGGGGAGCTTGACGTGTTTGTTAGTACTTTCACATTTGGTTGATGTTTCCAACCATTACTTCTATATATGGTGGTTCTTAGTGTGATTTCAAAGGGAGAGTTTGTTTTACAATGATTGGTATCATGATTGTTGAGTCCTTACTACAAGATGGAAAATAACAAGTATGATCATGTTTGAGTAGTTTTGGTAGAAATTTCAGCTCATGGGAGCATGTTTTGTGTTCTACACTTGGTATCATGTTGCTCCATGTTGTGAAGAAGCCTAAGGTGAGTGTTTTGGTCAACTATTGGTATCAATCTATTGGTGTCATCTTTTATGTTTTGAGATCAGATGACAACTTGTGGAACACCCTAGTGTGTTGAAGATCCTTTATCATTCATGTCAAAAGGGGAATAATGAGTCGATGGAACATGTAAGTACACAAAGGGAAAATTAGCATATGCAAACTAAGTATCATTTTGACATGTTTTCGGTTTGTAGTATGTTTGCCATCGATTGCAAAGGAGGAGATTGTTGGAAAGTTTCTTATAGATGTTAGCATAGTGTTGTGCATGATTGATGTCATGGAGAGCTTATTAACAAGTTGTGGTCATTTATGTCAAAATGGAGATTGTGCTTTGTTGATGGAGAGTGATGTAGAGATTGTTGTGATGTGTCATTGATGTTAAAGAGAAGCACACCATTTGTGAAGGTTGAATACCAATGAGTGAGAGATATTATTTCAAGACAATATGAAGACAAATATGTTCTTGACAAGATGAGCACACACATGCGTGAGAGGATGTATGACCTTTGTTTGAGCTTGGGAACGTGGTTTAAAATTCATGAGCGGAGGTATGTAGGTCGGTTGAAACAAGAAAAGGCCGGTTGAACAAAAACATCAAGGTGTAGATTAGCCAAATGAAGAAAACAAAGTAGATTATTGAAAGAGTATTAAAGGAAAAAAACCTTGGAATTTGTCTCGAGGCTTGTTCTATTTGCTTTGGAGTTTGAGCAAAAAGCTTTGTAATCTAACCAAAGTTCTTTAGAAATTATATTGCTTCAGAGTCTGTCAAAAGTATGTTATAATGCTTCGAGTCCTGTCTCGAAATCTATTTCTATTTACTTTGGAGTCTAAACTGAATGCTTCAGATTCTATCCAAAGTCTATGGTTTGCTTTGATCTAGGACCAACGGTTTGGTCCAACTATTGCAATGCATTTCTGAGTTTGTTGGATCAATTTTTATGATCATGTTTGGCTGACCTTCAAAGGATTTGAAAGTAGATTTCTAATATTCTTGTCTGCTTTAGTGAGTCTCTGTTTTTTGCACTAAAATGTTCCATATGTTCTATTGTTTGATCTGACTGGATGCTTTGCTAGAGAAAATGGAGATGTAAAGAGGAAAGTGTGAAACTACTAAGAAGAAGAGAAAGAGAAAACTCAAGCAAATGGAGATTGAAATGACATAATTTAGTCATGAAAATTCAAAATAAGCCTATGGTGTGATTATCCTAAGTTTTAAGATGTTATTTGAGCTTTTTATGGCCAACCTAAGTGGTATTAGGTGTATATGACTAACCTAGTTAATGTTTGATCTTAAGACATGTATATAAAGGCTTATTTGAGAAGCTTGTGTGAGGAGAGAAAGATAACGAGCTAAAGGCTACATGTAAGGGAATAATAAGGTCTTATAGACCACATGAGGAGGTGAATTAGAAGATGGTTGAGATATAAGAGTTGGAGAGACGTGTATGAGGTCCTAAAGACCACGTAGAATGTGTGCATGTTGAAAATACAAAGGTGTCCAAGTATGAAAGGCGGTTCATCCATGACCCAATAAAGGTGAAGAAGAAGAAGAGTGAGTGAGCTAAGGAAAATTTTTTGAGTGTCTTGAGGAGATGAGTTTTTTTATGAAGAGTAGTTGATGTTTGAGGATCATAATGTGTGTTAGAGGCTTGAGTGCATGATGTTATATTACAAATAGAAAGCGGACCAAGAAGAAGAAGAGAGAAGAAGTGCAAAGAAGTCCATCATTTGTTGAGTGAGCAACAAGAAGAAGGTGGAGAACATTCTTAGGTGGCTAAGTTGGTGTTTGGTCTTCCTTGTGGATTTGGTACTTCACTAAAACCCTAGGGGTTGTTTCCTCCTTACAAGTTGGTGCTTGCTAAATTCATGTTGGTGCCTGATAAATTAGGGGTTGGTGCCTCCTTGCAAGTTGGTGTTTGTTAAAGTCTAGTTGGTGCTAGATAAATTAGGGGTTGGTGCTCCTTGTGGAGTTGGTGCTTCACTAAATCTTGATTGTTGTCTATTAATGCAATGATCAGTGGGTTTTCTTCCCTTGAGGGTTTCCCACCTATATGTTGTGTTAATGTGTTCTCTCTATTGTTTCATGCTCATATGAATGGTTGTTATGTTTTACATTGTTATATCATGATGACTCATTGAATGGTTCACACAAGTTAAGTAAATGATCACTATGGCTCATATATGTTGAATGTAAGTTAAGATAACAAAAGTAAAAGTTTTAAAGGAAACCGATTCACCCCCGGTGATTGTGATTCCAACACGTACTAGGGCACAAAATAATTCCAAATCATGTGGGTAAAACTAAGGCAAGAAATAATCCATGATCATAAGGAGAAGACCTCAAGTCTATCCACATTCAACCCCAATCCCCCTTCTAGTACTTGTCATGTGTGATCCACTGTACCTAGGTTACCTAACCCCTATATGGGTCACTCCCTAGTCAAATACCCATATCTCTAAGAACCCTTTTTTCCTATTGAAAATTTACTATAAGACATCTCTATCTCGATGTTAACAACTTATGCAAACTAAAACTAGAACAAAAACAACACCAACATTCCCAACCCCCTTTCTCGGGATCAAAATATTCACCCACACTCTTCCCTCTCAATCCTACCACTCCATCACCCCAACTCATTGGCTTCCTCCCTCCTCTCGCTACCACGCCCGCGATCACAAAAGCCTTATTCCACTTTCACTTATAACCTTAAACGTATTTCCTTCCTCCCATCTCTACCTCTCTCCCTCCCACAATGCTCACCAATGGGGTTGGTTGCAATCATGATTGAACCTTATATAAGTTCATTTTACACCAAACAAGTGCAAATACCACAATCTCAATCCCGGTGAGTTGCGACTAGGCATAACATCCTATTCCCTATGTCGGTCATGTGTGCGACCGACTTCGCAAGCCATAAGCCTACAAAACCTAAATAAATAGCTCAATCGCGCCTACAACTAGGTGAAATTCGTGACATCCATGCCAGTCACTTCCGTGACTAACATTCCCAAAATGCATTAAAAACCCCAAAAAAAAACCCTAATCACGTTGAGGTCCTCAGATCTATTCATCATGCCTCAGGCATTCGCTACCACTATCATCCTTGGTCAAAATTTCACAACTCATCCATCAACATCATTGTTAGGAGCCTCCAAAACCACCAATGACTCATCACTTTTCATTCCCTATCACCTCCACCCTACATGCTCTTTGGTTCACTCCCACACGCTCTCCAATCGCCCCATGCTTGCTCTTCCTATGCACTCTCTAGTCCACCCCGCATGCACTCTACACCGTGTTCTCTTCTATCTACTCTTGCACATGTTTTATCCCACACTCTCTTATGCTCGTTACTACATGCACTCTTCCTCTTTTCTCTCTCGGATCGCTCCTATGTGCACCTTTCCTCGCACTCTCTTTGGGTTTCGACGCGTGCTTCACTCCATGCTCTCTTCATCTTGTTCCCGCACACACAATCTACCACACGCTCTCTCAAGATTGTCCCTACGCGAGCTCACCATGTTCCCTCTTTGGCCCACCATTGCATGTTACTCATCACATGCATTTTTCGACTTGTTTTTTTCCTTACACATTCCACCCGCCGCATCTTGTCACAATTCTTCTTCTTCGTTACATTATCATGTTCCCTACAACTTACATCATTTATTCATCCGCCACCTTTTTATCCTACTAAGGCAGCCTAGGGCATCTAAAAATCTATCACTTAAGGGGGTATACCATACAAAATCCATCTCGTCCAATCTTACAACACCCACTCATCAACCATCTTAGTCAATTGACCACATAGTCTTTGCCTTACAAATTTAATCTATCAATCCATACACAAAATACGACTGAAGTTGCCCATTGATCACATTTTTAGGTTCCTATCTATCTAGTCAACCACCTAAGCCCACATGTGTGACAACCATTGTTATAGGGTTCGATGATCCCCACCTCTTCTTCACTTTTGCTCTACATCATGCTTGTATTAACACTTAGCCCAAAAGGAGAAAAATGTAGATACTTGAATACGCACTCTTGCGCATAAGGTCTCCTAATTCAAAAATTCCAAAAACATAATAATCCCCAAAAATCAAATAATCTCACAAAAGTAAATACAAAATATAAAATCTCATAAAAAGGTGATAAAAGACACCTCATCACTTATTTATTAACCCTCACCCACTCACATTTAATTTTATCCATCCCACCTACCCATTTGCATCCCCAATACACTATAAACCCTTATCATCTCACCCATCTATGCACATTGCACCCATATGTGTCACAATATTCTATGCACTCAAAAACTATAAAATAACATGCACCCCTCATTCCAACCCCTTTACTCTTGGTGCACTTGAGCACATACCTTAGTTTTTGCTTCTTTACTCGCATATTTATGTATTATAGGTTTTGGAGAGGCTAAGATGGATCAAAAAGGACTGGTGTAACTCGTGACATCACTATTTTGGTGATATTCGGTGCATGTGTTATTCGTGTCTACACTAGCTTCGCAACCCTCTTGCAATGTTTGTTGAACAAAACGACAATTGATCTACGATTGAGTCAGGTATATCATTTATTTTATTCATTGTTTTGTCATTTTTCTACAAATAAAATGTCTTCGCCATGGTGAAATTGGTAGACACGCTGCTCTTAGGAAGCAGTGCTAGAGCATCTCGGTTCGAATCCGAGTGGTGGCATTCTTGGAAATAAGATACCATGGATTCAATACAGAATCCTATACTATAATTATAGGATTACCTAATTATAGGTATAATTACTACCACTGTTCGATCTATGTCGATATGATTGATGAAATATTAATCAATTTTATCTTCTTAGCACAAAATCAAATGAAAAAATGGATTTATCATGATATTAATCACTCTAGAACATATATCAGCTCATGTCTCTTTTTCTCTGACTTTTGTTCTAACTCTCATTTATTGGGGAACCTTAGTTTATCAAAGTGAAGAACTAAGTAGTTCGGGAAGAAAGGGCATGCCGACCGAGTTAGGTATATCATTTATTTTATTCATTGTTTTGTCATTTTTCTACAAATAAAATGCCTTTTATCTCCTTAAATGGTTAGGGATATGAATGAGGTAGGTCCCCTAACTACGAAAAAAACTAATCTTATTTAAGTGTTCACATACAAGTTTTAGGTTCAAATTTGGAAGTTTACTCGTTTTATTCATTGAAAGAAACCATGATTGTCCTTTTTATTTTTAATGGAAACGTAAGCCCGTTTATTTAAGTAGCATTGATGTGGGATTTTTATATGAAATAACACATCTTACAAGTTATCCAAATCTAGGCATACATTTTGGTGACGATGGTATAAAACTTTCAAACTCATAAAAAGAGAAAGTCAAAAGACATAAACAACATAAAATGTTCAAGAACACAAAAATGAATCGTGTGACTATCCACGTGCATTACTAATTCCATTTGTTTTCATGTATATACCGCCCATCCATAATAAAATTTTCACCACTTCCATACTTGTATATAAATGTTTTAATGCTTGTAGGCCCTTTACACTTGGTTTTGACACGTGAACGCTAGTCTTCACATGGTTAACTTTGAATTTTTGAGTATGGTCTTCATTGTTTGGTAGATTTAAGAATAACTTCATCTTCTAAGAGATCAACACACTATATACACATTTAACATAATTTTACAAAGACTACATGGCCTTATTTGTCACACACAAGCCAATGATGTCTCCATTTTCACTTCCATATCCTCCATAAAGCTATAATTGAGATCAATGTCTCCATTTTCTAATTGCAATACTATATGGGTCTTTCACTCCTCAATCCAAGCTTAGTCCAACTCCTGACATCTTCATGACTCTGTCACCTCCATCCGCAACCTATCATGCTTTCTTGTTACCTCATCTAAGGTTACGATAAGTAAGTCTATCACACTCTCCACATCTTGACCTCTCTGTCGCCATGGTTGTCCCGTCATCGCTCATTACCCACTGCTCTCCCCCATCTCCACATATGACATTGATTCCTTCCCCCACTTTCATCCTTGTGTCCTCCCGCAACACCATCTATCTCTATTACTAGCTCATCTATCCACTCTCCATCACCACCCTCCCTATTTGATGACACATATTGTATCCTTGTCTCTCACCCACATCACCACCTACCTCACCATTGGCCTTCATCGATTGCTCTATTCTACATTGTTGACTTTACACCAAAGTGTCATTGACCTCTGTCTCCTCATCCTCATCTGTCTCACTAACATCTCGTGGTTCTCTTATCTCTAGAGTTGGCCCTATTGCATGTCCCCTCGACCTTACACCGCCACCACACATCAAAATCTTGTGTAGTTCTTGCATCATCCCCTACGTAAAGCTCTACCGACAAGTCCTCCTTATCCCCCATCACCTCTTACATTGTCAATGGTCGACCATCTCCACTCAATCATGAGTATCTAACTAGCTCGGAGGTACTCCCTATTATAAATCAAACTGTCTCATCACATGGCCATACCGAAACAACTATCTCTTGTACCCATTGCCAAATCACCCACATAGGCCTTTGTACCCTCTATAATCGTACTACATCCTCCTATCGTTTCTACAAATCCATCCACCCCTATACGGTCTCCATATGATATCACTCGGCTTCAAACCGGCCATCATATGCCGGTAGTGATCCATCATGCCCCCATACAACCTGTGTTTGAAGAGCTCTTGATCTAATCTCCATCGCAAATAAAATGGTGCCTCTTGTGAGAATTGCTCGTGAATCAAATATGACAACCCACGCGACTGCCTATCGCTATATGGTCCCATGGTTACACATCCAATAGTACCCCCATGTGTAACCCGAATCGTACTTTCGACTAGTATAATGTCCTGTAACTTTGAATATGTTTGTACTAATGAATCATGTCCCCATGCATAGACTATACCTCACTCTATGAGCTTCGCCAAGACCTCATCAAACCCCATGAGAATGTTTAACCTAATGAATATATCAAAATGTTACTACGATTCACATTACATAGATAGGCCATCATCCGAGTACCTATTCCACGTCCACACAACTCATTATACCAAAATCCCCCACTATCAATCTCAACCCCATCCGCCATTGGTCCATATAATCGCCACAATATTCATCCCACATGGTCGGATCAATTAGTGAGGCTACTGCTCATCCTTCGAACTTTGGGGCCTCCTCATGCCTTAACCATTTTTACCTTCTCACTCAAACCTCTAGGACCGCAGACTGCCATTATTGGTCCATGTGGGACCAATCACATGTTCTCGGGTTCACGGGTCTCCAGCTCTCCTCAAATTTCTTGGGATTTTCAGATTATTGGGGTGTCCTTATGCCTTAGCCAATTTCCCCTTCTCACTCAAACCTTGGGGACAACATACTGTTGTCATTGGCCCACATGGTCTCTAACTATCCTTAGAGTTCTCAAGATTTCCAGGACTTTCGGGGTTTCCTTATGCCTTAGTCATTTTTCCTCTCGCTTAAACCTCCGGGACTGTGGACTACCCTCATTGGCCCATGTGGCACCATTGGTGGTATTCCGTGTTCTCAACCCTTATTATCCTCTCATGATTCCATAGCTTAACCCTAATAACCTATCACAAGATTTCGGGTTCTTGGGGTTCTCTGTGGTTGTTAAGAACTTCTTATGAATTATTTGTTTTAGTGAATTCCTCGGGAACTTGAGTTTGTGGATTGCACCACGTTGTGCAATCCCGACTACCTTTACCTTGCCTGCTAAATACTTTAGGCAATTTGAACTTGGCAAAAAAGTTGAACCTTAGAGCCTTTGCTTGCTTAAGTAAGGAGCAATTTTGTATATAAATCGACCAAACTCCTCTTCCTAATGAATAAGGGATTAATTCAAAGTGAAAAATCAAAGGTCACCCACCATGTGTCCTTTTCTAGCCCGATTAAATTTAATGTTCATGTGATGCCATTTCAAGAGGAGTAATAACCTTGATATCCCGAGTTATTCAAAAGACTATCATGTCGCGAGAAAACACACCGAAATTCACAATTAACGAGGAAAATAATCGAGATGATAAAAAGGAGTCAACTAAACACATTAACACAAAAATCCCACTTATGAAATAGTTCTTCCAAATTATATGAAATAAAATACACAAAATTAGAGCTTGGTTAAATTTCGCCAAAATTTCACATTTGGTGTGTTTAATTACGCCGATAGGCGTGTTCTATGTGAGAAACTCCGACCCCCTCTGACAACGATAGAGATATCAATGGATCAGATTTCTTGGTCGACGAAGCATGGATCTTGAATGGCCCCTACACGTGTCCGCGAAAGGTAGGAATGTCAGAGATAAAGACATGCAGATAGTGATTGATTGAATATACCTATCGTAGCCTTTGAAATCTCTGCGTCAATGACGGGAGGGTGGAAAATGAGCGAGTTGCTGTGGAAATGTCGTATCAACCATAAAGAAGACGACTCTGGCATGTTTTCAGTCACCAAACAGGTCTTACGGACTGCAAACATTCATGGCACTATCTCCTACCAAGCAAGGGGTTACGGCCACAAAGTGATCGATTAAGGCATTGATGGCCACGATCGTAGAAAATGAGAAACATTATACAACTTTACCTTCACGAGAATGAGAGAATGCTCTGATGAATGTATACACATTGAATATTTATCACTGTGTGGGAGTGATTATATTAAAATTCCATGAGTAACGTGCAGCAACAGTGGCGAGATATCTGATGAAGCGTTGTAGTGCATGGTGGCACACGTTCTGTCGCTCGTCTGAAAGAAAATGGTATGATATGGACACCTTGGCACAGAAACATCTGACCATGTCATTTTTTTATGCCTTCTTCTGATCAGAAACAAAATGCTTGAGACATACAGGTAAATAAAACCAAGAGAGGAAGATACGGGTCCCCATGCAAGAAAATACCAACATAAAGCAGGTCGGCTCCTGGTCAGGCACATTAGTGTAAGTATTTACTGTTAGGAATATGAATGATGAGTATGGAAAAGGAAAAATGCTAATGGTTGTGGTGTTTGCAGAGTGACAGAGGTTCGATGGATTTTGATGTAGCTCGTGTGACTCTGAATGATGAGGAAAAAGAAAGCAGCATTTACCATGACACTCCATGTCTGTCTAAAGAAGCTTACAGGAAGCACCTCTCTGCGACAATGTTTCCCAACTCAAGGATTCTTACTTTCCAAAGCAAGTCCCCTCCTGCCTCAGGAACCATACACAATAATACCCTTTACTTTTCTGATCGACTCGTCCTCTGCCCATGTCTTCCATATCGCAACATTATATTCCACAGGTGAGCTAGAGGGAGACGGAAAAGGAGACTACTATTTTTGTTGGTATTTTCTTGCATTTTGTTATTTACTTCTTTGCTCGTTTTCATGCCTATAAACGCAACATTTTCTACGTGGCATCTCATACTTGAGATGATGTCATTTATCTATTTTTTTGTCTTAAAAAGAGAAGGTATATCATACTTTGGGTATCATGCACAGGGCACTGTTGCACCATTTCGTCTGTTTCTTGCAGAAGCGATTTTAAATTATTTGAACCTGTCATTGTGGAGGAAGGCACTGCATTTTCAAAAATTCTCACATAAGTAGGTATGGTACTATTCAATGTCAACCCATACTGCTACGTTGGCCCCTTCATTAAATCTTTAAGATTACCCAACTCTTTCCTACAACGAATGGAAATTTGATTTTAGGGAAATTATATTATTTAGTGCAATATTTATTACGCCGATATGCGTGTTCTATGTGAGAAAACCCGACCCCCTCTGACAATGACAGAGATATCAACGATGAGATTTCATGGTTGACGAAGCACGGATTTGAATGGCCCCTACACGTGTCGCGAAAGGTAGGAATGTCATAGATAAAGACATGCAGATGTGGAAGATGAAGACAGAGCAATATTTATTACAATGAAATGTATAATTAATGTGGCTCGTAGCCGAGGTTATGGGGTATTTATATGTATTCGGGTTTAAATGTTTTTTTAAAAAAATATTCCTAGTGGTCTTCTGTGTGCATCAACTTAAGTCAATTATGATAAAGCAAAGTTGTCAGTATAGAATTTTTAAATGCCATTGTAGTATAAATTTGCATCTCAATGATGAAACAAACTTGTCTGTACAGACTTTGAGTGTTATTGTTGAGATTTAAATCTTAGAACCCCTTTATTTGTGCAGGTCTAACAACGCTTGATTCTTGTAGATGAATTGTTTTATGCAAATGAGGTGTTTTGCGCAGGTACGACAGTTGTGGTCTCTCCTGTGGGCAGCATGGGGGAAAACATGCAATGGTCATATGTATTCATTTCTGCGAATATGAAATAAAATCCATGAAACAAGGATGCCTGTAGTGTTTCATATGAAAAAGTATTTGACAAGTATTAAAAAAAATTGCATTCATTTTAAAGAACTACTACTTGAAGTATTTAGAATAGAAGATGGCATAAGTTTCATCAATTTGCAAGTTAAACTTTTTCAATTCTAAAAGAGTCATAGAGTCTCTAAGAAAATAGTACATCAGTGAGAGTGGGGGAATGAGAGAAAATATTATGGGTTAAGAAATTGTATTTGTTAAAATAATATGACAAATAGAAAATGTTTAAGTGGAAGAACATGGCAGTATAAAATTATAAAGACTACACTTTAGACAAAACAAATTTAGTAGAGAAGTTATTTGAAAAGTAATATGTTACAAAAAATATGTTGTCATGGATAGATGGACCATATACACAAATATTCTATGAGTGTTTTAATACTTCCATAATGACAAAAAATTAATAAAAAAATCCAAAAGTGAAACGGGGAGACGTTAGAAGAAAAAAGAAACATACAACAAGATAGTATGGTATTTGTACTTGGAAAATAAAGAACAAAAGGAAATAGTGGGAATGGAAATAGTGAAAAAGATCTATATATGACACGAAGTGGTGAAGCATGAAAAGGAGCGGCCGATCGAGATTATGAGGGTGGTGTTAAGGACATGGATCTTTACTTTGCTTTGTTGTCGAAACTTATTCTACATAATCTTTATTTAATGATTGAAGACTCTCAAATCAATCTGAAAGTATATTTTCTCCTAATAATTTAATATTTTCATTATAATAAACTCATAGAAAATATTTTCTATAACTAGATTTAATTTATTGATTTATATGTGTTTAAAACTAATTAGAATAATATTATCTTAAAAACACTTTTTCACATTTAAAATTAATCCCACAGATCAATTTAATCTAAGAAGACATTAACAATTATCTTGGTATCACTTTAAAAATATATTTTATAAATAACTATAACATTTTTTAAACATTATGAACTATACAATTTATATCAAAGAATCAACCATCGATATATATGGATAAGTTTGTATTGTGTTGGTAAGGTATAGGCCTTTCCATACATAACACTATGGCTAAAATGAATTGATAGAAACAAAAATAATTGTTTGTACAAATGAAATTTCTTTGTACATGGTCATGGTATGGTCCATAGTGCTCCAGTTTTACACAAAACAAGTTTGCAATGTTCAATTTTGAAACAATATGTTCTACAACCTTGCAACCTATTATATCTCCAAGACTTTTTAAAAAAAAAACATTTTGTGCATGTACAACAATTTATGCATTTGTATTATGTAATTTGTCAAATAGTTGTCAAGCCTTTGAATGCTTCCACCTTTTGCATGCATGTGTATCAACGCATTCACAACTACAACATCTAAAAAATTGGATTTAAATTACTTTTTCATGGGTTCCCATACCCTGTCTCAATGCTCCCAATTTGGCACAATCCGAAAAAATTGATGTCGAGCTAGGTCATGTGATTAGGTTGGAATTTCATTTTTTGCATTTGGTAAATGTTTTGAGAAAGCATGTGTCTTCATTTTAACAACTATTATTATATTCCATAAGAAGACATTTGTCCTGAATCATTTTGTCAAACACTTTGCGAGTGTCCAACAAACTATAATAGTTATAATATATGGTTTAAAAAATTATTGGCACACTAAATAGTTTAACATTCTTTTGTTATTTGTAGGACACACACACACACACAAGATTATCAGATTGCGTAAATAATATTTTGTCAATTGTTATTGTTTATCCACAATATTAAATATATGTATATATTATATTAATTAATAATTACATATTTAAACGAGCTAACAATTGAAATATATGGTTTACAAGTAGATTAGTAGAGTAAATAGTTCACAAATTTTTATTTATTATTCGAATATATAAACATAAATTATTAATAGATTATATATAATAAATTATTGATAATTCTTGTTTACGGTAAAAAAAAATAGTTATAACAATATATGGTATAATAACTACTTGCTCCAGAAACCCTTTTCTTTAAATTTGTTTAAGGATAACATTTCTTATGTTGCTATCCTTGGATATTTCTCTCTTACATTTGCCATGCAAAGTACACCTATGCATTGTGATTTTTATTTCTTCGACTATGTGTCTTCACTTACAATATACGAGCCTTTTGAATGTTTCCACATATTGCATGCATGTGTATCAGCGCATTCGCAACTACAACATCCAAACAATGGATTTCAATTACTTTTTGTGGGTTCCCAAACCTTGTCTCGATGCTCCTAGTTTGGCACAATCTGAAAAAATTGATGTCGAGGGTCATGTGATTGGGTTGGAATTTCATTCGTTGAATTTGGTAAATATGTGTCGATGTCTATTGAAAAATCCCATGTCTTCCTGCTAACTGCTATTATCATATTCCATGAGAAGACATTTGTCTTGAGTCATTTTACCAAACACTTTGTGAGCGTCCAACAAACTATAATAGTTATAATATATGTTTTAAAGGTTTATTGACACACTGAATAGTTTAAAACTCTTTTGTTATTAGTAACATATCTTATCTACATACAAATGTTTCCATGAGAAAACGCAGCCTAGAAATGTCGCTTCATTTTCCCCTTACATAATTTTAAACGTTACATGTGGTTACAAGTTTCGGTTTCAGATCATGTGTGGCATACTTATGTGATTTACATTATTGTTGGTTATTGTGCAAAACTATAAGGCATTCCACGTGCAATTTGCATCATGGCCACAACTTTCACATATGGGGGAAAATCTATTTTTATTTTGTCTACGAAGGTTCCTTCAATCCACTTGCTTTTCTTTTATTTGTCGTCATCAAATAAGATCGATACTTGGGGCCTCCTTGGGATGCAGACAACGCCTTCCATCTTCCTGTTCTACCAATTTCCATAAGAAACCAAAATAACTACCACTTAAAATTGCTTGGGCATTTTCAATCCACAAATCCCAAGGGCTTACTCTGTAGCGAGCCACTACTGACATTGGAGGAACGGAAAGACAAGGCCTAACCTTCATGGGTATATCAAGAGTTTCCTCTTTGTCAGTCGTTCGTATTTCTCCTCCATTTTCATTTAGTCGTTACTCTTAAATGTCCTCGCACCTCTACTGCAGTCACACTTACTAGAGGAATCCCACCTTCGTTCCCTTCCTTCATCTCCTATTGCAGTAACACTTACTAGAGGAATCCCACCTTCGTTCCCTTCCTTCATCTCTCCCATCTTGAACCGCATTGCCGGTTCCCTCTCCCTCTGTTGCTCATCTTCTCATCTCTTATTGTGTTATTCCACACTCGTTTCAACTTGTTCCTCTTATTGTCTACCCACATGCATTTCTCATACTCATTTTTTATATATTGCAGTTTCCTTCTCCTCACTTCCTTCTCCAACTTCGGCGTTATCATCGCACACCTAACAATTTAAAACCGGCATCCTATCTAACGACTTAATATTAAAGGAGAGGCAAAATGAATACCATCGAACTTTTTCTTAAAATTGTCGATTACAAATCAACTCAAGCTCGCTTAAAGTCAAATCAACTGTTCCTTATGAGATCTTGTTGGCGGAAGCGGGTTCTTTCGCATTTGGAAGCATCGGCAATAACTCGGATGATAAACTATCTCGAAAAAAAGTTGAAAACATGGACAACCTTCGCTGGCCCAAAATGGTCAGTAAACGACACTTTGGAACGCAGAAAGAAAACATGGATGAATCGAATAATAAATGGATGTACAAATGGGGCATCAACATGCAGGAGTGTCCTAACAAAGAACAAGGAAATAAAAAATTATGTGATAGAAAAGTTCGGGACTGCCATGTGGGCCAATTGAGAAAGTCGGAAGAAAGCGCATTATATTAGAGAATTCAATTTCATTGGGAACATGATGAAAAAGCTTATCTAGGGACGGTTATCAAGGGTAAAGCAAAAATTCTAGTGGCTTGATTAAGAATCTGGATCACATCATCTTCGATGTGAAAGTGGTAGATGGACTATTCCAAAGGAAGATTGGGAAAGGAGAATTTGTCTCTTCTGCAGCAAAGGGGTCGTCGAGACAGAATGGCATTTTGTCATGGAATGTTCTAGCATATGATGATATCCGTATTCAGTATAAAAACAATTTAAAGGTGGACAGACTGGAGGAACTCTTCGAAGGAACAAAGCTTCCAAATGACAAAGCAGCTTTATCTTCAAGATTCACACCAAGAGCGGATATTGAAAAGAGTCTGAAATCTGATTAAATTACTGTTTCTGTGGTCCCATAGACTCTTTAGTCTTGTGGACGTCATTAAAATCTTTCATTTCATTTCATCAAATGTAGGACAAAAATTAAAAGTTTTCTCAAAACCCCAGTACCTAGGTCCTTAAAAGAAAAGATGAGTCTGTGATAAAAAGCCTGGTCACAATCTTTTGACACTCCGAAATTTAAAAAAACAGGTGCTGTGCAAAATGGAAGAGCCAATGCATTGTGAGAAATGCGGAGAGGAGAGAGTGATAACGGATGCCATCACGGGGATGCTGGTGTGCGAGTCGTGTGGATTTGTAAATGAAGAAGCAGTTTACACGGCAGCGTGGGACTTCGCAACAGGAGAAGGGATGGGGAACTTTGTCTCAGCTACAGACACCGGAGTCCGTGCTGCAAGTCGCTGGGTTAACAACAACAGAGCCTACGATTATCACCAAGGAAAAGAAGTAATTCTTCTTTTCAACTATTTTATTTTTGTTTCGGGTGCTCATTAGTCCTATATATACTTGGCTTTCGCGAATCAAAGAAGAGGCTGCAGTGCAGGGCAGGGCGAATGGTTTTCTCTTACAACGTGATGTGTAGAACGGTAGGCGAATCTTGAGAGTTCAAAAACAAGAAATATATGAAGTATATGCTACTTCCAAGAAAAACGCAGGGTTTACCGTTATATATATTCATGTTTTGGTGAATTTACTTAATTTTCATATATTTTGAATGAAAAATTGGGATTTATTTATTTTTTCCTGGGTAAATTTGCAAAGTTGCGAATCCAGCTCATTAAAATGTTGTGAAAATTTAGCTAATTCGAGAAAAACAGCTTATAAAACTACAGTGATGTATGTAATAAGCTTAGAAGCATTCTTAAGATTTGTAAACATGGATCACTCTTGAATGTACCCCATGATATTGCCACATGCTCCCTGCAATTATGGACTGCTTTATTGTGGTAGGGATTTGAATAAGCTTGAACACATTTGTTACACTACAACCTCAACACATGTTTTCTGGATTTATGGACCCCCTTGATTGCGTGGAGGCATTTGAATAAACTTGAGTACATTCTTAAGATTTCTAAATGTAGTTCACCTTAGAACGCACCCCATAATTGTTACACCACTACCTCGCTATGTGTTTTCTGTAACTACAAGTGGCCTTATTATGGTGGGGAAGATGGATAAACATGAATACATGTTTAAGATTTGTAAACATGGGTCACGCTATCCTTACACCACAACCTCACCACACTGGAATTACTGGTAGCCATATCACAGTGCAGGGATTTGAGTAAGCTTGTTTGCATTCTTACAATTTGTAAACATGGATCACACTCAAATGCGCTCCATTATCATCATACCGTAAGCTAGCCACATGTTTGCTGGGGTCATAGACTACTTTATTGTGGTTGGGGATTTGAACAAACTTGACCTCATTTGTTACACTACAATCTCTCCACATGTTTGCCGGAGCTATGGGTTCCTTTATTGTTAATATTTGTAAACATAGGTCACCCTTGAATGTGCCACATAAATGTTACGCTACAACCTTGCTATATAGTTTCTGGAATTAGGGGTTGCTTGGTATTTTGCACCCAACTTTCTCCTGGTGGGCCTCCAGATTTAATGCAACCACTTTAACATCGGGAGCATGTTTAGTGGGGCTTAAACCCAGGCCACCATCACGACAATTGCTCCATCTTACTAAACCATGATCCATTGTGCCAGGATTGTACTGTTGATATTTTTCAGCTGGAAACTAATGAAAGGACCAGCTCCTTGTAGTCAACCTTGATATCTAAAAGGAAATAGATGAACAAACACTTGCCACATTGTAGGGTAAGTTGGCACAGGCAGAAATATATTATCAACATTCCTCCCAAATGACCAAGTAGTCCCAAGTTTATTCTATAAAAGCAAATATATTAATATTACCAAAGTTATTTTTGGCTTACAGACTAATTGTAAAATTGACACCAAAGCTATTTATGAAAATTTATAATCAGCCCAAGTTAGGTGTTTTGAGTTAGCAATAAGTTGATTCACTGTGTAGTTATTGCTGAAACGTTTATCAAGTGTTTGTCAAATCCTATGATCTGGCCTGCCAAGTCATTTCCAAGTTAGAAGCCCTTGACATTGGAAAAAATTGAATCTTATGGAAGTTTTATCATGAATGTGAAGGTTCATTTATATGTTACGTGACTCATGAGTCCAATTCTCTTCCTAAGTAGCCAAATACTCTTTTTAGTTTCACTCCACTCGTGGGGAAATTGAGCAATCAAATGTATTACCATCAGATTAATCAGGAAATTGATCAAAACTATTTATGAAGTTTTACTTCAATTTTTTTTAATGCTAAGTTGAGTCTTACACTTCAGGTGTCCTGAGCTGTTGCTGGTTCAAGTCATGTGAATTTTCATTAGCATGTTCAACATGTTTAGACTTGTTTACCAGTCAGTTATCTTCTACTATTTGTGTCAGACACCACTAGCTGGTGTTAGAAAGTTTTCCATGTGGTGCCGAAGTCATTTTAATACAGTGAATTAAACTTTGGGCGGGCCTATTTCTACATTGAGTAACCAAACTCTAGAATGCCAAAACTGCTTATGTTCCATTGTTATTCTCATGCTCTTGATTTACTTTTCATCGTATAATTAATTTAGGCTGGCATTTATAATAGCAGGATTTGTAAAAATAATTGAATAACAAAGGATGGTGAATTGTTTCTCATCAATTTTCTTTCTTTCTAGGTGATTGCAATGAAGAAATTGGAGGATATCACATCGTTACTGAGATTACCTGTAGAAAGAGGGTGTGAGGTTAAATACATGGTGGAAAAACTTTCACAGGGACGGTGGGGTGTGGGAAGATGGTTTGATATTCTAATTGGTGCTTGTATCTATGTGATTGT
This sequence comes from Taxus wallichiana var. yunnanensis, assembly GCA_018340775.1. Taxonomy (NCBI): domain Eukaryota; kingdom Viridiplantae; phylum Streptophyta; class Pinopsida; order Cupressales; family Taxaceae; genus Taxus; species Taxus wallichiana. The sequence continues at coordinate 674,176,513 of CM031235.1, read as the reverse complement.
TCGACAAAGTCATCTTCCTTTGACGATAATAGAGATTGCGGTATGTAAATCCCATGTTAAAACATATGTTGAAGTTGCTTCCCAATTGGTATTTCATTTAGTTTTGTGGGAAATGATTTATCATGATGCTTTTTTGTATTTCTATGGATAGTTTGTCTTTTTTTCCTTTTTTTGCATTGGGTGGTTTTTTAGAATGGGTTTGCAAACACCACCAGTGTGATCTATAATGAAATTGTTTACTCCTCTAACTAATGGTGCATGCACTCTAGTCAGTTAGGATTGCAAACCATAAGATTTTATGAAAGAAGATGATTGTTTATGGTTCTAAAATGAGATTTATGGCAGTACCAGAAAGTAATGCGCATTGAACATTGTTAACTAACACAAATGTAACATTAGCATAAAAAGATCCACAAAATGAAGGTTTCTGTAAGCATCTCTTACGGCATTCACATCAGTCACAAGCAATTCAATTCCATTACGCTTTAACGTATCTATTCAGAATAATTTGAAAACTATTTTGGGCTAAATAATTTGACTTTTGTGACATCTTACCTCCTAAATCCAATGTTTTATTGGATTTTATGTCTTTGATGTAGGTAATCATTAACTGTGATGTCAGCGAACTGGGGCGCATGTACAATAGAGTTCTCAAGTACTTAGATATCAAATTGGTGAGTGACCACTTTTCCGTAATGTGTGTTAATTCTGAGTGAACATGATTCTCATGAAGTTAAAATTTAGCTAATTGAATACAATAACGAGCAATTTCAAGTAAATTTTATATTTTAGTGCTCAAATTATGATTCTATAAGAAAAATGATCTGACATAAATAGATGGCCAGCCATTGTGGTCATTAATGAGAGCTCCGATACCAATAAATGCAACATGCAATTATCGAGAAGGTCCAACATGGCTAAATCTTTGATATTAAAGAAAAATTGAAATCTCAATATAAACTCTCGAGTTGGTGGAATCATCAATAAGAAAAGTGAATTCCAGCAATCTCCTTATGGGGTTTGTTCTTCAGTTTTTAGAAACTTAAATATGTTTTAGCAATGGTTATTAGCAGGTGTCAAATCTTGTGATCCATGAACTGCCTCTTTTAAGCAATAAACAAATCCTATTTTTGATAATGAATGAACAATTTGATAAAGCTCTTAATATCCAATTTATTATGCAAGAATTATTCACACAATACTGAAAATGAAAGATGCAAGACAAGGAGACAACAATTTTATCCGGAGAAACCCAATGTGGGAAAAACTCTAGCTAGGTAAGTAATTGCTTCCCTTCACTATGTAAATCTCCAATACAATACAAGTTTACATTGTCAAACTATGACCTTCAAGAAGGATTCAAGCTCCTTCTACTTGCATTAATTACAATCCTCAACAAGAAAGAAATCAACTCTTTATGAACAAAACAAGAACAACTCCAACTTCCTCTTTTGTTCACACTTGAATTCACTCAAATCACTTGCTTAGAATGAGTAAATACACATATATTTATAGTTGCTCTACCCAAGGATGGAAGGAAGGTGAAATGAAACGTTTTGAGAAGCCCAAACATTTGCAACTGTTTGGATTCCTCATTCTAGTGTTGTTGGGACAAAAACAACGCGGTGGTTACACAACCTCTACTCTATGAAGTCGCGGCGGTTCCGCAGTAGTTCTGCATATGCCGCTTAGTTAATACACATAACAAAACAAGAAATGGTCTCTTTTGTCATGTGAAGGTATCTTGATCACCGTCAACTTGACTTAACCATTTTCCTAGAACAATGAACATGTTGAGGGTATGTTTTACAAGTCTTAATAAGGAGAATACATAGAATTGGGTATTTCTAGATCCATTTTTGGATCATACTTCCCCAATTTGAGGCTTTAAGTCCCTAAAAGCTTCAAGGATCTGATGAGGTGAGGAAATTTCTTCCCCACATCTTCTCTGGAATACCACTTGGCCTTGGTAGGCAATTGACCTTTCAACCCAATCAATCTTGCACTCCTATCTGCACTCCTCTGTGTTGTCCTCTCTTTTGCTGCAATAATACCACATCTTCCTCCAATTCCAACTGATTGTCCGGAGCAAGATCCACAATAGATGGTAACAACCCCTCTTCTTCCTGATCCAACATGGAGGGCTCAAAGAGACGTAAATTCTCAACATTCACAACTAAATATATTCTCATATAGGAGGCAAATCCAAGCGAAATGCATTCTTACCCACTTGTTTCAGAATTTCAAATGGGCCATATCGAAGAGGCTTGAGTTTCTTAGCTTTACCTTGTAGTCTTTCTCTGCTCAAGTACAACCATACCTTGTCACCAACAAGGAAAGAATGCTTAGTTCTATGCTGATCATGCCATGCTTTGTACTTGGCCTGTGACTCTTTCAACCTCTCATGTACCTGGAGGTGTATTTGTTGAATTTTTTCAATGAACTTCTTAGCTTTGTGGACTTCTAGATATGCTTTCCCATTGTCTCTGCATGAGAATCTCAAAACAACATCAAATGCACTCTTAGGAAAATAACCAAAACATGTTTCAAAAGGAGTCTTACTGGTAGAAGCATGAATTGCCCTGTTATAAGAATGTTGGATATACACCAAATTCTCATCCCAAGTCCTAGGATGTTTCCTGTTGTACTCTCTCAAGAGTTGAACCAAGGTATGGTTTGCCACTTTTGTTTGCCCATCTGTCTACGGATGAAAAGCGGTAGACCTTTTCAACTTAGTATCCATCTTTTCCCACAAAGTAGACCAAAACTTCCTATGAACCTTGACTCCTTATCTGACACGATAGAATTAGGCAAACCAAAATGAACCCACACATTAACAAAAAATAAGCCAGCCGCATCACTGGATTTAATGGTCTTCTTGCAATGATCGAGAATACATATTTTGCCGAATCGGTCCACTACCACAAAAATATAATCATATCCTTTCTTGGAGGTAGGCAAACCGCCCACAAAATCCATGGAGATGCTCTCCCATGGCCGGGAAGGAACTGGTAATGACATATATAAACCCAACTTTTGTTATTAGGCTTGCTTGTACTACATAAAACACAACCCCTAATAAATTTGGCAACTTTTGCTTGCATGTTTGGCTAATAAACATACCTTTGTAAGTGTGTAACAGTATTTGTCACACCAAAGTGACCAGCACCTTAGAATTGTGTGCTTCCCTCATTAATCTGAACTCTTTCCCCTTTAGGCACATAAAGTTTCTCGTTCTTGAGAGCAGCTCGTCCCGAAAGTAGTATTCTGCTCTAAGTGCAAAGCCCTCACTTGGAGGTTTTTGCTGAAAGATTTCTCCAAAATCCGGATCTTGCTCATAACCTTCTTGATATGCTTCACATACAAAAGGTTCAAGAAGAGTTAAAGTGCCCATAGCTGAAAGTAAAGGAGGTCTAGACAACATATCAGTTAATTGGTTAGTCACACCTTTCATATATTTTATGATTAAATGAAACTGTTGCAAGAAACCCATCCACTTATATTGTCTAGCTTGTTGAAGTTTATTTTGAGCCTGCAAATATTAAAGAGGTTGGTTATCCTTGTGTATGATAGTTTCCTTACCCATTAAATAATGTTTCCATTTCTTGACCGCTTGCATAAGAGCATATAATTCCTTATCCTATGTACAATAATTCAAAATGGCTCCCTGAAACAATTTAGAATGATAACATACAAGCCTACCTCCTTGAAGTAGGACAACTCCCATAACATAGTCACTAGGATTAGTTTCTACTTGAAAGGAAGTTGCAAGTTAGGTAATGCCAAAATTGGAGCATGACTAATCTTGTATTTAAATGATTTAAAAGCATCTTGTTGTTTCTTATCCCAATTAAAAACCTTACCACTTGCATTTGTCATAGAATGTAGTAGAAATACTTTTATGGAAGAGAAGTTCTTGATGAACTTTCTCAAATATTGAACTGCACCAATAAAACTCTTGGTCTTGGTCAAACTAGATGGTGTAGGCCAATTCAGAATGACCTCTATCTTAGCTAGATCAATCCTCAACTCTCCATCTCCAACCACATGCCCCAAAAAGACAAGCGATTGTTGAGAAAACTCACACTTCTCATTCAACACTAATCTGATTCTCCTTCAAAACTTGCAAAACTTGATGCAAATGATTAATATGCTCTTAAAAAGTTCTGCTAAAAACCAGAATGTCATCCAAGTACACAATGACAAAGGAATCAATAAAATGCCTCATTACCTCATTCATCAATCTCATGAAGGTAGTTGGTGCATTGCATAGCCCGAACGGTAAAACCAACCATTCATATAAGCCTTGCATGGTCATGAACTCTGTTTTCCGATGTCCTATTCCTTAATCCAAACTTGGGGATACCCATATTTCAAATCAAGCTTAGTAAAATATTTAACATGTTGTAATTGATCCAATAAATCATCAATTTGAGGAAGAGGGTACCTATTTTTGATGGTTATTTTATTTAATGCTCTATAATCAACACACATCCTCCATGAACCATCTTTCTTAGGTACTAAAACAATAGGAGAACCACATGGAGAAGTGCTAGGACAGATTATACCTTGCTTAATCAAAGACTGTAACTGCTGTTTTACCTCATTAGCATCCTTCAAGGACTGCTTGTACAATCCCAAGTTTGGAAGCGGACTATCGGGTAGCAAGTGTATCTCATGCTCAATTGGCTCTGACGACCTACGGTAGCCCCGAAGGCTCTTGGAAAACTTCCCTGAACTGCTGAACCAACTCTTTCATCTGCTTCTTCTCTTTGTTAGTAAACATGCTACAAGTGGTTTTAGATGCAAATTCCTCTTCTTGTATATCTCTCAAAAGAAGTAATGCAAATTTCCCACTAGCATTAATAAGCTTCTTAGCTTTGAGGCACTTACCAAAGAGATCTTTAAGTTTCTTGTAAAGGCTGAAATGAGGTAGTTCTTACCATCCTTTACCAAGCGGTATTGGTTGGCTCTTCTCATGAAGATGGCATCCCTGATATACAAGTATGGGCTGCCAAACACTACACCACACACATCAAGAGGAACAATATCCAAAGTAGTTTCATCAATAAACTTCTTATCAATACCAAATGTAATTTTGCATTGCTTGGTAACCTTGATGTCTATGCCTTTCTTCACCCAACCCAATGAATACGGATTCGGATAATTGTAAGTCTCTAACTTCAGCTTATCAACTAACTCCTTACTTATCAAATTAGCTTGAGAACAAGTATCAAAAAGAGCATCCACTTTAGTTTTTTTCACTTGAATTTTTATATGAAAAAACTTAGTAAGTTCATTTTCTTGAACAACATTATTACTACCCAAACATACCTTTCTATGGATGGAGGTATAACACATTGTCTCATCCACCTCTTCGCTGCAAAATATCTCCTCCTTGGAGGGCAGCCATGGCCTTCTTTTTATTCTTCTTATTCTTGAAGGGATGTAATTCCGGGTGGAGCTTCCAACATTTTTCCTCGGAATGAGTGTCAACATTACAAGGACCACAATGAACTTTAGTATCCTTCTTAGAAATAGAAGTAGCATTCTTCTTACCTTTCCCTTTTCCTTTCTCCTTTTGCTTGGTGTCACCTTGTTTGTTGAAGCATGTTGAGAGGTAGATGAAATCTTCTTCTTATCCATCTCTAGATAGTGGGCTTGAGAACAAGCCTCATCTACATTCCGGCTTGGCCAAGAGAACTGGTCTCCTCAAGTGGCTATGGAGTCCACCGATGTACTTCATCAAAATGTCTTGGTCCACTACATCTTTGCCCATTTGGACAACTTTCTTCTGGAACTCACTAGTGTACTCTTGCACATTTTGGCCTTGTTTCTTGCCTGAGATATTGCCAATACATGGACCTCTCTTCCTCATAACAAATAGGATAGAATTGCTTCTTTATTAGCATCTTAAATTCATCCCACTTAGAAATAGGAGGAAGCTTCTTAACAACCAAAGTATGAACATAGCTTTCAAACTAAGTTAAAACATGATTGGTTAATTTTAACCTTGCAAATGAAATCTGTTGACTCTCATTGATTTGATGCAAACTGAAATATACCTCAAGTTGAGCTAGCCAATGGTCTAGCTTTTGACATTCACATCCCCATCATAAGGCTGGATTTCTATCTTCACCTCTGCTTTGAATGGAGGAGGAGTAAGGTTGGCACAGGGCTGCTCTTCCTCATATTCATGAGTTTCTTCTTTATGGCCTCCTAGTGCCTCTTTTGGAACACCAAACTTCTCCATGAGCAATCCCATGATGGACTCCAACTTCCCCATAGACAAGGAAATACTACCCACATCTTTGGACAGACTTGCCACATCTGCCTCCAACTTGTAGAAATGTTCTTCTTTAGTCTCACATGCATCTTCACCACGAGCCATGTTTTGATTCCTTCCACTTCTTGGTGGAAATCTCTGCTTCAAAAGGAATGAGGATACCTTCACCGCTTTCACTTCCCTTTCGAGTAAGGGGCATCTAACTGAAAATGTCAACACAAGTTAAACCACACAAAACAATTGATCTTAACTACTTTGATCCATAAACTATCTCTTTTAAGCAATAAACAATCCTATTTTGTGATAATGAATGAACAATTTGATAAAGCTCTTAATATCCAGTTTATTATGCAAGAATTATTCACACAATATTGAAAATGAAAGATGTAAGACAAGGAGACAACAATTTTATCCGGAGAAACCCAATGTGGGAAAAACTCCAGTTGGGTAAGCAATTGCTTCCCTTCACTATGTAAATCTCCAATACAATACAAGTTTACTGTCAAACTATGACCTTCAAGAAGGATTCAAGCTCCTTCTACTTGCATTACTTGCTTACAATCCTCAACAAGAAAGAACTCAACTCTTTATGAACAAAACAAGAACAATTCCAACTTCCTCCTTTGCTCACACTTGAATTCACTCAAATCACTTGCTTAGAATGAGTAAATGCACTTATATTTATAGTTGCTCTGCCCAAGGATGGAAGGAAGGCGAAACGAACCGTTTTGAGAAGCCCAAACATTTGCAACTGTTTGGATTCCTCATTTTGGCGCTGTTGGGGCAGAACCATGGCGGTTATGCAGCCTCTACTTTGTGAAGTCGCGGCGGTTCCACGATAGTTCTATGGCCGTCGCATAGTTAATACACATAATAAAACAAGAAATGGTCTCTTTTGTCATTCGAAGGTGTCCGGATCACTGTCAACTTGACTTAACCATTTTCCTAGAACAATGAACATGTTGAGGGTATGTTTTACAAGTCTTAAATAGGAGAATACATAGAATTGGGTATTTCTAGATCCATTTTGGATCATCTTGATAGTCTAGAAATTGGTATCTCTTGTTTGTTATCTTTTACAAATATCTATTGTTAGGAATGAGAGCAGAAAAGTCTTGATATTGACATTCCATATTTTTGTTTCTTTCACAATGTCATCTAATATATTATAGGAGGGTTATTAGAAAGGAGTCTTAGCAAAGAAAGCCGCAAGGTGGTCGAGGCATGATAACCTTAGATGGATTCATCGGTCTTTGGGACCTAAGTTTTTCATTCCATCGATTCGAATTTTTGATTGCTTATTGGTGAAACTTTAAACTATCCAAACCCAATAAACCAACCAATTTTGTTATTTATAGATACTAAATGGATAAATATTTATGTGCACTTTAACTTCCGCATCAAAGGATATTTTCATTTTGTTGGAGGTAAATGACGTACAAATTTAAATATTAAGATATTTGACCCCTATCTTATTTTTCATTCAAAATTTGAAAATTTGTGCAGCCAGACGTAGATTTGTTCATTTTCTTGGAGCGAGCAATCACTTCCTTCCCACTATTTTCCTCGTAAGTTCTTTGGCTCGCTTCTTTTTGAAATTGTTATATGGAATATGCTTTTTTGTTTTACAACCATCTACTTAAAAGTAAAATGTTTTTTCATATGTATGCTAGAAATTTGGACAGGATTTCCCATTCTTCATAATGTGTAAGTGTGTGCGCTTGACGTTAATGGCTTTTTATCGAATATAACAGTCTCAAGTATTCATGAACTCGGTCTTCAAATGTGGAAATGTTCATCATCTTTGCATATTGAAGTATGTTCTAAGCTGTGTAAATACGTCGATAACATGGGAATAATAAGAGCTCATAAAGATAGTCTACATGGTACTAGAAATCAATAAGAAAAATAATTAAGATCATTTCCAAATTTATGCAAAGCAATGAAGCATACAATAATCCCAAAAGTAGCTGCTTTTACTAAATGACACTTGAGGGAAAAAACCAGGTCCCCGATCCTAGAGAAAGGAAAAATTATATGAGATAATCTGTTTTAGAATGTGGAATGTTCTGTTTGACATGGCCTAGATCTCTAAAACAAGACCATTTTGTGCCCTCTTTTTGGTATGAGGGATGAAGCCTCGAATCCATCATTTCAAAAGAAAGAGCTATGCGCATTAGATGTTGTATAGAAAAATCATAATCTGTAAAGCCCATATATACACATGATAGGATACGTCAACATAGAAAGATTTGAACTTTCAAGCAGTATGAAACATGTAATCCAAGGCAATGACAGTTGTTTTTCAAGAAAGCAAAGAAGATATAATCATGGAAATCTAGTAGAGATAGGTGTCAATGTCAACCAGATAAATCAATGAAGCACATAATAGTATCACAACAGATGCATTATATAAATCATGGCAACATGTTGAGGTTGCTGATGTAATGTCCCCAATTCCAAGCAGTTGGCCTAACGGCCATATTTTGGTCTTAGCCTTGGTCATTCCCAAGGGGCTAACGACTTTGGAGGTTATTGGGGATGGTTGTCTGATTTCCTACTATGTTTTTGTTATATTTTGGGCATTGGGAGGGTCTAATGGGCCCTTTGTGTTTTATTTTGTCGTTGGGATCACTTAAGTGGACACTTTTGGCATTTAATGTTATGTTTCTTCGTTCAGCCACTTAAAGTCCCTTTTGGCGACTTGGGGGATATGTATTGCATTAATGTTATATTTCTTCGTTGGGCTCATAAAAAGCTATATAAGGAGGTGGAGGGTGGAGTTGGAAATCATTCTTGCATACATATTTTCTTTGGTGATACTTGATAGTGAGCAACTGCTGTTTGCTTGTTCCGCTTGTGGAGTGAATCCCACAAGATCCCTAGCTTCGGTGGTGAGAGATCCACTCCTAGCTAGAAGGGCACTCTTCGGTGGTGAAAGATCCACCCTAGTTTGCTAGGCTCTTGCACCTTTTCAGATCTGATTTGCAGTCATCTTCAGGCAGGGTTTTCCAAGGGCAGTTTCGGGAAAATCACGATAACTTTCTGGGTTTTTCTCCGTTTGAAGCGAAATTCGTTGTGGCAGCTAAGGAGAGGTTCTTTGACGAAACGGCAGGGTTTGTTGAGGGTTTCAGCCATTCCTAAGCAAAAACGACCTGGTTGAAGAATTGCAGGCCCTAAAATTTAGGGTTTCGGGTGGAATTTTCCAGATCTGAAGGTTGGCCTGTTTTTCTCATATTTTTCATAAGTTATTTCCAGAATTTCAGCTTTTTATGTTTGGTAGTCGAAAAGATATGAATTTTCCGGAATTCTATCATTTTCAGAGCTTATAAAAAAATTCCTGGCAGTTTCCTATGTTATAAAAAATACAAAAACAGTTTATTATTGTTAGTTATTATTTTTGCCAGCTTCCGGTGAAATTTGAAGTGTTTTGGGCAAGTATTTTTCAAGATATCATATTTTTATTGTTCGCTGCCCTATTTTTGCAAAAATAAGAAAAAAATCAGATTTAGTATTTGCTGCAAATTTCTGTATTTTGTCAATTTTTTGTAAAATCCCAACAAGGGATATTTCAGCTGAAGACTGTATCTGTTTGTGATTAGTGCAAGTTGTAATTCCTCATTCAAAGTCAAGAAAGTGTTGGTTACTCATTTTGCTTCCGTGTGTAAGGCTGCAAGTCTGTCAAGTTTGTTTTTGATCTCCAGGCTGTGTGGTATAAGGCTGTCCTTAATTGGATTCCCTCACTGTGTATTCATCACTATTTTTGTGTAATTTTTAAACTACAAATAAATACAAAAAAGATTAGATTGTGAGGAACCGGAATAACATACCATGTTTTCCTCTTTTTTTGTTTGCGTGTCTCCAACATCTTCTTCTCTATTATTTTTTGAATTCATCTTACTAGTATGGATAGGTCCTTCTAAATTTCATCACAAAATACATCTTTTTGTGTAAGTTTTTTGTTTAAGCTTGTGCATAGCTTCATTGCACCTTTCCTTTGCTCAAAGTAATCCTTCCACGATGCCGATTCTGAATTGGTAAAGATTCTTGTGCATTTCTATCATTTGTTCCATGATGATGCTAAGGTTTCAATCTTTACTATTGATTTTTTTCAAGGAGTGACTTGTGCCCATTTTGTGGTGTCAAAAATGGATACACATCTTGAATAGGGGTCCTCTTGCCATTTTTTCCCATTGACATTCCCACGACTTCAAAATTCCTGCAAAATGTATGTATTTTTTTCCTGCTCCAATACCAATGATTTGGATTGGATTAGGAATCTAGTGGGCAACACACTGAATTGCAGTAACTTAATGCGTTATTGGTGGAAGCAATTTCATTACAACATTTTTTGCATAATATAATATTGCGAAACTATAAAAAAGGAACCTCAAATGAATGGAAATAAAATATAGATAGAGAGAACAAATTTTGAATAAATGAATTTACTTCTTCACTGATATGGGAGTTATGTATGCCTATCTTTCTGAAAGATGTGAGCAATTTCTCGTATGCTATTACAAAAAGAAGGTAGCGATCTTTGAGAAGAGATTTGAAACTACCGCTGTCTATTCTGCTTGTTACAAAATGGTAGAAATCTTTGCAAAGAGATGAGAAGCTATTAAGATTCTTAATCTCTTGTCTATGTTCTCTCCTTTGTTTTACATTTCTTCATATCTCCTGTCTTTATATCTATTTTTAGGAGTGAATAGTCTAAAATTAGACTATGAAATGACTCGACTTGGAATGTGAGGTTCTCCCCTAAGAAGTTGAGATGTTTTTTCTTGTCTCAAATCACAAAAATACAAAAATACAATTTTAGTCTTTTTATGTATTTTTTTACGTTGTCGCACTTTTTGTATTTTGAGGCCCTTTGGATTGTTGTTTGGCCTTCAAACTTTAGTCAAAAGTCCAAAATAGCTTTCGGGACAATTTATTTAGGATTTCTAAACTATTTCACTATTAGAATGTAAGGCTTATTAAATAAGGACATCATTAGTTATTTAACTAAAAGATGGTTGAACTAACATTGTAATATATCAATCGCTTTCAGTAACTACAATTCATAATATAATGACAGACACACTATCTCCATATTGTGCAATCTGCTTCTCTTTATTTCTTCCTTGTGCACGTCTTCCAACATTGGTATCAGAGTGAGACACAAGGAGGTTTTTGAGAAGAGGAAAGACAAAGACTGCAAAATCGTGAGTTTCATATAGCCACGATTATATACTAATTCAAGGGACTGCAACAAGTCACAAAATATACCAGTCGACATTATAGTCACAACAGTCAAGGTTTTTTGCAGCATTTTCAACTCATTTTCATGGCATCTTGGTGCCTTTTGTGGGCTTTGAAGTATGCTGAAGATTTTGTGCTAAGGCACGTACAATATAACTATGAAAATACAGTCTTTTTAAGCACGAAATAGCCACAAAAACATACCCGAAGATAGTCGCGAATTGCAAATAAATACAGTTGTGGCTTGAAAAGAAATCGTGAGGGCTAAAATACTAAAGTCAAAGAGCAAAGACAAATCAAGAGCACCATCATACAATTTATAAAATCATGAATAACAATTGCAGTCATAAATTTATAGTCGTGATTTTCAGGAGCAAGGACAAATCAAGAACACCATCATACAATTTATACAGTTGTGAATAATAGTTGCAGTCATAAATTTATAGTCGTGTTTTTCAGGAGAAAAACAAAGTTTTAAGTGAATATGAACTAGGGCATGTTTTCGTTGAGCACACACTAATACTGAGAGGGGAGAATCAACATTATACAAACTTTTACTTATTTAAACATTGACACCCATAACATCAACAATCACATAAGATATAACAATTGCGCAACCATAGAACAACAGTTTAATGTGGAAACCCTTTCAGGAGAAAACCATAGAGAAAAGACTGCTTGGATCTATTGTCCAAATCCAGCCCAAAATATCTCAATATACATTTGTAGGCACCAACCTTCCGAGACACCAATCATGCAATGTTGAGCAGCAATTGAGGTAATTCGTGAGCATCAACTCACTGGAGACACCAATCCCCAATGCCAAGCACCAACTCAGCTAATTTGTAGGCACTAACCTACTGGAGACACCAATCCCCAAATTGTGAGGCACCAACCTCAAAAAAACACAGATCCACCTTTTGTAGTTGCTCCTTCAACCTTATGATGACAATTCAATCACTCTCTTCATACACACAGATCAAATCCTTCTTCCAACATGGATGCTGATCCAATTAATGAAATCAGATCGCTTTATACTTTGCTCTTCAATCTTGTTCACACTTTCATACACAGATCAAATCCTTCTTCCAACATGGATGCTGGTCCAATTAATGAAATCAAATTGCTTTATATTTTGCTTTTCAATCTTGTTCACACTTTCATCTACTTTCTCTACTTGCACTTTTCCTTCCACTTAGAATGCAACTCCACCTCTTCTCAAATTCACAGCTCACTTCATTATCAAGTCTTCATGCTCTGCTTTGCTCTTCCTTCAACAAGTTGTCATTTCAAATCTGCTTGAGTTTGCTCTTCCTCTTCTTCATTGATTCACTGTTATTTCATACTAAGAAGCCTGCTTGGTCTTAAAGAGATATCTTCATTTGTTGCTCCACTCTTCTCCTTTTAGCTGTTCGCTATTTCACTTCTCTCAAGCACACTTCAAATAATGATTCTACATCTCCTTTTATACCTGTGCACACTCTTAACATTGACATCCAAACAAGATGAAGGTCGGCCATAGTTACAATAAGAAGATCAATGCCAAGACACAAGAGTAAACCAATAAACTCGGGTCAGCCAAACAATTGAATATATGGAACATTTTAGTGCCAAAATAGAGACAATTAGCCACTAACAAAAAGATCATAAACCTATTTTTAAATCCTTGGAAGGTCGGCCAAACATGATCATAAAAACTGATTCAGCAAACTCATAAATGCATTACAACAATCGGTCCAAATTGCTGCTCCCAGACCAAGACAAACCACGAGACTTGAGACAGACTCAAGCATTCTCAGTCAGCTCAAGCAATAGAAACAGACTCTGAAGCTTTCCAGTTAGACTCCAAAGCTTTCCGACCAAACTCCAAAGCTTTCCAACTAGACTTCAAGCACTTGGCCGACTCCAAAGCTTTCGACCAAACTTTGAAGCACTTCGGTTAGACTCCGAAGCAATAGAAAGAGACTCCGAAGCTAAAATATGAGTGTCCGAAGCAACAAAAAGAGACTTCAAAGCTAAAATATGAGACTCCAAAACAACAAACAATATTCTTTCAACGAATTGTGTGTCAATTAAATCCTTCAACAACCTTTGACATTAATGACTCCAACCAATCTGATATCTCTTTCAACTTCTTGTGACATCGGTGACAATTATTCCAACAATTTCTAGTTTGGACAATTCTATTTTTCCAATATCTAGGGAACAAAACAATGCACATCACAATTGCAATAAAGGACTCTTATTTTTCTGAATTTACTCATTTCAAGAATAATACGCAGATTGTATTTATTTTATTAAATGAAAATTCTCCCAAGAAAATATTCTGGTTTGATTTTTCATACATGGAAAGTAAAAATACAAATGCAACTTGCGAATAAAAATTTGTGGGGCATAGTAAACCGGAAAGAGAAAGTACCCACCAGTTTCAGAAGGTAGTGAGGATAGTGACAAATACGTAATATAAAGATGCTCTAAACTTTGAAGGTAGGAAAGGATACAAGGTAGATGAATCTCGATATGGATGGTTACTCACATAGTTCGGGAGACTGTGGATCTTGGGAATTATACCCTCACAAGGGTCATGAGACAACTTGATAGAGCTTGTGGATGGCTCAATATGGATGGTTGTCCAATAATTCGGGAGATCTGTGATTTAGGAGTTCGGAGGTGGAATCGGGAATTCGGGAATTCGGTGCGGGATCTACACCTTTACGAAGGACACGAAGCAACTTGATGAAGCCCTACCTAGTCAAAGCATTGCTTTCAAAGCGAAAGCTTCTGAAGATTACGTAGTTTTGTTTGGTTCTAGCTTTGTTAAAATGTTCATTTTTGCTTTATGTAGGATAAGCCTTAAGAGGGGGTATTAGAATGTAAGACTTATTAAATAAAGACAACATTAGTTATTTAAGTAAAAGATGGTTGTAATTTGTTGTAACCATAGTTACCAAATCCGACCGGATCCGGATTTTTCAGCTGCCCGGAAAATTTGGTCCAGATCGCCCTAATTTAGGAATTTTTTATTTTATATATTTAAAAAAAACCACCATCAAAATTTTATATTAGATAGAAATGAAAAGTACATATATGACTATGCCAAGCCTGAAAACTATTTGCCCAGGCTTGAGCATGATACAAAGGATAAACTAAGAACATAATCATGGTGAGGAGTCCAGGCTTAGAATATGTTGGATATCCAGTTGGAGCTTATTGGACCACCATGCAGGAGGCATGCCATAGCAAAAGAGATCTCTATTATCTAAGGCCCAATTCGCTAATCCATCAACAACTTTATTCCGTGCACGGGGAATGTTGTACATCTGAACTTCTTGAAACTGCTGCTTCAATTGTTGTATCCTCCACACCTCTTTTGCTATTCACCAATTAGAGGAAGAATCATTTCGATCATCAGATAACAACTTTAAAATAATTTGAGAGTCCGATTCAATTTGAAGCTTTTGCCATCCAATCTTTAAAGCCTCCTGCATGCCTCTATAGATTGCTTTCACCTCCGCAAAATTGTTAGTAGTAGTACCCAAATTCTCTGCAAAGAAGAATTGCACTTCCCCCTGGCTGTCTCTAGCAATGCCTCCCATAAAGCAGCTCTTCTTGGATTCCCTCGAGAAGCACCATCGTGTTCAACTTTCCATATCCTAAAGGAGGTTTTGTCCAAGGACTTACACTTATAGCTTGCTGTTTAATTTGCCTCTTGGAAAGCGTAGCATCCCTAGGGTCCATAGATATCTGTTTGAGGAGATGTACCCACTCCGGTGACAGACTCTGAGGTAATTGTATTTTATGTTTGAGGCTTTCCATTATGTTAATTTAATTTTCTATTTTTAATTTTTTAATTTTTTAACATTTTCTGTAGTTTTCTAGAAAAAACAGTCAACTATCAACCCCATATATTAAAAAATATAACATTTTACATTACATTATTGAAGTTTTTCATTATATTTGTCAAAATTTCATATTTATAAAATTCAACTCATATATTTGGACTGGATTTTTCCGAACTTTGTCAAGAATTCCAGATTTTTTTCCCTCCCGAATGGATCCGGATTTTTGGACCTGGTAACTATGGTTGTCACTATATCAACCGCTTTGTAACTACAACATTCATAATATAATGATGGACACACTCTCCACAATATGCAATCTGCCTTCTCTTTATTTCTTCCCTGTGCACTTCTTCCAACATTCACTTCATGAACTTTTCAACACATATTATGGTTCCAAATTCTGAGCTACGCTCAAGGAGTTATGACCTTGACGAGTTAACACTAGCAATATACTAGTTTTTTCAGTATTTTGCGCAAAGGACTGTGCCAAAGTGCTGCCTGGATTGTGGAAATGCTTGCTTGTCAGCAGGAATAGGTCAAATGTCTCGCTCCATTTGAATAGCGTTTTCTTTTGGCAACGATACTATGGTCGTAATGCACGAGTGTGGGGTTTACTTCAATCCAAGAAATGGAAAGTGGGCCAAGGCTCAAGGTCAGCAATTGGACAAGATCAAGAGGAGCATGCTGTCTTAATCTACAAACCACAGCCGTGCGAACCCACTGCTGATTGGGCACATGACTCGGGCAAAAACTTCACTCACTATATACATGTTTTCATATTTATGTAGATATATACATATAACTGCAACTTAATAGATCTTGAGCTATGGGAACTTGGCCCATTTGGCCTCTGTATGACCCGTGTATTTGTCATAAGTTCATAATTGATGCATACATGGAGGTGTCTCCAAATCACCCTTGAGGGTAGTTTCAAAATATCCGAGGGATCAATTTCCTGGTTTTCACAGGAT
Organism: Taxus wallichiana var. yunnanensis; assembly: GCA_018340775.1. NCBI lineage: Eukaryota > Viridiplantae > Streptophyta > Pinopsida > Cupressales > Taxaceae > Taxus > Taxus wallichiana. The sequence goes on along the minus strand of CM031235.1, from coordinate 674,160,170 downwards.
AAACATAGAGACTACTTTGGACATGTGGAGGCAATTTTGTTTTTATTAAAAATATTAGGGCTCTTTACTGCTTTCATGGTTTAAATTTTATCATAATCATTCTCAGTTTCAAATGTGGGGGCTGGTATATGCACTTTTTTGATAGTTAGTTGAAGAGTAGATGGTTATACATGCTTATGGTTCATATGCTGTTTCTTTCTATTAAAGTTATGACTGACATTTCTTTCTGAATGGAATATATTACTCATTACTGCATAGCATAGATCCTGCATTTTGTATCTCATTATAGATGCTCTGTTTTGTAATGCTTTTTAAATTTTATTTATAGTAGTTTTTCGTGAACTATTTTCAAGTAAAACATAATAAGTTTCAGCTAAAATCTTTTAACCCAATGTCTTCTTTGAGCAATGTATTTATAATCCGATATTCAGTTACCCTCTATCAAGTGTCTTACAGATTTATGACCAATTTCTGAACCAAATCAAATACATTATTAACAAGTCTGTTTTGAAAATGATCGATTTTTAAACATATGCTTAACCTTAACTAGTCTAGACCTGGCATCTTTTCCTAATATTTCAATTTCCTGAATTAATTCTTTATTTTCCTGATCTCCAAAGTGGGTCCCGTGATGAAGTGACATGAACCATGACATAGCAGTCTGGTCCTCTTTGGCAACAACTTGGACTTCAGCTTTCTCTGAAATGATCCCGGTGTTCAAGGTTTGATTGAAGTGCTTCTCATCATCCATGTCAGACAGTTTCATCTTTGCCCACAGGTTAGCGATTCTGGACCTAAGCTTGTCCATCTCTTTGATCACCCCTACAACTGGGATAATGCAGCAGTGTAAGTATCCTGACAGAATTCCAAGGAACTCTTCAGATTCCCAATCACATCATATCCTCAAAATTTTCAACATCTGTCGGATTCAACTGGGATTAAAAATTCCATGTCATAATCTTATTGAACTTTGGGATGACTATGCAAAGTTCCTGCCAATATCTATGTTTTGTTGAAAAGATAATTTTATGCATGAAATTTTCAGGTTTTAGTGGTTTCTTGTTTGGAGCATGTTGGACATCTCTTTGGGATTCAATTGTTTCTTGAAATTCTTGGAATAAATTAAATCTTTTATGCATCACAAAATGATCACTAGGGTTTTATTCAATTTCATAATCAGTGCGTAGGATAAAGAATCTAGAGTTTGTTAATGCAAAAACTGATGAAGTTTGTCGTAATGTTTAGTAAATAGAAATAAGATCTTTCTATAACTCAATATTCACTTAAAATTTTCCCACATCATTCGATTCAATATGTTAGTGCGATCAACAACATTTTCGTAGAGGCAATTGAAATCCGTTATCTAAACATAAATCTTCCCATACATAACAACTTGTCCTCGATCAATGCAATAGTAGAAATCCCAAAACCACAGTTGTTGTGACCAAACCCAAGTAGTAAACCAATCTATGATTTCAATCTCAACATGTCATACACTAAACTTTTCAATAAGGTCTTGATTATGAGCACATGCCATTTTAACTTCAGCTGCGACAGCCGATCCTATTGTATCAGGATTTGTCTCTTCGGCAGTGGCCACCGTCAATGATCTTTTCTTCAGAATGGATAATTGCTTCCAGACCTTCTGTAGCCCTTTTTTGCCTATATCTTGACCTTCAAAGCTTTCTTGTTCGTGTCATAATTCAATATAGGGTACTGGATATCTTTTTTTTCCCAAATGCAGATTGTGTACAGGAGCGATAAGTATGTCTCTCAGCCAACAAAATGCTTCTGTATTACTTTCATACCCCTTTGTTCAGCATCGTCTACTATCCGGCTGGTTCTTGTTTTTCCAGTGTTTGTATTTTGATAGCTTGGTTATGGAGAATGATCCCAGTGGATGGGATGGACCCTCTAAATAGCTCTCTCTAAAACCTTTACCATGCCCTGCCTTTGACGATTCACGCGTACAGAAGCACCAAGCATGTCTCTCAGCCAATCAAATTCATCTATATTACTTTCATCTCTCTTACTTTTTTCAGCATTGTCTATCATCTGGCTGGCTCCCGACCTTCCAACGTTTGCATTTCAATAGCTTGGTTGTGGAGAGTGATCCTCCAATAGCTCTCTCCAACAGATGTACCGGGCTTTGTCTTCGATGATTCATGAGCATTCTCATTACTGGCTGTCTGGAGTTTTGAAGATTCACCATGGTTTGACACAATGGAATTGAGTTCAACATTATGGGTGGTGTAACTAGCATATGAAAAGACTCGGATAATTATACATGCATGCAGAAACAACAATGGCAACGGAGCTAGCAGACCTCACAGAACTAAGTTTACCAACAGCCTTAGATTTACTCACAGGTGTAATCAAAGAATTAATAGACACCACATTTGATACTACTGTAGTAGGTGTGGGAACTGGCATTTTAACAAAACGTTCCAGAGTAGTTGCTTTCAGTTTAGGGGCTGGACTTTGGGTTGGTGGAACCAACAGCCCAAAGCTCTATCCTTGCTTCCTCTAGATTTCTTATGTTATTTTTCTTTCCTCAACTTCCTCATAAGAAATTACATTTCTCATGAAACCCTCCCGAGGGCCTATCATTATGGCCGTATGTCAGCTTGATAGTATGCACGCTCACATTATTCATGACCATGCTACCAGGGTCAAATCTCTTGAAGGATTCTCTCCTCAAAGTATAGGTTTCCATGTCAAGTACCTCCTTGGTGGCATGGGCAAAATTAGCTAAAGAGTAATGTCTAACAAAAATATGAAAGTGCGGGCATTGCCTTCTTTCAATCTGATTTCGGTGGGGATTGGCACCAGTTGCTGTCTGAAATGCAATTTCCTTCATCACATGCCTATCTAGGACATACAAAGGCAGATTATGTGGCTTTCTAGTGACTCCCGCAATACAAATGAATCTATAACCCCTTCCCAAGAACCTACTTCCTAGGCATTATAGCTTTGATGGCTTATTTAAAGAACCTAGGAGGTGGATTGCCCATTATAATGGTTAATTGGCCAGAACAAATGATCACATATCACGGGGTAATGCTTTTGGAAATTATTTTTCCATAATTGCTGACAATAAGCATTGACAGTTGGGCATCTAAGTGACCAATCATATTTTAACCCTGAAAACTTTTTGTAAGCACAACTAATATCCAATAGACATTAAGATGTAAAGAATTGAAGCCTCTGAATATGAGGAGTCTCCCGTACCTTTAGGACAACCCTGTGAAGGTTGTCAGATGATATGCTAGCCTAATTGAATTTTGTTCAGTTTTGAATTCTTCGTATAACAATGGTTCATGAGCCCCATATAACTGATATAATAAAACCATAATATTTCTGATATCATGCCTGAATTTGGTTACACTATAATGCCCGATACCCAGATTTCTGAAATTATCTAGGACCTCAATATAACCCTTCAACAGTTCTTCGGCATTGTGTGTAGAAGCAACCTTATTGATCCGGTCCTTTTCCAACCAGATTGGCTGCACTCATACAGTTTGTAAATCTGATGGAGGATTTGAGGGGTGAAAACTCCATTTGCCACTTCTCAGTTACACTTAATCTCGTTGGTGTCCAAATTTACATGATGGTTAACAAATGAAGCCAAGACCTCTATATGAGATGGTGATTATCTTCTTCTTTATCTTCAAAATTTGGGTGATAATTCTTTGGTGCTTCCACCTATTTGGAAAACTTGTATGGATGCAAAAATAACTGTGGAGAAGCTATCTTGGGAGTAAGCAATGTATCTTTAACTAGAGAAAAACAGAAGAACCCTAAACTTCCTTTGAAGATATCAGAATACTGGCCTTTGCCACCCTCAAGCTTAAGCTTGTTTTTCCCTTTGACTGATAGTTGCAGAGAGCGAGCACATGAGAATTTGCATATGCAAGATGGAGGCTCAAAACTTAGGAAAATTTATAAGTCTTAAAATGACATCTAACATGGATTTAAGAACCCTATGCACTGTAAAGAGATGCAGTGATATTGAAAATAATCTGTAGAATGTAATTGTCAACTAGAACATGATTTACACTGGACTCAAGAGATTCAAAGTATGTGAGCCTTAAATGCATGAGACACTTGGTGCATTGCGGACATTGGAGGACAGAGGGTGTAATACATGATCTTAAATTTCTGATTGGGTGACATCCAAAGTCTAGTAGGTGATGTGAGGGTGTCCGGTGAAGAGAGCATAAGTCTATAGGTGGAACATGGATCCTTGGCACTTCGAGGTTCGGATGTCTGAAGTGTGTGGAACAAAAATTAGGGCAGCCCAAAGGGATGTACCTTAGGCTCTCGGTGTCCGATGAGAAACAAGACAGTTGAACCAGAATAAGACAAATGCTCCAATCAAAAGCACAAAAAAAGAAAGGGACTTACACTCAAGAAGTTAATAAAACATTCAAATGGGCTATTGAAATTGTCTGGTGTTGCTCAATAGAGGTGTATTGTTCTTAGAGGGATGAATATTGAGAGGTCTGACAAGCAACTGGGCAAATAAAAGCATGTGGATGGCAGAATCTGAAGGTGTTCCAAACAAAAGCCCATCTTTAAAACTTTCCTAAATGACTATCAGTTTGTAGAGATGCTCGGTGTTGGCCCTCAGAAGAAGCGTTGCCAATTGCTTTGGTCCTTTGGATGAAAAAGTGCTCGACGTGCAATGGGCGAGAGGCCTTCAAAATAAATTAAAGTGGTCCGAGGGAAATTTTAAAAGAAATTACACTAGCACTTTTATTTTACCTTTGCAAAGGATAGTAGAAGAAAATATTCAGTGGCCCTGAAATTGATTTTTTTTGGGGTTGAGTTGGGGACAGCACATATTTTAGAGAATAATGTTTGTTGCCATTAAAAACATTAAGATGGGAGTGAGTATCCCGAGGGTTGATAATGTCTGAAATAGTTTCAGCAGAGCCAGGTAGGAAATCCTCTCTAAACTTTCTCCACTTATCCACCATTTTTTTTGGAATTCCCACTTCTTACTTATCAAACAGTCTCTGAGCTGCTTCTTATAAAAGTTGGTCATGTTTTTATTATTTAGCTGAATTTAACTTCCCATTCTCCTTCACAGATTTCTTCCCATTGTCCTCTGGGCATTCCCCCTCTTTAACATAATTCCCCTTAGATTCCCATGAATCTAGATTGGTAAGAAACAAACACTTACGTAAAAGGAAACAAACACTTATGTAAAAGGAAAATGTCCTTGATATTAAAGATGTGAACAAGCTAAAGAAGGCAAGAAATAAAAATTCGATTAGGAGAAGAAGTGCTTTAATATCTTCTATGGACAAAAAGTGTCAAGATGAACATCATGTAATAGAAATGAATAGAAGGAAGAGACTAGCATGCACACAATTAAAACCCTGAGATTAAGGTAGATGCAAAGATTATCCAAATGCTTATATGTAAAGAGTTTGTCCATTTTTCCTTTTACAGAGCCTTGATCCAATAACCAACTGATATCAGGTCTTGATATTGTGAGATACATCAAACCTTCCACCATGCTTGTAAAATTCTTTTTATCGACTGATGGACTTCCATCCTCCCTCTTAAACTTTTCTCCACTTGCAATTGGAGTGTCCATGGGCTTACAATCTTTTAGATTGTACTTCTGTAACATGAGTTGGTCCATTTTGACATCGTACAAAGTCTTGATCCGATACCCAATTGATAACAGGTCTTGTTATAGTGAGATACGTCAAACCTTCTGTAATGTCTTTTTCTAGGGCTGAAACTGAAAAACAAGGAAATAGCACAAACCCCAATCTGAATTAAATCTGATTTTTGGACCCAACAAACTGAAAATTAAATAAGTACGATACAACAGTCTGATTTTATGAACAACAGCTTGTAAACAACAAGATTTCACCCAAATAACACCCTTAAACTCATCCACAATATTTATAAACCTTTTAGGGATACTTCAAAACAATTTCCACCATGAAAATCAAACAAATGCTCAGCTTAAAATTATTTATTAACAAAAGTACAGTTAAGAGAAATAATCAAAATGGAGGTTTCCAAACCCCAACAATGACCAAATATGAATGATTTCAACCTTATAAATTATGCCAAGTCTGAATATCAAATAATAAATGAGTGCCGTGCCCTAGAAGGCACTTAAAATGACTCCAACCCTAGTTGTTCCCTAGGAGAGGGACTCCAAATCATGCAAAAGCTTCTTTTTGGTCTTCTTCTTGATGCCCTAGATATAAACCAACAAGAGGATCTTTAGTAATTTCCTTCACACCACCCAATTTGGAGAGTTTTCGCTCTCCAATTGCCACAAGGTAGGTTCGTCCTCCTTGGATGCCACACTATGGATTTTCGCCCTTAGTGGAGTTGGAAATAGAGCAATCAGCCCTAGAGTCCAAGTAGATAAAGTATATATGCCAAAAGTGATGTGCAAATGAGCCTCTAAGACTCCTCTTATACCCTTTGGCTGGTGTTGAGAGGCATAAGGTGTAGACCGACCTCTTAAGCTTGCTTTATCTTCTAATTCCATGTTGGAAACTTCCCAACCTTGCCGACCTCTTAATGAGCTTTACTTTATCTTTTAATTTCATGTTGGGAGCATTATAATCCCAGCCGACCTGCCTTAGGGAGTAAAACACCAAAGAAAAACATTAATAACAATAAAAGAAAATAAAAACGAAACCCAAGGACTTCCCTTGTGCAATTCCTTCAATTGGTGCTAGTTTGAAAAAGGGGACATTACACCTTCCACCATGCTTCTAAAATTCTTTTTATAATCTTAAAGAATTCCATCCTCCCTTATAAGCTTTTCTCCACTTGCAATTGGAGTGTCCATGGGTTTACAATCTTGTAGATTGTACTTCTGTAACATGTCTTGACATACTTAGCTTGACAAATGAATACTTCTTCTTTCTTTTGATGGACTTCCATGCCAAGAAAGTACTTCATGAGACCAAGATCAGTCATCTCAAATTATGATTTCATAGCTTCCTTAAAGCTTTGCAACATCTCAATAGAGCTACTTGTAAACATCAAGTCATCTACACAAAGACAAACATATAACACATTAGAACCTAATGCTTGTATGTAAAAAGCCGGTTCATTTTAACTTCTTACAAAGCCTTGATCCAATATCCAACTATGAATTCTTGAGTACCAAGCTCTTGGAGCTTGCTTCAGCCCATAAAGAGCTTTTTTTCAACTTATACTAAAATTCTTTATCCTTTACCTCAAAACCTTGTGGCTGTCTACATACTTCTATCACTTCAGTTAGGAATGCACTTTTGACATCCATCGATAGATTTTCCAACATTTATGATCAACAACAACAAGCATTAATCTTATAGTATCTTGACGAGCCCCGGTGCACAAGCTTTCTCATAATCAGCTATATATATTTGTGCGGACCCTTTTTTGCAAGTAGTCTAACTTTTAACTTGTCAATTGTACCATCATTTTTCACTTTGGTCTTGTAGACCCACATTGTTCCATTATCCACCTTTATCATGTGGAGGTTGAATAAGAGTGCATGTATCATTCCTCTCAATTGAATACATCTCAATTTTCATAGCATCAACCCACTCTTTCCTTTGACTAGCTTCTGCATAACTTTTAGGTTCACTAGCCATAAATGACAATGCAAACATAATATTTTTATCATATGCATCATCAAATAAAGTACTTTCATGAGCTTGCAACCTTGTGATCTTCTTTTTATAATTCTGATCAAATATTTGATTTGATGGATGTGGATTCAACAAACGCTTGTGTTTACTCGGTGTTGATGTAGACGGATGATTAGTATCTTGGGAAAAGCTAGTATTATTTCTTGTTGAACTAGTAACTTGTGTAGGACTTTATAAGCCCTCAAAATCTTCTTCTAAAGGCCGCCCCTTTCACTCATGACCCTTTTAAAATTCAATCATGATCAATATGCATCTCATTTTCAAAAATATTATAATTCCTAGAAACAATTATAGTTTTATTGGCAGGATTATAAAACTTGTATGCCTTGCTTTCATTATTATATCCTATGAAGATGTGAGCCACTCTTGTAGAATATAATTTCTTTCTCAAATTATTAGGAGCACAAACAAAATTTAAACAATCAAATATCTTTAAATGATCTACATCTGGGTTTCTACCGAACTGTGCCTCACACAATGTCTCGTCTTTGATTACCCTCGTAGGACTTGATGTAGACTGCTGGTTTTATTAACTCTGCCCAAAAATTCCTTTCTATGTGCTTATGTTCCAACAAAGTCCTTCCTAATTACATAATGATTCTTTCTTTCTGCTACACCATTTTGCCGTGGTGTGCAAGGATCTGTTAACTGTCCTTCGATTCCACGTGAAGTACAAAACTCATGAAACTCCTTAGAACAAAATTATCCTCTATCTGTTCTTAAGGACTTGATGGAATGACCACTTTATTTTTCAGCCAAAACTTCAAAAATTTTAAAACATGAAAAAGCTCCACTCTTTTGTTTCAACTAAAGAACCCACATATATCTGGTTGCATCATCGTGAATAAAATGAAATACAAATTCTTACCAATATTTCTACAAGACATTGGTCCACATAAATTTGAATGAACTAGTTCCAAAGGTGTGCTTGCTCTCCATTTGCTGATAGGGAAAGTCTCGTATGATGTTTCCCAACAATACATGACTTGCATGCTTCATCCTTCTTTGAATCTAGCTTGGGAAGACCTCTTACCATACCTTTTATGTCAAGAATATGTAAGCTCTTAAAACTGATATTACCATATCTTGAATCTTACAACGAGTTAACATCCTCAATGGTTCGAGAGACAAACGCCTTCCTTCACCATATTGAATCTTAATGGAAACATCCTATTCTTTGCCATATAGGATTTTCCAATCAATCTATTTCTAGATCTCTTATAAAAAATTAAATAAACACCATCTTCAAAAAACAATTTAAAACCCTTTTTAACTAGTTGTCCAACATTAATCAAATTATGATTCGGATTTGGAGAAACGTAAACATCTTTAATCTCACCCTTACCTTGACTTGTGGTGAGTTGCATGCTGCTTTTTCCTTTAACTTGGATGGACTTTCGATCTCCCAATCGTACTTGGCTTTTGAAAGAATCATTTAACTTGCTGGAACCTTTTTGTGACTTGTCATATGGTTTAAGCAACCCGAATCAAGAAATTCTATATTCTTACCATCCTCTAATCCCACATTGTACATGAGACAATAATTTGAGTTATCTTGACGTTCACTTTGTTCAGCTTGAAATGTATTCTTTTCACTTTCTTGATTAACTTGATTCTTAGCTATTAGTATCCTCCAATTTTTGATAAATTGGCCTAGCTTTTAGTAGTAATGACAAGTAAGGTTTTTCTCGTTTTTATTTGTGAAGTTAGCTTGATCTTTTCCCTTTGAATTTGCGTTTTTGAACTCCATTGATTTTGAATTTTATTTTTCTCTTTGGGTTTTGAATTACTTTCCTTGGTTGCACGTGCTTGTTTTGGATCTCCTATATATATTCTCATTTTATCCTCATGGGACAAGAGAGAACTTCCTAATTCATCAACACTTATTATGTTCATGTCCTTATACTCCTCAAGAGTGATCACAATATGCAACCATCTTTGTGTCAAATATCTCAAAATTTTCCTTACTATAAACTTATCTTCTATAGTTTCTCCATAAACCCTCATTCTATGAACTAAATCATTTATCTTTATGCAAAATATTCAACTCCCTCATTGTTTGACATTCTTAAATTCTCAAAATTCATTTTAAGGGTTTGAAGTTTTGCATCTCTTACCTTAGCAGAGCCTTGATATGAAGTCTCCAAGGTATTCATGCCTCATGGGCATTTTTACTTCCTGCAATTCTTGGATAGATGCTAGGATCTATGGCACTCTGGAGATAGAAAAAACTTGTGCATCTGCCTTTTCTTCTTCCTTTTTTTCCCTCTTTTGATCTTGAGACAAGGTATTCCAATTTGTAGGTGGAGTGTATCCATGAGTGACATTCTCCCAAACTCCCTTCTAAACAAGAATCTTCTTCAATTGATCTCTTTAGTATTCAAAGTTGTCACCTTTGAAGATGGGGATATTCATAAAAGCAGAATTCTCTAAAACCATGATTCTCCGATAATAGATAAAAACCCTTCGAACCTTATTTGAACCTGACTTTGATACCAAATGAAGATTTTTGATGTGGAAGGAGTGAAAATCATATCTGAAATACTTTCTAAATGAAGTTAATGATCATCCAATCTTGCCCAGATTAACTAGCAATTAAACTAGTTTGTTTGTATGTGAGATTGATGACAAAATATGCACTGTATAACTCCACATAATGAATCCAAAGTTTGTTGGTCTGTATAATCAAATACCTACAACTAAAATCAGAGCTAAGCATATTTTCCAAAAACTCCTAAACACTAAAAGCACAAAAACTTAATATTTTTCAGTAACTAATCAATGTCCATATTTGCATCAAACTCAACACAAACCCGAGGCACCACAATACTGAACGTTGCTATTGTTTTGAATTTGCTCAATTTGTTTTGTTTTTCAAAGTTTACTTGAAAAAAGAATTAACTTTTGAATTGATTTGCACAATGAAAGTTATAAATTAATAAAAATTCCCTTATTTGCTTAAGAAATATCCTCCAAAATAAAATTATATGCCTCTTCTCTCTTTTTATTTTCATATATATTTTCCTTTATTTTTCAAAAAATTATGAAAAAGCTTAAGAGTAAATGCACTTAGCTTTTCTTTAAAAGCTTTCCTCCTTCCTCCCGTGTCTGAATTGTGGCATTCCAAAGCAGTTTGAAAATGTAGATGGAACAAATCCTTGAGCAGGTGAATGTAATCGGAAAATCAAATTGAAATGCAATTTGTCACAGCCAAATGCAGCCAGAGATCAGCGAAGAACAAGTCTCCAACGAACAGGTCCAACACAATTTTTGGATGTGGCGCAGGTCTACAGCACATTTGAAGCCAATAAATACAAATTTTACAAAGTTTTTACAGTCACTTTGAAGTCGCACCACCTCTTCCAGAAAAAAACGCCTTTGATGACCGTTGAAGTACCACAGAATCAGTTTTCTCATTGAATATCCTAATTGCAGCTTACAGCAGACCAATGAAAGATCTGTTGGTAAATCAATCTTGGAAGAGAATTTTAGAGAGGCCAATATTGTGCAGGCCGTACAGCTGAAAACAAGGAGGGAGAATGAAAAATTGAATTTGCACAGAAATATTATTTGGCTGGAAAAGAATTTGCAATGAAAGAAGAAGAGTAGATGATAAGAAAATAAATGGACACGTTTTTACTTTGAGATGAAAATGGAGAATGCAAATATATGTAGCAACTTGTGCTTTGAAACCAATGTTAGGCCAGAATGTACTGCAAAAATGAATGAAAATGAAAGAGCATGTGCAAACCAAAATTTAGTATTCTCATTAGTTGAAATAAATGAAGAAGATTACAAATAAATAAGCTAAGAATGGGTGTTCACATTCCAAGATGACTCTTCAACTATCTATGGGAACTTGAGGGGTTCCAGCTACAAGATAAAAGTTCCCCTATAAACACCTAGGATTATCTAATTACAATTTCCTAAAAATTCTATAGATCAGGGATGGTTGGGGATGTTTCTGACCCATCCCCGTGTCCCAAATGTTTCCTATAGGGGATGGGGTCGAAAAATGTAAGGGACATGTCCCAAAGGTACATAGATTTGAAACCCTACCAATCTATGAAAGAAAGGATAAAAAAGAAAAAAGAAAAAAATCAAGTCCTATAGATCTACTAAAATGGGGAAAAATTAAAAAGAAAAACCTCAAATAAACTTAAAGACTCTTACCTCTTAAATGCCTGTTAAAATCGTTCAAAGCTGATGGAGATCATGCCAAAATTCTTTATAGCAATCTGTAAATGATAAAATTTGTTTTCGAAGAATAAAAACAACAGAAAATGCAATTGGAAAAGTGAAAATGTGAATTTTACAGCTCGCAGCTGTTATTTTGCAACAGCAGCCCAGTTTTTGGATTTGCAATTTTGACCTAATTAGTTGGCTCACGAGTTTTGAGGCTATTGTCAACTCGGAAATTATGTTTGATTTTTAAACTTGTGCGTGTAGGTAATAGGTGTCACACCGGTATTGGATCATATGAACAAGAATATTCTCACATTTTGTGCCATCATTTCTGTAACAACTCTTAAAACAGACATTGTCCACATATTCCATTCCTTTATCATGGAAGATAATTTGATGCACTTTCTACTTTTCTTTTTAAACAAAAGCCTTTCATTATTTTAACTTCTCAAGCCCTTGATTATTAGACTTTAGTAAAGAAACCCAAACGTGTCTAGAAAAGCCATTAATAAAAGCATAATTCTGTAAGAGATTTTTTATCCATAGTTCCTGTTAGCTCTAAAATGTATCTGCCAAACTTGAGTTTGAGGTTACTTCACTTGAATAGTTAATCTTTTTCCTCACTAAGATTTTTGAAAGAATGAAAGCTAAAGTTTAATTTAATGGTGTGAAATTATCTGTGGGATTTATACTTTATGCATGGATGGAAATTTGGTTTTGTAATAATTTACATTTTGCAAAAATAAATGACTGAAAAATTGATGGCATAGAATATTATAGAATTTCATTTATTAACTACAACAGATCTAGAAGTACTTGATAAGTCAGAGTCCATTTCAGGATACAAGCCGACTGCTTTTCTTGATTTATATCAAAAGATAGTACCACCGAGTCCTTTGATAATACCAAAATTTGATTCCAGACCTCTTTCATTCAAAAGAATACAATAGGAGCACATAGGCCCAAGATCTACCAGAACACGATTTCATATGACTCTACACTCTTGACATTGTAAGCACAAAATAAAATAGAAAACAAAGGCTCTAGAATATTGTTGATCCTCAATTTTCCATAAGTAATATTCTAAGCTACTTAAGCTATAATTGCTTTTCATCTGGATTCAGATTTAATTTTATCAAAGATTGTTGAATAGCTCTCACTGGTTAGGTATCTTTTCTTATTTTTATGTACTGATTTAAGAAAATTTCCCTTAAGAGTAAAAATTAATAATTCTAACTCATTTGCATGACAATTTTCAAGATTTGTTCACTTGATTAAGAGCTAAGAAATATAACCTATCTTGTCTTTGTGCAGGATATTGGTCTTGAAAAAACAAATAAAATGATGAAACATGGACGATTCCTTTTGCAGTGTGCTTTCCAATGGTTTTTGACTACGGGACGTCATCCCCTTCCGGTAAGAATTTTAAAAACCTAAAGACTGTTGTTACTCTTTAATTGTTATTGAGAACTTCTATACAATCTTTGGATTTTGACTTTTTGTTTGCAATTTTTTTGGGGATAGGTTTTACCTTAAAAATTGTAGTAAGTAAACATTTTTCCCATTCATTCTTATCCCTACAAGCAGAAACAGGCACCTTTCCCCTAAGAGCAGAAGTTATGATAAATTATTAAGCTACCTGAAAATGGTGGATGCCGTGGAGACAGGTCAATGACCCAAAGCAGTAATGGAAGAGGAACTGAGCAGATAAAAGATACATTGATGAGAGAGAAAAAACTGTGGTTTGACAGGTTGGGCATCAACTTGCACGAGTGTCCAATCAAGCTAGGGAGAAAACAAGAATACTACCTCAAAGAATTTAACCTGACCTATGAATACAACAGAAAAGCCTATTTCGGAGCAAATATTAAGTGGAAAATTAAGAGGCTTATAACTTAAATGAGGACCACCTCACACCAAATCAGATGTGAAACTAGTAGAGGGATGGCACATAGTGAGGAGTGGGAAGAGAGGACATGCTTATTCTGGACCTGGGGGCAATGGAGAAAGGGAGACACTTCATTATGAAATGCCCAGCATATGGTGACATCCAAGATAGATACACTGACATCTTGAAGGTGAGTTTTATAATGGATCTTTTTGAAGAAACCATAATAAAGAGAGCAGGGGAAATATTAATAAGATCAACAACAAAAGATTGACACGTCAAAAGGAAATGCATGTTCTTATTGGTAAGCTTGGTTAAGCAAGTTTCCATGGTGATTGCCTGGTTGACACGTGTAATGCTATTTCTGTTTCCAAACTGTTTTGGTCTCATGGATATAGGTAATGAATTACAATTTTAATTACAACTCCAAGATTTTTAGTCGTGAATCATAAATACTATGTTAATGTTATCAATTGCATCTCTTTCAGTTATATTAAACAAATTATAGGATGGCACAGTAGCACACAATAAGAATCAATGTTAGATCATTCTTCCATGAGGAAAGAAGAGTACGTGAATAGTCATTATAGATCTACACAAAAAAATGAAATAGTTAGCAAAGATGAATGCAATCAACCGTCTTAGGATCATCATCGAATGGTTCCTAAAACGGTTCATCATATAATGAGCCTCTCCATTAGCTTTTGGCTTATTGATCCTTGTGGCTTTTAAAGAAATTCTTTTTCTTATTCGAGATACAACCAAGTACAATAGTCTGTGCTTTATTTTACCCTTGTAAGGGATTTTTCACAAATATTTAATACTTGGTTGGTTCCCAAACTCTTGAATTTTGTTGTACCTGTGGACCTACATCTAGGTTAGAACCAGCTTAATGGGCTACTTTAGTATTCTATTGGTAGTGTAAAAAAATTGGAGCATTGGTTGATTTGCAACAAGGTGTGTTAAGTTCTCTTTCTTACATAGCACATCTTCACTGTGATTTTAGATTTGAAAATTGCATCTGACAAGAACGATATTTGAAATTTTTCACCCATGATAAACAAATAAGGATAAGATAATAATCATTAAGTATTATGAGATTTTAGAGGGTTCGATTAAGGCGACATTGAATAGGTGACTTTCAAGGTTAGTTGTACAAAAAGACATTGGAAATCACCGAGAATTATTAACTACCGACCTACACATTCTTAGAAGTGTGATTGGCCAAAATGAAAATCAAGCAGACATAAATAGGACAACCTATTGACATAAATAAGGGGATTGAGAGACAGATAACATACTTGTTACTGATCTGATTTTGGCAAGTGAGATGTAGGTAACTAGGAAAGAACTTTGGTGTTGGGTAAGGAAAGAGTGTAACTCTAGCAAGTTCTTATAAGAGGAGGGTGCTTAGTATTTGAGGGCAAATTTTTATTCTTACAAGCCTAAATTAGAACCGAATGCACGATTCTATAAAATATTTCAGATTTATGGAGGGATATTTGTTATATGTGAAATAGGGCTCATGTTACTAGGATTGGGATTGCCACCCATATTGCTATCGACACTTGCTTGGGCTAGAATTCAATCTTCTAGAGATATTCTTCACTATCTAGTATACTTTTTGCCTTCTTGAAGGGTTAGGTGGCCTAGGGATTTTGTGATCTTCATTGGTTGGCACAGTTGCGTGTGAGGATGGGGAAATATTAATGATAGGATTTAGGAATAACCGTGTCTTGTGATTAATTTACATTAGAAATGGAGTAAAGGCGGTCTTCATAATTATTGCTGCTCACAGTTAGTGCTATAAGTGCGACTTTATCATCTTAAAGATGTCCTATTTGGGTAAGAAAGAACTAATATGTTCTTTGAAAGAGTTATGGGGGCTTGGCAGAATTCTTTGATATATTTTATGTGAGTGTTCATGTGTTAAGTGAATTTTTGGTGCAACACACAATTATGTTTATGGAGATCCACATGGCATAAGGAAATGTTTTCCTTCAAAATTCTCATGTTTGGTAGATTTGGTTTGAGGGTTGGAAACAATCTTGTAAGTTTGTGTGGCTTTTGTTGCTTTCACATTGGGTTGAGATGCATTTACAAGTATATACTTTAAAATACAATTTATAGTAAATTATACCAGGCTCATAACTTTGACATCTTAAAGTTGCTCTTCCATTGTTCTATTGTGAAGCTCCAGGGTCACAAAGGTGATGTTGTCAAGGATAGGGGTCAATTGAATACCACAACCTTGTCCTTGCAGCCACTAACCACTCGCACACAACAACAATCATACACTCAGAAAACTTGGAGACTAGAGACAAAGACAAGGACAGGGGGTTGATTAAATAACAACCTTGTCCTTGCAGTTATTAACCACCCACACTCGACAACATACACGCACACAATTTGGAGACTAGAGACAAAGACAACCACTTTATTCACCTTCTCACGAGGAATTACAGAGATTTAATTACCCACACTCACTCGACCCTCTCTTTGAATACAAAACAAGAGGATGAAATACATACCATAAACCTTCAATTGGATCAACTCACACACTCTTTGTTCCTATGTCACTCCCAAATTACCCCACTCTCCTTGCAAGTCTTCTCTCACTCCAACTTGCCTTCACCGACCCCTTCCCCTTCCTTTTTGTGTGTGGAGTGGCTCTTGGTCTTTTCTGTGATCTTGGAAATGTTCAAAATGAGCTCCCAAATGTTTTGGGCTGTTACTTGACATGCACAACTGTTGCAGGGGAAACCATCAGTTTGTACAGGCCAACAGTTTCGAAACTGCAGTGGCAGTTTTGCGGCGAGACAGAGAATTCTCTATCTGGAGGTTGACACTGCTTTTTCCCCAATTTCCAAGGATTGCACAAGTATTATTGCTCTTTTTGGATGATTGTTAGCTTTCCTCACACTGCCGATTGGAACAGATTGTGCACAAACATACTAAATTTTTCTT
This sequence comes from Taxus wallichiana var. yunnanensis, assembly GCA_018340775.1. Classification (NCBI taxonomy): domain Eukaryota; kingdom Viridiplantae; phylum Streptophyta; class Pinopsida; order Cupressales; family Taxaceae; genus Taxus; species Taxus wallichiana. The sequence goes on along the minus strand of CM031235.1, from coordinate 674,143,442 downwards.
TTGGTTCATGCAAGATTGCTTGTGGAACCAGATGCTTATGCAACATACATCCTGGGTAAGTGTTTTGTGAGCATGATGGTCACAAACTTGGGCCGGATGGTAGAACCACCCTTTTGACTTGAGGAGTAAGGTCACACGATGCCCTTCCATGATGCTATGTACTTCCTTTGTTTCCTGACACCCACTGGACTATAGATCGTCCTCTGCCAAATTTTCCCAACACCACTCGTCTGAACTCCCACTAACCATGGGCGAACCCTTTCACCTTCTCAATTGCAACACCATCCTTTGTTGCTTGCTCACATATTGCTGTCATACTTGGGCAATCGGGTTTGCTTCTTCACTCACCTTCATTTGGGTTGCATTCCTCTTCACACACATTGTAGCACATTCTTCTTTCTCTTCTTCTAGCAAACCAGCCTGTCCTTACACATGACAAGATGACTCCTGCGCTCAGGCTTGTCTTCCTTCTCCTTTAAGGGACTTAACGTATCCCTCAGTCCACCCTTCTTGACACACATAATATTTGCCTTCCCATGATACGACATCTTACGATCAAACTGCAATGATCACCCCAGAAAACATGGAATATCCATAAAAAGACATCACACAAGACCTTGTATGTGTATTTACTAATCTATATATCAACTTCACATTGCTCCCCTACATTGATATCACGACCTTTTATTAACCAAGAAACTCTATATGGGTGTGGTGTACATACCAGTTTAGCGTAACTGCCATTTCCGTGGACACTAAATTGTTCGTGCTTCCACTATCAATCACAACAATGCAAGCTTACCTTTTGTTTTGTACTTCGTTTGGAAAATGTTTTTTATTAGATGGGATTCTTCTTTCTTCCCTTTAACCTTCAAGACTCTCCTCCTTGCTAGCGAATTCTCTTCTTGCTCAGGCTTCTCAGCATGTTTAGGCAAGGCCAAGGATTCCGCATCTACTTGTAGAACTTGTGCACTACCTTCATTTCCTCGTTCACTATCACAACATGTATGAGGACATTCATAACCACTGTGGCCAGCATATCCACATTTGAAGCATGTTCCATTGAATGCTCTTCCTCTTCCCCTTTTGTAGCTGCCTCATCGTCTTTCGAAGTGGCTTCACCTCCTGCTTGCTGATTTTGTACATAAAGAGTGCTAGAACCTTGTTCATTCCACTGCTGATTGTTATTACGAGATAGCTGGTATCTATCACTGCTGAACCTTCCTTGTCCTCTTGATGCACTGGATTGTCTTCTTGACATCTTTTCTTCCGCCTTTAACACATGCTGGTATGATATTTTCACCGTATGCAACCTCTCCATTTTGATTTCATCTTGAATGTTTAACTGCAGTTTGTTTATGATGTTGACACATTTTCTTGATCCATCTCATTGTGGCCAGCTCGGATTGTGCTTTTGTAGAAATCTTCCCTGTAGTTCTTAATGCTTAGCTCATCTTGCCTCAAATTTTGTAGCCTCTTCCACATATCTAACTGGTTATCTTTTCCTCACCCTTCTTGTTCCTCTGAGTCTTCACTGCACCTCTTTCCACCATAGGGTTGCATGCCCTTTGAGCTTGTTCTAAGCTACCTTTACCTTCCTCAGATTGGCTACTTCATCAAATTCAAAATATTCTTCCATCTCAGTGGGTCAATCAATCAACTCTGCTGGATTCGAAGTTATTGAAAAGCTTGGTTCCTCCATCTTGGTCGCTCTTCCAATCTTTGAGATAGCTCCAATGATCCTATCTTTACCTGCCTCTTGATTATTACTACGGCTGGGTTAGGTCTCCTACTCCCAAGTCTTCTTCATCTTTAGTATCACTCACATCATCCCTCGGGACAAATTCCCTTCATTGATCTTTTTCAACACCAGCTAGCCATGTCTCCATAGCTCTCAACATCTTTGTAATCTCATGTAATCTTCCTACCATATTAGTAGTTACCACTCCAACTCTACGTGACACTCATCTTGGATGCATCTCAATCTGACCTTACTTTCACAATCTCTTGTTTGCAACCCTACGGAGGTACTGCCCTCTAGAAACTAGATTCGAAACCAGCTTTGATACCATATGATGCAGTCAAGGGTAAGGGGTTAATTGAATGAAAGCTTTGTCCCTGCAGCCATTGACAATTCACACACAACAACAGACACACAAACAATCTGGAGATTAGAGACAAAGAAAGCGACTTTATTCTACGTCTCATTAGGAATCATAGAGATTCAATTACACATGTACTCACCCCTCTCGCTGATTACAAAACAAGAGGACTAACAAAACCCTCAACGGGTTTGACTCTCACTCTCTCTCCTCCTCTGTGACTCCCAATTGCCGTACTCTCCTTGCAATTCTTCTCTCACTCCAACTTGTCTTCCCCTTCCTTTGTCCATTTTGTGCATGGAGTGGCTCTTGGTCTTCCTTGCGATATTGAAAACGTTCATAAAGAGTTCCCAAACGTTTCTAGGATGTTAATGTGCACAACCATTGCGGGTGAAACTGCTGATTTGTGCAACTGCTGGTTGATGCAGACTTGTGTTGACCGGTGGTTTTGTCATGAGACTATGTTACTAGTGTTCGTCCCCCACCCTCCCGTACCCCTGGATATGTACGTGGTACGGATACATCCTAGGTACGGTACTGATACGTCCCAGTACGACCAGGTACATCACCGGGTACGCCCGGGTATGTTTTGACGTACCTGGATGTACCCCGCAAGGTTGGGCAGTGGGGGCTCTAAAAATGTTTTTATTTTTATTTTTAACTCACAAACTTCAGTTTTATTGAGGACTAGACTAGGAGGGCATGGCAACCACAAGGAAACCTGAAGATTGTTTAAAATCCCTCTAGTTTATTGAAGAGAAAATATTCAAAGGATATCAAGAATGTTTGAGGTAATTATTTGGGATCATCACAATTGGCCAAGGAAAGAAGCTATTCATAGAAATTTGGACATATATCTGAGCCTCTGTACAAGTTATTTGTGAGATCAAATCTCAGGTGATCTTCAATACTAATAGAAAAATTTGGAACCGCAAATTGCATAGCTTAAAGTTTCAAAGAGCATCCTTTCCCAGAAACTACCAAGGCACAACATTGACTCCTTCCCGCATCCTTAAGGAGGATTAGAAGGTGATTTTGGATAATATGAATGCAAGAACCAACCATTGGACTGACCTCTTTAGTTATCATTGGCAGGTTAGAGTCAATCTCATTAAATAGGTCCTTTAGGAGCTCCCTATATACATCTTTTATGGCCACCATCGCAACACAAAAATTAATCTCAAAGGAAATGGATGAAACACAAAGGAATACAATATTCGTATATCATAGAAAATGTAAAATCTTAAGTATATTGAATGTTTTGAACATTGATCGTACTATATATTTCAAGTTTTGTATTTCTTATAGACTAAAAAATGAGTAAAATGAGTATATGTATAATATATATATATATATAGATATATTAATTTTTTAATACATATGTATGAACATATCCATGACGTATTGTACCCAAGTGTTTTTAAAATGGACATATCGAACCTGTATCTGAAATTGTACCTGTACCCGTATCCTGACAACATAGCCATGAGATAGGGAATTCTGTGTCTAAAGGCTGAAACCAATTTTTCTCCTATTTTCAAGGCCTCCACAAGTATTATTTTTTTTATGGATGATTTTTAGAAGGACCGGATTGTGCACAAACATATTGAAGATCTTTTTGGTCGATGCAAGATTGTTTTCTGACCCAGATGCTCCTTCATCAAAATGGTATTTGGGGACAGCATCTGTATATTTTGTTTGCGTTAGAAAACAAGTCATAGTAGCAAGAAAACAATTATGGGGAAAACACTATGTATTGCGTTTTCCAATTTTTGCCTTCTTATTATTATAGATTTTGGAAGCCTTAAATATTTGAAGTTATAGAAATTTACACCAAACACATAAATTTGACATATTGAAGTTGCTCTTTTATTCCTTTCTTTTTTAAGTTTCCAGTCATAAATGATCCTGTGGCTATTATGATTATGACATGTTTTATGATTATGCATGCATCCTTAGGTAACATTCATGAGGCATACTAGAAATTCCTGTATGGGTCCTCTTGTTCTTGTTTGTATATTTAGTTGCTATTGAGGTAGACTGCAAAATCTGCGAGTAAATACTGCTATTAGCGTGTCATATTCTGAATATTTCAACTAGATTAAAAAACGAGCCTAAAAGTGACATGCCATATGCTGCAATAAAGGTTTGATGATGGTGTGTATCTCTTCATTGCTAGCTAGTTAAGTAATGACTTGTTGTGGACTTGGGGATGGTTGATTGATGGCAAACCTGATAGCAATAGCATACAGGTTCAGATAGAAAGAAAAAACTATATTAATGTCCATGAGTGGAAAAATTTGGTCATTGGTACTCAAAAGTACAATTAATTGATAATATAAATTGCACATGGGAGCCAAAAAGAGTGCAAACCCTAAAGAGACAAAAGACGAAAAACTGATGATGAATCACGGGTGATGATTCAAAACTCGTTGATTAAAAATTATTGCACAATTTCAATCCAGAATCCGGTTTTCCATCTCGTGGACTGTGAAAATACCACAACTTTAAAAACTAATGGTTAAGAGCACAACAAAGTTTCAAATTAACTAGGGTGGATAGACTGAAAAGAATTCATCCCTAAAAATTGCAGTAAAGATAATGTCATTCCAAGCATTACATATAAGATTATAAATGAAATGAAACTATATTAATGTCTACGAGTGGCCAAAGTTGGTCAATGGGACACAAAAGTACAATTAATTGATAATAGAAATTGCACGTGGGAGCCAAAAAGAGTGCAAACCCTAAAGAGACAAAAGACTGAAAGCTAATGGTTAAGAGCACATTTTTTTCCGAAGTAACTATGGTTGGGTAGACTGAAAAGAGGTAATCCCCAAAATCTCAGTAAATATAATGTCATTGCAAGCATTACGAATAAGATTATAAATGAAATGAAATTATATTAATGTCCATGAATGTCCAGAAGTAGGTCAAATTGGACTCAAGAACGTCAAGCCAGGAATGGATTGAGAAATTTAGTAAACTAAATTTTGGCAAACCAAAATTATATCCATTAGCTAAAAATGAGATGCAATTGCATATTTATTACAAAGAGAAATGACAATTTAGTTCATCTCCAGGATGATTTTTCAGTTTACCTTTAGATGTCTCTTGAAATTCTACAAGAAGACAATTGCCTGTGCCAAGGATTAATAATATACTATGTACATTAATATTACGTCTCCACAAAATCTGAAGGGGTGATAGTGAGACCATACATGCCTCTGGACTTTTCAAATTTCTCTCTTCCAAGCGCCTTTGTTAGAATATTCGTTGGTTGCTTTGCAGTTGGAAATTGTAGCAATTTTCCATTGATGTCTTTCATGTAATGCTAAATCAAATGATATTTGGTGTTTATGTGATTGGTTTAGTCGTGAAATACTGGATTCTTGTCCATTGCGATTGCTGAAGTGTCATCAAGTTTCAGTGCTGTAGAATAAACCTTTTTACTTATAAATCTGTAAGAATCCTTCTGAGCCATAGTATTTCCTTGGTTGCCTCTGCAACTGCCATGTAGTTTGCTTTTGCTGAAGAAATTGTTGGCACTGAGTGCTTCTTTGACTTCCAAGAGATGACTATTGTTCCCAACTTCATCAAGAAAGTTGTAGTTGATTTCCCATTGTCAAAATCACCTGCATAGTCAAAATATGAATAATTAACTAGTTTGAAATCCACTGCTCTCGAGTATTTGAGCCCAAATTTCTTGTGTTCCCTTTAGATATCGAATAACTTTTTTGCTGCTACCCAATGAATTTCTCTAGGTTGCATGAATCTAGAAAGAGCACCAGTTGCAAAAAAAATTTCTGGTCTAATTTTAATTACACGGACCAGACTTCCAATGAACTGTCTGTACTTAGTTGCATCTACAAGCTCTGAAGTATCGTTTGATGTTAACTTCAAATTTAGTTCCATGGGCGTGCCAAGTAGTTTAGAGTCTTTCATTCCAAATTTTCTCATAATTTTACCAGTGCATTTTTTATGGTGTGATGATGTACCTAGATTTTTGAATCACTTCAATTCCAAAATAGTAATGAAGGTATACCCCAAATATGTTATTTCAAAGCCTTTAATCAAATATGCTTTGATGTTTTCAGTATATCTTTCATTGTTTCTTGTGAGGAGCAAATCATCTACATATACAATTGTTTTGAAAAATAGAGTTGCATCTTCAAATTCAAAACGCTGAAAGTTCATGTTTAGGAGGTGTTCAGTAAGCTTTTCATGCCATGTTGTGGGGGCTTGTTTCAACCCATATGCCAATTTCTTTGATTTGCACACTTTGTGCTCTTGGCCATCTACCGCAAATCCCATTGGCGAGTCATGTACATTGTTTCTTTGAGATCACCATTCAAAAAAGCAATTTTTACATCTGTTTGATGAATTTTCCATCTGGTCTATGTTACGAAAGCCAACAAAGTTTGAATAGTAGTCTATTTCCTTGTAGGTGCAAAGGTCTTATTGTAGTCTATCCCTTCCTTTAGGGCAAACCCCTTTGGGACAATCCATGCTTTGTGTTTGTCAAGTGAGCCATCTGCTTTGTACTTGTTGTGAAAGACCCACTTGCAACTGATTGGTTTACAACTAATTGAAGGATCAACCAACTTCCAAGTCCCATTTTTGACCAAGGCATCATATTCACCTTTCATCGCTTTTCTCCATACATCGATCTTTTCCGCTTGCTTGAAATAGGTTGGCTCAGAGTCAAAAGCATAATTGACTACTTCTAGATGGTCAAAAGTTGGGTTATATTTGGGTCCAACCTTCCAAGGTCCAATTTTCCATTTATTCTTGAATCTTTTCAAGCATTTTATATATTTTCTGATTTGTTGTACACGTGTTTTTGATCCATGTTTTTCCAACTTCATCAAGTCTCACATCGTTAGTGTCTGTGTGGGCCATTTAGGCATCTTCTTTTGTGTCTCTTGTAGAACAATTGGTGCCTCGAATTTCGTATTCTAAAGCATTTTCATTCTCGACAACCTTGGAAACACTTTCTAATCCTTGAACGAAGTTTGAATTTCTTCTGCAAGGGGTGTTTCATTTTCAATTATAGGAGATAATACAAATTCAAGTGACTACCAATTACATGTCCCCCTCACTGTTTGCGATTGCTTTATCTATCTTCTTGTAAACATCAAATTTGAAATTTTGCTCAAGTTGACTCAATTGTCGATCTATGTTGGTTGTGTCTTTTGCGGTTTCACAAAAACATCTCTTGTAATGAGAAATTTCTTGCTCTTGTTATCATATAACCTGTATGCGTATGAGAATTCTAAATATCCCAAAAGTGTGCATTTTTGAATCTTGTATTCTAGCTTGTTCCTTTTCTCCTTTGGAATCAATGCGTAGCATGTGGATCCGAAACCCGAAGATGTTGCACTAAAGAAAATGACCACACCAAACTTCATATGGAGTCTTGATTTGAAGGGATACGATGGTGACCTATGCATGAGATATATTGTTATTTGAGGTGAGTCTATTCAGAAATGTAGATTGACCCATTTGAAATACAACATTGCACGAACCATGTCCATCAAAATTCTATTCATTCTCTCAGCCACTCCATTTTGTCGAGGAGTGCGAGTGATTGTTAGATGATGCTTGATTCCATTTTGCTTTAGATAGGCCTCAAACACCTTTCAAGTGAATTTGCCATCATTGCTAGTCCTAAGTGTCCCAATGCGGGATTGCACTTCATTTTCAACCATTGTTCGGAACCTTTGAAAAGTTTTGAAGGCTTTTGATTTTTGTTTCATAAAGTAGATCCATGTCATCTGCTATAGTGATCAATGAACAACATGAAGTATTTGTGACCACCATAAAAAAATAGGTAAAGAACATGCATCACAGTGAAGTAACTGCAACTTTTTGTCAGCTTTCCATTCTGATGTTTGAAATGGTTCCCTTGAGTGTTTAGCCAAGATGCAAGCTTCACATTTTTCAATTTTCTTGGGACAGAGTTGGAAATCTTACAACACCTTTATTTTGCATTGTGCAAATGCTGTCATAGTTTGTGTGCCCAAATCTGGCATGCCACAAAAGACTTGGTGACATCCCTTCTTCTATGAGATAAGCAAAGTTCCTTGAGACTGAAGGCTCACCCCTAAGTTTTAACAACTTTCCTTCCTCAAATCCAGTCATTAGAACTGCTTTATCACATTTTCTTGTGATTTTTACTTCTCCATCATCCAACAAAATGGAATGGCCTTAGTGTCAGATTAACACTAGGGACAAGTTTCTTTTCAATTGAGGAAGATATAGGACATTTTTGAAGATGAAATCTAGAAGATCTGGTGACGTGAGTTGAATTGTCCCTTTTCCTTCTGGTTGCAAACATTTTGTGTTTGCATAGTATACCGGACCACAACTTTTTTCAAATACTCAAAGAAGTTCTTTCAAAAAATCATGTGTTGCGTGGCATCGGTGTCTAGGACCCAAGCATCAAACCTAGTTGTATATGTTATGTTTTATTGACTTCATCTAAGATGGAAAACATATCTTCACTTGTGAACTGATTATAATTTAGTTTTGAGGCATTCTTCTTCTTTTTGTTTTTGATAGGCCTCGATTTTGTTCCATGATGTTTTGCATAAATGAGCTTCATGACTCTCTTTTCGACCACAATGTTTGCAAAACATGTTTTGTTCCTCATTTTGCTTCTTTTGCTTGTGCCCATTATTATTTCTAGATCTGCCTCCTCGACGTATATGTCTTCCCTTGCTTCTATTACTAGAAGTGGAAGCTTATAGGAAGAATTGCCCTTTTGATGAGCATGTCACATACTAACACTTGAGTTTTCAATATTTCTTTCATAGGTTTTTTCTCTTTCAGCCATTTTTTCAACCAATTGATCAAAAGAGAGTGTTTTCAACAAATTGCTTGCTTGGAAAGACTCTAAATAGGTTGAGTATGTTGGAAGAACTTTTATGAAAGTAGTCATATATGCATCAATTTTGGCACCAACAATTTCAATATCATACTTGATAGCACAAACTTCTAACGCTAGACTCATTATTTCGTTGTTTTTCAACTCAAGATTTCACGATTTCAGTTGCAATTGTATGAACTCCAATTTTGATTGAGAATCGTATAAATCCTTTAGTTTTTTTAGTACTTTCCCAAGTGTGTTGCACCCTTTTATGTGATGAAAAAATTCAGCATCCACTTCAATTTTGTTTCCATATTTGTGATTACGCTTTGCTTATTGGTTCCTGGTTGTCTTTCCATCAGAATTGTCGAACCACAAATCATTGAAGATGAGAGTGTTCTCAACTTGTCGCAACTAGTCCAACCAGGTGTTCTTCTCGTTTAGTGTTGTGCCAACAATTGAATTTATTGAATGCATTTTTCTATGAATGGAGATGGATTGGTTCCTTATCACTCCAAAAGGTTCCCATTTCTATATATCACTAAACCAATATACCAAACCTCTTGATATGCTCGCCCTTCCTATATACCTATCGTTACGTGGAAGAAGTCCGTGTATGGTGGGCCAAGAATGTGTCTCAATGGCTTGCACTCCTAGGTCTTCCGTTCTACAAGGGTATGAGGCAACGAAGAGGAGACACACATGGACCGACACAGTTGATTGATTTAAAAGGGGCTACAACGAGCACGCAGTTGCATATTTAGAGGGCGGTGATCCCTACAATAGGTCAACCTAGGATTTGAAGGCCCGCGGTGAAGATTCGGGAGAGTGCTCTACTAGGATATCGGTTAATGGGGGAGAGATAGATTGATAGAAAGATAACACAAGCATGCATAATCTATACGATTGAAATATAACTAAAATGAAGGAAAGATAAGGAGCTGATCATTTAAGAGCAATATGCTAATTAACACCGATGTACATACAATACTAAGCTAACATAACGCAATGGGAAAGGAGATGAACTAATCTATGCAAAATGACAAAGAGGCTTAGAGCACTTCCCGTGTGGTGGTCGCTGATGCATTTATCTCTCCAGAGAAACAATACGCCAAGAGAGAATTGCTATGGGTGGAGAAGGGGAACACCATTTATGTCCTAGACTCACTATAGATGACCCAATCATGCAAGCAATCCAACAACCAAGAAGAGTGTCCAATCCAAATAAAATGTGAGATAGACCAAGAGCAGAGCGAGCAGATGTGAAGATGGTGCAAAAGAGCAGAGCAAATGGTTATTCGTTCATGTCATTCCTTTCTTCCATGAGATGTCACGGTGTGATGTGCATATATACTCGACGCCATCGTCCACGGGCGATGATGTCGGCCAAGGGAAAACCTAATATCAACACCATCGCCCACGGGCGATGGCGTCGGCCAAGGACAACCCTAATGTCAAGTGGGGTAAAAATGTGTCATGGATCAAGGGCAAGTCAACGGAATAAGTGTCAATGACGAAGTCAAATGCAAGCAAGTGTCGGGAGTGCTAGTGTGTGCAACATAAAAGGACTGACGAAGGCAAGGGTAACTAAGGCTAGGGCTATATAGTTGTACGTCTCTTTGTGTACTGTCTCTAATCCCATAATGACCATGTGTATAATCATACCCCATTCCCAACAGCCCCTTAAGGCACCCGCTCGAGAAATAGATGCATCAACGACCCTTATCTGCACAAAAGAGTTGTTAGTAACAATGTGAAAAATTAGGTGTATACGGTCTGTCCTTTCTATATACTTGTCGGTATGTGAAAGAGACGTTAAAGCACATGAGAGCAAAATGATATGTGGTACCTAGGTAGTACGTGAAAAGGATTCACTCTGTTAATGACACCTACATAGTAAGAAAACCTTGTACATACATGCCCTATATATTTGGTACTCCTTCCTCTTGGGATTTATGTCTTGCAATAGACATGAATAGGTAATAGAGGAAATGAGAAAATGAATTTTTTTGTTTTTTTTTCCTCGATGATTTATAGGGACGATGCCAAAGATGTCATTGTTGCAGCTATATTAGGCTATAGATGTAGTAGTTTGATTGCGACAACATTACTTGTAAGCGTGAACCAAAGGCATTATTAATTCTGAATGCTGTGATTGATTTGAATTTGCAAAATTTGCTTGATTTTGAGTAAGAAATTTACTCTTGAGTTGATATGCACAATAAATGAGCTATTAAAAGTTGAAAATTAAAAAAATTCCCTTATTTGCTTAGGGAATATCCTCCAAAATAAAAAATTATATGCCTTCTTTTCTTTAAAAAATATCCTCCAATATTAAATATATTTGCTTTTCCAAAAAGGGCTAAAAAAATCATAAAGTTCCTAAAGTTGAAAAAGGCTTAGCTGTGAACTGCCACATAAACTTTGGGTTTTTGGGAAGGGTTTGAGGAAGTGTCAGTCCAGCTGCGGCCTTAAAAACATTTGAGGGTTTAATGTAGAAGCCAAATGCTTTTTCTTAGATGTCAAACATATCGTGTTTTATACACAATTCCAGCTGTAGCAGTGCCTAATGTGTGCAATTCCAGCACTGGTTTTGTTAAGTTGATGGCAGAGGCAGTTCACAATGGGCGGCGCTGGTGGATAACAAGTAACACTTAAGCACTTTGATCAAATGACCGAGCATGACAGTCTTCTCATGTAATATCTAAATTGCAGCTTACACAGGTCTGGGCATCCTCATGTGGCTCTCAAACTTAAATGCCAATGAGAAAGTGTGCAGGTTTGCACAGATTTTAAATAAAAATGCACAATTCTAGTGCTTCAATTGATGCTATAGCAGTGCTGTATGGCAGGCACAGGGATTAGAATGGTTGCAAATAGAAATTTACAGTGTCGGGAGAAGATTTGGAGGACAAAAATGAATGAATGAGCCTGAGCTTTAATACCAATGTCAGGCCAGGAGTGGACTGAGAAATTTAGGAAACTAAATTTGTGCAAACCAAAATTGTATTCATTAGCTAAAATATGAGTTGCAATTACATATTTATCACACAGAGAAATGACTGTTCACTTCATGATTAAGATGACTGTTCAGTTTACCTTCAAATGTCTCTTGAGATTCTACAAGAAGACAAATGCTTACTCCTAAGATTAATAGTATATTATGTACATTAATACCAATGTCAGGCAAGGAGTAGACTGAGAAATTTAGGAAACTAAATTTGTGCAGACCAAAATGGTATTCATTAGCTAAAATATGAGTTGCAATTACATATTTATTACCTTCAAATGTCTGTTGAGATTCTACAAGAAGACAAATGCTTAGTCCTAAGATTAATAGTATATCATGTACATTAATATTACAAAGAATACATCCAATTACAATAGAAAGTGCTAGGGTAAAAAGACCCGGGATCAAGGAAGAATTAAATAAAAAGAACAAAAGCACTGAAAATAAATGATGGGTAAACCCAAAATAGTAAACCCCAATCCATGTTGTTAATGTACCATTACAAATAGCCTTGTGGGGGGAGTGAAAACCCCAAAAGGGTATGGGTTGATGAAAATAGGAAACACTAAAGGGTAGTTCCATCAAACATCTTTGAGCATGCTTGGGACAGAGGAATCATCTGTGTCATCATCTATCACTATGAAAGGGCCAATGCAACATATAATAATGCTCATTGTTGAGTGTTTAGGGATAAGGGGGATGGGCTGGATGATTGTAGGAGGAAGTAAAGCACCCCCCTTAAAATCCCTCCTAACATCCAATGATCCATGTGTAGACGCACAACCACACACAATCCTTTGCACACTTCTCAGTGTGGAGTTCCATTCTTGCGCAATGCACCTTGCAACACGTGCAAGAACACAAGTGTCACAACCGATTAGATTGCTTAGAGCATCGTGCAGAACTTACGCACAAGCTTTAGGGCCCTCTTGTGCTTGCTCGCAGTATTACACAGAACTTGTTCAGAGCCTTCAGAGCCTCACAAAACCCATTGGCATGTTGTGCACGTGCACATAGTCATCTTTGCAGCACACGCTTGCGTAGTTCTCACATTGTTCGTAGTGGCACCTCACAACATCCACGTGCCAAATCTTTGTTTCAGTAGCTTGCCAAGTTGCACTTTCAAGTTCTGTGACACGTTAGAGAATCTTGCAACGTAGCCTTCAGAGCTGAAAGCTCAACTGCCACGCACTTGGAGGAAGTTCAACCATCACATAGTTGGAAGATGGAACAACTGGTATTTGTTTCTCTTTGTAACCTTTTTTAGTTGTAACTATCTGCTTGCATTGTTGTATAACTAGGTAACATACACAACTGCCCAAGGGTTGACATCCTTGAGAGCCAAACAAGATCATAATGATTATTGGCATGCCCTAAGTATCCAATATTTCTCATACGAATCTGTATATGGATGTCTATTCTAGGAAAATCCGAGCAATTGTTTCCCCTTCTGATCACAGGAGCCTGCTCTCCTAGCCTTGCTATAGCATTGCATACCTCTATACTTATTCCACATTCACCATTAATGAATAGAAGTTACATTTCCTGCAAATAGATTTCCACTACATCATTGTGTCTTTGGTTAATGTTGGGTTAATGCTATAGTTAACTCTTGCGTGCATTCTTTATAATCCTTGCAGCTCTCTCTAGCACTGGATTTTCCCCCACACATGGTCCTAGGCTCCACATTGCGGATCACCCAAGGCTGAAGAAACTCCCTAGGCAGCGAAGAAACTCGTAATGTGTGCCTGTCCCTGTGGCCCAGGGAGTGGTGAAAAAGGAATACATCCATGATGGTGAGACGCAAATCCATGATGCTGAGGTGGAGCATTTCCCCATTGCTATGGAGAACAATTCCTGTCTCTAGAGAAGAAGATATCATTGATGAAGACCGAGAGAAAGGGGATGGTGGCGGGTTCTAGTCTCGTATTAGATGGAGGACAAGCATCCCCATAAACCACCGTGAAAGAGCCAGCACAAGATCTATCAATGCCCATAAAAGAATAGCTTGGGCCAAGTGGACCCAACGGGAGATCCTCATCGGAGAGATATTTCATGTCTTGTTATATGTGAAAGGTGAAAATCAGGTATAATGCGTAGATTGCATTGACTTGAAGGGAAATGGTGCTATGACCACTTAGCATTGACTATTGAAGAGAGATATTTATGAGTGGTCTGCACTTTCCATATAATGAGTCCTGGAAGATTATCTTCCATGGAGCAACAAAGGAATACTTGTTACTCTCACATACTCTTAATGCTAGAGTAGGTATGCCTATGTGCTAAATTTACAACTGTTTCCAGTAATCAATCTGTATCAGAGGCAAGCAAATGCTATTCTTTAGAAGTAGTGTTGAAGCTCAGCAAAAGGGTTTTTTTGTGTCACTATGGAGCTGTAATGTCCCCAATGGACATTATTTTACCCCTAAACGGATTTTAGGCAATCCCAACTTTAAATATGCAAAATACAGACAAATTGCAGCCAAACAGAAATCTGATTTTTGCAGAAAATTAAATCTAGGGCAGCGAACAGAAAAAATGGATAACTCCAAAAATACTTGCTCAAATCTCTTGAAATTTTAAATGGAGCTTGCTAATACAATAACAGACATCATAGAACTATTTTTGGAATTTTTGAATAACAGAATGCTGCCAGAAATTTACAGCGTGCCCTAAACAACTGAAAACTTCTAAAATTAATATCTTTTGCTAGAGAAGTCCAAATGAGCTGAAACTTTGGATCTTGGGCCACAAAAATATGAAGAATAATATTCCAAAAATAGTTTTCGACACAGCAAACACGAAACCCTAATTTTTCCCTAAAAAGTAGGTCGCCCAGCACATTTAGGGCATCAATTCAGCTCCAAAATTGACAAGCTAGGGTAGATCTCTCACTACCGAAGAATGCCCTGCTAGCTAGGGATGGATCTCTCACCACCGAAGCTAGGGTTCCCGTGGGATCTTACTCCACAAGCTGGATATTTGCAAACAGCAGTTGCACATGAAAGAATATGCATAAGCTACAAGCTTAAGACACAAATTAGAAAATATCAAATGGTATGGAATATCTTTCCTTCAAGTCGACTTCTCCTTATAAAGGAAGAAGAGACCCAAAACAACCTCTACAATATCCAATTAGTTCCCAAGGATTTTCCCTATGCAAGCATTTAATATTTTCCCATATTAAATGCTTTTAGTTCCCAAGGATTTTCCCTATGCAAGCATTTAATATTTTCCCATATTAAATGCTTTTTCCAACAACTTTTTCCCTCCTAATGCAAGTTGCATTTTTCTAGGGAAATACATAGTAAAATGGGCATTTATCCTTTCTATGTTCCCATTCCCCCTTCTAAGGCAAGTCACCTTTTCACCTAGGATGGATAACAATTTATATTTGGGCCTTTTCCATCCTTGATTTAATAATTATTAAGTCATATAAATTATTATAAGTGCTCTATATATTTTTTCTTTTATTAATGGCACTTTATAATAATTAAATATAACTTAAGCCACCCTTATATTTTTCCTTTGGCCGTCGGGTTGACAAAATAGGCCAAAGGTCTTTGAATGGGAAGGGGATATTACAGAGCTTGGAAGACATAGTTCCAAAAGAAAATTCTGAACTAAATTTCTCCTATAATTGCGGGGAGACGGTAAAGGGATGGGGGAATCATATTTTGACTATCCATAGATGGAAGGAAATGTGATCCACGAGTGAGTGAAGGATATTGAAATACTTTAAATATATGGAAGGATATGAATTCCCTACTAAAGTTTGTAGTTGCTGCCATTATGCAGAATATTGTGGATATTGTTGATGTCATGTTAGTTATATGCTATATCTAATAGGAGCATGATATTTGTCATTTTTGTGTGGAAATCCAGTTTGATTTAACACTGTTCTGATCATGAGGTAGTTAGAGTTGAGATGAAATGCTTAAGTTGTGGTGCTACTTTCTTAATCTAAGCTACAGGCGTAAACTAGGTTGGAGATACCTCGTACACTCGCCTACTTTATCTTCCATGTTCCTATAGTGCTATTGATCATTTCTGGTCATTGGAGGATGCTAATATAGCTTTACTTTTTCTCCTTGTCGAGAATGTTTGTAGAGTTTTTATGCTTGATTTTGTTAGCATCCAATTTTCATTAATGTCATTTTTAAAATACATTGCAGATTGTTGCTGCTATATTGGCATTTATTGCTGAGGTCAATGAGGTAATAGCTTTGTCACATTCAGAATATGTTTCTTTAGCTGATATTGCAGCTATATTATGGAGGTTGTTTGAAACAGTTAAAATTTCTAAGAAAATCTCAAATTTCTCTGCTTGACATTTTGTAAAAGAACTAAATAGGTTATGGATTTGTGCAACAGGTCAATGTTGGGCTTGAAGACATTTCCAAAGAATTGAATGTTCCAATGCACACTTGCAAGCTACGATACAAAGAGCTTCAGGTTGATAATTTTCTATATGAAAACTTATAGCAACCTTAATTTCATTTTTGCTACTCCACAAAGCATTTTGTAGCAGTGTTTTATAAATTTTCACTTTGTTTCATTGTTTGGGTGGTGCGACTGTCTCAAAATTCCATTTCACATGGTTACACATTGTTCGTATGCTATAGAAAAAATAGGGATAGTAAGAAAGTATAATATAGGTTTAGGATTTTTGGAAGTGCCTTTCTTCTAGTCTATCATTGGTTACAAAATATGCTGTGTTATGATCTAAGAACAACCTGTGGTCCACACATCTTTTAGATTTCTGGACGAGAGGCACAGACCTTAATCATGTGTGCCAACATCCAAATCTCCTTAGAGCACCTAATATATGCAAGTATGGGACTTGTAATCATGTTATGATGGCATATTGTTTTGTCGATGTAACGAAAAACAAGTATCCCTTGATTTTTTTCTCAAGTAAAGCTAATTTCTAATATATATAGCGGAGGCCATAGAATAGATATGTAATATACTTATAGCTTGTATATCTGACTTTCAACTCAAGGAAGGCTTACCAAAACAGATATATAATTCTGCTGCATATCTGAAAACATAAGACCAAGAACAAAAATTAACTAGCTATCAACAACAAAGCTGTAGTCACTAGCTTGAAAATCAAATGACAGAAGGACGAATGATTTGAGATACATTTCTGGAGCTTGGACAGATCTCTCTCCTGCTTGCAGGCTACCACTGTATATCTGATTTTTAAAAGTCCGAGATGGTTGAAAACAGTCTTATGGTGCTGTGGCACTCTTCAATATGATATTTCAAGTTGTAGTTACTAGTTTATAAGTATTCTTCCAAAATGAGCTGCATGTTGAAATCATAACTGCTCATAATATTTTGAAGGTTGATCTTAATAACAGTTGCTACCTTGTATGCTTCTTGATGTCCTGTTGTTGTATTGAAGTTGGGACAGATCCTCAAGGTTGATGGTGGTCTCCATATACGACCCCTCCTTTTTCTCGTTGTCCTTTGTCTTCTTGCATCCTTGAGATTCTTCAGACAAAATGGACGTTCCGATCTTTGGTTCTTGCATTCACGTTCTGCCTGTAGGAGCTTTCCAAAATTTACAGCAGGTATCTTTTCTTTCTTTTTCCTTTGGCCCTCTTCCTGCCCAATTGTATTCCCAAATAATAACGTAGTCTGTAGATGCCCAATTGTATTCCCAAATAATAGTCATGTATTCACATTTTCAGGTGAAAAAAATGTTATATAATAGCCAAAAGTAATAAATTGATAAGGTAAAAGGATTTAGAGCGAGTGGTGGGGTGATGAGTTTCATACCATACACCCGAGTGCCATTCCCATGGGTGGGCACCTTGTAGTGGCCATCGGGACACATTGAGGTAGGGGTTGAACTTATGGCAATGCATGGACGTAAGCCCAACCCTATGTGCTGCCATGGGGAATCCTAGAGGTGCGGTTGAGAGTAACCATATTAAGGACCCAAGCATACCCATGTTCTCTACAAGCTCTTCCCTAATATTTACTAGAGCATTTTTTCCCAAATAGATAATTCAATTGATTAAATATCTGGGTTGCTTCCAACTCCACCCAGATTCTAATTTCATAGACCCGATGTTTACTAGATATGTCGCTGATTGTAATACCAGTTCATAACTCCGGTCAAAAGAGTTTACCCTCGGTGAAAATATTTGATGACAAAAACCCAATGGCCAAAGATTCATAAGTAGCCAACAAAACAATTCTCAATCTCTAAGAACTTAGAAACTAAGAAATGCAAAAACAAAACGAAATATTTAAAAAGAAAAATTTACTTTTCAATTTGTTGAAGACTTGGTGGCACTTTCCTAGGTTTTCCTACGTAAAAGGAAATAATTTGACCATTTATTCTATTTAGGGGTTCTGTAATTTTCTTAATAGACTGATTTGTTTTTGCCAATCAATTTTTTTCCTCGTGTTCCTGTTATGAGATTAAATCCTCAGCTGTGTACATACATTGCAATAGCTTGAATTTATAACCGGGCAATTAGTACACTAGAAATCCTTCTCATATCATGGGAACAACCCAAATCCTCAATTAGCCTAGTTGTAACAAGCTAATAATATTTTAACAATATCTAATGTATCTAACAACCACCTTTAATGACTAAATTGGGTTCAATTTAAATGATTTAGTTGTTACATCAATGATATGATCTTGTATAGAATATGGGGCTTATAGAGTTGATTGAGTCTAGACATGAACTTAATGTGTAACCTTGCTGCCAATGCAATAAAGATTTCCAAGTGTCTGAATGGTCGCCATTCCATCTCACCGGAGTACATGGGTAACTAGCTGCTGCAACCAATGAGTAAATTAGGAAGTGGTGCTGAATATTGGGTTCACTTTGGTGCACCTCAAGATGTGTCTTCATGTCTTGAATGTTTCATTCTTCACCCGTTTCTTGTTAGAGGGATCAATTCTAGCACAAACTATGCTATCACATTATATCTAAGACTTAACAATGATATAGTATGTAATGTCCCTTTCTAGGGCTGTAACTGAAAATAAGGGTTTTGTCTCAAACCCAAATGACACTGATTTTTATTACAGCCACTGGTCAATCACTTTAACCTTAGAGAAACAAACTGAAAATGGCATTAGCAACATAGATAAATCTGAATATTTATGACAGCAAAGGAATTCAAATGGCAGCCAACAATATCACCGCTTAGCCCTAGTGATGAACCTGATTTTCTATTTCCTAGGGCAGTGAACTGTATGGGCTTTTCAAGACAATATTCTCATGCAATATAGACTGAAAATCAATATAGCAGTATCCCAAACACTTCATAAGTCTAGCAAGATGAAATTTGGAGCAAATATATATTTATAATTTTAATTCAAGTGCAAACACAGTTGAAACTTCGAAAATTTATAACTCCAATACTTGGAGTTTCAACACAAACAAATGCTCAAAAAGATCTCGGAGAGACTAGCTATCAAATAAAAGTGAAATCACAGTTTTCCAACCATGGAAACCCCTCCAAAAGTGATCCCAAACTTCCTAGGTGGGTAGATCAAGTGGAGGAAGTGTGCCAACACCCTTGAAAGTGCCCTAGCTGGAGTAGAAATGCCCTATGCATGGATAAACACCTTGCTGTTTCAGAAATCTGCCAATGAAGTCCACTTGTGACTCCCGAGTGAAGCCACCAATGCACACAAGAGGGTTTCCGTCCCCAAGCGTGATCCTATTGAAGGTTTTCGTCCTTAATTGGTAACCAAGGAAGGGGTTTCGTCCTTTAATGGCAAGAAGAGAAGCTACACTAACTCCATATCCAAGTAAATGTCCAAATGATGAATGATAATGATCCCCTCCTCTTCCATTCGAACCTCCTTAAGTACCTTCTTTGACGTCAAGGATGAATTAGAAGATCATTTTTCATGGCTGACCTCTTATTGAAGGGGAAGTGCACTTTTAATTTTCACTTAAGAAGACCAACCTCATAAAAAGGGAAAAGTATTCTTTATCTCCATTGTAGCTCTCAAGAAGACCGACTTTGTTGAAGGAGAAGATAGAAGTTTGTTTTTGCTTTGTCATTCACCTATCACCTAATCGAATCACTCCGAGCCATAATTAGTAATCAAATAAATAAGGAAAATACAATCACTTACAATTATGACAATGTTCACCTCCCTTGCTTTCCTTCCTTGAAGCCCATGGAAGGTGGAGCAGGCCCAAGGCCTTCATAGCGACTAGCGTGGAAAAGGGGACATTACATAGTACCATGTTATATCCTTGATGGATATTCTTGATCTTCTTAACATCCGATGCTTGACGCTCTCTAATTGTATAGTATCTTGGGATATATACCATATAAAAAACTATGGGTGCTATTCGCATGTCCCTACCACCTCGCCCAATCTTGAAGTCTTTGAAGTATCTTGTGACATATGCCGCAGAGAAAACTATGGCGTCATATCTACATGCCCCTACCACCTACTCCAATCTTGAATGTCTAGAGGTACCACCTTTAATGACCGCTCTGCCCTAGATGGGACAACTTGCCCCAGTGGTTCCACCGCCTCCCTTCACAACATGATCAACTTGTCAAACATTTTTAGTGATGGAAGTCCAATCTCTAATGACGACAAGTACCACTTTTCAGTGCTTATTACCTATGCCTTCTTGACACGCCTCAAGTCCACGTCCATTATTGGATATCATTAGCCTCCACTCATCGTAGAGAGCTGCTACCTCGAATAAGTCGTCACTTAAACACTTCATTCCATGCACTTTTTCACAACTAAACACCTCGTTAGTGGAACACTTCATCTGAAGCACCTTAGGCACAAATTATTTTCTTTGTTTAGTCGACCTTGACCCCGTACTCTCCATTTTAATGGGTGAGATACTTCCATTTTTCACCTCCCTAAGGTCAATTTACCATATTTTAAGCAATCTATTACTTGCTTGTAGGTATGAGACATTATTTGTCAAGAAAATTGGCTCATCAATTTTATCTATCTATTATATAGACAACTTGATTTCGAGAATACAACTTTAGAGAGCTATAATAAGTTACAATACAGACTTTTCGAAGCATAGCTCTACTGATCAAAGGAATTCTTCAACATTTTCCATATTCCATGTTTGCATATTCATTTCGTAATGCTGCAAGTTTATATGTCTGTGGTAAAGAAGTTGGTGCTTTCTTTTAAAGAGAGAGCTAATGCGAAAGGATGATTTGCTTATCAAGTAAGCTTCGAGACAAAACCGTAGGTAAAAAGATCGAAATGGTAGAAACCATGACAGGGATGAGACACATAATGCCCAAGAGGAACAAGATTAACCTGTGTTGTAGAAGGTGAAGAATGCGAAGATATGATAATGGTATGATTAAAATATCTGCCAATGGATGAAACAATTAAAATTGCTTGTATTACAAGTTAACCGTGCAAGCGCCTTCCTAATGCATAGAGAACCCGTGGAAGAAGATGTTTCCGCTTCTAGGTTTTGATGTTTTGAATAATGCTTTAATGATAGGTTGGATATGGAGTTTTATTCTCTTTTTGTGCTTTTTAATGTTTGAACTCGGCGGATGAAGATTTGCAATGAACTCATCGGGAGAGAGGTCCATGTTTATGAAAATTGAATGGTCCTGATTTACGAGACTTGGGCGGACGAGATCCAAGTCAAAGGAGCAGCTTGAAGGATTTTCAATGTATCCATGATTGCACTAGTCTTGATTACAAGTCTTGGACGGATGGGGTCCAAGTCAAAGGAGGGAATTTGAAGATTCAATGAGTCCTGATTTACGAGACTTGGGCGGACAAGGTCCAAGTCAAAGGAGGGAATCAAGATTCAATGAGTCTTGATTTGAGACTTGGGTGGACAAGGGCCAAGTCAAAGGAGTGAATCAAACGATTCGATGAGTCCTGAGATACGAGACTTGGGCGGACAAGGTCCAAGTCAAAGGAGGGAATCAAGATTCAATGAGTCTTGATTTGAGACGTGGGTGGACAAGGGCCAAGTCAAAGTAGTGAATCAAAGCGATTCGATGATTCTGAGATACGAGACTTGGATGAACTATGTCCAAGTTAAAGGAGTGAATCGAAAGATTTTTGATGAATAATTGATTCGGTAGTCCCGATTTATGAGAATTGGGCGGACGAGGTCCAAGTCAAAGGATGTTTGATTAGGCAAGTCTTCGATTGGATTGGAAGATCTATGTGATGTTAGAAGAGGAATTGTCGAGGTGGAGAACATGTTGAGGTTTATAGTCACCCATGAGTGAAAGGATGCGAGGAATGAAGGATTGATCCCTAGATGTACAACCGAGGCTCCTTATAGGCCGTAGAGGGAAAATACTAAATGTTGCTCCTTTATGGTTGTGAATTAATTTGTTTGATTTGATAAATTTGCAATTAAAGTGTGAAAAGGTTGTATAAGGAATCTCATAGTTACCTAAGACTCCAGGATGGCGGGATGCGGGGACGGAGTTTCCGGGACGGCAAAAAATTTCCAAAATTCCGGGGACAATGGGACGGCTATTAAAATAATATATAAAATTATAAATATTAAAAATATATAGATAAATTTTAAAAATTTTATGAATAACAATTCATATTTATATATCAGTCCACCATGTGCATACAGTCCACATTCAGACGTCCATATTAAAAACTCGCAGCATACATATAGCTATACTAATGTTATATGTTCATATAGCTTTTAATATTTATATGTATGCTACTAGTTTTCATAGCATGTTGTTACAGTCCATGTGCATTTGTGCTCGAAAATTTCATGTCTTTGTAATACAATACAGTCGGGTTATGCTTAATGGGTAAACATTTATAAAGGGAAAAAACAATAAACAAATTAATTTAAAAAAGAAAAATAAGTTTTTTAAAAAATTATTTAAAAAAAAAAAACCAAACCAAACCAGAAGTCCTGAAGCGTTTGGGACTTCCGGTCCCCGAGCTGTCCCCAACTTCCCAAAGCTGTCCCGAAATGTTCGACATCCCGAAACGTCCTCTGTTATTTCTAAACGTCCCGGGGACGTTTCCCTCCCCCTGCCACTTCAAAAATGTGGGGGAAACGTTTCCCCCACGTCCCGGCGTCCCCAAAACGTCCGGGACGTCCCAGACTTGTCTTTTTTGGGGGGACGCGTCCCGTGTAACTATGATAAGGATATTCCTAGGTATACGCAACTCAAGAATCCATGCATGTAGATGTCTTGACAGGTAAGAATCATCATTGATGAGGTGCCTGCAAGATTGACCGTTTGAGGCATAATGGACATGGGAGGTTACGTCGTAGCAAGTGTCCAAACTTGTTGTGGTTGTGTTTTGACAATGAAACTAGAGATATTAGGCATAGGAGCCGACAATGAAAGAATAGAATCAAGCTCAATGGTGCTTGATGATGGACCCTTTTCTGTAGAGTCTACAGTTATATCAAGGGTTGAAAGGGAGTCTTGAAGAAAGCTCAAGCTCTCGTGCGATGGTAGAAGGTTGTTGTGCAAAAAGGTTCAATGTCTATTTGAACTGTAGCAAGAAAATCTAGAGAAGAGATTGATTGGTTTTATTGAGAGATACCCGACCTTCGTCGTTGTGATCTTGGGAGTTTTAGTATGTACCTTAGTTTGGACAACATTCAACTCTTCTTGAGAAGTTGTGGTAGTTGACGTGTCTTCGGTCGCGATAGCTTTGTCATCGAGCTCTATAAAGATGTCTCCCCAACATTATTACATAACTAATTAGCAGATTGGAAACACTGGAGTCTTCTAACCGAGCTCTCCGGACTGAAGTTTTCGAACTCACGTCTCGGATGGAGAAGGTTGAGGCAGATAACATATCTTTGCGAAGACAACTTGCAGATGCCAACACGCACACCAATCCTACAAGCTGCCAACGATCAACTACAAGCAGAAATCTCAGACTTAAAACACAAGCAGGAGGAAATTTCAACTCAGCAGGAAAATCTCAAGAAACAAGCAGACGCCTGGGTCCAAGTAGTGAAGGGGAAGGACAAAAATACCCCTAGCAGCGGTGGAAGTAGTACAAGCTAAATTAGTGGAGGAGAGGACCAGACGTGCCGGGAGCTCAACCTCAAGGTGAGAGGGCTGCCCACACCTCCTCCCTCCTCAGACCCCTTGGCCATTGCCACAGACTTTATCACAGGAAGTTTGGGGCTGCCTGATGTGAGGCTCGATAGAGCTTGGTTGAACTGGATTCCACCCTCTTTCTCCGCTTCAAATCTGCGGATGACAAGCTCAAGGCACTCAGAGCTAAACGCAAGTTATTCTCTCTCCCAATAAGGTCTTCCTCGACGAAGACCTCACTAGAGAATAGGTGGCAGAACTCAAAAAATCCCGCGAAATAGTGATGGCAGCTAGGAAAGCAGGGAAGTGGGCAGTAATTCGCAATCTCAGGCCTGTCATTCGAGATACTTTTCCTCCAGGGTGGGTCCCCGGGTCCGGTCCCAAATGACGGGCCATTGGGAGCGGCGTCGGAACAGGGCATCTCCATTACTTGCTAGAATGGGAACAGTCCTATTGGTCTTCTCCGGGTACTCTATATGATGCTCTAGGTCTTTCCGACCTTCTCTTTGTAACTGAGACTCATGCGAGCCTTGTTCGCCCTCTCCTAGACGTCAGCGGTTACTACTAGCTCTCGGTTTGTAGATAGGAAACTCGGAGCTCTGGAGGGGTTAGAGGTTCTGGGGGAGTTGCTTGCCTGGTCAGGGAGTCTCTCCGGAGTAGGATTTCCGTGGTCGCAAAGGACGAGTTTGCCCGCTTTCTTTGGATCAAGATCAGACGGACCTCATCTCACCTCAGAGATATTTTCATTGCAGTTTGTTATTACCCCCTTGCTTCCTCTTCTTTAGCTATTCATAATAGCCCAGACGAGGACCCCTTCTTCGACCTATTTATATACAGGCATTTCCCAATACTCGGTGAGTGAGGAGGTCATCATCTTGGGGGACTTTAATGCGCGTACCAGGAACCTCCAAGTTCCACTTCATGACAGGACTGATGATGTACTTTGTACGTATGAGATGGACTGTTATGTCGAAAAAAAAAAATAGCGCCCTAGGATTTGTGCATTACAAAACCCTACTTTCGACCAACATGGTCCTGTCTCTAGGTGTGGGACCCGCGATTGAGACAAGCCTCCAGAGAAGGCTGGTTCCTCTACCTATTCCTAATGCTAACACTACTTTAGAAAGGAAAGATGCGACTGCTCTAAAGCTAACCTAGATTTCCAAATGACCAGGGAAGATAGAGAAATGCATAAAATGTAAATTCTAAGCTACGGAGGGTGATAACACGAGAAAAGGGGTGGGGAGATTCCTAGTGTGTGAAAACAAAGACGAAACGAGGTGAGAGAGGGCAAACAGAGGCGCCACAGTCCAAAACCGCATTTAGATTTCCATTTTCATGGAGCACAATGATTTGGGCCTGCAAAAGAACAAGACATGCATAAGATACCTACAAATGTAATGGGAAGCAAAAGAAACACAATATAACTCGAGTAAGGGCGAAAAAGCCACAAAACATCAATTTTATTGCTTAAAATGGTGCAAAATCCATTACAATGCAAGCAGGAGGCAAGAATCCTTCACAAAATGCCCGGATTTGAGGCCTAAAACTCACAAAAAGCTTTGGAACAATTTTGGCAGAGTTCCTTTGCAATTCTCAAAAAGCTCCCGAAAAATGAGGGGGTCGAGTTCATTATATAGCAATTTTTCCCTACCTACCCGCATTAAATCCCTGACAGGTAGTTGAACCACCTCAACTACCTTGGGCCGTACAAACTTTGCCCAACAAACAGCCGACCGACCCATTTGACTTTGGACTCGTCCAACTGTGTTGGGTTGGACGATTGACTAACCTTTGTACAACGCCCGCCGGATGTCTGTGTGTCGTCCAACTTACTTTCGGGTTGGGACGACCGTCTATCCTTTGTCCGTATAACCACCAGGCGGTCCAACCTCGCGACCCGTCTAACCTCCTGTCCGTACAACTGCCGGGCCGTCCAACCTGGCGATGTGTCTAACCTGGGTTGCCGTACGCCATCCAACCTAGGTTGGACGGCCGTCCAAGACCCGTGCATCCCCTGGCCGTCCAACCCTCAGGGGCCAACTTGCAAAGGCGATATCTCGAGCTCCGGATGAGTTTTGGGGTGAAATTTTATATGATTTTGCCTGCAAACAACCCACTGAATCCAATGGTGGTGGTCTTAAGATCCAATTTTGACTTTAACACCTCCAAATGGCTCCTCCTTTCTCGGGATGGCTAGTTGTGCGCCAAAAGAATTAGTTGCCTCGAAAATTGTATGATGTTTCAAGATGTCTTGTCTTTTCCACCATGTAGGGCATGAAAAATGATTTCCATAGGCACTTTGTTGGGATTATAATTCCTCACGCGGCTCTCAGAATCTTTCTTTGAAGCTCAGGCCCTCTTTCACGGTGCATGCTCCTTTTAGTCCCGAAAGTCCGTTTCGATGAATCGGCTTAGCGTAGGGTAGGTAGGTAGGTTTGTTTTAGAAAGCTCGACCTTTTGCAAAGTGAATGCTAAGATGGAAGAGGCTTAGTGATTACAAAACATGACTCTATTCCTTACAAAGTGAATGTAAGAAAAGAGTAGTAGAGAGGATTGATAGAATTGACTATTAATAATGTGAATGTTAAGATGGACGAGGGATTTGAAAAGATTGTTAGATTTGACCCTTAACAACGTGAATGTCAAGGTGGACGAAGAGAAAAAGAGTTGTTAGATTTGACCCTTAACAACGTGAATGTCAAGGTGGATGAAGAGAAGAAGCTTTGAAAGCGAAAGTCTGATTATGGAACTCTTAGCAAAAGAAATGCTAAGATGGGAGAAGTATTGTATGAGCTAAGTGATGTGCTTGAACTTTGGACAAAGTGAATGTACAGAAGAGACGAGACTTTGACAAGGTTAGTTTGCTCAACTTTTAAAATGGATGTTTAAAAGAGAAGAGACTTAACTTCAACTCAATAAGTTAACTAGGATAGTGAAGTGGTAGTTGACTAGGAAAATAGGTGTATTTTCCTAATTAACTAATTTAATTAGCTACAATGTGCAAGATAATTAATTAATCATTTATTTAATAAATGTTAATTAACATAGCTAAGATGGTGTTGTGGACTAATTTAATTAATCCAAGGGGTGTAATGTGCATGATTAATTAATTTGATTAATCAATCATAAAGGGATATGAGCTATGATATGAACTCGGGATAATACTCGGGAACTAGTGTGTAATTTTGGGGTGTCTACACCATCCAATTGTAAAAATATTTCTGCGCTTCTTTCTTTCCTTGCAAAAGTAATGTTTTGCAGCTTCCCATTCAAGTCTTCCTTTGGCATCTTCAAATGTGCTAGGTTCAAATACTCACGAACAACAAAAGTAAGAGCAAACATTTACGTACTCACCGCCTTGCACCATTTGTTTCCCGATCGTGTATATCAACCTTCCATCGCCATTGGAAATTTACCCTCACAAACATCTTTCATTGTGGCATAATAACATTTTGATCTCCATTGTTGGCTCCAATTATTTGGCTGTAAAGATTTGTTATCCTCATGTTTTTCATCAACCATCCCTTGGAACTTGACCCCTTTGATGTTCTTGGCCACGAGCCTTGTTTTATTTGAACACTTAAACTCATTCCAGAATTATCAGCAGCAGTTATCCATACAATACTATTTGTAGACTTACCAAAGAAAAATAAATTCTTATCTACAACCACATCTCTAGTTCTACTAACCATACTTTTCTCAAACACAAATTTGCTTGTAGAGACATCTAGTAACCTGCATGCTTTTGACTTCTCATTATAGCTGACAAAAATATATGTTTTGCATCCATCTTCTCCTTAGAAATTAATGCAAAGGAACAAAATCCAAAACATGAAAAATCACTTAAGAATTGTATCCTTCCTGATCATACTTCCTTGAAAGTAACACTCTGTAATACTTTATAATGACACCAACTGAAGATACAGACAATTGCATTCACAATTTCCGCCCAATACCAATAGGATACATTCTGGCTTTGTACCTTTTAACTTGCCATCTCCATAACCGTCCAATATTTTATCTCCATTCGAAATTTGGTTCATGAATGGTTTGGTTCCTCATTGATATCAACATCCTCCATTGCATGAAAACTAGCTCCATAATCATGAGTGGCTTCAAAAACATAATTGGCACGTGTAGAGCAACAGAAACCTACATGGACACATTATATAAATGACAATCGTCCATACTTATCTAAAAATAAATACAAACACAAATGAATCATGTACATCTAGTTTACCCTTCATGTAATCTATGAACACCTTCATCCACATTACTTACCTGTCCATTTTAAAGCAGAACCCCGTTCCCTATCAGAAAAGTTTTAGGGATGTGTGGGCAGGTTGGAAATGTCCCCCAGCGGTCCCTGAACTTCAAATGTTTTTGGAAACATCTCTGGGATGTTTGTATTTTGGAAGGGGACGATGAGGGACGACCATGGAATGTCTAGACATCTCTCAACCGTCCCAAGGACAGCTAGCTGTCCCCTGTGGCCCAATACATACGCTCACACGCACACACACACATATAACTAAATAAATTAAAACATAAAATTTATTGAATGTAGAGATTATTTTTTGTGATGTCATGAAAATTGATTATACTTTTCAGGTCCTAAATAGCAATTATGTGGAGATTCACTAACCATTTTAGATCTATTTCCAGTCATTGTGTTCTTTAGAATTAGTCACTGAAGATTGCATACCTGCATACGAGGTTATGGTGGAAAAGGGATGCCAAATCTCAAAACTTCAGATTTCTTCATGAAATGTGCATAGAGAAATAAGCTAAGCTTGCAGAATGCATGGATATTTTCTTGCATGGTGCAGGAGGAAAAAGTGGAAAGAATAGCAGACAATGAGCTTTTGATTATCATAATGATAGCACAAAATTTGAAACAAATTTTGACAATTTAGCTCAAGTTAGCTTTTCTGACATTTTGTCAACATGTCTTTTAAAGTCAGTGGGTGTGTGTACGTTTGCAATTAAAGAACTAACCCAAAATGCCATCCTCTGGGATAACAAAGTTGTTACCTTTACTCAGCAAGATACCAAGCTTGAACTTTAGATCAAATATATTTTAAGCAATAAACATGGTCTGGGTATGTCTGCTAGCTGCTGGAATAGTTTTTGTTTGATTTCATTACTCAAGTTTAGTATTGCCCGAGCCAAAAGTTTGAAGAAATACTTTCTTTGCTTGTTGCTGATCAAACTAGAGTATCTTTCACATTTATGGTTGACATAAAAAATCTAGTTGTGGTTTTGTTTGCTAAAAGTAAATATTAATCAATCACATTTACTTATAAATCAGTGATAAATGAGTTGATGGACTGTGATTGATATAAATGGTTCAATCTAGTCAGTAGAAGAAAGCCTTTTTTGTCTATGAAATATGAGTATAAGAAAGATCTATTGTCCAAGAAATTTCCTATTATTTTAAAATTTCCATTATTTTTAATAGTCCTCCCTAAAAGCCCGTTCGGTTTACCCTAGCGGTGGGGAATGTGTGTTAAATGTGGGAGGTCTCGGGGTCAAATCCCCGGGTTGGCCACCTCTATAGCTCATCGTTACTCGACTGGCAAAGTGCCGAGCGGGTCGATTGCTTTGGTGGAGGGGTGGCTTTTGGCGTGGTTCCAAGCCGACTTGGTGTTCAATGCGACGGATGTGGGGCGTGCATGAAACTGCGTTCAATGTGACGAGGCATGTCCTGGAATTGCCATGAGAGGGAAACAAACCACTTTTATCCAACGGGTAGTGGTGTAATGGTTCTTGGGTTTCCTAGTAATTGGGAGGTCCAAGGTTCAAATCTCGGCTCTGTGTTAAGGCGGCCTACTACCGACGGTTTGGATACCCTGGTGATAGGGCACCACGATAATGTGGTTTAATCCGTGGGCTAGTTGAGAGCTTAAACTTCCATCCTTAGATGGTTCCACGGTCGGTGTGGGCTGGTGATGCCACAAAGGGCTAGGGCCCCCTCCCTAGGTTACCTTAGCAAAAAAAAAGTCCTCCCCTAAAATATGGCCTCCCAAAAAATCTGTCCTGGACATTCGTTCCCCGTCCCTTGCTGTCCCTGTCTTGGAAGCTTGGTGTAGCATAGTTTTAAAGTCATCATTTTATACGTTAGGATAACCCTCAAATGAAATTAAATGGATGAATCATAATGATATCAATGAAAAAAATGGTTGCATATGGATATTATTGGGGAAAGCAGATGCACAAAAATATGTATGAGAGCACGCTGCTAAAGCTTTACTTGGCTATGATGACCGTCACGTTATGTTTGACCGTTGGTTTTCCTATTCACGGGAGAAATACGAGCAAATTGAGATGAGCTCATGCACGATGTCATCAAAGAAAACGCCCAAGAATGTCTGCGACTCTGGTGTCTTTGTTGTCCAGACTCCAGAGTTGTCATCCATTGATGACCACGCCAGGCATTGTGGAAGTGTGGTCAACATGGCAAATTACATAAGCATAATGTGACTGTCGGCTTGTAGGAGGATGTGCCTTGACTTGAGGTCTTTGAACTCCAATACAATCATGCAGCATATGACTCTAGAAACATCTTCTCTGACTGACTACGCCTTAGGTCATCGAGATCCCCTGGAAAGTAATCACAAAAGCACCAGATGATGTTTTCAGTCTCCACATGCCCAATCAATGCAGGAAAAAGGGTTTTCAAAGACTCAAAATCCTACTTTTGGCTTGTGGTTTGCTTCTCCATTACAAACTTCCTCACAGCTTTCACTGAATGTCATGTCGATAGTCCTAGAACAAATTACATATGCAAATGGTTCAGCTCCTAAGCCAAGAAGGCTGTGGCCGTCTTTTTAGCTCAAAAAAATAATAGCAGATAAATTATTAACAAATTTGTTAACTGCCTCGGAAGCTCTCATGTCAGCTTCGAAAGAATAAAATCCATAATCAAATATAAGTATAATATTTGGCATTGACAGTTCAGATGTTCAATACAGATAGCGCCTAGCAAGCATAGTAAGAGATAATGCTAGAAACAAGTACTGCATGTCTATATAGACTTGTCCTACTAATAAGCTACTAATATGCCTTCCAATACAATTGCGTCAAAATGGAAATGACAAAAGACTGACAGTATCTCATATAATCTTCACGTCTTAAGTTCATATCTTCAACCTAGGAGAGCCCTACATCAGGTGATCCCATACCAGAATAAAATAATATCCTTGAGCCTCCTCTATACTTGCAAGAAAACCACCCATCGGAATAGTGGATGCCCCCATTGACAAAACCTTTACAACGTGCCTTGAATTTGCAGTCCCACTATCAGCAATGACAATAATGCCTCTCTCCACTGCAACAGATGCAACTTTGCAAACTGCTGTTCCATGTCCTCTTCCAACAATACAGACTTCTTGTGTGGTGCTTATTGAGTCTGATCCCATCCTTATCCGAGTCCATGGTCCCAATTGCTGCCCCAACAAGTAACTTGTTTTTTCCTAAATGCTGTGAATACTTAAAGAATTTTGTACGCTCAAACCTGCAATCACAGGCCTGAGGTGTGAAGGATCAAATCCTGCTCTGATACCATATAAGATTAAATTGTGAGCCGTGTTGTTTATAATGCAATTGCTCGTATTTGTAACCAGGAAAATAGTACATTATGAGATCCTTCTCATATCAAGGGATCAACCCAAATCCTCATATAGCCTATTTGTAACGAACTATCGACAAGATAACATTGCGCTAACAAGCTAATATTATGTTTGTAGACCGTCATATTAGTATTATCTTGGTTATCAATGTAATTCCATATTGTAGTTGCCTTACCGAATCATGTGATCAATGATTCTATTGTTAGTCTTAGGTAGTTTTGTAATGACTCTCGTTTGTATGTTTGGTACTTGACAGTTGTGTTAACTGACAACCCATTGGGTCTTATTGTCATATAAGTAGAAGGATGTATGTCGGAAAAGGACGCTTATATCACGTCCTCCCTGAATAGTGTTGAGACTTGTCTTTTATGAATACAAGCTGCTGTTGTTCAGATGCTTTGCTCTACCATGGTATGTTATGCAATTACTATTGTGTATGCTGTTATTGATAGTCTAGTATCTTAGTAGACATTATCTCCATGGTGTGAGGAAATGGAATTGAGTATGTGTCTGAAATGCAGAAATGCCGGTTTTCAAAAAAACCCTTGCAAACTAAACAACACAGAAACATTCGTACAATATATTATAAAAAATAAAAATATATATGAAAATGCATAATACTCATTTTTAGTCCATAAAAGATAAAGCACTTAAAATATTTTGTATTCATAAAAGTTCAAAACATTCAACATGCTTAAAATTTCACATGTTCATGAATCATGTGACATAAATGAGAGTGTATGTTTTGCCATTGGATGTAGTGTGTTTATATAGGTTTATTACACCTATATTTTTCAGTTACTAACGATCTCTCTTGCAGGACTCATCGACGCATCAATCTCCTTGAGTGCACGTCCTAAGGAGTGTTCCCAGAAAGGAGCGGGGTTGGCTCATGATATTTTCTAAGAGATGTCTATATGATTTTCAATTATAACTATCGGATCTTTCATACAACCTTCATACCTCTGATGCTACCTCCTTGAAATCCTGAAATATGGCTAAGTTTGAAACATTGAAATCTGGCTATATATGAAATCTGATAGGACCCTCCAAAACCTAGAATCTGCATTATAACTCCTAAATTTCTGAAATCACTCTCAAACATCTTGGAAGTATATACCTAAAAGATAAAGTATTATGGACATATACTCAAAGGTATATTCTATGAATATACTGACAGTTTTTTGCATTTTTATTGACTTTTTTCTAGAAACGTCCTAGGTTTGTACCTTAAATTGGTTTTCGTACCAGAAACCTGTGGTTGTATGGTGTTTCAAAGCCGTACCCATATCTCTACTTGTTTGGTGTATGAGAGACCTATAGGTGTTTCTTGGTAACACAACATTATCTTTATCATAACACTAACCATATGCTAACAATTGTCTAATTATAAAATATCTAACACCTATTTTTAAAATTTTCAATATATCAGGGTGTAAGATATGATACCCCTCTTGCTAGGGTGCGCATACCCATGTGTTGGATATGGATGTGCATGACATGGCTTGGATACGGTTTGGATACCTTACATAGCCGTAATCGATACAAACTCGTAATTGGGTTGTATTAGATACATCAAGATACAATATGCAGCCAACTATAGCCGTATTTTGATTTAAAAGTTCAAAAGGAAACAAAAGGATTAGGATGTGAATTAAATGTATATGTTAGGTGAATAAGTTCAATGTTGAATGAATGATGAAGTGCATAGAGGATTGACATGATAAAGGAGGGTGTCGCGACTATATTTTAGGGCTTCACGACCGTATTTTAGGGTTCTTAGATCGTAGTTTTTGAGGTTTATAGGGCTCATGCAAGCTTTGTAGCAGGTTTTCGAGGGCTGTGATAATCTGCTTAGCAAGGGTTTTGTGAGTTCGGGTGTATGCTCTACGGAGTTAGAGGAAATTTTGAGGTGATGTGGTGATATTTGTCTCGTATATAATACAAATCACACTGTCTAGGGAAGGAATTTGTAAATATTGAATTTGATTTTGTCAATATTAGGGCTCGATGTTTGTAACATCGAGTAGAGATTACTAATGACTTGTGACAATGCTTTTGGACCATCTTAGCAGGGGTTTCGAGAGTTTGCGACTTTTGTATTATTTAAAATCTTTCCATTAATGGGCGACAAAACTCTCTCTTCATTGAGCTATGTCCTTTGAGTATATGGTTCTTTGGAACAAATGAGGAGCTATTGTCTTTGGGGCTCATGAGGGTCTTCAAACTAGAAAGAGGGGAGGATTTATGAGTAGGGGAAAAACAAAGTATCCGAGAACAATAGTCGAATATGGTGGGTGAATGGTCTATTTGTGATCTTCCGATATTGTAGGAAAAGAGAGGCCAATTAGGTACGGGCTATTTTCGGTAAAGGCCCAACCGAGGTCAAAAATTAAATTTCTAGAGATGTAGTCAAAGGTGCTAATGTTGTTTCCAACAACCATTTCCAGAGAGGGCCTCTTCGAATGCTTAAGGTTGATCGTAAAAACACCGAATCGGGATGTATGAGGGTGGCAAATTGGTCTCCAATTATTGTGCTCAAAATGGAAGATCTCAGACGACATAAATGTTATGGAAACCTAAGGATTGATTTGTCGTTTGATGGGTTTTTGTCCTCCTTTGATGGCGTTTAATATTTGTGCAGCTTTATAGTGGAAGGTGAAAGGCGAGTTCACTACTTTTATGCATCCCTATGGATATTTTCTTGTGATTTTTAGTAATGATGAAGATAAAGAACATGTTTTCTAGGGGGACCAAGGTGTTGTGTTCTTGAAGGTGATTGACACCATGAACCGTTAGAAAACTTCAAAGTATATTTTTAAATATCGAAGAAACCATTCTTGAAGTAGGTGTGAAGAATGTGGTTCAAGTGGTTACTAACTATGCCGCAAGTTGTGTGGGAACTAGGAAGTTGTAGAGTACCCACAAATATATTGGAGCCCATGTACAACACATTGCTTGGATTTGTTGCTTCATGACTTGACTAAATTTCCATGGGTACATGAAGCAATTCACAGAGGGAGAGCAATTGCAAATTTTATAAGAAATCACCATGCCACATTCAATCTTTATGGGCAACATGCATTGATGGAGTTGTTGAGGCCGTGTGAAACAAAGTTTGCTTCATTTTATATCACTTTGAAAAGAGCGGTTGAAGAGAAATCAACTCTAAGGTCTGTTATTTGTTCCAATGATAGGGACAGTTACACACTTTCTAAATGTCCTAAGGAAGAACATAGATTATATTATATTAAACAACAATTTTTGGGAAAGTGCAACAAAGGTTTTAAATGTGTGTGGACCAATTGTTGATGTACTTCGCATTGTTGATGACAACACCTCTTGTTTCGACATGCTTTATGAGAGCATGGACCGTTACAAGGAATCCGTTCAAAAAGCGTGAAAAATATGGAAGCAAACTACATGGAGATATGAGATACGGTTGGTTCCAAATGGAAAGTGATGCTCACATCTTTACGGGAAGAGACATGTTATTTGAAGCATAAGCTGTTTCAAATTGATGGACATAGTGATTGTGAAGTTATGGCGGGGCTTTATGAAGCCATTGAAGGGTCCGAACCAAATCCAACAATTACAAGTCTAATTAGAGACTTGTGCTAGAAATACAAGACATGAGAATGGATGTTTGGAATGTCAACAATCAAATTTGACATATCATGAGTTGACATGCTTGGGTACAGATGGTAGAGGTCTTATGGAGCACTAACTCTTGAACTTCAACGCTTTGCTATTCAAATATTAAGACAAGGAGCAAGTTAATCAACTTGTGAGTGGAATTGAAGCTTCTTTGACCACATTCATTCCAAACAGAGGAACAAGTTGCTATCTAGAAAATCGGGAGATCTTGTTTATATTCGTAGTAATCTGCAAGTGTGTATGATCAAGGCAACAACAAAACACCACCTCTTTTTGACAACTCAAACAAACTCTAGAAGTCATAAAGGATGCAAATGAGCCTGAATTTTTGATGGTGAATTGAGTAGTGCATCTAGTGATGATGATACTGCATCAACTCAACCAAGTGCTCTTGATAACTTGGAACTTATTTGAAGTTTGACTCTCGACTCCTAATTGTCACTTTTTGACGATTTCATGTTTCTTATAGTTTAACTTTGATAAGTATATCATAGTTTATAAATGTGGCATCCTTTTATATAGATTTCAAATCTATTTAGTAACATTTACCACGTTTGACAAGTTTGTGGGTTTATTTCTTATATTAAAAAATTCCAAATTTATATTAGTCAAATTTAATCCCGATTTTTTTCTTCTCGAATTTTATCTTTGCCGAACTTGAACATGAACACAAACCTTGTGACTTAGGTAAAAACCGTGAACCATAAGATTAAGTGCAAATATGCAAGTGAGGGAAGGGCCCTCCAATGAACAAGATGCTAAATTTGAAGATAATAAGTTGCTTGCCTAATCTTGCGATTGAAACTCTAGTTCAATTTTCTGTTAAATTCAAATCACACACATGGATAATCATTATGTTGAACTGTGCAAAATGGTGAATCCATAACAGAAACTCTGGGAAAAACTCTATTACTTTTATTAATTTGTTAGATCTTGACTAATGACTATGATAGTTGACTGCAAAATGACTTAAATGTTCTAACATGGAATGCTGTGTAGGAATCTTTAGTTCGAATTGGGCAGAGCTTACCTTGGGGAAAGGATATCACGATAAAAACTGTTATAAGGCATGGATCCTTTCTTTTGCAGGTAATTTGTTCCTTTTCCTATCTATCCTTGTTTTCAATATCATATTTCTCTTATATTTGCAATGTAATTTATTTCAAATATGAAGAAGTACACTGGCTTCTGACCTGCTTAGTTAACAAAAAAGAGCAAAGCATAATTTAGGATACATTGGGAAGATACAGCGGTTCTCTTGTAGTAGTCAATACCGGTCTTACAATATCACTAGAAAACATTTTATTCATTGTCTTCACACACAGTTTTGTTATTCATCAAAGATGCCTAGATTCTGTGAAATGTATCATATTATTTGTAGAAATGTATTATTTATGTTTCATGTTCTTGACCTGTGCCACTTGAATTTTGTTGTGACATAGGGTTATTGATTAAAATTGATAACAAGATACACTGATTACAATTTGTAATAGATCAATAAATGATGGCACATTTAGTGCAGTTTATATCTGCTATCTGTGGAGGACCAAGTATTTATTCGTTGACGGGCATATTTTTAAAGTTTCCCTCTTTTTAAAAACTTTTGGGTGCAATGAGATGCCCTTTGAACATATATTGAGATTTGGTAAAGGACATGAATGAAGCCATTAAGATGTACATATAGCATGAATAATAACTAAGATGGGCTCATTTATTTTTAGTGCTTTGATTCTTTTTATTTAGTCTTTCTTTGATCCTAGGATACATTTACCCTAGCATTTTCGATTGTCATTGGATGTATATTTGAGTTCCAATGACCTACATTTGGTCATTCGTAGACATTAATATAATTTAGTTTCACTTCATTTCATTTCACTTACAGTAATGTGCATACACAAAATAACCATTGGGCCATTTTAGCAATCATATTGACTCTGATGGATAAACAACGTGGAAGGTTTGAGAGTAAGACTACCTATAAAGTGAACAATTATAATTATGAAAAATTGCAAAATTTGTACTGAGTTGCCTAATTCTTAGCTCAAGTTATAGTCTGAAGGTAACCATATTTACTTTCCAGGAGTTGTGCTTGCTTCTTCAATTCACCTATGACCTGATTAACTTATGCTTAAAAGGCACTTGTAACTGAAGCTTCGATCTGTCAAAGAGACTATCCACTACATATCTCACTAGTACCATTTATAAGTGCTAGAGTTGCTTCAATTTTTTTCAGAGGTCCTGTTCATCTGACTCAAATCCAAGTCCAAAGCAAAATTCTGGTGTCTTGTTTATACAAAAACAAGTTGGTGTTAGGATATATGTCTTGTGATTGTAATAGTGTTTTCCTTCTTAAAGGATATCATTGGTCCAAGTAATGCATGTTAAAGTGTAGATTATCCTGTCTCCCGCTTAGAAATCTCTTTCGAATGAGAATTTGGCTTGGCTGCATCAAATAAGTCGGTAAAGCGTTGGAAAAGTGTTTTCTATTAGATTTGAATACAAATATAGTACAAAATCACATCATCATGCGAATACAACCAATTGATAAGTGTTATGAATTTATGATGATTGTCATTGAAAATTATCATCATAAATTGCATATCTATGCAAGTTACAAATTACAATAATTTACATTTTCCTCTTTGCCATTCTAGAGAAATATTGGGGAGAGGGTTTAGTGCCTCTCCCCACACTCGGTTGTGATTGCTCGCTCTAGAATGCTGCAATTGCGGCTCCACCTTGGTAGTTGATAGCGGTGGCTCCTCTTCTGCATGTTCGACATCATTTCACAAGATATCATCTAATCAGATATCACCTGCTTGTTCTTCTCTCTCCATAGCTTCCCTCTCGAAAGCAACAATCTTGTCCTTTGTCAACGCAAGGATTTCCTCTTTTGCATAGTCGAGTTCTTGTATAGATCAATCTCATCCAAATCAATAGGTTCCTTCGATGTGGCCTCCACCTTTCTTGTGTCATGTCCCCTTTTTCAAATAAAGAAAAATAATAAAGTTAATGTTTTTAAGTTGTCAAGTCACTCACTTTTTATTAAAAAGGTGCAAACTTTATTATTAAAATAAAAATAAAGGTGACTTTCCAAATAAAGTAAAAGCCAACAATAAATTAGAAGATGGAAAGTCACTTTAGTAATCCCACATGGAGCGCCCAACTTGGGAAAAGGCAATGGAAAATTATAAAGGAGGGGTTGGGGTTTCATTTGACACACTTTTTGGCATTTCTACATTTCATTTTGGAGAGTTTGGGCTTGTTGCTCCTATTTTCAGCTATTGGGGATGAAAACCCTCATTAGCATTC
The DNA here is from genome assembly GCA_018340775.1 of Taxus wallichiana var. yunnanensis. Classification (NCBI taxonomy): domain Eukaryota; kingdom Viridiplantae; phylum Streptophyta; class Pinopsida; order Cupressales; family Taxaceae; genus Taxus; species Taxus wallichiana. The sequence continues at coordinate 674,104,796 of CM031235.1, read as the reverse complement.
AGATTTTGGGGATGAAAACCCTCAATTTCTCCTTGGTGGTCTCATACAGAGATCACACTTGAGCTTATATCATATTCTCAGAGGAAAAGATCAGATTTTCAGAGATAAGACACACTTTTCGGGCACATTTTCTACATTTCCCGCTTAGAACTGCGTTTTAGCGAAGAAATTAAGCCAGTGGAGTGACATCTGCCAAGACTTCAAGTAGGGACAGCTAGGGCACGATTGATAACCATAACTAGGGCTATCTACACCCTTGTGGGTGGAGTTTTATACATTCTAGAGCACGACTGCATGCTCTGGAACTCATCACCAATTGCTTTGCCATAATTTTGGAGGCCATATTTAGCTTTGTTTCGGAGGATTTGGGCTTGGGATCACTTTTTCCAGCCATTTCTGTAAGTTGTATTTTGCAGTCCAAAAATAAAATTCCAGCTCTTGTTGAGGGTCCCAAAAATTCAGTATTTTGGTGTTCTTGCATTCATAATTTATTATACATATTTTGGCATAAGCTTTGGGTAATTTGAGATCAGATTCAAGGTACTTTGTGGCTCTTTTGTCTCCATATCAACTCGCCATACCTAGGGTTTGTTTCAGATTTCTATTTTTTTGTGAAAAAAATACATTGCTGTCTTAATATCTCTATTTCCTACATACTGTAATAAATCAAAATTCTTAGGTGTTCCCTTTGTGTTAAAATCCTCCATTGGGGACATTACAGTGGTATCAAAGCTGTGATTCTCCTAGCCTGTGAAGGAGAAGATCAGTTTTGCATGGACGCAAGTGAAGGGGGTTTTAGATATCACTACTCAAAAAGAACTCCAAGAAAGGAAGGTATGGGTGATAGAGAAAGGCCTCCACCAACAAATGAGATGAGCTATTTGAATGAAGTGTTCACTAGAGGCAACAGAGAATTGCAAACCTGTTTGTTGGATGCTTAGAGGGATCTAAGAGACTCCTTTGTAGGAGCTATTACTGATTTGAATCGATCTATACAAGGGCTAAGCACTACCATACCGAATCTCCAAGGAAATCAAGGTAATCATGGTGAAGGAAGCTCTTTTGCCAATCATGGAGAAAGGGTCTCAAGCCAAATTCCTACAAAGAGAAGAGCCACAAGTGGAGTTAGAACAACCACAAGCAGTTGGAGTTGCTGATGAATGGGATCTTTATGGGGACGAATATGCATCCTTGAGCAACAACACAAGAGATTTGCTTTCTTTCAGAGATTATTGCCAACTAAGGAGAAGTGAAGGACCAAAGAAAAATAAAGCAAGTCATCAAGAGCCAAAAAGAGATATCCAACATAGATTGGGTAAGATTACTCTTCTCACATATGATAAAAAGTCTGATTTTATTTTTGAAGATTTTTATGAAGAGGTTGGTGGGAGAAGGTTGGAGAAGAAGGAAGAGCAGCCAGAGCCAAAGCCTCAAGAAGTTGCTAAGGAAGAAATTTTGATGGTGGAGCATAAGAAAGAAGAAAAATCCGATCTGCAAGGTTGTGGAGAGAATTTGGTGGTTAAAGCCAAATTTCTGGATGATAAGGTTGATGTTCAACTTGCTGGAATTTTCATAGCAACAACTAATGGTAAGCAATTTGATTATCTCCATAGCAAGGATTTATTGTATCACCCTCATACTATGTCCTTACAATGTTTTGATCATCATGAGAATTATTCTAACAATGAAGATAAGATGAAAGGTACCAAATGGAAAGAGGATCTTTTCCAAGAAGCCTCTATCCATCTTTCAGCATTCCAAAGATTGAGCTATGGCCATATGAGATGGATTTTCAAGATAGCTATGGAAGGGCACTTGAAAAGAATGGTTGTGATAAGGCAAATCTAACAAAAGCTTCTACTTCAGTCAAGGGAGATAAGCATTCTAATGACAGCCCAAGGAATGATGGTCATGTCCCATATTCAGTCCTCCATACTACGGCAGTTTCAAATTGTTGTCAAGAGGGTAAGCACCCTTATAATTTCAGTTCGAGTTATGGTGAGGACATCAAAGAACTATTCCAGCCTTGCCATCACTCAAAAAATGGAAAAAGGATGAAGGTAGAACCTTGGGTTCTAAATTGTCCTAAGAAGCCACTATGGGTTGTCCAACGAATCAAAGCAAGCAACAATGGAACAATTCAAAAATCAGGTAAACCAACTCATACAATCTTTGCTAGCTTCAAATTTGATATTCAAAATGGGATTGCATGGGCCAATACATATGTTATGAGAAGTGGAGATAAATGGATAAATGGCTGCCTTCTAGACAAGGTCCAAGGCATGCTAGATAGGGCAGCAACATTCTCCTTTCATATTGTTTGTGACTCAGCTGGTAAGCATGCATTTGAGGAGAAAATTGTGGGTCACAAGGATGGAAGTGTCGAGGGTATCTCAACAATTCCTATTTTGGAAAAGGAAGAAAGAAAACTCATGAAGAATCATACAAGATATGTTGTGAATCCTAACAAAGGGGTGAAGGACCAATTCATAAGTCACTCCTTGGAGCAAAATTCTAAGCTTGAAGACTTGGTTAAGAAGACAATCACTGTTGCGGGGACAACAAGTTGCTTAGGAGAGTTCAAGAAGGGTGAGACATGGGATCTTTCGGTCATATGTTATCAACTTAACATAGTTGGTATAGTTATGGGTAACAAGAAACATAACCCATGGTTCTTGAAGAGTGCTGTCACAAACTTTTGGACTGTTGTCTTCCACATTTCCAGCTTTGCCCCTATACCTTTTGCAGCGATAGAAGAAGGTTTTGTCACCAGTAAGATGCATACTCCATCCACGGACATTGAAGAGACTTTTGCTGCCGGTACAAGATGGTTTCCAGCCACCACAAACCCAAGGTTGAATGAGAAAATACAATGCTACAGCCATGGTATGATGTTCTTTCTAAATTCATGTTTTGGAAGGATAGTACTCTCCTTGGACAGTTGTAGGTTGACAAATATGATGAAGTTCTTTTGGTCTAACATGATGTGTGAAAGGGATCACTTGAGGGGATCATTAAGTGCAAAAATTCCAACACCCTTCCAGTTGTTTGGGAAGGAATTAAGAGTGAGGGTTGATGATCTCCTACCACCCAAGGAAAGGAGGAACATAATGGGGACAGCCATGTTCCGAACTTCCAACTTGAAGGCTGATGTCATCACCAATTCCAGCAGCTACCCCGCCTCATTGACAGCCATACAAATGTGTTTAGTCATAAGATTGAATGATGCTGCTGCCCGTAAAGTGTTTTCAGTCATAGCTGGGTTGTTTCCAGTCCCTATACTACTGTCATTACTAATTGGTGCGAAGGATTTCCAGTATTGCAGCTGTTGCATCTTTCTTATGTTATTGATATCCAAGGATTTGGAACACTCATAGGGTTTGATCCGAGCCAATTTTTGATGAAAAATCAGTGGGGCAGCATGGAGGCAGCATTTGGAACCCAAAATAAGCAAGGTAACAACAATCAAAAAGAGGTGAGCATAAGTATTGGCATACATTGGTTGAGATTGTTTGATAGAATGGAATTCAAAGATGTAGAAAAGAAAACAATATTTCAAGGTATAATGGATAAAGTTCCAAGCATGACTACCACTAAGGAAAGAGATATATATTTTCAAAGCACTCAATGCACTGAGATACTCCATTGTGGCAATTGTTGGTTGGTTTCAGACACACTCACTAATACTGCCCCATGGTGGACACTTGAAGAATTATGTGCAAAATGGAGCTTTCCTGTTGAAAGCCATCTTCTACACAAAGTTGGGATAAGTATGGACTGCAAGAGTTTCAAACTAAGGGCCAATATGTCTATTGTTTTCAATTGTAGATCTGCTTTTCTCAATTTTTCAGTTCTTGTAAGGCAATTTTCAGTTTCTACACTGCTCATGATTTTGTTTTTCTCAATAAGATTTCAGTTTGGTAGCTGTTATATCATTGTCATATGGGTGAGTTTGAAAAACTCAGATTTGGGACTGCTGTTAGCAGTCCTAGACAACTGTGAGCTTGCACATTTAAATAGGATTCCATCATTGGATGTTGTGGGCAAAAGGTTACCGCAGATAAGATAAGATAATTATATTAAATGTCCAACAAGTGACCACAAAAATAGGTCAATGGGACTGCACCATACAAAGCAAAGCAAAAGCAACGGGAAACCAAAAAGGTCTCCGAGAACAACAAAAGAAGAAGAAAGAGAGAAAAAGAAGGAGAGGAGGTGGAGGGAAAGGCCTCGACACCAACCCTCTCAACTGTCATCCAAGGCCAGCCGGAAAGAATTTGGTGATGTGCTGATGTCTGGTGTCAGGAACTGGAAGATGTCTGGGACGCCTATGATCCGTGGAAAGTCGAGCTCTTTGAGTGAGCCTGGTGGTCTGCCGCCTATGAGAGGGGGCCCTTGGCCGTGTCTGAAGTCCGGATACCTCTGGTCTGGGAAGAAGCTCCTCTAGTCCTAACAGATCTAATCTGAGGATCTCCACTAGGATCAGGTCCCCGCTTGGTGCCCCTCTCACCCGGGAGCACAACAAAGAAAGATGTGATCCATCGAGTAGTAGTCTCCCTGGAAGGGGATGGAGGACCCCGTCACGGAGCTTAAGAGCTTCCTGTAAATAGAGAGCGAGACACCTTTGATCATAATACCTTAAGAAGGTCGTGAACGTTGGGCGTTCACGGAACAGACAGTGAAACCTCCCTCTGATCTCATAGTAGATGGGGCACCGGAAAATGAAGTGTTCCTCTGTCTCAATCTCCTGGAGGGAGCAAAGCTGGTAGATCCTCTCGGACCGGTCCAACTGGTGATCGCTCTCGACCCGAAGCCTGTGGGAGCCAACTCTGAACTGGCCCAGGGATATGCGAAGAGCATGCATCCAATGATGGGAGATATAGGGGCCGAATGATGAGTCCATTGTTGACTTCGAGGAAGTGATTGGCGTAGAAGGCCATTTCGGGCGAGGTCACCTGGGGGTTGGGTCCATGTACTGGATGAACCTTCTGTTTGTATATATCGTCGCTTATGATTCTGTGCAAGTCCTGCTTGCTCGGAAGGTGTGCAGGAGCATTCATGGAGTAGTTGAAAGGGGGAGACGGTCCATGTTGATCCCAAGGGATCCAAGGAGACGAGAGGCCCCGACATGCCTGTAGCAAGCATGACCACTATGGTTAGAAAGAGTAATGGCCTCAGAAGAACGGTATGTAAGGTAGATCTCATGCCCATTCTCGCTTCGTGGAAGAATCCGAGAGTCCCTGGATGCGGTGCAAGAGTGAGACGAGACCAAAGATGACCTCAAGTTTGAAAGGGCGAGCCCCAAACTCAACAAAGATGATATTATGAGGAACAATCTCTTTACATCTGATGATCCATCTGAGCATAAGGATTCGAACTCGCTAATAGAAAGAAGACAAACAAATCAGATCCAAGTGGTCTATGGTTTGTTATAACTTGTTTCTAGCTTATCGTAGTTTGATTTGCATCATATATTGAGGACAACTTGTCAAATTAGGGAAGGATCCATGAGGACTCAAGGTTATGATATTTTAGATTTCTCATTACATCAAATTGCTTTAGTTGAACTTCACCATGTTATTTTGCATTGTTGGCTAAAGATGCGAGGAGAATTGCATATTATTAGGACAACATGAAGAGTGGTCTAGTCAAGGAGTTGATTTCCTTGTTGAAGATGGGGATGGTTTTCAAAACTTCCTAGATCCGGCTAACTTGTGATTCAACGATCATATATTCACTCAATGAGGGAGCTGTTAAAGAAACATTACTTGGTATGCGGACCTCAAGTTCCTCATTATATCGAGAAGTGTGGCAAAATCCAACTACATCACGAGGAATGTAAGGAAAAAAAGATTGATTTGGGATCCCGGGATTAGAACAATGGTCAGTTGGGAAGAGTCGGAACAATTGAGCCGATAATTGCTTGAGGACAAGTAATTTGGGAAGGGCGGACTATCATGTCCCCTTTTTCAAATAAAGAAAAATAATAAATTTAATGTTTTTAAGTTGTCAAGTCACTCACTTTTTATTAAAAAGGTGACAAAATTTATTATTAAAATAAAAATAAAGGTGACTTTACAAATAAAGTAAAAGCCAACGCTAAATCAGTTGATGGAAAGTCACTTTAGTAATCCCACATGTAACGCCCAACTTGGGAAAAGGCAATGGAAAATTATAAAAGGATGTAATGTCCCTTTTAGGGCCAAAACTTAAAATAAGGGTTTGGCCTCAACACCAAATGAATCAAATATGAAAATACACCATCAACCAAAATACACCATCAAGAAAAAAGGCATCAATTTGAAAATGAGGAAACACACTTTAACCCTATTCGAGCAAAATCAATAATCAGTCCTTTAGGGTAAAGACAAATTGTATGACCTCCACTTCAAATTTTCATGCAACCATGCAATAACAGCTGAAAATGCTTCGAATAATTATTTCAACCACGCTCAACATTTATCCATCCAAACTATATCAAAATAATAGAAAAATAAGAAACTACACCCAACTGCAATTAATTTTATGACAACAACATGACAACCACAAACAAGGGCTGAAAATAGCTCATAAACCACTCCAAAAATCACCAAATTGTAGATTCCAGTCTTGTAAAATATGATAGGTTGGCTAGATTTTTGCATATAGCTGAAAACCTAGGCGATCATGAGATAAATCTCCTCATTTATCGATGAGGCTCCCATGTAAGATTTGTCAATTAAATATGCTAGTATCTATATTGGGGTTTTACTTTAACCATGCATCTCATGAACCATAGCTGTATAGTTTTGCAACAAATAAGCAGTTGTTAAAGAAAGGAAATATTTGATAAAGAAGGAAATAATAAAAACAAGAAAGAAAGAGGGAAGATGTGCAACCCAATCAATAGATTACAGAGTTGATTGCATGCACATAGATAGAACCAATAGATATTAACACACGAATTATAAGTAAAAAAAGCTTTCAGATCTAGATCTAGAATAACACAAAGTTTATAAGTAGATCTAAGACAAAAAGTTAGAAACAAAATGCACCGTGACACAAAGTTCTTCAAAAATCTGCTCCTTTCTATTCCTTTGCTTCAAATAGCTATCAGGGTTTTAGCACAAAGTCTGGAACACAAGAATGTTGCTTACAAATTCTGATGATTCTTTACCCGAAGGTTCTTCCTCTACTTATAGAATGTAGAGGGGCAATTACAAGTAGGAAGCTTTTAGTGAATCGACACATGTGGAAAGTCAAAGGAAACAACGGCAATCTCCTCTTAGAATTCCTTTTCGCATGACATGCATGATTTGCAGAATCGAAAATAGAACCTTCTATTTTGCATGTCTCGCCACCTATTTCCAAGTAGTTGACTTATTCAAGTAATGGCTTTTAAACCAATCACTAAGTTTTATAATTTAATTGATCGCTCAATTACTTTGTTGAGGAGAAATAAAGAAAGAGGAAAAGAAACAGAAGAAAGTCGCACACTTGTTGTTTTTTCCATATTCTCGCATGCGCTTGATTCTTTTGCCTCGATTCTCACCAAAAAGCCGGATCTCGAAGCAGTGGATCTGGAATTTTTCTTACGGGTGTTGCTTTTGCCTTGTCTTCCCTCTTATCCTCAAGCTTTTGCAGTTCTTCTCCAAGCACATGCATCAAGGCAATGTTTGTCAGAATAACTCATCTTTTTTATTTTTAATTACATATGAGCAATTAAAAATTTCGGAAAGCACTCAGTGAATGCAACTTCAATGAAGGCTTCAATCGGAAGATCGGGAGCACATGCACAAGATCTTGGAAGGAATTTTCCACGCACTGACTTCTACACGGGCTGCGTCAGAAACAAGAGGATGAATTTTTGCCGGAAGCTTTTGCAATTATGATTATGAGATCCGGATCGGGACTAGATCCGTGCCTCTTCGATGTTAGCAAATTTGGAAGTAATGCATGATTCGTTGAGCTTTTTTCATCCCGCTTTGCCATGGTTGGAGCAATCTTTGTCTGAGCAATTTTTTTTTATTCAGCGGAATTCTTTACAATTGGTGCAGATCTGGGAATTTCTTCAGATTCGGAAGATATATTCAATGTATCGACATTGATTTAAGCTCCCTTTCAATTATATAAGCACTATAATGAATACCTACAATTAATTTAGACATAAAGACGAAATCCGAGCATGAACACTTGATTTTTATCATAAAAATCTCCATATAAAGCCCATTGCCCTAAAATTTGAGGCTTTGCTTGCTTGCAAAGCAAACATAAATATTTGTAACTTCACCTGGGCACTTGTAATATTATGCAGACAATTAATTAGACTTAAATCAAGCTCCTTCAAACCTAGGCGCCAAACTTTGAAGCTTTCCGGCAATGAAAACACCTTTTTCTGAGCAAAATTCCTCTTTGGGCGCCAAAATTGTCTGGGTTGCATTCCTTTGCTAAAGAATTAATTACTTCATTAATATGGCAGCCCATGCTTATATAACCTTCATCATTCTATAATTAATAATTGCCTCTCCTATTCCTGACAATTAATTAATTAATAAACATGTTTTTCTCTTCAATTTGGGCGCCTATTTTGTGCATGCTCATGGCTGCCATTAAATAAATTAAATTTATTTAATTTTAGCTTTCTACTTCCAGTCTACATTGACTTCACACTATGCTTTGACCTCATGCGCCAAAAATAGGAATTAATTCCATCAATAAATACTTTAAAAAGTATTATTCCTCCTCTAGGTGGGTCGCACTTTTTTGCATGAGAGAGGGCTGCATTAAATAAATTAAATTTATTTAATTTTAGAATTCTATTTCCAATTTCTTTTCCTCTTATCCTGTGTTGACTTTTCCTCATGCTTGGGCGCCAATTTTGGAAATAGAAACAATTAATAAATGCAATTAAAGCTATCCTTCTATTCCAAAAGGGGTCGCACTTTTTGCATGGCTAATTCCTATTTTTAAAAGTCAATTTCCAATGGGATTATTCACCCTGCACCGCAGCTCCAAAAATCCCATGATCCACTTAAGTTGTTTGACTTTCATAATGAGATTTTTTACCTTGCAAGGCAGGTAAGAAATTCCCATCAATGCCTTAAGTGATTTTCTTTTATTTCACAATGGGAATTTTCACCCTGCAAGGCAGGTAAGAAATTCCCCGCCTGCCGCCTCTAATTTTCCCATCATGACTTAAGTGACTTTGCTTCCATGGGAAAAAAGTACCTGCAGTGTGCCAGTACAAAATTCCCCATCCTCCTATCTGCTACAAAAATCCTATCAGTAGCTTAAAACCTTCCTTTCCCAAAAATGCGACCTACCCAGAAGAGGCCTTTTTTGTGCATGACTTCATCTTTTTAGAGAGAACCAGACCTCCTGTGGCAAATTCCTTCTAGCATGACATCCGTAGATGATCTCCAGATACTCCAGGAAAGAAAACAGACTGAACCGACAAAGGAATTGACCTAGGGAAATTTCACAGAAAACAAAACGAGAAAAATAACAAAAACGCAAAACGTTGCCAGAAGTCACAGATAAAGCCCAGATTCATTCCTGGTGGAAACCCTACTGGTATATGGGAATATTGACATGTAAAACCTCAACAGGGTTAAACCGAAGCACAATTTACCTCAAACAGGCTTAAAATAATTAAATAAAAATTTCCCGCAGGCAAACCCCAAAATGTAATATAATGAGTTTGGGCATCTGGGTATTTGGCGAAATTGGCTTATATGACTCTCTGGGAATATCTTGACACAATACAGACATTTTCTGGCAATAAAAACACAAAACGACCCATTATTTTAAAAGTACGATTTTTTTAACATGGGGTAGTCTCGATTTGAGTGAAATCTGGGGACACTAAGAACAATAATATCAACTCAAATTGTCGAAAAGTGCCCTAGATGATATCAAACCCTTCACCCAAGCAAGTCGCCTATGGTTAGAAGGGAAGAAATAAATATGAAGCTACCAATGTACAAATGAGGGTTTATGTCCCCAAGTGTGATTCTATTGAAGGGTTTCATCCTCAATAGGTGACCAAGGAAGGTTTTTCGTCCTTCAATGGCAAGAAGAGAGGCTACACTAGCTCCAACTCCAAGTAAATGTCAAAATAGATGAAAGATGATGATGCTCCTCTCCATTCGAACTTCCTTAAGATGATGATGAATTAGAAGCCCCAACTTCATGGCCGACCTCTTAATGCACTTTTTATAATCTTCACTTAAGAAGACCGACCTCATAATGAAGAAATATAAATTCTCCTTGCTAAGTCTTCTTTCCCCTAGTCAAACCATTCCAATGCCATGATTAGTAAATAAAATAATAAATCTTGAAGGTACATCACGTACAACCATGGCGAGTTCCCCTCCTTTGCTTCTTTTGTGATGCCCACGGGAGGAGGAATGGGCATAAGGTCTTACTTAGTGACTAGCTTGGAAAATGGGACATTTCAAAGGAGGGGTTGGGGTTTCATTTAACACACTTTTTGGCATTTCTACATTTCATTTTGGAGAGTTTGGGCTTGTTGCTCCTACTTTCAACTATTGGGGACGAAAAATCTCATTGGCTAGCTGTTGAGGGCAAAAACCCTCATTAGCATTGAAATTTGGGGAGGAAAACCTCAATTTCTCCTTGGTGGTCTCTTACGAATATCACACTTGAGCTTATATCAGATTCTCAGAGGAAAATATCAGATTTTCAGAGTTAGGGCACACTTTCCGGGCACATTTTCTATATTTCCCGCTTTAGATCTGCATTTCAAGCGAAGAAATTCAGCCATTTAGAGACATTTGCCAAGACTTCAAGTAGGGACAGCTAGGGCACGATTGACAACCATATCTAGGGCTATCTACACCCTTGTGGGTGGAGTTTGATGCATTCTAGGGCACGGCTGTTCCGGATCTCATCACCAATTGCTTTGCCATAATTTTGGAGGCCATATTCAGCTTTGTTTTAGAGGATTTGTGCTTGGGATCACTTCTTTCCAACCATTTCTGTAAGCTGTATTTCTGCAGTCTAAAAATAAAATTCCAGCTCTTGTTTTGGGTCCCAAAAATTCAGTATTTTGGTGTTCTTGCATTCATAATTTATTATAAATATTTTGGCATAAGATTTGGGTAATTTGAGATCAGATTCAAGGTACTTTGTGGCTCTTTTGTCTCCATAACAACTCGCCATACCTAGGGTTTGTTTCAGATTTCTATTTTTTTGTGAAAAAAATACATTGCTGTCCTAATATCTCTATTTCCAACGTACTGCAATAAATCAGAATTCTTAGGTGTTCCCTTTGTGTTAAAAAATATTCCATTGGGGACATTACATCTTGTCACGAAGCTGAAGGTTGTATTGCCCAAAGACCAAGCCATTTAGGCATTTTGAGTCAGCTTGTTGCACTTTCAAGCGTGAAACCCTCACCGACGGCTCTGACAACTACACACAAATTAAACTTTACAGTTACAAACATACAAATAAAGTAAATAACAATACACTAAAAAAATGAAAATAAAAGAATGACTTGAAATTTAAATTGAAGTTTGAAATTACCTTAGTGATCTTTGCAAGGACATCATCAAAAATGTCTTTGATGATCCAAAACAGGCTTCCTAAGGTCTATTTTTAAAAAGTCCTAAAATTTCTATTTTTGGGAGTTTTCAGGGAAAGTTCTGAAAGTCTATTTCTGGCAGTTGTTAGCAGCTTTTGTATTTTGCATTTTGAGGGTATTGAGCATTTTGGGCTTAGCAAAATTTTGGGAAGGAGGTTTATCGACCGGATCCACTTTGTCAACTTTGCGCTTCACTCTTCTTTCCTACGTAAAATCCGGTTTGCAAAACGGATCAACGAGCTAAGAGATATGGCCTCGTCGAGGGACAATAAATAAAATAATAAGTGATAATAGGAAATACTTTAATTTTTTTCACTTGTGTATTTTCGAATCCACCCCTAAGGATGACCTTTTGGCTCCCATCTAGAACCCTTCATATTCTTTGTATAGCTTTAAATTTGTGGATTTTCGAATAAAGAGACAGATCTCTAGGCATACATCTCTCTCATGGAGTTTGCCAATTTGTATTCACAATAAAATTTGTTTTGTTTACTGCTCTTTGATTGTAGTTTGCATTGTCATAGACATTAAACACCATTGTTAGTGTGTTGTCCATCGGGTTGCACTTCAATCCGGATCAGTGTTATCAGAGCTAGGCTCTTCACTCTTGCATGTTGGAATGCACAAGGTTAGAATACCGGAATCATTGTGTCTAGACTCGTGATCCTTCAGATTACCTTGTCGTTTCAAACGACCTCAAGCAACGTAAGAGAAAATGGGAGATCCGTTCAAAGAAATGCTTGATGAAGCCCTTGAGAAGCAGAGGAGGGAGATGATGGCACAATTTGTTGATGTCCTCTCATGGGTCATCCCTGTAACTGGCTCCACCTCCACAACTGCACCTACATCAAGCAAGCCCTTTGAGGGCCCGACACCATTCAAGGTACAAGTAAATTTTGACATTCCACAGTTTGAAGGAAAAATTAATGCTGATGAATTAGATACATGGCTAGACCAACTAGAATCATATTTTTCTATCAACAATTTTTCGATGGTGAAAAGATAACGTTTGCACTTCTAAAAGCATCTCTTCATGTCAAAAAATGGTGGGAATCATACTCCCTAAGAAACTACACCAGTTGCATCAAGGTCGTGATCAGTCGGTGCAAGAATACACCAACGAGTTTCATACCCTATCAACAAAAGTGGGTGCACGGGACACCGAGAAGCACATGATTCTCAAATATTGCAGTGGATTACGATATTTCATCCAGGAAGAGATGGAGTTTGCAGACATCAGGACTCTCGGGGAAGCCTACCAATATGCAGTCAAGATTGAAGAAAGGTCCAAACGTAGGGGAAATAAAGATACTTCATATTCCAAGAAAGGGAAATCTGACAAGCAACAAGGGATGCACCACCACCAAGATAGGACAAGAAGCAATCATGGAAAAAAAGTTACGAAAAGACACATGGATGTGGTGTGAGAAGCACAAGAGTAGGTACCATGACACGAAGGACTCATCGAGTTGTCACAACAAAGCTTTGCTAATGATTTGCAAGAACCGAGATGCAGGAGGAGCCTCCACAGAGAAGCATGACACACATGAAGAAGAGGATTTGATTGTGGATGCAAATCCATATACCACTGTTGCCACCACACAAATAAAATCTCTACCGAAAGATGATGCGGAGCATCTTTTCCACTGCAGATGTGGGTGAATGGTATGGCTCTTCACTTTATTCTAGATAGTGGTAGTCAAAAGAATTTGACATCTGTGAAAAAGTAAAGAGGCTGAATTTGGTAATAACCCCTCACCCGCAACCATACTCTGTTGGTTGGGTTAGTGAAGGAGAGACATCCATGTGAATCGACAGTGTTTCCTTCCCTATTCAATCAAACCATTCAAATATGTGGTGGTATGTGATGTTGCACCATTGGATGTCTGTGATGTACTTCTTGGACAACCATACATGTGGGATCGCCATGGTGTCTATGAGGCGAGGCCTAGGAGTGCCATCATTACTCTAGGTGTAAGCATTCATTGCATGTAGGGGTAACCCCTCCCAAATCGTGGCCCCGATCGACCAAAACAACGCCAGAGGTTGATTGCTCAAACTAGGACCTTTATTCTACTCATGATCCGGCCTGAGGAGAAGCAAAAGGTTGGAGCGACCACAAGAGCAGTTACACGAGGCCAAACTATGCAACTAAAGCATATTGATCAGATAAGATCTGAATATGTAGACGTATTTGTACCATCGACAGGGGTGCCTAAGCATTTCTAGGTGAAACATACAATTGACTTGGTCCCTGGAACCCCACTTCCAAATGGGTCCTTGTACAAATGCTCAATGCTTGAGAATGAAAAGATCAAGAGAAAAATTCAAGAATTGATTCAAAAAGGGCACATTTGACCAAGTGCATCACCTCGTGGAAGTCCAATTGTTCTTTCCCGAAAGAAAGATGGGACATGGCGGCTTTGCATTGACTATCGAGCCTTGAACAAAATCATAGTGAAGAACCGATACCTGCTTCCATGAATTGATGACCTCCTAGACTAGCTCAGGGGAGCTAAGTTCTTCACAAAGATCGATCTCAAGTCAGGGTACCACCAAGTTCCCATCGATCCCACAAATGTTTGGAAAACAACATTCAAATCTAAGGAGGGCTTGTTCGAATGGTTGGTCATGCCTTTTGGGCTCACAAATGCACTTGCAACATTCATGAGAATGATGAATGACATTCTGCGACCATTCATTGATTCATTTGTGGTCGTGTACCTGGATGACATTCTGGTCTTTAGTAAGACATGGAAGGAGCATGTTGAACATGTAAAACAGGTTCTTCAGACCTTACGTCAACACAAGCTCTATGCCAACATAAAAAAGTGTTCCTTTGGTATGGAGAGTATCCAATACTTGGGATATATCATTAACAAGCATGGTGTGCAGGTGGACCCAGAGAAGATACAGGTCATCCAAGATTGGCCGGCACAAAAAACCATCATTGAACTTCGGAGTTTCTTGGGACTAGTCAATTTCTATTGCAAGTTTGTACTTGGTTTTTCTCACATTGCATGGCCTTTGAATCAGGTGACGTAGGGTGGAGCAAAAGCAAAGTTCATATGGACAGAGGCACAACAGAAGGCATTTATACGAATGGAGAGGCTTTGCTTTGCACCAATTTTGGTCTTGCCAGATCTGCAACAATCATTTGAGATAGAAATAGATGCTTCAAAATATGCACTTGGAGCAGTCCTCACCCAACATGGGCATCCGGTGGCATACCACAGTGAGACCTTCTGTGACACAGTGTGCAGGTACCCGACATATGACAAGGAGTTGACGCATCATTGAAGGCCTGCAAACAATGGAAGCACTACATCCTGGGAAAGGAAACTATTATACACACAAATCATAAGCCCTTTGTAATTCATGCAAACCCAAGGAAAGTTGCAAAATGATCATCATCAAAGGTGGTCCACCTATCTACAACAGATTCCATCTCAACATTCTACATAAAAAGGGGAGTGTTAATCGAGTTGTTGATTGTTTGAGTCGGCCCCCATCATTGCCCCGACAACAATACTTGAATCATGTGGTCATGAGACAATAGAGAGTTGCCTTAAATGTATACACATGATCCCGAGTTTTCGACACCTATCAAACACCGAGGGATGAGAAAAATGTTCCAAACTATCATTTACTAGGAAGGGGTTCTGTGCCACATGGGACAACTTTGTATTCCTGTAGGGGAACGTTGCAAATTGATATGGGAGGCTCACTACAGTCAGGTTGTAGGTCACTTTGGCGTAGAGAAAACAATGGCAATCTTGCAAAAGTATTTCTACTAGCCAAAGCTCCGTCATGATGTTACCAGATACATCAGTCTTGCACAACTTTGTGCGATCGCTAAGCCAACTAATAGAAAACAAGGCCTTTATACTCCTCTGCCAATTCTAGGAACACCATGGGAGTCTGTCTCAATGGATTTCATGTTAGGTCTCCCTTCCACTAGGCATGGCCATGATTGTGTTTTTGTGGTGGTTGATCAGGTTCTCAAAGATGGCAATTGGCACTTTAAAAGGAGACAATATCAATAGAGGAGACTGCAAAGTTGTTCTTTGACAACGTTTGGATCCATTTTGGACTTATAAAAATTTTGTTTCAGATCCGGATTCTAGGTTTGTGGGGATATTTTGGTTTGTGCTATGGTCCATGATGGACACAAAACTGAACAAATCCACTTTGCATTCCACCCTCAAACCGACGGCAAACAAAGGTAGTCAACCATATGCTTGTGCATCTGCTTCGGATATATCACTCTAAACATCCATGTACATGGGATGAAAGTCTTCCATATGTCCAACGTAGCTACAATCAAGCTCTTCATAGCTCTACTTGACATAGCCTGTTTCAAGTATGTCTTTGATTCCATCCATGGGCTCCCATTGATGTAGCATTTCCCTTCCTGTTGGAAGAAGAATCTGCCCATACACAAAAAGAAGTGGATAAGGCAACCAATTTTGTAGAAAGAATTCGAAACATTCAACAAGTTCATGAGATCTTGGAAAAAACTAGCCAAAAGTACAAGCAACGTCATGATGCGCATCAGGTTCCTCATCAATACAAGTGGGAGATAAGGTCTGGCTACATCTCCAAAAAGAGAGACTCCAAGGTCCATAGAGGAAACTTAGGCCTCTACCATATACAATAACCGAGAAAGATATCCAGAACATGGCTTCCAAAGGTCTATTTTTGGAAAGTCCTAAAATTTCTATTTTTGGCAGTTTTTAGGGAAAGTTCGAAAGTCTATTTCTGGCAAATTTTAGCAGCTTTTGTATTTTACATTTTTGAGGGTATTCAGAGCATTTTTGGGCTTAGCAAAATTTTGGGTAGGAGATTTATCGACCGGAGTTGCAATCTAACTTCGCGCTTCACTCTTCTTTCCAATGATCATCCGGTTTGCAAAACGGATCAACGAGCTAGGAGATATGGTCCTTGACAAGGGACACTAAATAAAATAATAAGTGATACAAACAGTCTCCATGTAGGATGACCTTTTGGTTCCCATCTGGAACCCTTCATATTCTTTGTATAGCTTTAAATTTGTGGATTTTCGAATAAAGAGACAAATCTCCGGGCATACATCTCTCTCATGGAATTTGCCAATTTGTATTCACAATAAAATTTGTTTTGTTTACTGTTTTTTCATTGTAGTTTGCATTGTCATAGCACATTAAACACCATTGTTAGTGTGTTTTCCATCGGGTTGCACTTCAATCCGGATCATTTGTAGTCTTCTCCATTGAATTTATTTGAATATTGTGAGTCAAGCCATGCTTGACTCACAAACATTTGCTTCAATGATGTCAACAAACTAGAAATACTTTTAATGTTAGGAAGTTAGTTGTAAACCTCGTGAATAACTTTGGGGTTTTTAATTAAATAAATATTAATTAAAATTTCATTCGACAAGTTTTATTTTAATCACGGGGAAAATAAGCTTCGCTTGCCATTCGGGGATGCCAAATTGGCTTCCGGGCCCCTGATTTCCCTTTATTGGCAAATTTGTTTTAAATCCCCGCAAATGACTACTTTACAAAGTGGATGAAGCTATACGGTGAAACAAACATCTACTGCATGTCTGTGACTTCATCAAAGAAAATATATTGGTTCGTTATGGAATTCCACACAAGATCGTGACAGACAACCCCTCAAATTTTTCTTCTGCAGAGATGATAGGTTTTTGTTATGGGTATGTGATATCTTTATCTCATTCGTCAGATTACTACCCTCGGGAAACGGTCAAGCAGAATCTAGTCTCAAAAACATCATTACTATCGTGCGCAAGTTAGTCGAAGAAAATCAAAGAACTTGGGACAAAAAGTTATATGATGTATTGTGGGCTGACCGCATAACTCCCAAAAGAGCAATCGGGATGTCTCCATTTTAACTTTTGTATGGAACCGATGCTCAAATTCCCATCACATCGAGTTACGTGATTACGATTGGCCGAGGCGGTTGATGATGAATGCTTCGCCAATGCGTTAGATAAAAGGATCATGTTCATAAGCAAGCTTGAAGAACAGAGAAGTCAAGTGGCAAACAGGATCGAGGAACATCAATCCAAGGTAAAGAAATTGTTCGACATGAAAACTAGGGAGAGACAATTTCAAATCAATGACTTAGTTCTTCTCTGGGACAAGAGACGTGAACCGAAAGGAAAGCATGGGAAGTTTGATTCGTTGTGGCTAGGCTCTTCCAAATCAGACATTTCTGTGGAGATAGCACCTATTACTTGGCGTGTCCTGATGGAAATCATTTGCCTTTGCCCTACAAAGTGGGCAATATCTCAAGCACTATCAAAATTGAAAACGGGTTGTTCCCTCGTATGTACATAAGTAATTAGGATTTTGGTTTGTTTCTTTTCCCCATCTTTCGGTCTCCTCTCTTGTATCACCCCATTTTTTGTGCCCCATCGTTTTGAGATCATGTTCATGAATATTTTGGTCTGGGTCCATTGCTGCGTCCATGAAGTCCTTGTCCCCAATTAGAGCCTGTTATCAGCTAATTTTGACTTCGCAAAATTAATAAAAAAATGGAAATTTTGAAAAATTTCAAAAGTGTTACTTTGCGTGATTTATCACTCTCATCACGACCGTCTCATTTTTGTGATCGTTCACTCTTCGTTTCGTCCATTTCGGGTGAGAACTCCCGCTAGGTCTTAAACTGCGTTAAATATTAATTAATTAATATTTAATTAATTAATTACTCTTTGTTTGATAAAATTAATTTTTAATAACTTTGGGGTTTTTAATTAAATAAATATTAATTAAAATTTCATTCGACAAGTTTTATTTTAATTGCCGGGGGAAAAATAAGCTTCCGCTTCCCATTGTCAGGATGCCAAATTGGCTTCCCGGCCCGGATTTCCCCTTTCTTGGCAAATTTGTTTTAAATCCCGCTTGTGGGATTTCTTCCCCCGATTGCCAAATTAATGAATTGGCAAACGGGCAAAAATCTCCGATTTCCCACATGGGGAAATAAAATGGGGATTGCTAGCCTACCTTGCCATTTCCGTTGGCAATTGGTAGTTGATTTCCCCACTTCCCCCTGGCAATTAATTCCACTACCGGGAAGGAGGGAAGTTGAATTAATCCTCATAAATTCCTCCGTCAAACTCGTTGGAAAGAGTCGTGTGAAGCTTTCCAAATTGCTTCTTATTTCTTTTGAAGGAACAGAGTAATATTTGTATCACATCCCTCAAACAATACTAGTTTATTGTGAACGCCATTGTGAAGGAGGAATACGCATTGAAAGAAAAGACAAAGAAATAAAAAGGAATTTCACGCGGAGGGTGAAGAGGAGATTTTCCATGCTGTCATAAGGGGGAAAAGGAGTTAGTTTAAGCGCCCAAGAAGATTCCATGTGCAGCAAAGGGGGTAAAGTGATTGGTTTTAAAAGTAAGAGTTCCCACGCATTTGTTTAAGGAGGACAGTCCAAACAAATATCCACGCATGCAAGAAGGAGAGGTAATTAATGGAGTTTCAACGCAACATTTAAAAAATAAATAAAAGAAAACAAGAAACCAATGTTGGAGGAGAAAAACAAAGTTCAATGGAGCCAAAGTACAACACGTGCAAGAGGAAAATCATCCACGTTGAAAGAATTTGCAAAGAAGAAAAGCCAATGTTGCTGGTAAGAATAAAAAAGGGTTTCAATGCTGCAGTTTTGAATTTCCATGTCAAAGATTTTAGGCAAACAACAATTTCCTACGCTGTCAGCAAGTCAAGGAGCCAACATTGCTGGTAAAGAGTCCAAGTTTCGTGCAAAGTTGAAACCAGACAGTATTCACGCAGAGGCTTTTGGTGAATAAACTTCACGGGAGAATTTAATAAAAATATATCAAAATTAACCCTGTGTGAAGTCATTAAAATCGAGAGAATTTAATTTAAAATATAAATCATTTTCATCACGCATTGGTGAGAAATATTCTAGACAAAAATATCGCGCATTCAAATGCATTACCGATGTATATCGGCACAAAGAAAATGAATTTAATAAAGAAAACGATAGATGCGGAAAGAACGTGCGCGTCAGTTGTATCTGTTGAAGTAATCAACTTTGGAGTTCGATATCTTGAAGTCGGATGATCGTCGGGAAGAAAGGTTTGGTTCGTTGAATTCTCCCCATCCTCGTATACTCATTTGCCAAATTTCAAGTGTACAACACTTTGTTTGATATTTTTCACGAACTCAAGAAAAAACAGTTTACTCGATTTTGCCGCACGCAGTTTCAGCTTGGCGGAAGACCTACTTTGAGAATCTATATCTCGAGCCCAGATAATCGTCAAGAGAAACGGTTTGGTTCGTTGAATTCTTCCCACATTCATGTACTTCTTTGCAAAAATTCAAATGCGCAACACCTCGTTTGATATTTTTCACGAAGCCAAATAAAACGCAATTTGTTTGATTTCGCCGTGCATGCAGTTTTCAGCCTGTCAAGGTGACTCACTTTGAGAGTTGATATTTTGAACTCAGATGATCTTCAAGAGAAAAGAATTGTTTCGTTAAATTTTACCCACCTTCATATGCTCTCTTACCAAGTTTTAGATGTCTTGGGCGACGTTTGGTATTTTTCTTAGGCTAAACTAAACGAGATTTTCACAATTTTACACTTGCATTTTCTTAGCAGTTTGCATTTAATAGTCAACTTTGACCTTTAACATTTGATGAAGAATTTGATTGGGAAAAAATCATCTGACATACAAACTTGTGGTACCTTAATAAACTCCTTCATCCATTGAGAACTTCTCAGAACAACATTTGTTATTTTTCTTAGGGCAGTTTTACAGGTGATTTGTGCAGTTTTGTAACATGGAAGTAATAGCCTGAAATCACCCTTCTGTCACAATCATGTCATCTCCAAACAAAACGATGTTGCGGTATAGGTTCCAGGGCATTCTACTCATGTCGACGCTCCATTCAGAGTATGAGAACATCGTCGATACTAACTTGGGACACGTCGACATAAGTCGATTCTGCGATCACATATCAACCAAAGGCGAGTCACAATTTTTCCGACGCTTATTCTGAATTGGTCATCACTTGTATGGATGTACCATAAAACTTGCATAGTGTGGCGATTCAACTCCAATGGCTCGAAGCGGAAGCAACCTCTGACTTCCTCATTATGCGGTATAAGTCGTAGTTATTGGCATAAGTCTCTTCGGAGTCAAAAGCCATTGTTATTGGTAGAGATCGATAATGGGAGAATATTTTCTACAACAATTGTTTTCATTTGATCATTGTACAAATCTATTCATCAACAAACCAAGACCAATGATAAGTACAATTGTGTGGATCATCAAGCAAGGCCACATCATTCAAGTTTGCCTCGCCTCGGTTCTCGGGCCAGCAGCGAGACACAATACTTCATCGGCTAGTCTTAAAGTTGGAGCGTTCTCGAATTGGACGATCGTGAGCGGATCAGAATGCCAACACTTCGGGATGGTGACAAAGACAAAAGACATAACTGTGAAGTGAATTGCAATTTTGGCTCTTGGAACGAAATTCTGACAAGCCAAGGTGGCGTAACGACTACAGTCTCGCGACAAATGAATAATTCACCATGGAAGGCTATTCGGAGCATGTGGAGAATTGTGTGTAATTGTGAATGTGAATACGAATGAAGACGAACTTGCTCACACCAGGATGTTGCTCAAACGGAGGGGTGGATGAATTGCTCAAGTTTCAAGATCGGCTCTCTTGTCATCTGGAGGATTATGGAACACAATCAATGAGTTCATTCTGTACGATCGGGATAGGCGGATTCTTGGCCCAATGGATAAGACACTGATCATAGGTGTTTTGATCTAGGTGGCGCATTGTTGACTAGGATGTCTATGTGTGCGTCCAAGTCATTTAAGTGGGGTCCACATGTACCCATTTCTTTTATTTATGTATTTTTCCTTAAATGACTTTTTAACTTAAGTGGTTTCTATTTTTAGTTGCTTTTAATAAAGTTGGTTGAAAAAGTCAAAGTCACTTAAGTGCCCTATTTAATGATCATGTAAACCCTAACTACTTTGTAACCAACTTTTGGGTTATAAAAGGAAGTCAAGGGCTCATTTGTAAGGGTGACTTTGAGAGAGGAGAAGAAAATAATTTTGTGTGCAAGCTTTGTTTCAGGAAGAAACTTTGTGTTCTTTTGTGAAAACATTTTGGAGTTAATGAAATACGAACTTTGTGTCTCATTCATTGTCTCTTGTAACATTTGATGTTCTTATGTTCATTAGATGTTAGATGTTTGAATCTTGCATGCAAATATTGTCTTTGATCTTATTGTCAACGTTATTAAGTTGTTGTTCTAGTTCACGTAATCAAGCTCGATTATCTACTTGCTCACTGTGTTCCCTTTTAAACATTCTTGTTTAGCTAACTCAAACTCCGTTTTATTTGTGTTAGGTATTCATTTTTCCTCTTCATGCAATATTAGGCTCTGTTTTTACCTAACTGTTGCATGTTCTTTCAATTCATTCCATTCCACTCCTTTCCTTCATTCCATTCCATCTCCGTCATTCACTTTTCTTTCCATTGATGTTCCAAAACACCCCTCACATACAATTTTGAATGTACAAATGTAAATACAGTTTTGGTTTTCAATAAAGGCAGCCTTACCTTCATTGCGGAGGGACTTCGTTCCACACTGCTTTGTTGCATGTCATTTGCATGCGTGCAAATCCATATGCTAACAGTTTTTGGTGACTCTACTGGGGGTTCAGGAATCGTTAACCAATGCTTGGTTAAATCTTTATGACTATCCCTCTGCACAAGCTCCAGTTCTTCAACCGAACCTTGTGCCCGATGAAGATTTTCAAGGAGACATGCTGCCAACCTTGAACAAAGAGCTTGGGAAAACTGCGAAAGCTTCGTAACAATTTTTTTGGTTGTTGATAGAGCCATTGACAGAGAAATCTACATCAAGACCTTAGAAGAAGAGCACCCGCACTTGTGGCTAGAAGACCTCCTGGACACGTGTTGATCGTTGTTCACCGACGCGGTCCTCTTCCACCAAGGTAATAATTTGTATGACTATTACAGGTAACCCACCTATCTTGCAACCAAATCTTGTTTTGCAGATACTCAAGAAGACATCATCAGATTTGAGGCAAGCTATTTGGGAAAAGCGCACGAATAACTATCATTTTCATCTCGCCGCATCAATACTAGATAATGAAGAAGAGAAAGCCGAGAGTTGCTAGAGTTATTTAGGCGCAAATAGCTCAAGAAAGAGAGCGAAGAGAAAAGGCTAGAGCCGATCAGAACATGCCAGTGATCCCTTCACAATAAAGATTTCAAACTGGAAGGAAAGAGGTTTACGCGAGGAGAAAAAGCTAAAGGTCGATCTGATGTTTTTACTTTCAAAAAGATTTTATTTTTACCAAGAACTTCAAATTATAATCTTGAAAGTACGTAAAATACATTAAATAAAGTTTAAATCCCTAAATGTCATTGGAAAAAATTAAAATATTGAAATATTAATTTTTTTGTATTGTTTTAAAAGTCGTCCCCTTGCCGTCCCCAAAATTTGGGAATTTTTTTTTTGCCCCGAAACCCCGTCCCCCTGTCCCCGAGACTTAGGTAACTATGTATTGGAAGGCTGAAAGCGACAATAGGACCAATCTGAAGCTGCATTTCCTTGCTACAGTGCAAGAGGCTATGCAAAAAGCTTTCATAGAAAAATTGTGGGCCAGAAAAGTTTATTACTTCAATCCGATGAGAATCACACTCGTGCTGATTTCCTCTTGTAAAAATCACATTTATTGTAAATATCTCTCCTTCCTCATGTTTTAGTTTACTATAGCCTTTCTTCATTACATGTAAACTAGACTGAGGTGTAATCTGGGCACTCTACACATGCATGGCCTCATCCAATCAGCACTCATCCTCATTATGTAAATTTAATTAACCTTGCTAATAAATAATGTAAAGGTGTAGTTTTTGGCAATTAATTCCTCAGGGCATTCTACTGTTCTGATTTTCCGTTTTCTGAGTGAGGTCATACGGCAATTATTAGGGAATACAAAGAATGAGTTAACTGATAACAAAAATATGAAACCCTTGTAGTGAAACCACCAAGTCCAACTGAGCAAGAATGTTCCAAGGAAAAGAAATATTGTTGAATAAAGTTGGTAACCAAAAAAAGTAAAACTATGAATATGAGGATAAATCATGAGTTCTACTAGACTGAAGTTGAATCAGTATTTGAAGGAAAAATTAATGATCCCCCAAATGTATCTCTGGCTGCTGTAAGAAGAATTGTGCATTTTAAAATGCTCTCAATGAAGGGGCATATCAAAAAATCAATAGTCATGCTACTTATTAACATTGGAAGCACTCGTGATTTTTCTGTTATTCCTATCTTTAGATGATTGAATTTGTTGGCATGACTAATGAAAGTTTTTGAGGTGATGGTCACAAAGGGATCAGCTCACAAAAGGAAGCTCTTTGCTTGCGTCGAGAAATGTCATAATCGACTCTTATCACAGTTATGGGCGGTCTGACAAATACTTGTTTCCTAAATGAAATGCAAAGCCACATGCTAAGCTTTTGAACAAACTCTCCAGATAAGTGAGTAACCAGAAAATGATTGGTCTAGTTTAAGTGGAGACCGTCTCCAAACCGTGTCCTGTGGAGGAGTGTCCTTTGACAATCAATGCCATAAGGCATCCTAATTTGGGACTCCAACCAGCTCCACCTTCATCACCCAACCAGAAAACAAATATTGCAATGAAAGAAACTTAATATAACTATTCAGCACAGTTTGTTTCCATTTCTATACCTTTGAATTCAGTTTTACAAACATCCATCATGGAACTGTGTGATAAATCCTATCACCATCCTTATGGGACTGTTTCCTATTTATTAAAATCATCACTGCCACCATCTACGGGACTGTGGGCTTATCAGTCATGCCTCCATCCACAGGATTGTTGGCTAATCATTTATTTTCTCTCTATTTCCATCTCTCTAGGGACTTGGATGTACCTTGTTTAGTCATGTGATCATCTGCAGAACGGTTGTCTGATCAACCATGTCACTACTCATGAGGTTGGGTTATCAATCATGCTGCTATCCACTAGAATGTTGGCTAAAAATTCACAGCAATCACCATTTCTCTTGAGACTGCCGGTAAAACTCAAGAGTAGACATTTCAGTCAAATAGTCAACCTTGAAAGCACAGCACCAAATATTTTCACATTTAAATCAATTCTTCAGCCATGTAAAGTCATTTCATTTTATCATGCCTTCAAAAAGTCAAATGAAAGAGTCAAAATACCTTTGGAGTTTGGTCAATGCTAAAAATTGACTGTCCTCTAGTCGTGTCAGTGTTGGAAAACCCAAGTTGGTACACCATTGTCATTGCTGTAAAATATGGCCAATACCATTGTAAAAGGTCAGCATACTAGCAAGTTAGTACTTCTGTGCGGTCAACACAATCAAGGGCAACAATAATGACTGTGAGAACACCCAAGAAATCAGTGTTTCTGCAAAAGTCAAATGGTTTGTAGTAATTGTAAATAGTTCTGTTGGTTCAGGTTATTTTAGGACAGGTGATTCCATTGGTGCCTTTTAGGAGTTATGAAAGATTTTTGTTATCTTTGAAGTTTCCATCCATTCAAATCTTTAAAGTTGGATATTGGATACTAGGGGTATGGCTAGATCATCATCTTCTCCATATAGTTTGATTTTTTTGCTCTTTTGTATTAGGAATACATGATCTCTTATTTATCCTAGAAGACTGTCTGTGAAAGGCATACCTACTCATTTCATTCTCAAAATCTAGCTGATCACTATGATTCAGGACTTGTGTTTTGATGTTGGTTGTTTAGATATACCATTCTCGAATCCTATTTACAATACACTATATTTCGGGACTTGTATTTTGATGTTGGTTGTTTAGATATACTGTCCTTGAATCCTGTTTAGAGTACACTAATTTTATCTGGTACTTGTAATCTGATCTAGCTATGGAGACATTAAATGCTTGGGTGAAATTGTTAGAGATAAAATAATGTTTGCATCCAAGATCTACAAGAATTAATGTGCTACAGTTTACTTTTCGTCAAGCTTAGTGGAGTGAAATCTTTGCACGGTTTTCTACTAAGTTCTAGGTGGTTTATTACTTGGGTTTTCTTTGGAGTCTACATTTGTTATTTCGTTTTTTTTCTTTGTTTTGTGGTTGAATTGTGTTTTCTTCTTGTTTGGATTTCCATCAACTCTCTCTAGGTGTAATTAAAGCATCTAAAGCAAAAGGAGCTTGATAGCTTTGTGGTTCTTTATATCAGGGGCCATAGTAATTCTCCTCTCCATGGGGGCTTGGCTCCAATCTTTCTTCTCCACTACCATAATGCTGCAGGTAGAACTTTTGGTGAAGGAATATGCCCAAGTTGTCCATGCTCTTCTTGGTAACCAGAAAAGCTTCTGTGGCATTTTCTCACCAAGATGATCTCGGCCTCTTGCACAACTTCTGGATTTGAGCCCCTTTGATTTAGCTTTTTAACAAATTTGCAGCATGCAGCCCTTTGAGCCCCTTTCATTTAGCTTTTTAACAAATTTGCAGCGTGCAGCCCCACGGCCTTCTCAAGATTGCCGAGTTCTTCCGCAAGCTCTTCTGTCCTGGTGCTGAATGCTGCTGCCTTGCCCTTAAGATTATCCTTTCCACCACCCTTTTGATTCTCGATCCTATCTCTGGTCGGTATCATCTTTTCTTGCTGTATTACTCCCATATCTGTATTTGCCACTTCACATCTCCTCTTCTTACTAGCAAATGCGGGACCATGAAGCAGGCTTTTATTAAGACCTTTATTCAAACATCTTTAAATGGAAGGGGATCCGATGTTCCTCAACAAATGCTGCCCACAATCTCTTCAACGTTCCAAGGTTCCATCTTGCATATCCATAGTCTTTATCCTTGAAAATATTCTCCTCCAGTTTCGTATGATCTTTCCTTTGTTCTTGCAGCTGCGCTCTCCTCCAGCTCTAGTGGCATCCCACACTTGCAAATTCTCATCCTGAATTTCTCTAGAGAGATAATTGGCCCCTTATACCTTTTAAAGCATCTCTTATATGTCCAAATTTTCTCCTTGTGCTTTCCATCTCTCTCTTGCTTTTGTAAATTCAAAATATTATCTTGTGGCTCCAAATTTTGATATCCAACACGAGCATTCCCTCTCTTATCTGGATCATTGACACTGCATACGTTTAGGCTCTCTTCCTTTGAATAGTCAGAGATCTCAATGCAGTGGACAGCATTGAAGATTGGGTCCATCACCTTGGTACAATGAGAAAACAACTGAAGTAAAAATAGGAGATATACCGCTACCTTGACAAAAAAACTGATGCAATCATGGTCAGGGGGTTGAGTGAACAACGACCTTTGACCATGAAGCCAGGGATCTCTCACACTCAGAAACGGATACACACACAAACTTGTGCCAGAATGAGGAGCCAGAGACATCTTATTCTTTGTATGTTCACTGCATAATTCTAAACATATAGACAATACAATTTTTAAGCTGAAAAAGTTACTACAAAATTTGCAGAAGATACAATATCCATCCCTCAATGGATGTGATCCAACTCTACAGCTCTTGCACAAACACCCCCCTTTTCAAAAGTAACGCCTTTCCCTTATTAAGTCTTTGATCAAGAACCATTGTAGAAGTTTAAATGCTTGAGCTTCTATATGTGAAACAATTGGACTTCCCTTTGTGACTCTTCACCTGCCATCGGTCACAAAGCTCTGGTTGCCTGGGCACAGATGTTTGAGCTTGTGTGCATGTTAGTCACAGTTCTGGTACTTACCTGAAATTTTTCCGAACTTGATTTGAGGGACATTGCACAGACATCAATTCGTGGGACATTGCGTAGATGTTGATCTGCATAACACTTCTCTCCTTCGAAGTGAAAGCATAGTGTGTATTCCAGCCAACATGAACTTCTTACACTGTGCAGAGGCTGTGGGTAGTTGTATCTCTGTATTTGTCTGAGTTTTGCAATGTTGTGCGGGGATGAGCACACAATCACAGTAGCTATGGAAGAAGGTCATCCCCAGGACCAAGCAGCAAGTGTCCTTCAATTGCACGAGATGTGTTGGTCTCTCTCTGTGCAGGGTGATTCATCATGAACTTCACAGATAGATAAAGTTGCATGGGACCTTCACAAACTCTCAGACTAATTAAGTTGCACGGAACTTTATAGGTAACTCAATCACTGCGAAAGTTGAATCCGATGCGACTACATGCAGGTCCTGATTTTGCCAAGGGTTTCCCAATAATTGAAAGAAAAACATCTTATCATCACTTATATTTTTTGGTGGATGCAATAGTAATTATGAACCTGGATGCTCCTGCATCAAAAAATGAAAGACATCCATACTACAAAATTCTCACTTGGAGGTATAGCTTACATGTTTATTTTGAGTTTTCATTTTGATGGCGTGCAGGACACAAAAATATTACTTTTAAATTAACCTACAAAGAGTCAACATCTTTCCTAAAAGCCAGAAATCTAGACGTAATATTTTCCGCTAAGCATATTGTAAAACAGTTAAGCTTTCCTAATTGCAAGGATATCGCTCTCTTAGAAAAGTGGTCTGACACCTTTCTAAATAAAAGAAATTGTTCCAAGTTTAGTTTTCCATATCACTTTCCCAAGCTCCCTGATCATCCAGGTATTGTCCTGAAAACATCCTTTCCAACTCAAAGGTTCCACAAAAAGACTGTTATATTTTGTCTGAATCCACATTCTAAAGGTTCTGGCTGATTTGCAATCCCTAAAATGTATGCAATGCTATTATCTTTTTGGCATGTAACACAGGTATTGTTGCTTGATTTAGTTTAGTTAAATCATGCCTTGAATACTAGCCTCGGGTGCAGAAGTAACCAATTAGAAGTGTTTTGTTTGAATGCAATTATAGACTTACATTAAGGTACCAATGCACGCATTATTTAGTAGAGAAGGAATATGAAATTTATGTCCAACCTCGTCATTAAGGTTTTTTTAGCTTCATAAAAGGAGGAGACTTCTCATTACTTCATCTCCAAACTTTCCGAACAGATCTCAGCACTTTATTTTGTACATTATTAAAACACTCTTTAGGGACAAACTTGCAGTTCTCTTAGTATAGGTT
The DNA here is from genome assembly GCA_018340775.1 of Taxus wallichiana var. yunnanensis. NCBI lineage: Eukaryota > Viridiplantae > Streptophyta > Pinopsida > Cupressales > Taxaceae > Taxus > Taxus wallichiana. The sequence continues at coordinate 674,076,067 of CM031235.1, read as the reverse complement.
TATCTGCTTGAGTCAACTATTTTGTGTGGTTTAAAGCCCTCCCATCTATGCTAGGGTGTTGATCTTTTCTCATAGGTTTTTCCATCGAAAGATCTCCTCTCTTGACAACTGCTTCCATTAAGATAGTGATCTAACCCAGTTATCCTCTAGGTGAGGGAAATGCTCATATGGGCCTTGCAGTAGAACCCAAACATTATGCAGTCCTAATTCGTGATGCAATTGGTTGGAAATAAATTAAAATGTAGGCCAAAGTTTTTAGAGAATTATAAAATCATTCAGTGCTTACTCACTTAGTCCTATATACTTTCAACTGGAAAACATCCATTTTCTGAGGCGATCTTCTTCCCTTCCCTAGATTCCGCTCCATGGAGTCTTGGAGGAAACTCTAGCTGTCTCTAAAATTCATTACCTCATATTTTTCGCTGCCCCCTTACACAAACTTTGGGTTAATATAGGTTTTTGACTATTGGTTCCCTGCAAACATCGTTTACATGATTTCTTTTTCTACTCAGGATAATCCATGATCAGCTGTAACCTAATAATCTAATAAATATTTTCTCTAGGATTGCAAGAAAGACTTACTTTTTCCATAAATTGAGATGAGTAGACATCGCATTTTATTTGTAAGAATAGGCTTCAACTATTCCGATTTTTACATTCAGTTTCTTTAGTTTAGTAAGTTGGATAATTGTTGTGATACTTAGAAATGTCAATGAAACTGTTTCTTATACCTTTAGGGTTTATCCAAAAATATAATAGTCTAGATTAGTAAGCAAAAGATTAGATAACTACCTTTGGATTGTTCATGAGTTTTTCGTTCAGAAAAACATAAATATCACACTATCTGGTCACATACAGATAATGACTGTAATTGCTAAACATATTTCAGTCCATGCAAACAATATTACCCCGTTTTTCCTGAACAGAAGTTTTCGCAATTCAATAATATTTATTTTTTCTTGAAAGTTAGCTTGGACCATTTTCTAAAGTGTGACATCAATTTTATAATATGATCACTAATTTGAGGTCAGAGAGCATGCCTAGTTAGATATATTTCAGCTAGACACTTTAAATGAAATTAATTTCTTGTCATATTTTCTAATTTTTCTCTTTTGCAGTACTTGGAGATAAAGGAAAATTCAAAATCCAAGGGAAACAAAAGCGTTGCTAAAGACAAGGAAATTCCAAAGGACAGAATTGGAACTGACAAAGCTGTATTACTTCCTTTTGAAGTCGGAACATCTCCAACTCTGCCTTGTAGAGCATCCATGTACTCAACTATAGAAGAAAACTCAAGGTTGGCCATGGAAAAGGATAACTCTAGAATGCATGTAGGCATTACTGGGAACTCTCAAATGGATGTGCAGCATTCACGACCATACTTACTTATTGGTGACACAAACAATGCATTCTTGTTCAAGGAGCCACGAGTTGGAGTGGATGTGGAAGATACTTGTGGATCTAAGATATCAGCAAAGTCCTTGGCTAGTATTTATGACCAGTTTTTACAAGAACTTCCTTTGACAAGAGAAAAAGTGGTTACAAGTGAAAATCATATAAAGAAGAGAAAGCGGAAAATCATGGGACAGAATCAAAGATGTGACCATAATACCCTGGCCAAACATCCTGGCAGATCAACTCTTCCACAGGAAAAGGTTGCAATGCAACAGCTTTTGAATAAGCAAGTAGATTCTGATGCTCTGCCACCATCTTTTTGGCAAGTGTGAAAGCCCGTGCAAGGTAAATACAGTGATAATTTAAACAGATCTCTTACATCTTTGCTAGATATCCATTCTTTGTTTGTTAGGAAAAATACTTGTCGAATACATGACTACTAAGCTACACACAGGAAAGTGGGTGTGATCTAATGGTCAGGATGACATTTGCGAAGAAATGCCCAGTTACGTAGAGCTTATAGAGGCATCATCTTCACAATATATGTTTCTTAGTGTGACTAACATGCAAGATCAAGTTCTGCAAATCCTTGCCACAAAAACCTAGAAAATGTGTCTTTCTGTTGTTCCTTGTTTGAATTAGATTTTAAAATACAAGAAAGTTCCTTTGATAATCGGGGCTTGATCCAACATTTCTCCATGGTGACCTGTTGGAAATATTGAGAAATTCAGATATTTCTGGAGTGCGTTTTCAATGCAAAAATGTTTGGGAGAATAGGAATAGTTTCTTATTAATAATTTGTCAAAACTCAAAATTATTTTGATTAGATGCACTTAAATGAATAGTTTCTGTTAATGCTTGAAATTGTGCATTCTGGCTTTGCATAAAATCGAACTTCATTGTATTAAATTCAATTTAGTGCTCTTCTCCATGGGCTTTGCGCTAGTCTATGTTGATATCCTGTTTGTATGCAAGCCATTCTGCATCTAATTGTTTGAATGCTGATAAAACTCTCTTCCACATGATGCAGACAAGCCAAATCTCTTGTTTCCTTGTCATTTTTAAAAATTAATTCTCATTTGGAACAATGTTTAAATTACAGGCGCTGTGATAAAATCAATGCTGCCAAGTTACGTATAAGTGAAATTAAGAAATCAATTAGCAAATATTTGTGTTGGAAGGATAATGCTGGACAAAGTTACAAAGAACGAATGAAAGATAATTTGCGAAAAACAGGTGCTTTGTCATTTTTATCAAAGAAAAGAAAAAGGAAGGATGGGAAATGTGGGATTGATTGGGAAGACTACATAATAGAGTGCCTTCTCCTCCATGAGGTATGTATCATTCATTTTTGTAATGACGTATAAAGAGAAACATGTTTGTATGCCCTGATGGTTTTGTGCTTTTTAAGGATTGCTTGTTTCTGCTTCTACTCATGGCATGCAAGAAAATTGCAAATTTACATGAGGGTGGATTGAAATAATTTGATAGCCTAGGTAAATGAGAGTAATCTCTAGTTCATAACCATTATTATATTGCATGTTTGAGAGGAAATAAAATGTGTTTCCTTGTAATTGCGTGCTATCTGATCTAATGTGCCTGTTATTACAGATGGTACAATTTAAAATAGCCACATGATGATGAAATAATATTATGTATCTTGAACATTTAATGATCTGGATCCTAGGATGTATCTGGCGGACAGCATACCAATAAAGGATTCAATATGTTATAGTGGTGTCATGGAAGTGTGCAAAATCATGTGCGAGACAATCTAAGATACCGCTAAGCCAGTAATAAGAAAAACAAAACAGAATGCACAATGCATGGAGATAAAATAGGGCTTTTAGAACCGTGATCTCATTACTGATATACATGAATCTATGCAAAGAGATGTAAACTGAGTTTTGAACTTATAGGATGATCAAGAAAACTAGATGCATCTCTCATGCTTAAATCCAGTAGTTTTCCATCTGTACAGCTTCTGATTTCTTCCACCATTTTCATGGCCTCCTCTACCTTGCTTTGGCCCTCTTTTTAGGCAGCAATTGCACAGGAATTTGCTCAGGTTTTCACAGATAATCTACTCAAAATTTTAGACTGACATCCTTAAAATCAGTTGTTAAGCCCACTGTCCTGGCTAAGATGAGTAATCTATGCACAAGATATAGAACAGAGATTATGGTATCTCAAAGAATAGGTCTGATAAGTCGTTCTATGGGCCTATATTCAGGTGCAAAATAACCTCCATGCTTGGATTTACAAGAATTGGAAACCTACAGACTCCATAGATATTACAAATAATGCATAGTGATGAAATTGATATCAGGATCGAATAAAAAGTGAATCAATCAAAATTCAATGCTCAATTTAAAATAGGTACTAGTGTATTCTTATTGTATTCACAACTCTCTCTAATGATAATAGGACTAGGTACAACTTTACACCCTACTATAATATCAAAACTAGGGTTAATCTAATTAAGATATTACTCAATGTTGTATATGATAATCTAGATTAAAAAAACTGTCCTAGATTATGTAAGGATGCAATTTTTACTCAACACAACTTCTAGAAAGTAGATAACTGTAATCAGGGTTAAGGTTTGGAACATATTCACCCTGAATCAGACTCAAACTGTGTAATATTGATATGAAACTAGATGAGAAGGCTGTGTAGGGTGTCATAAATCTACTTGTGAAATATGGGAGCCTAAAACTGAGCTGAGGAAAAATTTGTCTGTTTGGGACAAGTTTGCTCTGAATGTTCCTAGGGTTGACAATTGTGTCCTCTGGTACTATGCTTTGCAATCTATCTCTGGTATCTGCTTTGTCTTGAGTCTTTGGACTTGTTTCTTATGTTTGGATCTCCACGATGATTCATCTATGCCTATATACGTCTTTGCTTTGTCTCCAAGCACGAGCTCTCCTTTGAACTAAACAGAGGTTAGTATGATTTGAGATGGCTTGACCTCACCCCACCCCCATTGAGGTTGTAATACACACCAATGTGTCAAAGCAAGATCATTCCACATGTAGTTCTTCAAGTCCTATGATGGTGCGGAGAATAACAAATGTAAATAGAGATGGAGCTCTTATTCGGCCCTCAACACTTGGCAATGATGCTCGGCTTGATTGTAATGCAATAGAGATGTGGGATCTAGGGAGGCAATAAAGATGTATTCAGATTTAAGTAGCTTTTCTATTATGTGCTCTAAGAGAGAGATGCTTCAATGTTTGGCTCGATGACCTTCTTAGAGTGTGCTTTGATATGGGATCTCTAGATGCCCATAATGTGTAAGAGTTGCATTTGTTTATAAAGATGACATATTGTAATAATTTCCCCTCAACTGACGGTAAGCCGACTAAGGTACCTTATGCATTTGAAAAGATGGCTATTGCAAGTACAAGGGAAAGGTTAATCATCTTGGGGATAGATTTGTCGGCCAAGCTTGTTCTTGAGCACATGAACCTGTCTAGGATTGAGATAGACCCACATCTGAGACAAGAGATCGTTTGTAGAGTCTTGAAGATGTGTTTTATATAAGGTGCAATGATTCTTGAAGTGTTGAGCTGAAGAAGTAGCTAGACCTAGTGGAAACAAAGTGTAGGATTAAGTAGGAAGCTTTAAGTTTAGTAGATAAATAGGTAAATGGGATAATGTCGGGGTAAATGTTAAAGTATTATTTCCAAGTGCCATAGGACCAAATTTCGGGTACTAGATATTGCCCCTTTTAATTTAGTAATGAAAGTGTTGGTTTAAAAGTAAAAGGAACAAGTGAACACAAACCTCTCACCCCAATTGTAGGAAAATGATATGCAAATTGAAGGGTATGCCCCCACGCAAACCAATTTGAATTTCTGCAATCACATGGCAAAGACGTGTATTAATGCTCTAGAGATATAAAATCAGTATGTAGAAAACTGAAATATGTAAATGTCATAAAAACATGAAATGATTACATCAGATTGCCCCCAATGTGCTTTATATAGGTAATGTGTGAAAATTTTGTCTCGAGAACTAGAATTTGACTGCCATGTCACCATCTAGCATTAGGCAGCTATGTCATCATCTAGCATTTGGCTGCTATGTCACCATTGCATTGGTCATAGAATCTATAAATGTCATCAATGTGATTGAATCTGTAAGATGAACTTGTGCCAAGTCCATGCAAATCTGCTATAAATCTATATTTGTAATGATGAACTATGTCGAGTCCATGCAAATCTGCTATAGATATCTATAATGATGAACCATCCTATTCTATGTAATTGTGATAATGTAATGTCCCCTTTTTCGAATTAAGGCCAAATGAAGACTTCTTGCCATTCCCATTCCATGGGGAAGAAGAATAAGTGAACAAGGGAAGGAATCACACATCATTTCAGTTTTCTTTAATTAGATTTAATGTTTCCTTGTCGTATTTTTCCTTTATGAGGCAGGTCGGCTAGGTTTGGAAGAATTAAAGAGGAAAATTAAAGATAAAGTGAAGCTTAAGAGGTCGGTCCTCATCTAATTGGCCTTTGGTGCCAAGCAAGGAGTATAAAAGGGATTGTATGACTTCATTTGAAGATCATCTTTGGCGCATTTTACATCTACATTTGGTTTGTTGGGCTAGTTGCTCAATACCATTCCACTTGAGGACGAAAACCCTCTTGTGTGGCATCCAAGGAGGATGGAAACCTTCCTTGTGGCTTGGTGGAGAACGAAAACTCTCCATGGTGGTGCATTGAAGACATCTCTTGAAGACTTGCTTGCTGATTTGGATCAGAGACATCAAGAAGGATTACAAAAGCTTTGCATGATTTTTGGAGCTCTTCCCTAGGGAGCGACTAGGGTTTGGTGCTGGTTCGGTGCCTTCTAGGGCACATAATTCATATATTATTTTATATTCGATTCTCCATAATTTATAAGGCCGGAATCCATAATTTGGCTATTTTTGGAGAGGTTTATCTATTGTTTTCAGCCCTTGTTTGTGGCTTCCCTGCTGCTGTCACAAATTTAATTACAACAATGTATCTTCACTGATTTTCTCCATTTATTTGTTGCAAATTGGATGGATATTGGTTGTTGTAATTGAAGTAATTATTTAGAAGTAATTTCAAGTTATTGTGCATGGTTTTAGGGTGCATTTGAGTCCCTATACAAGTCACTGCTAGGGTTTTAAAGTATATTATAGTTATACAATCAGATTTTGCTTCACTTGGGTTTGTGTGGTTTCTTCCTTTTTAAGTTTCAACTCTTGAAAGGGATATTACAGATAAATGTTTGTGATCTGTACCAAATATTTGGATTTGATTGGTGTGAATTGGTATCACACTAGCTACCTTGTGGCACTTTGGTCATGATCGGTGTTAACACGGAAGAGCACATAATATACCCCCTTTAAAGACAAGGGATGCTGCCATGTATCACTTAGCTCAAAAGAGAAAGTGTTAGATGTAACAAGTATATAATCAAAGCATCCAGGATGTGAACCATGCAAAGTATATGAACTAAACATGGTAATTTAAGCAATGTCCATTAGATATGAACATTAGAGAACAAGTAGTAGATGACATCTCAAGGGAAAACAAACTATTAAACATGGTGAGTAATCCATAGAGATTGATAGCAAAGATAATAAGAATGAATGGTAGAGCAATATGTAAGCAGGCACACGTTAGTCGACACTAATGGATCCATTGGGACTTGCGGCATGTATTGACACGACACGACATGGCATGATAGACCCGCCATAAAGAGAGATAATTGACAAGACATGCCGATTTGACTAGTGTTAGTATTAGTGAGTTGTGTATGCTAATTAAGTGTGCATCAACCAACTAGTATTTGCTAGACAATATGTGCATCAATCATGCGTCAATAAGATATATCCAACAATATGTCTCTTGCAATGTGTTATAAGCAATGTGGCTCAAGCAAGATATGTCTCTAACAATGTGTCCTAAGCTATGTGCGCCATAAGCAATGTTTGTTCTAAAGAATGAGTGTCATACATTGCGTGTTACATGCAATGTTGCTCAAGCAAAATGTCTTAAGTGATGTGTTTTAATCAATAGATGTATCAATTAATGTGTCCATTACAGCAATATGGGTGATAAGCACCATGTAAACAAACGAGCATAAAGTAGGCAAGTATCAAGCAACTAATTCATAGAGCATACAAAGTTTAGAACATAGAGTGATAGAGAAAACAAAACATAGAGGCTTTTTCTTAAGCTTCTTGATCTCATGTAGGGCACAAATGAGTTCTTCTAGATCCACTTCCCCATCTATATCGGCATTTTCTTCCTCTTCTAAATCCTTCTTTTCTTTTCTTTTGTGTTCACTTTCCAAGATATCCCCTTTTGATTCTATTGCCATGAATAGGATTTCTTCTCCATCGATGAGCTGCTTTTCTCTTTGGAATAGAGGTTTTTCTTATGCTTATGAAAGTTCTTCTTTTCTCAAAGTTTTCCTGTTTGTAGCTCTTTTTAGTATTGATGATGTTTGCTACCTTTCTTCATGTTATAATCTTCTTCATGATCACAATTTTCACTTTCTACATATGGACATTTAATAGAAAAATGTCCTACTTTTCCACATTTAAAGCATTTAAAGGGCGACTTACCTTTGTACTTTCCAGATCATTTCTTAAGCTTCCTTACAAAACGAGCTTCCTCTTCATTTGATTCATTGTTAGAGCTATCACATGGCTCGAGCTATTTACTCTTTATCTTCTTTGAGGCTTTGAAGGTTGCCTCTGGCTTGATAATTTCTTCTTTTCGGTTCTCATTTCATATGCCGTTAGGATCCCATGCAATCCATTCATTGTTAGAGTATCTAGATCCTTCATTTCTTTAATGGCGAAAAATTTGGCATCAAACCTCAAGGGAAGGGACCTTAACACCTATAGCTGGATCATTGCATCTTCAACTTTTTCTCCAAGACCTTTGATGGTGTTGACGATTTCATCCACACAAAGAAGATAGGTTGCAATGTTTTCTTCATCTTTCATTTTCAAACTCTCGAATTATCTTCTATGAGTTTGAAGCTTGGCTTTCTTCACTTTGTCATCTCCTTCATAGATGTTCTTAAGTTTGTCCCGAATTTCTTTTGTTGATTCACAATGCATCACCTTGACAAACTCGATTCTGATTGACCTCTCGAGATTGCATTCATAGATTTTGCATTGTTTTCACTAGCCTTCTTTCCAGTCGTATCCGTTGGTGGAGATGATGGAGCTACATAACCACTCACAACTGATTGCCAAATATCAAAGCCAAGATCCATTAGATAAGTTCGCATTCTTATGCTCCAAAATGCATAGTTTGTTTCGTCAAACAATGGAGCTCTATTTGAGGAGAAACCTTCTTGACTAGCCATGTGTGCTCTCGAGATCTACCTTAAAAGCGGTTAGACTATTTCTAAAGGAACCCGCTCACGATACCAATTAATGAACACACACTTATATTGAGAGGGGGTGAATCAGTATAAGATAATCCTTTACTTATTTGAAAACATTATAATCACAATAACACCAATCACACAAGATCTAACAATTATGAAACACAAGATCTACGTGGAAACCTTTTCGGGAGAAAACCACGGAGAAAAGATTGCTTGGATCTACTTGTCCAAATCCAGTCATAAAATAATAAAAGTCTCTTGCAAAAATTTGTAGGCACCAATCCCCACTTCTAAGCACCAACTTAGCAAGAGACACCAATCTCTTCTCTTAGGAAGCACCAACCTCCAAAAAAAAAAATTCAATGGACAACAATTAAATAGATCCCCTTTACAAAATCCCCTTGAACAATCTCTTATTTTTCTCTCCTTCAGAAATTTGCTTGAGTTTGAATGATATAACTTTATTATTCCTCACACGCTTTGTTTTCAACTACGTCTCCTCTTATAACTTCTCATATCACTTCGAAGGTGTAATTTCTCTTAAGGGACACTCTTTATTTTCTTGGGCGCTAGACATGGGTCGGCCCATAATTTAAATATTAACACCAAAATAGAGGGGGTCGGCCAGTATTCTTCAATGATCATAAATTTGTCTTTAATGCCTTGGAACGGTGCGATTTGCCCTTGAATAATGGATATTCGAAACTGATTTTATTTGGACAATGATTAGTGGCCGATAATGATTTCCTTTGATAGCAAATTCCTTTGACATCAATGACAATTAATCCAACATGAGGGCTAAAATCATCACTACTTCCAGCTGCTACATTGCATCATTTGCAACCATACAAGTCGGTTTACAGGCGCCTTCAATCAAGGGAAGGAGTTCTTGTCAGTTTGTGACTACCAATATGATATTTTCAGTCCTTACATGGCTGTTCTCAGCCACTACATTGCCCACATTGTTGATTTTTGCAAAAAGGTTTCAATTTGGTACATGTTGTACCTTTTTCATGTTGCTAGTCATACAAATAACAGGTATAGGACTGCTGTTATCAGCTAAGGACAACTGCGAGCTTGCACAAAATAAGGGAAAGTCTTTGATGGAAGAAGTTTGAGAAAGAGTTCAGCTGAAGATCTTCATGGCAGCCACTAGGGTACATAGTTGGATGAAAATGCAATTGATTTGTGGCCATTATAATCCATCTCCAGCCTATCCACCATCTATTTTTTATGAGTTATGGGGAGGAACAACTTGCCAAATCATGGGGGAGCCATTAGAACCCAAGGATTTGGTATCCCAAAACCTTCTTTGCATAGGAGAAGCCAAGTAGGACAGCAACAACACAATGACATGGACATAGAGCAGCCTTTAGTCTTGCGGGAGTATACAAATGTTTCTAGATATCTACAATTTTTTGAGGATCAACTTGAGGTAGAATGGCATTCATTATCCATTTGGGATATATCATACTATGTTCTTTGGCAGGAGCTATCCCATTTGACAGGTATAGGGTCCAGGCTCTATGAGCACTACAACATGACTCATCACTTTGGTATAGTGATACATGCGCATATGAGCTGGTGTTTGCTTGAGGGAAAGAAAATTTGTTAAGGGTGGACTGTAAAGTCCCCTTTTCTAGATTAAAATGATTAATAATATTATTTAAGTTGGGCTTGGTCATTTCTAATCTTTGGGAAACTTAATAATATTTTACTAAAATAAAAAGCATTTTTAAATACTTGGAGTAAAATTAATGATTTAATTAAGTCGGTCAAAATTATAAAATAAAAAGCAACTTATACAAGGAGGTTGGTCCCCTTTGGGGTATACTTTCATTGAGTGAAGCACGAAATTGCTCTCTCTCTTCATCCATTGAGGGTGAAAGCCCTCGATGGAGGTCTCTGCTAAGGACGAAATCTCTAAATAAAGAATTTGATTTGAGGATTAAAACCATAGTTACTGTGTTCGGCCGGATTTGTATGAAATCCGGTTGAACCGTATTTTTGAAGCAACCGAATAAATCCGATTCGGTTCGGCCTTGTTTTTGCAGGAATTTTTTTCCTTTTTGGCATATTTTTGTTTTTGGTGAAAAAATCGCAAGTATGGAAAAAAATTTGCCATTTTTGGAAAGGGTCCAGGAAGATGTAGCAGCAAAAATTTGCATGTGCCATAACTTTCATTCTGTGGCTCCGTTTTAGGTGTCGTCTTCTCTAAAAGTATATATTTTCTCGAGCTCTACGCATTGATGGCAATATTTTTCTTATTTTCATAAAATCCATTTTTGTACCTTTTTGGACCAAGCAACTTCTTGCAATCTTTTGAAAGAATCATTATGATGATGATGATTATGGTAGATGGATGCTTTTTTGTATGATTTGTCTATATATAATGATATAAGTATACAATAATATAAATTTATAATAATATAAGTATATATATTCCGAACCGGATTTTTCCGTATTTTTTCGGATTTTTTCGAGAACTCCGAATTTTCGGATTTTTTTGCCCTTCCGAATTTAATCGGATTTCCGAACCTGGTAACTATGACGAAAACCCTCGAAATATGCATAGGTGGTCTCATTTCAGAGATCACATTGGGCTACAATCAGATTTTCTTCTTGCATTTTCAGCTAGGGTTTGTACTTCAGATCTGATTTTCAGATATTCTGAGTGTGGAACAACCACAAGGGTTAGTGCTTGGATCAGCCAAGGGTTTTGTGATCAATAATTCATCCATTTTCAAAGGTAGCGCCAAGCATTTGAGTGTTTATTGATCAAATTCTTGACCCTCTCCTTGGGTAGCGAATTGCATAGTCGTGGAGTTTGGTGATATCTAGTGCACGACACTTCATTCTTTGTTGATATTTGGATTGTTCATAATTTCTAAGGTTGGTTGCATTTTTCGGATTGAATTTTGGGCATTGGAATCTCAAATGTTGGCCATTTTTGCAAGTGGATTCGCTGCTGTGCAAATTTAATTCTATACACTCCAGCTGAGAGTTTTAAAGATCATTTCTTAGTTTGTAATTGGTCTAAATTATTTATAGAATTTCCTACATGCTTTTGATTTTGCAAAAGTGGTTTTGGTGGTGAACTATTGCAATTTGCCTTCTGCTGTCATAAGATTTCAGAGTGTTGTATTGTGTTGTCCAAAATTCACTTGACTGTTATTATTTTCAGTTTGCTTTGAGTTGGGTTTTTGCCATTTCCTTTCTTTTTCAGTTTCAGCCCGAAAAAGACATTATATACTCAGTCCTCATAGTCTATGTTGCCAGGGAAACGAAAATAGGTACGGGTACGAAAGGACAATTTTCAAAAACCTTGGATACGAAACGCAGCGGAAACATCTGTACAATATATATATATATAAAATTGTACTCCATGGACCATAAGAGATAATTGATAAAGCACTCAAAATATTTTGTAGTCATTGAAATTTGAAGTTCTAAAGAGTCATCATTCAACATGGTTACAATTTGAATGATTCACATATACATGATAATAATCTAGAATGGACCCAAGATGTCATTATATAGCTTTTAGGAAGTGTCTTTAGCAAGTTTAGGTAGGTAGATTAGGTTTAGGTGCAATAAATGAAGGTATTTTTTATTGTTTTTAAAGTTATGGTGCTTTAAAAATTAAAAAACCGTCGGAAACGGCTGGGATGTTTTCGAAAACATCTCAGACGTTTCCACAGCGTTTCGCCGGCATTCCATACCGCTTATGCGTTTTGAAACATTTCCAAGCGAAACGTGGTCCCCTTAGGCGTTTCTGGCTTCACAACTCGTAGTGACTAATGGCTTGAAAGAGAAATGGGGAACACATCATGGGAAGGCAACACCCTTACTTTTATTCATATTATAACCTTAATGGGATATAGCTATTATCCATTAGTTAGCCCAAACCACAACCTTACAAAACAAGCTTCCTAAACCTTTTGATGTCAAAAACTATAAAACTTGAGGAATTTGAGCAGTGTCTTGTCTCTTATAAAAATTGTCTTCTCATTGGTGGTGCAATATTTTCCTTACCTCCATTATTTCCCTGATGCTTAATTGTGTTTCTAAGTCTCTCCTTGTTTTGTGACACCTTATTCTTCCTCTCCATTAGATAAGCTAGCATTGTGACAACATTTGTGTTGGGGGTTTAAGATCAGAACCCCGGGAATCAATTGGGCTTTCCTTTCAACCATCCCTACTTGAATAAGCATTGCATCTTTGGTTTTTGGATGCTCTCAACCATTTCTTCTTTCAATAATTCTTCATGGTTATGTTTGGGATCCTTAACCTCTTACATATCACTTCTTTGGGTTGTCCAAACCTTATATAGCCTTTACTTCTTGGCTATTCGTGCACTGTCAGTACAACTTCATTCCTTTGGGTCTTCCAAATGTAAGCTAGCCTTTATTTTGTGGTTATTTAGACCCCTCCTAACATCCAATTACCCTTGGATCTTCCAAACCTAATGCAGCCTTTACCTTGTGGCTATCTGGACCCATCCTAGTACCATATTTTTGAAAGCTATCATATTGAATATACTTGCATTTAGATTTATTTGCATACGCTAGCGTTGCATTAGTCCATGTAGTCTTGCATCAAGGCTAACATAAGCATATTTTGATGGTAAAATGAGCATTACTTGCACCCTTTCAAGGTATATGAGTGCATTAATTCAATCGAAAGGTACATTGGTGTATACACATTTCATTCTTTGTTTCTAAATTGTTTAATTATAGTCATTTATTCTCTTTGGTACAATGTTTTTCATGAATCGCCATCTTTCGCTACATTATTTTGGCGAGCGATGAGCTATAGGGTGCATATGTATGCACATTATTTTCACTTTATCGACACTTTTTTTCCAAGGCTTGGCAATGCGTTATTCTTCCCAGGCATGTTTATGCATACATTGGAAACAAAGTGGACCAGGTTGTAGTACTTTGTAAGAGACATGTCATGCAACATCCTTCTTACTACCATCTTCACATCACCATCATATCAGCTGATTTTTCCTCCTTAATTTCCCTTCCCTTCCTCTTTCCACTTTTTCTCACTCCCTTCTCACTCCCTACGCATAGTTGATGTCATTGACATCCCTTAGCACCTGATTTTTGTCAATGTCATCAGCTGGGCTGATGACTTATTCTTTTTAGTAGTAATCATTGTGTATCATTATCCAGGCCAATGACATCAACCAAAACTGAGTTATGAATTATGGGGTATTGATTCATATTTACAAGGTTTCCTTTTGTCATTTCTCTAAATATCGAGCAACAATTTGCTATGCTTGTGCACAAAATCCACCTTAGGAAGAAAAGGATTTAAGGCTAATAGGAGCTTACACTAAGACAAGTTAGGATAAAGGCTTTGATGATATCATAAATAAGAGCTACACCCTTGAGGTTTACCATGTCTTTGGAGTTCCCAACTTTGGTTTACTTAGGGCTTCACCTATCCATCTTGATTTCACCTATAACCATCTCTCACAAAGTACTACAAGCCAAGGGTAGTTTAATGCACTGCCAAGTCAATGAAAGGTAAGTATCCGTAACCCTAATCTCTCTTTCTTTTGTACTTTGGTCAATATTGTGGATTTTCTATGCTTCACGTATTAGATAGTCTAGTTCAGTGAATGCTTGTTACTTTATTGTTAGCTTTTACTTTATTGTCATTCCCAGCTCTTGCTTTACCGCTAGTGGCGTTTCACCTTATAGCTCGTCTACCTCCTGGTGGAACCTTCATACCTTTAGTTTACATAGTTTTTGCTTTACTATCTAATGATACCCTAGACCTATTGAGGTACTACACCATCTCTTTGGAGATTGTATGTGTAGACTAACCTCATAGATTCATCACAACCTCTTTTGATCAGAACTCATCTACAGCCTCAGACTACTTTGTGGACTGGCAACTTGCTTGTGTTGGATCTAGAATGGCCATCTACCTTTTCCTATTTAGAGGATCCTTATCTTATAGACCTATTTTAGTCCCAATAACACAATATTCTTATGATACAGCCCTTTAATGGCCAAAGTTGTGGAACTCAAAGGTATGGCCTAAAGTAATAATCTTTCTTTGGCTGGTATTCCATAAAAAGTACTCAGCATATTTTCTTGCTAAGAATGGTTGGGTTGGACCTTCAAGGTGTCCCAATTGTATGAAGGCTAGTAAAACAATTCAGGCTTTGATGCAGATTCGGCATTGACGAATGATTGTTGATTTTGAAAGCAGCATCCTTTGCACCTATGTCACAAGGTACACCGAATTTAATGGAAAAAGATTGAACTTTTCTGATCTTTGTCCTCACTGATTTTGAACTCAAACTTTATCCATTATTTTTGCACGGGAAGTTTTTGACATGAATTTGCATTTTTTTTATAAATGTGCATATCAGCAGAGGCTGGAAACTCTCTCACCCAGTCTCTCTGACATATTTATGCATGTTTTTTAGAAAATTAAAATTATAAAAAAATCTGTAATTCGAACTTTAAGACCTTTTTTTTTTCAAACTTTATCCATTGGCGAACTTGAACTGAACTTTATCCTCGTTGAACATGAACTTGAGCTTGAACCTTGTGACTTAGCTTTGCAAAGTGTACTGGCCCAACGCCATTGTTGGAGTGTAAGAGGACAGAATTTACCACCTCTGATGTGGGTGTAGAGTTGGTCCTGGTGCTTGATTGATATCAATCTGCTTGGCCCAACCATGAAGTCTTGGTGTGCAAGTTGAGTTGGGTGTAAGGTGCTAGAGGGTGAATTTTGAGACAAGGGAGTGTGGAAAGTGTCAACACAACTTTGCATGGACTTTGTTAACTCAAAGATTGGTGCAAACTTATGTTGCCAGATATTAGAAATAGGAAGTGTAATGACAATGATAACATGGCAAGAGATGGGGTTGTGGAGGTTTTGGCATAGGAAACATGTAAATACCTATGCGCGTGTCTGTGCATGTGCGTTTATATCAAAGTTGCAATGCTGTGCGAATATGCAGGTTGCAGGTACCGAACACCTAGGGCAGGCCTCCGAAGTTCAGGTGCGTTTGTGCAGGGGTATGTATGGTGTGGACCCCAAGACTTGGGTACATTGTAATCTTGCAAATTTAAGGTCCGAACATTTATTGTTAAAAGTTGAAACATAAGATCATGATACTTGGTAAATCAAATATCATATTATGTAAATCAATGCATTATCATATTTATACATTGAATTAAACAATAGGAGAAACCTCAATTAAATGAGGCACGAACAAGAGGTAATTTTACTGATTTAGGAATGATATTTATGCATGCAGGTATGTAACCGCTTGATGTTTATATGAGATTCAACATTCACTAATAACATTCTTTATTAATAACCTCATTTCACTTCAATTAAAACTATTGTAAACCTTCTATAGACCAAAAAGCTAAATGGATGTTATACTTCTAACATGCATCAAGATATGCTACCTGAAAGTCTAGACTAGGAGCAAGCTGCTGAACAATTTGAAATCGTTGGCTGAAATGTAAATCAGGCATATGGTGCAATGGATTGTAGTGTGATAGAAACAATTATAGCATGAATACAAACAAACAATGTCATACGTGTTAGCATATTTCCACAAAATAATTATGTCTCTTTGACATTTTGAGTTTTTCTTTTAAAACTTATTTTTATCTTTTTTGAAGTACATCCAATATTAGGGTAAATAAATCAGTGAAATGTGGGAATATTAGGCTGCACCAGGTGTATCTAGGGTGAGGCATTGGGTCTGTTTTGAACCCTAACCTGCATTCCGGGTGTGGGCGTGACCTAGCTTTAGTTGTGTATGCACACCCTAAAACTTCTGTTAATAAAATATTCAAATTGTACAGAGATTCATCTATCACATTGCTGATGTTTTTTGTTTTATATGCAAAAGAGGGATACAATATGAAATTGACAAAAGGGAGTTGTGAAAATGGCTAGCTAGGGTTGTGAATACGAACACTAACAGAAAACATAAAACTTGAATGGTCAGCCCAGCAAAATATGAACCTAAACCCCTGAAAAATACAATATAGTCTGACCTCATCAGACCTTGTAGAAACACCAAAAAGTATCCTGTGTCTAACTGAATAAATACCATGGCGAGACATCTCAAAGATCATGGCTTAAGAATTTTGCACTCTAAATCCTCAGATGTCCTCCTTTTATTCTGTTCTTGTGCACAGAGAAAGGAACTTTATAGGGAAAAACGGATGCCAATAGTGATTCTTTTTCCTATAACATGTTCATTCTTTTTAGCTTCATTAGTGCCCAATCCAATTAGTGGTTGCTTTGCAAATGTCCAGGCTGATAATGATTGAAGATGCACCTAAAGTGGTTACAGGCTCAACTATTCTTAAGTTCTTCATTCTTGTAGGTGGCTTGCAGGTATTTGAGGCATGTCCATGCATCAATTGAATTACCACCTGATGAAGGATAGTTTGTTTGTCCACTTGAAGCTCCACAATTTTACATACCGATGCCACTTGAGAGGACTCTACAACCCATTAGACTTGTCGAAGCTTATGAGGAAAATGACCTCTTATGAGGAAGGTGTTGGAGGAGTCTCTTGTGTTAGGATCGAGAATTTAAACTAACATAATAAATAATGTATAAACATGAAATAAATACGATAAAATAAATAACACAGAGATAATATTTAATGTGGAAAATCTGGGGTAAAATCCACGGAAAGGAGATATATCCGAGAAACATTACAATCCAACAATCTCCCTTCATCACTTCTCTCCACACAAATTCACCGAGTGAATTATATTTACCATGATCTCATATAACCATATGAAACATTTGACCTCATGGTCAAATAAATATTAAGTTACGGGACATGACTTTTTACAAAGCACCCTGGTTTAAGAAAACTTGATAAAATAAAATCAATTAACCATAAACAACATAGTTTATATTAAATAATTAATAATATAAATATTCCTAATTATTTAATTATGAACTAAGGTTTATAACGCACTTAATATTATGTTCTAACGCTCCCCCTTAATTATAATTGGGAACATATGTCAACATTATCCATTTATACAACATTATTTACAAATCCATAAACCATAATGAAGGTTTAGGCTAACATATCACATTTGAAGGATTTATACACCTTCATCATGCTCATCTTACCTTTTGGTACAAAAGGATTTGGAATCCATAAATCAGAGTGAATGATTTAGGTTAAGCATGATTTGTGAGACTACATCTCACAGTTTCTCATGGAAAATATCTCAACAAGCATCTCTAGGATCCTTTTATAACACAAGGACCTCCTTTACAATAGATGCAACACATTGGACTATACACTGTAAACTTAGAGTGACAAGTTTACAAAGATCATAAAAAGATCTTTTTACAATGCTTTACAATGGAGCAAAAGTATAGAGGAGAAGGAGATAACAATCGGACGACCATTAGGAGGTGGCATTGTCATGCACACTCCCCCTCAATGGCAACTCTGAAAGGCCAAACATTGCACGAAACTTGCAGAACTTTACAACACAATGACTTTGTAAACATATCTGCAACTTGATCTTTAGTCGGGCAATATTGGAGATCTATATCACCGTAGAGAACCTTCTCTCGGATAAAATGCATATGAATCTCTATATGCTTCGTTCTCTGATGTTGAATTGGATTCTTAGCAAGAGCAATGCAACTTTGACTATCACATAAAAGAGGAGTACTTCCTTTAGCTTCCATGTGTATCTCTTCCAATAACTACTTTAGCCACATGGTTTCTTTCATTGCTTCCATTGCACTTCTATACTCAAAGTATAAGAAATGGAGACTTTGCTGGGTGCTTTTTCTTGCTCAAGTAATGACACTGTATTTAAGAACTTAAACACATCCAGTTGTATATTTATATCACACACAACATCAACATGGTTAAAGTCATAATATCCATATAGACATCATAATAAGCATAATATAAATCATTATTGATTTCACTTTTAACCATCTATAAAACTTACATTGATAGGTTAAACACAAGTTGTATAACTTAAATAACAATATGCTTAACAACTAACCATGTCATATTACCAATATATTGAATTTTGAAAAAAGTTCAATATTTTAAACTTAAAAAGAAATTAGATGCAATCGGTATTAGACGTCTCAATACTGCACACAAAGGCGTCCCCAAGTGTCATTTGATGTGCATATAATACTTTATTTATCACACTAAGTTATTCAAACTTAATGTTTAGTTAATAACATCATAATGCGTTGGTAATATTATTCAGGTTTAAATAGAAAAACATACACAATCAAAATGTCATGATTACAATAATTTGGGCCATTTGTTATTGTGGAAAAATAATTTTACAACAAGAACAAATATCATTCCATTATTCAATTGTATGTAAGATTCAAATATCTAACAATGAAAAAAAAATCGTTGACTTTACAATGAGCTTCCTAGGAAAGATAAGTTCCATAAACTCATCACTATAGCATTTTCAGTTTCCAATATAGGTCATATGTTATATTGAACTTTGGAATATCTATTCGATAACATATTTTATTCAACATAGAGTAAAATTCTCTATTTTAATCATTTAAAAAATATACTATAATATAATTATATCTATCTTGCCTATTAGATAATTTAAATCAATAATAGATATATTATTATGAAATTAATTTCCTAAATTAATATCACAAGAAATAGTATATTATAATAATATATGATAATAGCCAATGGGGTTTGGGTGGATTGGTTAAGACAGACGGTTGTGTCCGGATCCACCCAAGTTCAAATCCCATTAGGCACGATCCCCTTCGGGGTGGTTTACCGGTGGTGGCGGTTGTCGTTTCACCGGTGGTTCGGCTGGTTTCTCTTCGCGGTGTTGGTCTTGGTCCAGTAGTGGCTCGTGGCTAGGATGGTAGCTCGGCGAGATGGTCTTGGTTTGGCTTGTATCGCCGGATTTGGCTTGGTGGCGGTTGGTTTCTCTTCTCTGGTAGTGGCGGACTTGATTTGGCATCGATGGTAGCTTAGTGGTGGCCTTCGCTTGGCTTGTATTGTCGGATTTGGTTTGGCAGCCGCTGGAGGCTCTCCACAAGCGGTGGCGGAATTTGCATCGTTAGCGGTGGAGTGGTCTTTATGTGCCGCCATATCGTGGTTGCGGTTTGAAATGGAAATTTATAATATCGGTATGTGGACATTAACATTGTAGGGTGGGGCCCCACCAACCCTCCGGTTCATAGCTCTAGTCTCGAAAGCGTTTAAAAAAAAAATAATATATATGCTAATTCTACGGGATTAAAGTGGTTAATTCACAATCACATACCATAGTAACAAAGTTTCAAGTTAATTTTTATGGAACACATACAATGTCAACTCACCACCAACGAGTCACAACACTCTCCGCCTAAGTAGCTGAAATGTTTTGGATACGGGAGTGGGAGCGGAGTATCCGATACGTGGAAACGACAAATTTTTTTGACCCTGGATATGGCATAGGATACGAAGATAAAAACTATATAAAAATTAAAAAATATATAAATTTCAGCCTTCTAAATAGGAATTTAATTATTAACCACATATTATGCATATGAAAGACAAGATAAAAGACAAGTTATAAGCTAAATAAGTGAATAACCACAAGTACAACAAACAAGCTAGGATACCGATAAAACTTAGAAACTTAAAAGCTTAAAAGTTAAATTAAAATACTTAAATCGAACACAATGTGAACGTCATGAATCTCATGATATATTAAATTCAATCATAGATCAATATTCAAAGTTCAAACTATCTTTCATTGTCAATATTCATCATATTCCTCTTCATCAAGAGGATCAAGATCAGCTACATCATTATCATTATGTGGTTCATTAGAACCACATGGGCTCGAACCACTCGCACTAGGGCCACTGCCAGTTGCACCCCCTTGTGCATGTAGGTCTTGTGGTGCCACAGAACTCCCCTCATCATCATATGCTCCATGGTGGGAAATGGAAGCATCCAAGTCAACTATCTCTGGATCAATGTCCCAATGTCTTGTTGACCCTTCCTTGTACTTTGGCTGCTTGTGGGATAAAAGGCGCAAGTTGGAATGTATGTATACCAAATCTTTAGCCCTTTTAGCCCCCAACTTGTTGCGTTTTTGTGAGTGGATGAAACTATATGTACTCCAGTTGCGCTCAGAGGAAGATGAACTTGCAACCTATTAAGGCAACCCAAACTTTAAAGTTAATGCAAAGTTCAACTTCTAACTTAAACACTCAAACTTAAATTTTAAAAACTAAAAGAAAAGAGAATAAAAAATTAAAAACTTACTTGTGCCAAGACCTTGATTGCAAGAGGCTGCAAGTAAACCGATGAAGTACCATGGAGGTACCACCACATATGAGCATCCATCTTGTATTTGCTCGAAGAGCGAGAAGGCTATGACCTGTTTCTGCTTTATGAAATTGTCAAACTCTACCATACCCTGGTCTTGGCCCTCGGGATCGGGGAAGATCCTAGCCAATGCCGCCATATATCCCTCACTGACTTCCGCATCCCGTATGTATAGCGCTACCCTCCCCCTGGCAAAGAAAGGATCTCTGTGCTATAAAATCTAAGAGTCAATGCAAAAGCCAGTAGATGTAATGGGGTGGTCATTTTGTTCCACCGCTCAATGAGGATTGACTTCACTTGTTTGAAAAATATTTCCTCGGGATCTTGTTCTTTTGCATTTATGACGGCTTTTATCTTCTCAATCATTGAGTCGATGTTGTCATATATCTCTCCTAGACATGGCTGATCCGTGTTTGTAAACCGGATCATGCTCATAATGGGCTCCGTAAAACTCAACAAATAATCCACTCTATCCCACCAAGGGTCCTCTAAGATTAGGTTCTTCACTTTTTGAGCCCGTTGAGTGTTTGATTGCCTCCATACAGACCAAAGATTGGATGTTACCATCCTCATGAGTGCCTCTCGCACCTTCACTAGTCGTCTTAAGACGATTGTGTGTGATGCAAACCGAGTCTTAGCAACCTAATAAGAATGAGGAACAAAAATAAAAAACAAAATTGAAAGATAAAAGAATACTAAAAAACTTATATTTAAATTTTAAATTAAAAAGAAAGAAAGAAAACTTTTCCTTACCTTCAGTAGCTCCAACTGCGAGAATGATCTAAAAATGCCCTGTGACATGTGGTGGTTGGTGACAAACATTTGGATCTCTTCAACTTTTGCATACACTTGCTGGATCCACTCTATTTTGTTTGCCATCTTCTTTAGCATTAAATTCAATGAATGCATGGCACATGGTGTCCAAAAAATATGCCCATACCGTGCCTCAACTAGCATCCCCGCAGCTTTGCAATTTTTGGCGTTGTCCGTTATGACTTGGACAACATTTTCAGGCCCCACTGCCTCAATGGACTCAAAGAGAATGTTGGCTATGAATTGGGCATCCTTCACTTGCCCCTCACAATCAACCGCTTTCAAAAACATTGCCCCCTTAGGGCATACTACAATCACATTGATTAAAGGGTGGTTTCTTGCATCTTTCCATCCATCAGAAACAATGGACACTTGTTTTGGTCCATGAGTCCCTAATTGGTTGCAAGGAGGTTTCCACATATTTTTTTTGTTTTTCCAAAAGGGTGGTGCGGATCTTCTCATATCTTGGTGATTTATACCCTTTTGGTGCCTCATTGATGGCTTTCACCATCTCATGCCAATAAGGTGATCTCACAATAGTAAAAGAAAGCCCATTAGCATATACACACCTTGCAATGTGTTCATATGCAATTTCCCCGTTCTCATTCTGAAAGGCCTTTTCCAATGGCCCTCTCGTCTTACTTTTCTTTCGTGCGAAGGGAAGCATCCTCATCCATGGAGATAGGAGCCACAAATGGATGTGGCACGGCCACAAGTGGGGATCCACTAGGTGATGGAGCAGCGGAGGCCTCTGCGAATGAGATGAACCTCCTCTTTTGGCCAATGGATGACCCACTCTTATAGCCACATTTGCCTCTACATCTTCTGCTCTTTGATATATGCCAAAACTTTTGCTTTTGGCACCCCAACATTATTCCTCCTTGCATAGTCTTACACCATTACCCGTTATGGCACACAAGTGGCTTTTCACCCTATTGTAAGAGCCTTTGAATACTCCATCACAATCATTGCATTTCCATTCAAAACAACCACCACCTGCAATTTGTTGAAGTATTGTTACATGCCTCCATAATGGTGAATTTGGGTCAAAGTCCTTGGCCAAAGATTGCCCAGAAGAAGCAGAACTTGTTGTTGCCATTGTAGAAATACCTACAAGGTTAAAAAAAAAAAGCAAAGAAAACAATGGCATGCAATTGCATTGTGATTGAACAATGAAAATTAAAAAAATTAAATAGAAAGAGCAAAAAAAAGATGAACATAAGCAAAAAAATGTAATGTGTGAAAGATTAAATAACAAAAAAAAAGAAAAGAAACAAGGTTAGAAATTAAAGAAAAAACTTACGTACTTTAGTAAACCACAAATCCTTCACAAATCTTCCTCCTTTACAGCTCCTCACACTCCTACAAGCTTAGCAATAGCTCCTCAAACCCTAGACAAGCACAATGCAATTTTGGAGAGCCAAAGGTAAGTTTCTTTGCTTTATGTTTTGTTTTTGTGTTGTTCTTTTGTTTTATTGTTTAGAGTTATCTTTTAGGGTGTAGATTAGAAG
Organism: Taxus wallichiana var. yunnanensis; assembly: GCA_018340775.1. NCBI lineage: Eukaryota > Viridiplantae > Streptophyta > Pinopsida > Cupressales > Taxaceae > Taxus > Taxus wallichiana. The sequence continues at coordinate 674,052,580 of CM031235.1, read as the reverse complement.
AATTTTTAATTTTTTAAAATTGGGGCTTTAAAAACATGAAAAAAATAAAAATAAATTAAAAAAATGTTTTTGCAAGTGGGAGGGTAAGGGCTGCAAAAACGGCCGGGTACAGCCTGTGCCATCCTTGTCCTTTTCCGCAACTCTGCCCCCTCCCAGCTGCTCCCTGCCTTGCTCCCGCTCTTGAGGCCCCCTTACGCCGTTTCGGTAACGTAGCTCTCCGCCAAGTTAATTGTTAAGGTAGGCGGAGTTCAAACATAGCGCACATGGCACGTTTAAGCGGAGAACCCATTTTAACAACACAAGGGACACATGATCCTAAAGTTCATAAATAGTCAAACAACTTATTTTTTTATAAGATATTCTCTATGTTATTTCATCAATCAATACACGTGTTTTTACATTTTAACTTATAGTTCAAATTTTCTTATATGGCTTCCAAATTCTCTATAATTATTGTTTATGCTTCCCTCTGTACCCAAACACTCTAGCTTTGACACGATCCACCATTTCCTAAACTAATTTTTATTGATATTTCTAATTTTATATATATGTTTATATTTATAAATAGAGTGTCAGTTATTTACTTAATATTGTTTAAATAAATATAAATTATCATTTACTTTAATGAAAAAGATTAATATTCATAGTGATTAAAATATTTAAATATTGAAGATGAAGACATAGCAAGTCTAAGAGTACATAAAGGCACAAGTAGTAGATTGAATTATGTATGTGAAATAATGACAAAATACATAGCGTAGCTGTATGGTTTTTCTTTTATTAAAAAATGTGTTATAAATTTAAACTAAGCGGCCAAGCAATTGCCATGAACCAAGACAAAGTCCACACGGAGATTTTAAATTAATTCATTAAATAAACAATGCTTATCAAGCGGCTGTTTTAGCCCTTCCCTCTCCCATAAATGTGGGATTATTTTCCACCCAATCTGTCCCCAATCACCAGCCGTGGAGAGGATTTAATATGAGTTATATATAGTTTTATGCCATAGTTCTATGTTTAAAAAAATTAAGGCTAAGTTTTTTTAATAAAAAAAAACAGTCTAAGGTGGTCAATCATGAACTGCAACGCATATTGTGGGGAGGGGAGGGGCGCGGTTTAGATGATTTAAATTTTTAATTAAAACATGCATACAAAATTTGGGGTGGACCCCAAACAAATACCAAGTGTATAGAGCAGAGATTTAATAGTAGTTAAGGGGGTGGGGCAGCCAGAATATGATATTAAATAAGCCCGCCATCTAACCCATGCCCGTGTTAAAAACTAGCAAGCGCATGTGTACAATGCAATGTGAATGCCGAACGGTATATGTTATTTGATTTAAAGGGATAGTTATTACTTTTGTAGAGGAATTGTTTTATATGCACACCTTCCTGAGGAGCTAGAGTGTGGACATCCCTATATCCTCAAATGCTATGAAAACTGCACAGCCAATCCCTGTGGTTTTTGTATTCGGATACAAACACCACAAAAGAAAATGAATGAGAGATTAGAGAGCGTAAATTGAAAAAAGAAGAAATAGAAAAAGAAATTTCAAAATTGAAGTTTCAAGATGTTACTTCAAGCGTATTGATCATAGAGCTTGATTCTAAAACTGAGACGACTACCGAATATTTGCATGTATGTTGCTTATTTCATTCACTCTTATTTTGATTTAGAAGAAGAATTATCCTACTAAAACCTTTAAGCAAATGCAGGTTAGAGACCGAACCGAAAAATTCATCCAACCAAAACATGATATTCTTCCGGTTGTGATCAAGATTGAAAAGGTGTGTTTCCTGAAATCACATATCAAATTTTTAGAGACTCGAAGGATCTCATTAGTCCCACCCAACTTCTATTCCATGGAACAAACTATCAAGCTATTCAATGGATTTTGAAGGAAAAGTTTAGGGTTCTGCCTTGAGATGAGCGAAATATGTGTCATGATTTCTGGTTTCTGTGTAAATTAACAAGTGAATTCCAAATATTGACTCCTAAATATTTTCCTTTAATTGGAATTTTCAGTGCAATTTTAACATTTGTTTGAAGACAGTGCAGGCACTGCATCATTTCATTATAGGTGTGGAGATGTGCCATTTGTATGTGTGGAATATGAATTTTTAGTTGATAGTAATGACTGCAACAAATTCAACAAGGAATTAAACACATACCCCACCAGTGGCCATCACAATGCTTGTTAGGTTTACAATCAAATAAATCAATCTTAGCATCCACACAGGCATAACAGAAGGAATTCAAAACTTTGTTTATAATATTAAGCAGTTCCCTATTCCAGAAGTAATAACATTATACCCCGTGGCATCCATGTTGAGCAGACTGAATCTCGACACCACAAAAGATATAAAAAATGAACATCAATGCAAGGAACTTCATTAAAAGTAGCATCAAGCATGTTGAAATCCTGACGAGAGTGCCCTTGTTGTTGGAAGTGGCCAAGCGGAGGCCATCATGGGTGAGAGTGAGGCTAGGCTAACTGGGAGTCATGTGCAGCAACGAAGAGGGTCTTCCGATGACGATTACCTGCGTCAGATATAGATCTAGATCAATCAATTTGAATATAGTAAAATAAGGAGATAATTTGGGGTTATAGATTTATTTCCATGTATTATTATAAGTTTACCATGGCTTGGAAACAGAGTATGAGTGATCTTTGTCTATGTCATGCATGTGAGTATTTTGAATTACGACAAGATTGCCCTATAAAACAAAGCATACCTCCTTCATCGAGCTCGGAAACCATTGGATATTGCTTAACAATCGTGATCCAAATATCAGTTCTTATTATCCTATAGTCCATGACACTAGTAATAGAGATCTATACACCTAATATATTCCAGGCAAATTTTAAGCCTTAGATTGAAAATTTCAAAACCCGAGAGATACATAAATATGATAATCTAGCTCACTACATGCATACATCCATAGAAATCGACGTGGATCTAGAAGCGGAGAATTGAAATGCGGGATTTCAAAATATGGAAATTCCACACAAGTATATAGGCATTGAGATCTATAATTCTATAAGCAAACCAGAGGAATCCACGACACATTTTAACATCAAATTTACCAAAAGCCATAGAATCGATATCTAGCCTTCCTATTAGTCATATGCTTATTTGATTTGTTCTTTCCCATCCAAAACAAGACTATCTATACTACGATGAGACCACTATGCACGCACATTAAGCTATATGGGACTCGGGTCTAAAGACAATGTTTAATAAACTCCACAATTATATGTACATTGGCAGTCCCCTAGACCCACATGCAGTAATACACCATCCATTTAATGCTCTTTCCGGATCCCTTTTCACGAAGAAGGAATGACTCTAAGAATATATGAATTCGTCACAAAGAAAGATAAACACCAACGCTCATGCGTGCTAATCCAACATGTAGAGTAACCGTAATCCCTTAATGTTTCGCTAGATTACTCTTCCAAATTAAATATTAAAAAAACACCAAATAGACTCCATGAATGATTCACAAGGTACAATACTCAGCTAATCCAACAAGCATGCTTGTGTTACCCAACTCGCTGAAACCTAAACAACCCAAAAAAAACGGACCACTAAGCCTAAATAGGACCGAAATGTTACGGTGAATTATCTACGAGATCCCCCATAAAGAAAAATGACCCACCAAATCTCGACCTCCAAAACCCGAAATAAAACCATATTCAAGCCAGAGAAGAGCACATTAAATTTCAGACCAAGATTCAGATAGAAAACAAGGGCAATTAAGGCGCTTACTTGGATCGATTGACTGATAATCCGACACAAAGTAAGCAAATGCAACGGCTGAGAGAGTGAAAGAAGAAGAGGATTGGTAAGAGTAAAAGCTTTCCCTCTCCCAACAGACTGCAGTGGACGCCTTCTTCTCCCGTTTTGCGCCCATTTAAAGCATTCTACAAAGGACACTATTGGATCAGAAATCTGGTCACTACTTCCTTTGCCTCTTGCCCCTCGGGTGATACAACGACCTACACAATCTCAAAGAGGCGAAAAAATAAAATAAAAATAGTGACCCTGCTCCAATCAATCTGCAACAACCAAGGAAGAATAAACAGTGAGGAGAAAACAGGGGGTCTTGTAGGCTGAATTTTGTAGAAAAACACAAAAATGTCAGGACGCTCGTCAAAACCGTCAAAACGGCCGTCAAATTTAATCGCCTTGAAAAACATCCAAACGGATGTCAAATTTAACACAGTTGCAAAAATGTCCGCAAGGGCGTTTCCCATAGGGGGAACACCTTCGGCATAAACAATTGGGTGGTTTTAATTTCTAGAGATTTAGATTTATTTAATATATAAATTATTGAGATATATTTAGGATCTTAGTTAAGTATTTAAACATGTATGTAAGAGGATAATATTTAGTTTAGGTTTATTTAAATTGTTTGGACTATAGTTTTAAAACAATAGGATATACAACTTAGCATTTAGGGTTTAGAACATAGGTTAGGAATAATACAATTTAGCACATATCTAAGTAATTATTATTTCTAAATATATAATTGTAAAAAATAGAAATACGGGGGCCAAACAGGTCATAGGTTTTTACAAACCAAACCAATATTTTTCCCATTGTCACAAAATTTTAACATGGCCAATCAAAAAATTCTAAAGGTTATTATTGAGGAAGGTTGCCTCCATCATTGGAGACCTTGATTTTACCTTCCATTTACCCCCACATATTTAATTTTTGCCACATACATTAGAAACTATATAAAATAAATTATATCTTGCAAATTTATTAACCTTTACGAGAGCGCTTGGTTTTTTATTTTATTTTACCACCACAAACTTTTGTAGAATATTTCCTGCGAGGATGCAAGAGAATTTTTGAGAGGGGTCCAGCCAATAGAAAAATTGGAAAGCCTATAATTGTGGACGTTGTCTACGGAACTTGGATGAATTAATTTCTTGCAACCATATAAACTTTAGAAATAATTTAACTTTTGTAAAAAAAAAAAAGTTTAAACACAACCTTACCTTTGTATAAAGAGTGGTCCCCGAACACTTTTCAAATGTACCAAGGTTGTACTAAAGGTTTGGAGGTTGAAACATTCGAGAGATAATCTTATGAGAGTGAATTAATTTGGATGGGGCACATTTATAACCCAATGTGGGGGAGATAAACTACCCCAACCACTTTTATCAAATTTATTTAACAAACCTAATTTTTTAAATTTACCATGCTCTGGTACCATGTTAGGATCGAGAATTTAAACTAACATAGTAAATAATGTATAAACATGAAATAAATACAAAAAAATAAATAACACAGAGACAATATTTAACGTGGAAAACCCGAGGTAAAAACCATGGAAAGGAGATATATCTGAGAAACATTACAGTCCAGCATTCTCCCTTCCTCACTTATCTCCACACAAATTCACCGAGTGAATTATATTTACCATGATCTCATATCACCATATGAAACATTTGACCCCGTGGGTCAAATAAATATTAAGTGACGAGACGTGACTTTTTACAAAGCACCCGATTTAATAAAATCAATTAACCATAAACTACATAGTTTATATTAAATAATTAAGAATATAAATATTTCTAATTATTTAATTATAAACTAAGGTTTATAACACACTTAATATTATGTTCTAACAGCTTGTGGGACAATAGTGAGTGCATGATTGAGGAAGCATAGCTTAAACCATAGGGTTGTGGTTGTCTGTGGCATTCCTTAAGAGTTATTGGCAAGGGTCAAATGGTTGAACAATAGTGGTGAGGAAAAGGTTGCGTTTAGGGGCTCTTTTTACAATTGGATACTGAATTGTATTAGTAGTATGTGAATGGGACTGAGCAGGAAAAGGAATCAAATGTTGGTTCTTCTAGAAGGTGTTTTGGATTTTCTTCGTTGAGGAGGGTGGGATTTGAAGCTCTATAAGTTATTGTATGGCAGGAAAGAAAGGCTTGGAATGATTTTTGGTTATTTAAATCTTTCAAATGGCCTCTCAAGCTATTGCTTGAGTCTCGACTTGCTAATGGTTCAATCATAAAAGACCAGACATGGCTACCATGGTTCACCAAACACAAACATGATAGGTGTCACAATATTCTATATTGATTGGCGCAAATCATAAAATAAATAATAAAGCATAATTTAAAAAAAAATTAAAAATAAGAAAGAAAACACTAGTAACAAAGTGTTTCACTAATAAATTCTATTTTCTGAAGTAAATAGGATAACCTGACATCAATAGTCACGTAAATGAGTATGAAGCAAGAAGTATGCATGTCTAGTCACATCGCACATGAGACTAATGATGAAATGTTACAAAAATAAAGACCGTTCAAAATGATGTTAATGTTCAGTAAGTGTTCCTTTTCCTTCATTGAAGATATTCTATCATGAGAAACACTGTTTGGTGGGCCGAGATGGCTAGGAAATGGCCTGTATTGACTGGGAAGAATGACATTTCTGAACCATCAGGAAACATTTTTCATGAGCTAAGAAGCAGTCAGTTTGTCCAGCAATATATTTCTCAGACTAAAAATGATGAACTCTATTTTCTGAAGAAAACACATATAACTGTATTTTCTGAAGTAAATAGGGTATTGTGATATCCATAATGACAGAAATAATATTGAAGCGCTGTCATTAATTTCTGTTGATGTTGCACATGATGTAAGGCGAAGAAATGTTACAGAAAGAAAGATCTATCAAAATGATGAGAGTGTTTGGTTTGAGGGCCTTGCCCTTCCTCCATTGAAAACATTTTTGAGAAGCACTGATTTTTCAGGTGGGATGGCTCAGAAATAGCCCACATTGACCGGAGACAACCATGTTTCTGAACCATCAAGAAACTTGTTTCTTAGGCCAATAAAGGCGAGGAATAGCTAAGAAACAGTCGTTTGTTCAACTAACATTTTTCAGCCTAAAAAACTGAAACGTTGGCCGAAGGTTGCATTTCTTGCAACTAAGGTGCAAACTTTGTCACCAATATATACTTACTGATTAGTATAATAGCTTTAATGAATAATCCAAGTCACTCGAGTCCAAAGTTTTTTTAGGTAGGTCAAAAATATACACTAATAAATTCTGTTATTATTTTTTGTCAATGAGCAGAAAACAACTTTTACAAAAATAAGAAATGTCATTAATGTCTTTCAAAAGATGTTTAGGGTGGCATTAACTTTCCAGTAAACTTGCATCAAAATGACTATTAAGATATTAAAGGTGTAAACCTACTTCTTTCTAGATTTTTTCCAAGCATTCACTCCCTTGCCTTTGCTAACAAGCAAGGAAGAGGAGACCCTTAAAAATTACTAGAAATTTGCAGTGCACCCAAAGCACCATGAAGGCATTAATGGGGTACACTTACCTCTTTCTAGATTTTCACAAGCATTCACTCCTTGCCTGAAAAACCATCATCTGAAAAATTCAGGGCAGTTGGATGTTGCCACTGGAAGACTTAGATCTGCAATGAACTACACACACAAGTTCTGAAAGAGAAAGAAAACAAGAGAACTCCAATATACGGTCTATGAAATTGTAGATCTACAATGACCGATGTTAGATTTGATAAATCAAATGAAGAAACACAATAAGGGGATGAATCTAATACGAAGACACTTAAGTTGTGATATCCACAAGGCTACAATTATAAACTTGAAATATCTTAAGTGAGCATCTGTGAATTGATAAAAACTATATCATCTGTGAGATTCACCTTTCTGTGTTGCCAATTCTGAAATATGCAATAGTAGAGAATAATAAAACCCTACAAAGAGGTAGATATGTCATGAAACCTATGAAACCGTTCATCATTATACCTCCTGTTACCAAACAATGAAAATACCAAGCAATAACCCTAGAGCTAAATATGACAACAAAAAGATGCCTGATCTGAAAGAGAATGCCATAACCTGTTAGCAGAAGAAAACTGAGAAAGGAAAGAGGACCAAAACTGCACTGCTGGAATGGATGCAGGCAGAGTATATTTATTCTATAGAAGGTGGTTACATTTAGTTATCAGTTATGGCTGGTACAAATGTATAAGTGCTCTAAAACTGAACAATACATTATATATTCAACACCCCCTCTTAATGACTAACCTGGAAACAACACCAAGTTTATCTCTAAACTTGACAAACAACAAAGGACCAAGAGGTTTAGTCATTACATCAGCAAGCTGATCCAAAGAAGGACAAAAATGAAGAGAGATATCACCTGAGTCAACCAACTGTCGAATATAGTGATGATGAATCTCAATATGTTTAGTGCGGGCATGATAGACATGATTCTTCACCATCTTTAGAACACCTTGATTATCACAAAAGAGTGAAAGAGGTGTAGCAGTAGCTCGGGAAACTGAAAATCAGTCAGAATTTGACGAAGCCATATTGCTTTACAATTGGCACTAACAACAACCTTGTATTCTGCTTCAGTAGAAGAGATGGCAACAGTGGGTTGAAGCTTACTCTACCAAGAAACAACTCTGAACCAAAAGAGAAGATATATCCAGTGGTGGATTGCCAAGTATCCATTGACCCTCCCCAATCAGAGTCGGTATAGCCAATCAATCTAAAGTCTACAACTCTCTGATATAGAATGCCAAAGTCAAGAGTACCTTTGACATATCTTAGAACTCATTTGCTACTCCCCAGTGAATGAGTTTTGGTTTAGACAAGAACCGGGAAAGATAGCGAACAACATAACATAGATCCGGTGCTACCCACCAATTGTTTGTATAATGATTCATCGACTGATGGTGAATCATCATGAGCTGAGAGTTTTAACCCAACCTCCATAGGTGTAGAAGAAGAATTACAATCATACATCTGAAATTTTTGTAAGAGGTTCGTGGCATACTTAACTTGAGAAATGAAAATCAAGTATGTTGCCAAAATTCTACACCAAGACAATAGTGAAGGAGGCCTAAATCAGTCATGTCAAAAGTAGCACATAAATTTGATTTTACCTTATGAATCGCAACATCTCCACTTCTGTGATGGCAAGATCATCAACATAAACAATAAGAATCACATTGTCATCACCATCGCTTTTGACATAGAGATTTGGATTAGAATGACTTTGTGTGAAGCTTGAATTTGTGAGATGTTTATTTATTTTGATATACCAGGCTCGAGGAGCCTACTTAAGTCCATACAAGGACTTAATCAATCTGCATACCAAATGCTCACGACCACATGCCCAGAAAACCCTCAAGTTGTGTCATATACACTTCTTCCTCCAAATCCCCATTCAGAAAGCACTTTTGACATCCATTTGATATATTTTCCAACCAAACTAAGCTGTAAAGGAAATAAGTAACCGAAAAATGACCATCTTCATAGTAGGAGCAAAAGTCTCCTCATAATTTATCCCCTCTGTTGCAAAAATCCTTTCGCAACAAGCCGAGCCTTGTACTTATCCAAAGTACCATCTGCTTTACACTTGATTTTATACACCCATTTACAACCAATGGGGTGTTTCCTTGGAGGCAACGATACCAACTTCCAGGTATTATTTTTAATCAAGGCATCATACTCTAGTTGCATGGCAGTTTCCCATTTCGGTATGCCTCATGCTTTAGAGTATTTTTGTGGCTCATGAATATGAAGAAGATCATAAGCAAGAGCAAACTGAGCTTGCTCAGAATAATCAATTTGCTTACCAGTTCGTCGAGACCGACCATCTAAGAGAGGAGACAATTCTTCCTTTCTCGAGATCCTGAATAGTGGAGTAAAACCACTTAGGCCGCCAAACTGAGGATGTGGTATCCTGTTGTGGTGCTTCCGGAGGCGAAACCAACACAAGTTGATTTCCTAGAGACTCAAAAGTCTCAGCGGGAGAGTGCATAGATTGTACTTGGAGTCCGTGGAGGAGTATGAGAAGGACCAGACTCATCATTGGGCAAGGAAAGAGAACCAATCTCCATTATTACCCCTTGCTGATTGCTGCCCCCTTGCTAATTACAGCCAAAGAAAGACTTTGTTTCTTTTACATCAACATCCCAACTAACAATGATTTTATTAGTGGAAGTATCAATCAATCTATAGGCTTTAGAATGATCACTATAACCAGCAAAGAAATATCTAGAACATTTGGAATCTAACTTACTCCTCTTACAATCTCCCTTTGTATTTGCAACTGTGGAAAATCATTTTTTTCTTTGTATTTGCCCTCGCGACTGGAGGATAAATAATAATCTTTTTTCTTCTTTGTATTTGCCCTCGCGACTATGCACGATTACAAACTTTCTTTCATTCAAGCAGCAATTGGACTTCCCAGTATGGCTTCGAAAATAAAGCCCGCGACTATGTGTGAATACAGACTTCAAAACTGAGCAGAGTTTTATTTCTCTTAGTCTTCTACAGCGAGTGAAAAATGAAAACAACTTCAGTTTGTGCAAAGCGAGCAAAACGACTTCAGTTTGTGCCCTATTAGGGCTTCCTCAAACTCTGTTTCACTCTCCCGTACCCTTAAAGGGTTTCCTTGGGCTCTGATACCAATGTTAGCAGAAGAAAACTGAGAAAGGAAAGAGAGGACCAAAACTGCACTGCTGGAATGGACACATGCAGAGTATATTTATTCTACAGAAGGTGGTTAGATTTAGTTATCGTTTATGGCAGGGACAACTGTATAACTGCTCTAGAACCAAACCATAACCTTCTTCCTCCAAAGAACAGCATGCCTGCAAGAAAAAGCAAAAACCCATTAACCATTAATATCAAAACTAGAAAAATAGAGGAAATGTGTAAATCCCCTGTCAAATCTAGGTTCAGAAGGCTGAAACCTTAACACAGGAAAGGGGACTTTCCTCTTTTAAGAATTGAGTTGATTGTTGAAGATGAACTGGGTGCAGATTTTGTCATCAGAAGCGATACAGAATTTGAAAATCGCCAATTTAGAAATTGTTGTCTTTGTGGACTTGGCCAAGTTTGATCTCAAGTCCTGATCATTCATCCTTCTTAAGTCAACAACAATCCAGTTCATTGCAGAGACTAAGTGTGGAAATCTCTATTTAATTTGTTGCTTAATTAACCACTTAGCTTGCAGGTCAACCGTCCAGCTTTCACAATGTGAAAGTTGGAACAAAAAGAATGTCGAATGATTTGCAGATATGCTTCAACTAGTATTCAACGATTTGATTTCTTTCCACTAGAATCATACTACCTGAACCAAGATCTGTAGGATGCTCAATCTAAGCTGTAGATTGGTCCATCAAACATGGGAAGTAGGAAGTGAGTAATTTGTCAAGAACAGGATGCCGACAAGGTATAGCAGGAAAGCAAGCTATAAGACATTGTCTCTAACCTGCCTGGTGACAGATCATAGGAGACATTGAAGTTGGCGAGCCCTAATATCAGGAGGAATCACCCCTGGCCTAGGAACATCAAAATTTATTATTCTGAAGAGTTCTTAGAACCCGTAAACTTGAATAGTTCTATAGGTCCAATTCCCTAAACTTGTTTTCAGTGCCAAGCTGTATGAATGCCTATTATTCTCTTATGGTAGTGCATTCCAGTATTTTCTCCTAGTGTGAGTAATTCTGATTGTTTTTAGGGTCTTGTATCTCTCTTTTCTGCTAAATACATGCGTGATTTATATGTTTTGCAAGAGTTGAACCATTTTGTTAAGTGTTTCCATATTTCTACATGTTATAGAAACCTATGTCAAAATCAGTGTTACGTGGGGACACGTCCCCTAGATTTTGGTGACTTCCCGAACGTTTTGGGGGCTTGGAGGGATGTCCCCTATTTTTTTAAATCTTTCAAAAGTTTTCTGATGTTTTTACTTTTAAAATGTTGTTATTTTTACCAAGAACATTAAATTATGATGTTGAAAGTACCTAATATACATTAAACACAATTTAAATCCCTAAATTTCATTGAATACAATTAAAATATTCAAACATTAATTTTTGGATATAATTTTAATAACCGTCCCCTTGCCGTCCCCAAAATTTGGGAATTTTTTTGCCATCCCAAAAATTCCATCCCTCTGCCCCCTTGTCCCCCATCCCCAAGAGTTAGGTAATTATGGTCAAAATACACCAAATCTGATCATCAGTTTGATCCTATCGTTTTTAACAAGATGGAAATTTCGTCTTGCTGAGCTGTTTATGGAGATTTGCGTGTTCTAGCTGCCAAGAGATGCTTACAGATTTTTTTGTACTCTACTACCTTTTAAGTGTTTTATTGCTTGGGTATTAAACTCAGTTTGAATTTTATTATACTTTTGTTGGACGTGTAGGCAGATGAGAAACAAATCGAAGATGGTCACTATAGTGCTCTACTAGATCTACATGTGTTTAAATCAGATGAAATTATTTCAGAGGAAGAGTTGCAGCAGTATTTCCGTAGTAAAGGAGAGGTGAGTACTTAAATATACTTTCCTGTTATAAAGTTTTGCTTATGAATAATATGTGTTTTCATTGACATTGCCAGATCCTTTACAATGCACAGTAATATCCCCTTTTGTGCTCTTTATAAGATTAGACAAACTGTGATATTAGTTCCAAGTGTTTTTGGAATATTATACTTGATTCTCTTCATGTTAATCATCTTATTTTGTCAGGTTGCTCTGATGTCCATGCTTCAAAAGGATTTGCATGTTTATCCCTGGATAAGTATGGTGGGCCTTTGATGCTTGTTTTAATTGGTGATGCACAAGAAGTTTAAAATTTTGGCACGGGTGCAAGTGCCTGTCTCTAGGAGGTTATTCCTTGAGTTTGGATTTGTCTTCTCAAGATGTTTTCTGGTATCATGGTATGTTATACTACCTAAAAGTTTCTTTCACTTCAAAAAATAAATAAAAGATGTTTGCTGGCAGTCACTCATTTACTATCTTGTCTCCATTGTTTTGGGTTATGCTTATGTCCCGCCTTGCATGCTTCATTTGAAACTTATTTTTAAAAAGTCTGTGTTCCTCGGACATTTGTATAAGATTCAGTTCTAATTTTGTTTCAAACAAGGTGGCAAGGTGCAAGATGCAACCAGAAAATAATTTTTCCATTGTAGGCATTATATTCAAAGGGCACGAGGGGTAAAAACACCCAATGTTTGCTTGCACCATTTGTGACAATCTCCTCACCCTAATCATCAACAGTCCTCCCTGCCTTTTGATACCCCTATGAATCCAATACATTCTTGTGGTTTAGTTCTTCTGCCTGGGCAAGCAATATGCCCTATAAATTATGACACCAAGGGTTTCAATTTCAAAGCCATGACTTTGATAACATGTCAAATATAACAGAGCAATGCACCCAAAGTATTACTTAAGGACTTAAATTAATGTAATCCTTCGATCACATGCACAGAGGAAAAACAAAATATTTGGTTGCAATTGCACCACAATTAAAATCTGGATTTCAGGAGCCAGACACATTGAACCAAAGATATTGATTTATTGTTACCTATTTTTGTTTGATATGCATGCAGTTCATGGTGCAGTATATTGAGTCTGTTTAATAATTCGGCATTTAATCATTTCTACCCTTGTGATGTAGACAATCTAGGTTGGGCACAGAATATGCACTGCAATTATTACCAGAATTATTTGCCAAACCGACATCACAACTAGCATGGTTGTTTCCACACATTTTAGATCCTTCTTATCAGGAACTATGAGCGCCTGGGAAGATCCCTTTTTTGCCAAGTATATATTCCAAATGCAAGTGCTTCCATCATGCCATATCTTGGAGGTTTGCATTAGGTCTTTCATTGTGGATTTTTTTTTCAACAGGGCTCATCTGAAAGTAAGTTTCGATATATATAGGCTTGGGAGGATTTGTAATTATTGAATTTTGATTTGTCGTTAAATCGTACTTTCTAAATTGATTCAAGAGTACTTGTATTTTTGATCCGTCTTCCTCTGCATTGTATTATACTTTGGCAGTTCTAATGATAGAATCTTTTGGACAAAAGAGATGCGAGATAAACCTTTGAATTCAGCTGCAAAATGTGTAATATTTACTTTTATCTGTCGGCTATTTGGTTCTTGAGGAACACTTGCCTTGTGTATATGAGAACACTTTCCCGCATCCATTTGAAGTGCGGCCAAATGTCCCTCATCTTGGTCCAAATAGTAGAACAGTTTCATATGCAAAATTATTTTAGCTGAATATCCAATTGCTTTGTAGAGTATTCTCTCATTGGAGGCCATGTGGGGTATCAATTTTAGTTTTGGTTAAATATATGATAATTTCCTGGTCATATTGGCATGCTTTGTGTTAGGGAGATCACTATAATAGACACATGCTGTTCACGTCTTCTGTAAAAAATAAGTGCCGCAAAGTGGCTAGTACTGCCATAACTGTTAAGTGTTATAATTATATAGTAATGATATAATAAACTATAGAGTCCAAAACTTAAAATGGACTTTTGGATCAATTCTATCAAGGAGAAAATGAAGGCAATATACCTGTGCAATGGATTTGAAAAGGTCTGTAATGTAAATACTAAAAATGTCAAGAAGAGCATGGCTGAACTTACAAGTGAACATGGCAATTTCCAGAGATGATCTAATGTAGAGTATTGAGATGTGACTCATTTGTTACTGGATCAAACTGAAATTACTAAATGGATGAACATACTAAAAGTTGTAACTTCTGTAAGAAATTAATTGACATTACTTGACACTTATAGTATCTTACATTATTTTGAAATTTGAAGTGCTTGAATATTGTGCTGTTGAAGGCTACTTATCTGTAACGACTTTTTTATATACGAAGATTTTAGTTTTTGACTAGTAACTTTTTTATCCTGTTATTTAGAGAATATCTAAACAATCCTGTAGGGTACACATGATATAGATTTTAGATGAAATCTTTAACATTAGTATATGGCATCCTGTGTTGATATTTATTGTGGCATCAATTTTTTCAATAGATATTTATAATTTCTTTCTAGAATTTAACATGTTTGCATGTACTTTGTAATAATCTGTCCTGTTTTACCAATATCATTTTGCTAGTAAATATAACGTTTTTAGGCTAGCATATAATGATATGATATGTGAAGGTCAGAGTGAGCAGCAAGAAAATTGCTTTAAAAAAGTAAACAAATCGTTGATGAGAAATAAAAATAAAAATGGATACCCATCTCAAACATGACAAACCTGTGTGATACAACATTATATAGGTACTAGTGTATGTACCAGAGATGAACTGACCACACAACACATATCGGGAAAAAGATCAAGAGGGTATGTCAACGTCATAGTAGAAGTAGCAGTCGAACTAGAGAATAAGATTGTACATCATGACCGAAACTATTATATAAGACTCAATGCTCATAGTGAATTATTTTTGTGATGTCTAACAACTCACAAACTTCTGCTTTATGTGGATTAAATTTCTGAACCGGGTTACCAATTTTGTTTTACCTTGATTTTTTTATCCGATATCTTAGCAGGAAGTAGATTATGAGTTTTCAAATGAACACTTCATCAAACCCGAGATTACAAGTTCTATGTCAAAAGTTTTGGGGAGGGAAAATTTGTTTGCTATTTTTAATTTATTTTTAAAAATCTCTCCGTGTTCTTCAATAAAGAAAACAGTTTCCGTTGCTAAAAAACGAACAGTTTATCCCACAATTAAAAAAATAGTAACTGTTGCTAAAACTTGAAAAGTTTCTCATACAATGTTTACAAGGAAAACAATTACAAACCCACATTAGAAATCTAACAAGAGGCATACATACCATGTTTTCAAATAGAAGCAAGCATATATTTTGACATTCACGAGTGCAAATCCGTTTGTGTTCACAATTAACGTCAATTCTCTTTAAGGCTTCAATTTGTTATTGATATATACACTTGAAATTTTACAATACGAATAATGAAACATCTAGTTACTAAGACAAATTAAAAATAAATAGTGTGGATCATATATTGTGTGTGTTTGGCAGAACGTGACATTAGCAATCGTAACATTCCCGGGGAAGAAGATTTTTCAATAACGCATCATTCCTCATCGCAAACCGAATGTAAAAGGGAACAATATTGATTTTCTTTCCGTGTCTTGATGTATTCCCAGCCAACTGAAAAACCTGCAGAAAAATCATACAAGGCCATCAAACACTAAAAAATTAAAAGGCAAGTCGGTCAAGATCAAGAAAGAAATCAACTAATAAAGTTAAATTCTCAAATCGTAAGAATTGAAATTGTGGTTAGCGTATCTTGGCAGCAAGATATTCAAGAATGGTTACAAGATAAACAAAGGCATCAAGGTATACTGACTTGATTCATTTTCTAGCCTCAAGGAACTTGGCAATTTGATCAACGGGAAACGACCTTTCTTTAACATAGAAGATTAGGCCTATGTTAACAAAGGAGCACCTTTTGAAAGTGGGAGTTATATGCACATAACAAGAAATCCACTAAACAAAATTACGAGGGACATCACCAAAATCATCAATAACTCCTCCTTTAGTGTGGAGCTCAAAAGAAAGCTTAAGCCCAAAGGCTCGATCTTGCCAAGGATTTATGGATTACCTAAAGAATATAAAGTGGGAATTTATGTAAGGCCCATTGTTGACGCAATGGATTCTACTAACATAACATAACATATCTAAAAACATCGAGCAAATGGAAGGTAGTAGATGGCCTAAGGTTGTCCTAAATGAGTTTTTGGAGAAAAGAAAGAAGTCATGGATGAATCAAAACAACAAATGGCTTTAAAAATGGAACATTCATTTGAATGCATGTCCTAATAATAGTCGGGATAAAAACTTTTGTTATAGACAAATTCCGTCAAGC
Source organism: Taxus wallichiana var. yunnanensis (assembly GCA_018340775.1). Lineage (NCBI taxonomy): Eukaryota > Viridiplantae > Streptophyta > Pinopsida > Cupressales > Taxaceae > Taxus > Taxus wallichiana. The sequence continues at coordinate 674,035,829 of CM031235.1, read as the reverse complement.
TATGTGGGGAAAGCCGTTGGGGAGAAAGAAGAGGTACTATTTGGAGGAATTTAACTCTACATGTGATCATCAACAAAAGGCTTTTATAGGGGCTAATATCTCGTGGAAAGCAAATATCTTCATAGCTCAATTGAGAACTAATTCACACCGTCTTCGGTGTGAAACAAGATGGAAAAGACCTAAAGAGACATGGGAAGAAAAAATATGTATCTTTTGCACGTCTGGTGCGGTGGAATCAGAGAAACATTTCATGTTGGAGTGTAATGTTTATAATAACATTAGGGCCCAGTTTGCTAGCACGGTGGCTACTGCCTCCTTTCAAGATATATTCAATGAGAATATGGTTGAAAAAACAGGGAGCTGATCATTAAACTCGCTAAGAAGAGATCTGAATGCCAGAAAGATCTTTAACAAGATTAGTTGTCCATAGGTGCTTTGGCGTGACCTCACAGATGTTAAAATATCTTCTTCTTTTACATACATTTTGTCCAAATACCTATCTAGAAAATTCAAACCATTTGTAGGTAAGACTTCATCTTATGCCAAGGATTCTAATGACTTTATTTGCAAACTTGAAGAGAAAATCATTAGTAATAACGATTTGATACAAGTTTTGACGTGGTTTCACTATATATGAAGATTCCTTTAGAAAGTCATAAGAGAAATCACTGACAATACAACTACCGAGCTTGTGGAGTTTTGCTTAAGGTCCACGTTCTTCACCTTTCTTGGCTAGTTTTATAAGCAGAATGTAGGTGTGGCAATGGGCTCCCCCTCTCCCCAATTGTGGCAAACTTATTCATGGAGAAATTCGAGGAAAAAACTTTCCATTTATTTTCGTTCAAACCTAAATGGTGGGTCAGATTTGTGGATGACACAAAAGTGAATTGGCAACATGAAATGGATAACTTGAATACATTTCTAGATCACCTCAACACAATCAAAGCAGATCAAATTTACAATGGAGGTTGAAGAGAATGGAAAATGCTTGTTTCTAGATGCCTTGACTATTAGAGGTAAGGGTGGAAGACTAGTACACGAGGTTTACAGAAAGAAAACACATTGAAGTGTACATTGGGGCCGATTCGCACCACCATCCTTTGCTAAAAGTGGGTTTCCTTAATATACTCTTCACAAGAGCACTACGGATATCTATTGACATATTTGGAAGCAGATGAAAAACACCTCACTAAGGTTCTCAAATGTAATGGATATAATAAAGGGCAAATCAAGACCATGTCTGAGAAGGCGATAAAAAAACTCATAAATAATGGAAATAGATTCAAGGGTCAAAATGGGGCACAAGAATTAAAGGCAATTATTCTATACATTGAAGGCACTTCAAAGAGACTATCACAGATACTAAGGAGAAAGGGCATTAAAACCTCTCTCAAACCTATCAACATAACTAGAAATAAACTAAGAATTCCAAATGACAAAGTATGTGCCAATCTAAGGGCGTCTACTCAATCCCTTGTTCGTGCGGGAAATATTATGTTGGTGAGAGGCAGTCGTTTACTCCAAACACGATTAAAAGAGCAACTGCAAAGATTTGGAACATGCAAGAATTAGCAAAGTTGTGCTTGTTGTACATGAAGGGGATACCAAACACTCCATTTGCATAGACAATGCAAAATTAATTGCAATGGAAAGTTACTACGGTGATAGGAAGATCCATAAAGCAAAGGAGATTGAAAACACCCAAACAAGCTAAATCGGGATGATGGATGGAAATTAAGTCACTCTTGGAAATTGATTTTACATCAGCATCACACCCATTAGCCCCACAATTTCCTTTTCTCATACCCATAACTTCTCACCATTTTGGGTTATTAATTAATTACTAACATAATTATTTAACAAGCTTTCCCCTTTAGTTAATTAACTAAATCATTTAAATTAATATTTGTTTAGTTTAATTATTCTCATTAATTTATTAATAAAAAAATCACCTCTCATCATTTCCTAACTCGACACACTTCTCTCATCTCACACCCTACATACACTCTTTCCCAAATTGACATATTTGGAATATGATTGATTTTTCAAACTTACTTAAGCATTGACTTTATAATCTTGATGATGGGTCAAGAACTTGTCTTAAAAGCGTTGGAAGCGAAAAACATTTACGCAATTAATCCAAAAATTGAATATAAATCTCAAAACCCTAATCGTTCTTTCCTCACATTTTACTCTATCGGACACTTTTTTACATCTTGAGTGCATTACCAACATCATAATATGTTGATATTAACTACCTAGCATGTAATGTTTTATTTGAGATGACTTGATACAAAAATGGAGCTATAATACCCAATTCTATGTATTCTCCATATATGATACTTGTAGTGCAAATTCTCAGCATATTCTTTCTTCAGAGGATGGTCTAGTTAGGTTGAGGGTGATTTCGACACCTTTGAATGACATCTGCGGGTCATTGTTGTTCTGTTCGGGAGTTTTCTGTGTGACGGTTGTGCAACCACCCCATCGGTTATGTAACCGCCACTCTTCTGAGTGATCTAGCTGCAACCACCATTGCTACAAGGTGATGGTTGTGCAACCGTCACTTTGTTTTTACCGGTGGTCATGTCCTTGAAGACGCCAAAACTCAAGAATCTGAACAGTTGCAAATGTTTGGGCTTCCAAACGGTTTGGTTCGTCTTTCAATCTGTCCAGAGGCAGAGTAATTATAAATATGCATGCATTTGATCATTCTAGACAAACAAGTGTTTTGGGTGATTTCAAAATGTGAGCAAAAGAGGGAGTTGAAATTGTTCTTGTTTGTTCAAAGAAGAGCTAAGTTCTTTCTTGTTGAGAGTTGTAAGCAAGTTATACAAGGAGTTAGAATCCTTCTTGAAGGTCATTGTATGACAGTGAACTTGTATTGTTTGGAGATTTGCATAGTGAAGGGAAGCAATTGCTTACCCAAATGGAGTTTTTCCCACATTGGGTTTCTCTAGGATAAATCTTGTTGTCTCCTTGTCTTGCAATTTCCCATTTTTGTTAGGATTGTGGAGCTGAATTGCTTCATAGATAGCATGATTTACACCTTGTTGGAATAGACGATGGCGACATTGGTAAGCAAAGGAGCCATCATCGGTCAGGGAACCGACACTAGTTACCTATGCATGGAATGGTTTATTTAACTCGCGAGATTTAATCTAGCTTTCATTTTAAAGTTGATGTAAAGGATGTAATTGTATGACTATTGTACCCTAAGTTTGTATATGGCTATATAAGCTTGAAAACTAGGGTTAGATAGGTTGAAATAAAAATTAAGAGAAGGATTGACTTAGATCCTTGATTCTCCTAGATTGCGTGGATGAAGAAGAATAGAAAGAAAGAACATGTTACATGAAGACAAAGCTTTCATGCGAGAGAAGTTGGACGAAAGGAAATAAAAGGTACAACTATGGCGAGATACATCTCAATGAAGAGAAGAGGGTAACATCTTCCACTATATTTCCTTTGTATAGTTATTTTCTCATTGTAATGGCTTGCATAGTATGCAAAGCATGAGTTTCTTCTTGTAGATCCACATGTTAGTGAGATTTTTATCTTGTAGATTCTTCTTGTTAGATCCACAGGTTGTTGTGAGATCTTGTATTCATAGATCCATGAGATCATGTTGTATTGATGATCCATGTAGATCTAGATATTGTAGAGGAGGTTGTCTTCATGTTTGCATAGGTTGATGTAGTGATGGAGAGACAAACTTACTTCTTGGTGCTCATTATAGTTGCACATATGGTAGACCCATGTGAGAGGTCTTGTTGCTAGATTCACATGAGAGCTTGGTTGCAATTCAGAGATGCAGTAGTTCTGGTATGTGAGATATGGTGATGGTTTGGAGGCACGGTTGTAGTGCACTCATGGAGATCCGTTTAGAGATTTGGCAGAGTAGATACTCTTAGAGAGATGCATTGTACTCTTGTGGGAAGAGTTGGTATGTACTCTTGATTATTATATATATGAGATCTTTATCTTTGGTGGACGTAGCCCACATTGGGTGAACCACGGTACATGTTGTGTTATGTGTGTGTACATTGTTTTGAATTTGATTTATCATGTTTACATTTCCACTTCTGTAGATTTTGGGGAATTGATTCCATTTCCGCGCTCCATATTCCCAACAACTTTTAGTATTGTATGGATGTTTTGTCATAAGTGTTATGGTAAAAGCGAACTTAGTTAAATTGTTCATTCATTAGCACTTAAACATGACTCGTTTATTGTTTTAAGAGGCAATTTACGGATCATATTGGTATCATTGCATATTAGATCAATTGTTTTTGTGTGGCTAACTTGTGTTGACAGTTGTAGTTGGATGTCCCTTACTTGAAAGGGAAAAGAAAACGGTGAAGGTATCCTCATTCCTTTTGAAGCAGAGATTTCCACCAGGAAGTGGAAGCAAGGAATCAAGACATGGCTCGTAGAGAAGATGCGAGATGAGGTTGAAGAAGAGTGTTTCTCCAAGTTGGAGGTGAATGTGGCAAGTTTGTTCAAGGATATGGGCAATATTTCCTTGTCCATAGGGAAATTGGAGTCCATCATGGGATTGCTCATGGAGAAACTTGGTGTTCCGAATGAGGCGCTAGGATCCCATGAAGAAGATACTCGTGAGTATGAAGAAGAGCAGCCTTGTGCCATCCCTACACCTCCTCCATTCAAAGCAAGAGGCAAAGATAGAGATTCAACCTTATGATGGAGACATGAATTTTGAGAAGTTAGACCATTGGCTAGCTCAACTTGAGGTATATTTCAATTTGCATCAAATCAATGAGAGTCAACATATTTCCTTTGCAAGGTTAAAATTGACCAATCATGCTTTAACTTGGTTTGAAAGTTATGTTCATTCATTGGTTGTTAAGAAGCTTCCTCCTATTACTAAGTGGGATGAATTTAAAAGGCTAATCAAAAAGCAATTCTATCTTATTTGTTATGAGGAAGAGAGGTCCATGTATTGGCAGTATCTCAAGCAGAAACAAGGCCAAAACGTGCAAGAGTACACTAGTGAGTTACGGAAGAAAGCTATCCAGATGGACAAATATGTGGCGAGATCAAGATCTTCGATGAAGTACATTGATGGACTCCATAGCCACTTGAGGAGACATGTTGTTTTGGCCAAGCCAACGGATGTAGAGGAGGCTTGTTCTCAAGCCCTTACAGATGGACATGAAAAAGAGGTCATCTACCTCTCAGCATGCTTCAAACAAACAAGGTGACACCAAGCGAAGGAGAAAGGGAAAGGTAAGAAGAATGATACTTTCGCTTCTAAGAAGGATACTAAAGTTCATTGTGGTCCTTGTAATGTTTACACTCATTTCGAAGAAAAAATCTTTGGAAGCTCCACCCAAAATTTAATCCTTCAAAAATAAGAAAAATAAGAAGAAGGCCATGGTTTCCCTCTAGGGAGAGGAAGGATTTTGCAACAAAGAGGTGGATGAGACTATGTATTATGCCTCCGTCCGTAGAGAGGTATGTTTGGGTAGTAAAAGTGTTGTTCAAGAAAATGAACAATATCATATCGAGATACTTCTAGCTAAAACATTTGTTGAAAGAGACATTGGGGCACAAGAATTATGTTTTATGTTATCCGAGTTTTTGTTGCTAGAGAGTAGTAGAGTATATGTCAATTTTAATGTTTCACATGAGGTGTTCAAACTAGCGGATAAAATTGGTGAAGGTAAAAGTGAATAACATGAAAAATATTTCATTACTAGGTGTAAGAATAGGCCATTTTCCATGGAAAATGTTTCACTTATTTGTAAAGCTAGATCTTGGACAATTATCCAAGGAAAAAAATGATAACAAATGGGAGGAGAGGAGTATGAAAGCTATTTTGAGAGTATTCCCAATGTTTTCCTCCATCCTTTGCACATGAATCCGATAAATGAGTTGTTTTTGTTGGATAGAGTTATTACTTTACAATCCATTTCATATATATATATGAAGGACTTGATGCTATTAATCCTTGGTATGTCAAGCAAATGATTATTCCGAGAAGATGTTCAAAATCAACTATGAAGATTGTGGTAATCAACCTATTTAAAAAAGTACAATGGAACATAAGTGGGAAACAATATCCAAGATTCAACGTGACCATATTATGCATGTGAAATAAATATGTTAGGAATAATAGATGTTGATATGAAAATATCATGGAAGAAATAATATTGAGGTGAATAATACACAAATAAATTAATAAAATTCATAATCACCATGATATTGGGTTTTTCATAGATACTTGATATAATAATGGCACATTATCATCAAGGTAAAATTACCTCTTCATTATGTATGATCATTTAGGGAATGAAAAGAACAATAAAATCATATGTAACTATAGCCATTCATTACATTTATTGATGCAACATTCCCTAAGCAATGCCCTCTTCTATTACTTGCACCAATAGAAGTTACAACATTCAATAGTAGTACATCAATAATCCATTCAAAACTTTGAATTGCTATTACTAATTTGAAAAAATGAGAAGGGATAAGGATTTCAATTTTTCAAGAAGATATTTACCACATAAAAATACATATTGATTGATGAAATGAGTTTTTCAAACAAAATTTTCTAGAAAACATGATCTCTTGACTTCATCAAACATTTTTGAAAAAAGAAGAGCGTGAGTTTTGGACATATTTATATGATTTTGGTGGGATATTTAAAAATTGCATCTTGTTAGTTATAGATCACCATGCGATAGTAACATATGTGTAAAGCTATTATGAGAAGAATTCAAAACAAGCTGTTTCTTTGGATAATATATCTAGACATGAAGGAGAAATCTAGGACCAACAAAGCTTTCAAAAACTTCTCACAAATTTTAAAGGTGTGAATATGAAAATTGATGATTGGAAGTTGTTGATAAGACAACTAATGATTAAAACATCTATTAATGAAGAATATTAGAATGATATTCATTTGGTTTTCATAAATGATAATGTATATAACCACAATAGAAGAAAATTGCATTCATCAAAATGACATATTGCAAGTAACATTGCAACCAAAGAGGACAATACGGATGCACCAACAAGAGGTCGAAATGATGAAAAATTAAAAATTAGTTTCTAATAATGGAAGAGTCATGCTAACCTCAAATATTTGGATACAAGGTCTTGTAAATGAAGCTTTGAGGTATATTCAAAGCATAATATACAAACCTAGGAGTGCCACTGCCAAAACCACCAACATATGTTATGGTTAGATTTTATAGGTACTTCACAATACCATTTAAAGATAAAAATCCGTATATGATTCTAATTACACTAATACAAATTGGATGCACACAAAAATTTCCCTCACAGTTTGATCGAGCATTCAAAATACACAAATCACAAGGTTTTACTCTGTTGAAAGCTATAATCAAGTATAGAACAAAAGGAAAGACCATGATTAGCATATGCGACTCTCTCGTGAAAATTTGTCGAAAGGACATAAAATATTGCCACCTTTTATATATGACCACTATGAAAATATGAAAAGCGGAAATCTACTTTCTAAACAAAAGATTGAGGAACAAAGACTAAAGTATTTAGAAGATAAATAATGTCATTTAATTATTACAAATTTAATTATATGAATTTTTCATGTTAGGTTGTGTATGAAATATTTTGGTTAATATTAAATAGTTCTTTATTTTTCATATTTTATTATATATATTTCACGTTTTGATGATTTTCAAATGATTCTCTTACTATCATTTAATGCCATATATATATAGGTGAAAAAGGGTTGTAGGGGTCCCTTTCCCATTAATATTCAATATTTGAAAAGATTAAATATATAATTTGACTTTGAATTCAATAGGTATGGTACCTAGGTCAAAGAACTATCAATTCCAATGAAGGAATCCTACACCTATCAATTGGAATAATAAAGCTTAGTACAAAAAATCAAACCCATTATGGGTTTTACTTCTATTGATATTGAATTCGTAAATACAAGTATCTTGGAATCTCATGGAGAGGAGGGATTATCTATATTAAAGGGAGATTCACGGGGTTTCATTTTCACCCTAGATTGAAATAGAATCCTTCTTCACTTGCTTGGTGAAGAAGATTCATATAGGCATTTTTTCCTTTTCCATATCAATTTTCATGAGTCTCCATCCATATGAGATGATCAAATTTTATAGTGCCTCCATGTCAAAATTGTAAAGGCAAGTAGGTGAAGATGATGACTTGCAATGTTGAAGGAGTGTGTTCACATAATCTAATATCTTTAAAAGTCTCGAGTTCTCAGAAGGTAGCTATTGTCACTAGCCTATGAGAAATGATGTTGGAGGAGAAGATAATAGAGAACCCATCCATTTAAAGCTATTCAATTTCCATGTCAATCCCCACACGATTTTACTCTTGGATAAAAATTAGCAATCACACATGAAATGTGCGATGTGAACATCGAAGGGGAATTCTACAATGAGGTTGAATTCGGGGGACCAAAACATAAAAGAAATAAGAGGGTTGTAGAAGAGGGGGTTAGAGGGAGGAGAAGGAATTGAGAGAGGATAATGTTGGGAGGGGGACCATTTTGTGGAAGCTAACTTTTTTTTTTGAGGAAGATATGTATCATGTGTATTTTTGTCAATTATTTAAAAGAGAAGTGGGATACGACGTGTAGTAGGCGTTAAGGAAACACGGTTTAGAGATATCTTAGAAATCAAGGTGTTGTTAACAAATAGTTTAAACGAAAACTTGCATTTTTGGTTCAATGTGGAAGTCACCAATTGTTAAAGAAATTGAAATTTTGCATTGAGGGTTCATCATGTTGTCGTTTCCATGTTCATGTACGATAATGGTTTCTCTTCAGATTTCAAGAACGTGATTAAGGTTCCCACTCTTAAACTTTTGTATTGAACCACGGAACAAGTGTGGGACACGATGAAAGAAGTAATGAGTAAGGCGAGCCATTAAAATAGAAACTAGTTTTTCGCTACAACTAAACAAACCATTACCAAGATATAATATATTTTATATTTCAACGAAATTTAAGTAACTTTCCCTGAGGACCTTGATCCGTGTTTTGTTCAAATGTAATTTGTAAAACCTCTATAGACATTTTTAGGTGCATTTACTAAACTTCAATGATGATGGTAAGTGGTCCCATTTCATATTTTTGGAATTTTTATCCTTGCAAGGGTTTCAAATGGCCATTTCATCCCGACAGGTTTATGTGAAAGTGTTTGACACTATAGTGAGACACTAAATACAATGGAAAAATATGGCCATTTTAGTAGCGACGAGCAAAATCTTGTCCACTTAACTTTAATGTTTTTTCCTAGTTTTGTTCTTTAAACAAAAACAATAATCCTCGATTTAGAGTACCTAGCACCTACGCCTATGGGGACTCGAACCGGTGATCACCTGTAATGCAATTAGGAATATTCCACACAGATAGTTAAAGTGAAGCATTATTGCAGGAATCTCTTTTAGTTGGTGGAAAACCTTTCACTAGCCCCGCTCTTCTTGTTCTTGTTCATCCTTTCTAAAAGAAACTGCACTTGTGAACACTTCGGCAAAAAAATAGTGATGACACGGAAGAGAACTACTTGGACACTTGTGGGGTTCATACATGGTGAATGCACAAAATGTGTTTCACGAAGGTGATGTCAGCGGAGAAGCGGGGCAGTGAAATGGAAGGCTGAGATTATTTTGTTCAATGTCTATGTACAAAAAACAACAAAAGCTATCTTTTCTCTTGAATGTCCGGCATCGCTAACCAAGTTTTTCCCTTAGTGAAAACGTCTTTGGCGTAATAAGACGCCAACAACTATTCAATTTTTGTTGTTGCGTAAGCTCTTCCATTTCATCCCACCACAAAAAAACTCTATCTTCATTTTGTCTACGCACTTAAATACCCCCAATTTTTAGTCGAAGGAAAAAGATCAATCATGTGGAAGTGGAGTGGGATTTGGAAATTTGGACACAACTATAAAATTGATGACCTTTTAACATTTGAGATTACCGGAAGTAACTTCTCTCAACAACATTATCGCTCTTGCACATGAAAGTTTAATTTCTTGACCTTAGCATGGGCCCACAAAGGACATCAACGTTTAAAGTAGAGTAAATGAAATCCATTAAATCCAATCAGTTGTACTCTTCTATGCTTATGAAAGGATTGAACGAGCATTGCCAATTTCAAGAAACCAAAGATACAACACATGCAGGTCGACGGTCTTAGGTGGTTCGAGGAGGATGTCAACATACTTTGAACTGTGGGCCGTTGAGTCACCTATCAAACCACCCCTTGCCCCAACCCACCTCGACATGCCTCTCAGCGCGCGCGTGTGTGTGTGTGTGTATATATAACCTTTACATTTATGATCAAATAATAATAATTTCATCGTCGGTACTAGACGACAAAAATATTTAAACAATGGGTGAGAATTCAAAATAACAATGACATGTGATTTGTTATCCAAAATGACCACGACGGGAGCGGATTTGCGTGTACTGAGTTGAAAATTAATCAATATTAATTCAATCTATACAGATTCAAATTCAATAAAACAACATTTGCATATATGAAAGACCTCAATATGGCATGGAAAAGCGTAAATAAAAGCTTACATTTGAAGGAAATGGTGAAGATGCATGTTCAATAGATCAGAAGAAATATGCTAACATTCACTTGGTTTCTTTGATTGGACGAAAGAGACTGTAAACATGTCATTTAAAATGGAGATATTGGTGACCAACATAGCAACTTCCTACCAATGTTTTGTTTCGGAAAGAGGGGAGGCCCATTATAGTAAGGCGTGATATGCATTTGAAGTGAGACACGTAGATGACAGGGTGAATGTTTATTTGTGGCTTGGAACCCCGGTCGGCCGAGAGGGTAAAAACTAACATGATTGTAAAAACAAATTACAGAGGGCTAAAATAAAAAACAAAAAAGTGCCACATTGTATGCTTTTTTATCAATATTTTCTTGATATGACAAGTATAACAATGAAATTTTAGGGTTTGCAGGTTATAGATATTTTAGATTTATCCTCATCCTATACGCCATTATCAATATTTTCTTAATAAGACAAGTTTAATGTAGGAAATTTAGGATTTGCGAGTTAGGACACATTTTAGATTTGTTTTTAAGGGCATTCAATATAGATATTCCTTAAAGTGATAAGATTCCAATTGAAAAGATATTATATGAATCATATAGCTTCAAAAGTATTGTTGTTTGTTTCTCCATGTATTTAACAAGGAAAAATAGACCCATGTCAAACAAACCCACCAACTGGGTTAAGCGCTCTTCAAAACCCAAAGTAGAACATGGAGAGTGACACATCCTAAACGACCTTTCAGACTTGTCATTTTCCTTTTATTTGAGATCTAGAGGCATTAACCACAATGAAACCCAAGTTAACGTTGTAAATTTAGTAGTAATTGGATAGTTGCAGCAATGAGAATTAAATTAAATAAATAAATAGAACATTACAGGGAACTGTGCTAAACGAAGCTCTTGCTAATAGCCATCCTAAAATCAACACCATTGTGGGTTAAATCTAACTTGCATAGGGATATAAATCTGTAACCCTAATATCTCCTCATTTTACTATATACAAATTGATCGATCTGGATCTGTATCTATATCTGAAGCAGGTTCAATTGTCTCTGAGAGGAAACTACCGCCTATTGCTATTTTGTAAGTTGTTCGCCGGAATCCTCCCAACTCGCATCCACGTATGAATGCGTCTAACATGGGCAACAAATTAAAAAAGCACACGTGTACAATGGAGATTAGGCAGAGAATGTTGATATAGTTAAAGTTGTGAATGACGAAGATTATGTTTGCCACTATCATGTTGTCAGAATTTTCTCACTCTGCACCCCCCACCCCGTTTACAATGTATAAAAAGGAAAAAAGTCAATGATTGTGCACCTTAAGTTAATAAGTACATAACCACGTATACAATCTATAATTTAGGAGGAAAAAAACTTTTTAATAGAATATATTCTCCTTTTTCTATATATTCTACTTAAAATATCTATATTATAATAAAAATTTATCAACATTTAAATTTAATAATTTAAAAAATTAAAAAATCATTATTTCAGAATTAAGTCATATTTTCGTTTAAACCATATTAATGATGATTGAATTAATGTCTCTTTATAGCAAATATAAGAAAAGGTACAAGGATACACATTCAAGCAAAGTCCCATATAGAAAGACATACTTTAGAAAAAAGAAATATATGGGTAAAAAGAGAAAGTTTATTCCTACTGCTTTTTATATGCAAAGGTAAGCATTGTGCTTAATGAGTGCCCACAAAAGGACACGAGAGAAAGGAAAAGCAAAAATCAACATGGTTATAGCGAGGAATTCTGAGATCAAGAATATTGTTTAGTTTTGATTCGATTCCTATTCATCGAGATATTTCATATAATACTATGCGATGAGGATTTCCAAGTAAATCTTGCAAATCTTTCTGATACTGATTCAGATAGTACTGAGTCAGGATATGATTCTTTACCTTTATTTGTGAATATGATTGCAAGCTTTCCTCATCCTATGATGCCAGTATCTTCTAATATACTTCTTAAACAGTTGGAGCTAAGCCAAAGTGAGTTTGAATACTGTCCCCCATGGGACACTGCAAAGAAGATATTTCTGTCAGAAAAAGTTAGAGAGCTTGAAAGAAAATATTCTCAGCAAGTCAAATCTGAGAATGAAGCCAGAGAGAAAAGAGAAGATGAAGAAGAATGATAAAGATGGTCCTCTCATCAGAGATCACCTTCTATCCCAAGACCTCCTATTCGATGATGTGTCCGACAGAGACAAACTCCATATAGAGGAAGAGGTCGTGGCAGAAGCATTATACATTCTCCTCCAAGGAGAAGTTTTCCATTTCTATTCCCTGAAGAAAATCCAGAAGAAGAATTTCAGTACTTACTCCTAACACTGATGTCATTATTCCAAATCCTGAAACTATGAAAATATGGAGAAGGAATAGAATTGAATTTCTTCAAAAGGTTATTGCTAAGGCTACCAATGAATATAAACGCCTTATCGAAGAAGAAGAAAGAGATAAGAAAGAAGTTGAAGGCGGAGAAGACTTGAAGAAGCCTACTACCGGTGATCTTTGCACCAAGATGCGAGAACACTCAATCTCAGCTAAAGAACACAACACATAGGTGTGTACAATAAAAGGAGCCCAAAATCCTTTTATTATAATCACATTTTGTATCCCTAATATCAAGCCATATTCTATTGATGCAATGATTGATACTGGAGCCGACATAAGTTTATTAAGGTCCAGAGCTATACCTCCTGACTGTTGGACTGAGACTTATCTGAAAATCAATTTTGATAAAAATGAAGTGATTTCTAGATTCACTGCATATGTCCCTATTAGAATAGAAGGATATGAGAGAACACTACAGTTCTACCAGCATGACATGCTCTCATATGATTGTCTAATAGGAGTTGATGCTTTACAAGAATGCGGTACTTTTAGTCTTAATAATGATTTTATATCCTTATTCAACCCTGTTGTTCAAATACCAAGAAAGTACTCATTCAAAACAATCATCCCATTACCAGATCCTAAAAAAGAATCTAATCATGAATGGATTCATAAGTCAATTGCTCTGTGTAAAAGTAATATAGATGATATTATTACAAAGATCAAAAAGGATCTTTGTTCGAAAATCCTCATGCTTTCATAACAGAAGAAAGCATATTTGTTCACTTGACTTGCAGCTGGTAAAAGATGATAAAGGGAATGAGATCATTCCTAAATTCAAAGCTCATCATAAGGGTATGATCCCTTCAGAAAGGAAAGAATGCCAAGAAGAGATCAGAAAGCTACTCCAAGGCGGTTTCATAAAGGAATCCAACTCTCCTTGGGCTTATGTTGCATTTTATGTAAATAAAAGAAGTGAGCAGATTAGACAAAAGAAAAGGCTTGTGGTAGATTATAAGCCTTTGAATAAATTTGTTACAGCAGTCCAACATCCAATTCCTGCCAGAGATGATCTACTAGCCAGAATTAAAGGTTCTAAAGTCTACAGCAAATTTGATTTGAAAAGTGGATTCGACAAATATTCCTAAACCCAGAAGATACATATAAGACAACATTTGTGGTGCTTGGAGGACAATATGAATGGCAAGTCCTTCCTTTTGGCTTGAAGATTGCACCATCCATCTTTCAAAAGAAAATGGATTCAATCTTTGGTGAGTTATCTGAATTCTTAATAGTCAAATTGATGATATTCTAATATTTTCCAAATCTCCCAAAGATCATATAGAACATCTTGAAAAATTCTATGAGACAATTTATAAGAATGGTTTATGCTTGTCTCCTACCAAAATGGAAATTTTCAAGGATGAAATGAATTTCTTAGGAATTAAGATTAAAGATGGATCTATAGAGATGCAGGCCCATATTGTATCTAAAATTTAGCATTTCCCAAACCATATTTCAGAGAAAGAACAACTACAAAGATTTCTGGGATGTGTCAATTATGTTCGTTGGATTTTACAAAGATATCGCAGCAGATAGGATTCTGCTGAATATAAGATTGAAAAAGAATTCACCTGCTTGTTTTGAAGAAATGACTCAGGTCGTAAGAAGAATAAAAAGCAAGTTCAAAAGCTTCCTCAGATGTCTCTACCTGGACAGGGATTAAAGATTATTGAAACAAATGCTAGTGAGCAATTCTAGGGAGTTGTCTTAAAAGAAAAGACAGAAAATGAGAAAGAAAAAATTTGCAGGTATGCATCTGGTTCTTTTCAAGGTTCAGAGTTAAAATATCATTCTACCCACAAAGAAATTTTAGCTGCTAAGAAAGCCATCAAGGCCTTCTTATTTTTATTCAAAATGAACATTTTGTTCTATGCTCTAATCTTAAAGATTTCAAGGCCAGATTAAATAATGGAGATCCTGCAAACAAAGTTGCATTTAATAGGTTGCAACGATGGGGCATGTGGTTTGACAACTTCAGCTTTGAAGTTGAATATATAAAAGGAAAGGAAAATTCTCTTGCTGATTTTCTAGTAGAGAATTAAATCAGTCAAAGAAAGTAAATATTACTCAGGTGTCTCATGAGTTTTTGAATGCATTTGGAATACTTCCACCTGAATTATCTTGAATCTCTTAAAAGAAATGATAATGAAATGTCTTATGAAGCACAACACTTGCTGCTCTCTCGAGGAATTATTTCAGTTTCTCCTTATCAGACTACAGAGGTAGCATGTAGATTTGTTGATCCAGAGATTCCTACTACAGAATTCCACACCAGACAAGAACCTATGGTATTTTGCACTCTGCAATGGCAGTGGAGACACTCAAGGTATGTAGAGCCACCTCCTGATGATATTCCTGTTGAAGGATTTCGATTAAGACAACTGATTCCGAGACCGAATACTCTTTGGAGATTTGAATTTTCCAAGCTTTGGCCTGAAGGTCATCCTCTAGAGAATGATGCATGGAACCGACCGACCTTCTGGAGATAGGCAGTACATTGCAAATCACTTTAAGTATTTTCTCTCTAAATTTCTACCTACTAAGCTTTCTAACAGTCCATTGTTAAATATAGATCCTGACACTGTTAGAAATATTCTGATTAATTGTAAAATACCCTGGTATGTAAAGATTTTGTATTATGTTAAGCCTAATACTGCACAGGGGCATCATGCTCATCCTAATGGACAGCTTTGGAGAAAAATCTTCCTTCATCATACAATGAATGTACATCCTCCAGCACCGGGTCATTTTCTTCGTATTCCTGATCATTATCTATTTCCAACAAGAAGGCATCTTGCAAGAGATAATGATGGAACTTCATCCTTATCTAGATTATGGTACGAGAGAAATACCCGTGACATCTACTTTGCAGAAAGACAAGATTGGGAAGATTCTTCCAGCTCATCGGATGATGATAATAGTCCTAGATTCAGTTTAGTCCTTAAAGCTATGATGACAGGCTTGTTGTCATCCTTTAAATAAAACTTCCTATATAAGGACATGTTGAGACTCATTCACTACATCGGATTTGGAGGGCTAGTCTAGTGGTTTGAGAATAACAAGTCTTATAATGTGTTTGAGTCTAAATAAGATAATATCATTTTATGAGTTTGAGTTTATGAGAGTTTATGAGTTTATGTACACTTGGTTGAGATTGGTATCGAGTTGGTTCTTTGTATTATAAAGAAAGGATTCGATTGTAATGAAATCTTGAGAAATCAATAAAATTTGCAAGCTTCTATTGTTACGAGCTTTTGTCTCGAAGATTTGTTGTATGCTCTTTCTTTTTCAGTTGTGAACTAAATTTATACCTCGTAAGCTAGGCAAAGAGGCGAGCCTCCTGTCTTGTAAGTCACCGTGGATGTGCACAGTTTTAGGTTGAAGGCCGATACCGTAAGTCTTCTTTGAAGAGTTGCTTAGCAATATTGAAGATCATCCTGCATTTCCTACATAAGATTTATATCAAGATCTTGTAAGTTTATCTGATGTATTCCCTATTAATTCTGCTATTGATGTCCAACAAGAATCAGATCCTTTCCCGGCATGGAAATTACCTAAGATCCCTTATAATCAAGTGTATGATAAGTTAACTACTTTTCATCTCATTGCTGCTACCACATTAAAGACTAGAGAATATGTTATTCAAGTTTCTCATACTTCTTCCCATGAGTATGATATTCCATTAATAGATCCTACGTTGATATTCAGGCCCTAAAGAAGCAAAAAACTTTTAAGTTTTCCCATATAGGATGTGTGCAAATAGGTATTACTCCTTTGTTTCATCGTGGTCTCAATGCTTCAGACTATGTTGTCTTATGGATTTGAGATTTGAAAGTTTTAAAGATTCTTTTTTAGCTGCTATCCAAACTGGATTACATAATGGCCCTATTTCTTTTGAAGTCTACCCAAATTATCCAGTTAGTCTGCAAAAAGAAGATTTTCTTAAACAAGTCTCACGATTACACCTTGCTACAACCGGTTTGCACATGAAGCCTGGTGCTTGTCCTCTTGCTATCCATTATAAGATCATTTATAGGCTTGTCAATACCTTGTATCCCATAGTCAAACATGGTATTTCCAAAGGCAATAGCATGGTGAGTCATGCTAGCTTAGAGAGTCAAAAGATAGAACCTGAGCTGATTTCATGGTCACAAATCAAAGTTCCAAAAGAATGGAACTTATCAAAGAAGTTTCTTGACAAAAGTTAGCCTAAGCTAGAAAATGCCACTGCAGTTAATGAATCTAAATCTAATGTCACTTTATCCTTCAGATCCAAGAATTCTTTGTCTGAGTTGCCTAGATCTAGTTCATTTAGATCTGATACTTTTTCTTCTCGTTGGGAGAACCTTCGAGAAAATCTGTAAAAGAACAAACATATATTTGTAGTCATAATAGTCTGGTCCATGACCCAAATACTGATTATTTATGGTGTAAAGATTGTGAACAACTTATTAAGCAGAAATATGTTCCTTCCAATGGCCCAACAATTAGCATGGCCTCAAGAGCATCTCATGTTTCCTCCTCATTTCCGTCCCTTGACAGTAATGAAGTCTTATCCCCAGATGGATCCCAAAAAGTTGTGTTTTGGTATCAAAGATTTGTTGATAGGCAAATTGATCCTTCCGAGTCCTCTAAAATGTTGAATTGGACTAACAAAGCCGTCAAGAATGTTCATGATAGACTTCAGTCTCAAGAATCTATCCTTGCTGAAATGGAGAAAACATTAAAACCTATTGAACTCCACTAGAAAGGAGATGTGTTTGCCGTTCTTAAGTTGTTAAATACAAAAATTGATGATGTCGGTATCCATGTACGAGTAAAGTCAATAGAATTCTTGAAGATACTTATGCGTATGTGTCTACGTGTCCATATATTCCCAAGGTGGTGACTAAAAATGTTGTAGATATTGTACGACCTCTTGTTATCCAAACAGATGATATAAAAAAGATATTTCCTCTAAGTTAGGAACAACCCACAAGTTTGTACAAAGCGATCTGCACAGCTTAAATGAATCTACCATTGAGTTAGGCCATAAGGTAGATCTTGTTCAAGAAGATGATAATCCTATACCTAGTATAGTTCCCAAAATAGAACAAATCTGGAAAACACCAAACAACCGGATGAGCCGATTGCAGATTGGTCTCAAAAGGTATCCTGGAAAGAAGTTGCTAAACTTTCTAGGATCCTCTACTCAGCATAAAGATGTATTGTCAAAGCATAGCCCATTGTTTATCTCAGACAAAAAGGGTTCAGATAAAGGATCAATTAGTATGGTGAAAATTCTTCCTGAAGAAGCTGAAAGTATGTTTCTAGGAGAAACATCAGGAGCATCTATTTGAGCCATTACATAATACTGCAAGAACTCAAACCTTGCAACCTAACTGGTATAAGTTAGATTGTTCCACTCCTGATCAAGTAAAGGAGATGATACATGGAATGATTGGCTGGGAAAATTCACAACTGTTATTGTATAGAAAAGATCCACATCAAATTGTTGAGGTTATAGCCAATGGATTTGTTGGCATAGTCAAAGAATGGTGGGATGCTAACCCACAAAAAGCAGAAATTCTAGATGGTGGATATTCAAAGGCGATGACTACTTTAATAAAATAATTCCTTGTATGTAGATAGTGATAAGCTTAAGAATACTTCTCTATTCTTAAGAGCAAGACTATGTGATATGAGTAGAATCAAAGAATATCAATGCTATATGCAAAAATTATATTACAATTCTGGCAATATTAATGATGCTACTATGAGATTACGATACATAGAATCTTTCCCTGCCTTCTTTGCTACAAAAAAAAAAAATGCTATGCATGGAATGCGTCTGAAGAATTAAGTCTAGGTGCTATCAATCAGATAATTGATGAGATGAATGCTCGTCTCTGCCAGGAGAAAAAGGATCACAAAGAAGCAGCTAAGGCCCAAAAAGCCTTAGGTACTAAATTTTTCCAGATGATAGATATTGACCCTTTTGGTTGTAAGCCCCCACATACTCCTCACAGAAAGAAGGCATGTCAAGAATGTTCATCTTTTTCAAAGGGGAAGGGTCAGGGTAAATATAAAAATATAGCAAATATAAGAAAAGGTACAAGGATACATATTCAAGCAAAGTCCCATATAGAAAGGTGATCAATTTTAATTAAAAATTTGCATTAATCAATATCCCCATGAAGTTGTACTTAATATGAATTAATCATTATCCGCCTTGCAGATCAATCATATCCAAAACAATTTTTGAGAGCAAGGAAAATGGACGGATTATAGAGAAAAGCGAGGCGAAAGAATTGTTAGAGGAACCGTTGATAAACATCAAACTTACTAAAAATAAATCATAACCTCATCAAAAGAAAGGGACATGGCATTGAAAAAATAAATAAAACCCCTAAGGATCTCCATGAAAGACAACCGGAAAGTGTAGTGAAAAGCGAACGAAAGTTAACAAAGAAATAATAAAACCCCTACACATGCTTCATTTTACAGAGAGCTCTACCGAGTCACTTGTGTTTAAGAGTGACGTGGATTCTTGAGTGCCGTAGGATCAAAATAGAAAAAAACATTATGTCAATGAAGTCTTGTTCCAATCTCTCCATCCAAGTTGTTGTCTACTATTAGAGGGTGAGTCTTTGAGCGGGCCGAAAGGGACTAGGTTGGTACTTGTCATCATGTATGTCTTGCATAAAAATCAACATACCTCATGAACACATTTGTGTAAAGAGTATATAGAAAAATATGTTATCTATGAAATCAATTTAACAAACATAATATTTAAAGGAAAGAGATAACAAAACAAGTCATTTATAGTTCCTATTTTTTTTTTTTTTTGTAAATATTTCCATGTGTTTTTGTTTTTCATTTAGCTATGTACATGGAAATGGAAGTGCAACAAGAGCTACTTGATAAGGTGCTCATTAGAAGGTGCAAAAGACCTATAAAGTAAAGGAGGCTCATGCCTCGATTTGTCATAGTAGAATAAGGATAATCATGTATACCCTATGTAATAGTCACGGTATGTGTCATAGGAGATCCGAGAATGGAAAGATGTGTATAAACATGTGCACTAGGAGGCCTAACAAGAGGTTGAGAAGGGATATACCCAATAAAAGTAGTATATGCGGTAGAATACCTCAAATAAGGCCTAGAAGTGATAGATCTATGAGAAGTAGTATGTATAATATAAGGCCCGAGTAAAAGTTATAAGAGGATGAGGTGAGAACACTATAGATATAAGATGCATAGTTACAAAAGGAATATGCATACATGTATTAGAAATAGGAGTATACAAACCATTGTTAACCGTAATGGAAAAGGCAAGAGAATCAATGTCAATAGTAGTAATATTAGTGGAATTTTTTTTAACAAATTCAAGAATAATAAATAACAACATATGAAGTTAGGGTTGTAAAGATGTGCAAAAGACTCGATGCCATGAGGCTTACCCGTATCAACCTCAAAAACATGGAGAGACGCAATACTAATTGCGCAAGAATTTTTTTGATGTAGAATCATTGGTAGCATTAAAAACATATGTAGGCTTGCAAAAAGTATCATATATAGGATCAAAATGAATGGTATCATGAAAATGATTTGTAACTAGCATAAAATAAACAAGTGCATAATTTGTAGTATACGAAATATCTAAAGAAGTAAGCTATGACATTTTTCATAGCATTAGATGGAAAGCGAAGTATGTGAAAAGCAACATGTGTAAAATCCATGGGCATTGTAATGATTTGAAGGGGGATATGGACTACCCTTAAATATATATGCATTGTAAATGTAGAAATAGTGGGTGTATGCATAAGAGGTGAAGTGCTAAATATAAATGAAAGCATGGCATTATGAACAAATTGTATATCATCACTTGTAGGATCGAAGAGACACGTCATTAATAATAGCATGTAAATCATTTGTAAGATTAATAGGAGAAATGAATTCATCATTTGAAATATTTGTACTATTTTCTATCATAATAAGAGAAATATATTTAGTTTCAATAGTTTCCACATCGTCTATATAAAATAAGTATCACAAATAGGTGCATCATGCTTAATTGCACATTTGATTGTAACATTGTCCATAGCAAAAGAATGTTCAAGTTTGTCATTTTTAGTTCATTGATTGTATCATTTTACATTTCAATAGAAGAGAAAGACTCATTACCAATGTTGGTCACATTATCAAGTATTAAATAAGAATCATCGTGTCCAATATCCTTATCATTATGATCATAATCATAATTGTAACCATCGTCGAATGTATACCATGTGTATGCTTAAGACTAGGAACAAGCTCTAGATCACAAGTGTGGGATGCCATGAGGGAAGAGGGGCCATATAGTTTGAAACAAGTATCACGAGCAACAAAGTGCACAAATTAAAGGTCCGTATCCTGGAGGAACCTTTATTTGTTGGAAAATATTATTAAGAACATCTTTGAGTGAGGTATGTCTTTCAATGAACTCATAGAAAGAGATTGTATCCTTAAGAACATGGGCCATAAGAGTAAAAAATAAGATAAAATAATCTAGTTAGATTATTAATCACTAAATAGTAAATGGAAGGATGACAGTCAAGATACTTATAGAGGGTAGGACCTAAAAGTAATTTTTAGCAAAAAGCAATGGTTGTCAAATTAAATAATAAAATCATTTCTAAAACTAAAAGATGAACTCAATGAAACCAAGAGAGGTGTTTCAAAACCTCAATATGAAAAATAAAAACCTTTAAAAGATGTGTAAAAAGAGATCGAAGGTTGTATAATTGATTCACGTTTAATTCACCAAATGTTTATGCCCTAAAATTAAAAATGCAATATAATCAATATATGATATAAGGGTTTGTTAGAGGGAATTATTATGAATTAATTAATTAACATTACGCTTGCACATTTAGAATAATGCATTAATAAATACAACTATGCTAAAACAATATAGTGATAGCCCAAAACACACAAAAAGAGATAAATACTTAACTATGTAGAGTGGTACATAGAGGATTTTGGTGCGCAGACTAGATGGATGAGTTGTTTTGAAACTCAAAGTGCATCATCTGTGAAACTGCCACTAGAAATTGCTCATGTCTAATATCATACAATTATTCATGGACACGTGGTAGGATTTTATATCCTTTTGTATGAATTTGGACATGTATGCAATGGGGTTCTTTAAATTCTCCTACTCTTCACTTTCCCAAAAATATGTGTCAATGTATGTTATTCAAGCTCACATAACATATAGTGACCTACAATAAGTAGAAACCCTATATACTTACAATACCCTTCATTAAAGCATTATATAACAAAAGAAAAAAATAGTGTGTGGGTAAGGATGGAATACCCTTTATAGTCAACTAATGCTTAACCAATTCAAGTGGTGCATTGCATTCCCTCTAGTAGGATCAAACCTCATGCAATTCTCCTATTGTAGGTGCAAGTAGTATATGAAATCTAAGTCAACCACCCATTAGTGCCCTTGTGTATATTAACACAAAGATAGTGGGATAAATATAGAGTAGAGAATGCACCCAAGGTGCTAATAGTGTGATGTGATGTTCTTTAAATGCTTAAACTATCATTTTTTCCCTTGAAGACCTTTAACAATGCTTGGAGTGACTTACTCTTATTAACAGTTGGCTCTAAAACCTTTGAGTGCTTGGAAATTGAGGAAGCTAGACTCTTGAACCTTGTTGAGTGCTTTAGACCTAATGTTGTGGTTGTATTAAATGATGTACATTGCTTTAGGGAGATTTAAGGAAGCCTTGAGTTTTTAGTGTTGATATTTGCAATGGGAGATTATGAGAGTTTTATGTGAGCTATAAAGTGTAATTCACTTGCTTATATAGGATTCTATAGGTTAAATATTTGAATTATGGTTGACTTAGGAAGATGAACTGATTGTAGACACTAACATATGCACTTATTACTATTACATTACACTTTTAGTATGTTATTATATACATGATTTCAAGAAATAAGATTAGACATTAGTGTCACAAGTCCTTGTTTCCTATTGCTTTTGATTTATTCAATTGTCACTCCTTCTCATGGTTTTCTGGACTTCTTCCTCTATTTTTGGTTATGTCACAAGGATCCCTATCATCATGTTTTAATTGTTTTGTTTTCCAAGATTTCTAGACCAAAGTGTATGGAATGGGCCATAACGCCCATACGCTATGGGCCATTCCATATGCTTTGGTCCCACCTTGTTTTCATTTGAGTATTTTACATCAAGATTCTTCATCGCTTTTTCCTTATTTGGATTTTATACTTGAATTCAGAATTTTTGTCACTAGTGCGAAATTTGAGCAAAAGAAACTTATATATATACTTAACTTACAAAGAGAATTAAGAGATGGGATTATGACTATCTACTATCATCTTTTGAGCACAAAAACTAGCTAAGGGATGCATTATCGCAACATAAGAAGGGAATTATTTTGAATTGCATACAAAACATTGCATTGTGGGAAAATTATTGTAGCCCACTATTCGATGCAACTTACACAAGGGCGAACCTAGCTTTAACAATACATTATTACAATCACACACACACACACACACACACACACACACACACACACACACACACACACACACACACACACACACACACACACACACGAGAACTACATAAATTCTAAAATATAGTGCAATCATAATGGGATGATCATCAAGGTCAGTTTGACTCAAGCATGTGCATTTATTTTATAAACTAATGTGTGCTTGAATATTGTGCAAAGTGGTTAAAGCTTATTTTTCAAGAACATGTGCAAAGATTAGGGTTTCAAGTAAATTTAGAGCGAAAAAGTGTGAATCAAGAAGTAGAGAATCAAATGACACAAAATTCAAAAAGGAAAAAGCCTTTAGGAAGGGCCATAATGATGGTATGATTTAGTTTGTACCATATGTTTTGTTCCAAGCAGCTCTACAAAACATAGTTTCGAATACAAAGCTCACGGTCAAATATGTTCCAAACACTTCTAGTCATCAAGTCGGGCTAGATTAACACAAAAACTAGAATATCATCTAAGTCACTTCTCCTTATCATTTTAGTGCTTTGATTTGTTTATCTATTGTTATTTATCTTGTTTCATGCATTATCTTTATATTGGTGTATTCAAGTTTGGAAAGTATTTGATTAGGATAAAATGCAATCGGTTACTACCCCTTCAAGATTAACCATTTAGGTTAAATCATTTGGTGAACCCATTATTGGATGAACCCTAGTTGCCATAGGATTCTTAAGCATTTGAAATACATATGTATTTGTCTTCTTGGCTTGCTTGTGTACACTTTTTCCATGGCTTATAGTAAGATTTTGTGAAAATATAGTACCCACTCCCCTCCCATGGCTCCTTCTATAGATATAATTCATCCATGTATTATGAAAGTTATAACATATTTCTTAAAGATTATGATCCCCAAGTGTATGCACATTTTTGTAGGTAACATAACCATGTATATATCTACCCTAACTCTTTGTATGATCATGCTTCTAGCAATGTATGTACTTATAACATCTCTACTCATGATGTTCATATTCCTAGTGCTCCTATTTTTGTTATTAATCTAATTACTTCTTATTGATCTACAAATTTTATAGATGATTTCTCACTTATTGAATTTGATTTCTCTATTTCTCCCGATAGTGAAACTGAATTTCTTTCTAATATTGATAGTCGTAATGATGCATGTATATATAATTATTAACCTTTTTATGATAATGAATATTTTGTTGATGATGTTATTCATGCTTCACCGAAAACTTCTTATGCTTCTTCTTTGGATACATGTACACAAAATATTATTACAAATGATGTTCATGACCCTTATTCCTCTCAAAAGAATCTTTCAAATAGTTATGAATAAAATCGATTGCCTATAATACATATATTTCTTCTCTTCCTCATCCAAATGATATAGTACTTACACATGCACAAAATGTTATTGCAAATTATGCTAGTGTTCATTCTCCCTCTTTGCAACAAGATATATTAAATGTTTGTGAACAAAATTTTGTTCCAAATGATGTATGTATTCCCGCTCTTGATTTCTAAAAATATATTTCAAATAATGATGAAAATAATGACACTTGTATTTCCTCTTCTTCTTCTCATGCTAAGGAATTTGTTGATAAGGGTGTCTAAGCTTCTATTCCTTCTACTTTTTCTAATAGTCTTGGTAGTGTAAATACAACTTCTTCACTTGTTGATCCAAATATTTACTTCCAACTCAACAGTGTCCCCATGGCTACATATAATGGCAAGGTGCAACCTCTCAATGAGCCTCTTAATGTTTATGTTATTCCTCCATAGGAATTCCTTTCTCTCATGCATGTTGTAGGTGACTTAAAAATTAGGTTCATAAGCTTACCCTTGAAAGCAAAGCCTATTATGTTAGTCTCGACCAAAAATTCATTTGTGAAAATCATATTCCTAAGAAGATATTTAATTCTACCTTTCCTAAAGGTTTTACCATGCCTAATTTTACACTCTTTGATGGATGGGTAACCCTTACATGCATCTCAAGGCTTATCGAATAGCAATGGATTCACATCCCAATGATTGGTTGCTCCTCAAAGCATTCCCTAGTAGTCTCATAGGAATTGCATTAGATTGGTTACATCATTTGCCTTGTGGGTTTGTACATACTTTTCTTGACATGGAAGAAGCATTTCTTAGGTAGTTTATCTTTAATAATGGACCTAAGGTTACATATGAGTGTTTTCCATCATTACATCAAGGAAATACTAAATCTATTAGTGATTATATCTTACATTTCAAATCTTGCATGTATCATTTAATATATCAGCCTATTGATTTAGAAATGCAATATATATTTTGTCGTGGCTTGATCTTTCCTCTTAACAAAAGTTATTATATGACACATGTGAATCTTTTACCACACTTTGTCTTCGATTCATTGACTTAGAACAAGAAATACTTAATATGCACCATGTTACACCCACACATGACACCTCTACCACTCCTTCGCTCACTTTACACAATCAAGGTCACATCCATTGACATTGTTGTAGTAGATTCACATTCTTCATCCCCCCATACACATGAGGTCAAGTTCCTTCATCGTGGTGATACATCTCACCTCACTCCACCTATACTTATATGTCCACCATGATTCACTCCTCCTTTTAAGAGGTAACCCTTATAATTTTCTCATTTCACTAGGCCACATGATATCTTGCACACACTAATTGATGAGTGCTTGATTTGGTTACCTTCTAATGAGCACCACCCTCCTCATCAATTGTAATGGAATCGTAATAATTTTTTTACAACTTTCATAGGATCAATGGGCATCAAGATAATGATTTTTATGTACTTCATGATAAGCTCAAGTTACTCAAAGATAAGGGTATCATCACCTTTCACACACGATATCTTGATCGATCATACTCTCCAACGTCGTGACATCACTCACTAGAATATGTAACTTTGTATGATCATCATCCTACTACTAATATGGTTTTACATATTCCTCTGCAAGCTTTGACCCAAAACAAGAACCAAATGCACAACGTACTACCAAAGCTAAGCTCAAATGGATCACAAAATAACAATGCTTTGTATTACAAGATCCCAATATTAACAATGTTGTTATGACTACTATTCCACCATCATTATGCTTCTCTTCTTCATTTGTATCTCCTTTTACATCACTCTCATATGTAATCAGTCACCACCTCACTTTGGATAAGTTATACATTGATTCTTAGCTCTTGGGCCTCTGTATCTCAATTACTTTTTCACGATTCTTTGTCGGTATGATCGAATCACCCTCTTTACATTATAGGTTTTTGGGAACTCTTGTTTCTCGATTACTTGGGATTGTGCCCCCATATAGATGGTTATGAAGCATCACTTACTCTACTCTAGAAGTAAATATTCAATCATCAAATGAATAATGTAAAAAAAATATCACATCTACTACACTATTCATTCATCATCTATTCTAACATCAAACATCTAATGCAACACATAAACATCATCATCATTATGATTCAACTCTACTTGATAACATATCATCATCACATACATTAATCTAATCATCAAGAATAAATAATGCAAGTCATCCATATACATGATAAAAAAATACAAATCCAAATGATCATATATATACAACAAAATGTTTTAATACAATTTGGGCCAATACCCTCAATCCTCCTCAATACTGCTAGTACATATAACCACGGGATCTCTCAAACTCGAGGCTTCACCACTAGATCTCCATCTCCACGATTGGGCTTCATACTCCTTTACCCGATATCATAACATTATTGCCTCGGGTGTAAGCATGGTGTGCTAGTAGGTAGCTCCATATACCATCTAAAGATATCATGTGCTTGAGCCACCTCCTCCTACAACCTCTCTCACACTCGCTACTTTGGACCTCACCTCATCTCTCTCATCCCGTAGCACCACACAAGTTTTTTTTCCATCACCATTGGATCAAATAAATAGGCATGCTCACCTGCAATATCATCGACATGCTCTAATATTCTTCACGCCATAATGACATCCAGAACGTTGCGGGTCAAATTATGCACCACAACATCTATAATTGTGGTCCAATAGGCATCACCTGCATGAAATCATACAAACCCAATGTTAGCACATCGTTATCATAAAAAAAAACACACACACACACACATATCCATATTTACTCAACATAGAAACAACAAAATATTATTCAATATTCAAGTTGTGTTACCGCATCGGCCACAACATCATCGTTGGGGCAGGCCTCTCCTCCTACTCCTCCACCTATGCTTAGCCCAACAAGTGGCCCACCTGCACCATCATCTACAACAATAAATAGAAGCACCCACCGATGCTTTTCCCACCACAACATGTATGTTTGAGTACAACCCACATCATCTCTTTGAATGGGGACTATATATGGATCCACCTCACCTACTAGTGGTGGTAACAACTCTGTTGTTGTAGGTTTTGGCTTAACTCCTACCCTTCTCGACTACATAAAGTAACCATCACCAAATATATGGCTTAAGGGGAAGCTCTGAGTGACCCCAAACTATAAGGTCACCCTCTCATACTAAAATAGTTCCACCTTCCCATGGAATTTTTCCTCCAACCACATAGATCATTGCATATGACATAACTCTATCCGAATCTTGTCCCATTCCCCATAATCTTTGTAAAGTCTCCATATAATTGCTCATAGGCCCATCCTTTCTATCAATCATTTTTAAGTCATAGTGTTATAACCACTGCCTTTGTACCCCATCCATCTTGCAACAAAATATCTAGTCGTTCCCAATCGACATGAGGCCCACCAAGGGGTATTAACACTTCTATATGCCCATACTCCCATATATGTAATAATGTAACACCTCTTATGTCTCCCTATGATCCCTTGGGTGAATCTATATAAGTCCATGTGTAAGTGGGATAACATACATTGGCCCCAAGCATATCTAGTACCTTGATCCTCTATATTATGGAAAATCTATAACATATGGTGAGATATCACAACCCCACCACCATAGGCATTACGAAGGAATTCAATACTACTACTATGAATTTTTGCACACACAAAATTGCGGTTATCACATTCTCATCTAAGCATATGGTAGAATATTCCCTACCTCGTCCACTAACCCACAATATTATAACATCCCTCATCTGCCATTGCAACACATATGTTGGTAGTGTTTATATCCTCACCCACAAATAGACAATCATAGGATGTGATACACATCCTCCGAGTCACTTTCATCTCCCCGATGGAAACTAGAATGTGTAGGTATCGATACACAATCTCTCACACAATGGTGTAATCATATCCATATTGTTGGGAAACTCCCTAATCTTGCCATGTGTCATAGGCTCGCCCTATCCAAAAATCCCATGTAACATCATCCAGACCCGGTGACACTAAAGTGGTCATATGATGACCCCCACAAAACTCCCGAGCATGCACATCTTCCTAGACAATAAACACAACATGCCAAAGAACCACATATCAATACCTCATATCTAAAAAAATATGTAAATATCAAAACAAAAAAATATAGTCACACAAAACAAACTGTGTGAATCATAATACCATAGCTACAATTGCGGCCCATAACATACCCCTTTTTTTAGTCCCCGAGGCCAAACCAAACCTTACATTCCTTCTTGGGGAGAGTAACGTATAAAAATCAAAAAAATAAAATTCCACAAAATTTTAATATAAAATGTATTTTACTAACTAATCAATATCAAAACACACTACTTACTAGTCATTGGTTTCCTAGCCCTGAATAGTCTCCACAAATCTCTCGAACTCCGACTGGTCACATCTCTCACACGTGGCATTTTCAAAACTCAGATCTCTCTAACGCAATCACTCATAATAACCAATGAAAATTACTATTCACAAGGTCCGTACAAAACTATTATTTCTATAGTCACCTACTCGCCAACTAATACACTCTTGCCTTACAACCCATTCTTGAACCCGGTTTATCTCTTTTCAATGTTGTTAGTGGTGTTAGGATCATGTTCTCAAAATTTACTATGTTAATTAATCCATTCTACGCTTATTTTCTATTTTTCAATCATTTCATCAAGATCATCCAATACTTACCTAATACTATTTATATTACCTAATCTCTTACTATCAATTTTCCGCTACGCACCTATTATATCTCTTATTTCAACTCAATCATTTGATCCTTCAAATATCACCCTCTTGGAGAAAGGGGTAAAATATTTGGGTAATCATACATGACTACCCCACCAATTCAATTGAGTATGTGGAAAAATTTCCATATTAATACCACCAATTCACCCAAATTTTAATACCCAAGGCAATTCAATCATAACACAACTTCCAAATTCTAATCAACATTGCAAAATTCATCCTTAAATGGCGTAAAATGGGGTCAAATTGATACATAATCTATTTTATTTAAAATTCCTACCCACATAATATACCTATATAATTCACGGTGGGGTTAATAAGACATTATTACCTTTTCGACTTTATAGGGTTTTCAATAAGTATTTGGCCTAACTTTGTTTGTAATAGTGGGGCCTTAATTTGGGAAGTGTTATAGTAGGGATAAAATATACTTATCTCTCAACACTCTTCCTTTGTGGCGGGATGCTAGAATCCCTTAATGAACACCACTAGCTCAAGGACCGATCACCCCGATCACTTACAAGCTCTAAGGATCTAAATATCCTAACTCTCCACAGAACATCTCTCCTTCGATTACATATCTACGATAATATACTTCATTTTCCTCTGACTCTTTGTGGAACAAGAATGATGCTCCATGTTACATTGTGTTGTAGTTTCTACTTCGGCATGCTTACGGCTACATCTTCTTGAGCCCTCTCCATAGGTACACTTTTCTTATCTCCTTTATAGTAGTAAATTTCATTCACTAGCATAAAAGGGGAGGGAAAATTTAGACACTAAAATATACACTTACTACTATTACATTACATTTTTAGTATGTTATTATATACATGGTTTCAATAAATAATATTAGACATTAGTGACACAAGTCCCTTTTTCCTATTGCTTTTGATTTATTTGATTATGACTCCTTCTCATGGTTTTATAGACTTCTTCCTCTATTTTTGGTTGTGTCACAAGGGTCCATTTCATCATGTTTATAGTTTCCAAAGCTAAGCTGTAATTATTTTAAAATTGGAAAAATAAGCATTAGATAAAAGGGTCAAGGACCACACAAGCTAGACAAGATGTAGTCCACTATGGACTGGGCTATATAGTTTTCCCAAGGCGAGATAGTGATGTAAAAGTTAAAGTTCAGAATGATTCCTATGGTTGAATTATTGCTTTGTTTAATTAATATTCTATGGATGAATGACATAGAAATGTGGAAAAATGATAATTTCAGGTGATTCAATCGAGTTAAATATTAATCAAATGATTGAGATCAAATAGATAATATCATAAACATACAAGATATAACATTTGATATTAACCAAGCACAAGTATGAGAGAATGAGAGTGACTTAACTTATAACTCGATGTCTATGATGAATCTGAGAAATGAGATACTAAAGGAACAAGTAGGATTTTGGTTATATATGCTTCATCTGGAAAATAGATATCTACAATTCTTCTAGCAGTGAGTGCCTGAGGAAGGGGACAAGACCGCCCAGGCGCTAGTATATCTGTATTGGGCCCTAGGGTCTTGCAATGAGTCTCGGATCTGATATTTATAGGGTTTGATAAGATCTCCTTCACTTCAATCTTTGTCAGTCCAACTTCATTTTGGGTTTTGTTGTCACACTTGAACCTACAAAACAAAACCCTAACTACTTGCATAAGGCTCAAACACACATTAAATGGAATAAAATATGCATATGCTTGAGTCGAATGAACTTGGCGGTCAACCCAATGTGATTATCACTAAGTAGTGCACTACATTTCATACTCAATGTAGTTCTCATGTGTGTGTGTGTGATAGAATCGTGTCCTTTGAAGCTAGGTTGCCCTTTTTTATTCACACCAAGATAGCGGGCTACAACTACTTTTCCCCAATATCAAAGTGTTTGATGGAATTCAAAAAATTTCCTTCCTGTTTAGTGAATGATGCAACCCAAATTCAATCCTTAAGTGTTGCTCTTTTCCCAAGTAGTAGTTATGAAGTAATGTCCCAATTTCTCTCATCCCCCTTAAAATAGTAAGTCATGCATATATATGATTCCTTTACTAGAATTTTGTCATTAACAACCCTAAAATTAGACCCAAAGCGATAATAGAATTTTTAGAAAAGATAAAGGTCAATGTGGCATTTTAAAACATAAGAGAAGAGGGAACGAGGACGAAGCGCCTAAAGGGGACAACAATTCCTCAACACTTATGTCCCCTATTGGGCACCAAAGTGTTGAAACGTTCGAGAATAAAATAGGAAATGTTGACTTGGGTAACATATTGTGAAATGTATAAAAGTAAAGGGGTAGTTCTAGAAAATCAAAACACAAAAGTATAAAAAGATAAAACAATGTAAGTGAAAAGAAAAATAAGTTTTGTTAATGTCTAGTATTTTTGCTTAGAAATCATGCATATAATGACATACTAGAGGCATGATGTAATAGTATTGAGTGCATAATTTCATGTATATATTTTCCCTGAATTTATGCTAGTGAAAGAATATTCGGTAGTATAAAGTAGATAGGAATAGAGTCCCTTGTGGAGAGCCGAAATAGGTTATGGAATCGATAGCATTCCAAATGAAGATTCAGTAACTAATAGTGTGTCGAATGGAGATTGTAAGATGTGTATCATGGAATCTAGGATGAGATGAGAACCCTAGTGATGATTGTACACTGAAAATCAGCACATGACCTTGAGACGCACTCGACCTCTTGATTTCGTGCCGGGACAACCGATGTGGAATGGATAGATGGTTATGTGGAAACTATATAAGGAAAATGGGTGAAATGTGAATAAGGGAAGATCAAGGTAATCTGATGTTCTATATGGGAACTATGGAATCTATTTGTCTAAGGTAGAAAAATCTTGTCTTACCTGCGTAGGTGAGATGGAATGGTTTAAGATGATGGTAGTGCATAAATGGCGGTCAATATTTGGCTCATGAAAATGTTCGCAATGGGTTGTGGAAGGCATGGGAACTATCCTATGTTTTCCTCGTATAAATTTCAGACAAGGTCATGGAAGTGAGAGAGAAAACTTGTGGATAGAAAAAGTGAGTGGATTATGGGAACTAGTTTCGTCCAGGTTGGTTCCACCAAAAATCGTAAACATTGTCAGCTTCGACGTTTAGGGCTGTCAAATTTTAGATGATGGCAGGTGGAAGTGGCATGGATAGGAAAACCAAGATTCTAAGGCTTTTGTAAATATTTTTTTGCAAGTAAGATGTGTTTGGTTGTGGGACTCGGGGATCATATACTTTGTCTCTTGGTTGTTGAGGACCTTGAATGGTCATGTGGGATGTGTGAACTATTAAATCAAAGAAACCAATAATCTCACAAAGAAACTGTAAGGAGGCAAGGTCGATCCTAAGCCAACTAGGGATATGTGGGGAGATGTATTAATTCCCGCTAATTAAACTATGTTCCTAATTAAGAAAATATAAACAAGAAGATTTAAATCAAAATGATTCAATTACTTTCCTTGAATTAATTAAACCTACGTGTTGCCAATAACTAATTAACAAAGGAAACAACTAATTTAATACGTAAAATAAATATATTCTAATGCTTTTGTTCTTTTCAATTGTATAATATAAATGCAACAAATAAAACAAACAAACTAATCTAATATTTTTTATTTTTCTGCTTTCTAGAAACAAATAAAGAAATCTACAAAAGAAATATGAAGAAGTTGAAATTGCCTCTATAATGCTATTAACAAAACTAAACAAACAAATAACCTGGTGTGGCTATTTTCCTGTGTAGATTGAATCCATCCTATTCTAATAAAACTAGAGCTTTTCTAATTTGTATTTGTGGATCTAAAACTTCCTTTGTTCTACCTCATAGACATGGGAAGAAGTAAAATCTTCTCAGAAGCACTTATTCCCCGAAACTTCCCCGATTAATGCAATGAAGGATCTACTAAAAGCTTAAAGATTAAAATGAGATTACAATTAATTAAAACTAATGCATGAGCTTTCTTCTAGACAAAATTCCCTTGCAAATCCACAAGGATAGGTAGGGAAGCATCTTTCACCAAAATCTTTATACAAACAAATGGAAACTACAATAATGAATTTTCTATTAACTTGAATACTCTCATCAAATTGTGAAATGAAATCTAAAGAAATAAAAAAAGCTTAAAGAATCTAAGTACATCCCCAACTTGGAAGTATAGAGCTATGAAAAATCCAATGATGGTTTCACTCTGTTTTCCCCTCAACTTCTTTTCCAATTTAGTGCTCAGATGAATCCAGGGAACTGTGTTGGGTAGTGCAGAAGAAGTAGTGAAGAAGTGTTGGAACATGAATGGCTTGCAGTCAATTTGGTTAAAACGTAGGCAAGAGAATAACAATGCAAGAGAACTGGGCTTGATTGTGTATTTCTTGGCAAGATTACGAGTAGCATAACAATGCAATTCACAACAAAAATATCCAACTAATGCTTTGACTAGAAGCTTGGATATTGTAGAAAAATGGTGAGGAGAATGGTCTAAATCATTTGGTGGTCAAGAAATGCCACCTCTCTCAAAGAAGAGGCGAGTTAACTCTAATTAATCAGTGGGGAAGGAAGTGGAAGTTGAGTACGTACCAAATGAGCCCAAGAATAACTACTTTAACCAAGAAACGTGTGCTAAAATTAAGTTTGAAGAAGTTAACATGCATTTAGAAAATGCTAGAGAAGGCTCGAGAAAATCTGCACATAAATTCGGTCTGCGAAGAGAGATGGTTGTGTAACCGCCGCTTAGGGCAGACCAGAGGTTGCGTAACCACTGGGGCGGTAACGTAACTGTCGCGGTGATTCTGTAACTTAAACTTAAAGGCCTAGGAAAAATCTTGCATAATGCTAAAGGAAAGTAGGAAAAGCATGGAAATGAACAAGGAAAGCATTCTAGGCTACAAATATATACTGAAAGTTGGAAATTAGACTCGAACACCATTGGAAAAGATATTCATCATCATTGGGGATTTAAATTGTTTTGACAATGTAGCATGTGCAAAATTGGGTGTGTACATATTTCCCCCTCAAAGAAGCGTTTTAGCCATGAAGAGGCGTAAAACGTAGAGTCCAGTATGGTGCTCCCAAATGGGAGAGTTAGAAATTATACCTGATATGCCCGTGTGTTGTAGTGGCGCCAATCCAAGCTTCTCGCTACCCGCAATAGAAACCGAGAATCAAGTGTAGATATAATATAGAATTGATAAAATATGCTAAAATAAAACAACAAGAGGACTTACCATGTCTGCGGGGAGAGAAATATATACATGCACCCACACTCTAGCCCTACAAAACACACACACTCAAAACAGAGTTAAACATGCTATATATAACCAAAATCACTATTTTTAGAAATAATTTTCACTCACCCACTTAGATATTTTTGAGCTCTATATCACCTGTGACGGTTTCGAGCATGAGTAAAACCAAATTGAAGAGTATAATGACATGATGGCTGCCCCACCAGTGAGAGGAGTAGCAGCTCAAAGATGGGTAAGTTATTTGCTTTTATTTATTTTAAACCTATAATGTGAAAAATATAGCCTAGGGGGTTGTTTTTGCTAATTTTGTAGTCAAAATATTCACAAGGGGGCGACTAGGTGTATTTGGCTTTTATTTTGTCAAAAATGGTCATTGTTTGTCTTTTTTAACTTATTAGGTCTTGTCAGAGCTGTTTTCGGACAAAACCGCATTTGCTCTATGCAGTAGCGATTACAACCACCCCTCTGTGTAGAGGGGAAATTACAAACCACCCCTCTGCACATGAGGGGCAATTACCTAATTTTTTGAAGCAGAGGCTAGAAATGACCAAGTATGAAGATTTTTTTGTTTTATGATGTTTTTGATGAGATTATTATGTATGAGATGTTTCTAACTTGCTCTTTTTGGTATTTTAGTGAATGCATGGCTTGTACATAAGATGGAGCAGGCTAGAGAGTGTGATTGGATCCCTCCCATATTGGATTCACTCACTCAAGATGAGAGAGATTTTTACAGAGTCGGGATATGGAGGATATCCCAGACACCACTGGTTGCACCACCTAGTTACTTGTTAGTTGATCTACTAAGTTATTAGGATGCAAATCAAAACACTTTATGATTCCCTGGAGTTAGAGGAGAGCAGAGCATCACTCTTGAGGATTTCTATAGGATTTTGGGGATTCTTGTCATAGGCAAGAAATTGACACTAGAGAGTGTTACATTAGTGGTGTAGTCTCACAGTTGGGATTCTTACATGGGAGATGCATTGGCACCCGATACTGAGTGTCAAACATGGCATGAGATTATCTGTCGATTGCCTCCACACCTATCCCTTCCTTGTACAAGGCCATTATTGGCATCTTGGCTTTGTGTTTGGTTGGGGATAAGGGCGGGGACAAGTTACTTTATTGTTGGGCCCCGATTATTCAGAGTATAGAGGAGCATGGCCGCATCTATGCATGGGGCATTGACATACTTGGTGCTACTTACCATGATCTTTACATGGGGTTTTTGACTACATGGCAAGGTTGTTCTTCATCGTACATTAGTGACAAGCTGGATTTATGAGTGCATTATCCCCTATCGAGAGGGTGTTGGGATATGAGACCCGGGGTTTATTAGAGCATTTATATGGAAATTCATGGCTCCGCCGAAGGGGCGCCATCAACCTTTTCCACACTACAGATTATATGATTGTGCTGTTGTACTATGACATGGCCGACCTATTGGGTGAGGATGTCATCATTGTGGTGGCATACATCACTATCACACATGTAGTAGACATGACAAGTCACCGGAGGTCCATCTAGTTAAGTGGGTGCCCCAGCAGTTTGGGTTACCTTATATTGACCCCCTCAAAGTAGTTCTAATTGTATATAGGGGATTAGAGAGGATAGAGTTTCCTTACGGGGTAAGCTCGAGTGGATTGTCATTATACCTAGGATCTCGATTGGTACACCACAGGTTGTCCAAGATCTAGCTATGTCGGGGGTGATTATATAGATAGAGGTTTCTCCCGCAGCATAGGAGGAGGAGGAGGAGGAGTTCACGGTAGGGAGAGAGGAGGAGGCTCGGGAGGATGTCGAGGAGGAGGTACATGAAGAGGGGGATGAGGTGGAGACCGATATTGAGTGGACAACCACCAGAGAGGCTTCCAAGGTGGTGAGGGTTGAAATTAAGGCTGAGTTTGAGACTTTACATACAAAGGAAACTCTCCCTTCCATAGGAGGAGGGGACGAGGAGTTAGATTTTGGACACCAAGTGGCCTCCGAGGAGATTACAACCAAGTAGGAGCGCATAAGCTCCACCACTAGCACCAAACCTTTGGTAGACCCATCCTGGAGGCCAAGAGATCCGAGTAAGCTAACACTCTTCTCTCGACTCTATTACTTAGACTAGAAATGTTAGTGAATTACATGTTGTGTTGGTTTTTTTTATACGAGTTTTCTAACTCACCATTGCTTTCTTTTGTTTCTGACTATGACAGATGGGTGGCGAGATCTTATTCTCAAGCATTCTTATGGATACCTTTGCACACTCCACATGTATGACTAGAGATGAGCTTCTTGTGGACTCGGGAAGCTAGTCATGGCGAGGTGACACACAGACACATTTTCCCAATGTGGGTTATAGCGGGTGTGACCAAGATGAGGAAAAATCTTGTCGCATATCAGTTTGTCGAGAGGAGACAACGGTGGGAGCATTCCCTCAACGATGCCACCACCGGAAAGTCACCAGTGCGTCCTCTCGTGGTATTTATCACATGTTTAGGCACGAAGGCTCTCACTCCCATCACAGGATCCATAGTAGGAACCCTAGTCATGTACCTTTTTCTGGATCCTATAGAGAGGGATAGGCCATAGGCCTTTATTGCTTTGGATCATTTTTTATTGTATATATCAAATTTTTGGGGTTTTGTGCTCATTGCGAGTGTTTTGACCACACCTAGAGTGTGATGGAATTGTATACAAACTTTATTATTACAGATATATATACATATATGCTTCTTTTGGCTCAAATATCTTGTTAAGAGTTTACTTGTTCATGACTTGCTTCATCTGTGTACTCTTAGATGTGTAGAATATCTGATGATTTTTATATGATTTTATGAATGCATGTATGGACGATGATGATGATGCAAATGTGTAAGAATGATATTTTTATTTTTTTACATTTGATATATATAGTGCACATGCGGAAAGAGTGCAAACTTAAAACTTTGGTTTTCAAGCAATATTTGGTATTTCTATTTTATTGGCAAATTTGATGAAAGTGATATGATAATGAAATGAAACCACTAGGTTCCTAACTCCACATAACGAGTAAGATATGATGGCTCAACAACAAGAATTGAGAAGGATGAGAGTTATATGACTTTTATGAATGGAATTAATGATATGAATATAAGGTTTTGACAAAGATGCAATTAGGACACTACAACTCTACTCTAGGCAAGGCTAACTAACCAATTTAGAATGCATTTTTCTTGCAAGTTTAATTAGGCTTAGACCCATACATGGCCTCTGATTGAAAAATCTTGTTTTATGGATTAAATCTCTTATAACTTATGCATCTAACTCATTTTCTTGGGATTTGAAGGATTCAAATCACTTTTTACTTGTTGAATGGTTTACAACTTATTGATTTATGTGAAAGGGCCTCGTATGCCTTGCCCCATGCTACTAGTAAGAAGCATGGGCTCATCATAAAGGAAAAAGCATAGGTGAGTAAGGGAACTTCCTTCCTTTCCCATCCCCATTCCACTTGTAGGAAGCGTGGGCTCATGATTGAAGAGGCTGGTAGAGCAAAGAAGTGTAGTATTATTTATAGAATGTTTTTATATTTATTGTTTCTTTATCTTTTTTTATTTAAATGATTTTTAAACTTTGGCTTGTGCTTTTTGGGGAGGACCTTCCCCTAGCATCAACCCCATGTAGCCTGATGGGATGCAAGGGCTCACCACCAAAGGTTGAGTCAGGAAAACAAGTAATCTGGGTGAAATGATTTAGATTGATTTGTCAAAAGAGATATTTTTGAGGAGAGATGTGACACCAAGAAGCTTCTAGTAAAAATTATGGGAAAAAACAACTAAGCTAGAAGCATTTGTGAATAGAACTAAGTGTGTAGGTCATGGTAGGATCAATTTCAAAACTTCATCTAGCAAGATGATAGAAGATCGAATAGTCTAGAGATGATATAATGAATATTTGAAGAAGTATGATTAAATGTTTTTCCAATTATTTAAAAAATTGAAAGTCGCTTGAAAAATAAGTTTCTTGTTTCACAATATTACAATATGATCATGCAAATGATATACAATGGATGCAATAATGTACATGTGGGAATGCAAAAGAATCATACATAGAAGTGTTTAAGGTGAAGTGAATTGACTGATTCACCAAACTCCTCACCTTCTAAGGTACACAAAAGATACACACCATTCTTATAGTCCTCCATGACCCGATATGGACCTAACCACTTTGGTCTAAAATTCCTTCCTTCATCGGTATTTTTGTCGATTCAGATATCTAGTCTTAGCACTAGATCACCTACACATATTTTATGCTCATAAACCTTTGTGTTATACTAATGGGCCATCTTGTCAGCGTAAACAATGTGTCACTTCTCGGCATTAAGTCAAGTTTCATCGAGGGTTTCTAATTGAACAAGTTATGCCTCTCGATATGCATCTTCATCTAAAATTCCTTGCAAAGATATGTGGAGGCTAGGTAGCTCAATTTCCAGTGGTAAGACCGCTTCACATCCGAAGACTAAATAAAAAGGGTTTCCCACATAAGCATTCATACCAATTTCCTATATGCCCACAAGGCGGAAATAGCTTTGAATACCAGTCAGGTTTATTCTCCTTGACTATTTTTAGTATAATGGACTTCAATGTTTTATTTGTCACCTCATCCCGTCCATTGGCACGAGGGTAATATAAATAAGTTGTGTGATGCGAGATTTTAATTTCAAACATAACTCATGCACCTCTTCATTTTTGAAGGACGTGTCATTATCTGAGATAATGATCTTGTGGGACTCCATACATGTAGATGATCTGATTCAAAATGAACTTAGTGATCACAGACCCAGGCATAGTAGTGAGAGGCATGACCTCAACCCATTTTGTAAAATATTTTTTGGCGTTACGATAAAGTTGTGGCTATATGTTGATGATGGAGAAAACTTCCCTATCAAATCTAGAACCCAAGTAGAAAAGGTCCAGGTGTCACAATTGGTTGCAGAGCTTGAGCAGGGATGTGAATCTCATGCACGAATTCTTGACATTTATGGCACCTGTGTACATATTCTACAACATCATGCTCTAAGGTGGGCCATAAATAACCCATTCGATGAATTTTCTGAGTAGTAACATGCCCTCCGAAGTGACCCCCACATATTTTTTATGGACTTGAAGAGGTTTTTTTGGATTCTTCTTCGTCTACACACCTCAAAATCATACCATCAAAGGCTCTATAATAGAGAAATTATTCTACAATTACATACTTGGCGTTATGATGTGTAACCGCCACCTTTGTTGTGAGGGTTTCTCCCTCGGGACATACACATCCAAAATGTGATTAATGATATCATAATACCATGGACACGATGTAATGGGAGGCTTTGTTTCCACATAAAACACACACTCATCAGGGAAATCTAGGTCTACTAGGTACCCACAATCTATCGGGTTGTCGCCAACCAATCAACAATATTTTTCCTTTGATGGAATTCGGTTGATGAAGGTGAGTTTGAATTCACCCATCAATGTGAGAAAATGTCCAACCTTTTTAGATAAGGCACCTTGAGTTAAAAAAGTTCGTAGCTGGTTTGACTTGACGATCACTCACGTTTCCTAGTTAAGCATATAATGCCTTAACTTATTCAATGCAAAGACAATTACTAGACATTATTTCTCTTCCTACATATAATGTGTCTCGTAATTAAGAAAAGTGTGACTAATGGAATAAATGACGCATTCATGATTATCATCATCTTTTTTTCACCAAGATGCAAGCTAGTGAAACGTCGGTGGCTCAATAGTATAATATTAAGGGAGGGTCACTTTGGGTGGCATGAGTGTAGGTGGTGACTTGAGAAAATGTTTAACTGACTCAAACACTTCGTGACATTTAGAAGTCCACTCTTTAGTACACTATTTCTTTTTTAAGTTATTGATGGGATGGATAGCACAAGTTAGATCGGGAAAAAACTTATAGATTGGCTTAAGTTAACCCAAAAAGACCTATTGTCATCTCCGAACCACTTGTATATTTACTAGACCTAGATCAATTCCTCGAGAAGAAATGATATACCCTAGTAGTTTGCCTCTCGCTACCTTGAATACACACTTTTCCATATTTAATGCTATCGTTGTATTTGATAAGACAAGAGAGGATAATGCGGAGCACCTCAAGGTGGTCGCAATGCTTCCTGTCCTTAGCCATTAGGTCATCGACATAAGATTCGACAATCTTATGGATACCATCATGGAATATATATGTCATCGCTCATTGGTAGGTGGCTCCAATATATATGTCATCGTTTATATCTCATCCAGAGTAAGAGAAGAACTGAGTTTTAAAATATTGGGTTCATCCTCCATCCCTATATTGATGTCTATGGTCCTTTCAATAAAAGAGGCGTTACCCACTTCGAACTCAGGCGGGGCTGGAGGTAGTTCTAACCCCTCTTCCTTTACCTCATAGATCTCAAGACCTTTCGATGAGGAAGAACACAATGTACGATCTCCAAAGTAGGAGGAAGGGTGAGGTATAAGAGAAAATCCTCTCTTATGGTGTGCAAGATGAAGATCAGTGTATGCATTGAGGAATCCTAGGATTTCCTCATCATTCTTTGTGAATTCCATAGTGGTAGGCTCATTCTCGGCTTCAACATATGCCAAAATCATGTTGGTTGGAACTTTTCAAACTAAGGGTTCAAATCAAACTGAGACCATAAAATTAGTTTCCTTCAATCCCTCACTTGGACAAAAGCGAGAGGAATAAGTAGCCATTGAATCAGCTAAGAGGTTTTTCTCTCTAGGTATGGCTTCGATAGAAATAAAGTCAAAACCTTTGCTAAGTTCAAGAACGGTAATTTTGTAAAGTTGTAAGTGCTCCACTGGTCTCATAAACTTTTGAGACTTTATTAACGACAAGTTAGGAGTCACCTAAAACTCTAACATTGTTAATTCCCATCCTCTTGGCTACAATGAGACTAAGAAGAAGAGCCTCATATTCTACATCGTTATGACATTCAAATGTTAACCTAAATGAAAAAGGCATGATCCTTCCCTTTAGAGAAGTAAAGATCACACCTACCTTAGTGCTAAAGCGGCACTTCGCGCAATCATAGTTGAGGGTCCAACGACCATTAGGGAAGGTAGAAGTTTTATCATTTATAAAATCTTCCTCCTTGACCTCCAAAACCTCAACTATGCAAATCTCATCAAAGACGCTAGATGGGAGAGAACTAATCCCAATAGCATGTCCTATGCATAGGAAATCAAATGGGAAAATAATAGGCAGATCGTTCTCCAAAATCTTAATGATCTCTATTATAG
This sequence comes from Taxus wallichiana var. yunnanensis, assembly GCA_018340775.1. NCBI lineage: Eukaryota > Viridiplantae > Streptophyta > Pinopsida > Cupressales > Taxaceae > Taxus > Taxus wallichiana. The sequence goes on along the minus strand of CM031235.1, from coordinate 673,993,620 downwards.
TTTTAGTCGAGATAGTTTCTACTACAACAACTTTAATTTCACTAGAATCAACCCCTTCGATTTCCTTAGGGGTTTCTAGCTCAGTCGTTGGAACAAGTTAGGACTCAGGCTTTGAGTCTTGGGCTTGTTCAACTGATTGGTTGGGAGCTCGAACTCAGTATTAACCCAGTCTTCTTCTTTAGGTTAGCCAAATGGATGTCAAATGGCTTTTGGTTTACCTATGCTATGAAAACCTTACCTAGGTGTAGGAATTTGATGTCTTGGAACATTGTAGAAGGGATTACCTTCATTTTGTGTATCTAGGTTCGACCAAGAATCATATTATAGTTGGTTTCCTTATCTGTAATGTAAAACTTAGTCAACAAAGTCTTTGGTCAGAGAGTAATCAGAAGCACTATAGTCCCAATGGACGTTACCTTAAGGTTGTCCTAGCCTCTCATCATGTTTTGCATTGAAGAACAATGGGTTTTTCTATAACATAGCTTCTAAAGAAATAAGAAAGGAACTATGTTGATGGCAGCCATGTTGTTTATCATCACATTCTTAACATAGTTGTTGTAGATCCAAACATGGAGGTACTGCACAAGATCACCTTTTCACGCTAACTCAACATCAATTGACATCTTGATAATGTCAAATACGAAACTAACGTCTCTCTTAGAATATCCTGGAGGATAGACATAAAATTCTATGTGATTAACTTGGGCCTCCAGAGGAGAAGTGACGTGAATTATATGGCCAAGGCCTAATGTTTAAAACAAATCCACTCAATGCGTAGGTGAGTTCTTCAACAAATCCAAAAAGGAAATGTGAGAGAAGGTCTTGGTCAAATCCGTAATGAGATCATAGGCCCCTACTAGTTTGGGAGCCACCGGTGTATCATCCAACATAGAAGGGTAGATGGGAAGAGGTTGTGAAGAGTAATCTTAGGTATGGGTCACTACATTAATTTTGGGTTTGGTTTCTAGCTCTATTAAACCCATAATATTGGTTTGCTTCCAACCATCTAAAGGAGGAGCCACCAAAGGGTTTGATGAAGTAGATGCTTCGTGATCATTGTTCCCTATGGGCATCCCTATAGGCATCCTTGTGGGCATCCCCTTATTGGTACCATGTGGATTAAGTTGTCGGTTCTCGGGGACGCGTTGGAAGAGGGTCTCTATAAACCCCAAGGTTAGAATTCTAAGGGAAATGGGCCCCATGTGAGCATTTTTTTGGTGAGATAGGATTAGCCAAGAACATCTCTATAAAGAGCTTCCTTTAGTCCTTTGGAAGCTATTGTATAAATTTGTTACAATCACAACACATATGAGCATCATGTCCTCTAACCCTATGGAAACCACAATATAGATCAGGATCGTAATCACGGGGTCTTTGATTTTGGCTCTATCATGCCCATAGTTTATATTTTGTTGGTTATTAAAATTGAAGTTCGTGGGGCTTTGGCCTTGGTTCTGGTATTGGTTTGGATAATCGCTCGGGTATTGAATCGGTGCTTGGGCTTGAACTTCACGAGATAGGGGAGGAGGACGACTAAATTCCACCGCATTAATAGGAGTAAAGTTGTTACTCCTTTGATTGTTGGCATTCACATTGTTGTTACTATTATTCATGTTGGTGGTTTTGATGGCATTCAACTTTTTGGATTGGTCGATTATGTCATCCTTTGCAACACAATGGTTCTTATTGAGGAATTTAGGTCCTGGTTACTGTTTTTTAAACTATTTGGGTAATTTGAATTACCTTGAGAGGGGTAACCCAATCTCCCATTTGAGTCGTATATTTTCCATCCACATCAATTGTCACTTGCTCAATGCGAGAGAGCACCCTCTAAAACCTCCTCGTAACTTCTAAGAGGAAAATTTTGGACCTCCTCCTTGGTTTCTCGGTTAAGAGAGTGAAGGAACAAGTCACAAAGCTCCGTTTGGTCCATGTTTGGAGTGTTAGTCGAGGAGTAGAGGACTTTCCACCATCTTTGAATGAAATGGGTAGTAAACTCATTGTGTTCTTGCTTGATGTGGAGGAATTCTCTGATTCTGTTTGCAAGAGTTTGTTCATATCAAAAGCCTTTATAAACTAAGAGATGAGTTGCTTAAATGAATAAATAGAGGCGCTGGTATCCTATAGTACCAGTCAAGAGTGATACCCTTAAGGGTCTTGGGGAAAAATTTAGCTACAACTGTGTCCCATGGGAGTAGCTCTTTAACACTGAGTAGCATTTGCTTTAATATGCGCATTTGGATCCCCCTCCCCTTTGAACTTTGACAAGTCATAGAGCATTTGTGGAATCATTTCACTTCAAAATGGTCAAGTCGAGGGGTTCCTTAGGATATTTAGCATATGTTCCCAATGCATAAGACTCTAACATGGATGACCCTTGATGAGGAGGTGGGGAAGCATAAAAGGATGATATGGAGAAACATAAGCATTTTCATGGGCGTAAGGCATCCCTTGAGGCTGAGCGTATGAGCTAAGAAAGGAAAACATGTCCCCTTGTGGTGATTTAGAATACATATGGAGATACAGGGAACATTGTTTTGGTAAGGAGTAGTAGGTTTGAAACTAGGGAACATCACATTGTTAGTTGCGACAATATTGGAGAACGCACTTCCGGTTGGTACTTTTGGAGGATATCTGTTTGAAGTGTTTGAGGGCATACCTAGCATTCCCGATCTAGTTAGGAGGTCTCCAGGACTAGGAACACTCATGTAGACCGGAGGAGGTGATGGCACAAAGGGCACATGACTAAAATTATAGGGTTGAAATAACATCGCCAAAAGATGGTGTTGCATTTGGCCTGGGTGGATATTGAGCCTTGCTAGGAGGCAAAGGCACATGATTTCCTACTATAAATTGCTCTCTAGGAGACCACCCCTCTTTAGATGTATTTTCCATTGTAGGAGGAGGGGTAGTAGTGTTTTTAAAGTAGAGCATCAGTATACCCTTGCATCCTTTCCAAGGATTGGTCTATTTCATTGAGACGCTCATCCCTTCGAGTGAAGTGTGTTATGATTTCATCATTAGTCAAGAGAAAGGAGGAAAAAGGATTAGACTGCATGTTGATTTGGGGTCTTGACAAGACCGAGGATAGAAACCCTATTCTCCAGTGAATGTCATGTTGTTCGAGTTGGAGAACTCTAGTTAATCGATCTCCTCAATCCTAATAGATGAACCATTGGAAACTTAAGGAGGAGGAGTGTGAGGGGAAGGTAAATTAAATGAGTAATTATCATCCCACCCAGATAATGAGGGTGACTGTTGCATACCCATGTGGTAATAATATGCTTCAAGACCCAAAATGGGTGCCGTATTCCTGACCTGACATATTGGGGTATATAAATACCCGTAGAATAATTGGAGAGGAGAAGGATGGATGAAAGAAGGTAGAAACAATGGAAATGAAAAGGAACTAGTCCTTCACATCAGGTTCACAAATTTTGTACTCCTAAAAATAAAAACTTGACCTTTGACGCACTCGACCTCCCGAGGTCATGTTGGGACAGCCAATGTGGAATGGATAGATGGTTATGTGGAAGCTATAGAAGGCAAATGGGAAAAATGTGAATAAGGGAATATCAAGGTAATCTAATGTCCTGTATAGGCAATAATGGACTATGTTCGTCTAAGGCAAAGTAAAAACATGTCTTGTCTCGCATAGGAGAGATGGAATGGTCTAAGATGATGGTAGTGCATAAATGGTGGTCAATATTTGGCTCATATAAAATTCTCGCAATGAGTTGTGGAAGGCATGGGAATTGTCTTACGTCGCCTCACAGAAATTTCCAGACAAGGTCATGAAAGTGAGAGAGAAAACATTTGGATAGGACAAGTTTGTGGATTACGGGAACTAGTTTCTTCCAAGTTGGTTCGCCAAAAATCGTAAACACTATCGGCTTCGACATTCAATGTTGCCAACTATGAGATGATGGTAGGTAGAAGTGGTGTGGATCAGAAAACCAAGATTATAAGGCACGTGTTAATATTTATGTGTAAGTAATATACGTTTGGTTGCAGGACTCGGGGATCATATGCTTCGTCTCTTTGTTGTTGAGGACCTTGAATGTTCATGTGGGATGTGTGAACCATTAAATCAAATAAAATAATAATCTCACAAGGAAACCGCAAGGAGACAAGGTCGATCCTAAACCAACTAAGGATACATGGGGAGATGTATTAGTTCATATTAATTAAACTATGTTCCTAAGTAACAAAACAGAAACAAGAAAATTTAAATCAAAACGATTCAATTACTTCCCTCAAATTAATTAAACCTATGTGTTGTCAATAAATAATTAACCAAGGAAACAAATAATTTAATACGTAAAATAAATCTATTCTAATGTTTTTGTTCTTTTCAATTGAATAATAGAAATGCAACAAATAAAAAAAACTAATTAAACTAATCTAATATTTTTGGAATTTTATGCTTTCTGGAAACAAATAAAGAAATCTACAAAATAAATATGAAGAAGTTGAAATTGTCTCTACAATTCTATTAATAAAACTAAACAAGCAAATAACTCGGTGTGGCTATTTACTTGTGTAGAGTCAATCTAGCCTATTCTAATAAAACTAAAGCTTTTCCGATTTGTATTTGTGGATCTAAAACTTCCTCTGTTCTACCTCAAAGACACGGGAAGAAGTAAAATCTTCTCAGAAGCACTTCTTCCCGTGAAACTTCCCTAGCAATGAAGGATCTAATGAAAGCTTAAAGATTGAAATGAGATTACAATTAATTAAAACTAGTGCAGAGCTTTCTTTCAGACAAACTTCACTTGCAAATCCATAGGGATAGGCAAGGAAGCATCTTTCACCAAAAGCTTTATGCAAACAAATGGAAACTACAATAATGAATTTTCTATTGATTTGAATACTCTAATCAAATTGTGAATTGAAATCTAAAGAAATTAAAGAAAGCTTCAAGAAACTAAGTACATCCCCAACCTAGAAGTGTAGAACTGTGACAAATCTAGTGATGGTTTTCTCTGTTTTCCCCTTAGCTTCTTTTCCATTTTAGTGCTTGGGATGAATCTAAGGAACTTTGTTGGGTAGTGAAGAAGAAGCAATGAAGAAGTTCTAGAGTAGGAATGGCTTGCGATCAATCTGGTCAAACAAGGTAAGAGAATAAAAATGCAAGAGAATTAGGCTTGATTGTGTATTTCTTGGCAAGATTACGGTAGCATAACAATGCAATTCACAACAAAAATATCCAGCCAATGCTTCGGGTAGAAGCTTGGCTCTTATATAAAAATGGAAAGGAAATGGTATAAGCCATTTGGTAGCCAAGAAATGCCACCTCTCTTAAAGAAGAGGTAGTTAACTCTAATTAATCAACAGGGGAAGTTGGTATATATCAAATGAGCCTAAGAACGGCCAATTTGACCATGAAACGTGCACTAAAATTAAGTTTGAAGAGGTTGACACACGTTCAAAAAAATCCAAAGAAGGCTCAGGAAAATCCACTTTTCTGTATTGGGAACTTATGTCCCTATGATGTTTTTGGCACAAGTCAGATTTTGAACGATTTTGTTATCTCTTGTTTTATTAGATTGTATTGTGTGACATGGTGAATTAATTACTCGATGATTTCCCCCACTCGTTTGGGGTGTGTGAGATAAATAAATGTGCTCATGGTCCAAATGAGGAAAATTGAAGCTGAAGTGCACATTTGAAATAGCTATCTTACAAGGGAAATAGGGAATACGCATGGTAACAACCATGAAACATGCAAAACAATGGGAAAAGATAGCATAAAGTGTTAGTGACAAACAAGCATGACATGAGGTAATAGAAACTAGTAAAAACACACAATAATCATGGTGGAGAAATAACAAGTAGTTGGTTGAATACATATGACACCACTCAAGATGACACAAGAAACTCAAAGCCTTCAAGGACATATAATAAAACAAATAATCAAGCATAGGAAAATATTTTAAACAAGACACAAACATAGAAGACAAATCACAAGCAAAGTAGATAACCATGGTTGGGAGTAGACCTACAAGAAAAAATTCTACACATGAAGCACCGTTAACATGTTAGAAAAATTGATAGTATGTCACAATGTATAGATCTGAAAATAGGAATGAAAGTAATGGATATTGCAATGATAGCACTTGAATATGGAAATGTATGGAAAGGTAAATTCCCTAGGAGCCTTAGTGGGACTATTAGAGAATAGTGTCAAGCATCATACATCATGTAATAACATGTGTATAACATGCATTCACCTCAAAGTACCATGTGAGCATACATGTGTATATGTAAAAGGATAGAACATACTATGAATCAAGCTAACATGATAGGTAAAATGTAACATGGAATAGTATAAGCAAATAAGGATACATGCAACCAATATCTAAGCTAATGTTTTTATATTATTTCTAATATTTGAATGTTTTTAGACTATAGAATATGAAATACTATGACTAGGGGAGGGGAGCAAGGTTTCCTTAGTGTATGTGTGCAAAGTGAGGTTCATGTAGGTAATTTCGCCCTCAACAGTTGTGTTTGAACCTAGAACAAGAGTGTGTCATCAGGTAGTGAGGGATAACACAAGAGCTACCAAAGAACAATGTCAACATGGTGAGGGGAGAATCCTATGGAGTCTAAGATCCCAACTACATGAGTAGTAAGTGTAATGACATAAATAATAAGAGTGTGGTCATTAGAAGAAACTAGAATAGGTGGAACATTGGTAAGAAATAGGTGTAATTTGGAAATATTGGAAGCATTAAAGTTGTATGTACTAGCCCCTTATGACTATAGAAGAAACTATAGACATAAATGTGGAAAGAAGGGAATTGATTTCCCCCATGGATGTAACAAGATGAGGTGTAGCCATAACATATGAGTCATGTATAGAAGTTTGGAAAGTGAGTGAGGGAAGAGCATCAGGGATCATTATCAAATCAACACACTGCATTCTTACTTGTGGTGGGGAAGTTGCAAAAGTGATGTAACATTGGATTCTAGTAAGCATATAATCATTAGAATTGCATCAAGAGGTGTTCCAAGAAACATATTTGAAATCCATGGTCATGGTGACATTGTGAAGGGGATATGAGTGTCTCCCAACACCTTAGGTATTGTAGATGTAGCAACCACCATAAGGGACAAAGTTATACATATATGTAAATTTTCAATAGTATGCATTAGGGATTGAGGGTCATTTTAATGAGAGTGAGACATAGTCGGAGGAGTATCATGGGTGCCAATAGAAATTTTATCATGTAAACTAGTAGTATTATAGTTCATCACAGGAGGAGAATGACGTGTAATATAAGTAGTGTCTTCATTATCATGTATGAGACGAATATCACAAAGATTAGCAACATGATATGTTGAATCTATCATAGCATTGTCCATGGAAGAAGGTGGTATAAGGGAATTGTGTGCTACGACATGGGTAGAAAGGACTGCATGCATAGCATGTAACCAAGGGCAACTTAGAAGATATTATAAGTGAGATCATGAGGCATAACATGACATAGAACATTAAGAGTGCACTGTCCTATAGTAATGGGTAGAATGTTTTTTCTAAACACTTTCTTAGGTGTATTATCAAAACCACAAATACATAGAGTAGATGGAGTTAGATCGGTAGAAAAAATCACTATCGATGGATAAAAGAGATGTTACACATATTAAGACTAAATTCATTATCAAGTAAAGCATGCTTAACAAGCACATTATGAATGTGAACCTAAATATACATTGGGGAGCATTGTCAAAAATTGTATGGTAACCCATAAAAGAGTTTTACACAAGCAAGCTATGAAGACAAATATATTTGCATTGAAAGTTATGTTGAGCAAAAGAACACTGTCGTCAATTGAATACAACGATCATATCTCAAAATAAAATTTGAACTGCACAAAACAAAACAAAAATAGAATCTAATTATGTACAATAAAACATCCAATGTATTTTCTCAAAAGTGTGTATTTTTAATTATGCCTTAATTACTAAAAAGTGTAATTTTGAATTTCTGAAAATTGTGCTAAAAATTATGGCAAACAAAAAGAGGTTTTCATTAAATATGTAAAAATTAAAAATAACCTCACAGGTGATGAGGGTTATCAATCCTCTTCATTAATAATGTCAATCCAAGGTTGGTGTCGATGGTTGTATGCAAAAGGAGAAAGAGATATTTGGAAAACAACTCCTTCAAACACAATCCAAACTTGCATAAATTGAAAATCACACTTACGGAAATGGAAAAGCACACTTGTAGAAATTAAAATCACACTTGCATAAAATAAATCACACTTGCAAAAATGAAATCACACTTGCATAAAGGAAATTGCTGAATTGGAAATAAATATAATCAAATGAAACACCTGCAGGTTCACAACAAACTGAATGAAAATGAATATTACAATATGAGGAGAAAAATAATACAACAAAATGATAATCACTAGAAAAAGGAATAAACATAAACATAAATTATTACAATACAAAAACACAAATACACAGATCCATCTTCCTTGGAATGAGTGTCCACTCATTCCTTGGAAGAGGATTTAAATCATGCTTCTAAGATCTTAATTCAAAACTTCAGAATATTGGAGAGAAAATAACATATTTTTCATTGATTGGTAAAAGATTACATATAAGAGTGTGGAAGGTTGCATTTATAATTCATGCATCCAACCAACTCCTCTTTTTGAGGAATACAATATGATCTTCTCTTTATTCTAATTTACTTAGTCAACACACCAAGAACTAACTACCTATTCTTGGGTGGATTTATTCAAAGCAATAAATCCTAAACAAACTTGACTACAACCATCCACTTATCGTGGAGAATATTTCTACAACTCATCCCTTTAATCTAGGAACACAAAGTGGGAGAGTACTTATTCAACATTCCTAATACTATTCCACTATTTTCTCATCCTTGAAACATGGAGAGAAAATGGAGGAGTGCTAAGTCCATGACTTTGAATTCTTCTTGGAATGCCACATGCATGCATGACTTTGGATTGCCACATGTTTGGATCTTTATTCTTAGTTGATGACATGGAAGGAAAGAGTGGGCTGAATATTTTGGTGCTCCTTTACATTATTTTAGAACAAATCACAATACTTTAACTAGCTGGGTGTTTTTGTAGTTGTGTTTGGCATTTCCATAGCTGCGTGTAAGTTTTTCGTAGAAAAAATGTAACAACAATCTATGAGCAATTGGGATTTCGTAGTTTCATGAAGACTTTCAAGAATAACTTTGATCTATGAACTTGGAGTAGAGTTTCTTATGACTTATTTTCTACACACTATCCCATTCCAACTTAGAAGAAATATCAGGAAATAACAACAATTAGAATACAAATAGATTTATAAAGAGATGATAAGATAAATCCTAAATTGTACCTTAAATATGTTATTTGTTATTAAAACTACATCTAGACTCACTTGAAATCTTTATTTTAAGAGAGAGAATAAGAGTGTTATTTGGTGATAAAATGAGACATATTTTGGCCTCATTAAAAGGAATGTGAAAATAGAGTCGGTATACTTGAGATATGAAACGAAAGGTGATTTAAAATATAGGAGCCCTAGAAAGTGACTCAAAGGGTAGGACCAACAATGAAACCATAGAAAAAAATTTTAGATCAAATTTATGTTAGATGATAGATGAAAATTAGGTGTGAATTTGAAGATAAGATGCATATATGAACCCTAATGCAACTAGGGTTTGGGTTTGGAGAATATTAGATCCAATAAAGAGTATAAAAGATTCAGAGTTCACCAAATCATTTGACAGAATTAAATCTTAATCAGAGGACTAAGATCAAATAGATAATATCATAAACATATAAGATATAACATTCAATCGTAAGAAAGTGTAAATAATGAGAGGATAAGAGTAACTTAGTTGCTAACTCATTGTTTGTGTTAAATTTGGATTGAAATATTGAAGGAATAGATTAGATTTGGGTTGTATATGCTTCATATGGAAAATAGAGATTTGCAAGTCTTCTAGACAATAGGGTCTAGAAGGGGACAGACCACCTACAGGTGCTAGTGTTTTAGTAATGAGTTTGGAACTAATATTTTTAGCTTCCGATAGCCTCTCCTTCACTTTTCTCTTTGTTGCTTTGAATTCACTATAAGGTTTTACTAGCACAACTAAACCTATAAAATGAAACCCTAGTTACATTCACAAGGCTTGAGAACACATTAGATGGAATGAAATATGCATATGTTTGATTGAGAATGACCTTGACGGTCACCCCAATATGATTTTCATGGAGCGTTTGCAATACATTTCATACTTAATCTAGTTTTAGTATGTGTGTGTGAGAGATATAATTGTGTCCTTTAAAGCTAGTTTTCCATTGTACTAGTCACACCAAGATAATGGGATACAATCGCTTTACCCCTTATTTAATAATAAAATTAAATCTAATGTAAGGACATTGTTGGTCGATAAAATAATAGTAACATATAATATCTAGGTGAAGAATTACAAACATGAGTGATATATATGGTTTGTAGAATGACTTTGCTTGCCTTCGTAGGTCTGAACCGATTCAAGGCTAGAGACTTATCGTAAGGGTGTATTCTAGCCTATGTGACCTCTGTTTCTAAAACTTGGATTCACGATCTCGGGAGCAGGAGTGCCCAGGTGAGGACAAGGCTGCTTGGGCACTAGTGTCTATAGAGTAGCTTTGGTCTTGATTCTTTATATGTCTCTCCTCAGTAACGTATAGTTCATTGTAGGTCATATCAATTTTTTTGTACTTCTGCTATGTTGCACTTGTATCTGTAGAAAAAACCTTAGCTATCTTTACAAGACTCAAGAGCACATTAGACTGAATAAAAATATGCATATGAGAGAGTCAAACTAACCTTGACAATCACCCCGATGTGATCTTGTTGTCAATTGTTGCACTACATTTTAGAATCCATGTAGTTCTTGTGGTGTATGATTAAAATTGTGTCCCTTGAGCTACGATAGCCTAGTTCCAATCACACAAAGAAAATTAAGCTACAACTACTTTTCCCAATGCAAGAATGTATGATATGGAATTGAATATCCTCCCTTATGCAATGAATAATGTGCAACCAAAAATGCAGTCCCTTGTGTTGTTTTTGTGTATGTGGTAGATATATAAATGATAGCCCCAATTACCCCTTAGAATAGTTAGAAGGTTGTGTATATATATGAGTTCTTAGTTTGAATTCTAGCACATAGTGACACCAGAAGCCAACCTAGGTCGTGAAAAGGAGAGACAAAAAGACTCAAAGTCAAAGAAAAATGACAAAGTAAAAACAAGGAAAATAGGACATAACAACTCGAAGGACATTAGCTTGTGGGTGTTATTGTCCCTGTATGGGCAAGATCTTGTCCTAAAGTAAGCAAATAGAATCAAAACAAAAGATAGGAGCATGAATCCTGTCACACCGACCAAAAAGATGTAAATACCATATAAAAGACGCAAACATAACCAATCAAAGCAAGAAAAGTACAAAGAGGTGTCACTAGTGCCTAGTTTCCATACTTATAAATCATGTGGATAAAAACATACTAGAGGTGTAATGTAATAGTAATAAGTGCATATTTTAGTGACTAAATTTTCCACCACTTTATGTTGATGAATGCAAACTAGGTAGCATAACTTATTAAAAAGTTATACCCGGAGACTCGAATGTAGGTTGTGCCCAATATCATGTCAAATGAGTATTGTAGGATGTCAAATAGAAAAGTGCAAGATGTGTACCATGGAATCTACAAGAAGGATAAGGATCCTAGGGGTGACCTTTGTGTGTGTGCATTGGGAATGATGAGTGTTTGAGATTTGCTTCAATGTCCCATGTGTTCTTGATATTTTTGGAGTAGGATAGACTCTTTAAAATAAAAAAGTGTAGTCAATTCTCATGGTAAATGAAATTGAACTTTAACTTGAAAAATATGTAAAATGGAAATGCATATTTGGAAAAATCTAAACCAAGGGGTTAGAGTACCCATAAAATGATGAAAGAGAAAGGGATATAAATATGTTCCTACTTGTAGACTTGATACTTAGGAATTGGGTTGGGAGAGATGAGAGTGATCAATTCCCAACCTAATTTGATCATACTAAGGATTTTGGTTTAATGTTTCCAAACTAGGGATTTTCTCGCCCCTAGCGCTAAACTTCAGATTTAGGCGTATTGTCTCTACAGTAATGGAAAGTATATTGGGAGAGTTGTAGGCTTTTCCCTCTAACCGTTAACCCTTTCCCATGGATAAGTTTCATTGTAGATGATCACAAACCTGATTTGTAACTTGCTTCAAGTGACACATTGTTCTCGGCATATTATTGTCCTATATATGCCCTAGGTGTCGCCTTCCTTATTTGTTCATGTGTTGGTTCCTTCTTTAATGATTTGTGACATGCCACTAACTTTAGTTCCTATTATTAATTGATTGCAATCAAACTGGCGAGTGTGTAATGTTGAAAATGTGCAACTCTGCTGAAACATTTATGTAATTATTTTTTCCCCAGGACATGAGCATCCAATTAGGACACTAGCGGCCACCACTCTTATCTATACTGGCGATTGTCCATGCTGGTATTGTGGCCAAGTTTGTTTCAGCCTGCTCTGTGACTCGAGTTTCATTATGATTCTATTGGCTATGATTTTATAACTACTCTCTATAACTATTTGGAGATTGAAAAGGTTCACCCAATGTTTTCCCCACTCATTTGGGGTGTGTGAGATGAAAAAATGCAAACGGATCCCAAACGAGGAAGGCTAGAATCGGTATAAATATATTGTATAAGGATTCATGCAAGGGAGTAGGGATTACGCATGGTAGTTACCATGGCGTATGCAAAACAATTAAAACATGCTAGTATATAATTATTAATGAGAAACAAACAATGCACACGAAAAATAACAACTAGTAAAATCATATAGGAAAATAGTAAACAAGGACACAATGAGGAGTTGGTTGCATACATGGGACACCACTCAAGATGTCACAAGATAATTAAAGCTATCAAGGCTTGTGTAAATAAGGAAACAAGCAAACATAGGGCATAACCCACAAATAAGATGCAAGTAAATTAGACAACCATGATTGGAAGGAATCTGCATTCAATCTTGTGTAAGCATCATTCTCGATATTCACTATCTTGGAGATTATTTTTAAGGGAAATACGTAAAGTCAATATTTCAAGTTCTAGAGGTATGATGACTTGGAGATTGAGATGGATGATACATCAAAGAAGTCAGATGCATGATATCAAGAAGTTAGATAAAACTTAAACTAGATAAGATTAGAACACAATATGCGGGGTTGCCCAGACGGTGCCGGTTCCAAGAGGATTTCAACTCCCTTGGAGGATGTCAACCCCATGTTAGACAAGATAATTAGATCATGAACAACAAGTAAAAATGACAAGCAAATGGAAATAACAAAAGTACTTAGCTCATGTCCTGCTATGGAAATGAACCGGGCATCAAGATGGCAAGATAGGAGACACTATCAGAGCTTTCCTCTTCTTTTGTCTAAAAATATATCCTTCTTTTCTAAGTCTTCCATTCCGGGTCTTTGAAAATGTCTCCTCCCCCTTTCTTTTTTTTTTTTTTTCTCTTTTGAAATATGGGGGAAATCCCCATATTTATAGCTTAGATATGAGACTAACTGTAGGTTAGATGATACCCAGGGTGTAGTAAAGTAACCTGAGTTAGGGATGTGATGTGATCATGTGGGTCCCATAATTTGACTTATTAGGCAAAGTGGGGGACATGATTTGAATGGGGGTGAGATAAAGATTTCATTTTTAAAAGAAGGTGTCGGATGGGTGCATTTTGAATTAAATAATTTGTGAGAGATGGGGATGATTCCAAAAATTGAATTATCAAATGGGTCCATATGGAGCCCATGATGATCAATTTAAGAGAAATAAAGTGTGGGAACATTTGATTTAAATAATGGGAGACATGGGGGATGATGGTAAAAATGAAATCAAAATATTGATAGAAAGAACTCTTTTTTAAATTTTTTTTATGCATTTGAATTAAATAATTTGTGAGAGATGGGGGATGATCCAAAAATTGAATTATCAAATGGGTCCATATGGAGTCCATTGATAATCAATCAAATAATATGAACAAATAGATAGGATTTTATTTAATTTAAGATAAAGAGAAGCAAGAGATGGAAATTGCGTGAATATAAGATGTCGAGGGGCGCTATACCGAAAATAGGTGTCTACATTTGCCCCTTTTTGTTGAGTGGTTTGTGATAGCAAGCCACGAGACAAAAAAAAAAAGGGTTAGATGAAAGATGTGTCCGAGGATGGATGAAGACATGACCAAAGGCAAGATGCCTAGGAAAAAAAGGATCGCAATAAATAAAAAAAGTATGGCGGTGACTCCAATATCACATCGGTAGAGGACAATTATGGTCTCAACGGAGACAAATGACAATGTTCTATCAGACCAGTGAGTGGGTGAAGACCACTGCAGTATGGATGTAAACCGTGATGACCAATGGGTCATAGGAAAACATCAAAATATGTGCAACTAAATGTGAAAGATGTGCGCAATCCTTTGTCTACGAGGAATCGTGTGAAAAATCATGTGTCCATAAAAGGGACATGGATGAAGATAATGATGCCCAACCCCTAGGGCATGAGAAGGACACAAAGTGAGTTATATATGCATTGACAAGTACAAAGATGAAAAAGGTACCCCAACATAAGACATAGATAGATGTTGAAATAAGATATCCCAAGGGAATACTCATAAATGTGGATATGATGAGCAAACATGATAGAAGGATGAGATAAAATGCCCTAAAAGGATAATAAATATGATGGCAATCATGTTTTATAGGAACGATGCATAAGTGTTAGCAAATTAGGAGGTGAAGAAGACAAAAAACTTGTTTATTTCTTAGGATAAGAAGTCAAGATACTTTTGTGACAAAACAAAAGCAGAGAAAATATTCAAGGAAGAGAACAAGATTAGATAGGTGATGTCATTATGGTATCTTCCAAGAAAAAAATGTCAAAAGAAGATGGGAAGAGATTCTTAGAAATGGATATGATGATGTCCCTGTGAGAGGATGATGAAGATAAAAGATGTGACAAGGTTCTAAAAAGAGAAGAGGTCAATGTGGCAAAGAGAAGAAAAAGAACGGTAATGAAAGGGATGGATGGTGATACATAAATGGAGAAACATCGGCATTGACTGTGAATGCCAAATGTAAGAGATGTCGAGAAAGAGAAAAGGGAATAGACAGGAGGATTGGTTGATTATGAGAAGAGCAAGAAAGATTGAATATGAAGGTGATAAGGACATGCAATAGAGGGACAAAGACGGAAGAGGAGAAAATAAAGAGTGAAAGGGGAGGAAGAAGATAACAAAGAAGGATTATGAAAAAGGACAAACAAAGAGAAGACAAGAAAAGAACAAAGCAGAGGATGAAATCATGAAAAAGGGAGAGAGTTATTTAAAATGAAAGATGTGATGAAGATTGGAGCAGAGGAAAACAAAGAGGTAATGGAAAATGAAAGAGATGATAGAGAAAAGAAAATTGAAGGAAACAGATCATAGTGAGGAAATCCAAGGCAAAGAATATGGAACTGACCGCATGGAAATGCATGTGGATGATGAGATGATAAAGGAAATGGGATAACGCTGAAGAGTCAGGTTTTCAACGGGGAAGTAAGGAGGAAGTGTGAGGTAAAATGGGGAGAAAGACGATATAGAGGAAGTAAAATAAGATGAAGATCAGAAAGGAGGAGAAGACAATGAAGAAAATTATGTTGAAGGAAGTGAACCAAGAATGAAGATATTTGGTAAAGAGTGGGAAGCATAAGGAACGTAAAGAGAAACTTGAGGGAAGGAGTGACATCGATTGGAAAAGAAATGGAGATGCATGAGATGAGGATATGTTGATGATGAGAAAATAGAGAGAAGGTGTATGATGAAGACAGTGAAGAAATTGGCAAGGAAGAATGGAAGATAGAGAGGTGGTGAGGAAAAAGAAAGGATGGGATAGGAGAGGCAATGCCAGTGAATGGATGTTAGGAGAAATCCACCGATAATGATCAGTAGGAAAAGATGAGACAAAAGATAAGACAAGGAGAAAGTAAACGAAGAACGAGAGGAGGAACGCCAATGAAGGGACGTTAGGAGAAGTCCTCCGATAATGATCAGAGGACACAGAGGAAGGAAGGAATGAAGATAGAATGGAGGAGGTCAAAGAAAAGGATTAGGTTATGCAGAATGAGGATGAGTGATTTTTAGGAGAAGTCCACCGATAATTACTAGCACGGAAATGGAAGGATATGATGAAAGAATGTTAGGAGAAGATCAATGACAATGATGTGTAAGTATGGGGGTAGATATGTGGGAGAACTCTAGAAGATGGAGTGAAAAGAGTAAAGAAAGGAGGGATAACGATGTGTAGGAAGATGAAGATGAGGAGAGGATGTAGTGGATGAGAATGGATGAGAGAGAAATGAAGAAACAAGACATGAAATGAATGGAGAAGCAATGGTTAAGTAAGATTACCTACATGACGGATGATGGAGATGAACAAGGGACTAGTAGGAAGTGGTGTTTGCGAGAATGAAAGAGGAGGTGAGAGGATGTGATGATGGGGAATGTCAAGAAAATGTAGATGGAGAGAATGTGGGGTAGTGGGGAGTGCAGGATGAAAAATCATGCTTAAGAGGGACTCTTAAGTAAGATCGCCATGCCATGCCGCAGGAGGATTTAAGTAAGATCACCAAACCGGCAGTGATGATATGGAAGGAGAAAGACAACATTGTATCGGATGTAGGTGTGGAAGGGTTGGTTGGAATGGATGGATATGATGAGAGGCGGGAGACAGAAGATGATGAAGAGATGATGGGAGATGGAAGATCAGATGGCCAACCATTCTTAAGAGAAACTCTTAAGTAAGATTGCCCTGTGATGGAGATGGTTAAGTAGGATCGCCAAACCGAAGAAGAAGAATAATGATGAAAAGACTGAGCAGTGTATACCAAAATGGAACAAGAGATGAAAGGAGGTGATAACAATGTGATAACAAGGAAACAGAGGGGTGTGACATGAATGGATGGAGGAACATATGCAACGTAGATGGAGAGTGTAAGGGAAATCCTTAACTAGGATGCCCACGTCGTGGTAGTGATGATGCAAGAGTGTTAAGTGGAAAAGGAAGAGTGGAAAGATGTTTGTGGTGGTGGTTGTCACTGTTGAAAGAGGAAATGGTGGAGAAGCCTCTACAGTGGGAAGATCCAAGGAAGAAGATATACCTTAACTAAGGTTCTCTGGCTATATGGATGGTTAAGCAAGATTGTCAAACCGAAAGCGGAAGAGAAAAAGAGAAACTCAAGAGGAAAGACAGTAAGATATCTGGTGTCGTGCAAGGGGACAGAAAGGTGAGAAGGATGATGTGGAGACAAATGGTGATAAGTGGACATGGAGAGCGAGGATCAATGGATCAAAGATGGTGTTGAACATGTTGAGAGATAAGGAGCTGCAGGATAATGAACTTGCCTTGAGAAGGACCCTCAAGTAGGATTCACAAACTGCAATGGTGATCAAGTAGAATTCACAAACCGAAGAGTGTATTTGTAAACACATTCATGGAGATGATGGATAGATATAAAATTCATAGTGTGAAATTTGATGTGATTTTTATAAAAGATGATATGGATGAGATGAATGGAACATAGCTATAGCAAGGGTGTACAGGGAAACTATGTTTGAATTGGATTGGAGATAAACAAGAAAAGGCTACCACTCAAAGCATTGCACTTGTATCCAATAACAGGTGTTAATACATAACCAACGATAGTTAGTTATACCAAAAGATCATGAGGGAAATATGGATGAAGGATGCTCGTAATCCTAATATTGACATGACAAAGGGATCAAAGATGTGACTTGTACGTAGGAAGAGGGATCTCCAAAAGTGGTGTTCCTTAAGTCTATGCCCTAGCTCTGGGAAAGGGAAAGAGCAATAGTAGAAAGTTGATCAATGCGGGAAGCTTTGGAAAATGTTGATAAAATGAAGGTTGATCAATGCGGAAAACCTTCCAGATGCCATAATAACAGAGTAGCCATCCTTCAAGGGTATGGTCTACTTTACACATAATATGGATGGAAAGAATAATATGATAGCCATCCTTCAAGGGATCTATTTCTTTTGATTTTTTTGATTTTGATTTGTATACTTTTCTTTTTTTTTTTTTTTCATGAATAGTTGTCCTTCGAGGGATCAGTCTATTTTTATAACTTTGATTTTCCTTTTACATACTTGAGTTTGAGCTTCGCATGGGGAGAGCTGGGAATAGCTAAGTAAACCACTTAAGAGGGGATAAGGAATGTACAAGAGACACCCTGGACCCTTCGCATGGCTGCAATAGGAGAATGAGAAGGTAATGGATGTAATGGTTACGAGATCACATTAAAGTAGTGAAGGTGGATCACATAAGTCAGATTATTATAGTGATAAATGGAAGGGGATAAAGATGGTAGAACAATCTAAGGATGTAACTAATTTCTCATTGGTAAATATGCTAACAGTAGATTGGTCACAAGTGCAATGCATTAAGAGGTTACATCTCTGGTTTTATCACCACGAGAGGGAAGACATTGAAGTTGCAATAAGATGAGATGATAGACAAGTAAGAAATAAAACTAACATATGACCACAATGGTGGATTTAGATGAAAATGAATGATGATGCCCCAAGAGAGACATAAACATAGAAGGACAATCATGGCCTCAAAGGAGGGCTTGATGAAATAAATGGTGTCCCAAAAGAGACACACATATAGCCACAATGGTGGACTTTGAAATAGATGGTGCCCCAAAAGAGACACAAATATGGAAGGATAATAATGGCCTCAAAGGAGGGCTTGATGAAATAAATGATGTCCTAAAAAAGACACACATATAGCCACAAAGGTGGACTTGGAGAAAGAGGTCCCTCAATGGAGAAACAAACATGGCCTCAAAGGAGGGCTTCAATGAAAAAGATGATACCCCTAAAAGGAGCACAAACATAAAAGAACAAGTATGGCCTCAGATGAGGGCTTAGAATGAGATGGGGATTTGGATATAATTAATTTAGATTGGATGGATGTGAAGAAAGGTAGATAAAACAATGTCAAAGAGCGAAGTCCCCTAGTAACAAGGGGGTTGTACAGATGAGATGCTCAAGGCGAGGGAAGATTATTTCCCCAATGGGTTAAATGTGAAGGAGGTAAAGGATGTCAAAAGAGTTTAGATGAGATTGTTTTAGATTTGGATGGGGTAAATGATCGGAGACCACAAGTGTGTTTAGCAAGATAAGCGGCATTGATGAACAATGGCGGGCATTCCTTAGGAGGAATGACATGGGTTGGATGAATATTAAGGGATGATGTGGATGGAGGGATAATGGGAGATCTACCAGATGGGATATGGATTGGATTCAAGGTAGATAGAGAAGGAACTTTCCCCTGAATGAGGAAATCATCTTTCTCAATAAGGTTATTAACGATTGACCGAAAGGCCTTACAATGTTGATGTCGTGACCTGGGGTACGATGATAAGCACAACTACAATTAGGATTGAACCATGATGGCTTGGGACCATATGGATTAAAGGCTTTAATAGGAGGAAGTTTGATGGTAGATGTTTGAGTTAAATGTCGAAAAATATTTGTGTATGACCCCATTGAAGTGTCATGGGGAAGGTAACTCTTATGGGTTTTGATAGGATGTCTCGACTTGGAGTTAGGAGAAAATGTAGATGTAGATTGGATGTGTGAATTTCGTGTTTTGGAGGACAAATCAAATTTGGTTGAAGGATGGTATTGTTTGGATGTGGATTGATTGTTGCAAGATGTTGTAGATGGAGAAACTGATCCTGTCCTGGATGTTGTGGCATTGGATTGTTGAGAAGAGGGAAAATCTAAATGTTTCTGTGGATGTGTAGGGGACTATCGGGGATGTTTTCCCTGAGCCTTAGACTTTAACCGAGAAGATTTACCTCTATTAGGGATGACAATAATTTCAACCGAGAGGATCTGATAGTGGTGGTGTGGTTATTAATGGAGAAAATGTCCTAAAACAAGATGAAGATGTTAATGAAGATATAGGTGTTTGTATGATGTGATTAATGATATCTATGTGAGACATGGATTGTTTTGATTTGGGCATGGAAAGAGATGATTTTTAGAGGGAGAAGATAAAGAAAATTTATTTGATTTAGGTAGAGGTGTTGGTACAATAGGTGATTCAAGGGGTATATTTGATAGGGTTGCAGATCGAGAGGATTTGATTGATGTGATAGGAGGATTGGGTAAAGAATATTGGGGTAGACTGGGTGATGTGGCCATGGGAAAGGTTGTCAAGGTAGAGCTAGGTGGATTTGTTGATATGATATGTATAGGGGTATTGGGATAGATAAAGATGTAGACACTTTTGGAATATGTGGAGATGTGAGTGACGTGATGACCGATGGAGTAGACCTTATGGGTAAGGGTAATGTAGCAAATGCGGAGGACATTTTCGGATGTAGAAGTAGAATGGACTGGTTGTTTCATAAATGTTTTGAGGGGTAAGAATGATATTTTTGATAAAGGGATTGATGTCGAAGATAGGGTTGCAAGGGTGCATGTTGTAGAACTAGGTTTAGTTGGGATGGTTGTGAGCAATATAGGTGTAGTAATAGGTGTATTTGATGAAGATGTCGGTGAATGAATAGGTGTGAGAGACGTAGGGATATGTGTGGATACAAGTGGAGCTGAAATAAGTGCTAAGGATGAATCTAATGTGATAGATTGGGGTATGTTTGAAGTGGCGGAAATGGATGATATAGTTGAATTTGATGTGGATGTGGCAAGGATAGGAGAAGGTACATGTTCAGGATAGGTAGTGAAAATTGATGTAGGTGCAACTGGTTCTAAATAAGGGATGGGAATAATGTCCACTAGGGGAACATGTGGAGTTGATGACAAGAT
The DNA here is from genome assembly GCA_018340775.1 of Taxus wallichiana var. yunnanensis. Taxonomy (NCBI): domain Eukaryota; kingdom Viridiplantae; phylum Streptophyta; class Pinopsida; order Cupressales; family Taxaceae; genus Taxus; species Taxus wallichiana. The sequence continues at coordinate 673,972,646 of CM031235.1, read as the reverse complement.
GGGATCTTGATTGACAGTGTCAACCATACAAGCGTTTGATAGTTGAGATGTAAATGGGGTGACGTGATTTGTTGGTGGTTGATTAATCTATGTAGTGGAGGTATCAATTTGGATATCCCCTTGATTTACAAGTTGTTGGACACGATCTTTGAAGGAACGACATCTCTCAATGTCATGACCTTTAACTCGATGATATTTACAAAAGTGGGCCTCGTGATACCAAATAGGCTTGGCTTGTGAGTTGTCTATGGGTCGTATGGGAGGCAGTTGGATAGAGTTTACACTCATCAACTTATCAAATATGAGAACTGTATGATTCTCCTAAAGGAATGTAATTGGATGTTGATTGAGAAGATTGTTGTTGAGACCATGTGCTTGGTGTAGATGGGGATGAGGGTTTAATGACCACAGTGTTGGCCGTAGTCTTGAACTCGCCATTATGTGTGAATGGTTTAGTGGATTCGATTTTTGATTTAGTTGAACTTAATTTAAGATGACCCTACTCAATGGCATGAGTTTTGAGCTTGTGAGCCATTGTGAAAGCTTCATCAAAGTTTGAATGATTGGATCTACAAAGTGGATGATATATGTTTGGCACACGAACGCGAGAATAAGTCGATAAGTTTGGTTTGTGGGATAGTGAAGGATAGTTGATTTATAACAGCATGCCATCGTGTGACGAAGTCGGCGATGGGCTCATTTTCATATTGTCGAATGGTATATAGATCAGCGATAGTGGTCTTGCGTGTGATATTGATAGAAAAGTGTTCTAAGAACAACTATGCAAGTTGAGTGAAAGATAATAAGGAATGTCATGGGATACTATGGTACCAGTCCAGCCCAGGACTAGACAGAGACATGGGGAAAGTGCGAAGAAGTAAATCATGATCATGCGCAATGAGACAACATGCGTGTTTAAATGTGAGGAGATGTTGTTGGGGATCTTCTTTATTGTTGAACTTATTAAATGCAAGAAGCTTCCAATGAGGGGGATAGGGTTTAATTGGAACTAATGGATGAATTGGTTCGTTACAAATTTGTTCATAGGATAAGGTGTTCTTGGGTGGTATGGTAAGGGTTTCTAAATTGGCTAACCGATTCATTAAGGTGTAAATTGAATCACTCGAGGTGTTGTAAGGTTGAGATTGGATTGGTTGCGTGGTTTGAAAAGTAGTTTGATAAGGTGAATAATAAGTTTGTGGGTGTGTGGGTAGTTGAGGAAGCGTTTGATAAGGTGGTTGATAAGTTTGTGAATAGGATGTTTGCGGAATGGTTTGATAAGACCTCTGATTAATTTGTGAATATGTAGATGTTGGAGGAGTTGTTTGGCAAAGACTGACATATGTCACAGGTTGGGATTGTGGCATAGGCTGGTGTTGAGCAATAGGGGCATGCTCGATAAGTGGGGATATGTGTGTTAAGGGGTTGAGACTGTTGGAGCATAGGATGGGTAGGGATGTAGGTATTCAAAAGCTGAGATTGTTTGATGGGCATACTAGTGGGGGATGAAATAGAATTGAAAAAAAGGGATGTGGGTGGAATGCGATCCACCAATTGAGGAGATTGGGAGGATTGAGAGATTGTAGGGGATTTTTGGAGTAAGAAGTCATACATGGGGTTAGGAGGTGATTGAGTGTATCTAGAGGAGCAGGAGATGGTGGTACGATTGATTTAGGAAGACTGGCTTGACGGGGGATAGGAGGGTTGGTGTCAAGGTGGGGAGAATTTTGTATGACATGGTTCTCATGAGGTGAGACCATGGAGACTGGAGATTGGCTGACCGACGACGTGGTTTTGAGCTTAGAATCCTGTTGAGTAAGATCATCAGAAGAAGTAACTTTACTGGATAGAGCAGATTGTTTGTTTGTCTCGATTTGGGAGAGAGCGACAATAGGTGTGAAATAGAGGAACATCTGTTTGTGTATATTATTGACAAACAAATCAAGCATAATTTTTTTAGCATCATGATTAGTTTAGAGGATGTAAACAGAAAAGAAAAATAAGTAATGAAGGTGCCTAAAGGAGTCTAAGGCTGGTTTCAGGCAGTTATGGATTGGGAGATGTCTGAGGCGATTGCTGTTGGGTGTTTAAGTCCCCAAACAGTTAACTAGGTGAGAGGAATGTTTGGATGTATTAATTATGTTTGTGCAGTCTAAGGTAGTGTGTGATAAGTGAAATGCAGAGAGTTAAATCCTTTTACTTAAGCTATGTGATTAGGCAGGATGTAAAAGGTTCATTTTAGACCAAAATGAAATGTGACGTTTGATGTAGAAAAACACTCAGGAAAGGGAAAATTCGATGCAAAAAAGAGAAAATAGAGAAAAATGAGAAATACCTGGAGAATCACTTATCGTGGTTATTTAAGTGCGTTTGATAGTGATGTATTTAGAAGCACCGGTTAATGACCGGAAATGCGGAGTACCCTGAAATGGCACCGTTTATGACCTGAAATTGCACCGTTTGACTGCAGGAGGTTGGTAAAGGTTTTTTTTTTTTTTGTGGTGTGTTTGATTTGAACATTGGTCTTTGAAAGCGTAATTTAGACTTTTTCCTGCAAAACAAATATAACCATTAGTGGATATGAGTTAAAAAGATATAAAAAAGGATAATAAAACAAAACATTCTAATATTTATATGCAAAATAAAATCCTCGGTGTAGGATATTAATCTAAAAAAAAGTTTGTCGTTTGTATGTTAATTAGAATAAACAAACAATCGAAACTAAATCAAATGCAAACTAAATTATAAACTAAACGATGAAATAACTATGATTTAATAATGAAACAAATGATGAAATAATAACTAGATAACTCTCAAATAAATATTCAATGTAAATATTAACATGGAACGATAAACAATATAATGTGATAATGCATTCAAAATAATGAATTACTGACATGCACTATACAAATGACAAACCAAACGCTAACTGACTAAAATAACAATTAAGCACCTAAATAATAAAACTACGTTATCCAAGCAATATGAACATGTAAGTTGCATTTATTTAACAACTTATCAAATCTAAACAAATTTCACCAACAAATGTTTATTAATGACATAAAATATAGTTGAACGTTAGATATTGGATGTCAATTAATGATACAATGAGATACGACGTCTAATCAATGGGACAGAAAAAGGAAATATCTTATCACCCTTTGTTGTTAACACTTCCTTATCTACTTTTTGATACTTTACAATTGGTCCTACTACACATGGATATGGATTTTTACATTGACGATGACATAATGAGAATTGTAAATGAAAAATACATGCTTGGAAATTGTAAACTACTTGCTATAAGGAGACTACCCAGCTACCAAATTCTACTCCAATATTGAATAACTATGTTCTATGTTCAATGTAATAGCTACCAATGGTGATAAATATGTTTGAATGAATTATAATTCGATTCTTTATATAAAGTTGTACAGTCATTATCAACAAAATCTCGCGTGAAATGGAATCTGAACTGGAGATAATTGGACGTTGGTAGCTATGTGTGGGGGTTGAGTGGGGAGTCGTGAGGAAGATGAGATGGAAGAGGGGAGATATGGTGGTGGGCGTGATGGAACTCGGAGCAGGGAAGGAAAGGAGAGGGAGTGGACGTGAAGGAGATGAGTGGGACGGGAGGTAGCGTAGGATAACAATTTATTTATTGAATTTAATTTAATTTTTTTTTTGATAATTTTAATTCCAATTTAATTTTTTCTTTTATTAATTGTTATATTTAATATTAATTGTCTCTTTTTTAATTATTTAAATAATAAAAATTAATTCTATACTAACTTCAAAAACAAAACTTCAATTTTTATGCTATTGCAAAAAAGAAACAAACGATAAAACTACTTACTTGAGTCGGAGACAAAAAAATTACAAAAAGGTAAGTGACATGTCAAACAGAGAAAGATAGTATTAAACCCTGTGAACATGTGAGTCAGAAAAATAAACGATGCAAAATATAAGATATGACGAGCACTAGAAGAACAAGGTTAAATTTCCAGATTCATATCCCATGCGGGTAAACAAAACAAAGAGCGCGTACCTCCGAGGTGACTAAAACGATGGATTATACTAAACTAAGATCAACGAATATTAAGACCATGCAAACAAGCAGGTTAGATAAAATAAGTAAAATAACAAACAAAACAACCAAATCTAGGTTAGGTCCCACCGGGCATTGCAAATGTAGATTTGTGTTTCTTGCTTCTGGGGTGAGTGTTCGAATAATCAAGAAACACGAGACCACATCAAGTGTACAAGGGCTTAGTACCTTGGAGATTGAGATGGATGATACAGCGCAAAGAAGTCAGATGCATGATATCAAGAAGTTAGATCTGTAAAACTTAAACCAGATAAGATTAGAACACAATATGCGGGGTTTCCCAGACAGTGCTGGTTCCAAGAGGATTTCAACTCCCTTGGAGGATGTCAACCCCCGTGTTAGACAAGATAATTAGATCGTGAACAACAGTAAAAATGACAAGCAAATGGAAATAACAAAAGTACTTAGCTCATGTCCTGCTATGGAAATGAACTGGGCATCCAGATGGCAAGATAGGAGACACTGTCAGAGCTTTCCTCTTCTTTTGTCTAAAAATATATCCTTCTTTTCTAAGTCTTCCGTTCTGGGTCTTTGAAAATGTCTCCTCCCCCTTTCTTTTTTTCTTTTTTTTCTCTTTAAAAATCTATATCCTTAAAAACATATATCCTTTTAAAATAATCTCCCTCCCCTAAATATGGGGTAAAACCCCATATTTATAGTTTAGATGTGAGGCTAAACTGTAGGTTAGATGATACCCAAGGTGTAGTAAAGTAACCTGAGTTAGGGATATGATGTGATCAACATGGGTCCCATAGTTTGACTTATTAGGCAAAGTGGGGGACATGATTTGAATGGGGGTGAAATAAAGATTTCATTTTAAAAAGAAGGTGTCGGATGGGTGCATTATGAATTAAATAATTTGTGAGAGATGGGGGATGATGCCAAAAATTGAATTATCAAATGGGTCCATATGGAGCCCATTGATAATTCAATTTAAGAGAAAGAACTTTTTTTTTAAAAAGAGTGTCGGAGATATGCATTATGAATTAAATAATTTGTGAGAGATGGGGGATGATGCCAAAAATTGAATTATCAAATGGGTCCATATGGAGCCCATTGATAATTCAATTTAAGAGAAATAACTCTTTTTAAAAAAAGAGTGTCGGAGATATGCATTATGAATTAAATAATTTGTGAGAGATGGGGGATGATGCCAAAAATTGAATTATCAAATGGGTCCATATGGAGTCCATTGATAATCAATCAAATAATGTGAACAAATAGATAGGATTTTATTTAATTTAAGAGAAAGAGATGCAAGAATAGAAAATTGGATGAATGTGAGATGACGAAGGGGCACTATACCGAAAATAGGTGTCTACAACCCCATAGTGAAAAAGGCCATGGGAATGCAATAGCTTGTAAATCATGAATGGGTGCATGGTGTAGGTTTCTATGGAGTTGGTACTTATCAAAGTTTTTGGCATGTTCTAGGCAATCTTGTTCCATGGTGGGCCAATAGTACCCTTGTCGTAATAATTTTTGAGTCATAGCTTTACCACTAAAGTGTCCATCACATGTACTATAATGTATCTGAGAAAGAGCTAATGGGATATCTTGGAGTCCCAAACAATAAAGGAGATTTCCATCAAGAGCGCATTTGAAAGAGAATCACCAATGATGACATATCGGGTGGAGTCATGGCGGAAGCTTGATCATGCCTCATGTGAGGATAGGATGGCGGGAATTGTAGACACCCTAAAAATACATACATATTTCTATCCCGCTTCTATCCAATTAGAATTAATTAAATTAATTGTATCTTGCCTCAGTACACCCCTTTGGAATTAATTAAATTAATTTTATTGTCTAAGTCATATTCCTACCCTTTAGAATTAATTAATTTAATTCTACCATGCTCTTAGAATTAATTAAATTAATTCCTAACACCTTCTAGCTAATATAATTAAACATTTATTTATTTAAATGGTTAATTATCTCCTCAAAATTAAATATTAATTAAATTAATTTTATTCTATTATGCTCTTGGAATTAATTAAATTAATTCCTAACACCTTCTAGCTAATATAATTAAACATTTATTTATTTAAATGGTTAATTATCTCCTCACAATTAAATACTAATTAAATTTAGTTATTTAATTCCACCTATTCTAGTCAACTACACTTCCATATCCCACTTGGACTCCACTTCTAGATTCCTAGAAGTGTGGTGGAATGGATTTGACGCACAATTTAAATGCCGGATGTAACTTCTGCTATTCCAAATGTCCATTGCCCTTGTAAATCTGTAGCTACCAATTGTTAGGTCTACATGCTAACCTGGTTGATTCAACCATTAACCTAGAGCTTAGTCAATGTCAAATCCACCTTTCATGGCTCTACCCTCAACTATAAAAGCAAGTCATTTCCTTTGTAAATCCATCCCTGGAGCTTTGAGCAAATTATATCCATCTTTGTTAATTTTACATCCACAATCCAAACTATAACAAGATCAAACAAGATTAAAGATTATATAGTATTATCTTGAGGTTTGCAAGAGATCCACAGTGAAGGTAATATCTTCTATTTATTTATTTATCTTTTGTGTCTGTAATTTTTACTTGTTTACATTATGGCACGCCCGGTGGGAATCCCAAGTCATTTTTCTCATTTTAGTTTATCATTTCATGATTTAACTTTGTTTGTGTGTTTCTTGTCTTCATTTAACCTTGCTATCAAAATTTTAGGTTCTCAGATGAAGTAGAGAAGCCAAAAACAAAACAAAAAAAGATGTCGAGCCATTTTTCTCACGTTTAAATTTTTCACTGAGAGCGCTAGCATAACCCATCTTCCGAAGCCATAACTTTATTTCCCGAACTCGAAACAACTCCATTTTTTTATGGAAAGGTCTCGAGAAGATCTATACAATGGAAAAATAATTTTATGATTTGAAATTATAGAAAATTTATGGTTTCATTTCTCCTAACACTTGTCATTTTTTTAATAAAATTTGTAGTATTTTATAAAAAAATTATTTGCTTTTGTTTAAACATAACAACCTCATGCATATGATCTTTCCTTGCACTTTCAAAGTGATCTTAGAAATCATAAATGTGATCATTTTTCTTTGTTTTGGGAACTAACCTTTTTTTTTTAATCAAAGCTTGTTTTATGTGTATGCTCTTTCCTCACATTTTTAAGCAATCTTGGAAATCAAAAGCATGAACTTGCTTCTATTGTCTTGGCCTTTACCTACATCAGGATAACATTATAATATTTTCTTGTAGGACCCACTCTCAAGAAGGTTGATAAAACACTAAAAACTGCTAACTACTGTTTCCTTTGATCGTGAGCTAAGAAAACTACTAATACTTTGTGTGCAGGGAATCTCTTTAAACAAGATAAAATGAACATTTTTACACATTGTATTTGTAGGTGCGGTTGAAAAGAATATTTCCCAACCGTTATAACTTTGGGGAGTGTTTTGGCATAAGCCATAAAACTCATTTGAGGAGTACCACAGGAACCCCAAAATAGTCAACACATTGAGGGAACTGGGCCATTGTGAAACAAGTACCTCCATCCCAACTGAGTAGTACACCTTGTGAGATTAGAGTCACGGGTATCCTTAGTGGAAACCCCAATGTGATTCATTTTGAGAAATATATTTTCTCAGGGTTTCAAAGGGGGTAAAGTAAATCTGACAGCTAGCAATAGCACCACGCTCGCTCGGGTATACTGCTAACACCTAGTTAAGAGAGCCACCTAGGAAGCCACACACTATCCAAGCCAATCTAAGGTAGAGGCCAAAACTTTCAAAAATAAAATTTTGTTTTCTCTTTTTCTTTTATTTTTGGTGAGTTGTGTTCCAATTTTCTCACTTTCATTTCATCTTCCAATTCTTTCCCAAATACTCCTTGTTTGGGCGCATTTTCACCTCTTTGTAAACAATTTTAAGTCTTGAGTTCAGAAATCCATATGCACACTTAAGCACTATCATCCTTTTTCATCTAAGTCTTGACATCGTGATACTCGCTTTATCACGGTCAAGCACCTTTGTGATCACTTTGATCCTTCATCTTTCTAAGTCTTAAGTTTGACATCACATTGTTGAGCTCTAAGCATTTCATCCATCTTGCGTCATCACAATTTAACATTCACTTTGTTGAATTGTCGATATCTTCAACATTTTCTTCTTGATATCTTTTAAAGCATTCACTTTTCTTGAATCCAAGACCCTTCACCAATCACATTCCCTCCATCTCTTATCTCCACTTTCATGAGGTTCAGACCTTTCCATCATCATCTTTTCACCTCTCTATTTCAAGATTCTATTTGTCATTATTTGAGTATCATCCTTTCATTATTTAGTCTCCTCTCTTAACACTCATATTGTTAAGAGTCGAGCACTTTCATCATCTTTCTAGGTCTCCTCTCTTAGCACACTTCTTGTTAAGATTTGAGAACTCTCACCATCTTTCTAGTCTCCTCTCTTAACACCCATTTTGTTAAGAGTTAAGCACACTAACCTTGTCAAAGTCTCATCCCCTTTGTACATTCACTTTGTCAAAGGTTCGAGCACATCACTTAACTCATACAATCATCCTCCCATCTTATCATTTCTTTTCTAAGAGTTCCATAATCGGACTTTCACTTTCCAACCCTTTCCTCTTCGTCCATCTTAGAATTCACATTGTTAAGGGTCGAACCAACCAAATCTTTTCAATCTCACTTCCATCTTAGCATTCATGTTGCTAAGGGTCACATTGTTCAATTGTTTCTTCCCCTCTTCCATTTTAGACTTTAAGAAGCCTCTAGAAAAAAGGAGGTGGAAAATCCCGGTGAATATTGCTTTGGTTGCATTCGCCACAAAGGTGAATTTTCATAGGTTTTCTGCATGAAATATTCACCTAGAAGTTTTAAGAGAGTTAATGCCCGTCAATAGAGCCTTGTTTTCGTGTGACAACAAATGTTGTTGGGCGTCAACAGGACCTTATTATCGATGGGTTGATGCCCGTTAACAAATTTTTTTGTGTCGACAACAAGTTATGTCCACGTTGACACGTGTTAACAACATTCTATTGTCACACGACAATTGAATGTTGTTGATGCGCATCAACTGGACTTGTTGTTGCGCGATAGCAAAAAATTTGTTGACGGCATGCAACAACACTTTTTTCGCATGATAGCAAGGTCCTGTTGACATGCACCAACAATATCTTGTTGTCACACAATAGGGAAAATGTTGTTGATGCTTGATGTGCATCAACATATTTTGTTTTCATACGACAACCACATCGACAACATTTCTTGTTGTCACGATGAAAAAATCCTTTGATGGGTGTCAAGCGAGACACTTGTTTTCACGCGACAAGTAAAGCTATTATCATGTGACAAAAACAAGAAACCTAATTTTCCCTATAAATACCAACCTACCCCTCATTTTCACGTTCTCATTTTCCGGCTACAAGATTTTTCCTTCTCTGAGAACTTCTTTATTATTAGTACCTTTGTACGTCGACGTCATGGCTTCTTCTGCCCAAGGTGAACCTCAAGATCCAACACCCGGAGCCTCAAGGCCAAGATTCAATACAAAAGCACTATGTGCCCCCACATAAATGTAGTCATGGAAATGAATGCTAGAATATAGGGATTCAATAGTTGCATCTGAATTCCAAGGGCTTGTTAGCATGCCCCAGTTTGAGGTTGACCATTAGATTCTTAACTACCTCCTTTCGTCCTATAATATAGAAAACAATACTTTTACTATTACATTGGAAGATCAGCGTACATTCTCCTTGGTGTCGAACCTATTGATATCCATCGATTGATAGCCTCCCTTTTAAAAATGTGCTGATAGTAACAACCAAAGCAACACTCACTGAAATGATAAGATTTTCCTCGAATCTAGTTATGGTTTCAATGTTGATTGTAAGTGTAATTTCTCTCATTTGAATGTTTTTTTATATTAATTCAAATTGATATTAATTCGAAGACTTTTGCAGCTCATGTCAGCAAATCCAGATGAGGAGTGGACACGTAAGATGTTGCACACCACTTTCTTGTTTACCTTGATTTCTTTGTTTCAAGCTAGAATTATTATGTAGGGTTGAAAAACTGACATTCCAAATTGGGTTGTTGCATACATTCTTGCAACAATCGAAATCAAAAATTTGACTTGGTGCACATTTCTATCTAACAAGATAAAGGCTGACATTACCAATGCATCAATTTCAGAAAAACTAGTTATTCATTCAACAAACTATATCCTAGCTCTTTATTATGAGGCTTATTATAATTTAAAAGATGAACCAACTCCAACTTGCACAAACAGAGACAATGAAAAATTTTTCAATTCCACTTGAAGAGCAGTAGGTAAAAATTTTCTTTTTTATGTTTTTCTCATTCTGATCGAATCTTTGTGTACTAATATAATGTAATTCTGATTGAATCTTTTCTGTATGCAGAAAATATTTCTGGAGTCTCTTCCATGAAAAAAGTTGCTTCGAGAGGAAGAGGCCAACAACATGTTGAGGCCTCTAGGAGAATCACAATCTGAAATCAAAGTTCATTCATCAACTGATCCCCAAGTATTTGCATTAATGAAATGACAGAGACGTAATACCCTTAACATTCAAAGTAGGGTTGTTTACATTTTGATTTTACCATTTAATGATTTACCATATTGAATTGACATGTATTTCCTACACTTGCAGGGACTTTGGACTACACACGTGCTTCAAAGAAAGCATCGCCAACTCACTCAGTACAATCTCGTGTAATTTTTGAATCTCAACAACAATTACCACCATCAGCTCCAACTGAAACAATTCAAAGTCTGTCACAGCCCCCTAGTTTACACAATCAATTCGTACCACAACAAAATCCCACTCAACAAGGTATGACTTCATTTATTTTGTGATTTATTTAATACTTTTACATATTATTTAGTAATTACTAATGATTTTGTTCTTGGCATCTTGTTGTTCAAAGTTGATAGAAATCCTTTGTCTTCTACTCAAAATCTGCAAACCCCACCTACTCAATCAACCCCGCAATTACGATTCAAAAATGTCGACAGAGGTTCGGGAAAAAGACCATTGGTAAACGCATGCCTATGATTCCGGCCCCTAGCGGGACACTAAACATTCCCTCGTCATTCGCTATTCGACCCCTCTCTCTCGTTAGTTGTCCCACTACAACAGGGAAATCAATTTTGAATCAAATAACTTTAGATGAAGATTATTTGGGCATTGATAGCTAGTGACCCAACTGGTTTTTTCAACACACGTGATATGATTCAGGGCCAACAGGTATATTTCCATCTCAATGTACTTTTAAATTTATTTAAATTTTCAACATTTAAATTTCAATTTTAATATTAATTTCTATTATTACTATTAGGATCACGCTCCCAAAAGCAAAAAGATGCAGCAGACGTTGCTCGAGCTGAAAGCCACCATACTTCTCCTTCAAAATCATCCTCTTCTGATACAGATAGTGATGACTTGCCAACATTTCCTTTGGAGAACTTGATTGGCTATGATTGTCAATCCCACATGAATGAATTTATCATGCCTCAAATCAGTGAGCTCATTCAATGGGAGAGAAGGGAAAAAGTATTAATATCTGAGATAGTAAGTCATTATGATAACCATTGGCAAAGAGAGAGCTTATTTGCAATAGTCAAAAATCAACCCGCGAAGATGGATGCATTATTCATCAGAGCTAAAAGTGGGACTGTCGCATATAACAACACCTATAATGACAATATTTTAGATAAAGTATTAAACAAATTGGAGAATATCAGTGTTGAGGCCCAGGCCTATTTCAATAAATGGTCTAAGGATAAGGAAATGGTCGCGATTGCAAACACTGAAAGAGATAGAGTTGTCGTAAGTATAATCAGTTTGAAAAATATTTTTATTAATTTCAATAAAAATTAGTTTTTTAATATGTTTAATTGACTTCACTCTTTTTGTTGCAGCTGAAATATGAAAATTTAAAGAGTCAAGCCAAGGTCTTCCAAGTTCACTTGGAAACAAACAAAGAACAATTTATCGCATAACAATTAAGATGAAAGAAAATATTGTTTTGGTTAACAAACAAAACAATACACTTAAGCGGATAATTAAAGAGAATGGCTATGACCCTGAGATTTTATTTAAAGCAAAGGCAAAGTGGGATAGATCCTTCTTTGACATCCCATGGAGATCTACAAAGGAAGAAGAAGCAATCGTCAAGAACCTAGACATGACTGTTGAGGATCTGATTAGTTCGGGGATAATTGAGGCAAGGAATACAAGTAGGGTCTAGTGAAAATGTTAATGATTGAGGCTTGAGGATTGGGGAACCTCAAAATTGAAACTTTAAATATTTTATATATAGAAGAATGAAAGTTGATACTTGAATATTTGTTTAATTTGAAGTTTGGATTTAAACTTTATGCAATATTATCTCTGCTTGCAATGATGGTGATAGTTACATTTATCATTAGATGTGGATGTCTGGATAATGAAATTAGAGTAGATGTGGTTATAGTTATTATTAATTTATTCATTTAGAATGTGGTTCTATGTGGACATTAGGTGTGGATGTCTGGATAATGAAATTAGAGTAGATATGGATGATGATGAATTGTACGTGACTATATGAATTGTATGTTGTTATATTTTTATATAGAATTTCTATATTGTATATGGATGATGATGAATTGTACATGACTATATGAATTGTATGTTGTTATATTTTTATATAGAATTTCTATATTGTATATGGTGTGTATGTTTGATGGATAATCATGATTCATGGATTTAAACTTTATGCAATATTATCTCTACATGTAATGATGGTCATGATTACATTTTTCATTACATGTGGGTGATGACATCTAATATGTTTGATGACATTAGAATAGACATTACAATGGATCATCCATTTATTCATTTAGAATGTGGTGTTATGTGGATAATGAAATTAGAGTAGATATGGATGATGATGAATTGTATGTGACTAGATGATGATAATGGATAATTGTTTTAAGAAAATTAAGAATGTGGTGTGACAGATACATCTTAATACAGTAAAAGCTTCTTCTCTCTATTTTAAATTTTGAACTCTTTAATATGTATATCGTTTCTACACATTTATTTTCAAACCTTTATATTGAATTGAAACGACAAAGCTCAAAGGAAAAAAAGAATGTGGTATGACACAAATATCTTAATACGGTAAAATCTTCTTCACATTTAAAACTATGGCTAAGATAGGGTTTAAGGTACCTCTTATCTTCTTGAGAAAGCTAGATGACCTTTGATTCTCGAGAATTCAACACGAAAAATGGATAAGGATTAGAATAAAAATGGGTGAGTTTCTGATAATCTCAGTCCCAAGAAGCGAGAGCTTCCTTGGATGGATGTCAACTCATGTTTTTCATAAACATCAATGAAATGAAGAGAAATTAAAATGTAGAATCCAGATCTAACCTAAGAAAATAAAAGCAAACCAGAACTTGTTCATATCGAAGGTGACACAAATATCAAGAATGCACTGCAGAGTGGATGGACAATGTTATTGCTATACACTAAGAATAAGTGTGGCAGAATATGCAGAATCCAGATCGAGCTTTGAAGACCTTGCAAAATACAACATCAAAGTGGTTTGAAAATTAAAAATACCAATGAAATAAATCCGATTTTAATAAATGATAGTATTTGAATAAATGTAAATATACATACCTGTAACATCTTTGATGATAACTACAAATCAAAAATAGCCTCCTCACTATCAATATTTGCATCTGCAGAATTACAATGGTATTTATGTAAAACTATAAACAATTAAATTAGAATCTATTAATATGAAATTGAATAAATAAGAACAGTTAAAGTGTAATGTCAAGGTGATACCTATTTAAAGCTGAAATAATCCATTTTCAATAGCTTCTTTGTATTCAATATTTGCATCCATGAGAGTTTGAAGATGCACCACTTCCAGTCTCATCGTTGAGATTACTTGGACTTGTAGCAAGTATTATTTACACCTCTTCTTTCGGAAAGGGAATTCCAATGCGCAATAGCTCTGTCAAAAGGAAAGGTTTCCAAAGAGTAGCGAGAAACATAACACCTTATGCAACTTTGAGATTTTTATCCAACCTATTTCTCAGTTTTGATTTAATAAAAGATAAAGCACTGAAAACTCTTTCATCCTCCATGGATCCCAAAATCATTGTTTGGCACAACTCATACAACCGAAAATATTCACTAATGTCTTCCTGTAACACACTACTTTGGTAGATTTTTTTCACGAGCCTTGTAATAGCACCACTCTCTGAAGGTTCGTCTAAGAGTTTATATTGTGACCTCATTGTCGTTGCAAAATTAGTTGATTGAGTCTTTATTAAATCAACATTCAGTATACCTTTTATTTCAATACCCTCGACCTCTGATGTCTTTCTGAAATGATCCAATATTGTACCCATGTATTTATGAAAAAGCTTACTTACAAAATCAGCACGGCCACCTTCTGTATTCCAAAAATTTGGATTCATCACACCCATGGCTTCAAGAATTTTGTCTTGGCTGAAACATTCTCTAATTTCTGATGCTAAGGATTTCTAAATTTTTCTAAGTTTTATTCTTGTTTCAATTACTACAGAATCAAACAGATTTCATGTCACAGGAACTTCTTCTTTTTCCGTTGATGTAACGTCTTTACTTTTTTGTAGAATGTGCAGTGGTATCTCTTTCCACTAACATGGATACAGAGGTGATCATGGATATTAAATCTCAAAAATTTATTGGGATGGTTAAGATCCAATAAAACTTTCCAGTTATCAAATACAGGTGTATCAAAACTATCTGGGGAAGTGTACAAGGCATCAAGACTCATACATACCATTTTTCTCATCCGTATAAAATCAACAATATAGGTTAATCTCCCTTGTGCATGTTTCATCAATGTATTGATCTCCTACAACATTGGAAGAATGCCTACCAATGTAAGAAATGTCTCCAAATCAGTTAGATGGAACAACAAGTCCCTCACCTTGTCAATTTCATGATGATATTTGTGCATGAAACCAACCAATGAAGGATACTCCTCACGCACTCTGCATGCAAGCTCATACAACGAAATCCACCTTGTCTCAACATCCTTCAGAATTTTTTTGCCATCTATAATTCCTATGGAAAATTTCTGAAACTCAAGAAATCACTTTGGGCTACTTTCCATATAGGCATGTAGTTCTCTTATAAGGTCTTCTACTTTTGCAACATTTTCGTATTCTTAACGATTTTATATGCTAAATTCATTTTGTGAGCCATACAGTGAATTGCTAGCATATAAGGGGTGACTGATGTTTGCAATCGAACACACAACCCAGTTCTATGACCCTGCATGACTGATGCCCCATCTTCTGCTCCCATGCATACCAACTTTGTAGCAATTTCATTCGCAGTCATGCCAACAATTTCTTTCAAAAGAGAAATAACTAGTTTATATAGGTTTTCTGCATTGCAATTTTCAACCATTTTCTGAACACCCAACAGGTGCGGAGTCCTCATATGATTTTCTAAAGTGTAAACATGGATACATACCCATGCGGTGTTGTCAACAATGGTCACTTCATCAATTGACAAAGAGATAAACTTTGCATTTTTTACACACTCTTTCAAATCTTCCTTCTCAATCATAGCAAGGCATTTAGCCATTTCCCATGCATTGTTGTCTGACCAATGAGACAGGGAACATTTTGCATTCCATTATATTGATACAAAGGTTTGAAATTGATGAAATCTGAAATTGGTCTTCCTTTCTTAAGGATGTGGAATAAAGTAGAAAATTGTATGAGTTTAGCATGCAAATTTGATTGATTCATCTTACCAATTTGCGATGTGATCGTTCGCCATTTTCTACGAGAAGTTTGTGTCTTTTCTAATCAGACCTCATATTCTACCGCATATTTCACATGCATGCATTCTTTTTCAGTTTTCCATCTATGTGTTTTTATTTTCTTGGCCATCTTCCCCAGTTCTAAGTGAAATATTGTTTTCCACAGTGTTTTTCAATTGTGTCCAACTTCAGTTGCATTTTTTTGCCTTCCCAATTTCCATGTACATATTGTACATGTACATTCCGATGAAATTTCTTCAGAATTAGCTAGTTGTATAGGTTCAATAAATGGAAATTTTGCAGCCCAGTCAAACTTGTATGTCCTCCCAAGTGTCCACATATTCTTGTTTGTATTCACAGTTTTACTTTTACATGCAGAGCTTTTAGGAATATCACGATCATCAGGTTTCCTTTTCCGTGAACCACTAGTGCATTTGAATTTTGTGTTGCATTTTGCACTCCTGGTTGCACATCAACAAGAATATCTTCAAGCTCTACTGCACTACTGGAATATCTTCAAGCCCTGACATGGTATCATTATAGGTGTCATTTGGTTGATATTGAGCAGAATGCATGTCCACTTCAATAACACCTTCCACACAGTCTATGCTCTGATTGATTTTAGTGGGAGCTCTATGGGTGTTGGCGGTTGTTGTATCTAAACTAAAGAGTTTCCAAAATACTTGAACAAAGACTTTTGAGTTTTTTTGTAACTTGTTGGGTGTTCTGAGCACTAGCAGCTTCCATTGTTCTCAGCGTGATAAATTCAAGTCAGATAAGCTCTTGGTCGTCTGTCAACAAACACACCTTGTCGTGCATCAACAAATGAAAAACTTGTTGTGCATCAACAATAGTTCCTTGTTGTGCATCAGAAGGTTATTCTTGTCACCTGTCAATAGAACCTTCTTTTTGCCCGTCAAGAGAGCCTTCTTGTTGCCCATCAGAGAGCCTTCTTGTCACCATCAACAGATCCTACTTGTCA
Source organism: Taxus wallichiana var. yunnanensis (assembly GCA_018340775.1). Lineage (NCBI taxonomy): Eukaryota > Viridiplantae > Streptophyta > Pinopsida > Cupressales > Taxaceae > Taxus > Taxus wallichiana. The sequence continues at coordinate 673,955,722 of CM031235.1, read as the reverse complement.
CCCATCCAGAACCTTCTTGTCACCCATCCATAGAGCCTTCTTGTCACCTGTCCACAAAGCATTCTTCTTGTCACCCATCCTCAGAGCCTTCTTTTCACCCATCCATAGAGCCTTCTTGTCACCCGTCAACAGAGTCTTCTTTTCATGTGTCGTTGAACACTTTTGTCTGAAAAATTGTACTTTTGTGTACTAGAAAATGTTGCTTCGCAAGTTATGTACTTGATAATAGATATGCCCCGGGTGGTATGAGTTAGCAAGTAGTGTTCTACCCAACGAATAATATAGGATTATATAGGGGATATTTTAAAGAGGTAGGTGAAGCTAACCCCTAAAAAAATTAAACTTTAATTTTTAGGCGAACATGTCAATGACCCACGCTAAAAAAATTGTCTTTAATTTTCTAGCAGATAATAAAAAAATGTACTACATACATGAACAATCATTTGAAAATTGAATCATACAACCTAACGAAGACACCAATCATGCAAAGTTAAATGACAATTTACACCCCTCGGATAAAGTCTCTCTAGTGCTTTTCAATATCTAAAAGATGCAAGGATGATAAGATGCCCAATCATAATGCCCTTTATTGAATGGGAACTGAATCCATATTGGTACAAACCTAACACATACTGTGAATTTCATCGCATTGATGGCCATCCCACAGATAAATGTGTGTGATTTAAGAATTACATCTAAGACTTACTTGACAACGGAGAAATATTTATAGAGACTGACAAAGCCATTGTAAATGATGACACATCAACTACCACAATTTCTCATGAAGAGTTAAATGTTTTCCAACATCCTGTACATACTAAAAATTAATGAGATCACAACGACAAAAGTCAAGTATCTCTAAATCAAAACCAATCCATTTCTTCTTCATATTTTCTTCCGTCAACCCAAACAAACATTGAGCCTGTTTCGAACAACAACCTTCTACCATCACATGAGATCTTGAACTTTCTTTAAGACTCCCTTTTAACCCTTGATATCACTATAGAAACTACAGAAGAGGGTCCATCATCTAGCACCATTGAGATTGATTTTATTCTTTCATTGTCAGCTCATATGCCTAACATCTCTATTATTGTTGTAGAAACACAACCATAAAAAGTTTTGACACTTGAAACAATGCATCCTTCTATGTCAATTATGTCTTAAATGATCAGTCTTTTAGGCATCTCATCAACGATGATTCCTACGTCTCTAAACACCCATTTGCGTGCATTCTACGAGGTATGTATACCCAGGAATATCCTTATATAACCTTTTCATGCTTTAATCACCAATCTTTCATCAAATCAATTAATCCACAACCTCAATAGAGAAACATTGAATATTTTCTCTCTACAAACCTATATGGAGCCTCGGGTGTTGGTAGGGATCAATCCTTCTTTCCTCGCATTATTCCACTCACTGGTAAATGTGAATCTCAACATATTCCATACATCGACAATCTTCTTCTAACATCACATGGGTCTTTTGATCTTATCAAAGATCTATCCAATCACACATCCTTTGACTTGGATCTCATTCGTCCAAGCCTCATACTTCAAGATTCATCAAATATTTTGATCCTCTCCTTTGACTTGGACCTTCTTCTCCCAAGTCTCGTAATTCTAGACTTATTGAATCCTCAGATTCCCTCTTCCGACTTAGACCTTGTCTGCCTAAGTCTCATACTTCAGGACTCATTGGATCTTCAAATTCCCTCCTTTGACTTGGACCTTGTCCACATAAGTCTCGTAACTCTAGACTACTTCCATTTATCATTCATTGAAAATATTTTGATCCTCTCTGTTGACTTGGATCTCATCCACCCAAGTCTCATAATTCAAGGCCATTCAAATTCAATAAATATGGACCTCTTTCTTGAAGATTCCATTCCAAATTCTCACATATCAAAGAAAATCATAAAAGAGAATAAAAATATGTATCAAACCTTTTTTTTAAATCATTGTTTGCAAATAAAAAGTGGAAAATAAAATGTAAATAACATCAAACATTTCATCTATTAGCAGATATCTTGATCATATAATTATCATATCTTCGCATTATTCACCTATCATGACACAAGTTAACCTTGTTCTTATTGGGAATTGTGTGTCTCATCCCTGTTAGGTTTCCACCATTTTAGATATTTTTACCTATGGTTGTTTCTCGGAGATTACTGATGGCAACTGCTCCTTTTAAATAAGCTCTCACTTTAATAGAAAACACTAAACTTCTTTACATGGACCTTTTGATCGTCCATCTCAGTCTATGGTGTTGAACCCTTGCGTCCTACTAGTTACATGCGGTTGAGACTTGGGGCAGAAAATTCCTTCCCAATAAGCACATTATTGACAAACAAGGCCAAATCAATCTAAAAATATAAAAAATATAAATCAATCATTACACCTTTTGTCCTTCATAGTATTTGGTGATAAGCCCATACTTCTCACTAGTAGTATGAGACTGGGAATGAAGGAAGATTCCCTTACTCGCCTACATTTTTATTTGGTGTTGAGCCCTTATCTCTTACTAGTGACATGGGGCAACATGTAGGGGCTCCTTAAAAAAACAATAAAACATTTATCAAATCTAAATCAAAGTGCTTATCAAAAACATCCTCGAAATAATGTAGTTGCACATGTTAAAGAGAGACAATGATTCCTTCAACTAGAATTTGCTAGTTAGTAGGCCATTTACGGATCTAAGTTGAGTCAACACCTATAAAGTGGAATCATCTTGGAATTGGTCAGATAATCCTAACTAGAGATGAGTTACATTTTTTGCATATGGATCATTGTTACAACTTGTATCGTCGCATCCATTATTTTCACTTTTATATCACTATTCATCTTGTTATCATGTCCTTCTTGGCTCTTGGTGATGAGCCATCGCATCCTCCTAGTTGTGTAGAGTCATGAGTGGAGTGAACACCCTATCATTTTACCATCTACATTTTTGCTAATGGAATGGAATGCTTCTAATTATTTACACTTGTGTTTAATTTGTGCAATCCCTTTTACCGAGTCACAAACTCAAAAACATTCATATATGTTCCACAAAACTACCAAAAATATTCAAATAAGTTTCAAAAAAGTACACAAACAGTATAAAATTGTTCTAAAAATAAAAAACTGTGTAAAACTGGAAAAAACAAAGCATTCAGATAATGTTTGACCAACTTTTAGCAACTAAATAACACAGTTTAACACTTTCACCATTTGATGGTGCTCCTCATGATCATTTCAGATCATCTTTCGCTAATCACTTTTCTTCCCGTGGTGTATATTTATGCTCAAGGAAATCAATTACCCTTTCGCAATATAAATTTTCTTGGGGCACACTTGGATTAAATCCAATACAAATCAAACTTCAATGGGATCCGACAAGAGTTGTTTGGAGTATCTAAGCATCACTCCGCTCTTTGGCCCGATCCAATCCTCTCGTGTTCTAAGTTATCACTGGGGCATTCATATCTGTCTAGTTCTTCAATGTGGAACACATTAGGAGTGTCATTAGACATCATTATTGCAAGTTTTGTTATATTGCATAGTTTGTCAACATTATGAAGATTCTTATGCTTTTTTTAGTTTATTATTTTGTACTTTGTTTACCTTTACCATAGATCAATTTCATGATAATTCTCAACATCTTAGTTCACAAATAAGTTTGATGTCATTCAATCTTGTTCATATTGGGTTTGTTTACAATGTTTGTTTCATGTCTTTTTATCATTTGCATGTGTTGTGTTTTCCTTCAGTCTATTAAATACTCCATGGTGTGTTTTCCTTATTACTTTGTGTTCAAGTTTTTTACATATCTTTGCATTTTTATTTCAACACCTTGAAAAAATCCAAAAAAATCATATATTCAAAAGTCCACAAAACAAAAATAGAATCAATGAGTGGTAGAGAAAAACTATCTTTAGGAGAGGCTTTATTGATGTCACAAAATTCATTGCAACAATGGACTTGGCCATTGGGTTTCATAACCATAAAAATATTGGAGACCCATAGTGGATAGTCCACAACACAAATAAACCTGACATTTATTAAATGTTGAATTTATTCTTTTAGTAATAATGCCACGCATGGATGCATTTTCTGATTTTATGTTGGGTGGGTTTAACATCTTCATATAAGACAATATTGTGCATAGCTACAAAGGGGTCAATTCCTAGCATGTCACTATAATGCCAAGCAAATAAGTCGGGAATTTTGAAGCACTTTGTGTATATTAGCTCGCTCGGTATCACTAAGGGAAGAAACTAGAATAATACATGGATCATCACCAATACCCATATTATAGAAATGATTTCTTCATCAAGCAAGGTAGAGTGGTCTTTAGTATATGATTGAGTGGGAATAGTTTCAGGAGCATCATTTTGAGACATGCTAGGATCACCCTCACCAAAATATGTACCAATGGGGTAAAAATCACAGTAGAATAATTTTCACTATGTGAGAAACTTTTACATTACTCCATGTTTTTACTGAATTACATGAATAATTTTGAATATGACCTATATTCATATTTAAATAACTCAAAGGGTTATGACCTTCTTAAGTGATGGGTACACCTTCCCGATTTAATATTAGTTAATAAATAACTAATAACCTAATATAAATTTTATATTTAAATAATAAGAATAAGTTATTCTATATTATTTAACTATAAACTAAATATTATGATCACTTAATATTATAGTTCTAACACTCCCCCTTAATATTAAGTGGGGATCCATATGCCAACATTACATGTTTGTACAACAAGATTTACAAATCCATAAACCCCAAAGGTTTAGGCTAGCATATGTATTTTTGAAGGAATTATAACACCTTCATCATGCTCAACTTACCTTTTGGTACAAAAGGATTTGGAATCCATAAATCAAAAGTATGATTTAGGCTAAGCATGATTTGTGAGACTAAATCCCACCATTTCTCATGGAAAAATTCTTAAACCGCATCTCTAAGATCCTTTTATAACACAAGGACCTCCTTTACAAATAGATGCACACACTGGACTGTATTTTCTATAAACTCTATCAGTTTACATAGATCATAAAAGATATTTTTACAATGATTTATACAGAGTAGAAGTATAGAGAGAGGAGTCAACAACTAGCCAGCCATTAGGAGGTGGCATTCCATGCACACTCCCCCTCAATGGAAAACTCTAAAATTCCAAGCATTACATGGAACTTGTAAAAACTTTGCAAGCACACAATGGCTTCATAAACATGTCTGCAACTTGATCTTCAGTCGGGAAGTACTGGAGATCTATATCACCACAGAGAACCTTCTCTTGGATAAAGTGCATATGTATCTCGATATGCTTTGTCCTTTGATGTTGAACTGGATTTTTAGTGAGAGAAATGCAAACTTTAGATATCACACAGAAGAGGATTACTTCCTTTAGCTTCCATGTGCATCTCTTCCAACAACCGCTTCAACCACATGGATTCTTTTTGTTGCTTCCATTGCACTTCTATATTCTACCTCAGTAGAAGAAATGGAGACTATTGGTTGCTTTTACTGCTCCAAGTAATGACACCTGCACCAAACTTGAATACATATCAGTTGTAGACTTGTGATCTATCACATCACCAACATGGTCAAAATCACAATATCCATATAAATATGCATTGTTAGAAGAAGTATAATGTAAACCAAAATTAATTGTGCCTTTAATATAATGCAAAATTCTTTTGGATAACTTCTAGTGATCCTGATAAGGCTCCTACATAAACCTTGAAGCAATCCCTACTGCATAAGAAATGTCAGGTCTAGTAATAGTTAGATAAATCAAACTACCTACAAGTTTCTTGTACAAAGTAGGATTATCTTTTTCACATGTAGGTTTAGGATCAAGTTTACATCCAACTTCTATAGGAATAAAACAAGTTTACAATCAAGCATATTAAACCTTTTAAGTAAATTAGTTGCATATTGTGATTGAGATACTACAATAGAATTTTTATCCTAAAATATAGCCATGCCCAAAAAATGATGCAATAATCCTAAGTTTGTCATCTCAAAATATTGCATTAATTTTTCTTTAATTTTCATAATTAAATTATTAGAATTACTAGTGATAAGTAAATCATCAACATACAATACAATGAGAATGATAGCATTTTCTTCAATTTTAACAAATAAATCATTATCAAATGAACAATTAGAAAAACCAACTTCATTAAAAAAATTGTTAATCTTTTGCATACCAAGCTCTAGGAGCTTGTTTTAAACCATATAAAGATTTTTTAATTTACAAACATACATTTCTTTACCTGGTTCTTCAAATCCTTTAGGTTGGGTCATATAGATTTCTTCTTTTAAATCACCATTTAGAAAGGCATTTTTGACATCCATATGATGGATTTCCCAACCATATTAAGCAACTAAGGAAATCAAAATCCTTATTGTGCTCATTTTTGCAAATGTGCAAAGGTTTCAACGTAGTCGATACTAGGTTTTTGAGTAAACCCTCGAGCTACTAATCTATGGATTTGAATTTATCTACACTTACCATCTACTTTATATTTAATCTTGTATAGCCATCTAGATCCGACTATACTTCATTTTTCAGGAGGAGGGACTAATCCCAAGTTTGATTTTTAATCAAGGAAGAATATTCAAGCTTTCATTACATCTATCCATCTTTTGTTAGAAGAAGCTTCTTCAAAAGATTGGGGTTTAAGTTCATACAATGTCATCAAAGCATGATATGTATGTTGACTTCTAGTCATTTTCTGAAGGTTTCAGGATTAGAGTCTTGAATAATAGACTCATCCCATCTAGGTATTTTAGTTATAGAGGAAACATGTACTATCTCATTTTCAACTATAGGTTCATTACTAGTTTCTTCATCATTTACATCATTTTCACAATTTTCAATTTCAATTTCATTTTCATTTTCATTAGAATCATCATGAATAATAGAAAAAAAAAGATGAAGAAGAAAAAAAGGTTTTTCTAGAATTTTAACATTCTTTTTCTATAACTTCTCTTTTTGATGGATCAAAGATCCTAAGACCTTTAGTTTTGACACAATGTATCCTACAAAGATACAAGGAAAAGAGGTTTGATCAAGCTTCTTCCATTTTGATTTTGGAATGAAGAGGGAAGCTGGGCTACCAAATATTCTCAAATGAGACACACTTGGTTTTTTATTTGACCACTTTTCCAGAGGAGTGGAATTTACTAAGGCTTTAGTGGGAACTCTGTTCAAGATATGAACAAGTAGTGTTCATTGCTTCATCCAGAGGAATTTAGGAACCTGAGTTGAATGCATCATGGTTCTAGCCATTTCCAGAATGGTGTGGTTTTTCCTTTCCACAATCCCATTCTATTGAGGGAATAGGGAGTAGTCAGTTCCCTTTGAATGCCACATTGACACAAAATGAGTCAAATGCCTTACTAACGTATTCTCCCCATTATCAGTCCTAAGCCTCTTAATTTTATAACTAGAAGAGTTTTCAACTAAAGCTTTAAATTCTTTAAATTTTGACAAGACATCATATTTATTTTTAATGAAATAAGACCAAATCATATGAGATGAAATCATCAATGAACGTGACAACATACAAAGAACCATTAAGGGATGGAAATTTTAAGGGTCCTCAAACATCACTATGGACAAGTTCCAAAGGTTCAAAAAGAATTACATCATGATGACTATGGAAGGGATTAGCATAGATTGCTTACCACGTAAGCATCCTTCACATGTTTCATGATTTTGGGAAATAGGTGGTAGACCAATCACTAGGTTTAGTCGAGACATGTCATACATGCTCCTAAAGTTGACATGACCTAGTCTCTCATGCCACAATTACATGTCACTTCTTTGAGATGTTAAACAAGAAGCAAAAGGAAATCCATTAAACACATACAAACCATCTCTTTGAATGCCTTCAACTATAGTAACATCATGTTCATTTTTAATAAACCATTTATCTTTTAATAGTGTTACACTATAGTTATTTTGAGTCAACTGAGAACAAGAAAGAAAATTCATTTTAAGTTTAGGAACTAACAAAACATTGTTAATAAAACCATTTGAAACTTTTGCTTTACCTTGTCCCGAATGTTGAGAATGGAATGATCACCCAAGTAGATCTGATCATTACACTCTCTAAGTTTAGATAGGATATCAGATCTAAAGGTCATGTTCCTAGAGGCACCACTATCAATATCCACTCATTTTATTTTGTAGTGACAAAGGTGACATACAAAGCAATTACATTTGATTTTTGACTATTTTTCTATTCTTGTTTTGTTTTGATTTTGATTTTGGTCAAGATTTGTTACCCTTTTGATTTTTGAAATTTGACTTATTATTTTTAAATTTACAATCCTCTTTCTTATGGCCAAATTTACCACAGTAATGACATTTACCATCAAAGCTAACTCTTAGATTTCTGGTTTCTTATCTTTACTAGGAGGTTTAAAAGTTGGCTTTTTTTTTTTTTGTTGAATCTAGAGGTTTTACCTTTTGATTTTTGAGCAAGAAGTGCCTGAGTGGCATTCTCCTTAGAATCAAAATTTTTCATTACTTGCTCTTCTGAATGAATGAGAGCACTAAGGGTTTGTAAATCTGGAATGTCTTGTTCTATTTGATATTTTGAATTCAAAATTGAAATGAAATTTCTAAATTTCTCATGAATATTCAACTGAATAATGAAATAAAGCAATTTATCCTGAATTAAGTTAAACTACACCCATCTAACTGAGACTTAATATTTTTATTTTTGCTAAATAATTTATCACTTTTTCATCTCCCTTCATGGGAGTTTTCATAAGCTCTAAAATCAATTTAATGATTTTTGATAAATGTGTACCTTGTGCATCGATTCCAATTGAGTCCAAGCCTCACTCGAAATTTCTTGATTCCCGATATGAAGTATAAAATCATCATGTACACTTCACAAAATGATGGACATCACCTCTTGTACTTTTTTGTTGATACACATGACATTTTCCGTAGTTTCTTGTCTTCCGGTCGGAGCCTTTTCAGTTCCATTCACAACTTGCCCATAATTTGTGAGCCATGAATTCTGCCTTCAATCAAATCTTCCAAATGTTGTAATTATTCCCATTCAACATATGAGATTTATCAATTAAAAATTGATTAGACCCCATTTTTGTGTAAATAGAATTAAATAATTAATGAGGATTTTAAAAAGAGTTTAATAGAAATCCCCATGTTGTTGTTTTAATCCTCACAATGAAAAAATGATAGTTTACACCAAAAAAGGAGGTCATGTCAATTGGATAGTCTATACATGAATGCATTAGTATGATATCAAAAATAAATCAAAATGTGAGTGAATTTTTTTAGTTTTCTATCTAAAATGATGACAATGATCCAATCATCGTGTTACAAAAATATATCATTTCAAAAATTATTATATTATTTTGACTATTTTTCACAAAAATAAATAATTTAACGATTAATTTTTGAAAAAAAAAAAAAAAAATAATATTTTGGTAAAACAATATAGTTTATATTTAAAAATTGGGAGCTCTTGCTCCTATATTGTTTTGAATTTCTATCAACTCGGCCAAGTTGGGCTAGTTAACTTGATGAGTTTATCAGAGTTAATTTTAATTAAATTTATCACCATGATATTATATAATCAATGTATCATTAAATGAATTTATCAATATACCAAATTAATTATTAATCAAAGTCCACTCACATATGCAATTATATTAATTAATCAATCGATTATAACCACCAACCAAACTAGTGAACATGATCCAAAAACAACCATTGGCCCACATACTACACATATTTACACGACCTGAGGGCGAGCCACATAAAGAAGCCTTTTGAGCCATCCATGGCTAAGAAAAATAAAAGGTGTGGCATGACCACAAGTCTAAAACACATCCTCCCATCCCAAAAGGTTTTAAGCCTTTGTCCACCCTCTCATGCCATCCCATGGGACTAATCCATCCCAAGGAAAAAGGATGGGGGGTGCATGGCCCAGGGGGGGGAGGTCATGGCAATGGGGGACCAGGCATTGGAGGCACGTGAGGTGGAGGTGGTGGGTGGTGGCAAGGGTGTAGTGTGTGCCACTACTTGGCATAAGGGGGATGGGGTGGTAGGTAGGGGCGTCACCCCTTACATAGAAAATAAGGTTAGATATAAACATATTATATAGTTTATAATATAAACTATATACAATATAATATGTATTGTGTTTTTGAATTTTAATATAAATTTTTGATTTATAAATATAAAATGAATTTTATATATTAGGTTAATATAGTTTATAATTATAATATAAATATATTATGATTATTAGAATTATATAAACTATATAATTTTATATTTTATTTTTTTTTTTTATTTTTATAAAACACAGTCTTATAGATTTAATCTATAATGTATATAAAAAATATAGTTTATATTAACTATAAACTATAGGTGCAACCCTTATTAAAGGGGTCTAGAAGGACATGAGAAATTTTGAAATTCAAAGTTAAAAATAATAAAAATGATTTTACATCACTAGGGACAAGAGGTTTGATCCCGACAAAAAAAATTGAAACCCCTATTCTCATGGAATCTTGTCTCCTCTGTGAACTAGGTTTCACTTTGAATTTTACCTCTCTTTTTTTAACATCTCGTATTTAAATTAGCCTACACACTTTCAAAAACTATAGAAATATAATAAAATATTTCACATAAATGATTAACCCTTACCTTATTTTTCCTGCCCTGGTAATTCTTCCAAGTTCGAGTTTTCACACAAGGGTTAAAATTTCGAAGAAGTTTCCACCTGTGCACACTCACATTAATTCATCCAGGAGAGGGAAGGGGGTTAAATAGGATATCCTAACCAACTAACCAACTAACTTCCCAACCGATGTAACTTTAGGATTATTTTAAATTATTTAATCCCGCTGATACCATGTCAAGACGAGGGGATTAAAGTTATATTAAACTTATTTAATAAATATAAATGTGCACATATAAATAAATGAATACAAAAAAAAGTAAATAACACAATAACATGAGATTTAATGTGGAAAACCCCAATGGGGTAAAAACCACGGTAGAATAATTTCCATTATGTGAGAAACTTTTACATCCAGTCTAGTAAACTCCCTCCTCACTTCTACTCCATGTTTTTACCCAAATTACATGATAATTATGAATATGACCTATAGTCATATTTAAATAACCCGAAGGGTTATGACCTTCTTAAGTGATGGGGTACACCTCCCCGATTAATATTAGTTAATAAATAACAGTCACACTTTATGAGTAGTGAGCAAGTAACTAGATGTAGAATGTAAATAATGTGTGCATGGAAACAATAGACTCCCCTCCTATGAAGTGTGATGCAGATGAACCAACCTTTTGTCCCTTGTGATGGAGCTAGATGGATGCAAATGGATCTATAGATGCCTTTGATGGATGCAACCTTAGGTGGAGATAGTATATGCTTAGTGCTTGGTCCATTATTATTATCACATAAATTTATATTTATAAAGTTCCTTTTCTTGAATTTCGTAATTAACCCCAAAAAGGTCTACTAGCAAAATGAAATATGCTCAAATGAATAGAAAGGGCCCAGATAGTGTGCCCAAAGTACAAATAGGACAAGGGCGCCTAAAGGGGATGGGGGCACCTGACCCTAGCATCCTGGATGGGCGTTGGTTTCTAGAATGACAAATGTCGAAAGGTAAAAAGATAGACTAAGTAAGTAAAAGTGTGAAACTAAAAATAGAAGCATAAAGCAAAGAAAGGTCCAAAGACATAGGTTAATCAAGATTTTTCTTACTTAGTGTTGGCGAAAATTTTTCATGTGGAAAAAGTTGTGGGTTTCTTTCCAACGCTCTCGGATTTGAAGTCCCTCTACTTAGACAATGTAGCTTCCGTATTTTCATGCGCATAAAAAAATGGGTTTTTCCTGGTGGTCTTGCAATCGGGGGATCACATAGGGGCACTCCACTGACCCTACGGAAAAGCTAGCAATCTCTTCTTAGAGAAGACTTTATCTAGAGAGTGGGAAAGGGAGTGAGAATGAGAGATGAAGGGAACTAATGTTGCAAGTAGAAACTCATATTCTTGCACACACTAGTTAGAAGTTTCATCACATGCATTAAAGAGAAGAAAACAACAAGATTTTAATGCTACCAATAGAGGAAACCATGCATACAAATATGCACACATTCATATGCCATGGAAAACAGAAACTTCTTCCTTTATTAGCATTGAAAATCTAGAGTTGTACATGATTGGAAAATGGAGGAAATTAGAGGGGGAATAAAGAAAATGGCTAACTCTTTGTTCTTCCACAAGTAGGCAAAAGCTCTCTCATGAATTCACAAGAATGCAACCAACAACCCTTTGAGAATGGGAGGACTTTTGCTTTTATAAGAAGAGAGGTGACTCTTCATATGCCCCCCAATGACTTTTCATATGTCCTCGTGCAACTTAAAACTTTTCAACTTCCTAGGAAAATATTAAGTCCCTTTTTATAACATAAAGGTGACTTTTACATTAGAAACATAAAGTTTCTTTTTAATTTCATTAAGGACATATAAAAAGTGCACCCCAATGAAGAATTATAACATGAAAGAGAGAGAAATTTGGGGAGGGTGAGATAAGAGAGAGAGAGAGAGAGAGTGAGAAGAAGAAAGAGGGAGAATCATTTGGAAGAAGAATAGGTCACTCCTGTAGACTTGATTTCACTGCCTAACCGGTCTCCATCCTGCGCTACCGAGAAGATATTTGTTGCCTTAAATTCCTTGCTAAAACGTGTTGCAAGTAGATGTCATCCTATTGGCGTGAGGAATACGTACACAACTTAGAGTCTATATCTAACCATCTGAAATATTGTTGATATCCTTGCACTTTTCAAACCAAGATGGGTGTTTTTCGCAATGAGTGCAATGGCGGCACAAATCCCGATAAGGACTCCAGAGTATCCTTATTGAAGGATAATGGATTTCGCTCCTCCTTAACATGTTCTTTGAATGACCCAAACAACTCATCAATTGTGGTACTTTCTTCCATCGCAGTAGTCCAAGTTTCTAAATCGGTGATTGATATTGCATCGCAACTTGTATGGATGTTCTTATTTTTCATCCAACTCTATGATGGCTTGGTTTTTTGCTTCATATCTGGTCTCTAGGGCCCTTTCCCATACATGTGACAAATCCTTAGAAGGGGTGCCAAAAACCTTTTTTATTAGCTCTTGAGAGCAAGTATTGCTTATTTCCATCACTAATGAATGCAGAGGGTCCCAGTGATCCTTTTCTTATTCTAGATCTTATCTAATCATTCGCACCTTTTTTGCATGTTGCACTGAGATGTAGGAGAAGAGTTTGATTGCCTCTTATAGCAATTATTTTCCTTTTTCAACTATCATGTCAATCCATTCGTTATTGGCCCGTCCTTGCACAGTGAACTCTTGTGTCCTCTTAATGGATTCTAGGTTGAAGTTACTTATGGGTGCAACTTCCTTGATGGGAATTGTTGAGGCACTTGGATCCACCAGATGTTGTATGTAAGACAAAATATTCTGCACCTAATCTTCCATCCCATCAATCTTTTTTTTACTCCTTGTTTCTCGCCACCAAGTGAGAGGAAGACTGTTGGTACATATGCAAATCTCCTTCGTGGGTAGCCTGGCCCTAGTGGGATTGTGCTCATTTCATAATCATTCGATGTCATTTTATTTACGGGCTTAATTAGCTTAGGTCACACTACCTTGATATACTACTCACCAATGTCTCCACTGTAGAATCATGAGGCCATATGTGCAAGATTTCTTTTTCTTCCCTTGGCCAACAATGTAATTTTTGATAATTCAGGGACCATAACTTGTTGAACAATGTGGGTGTCATGTATTATTATCTCTTTCATCCATGGGAACATTTCGTTAGACTCTAGCTCTATGATAAGTATATCAACCATTCCTTGTGTGCGTGGAAGAGACATATCTCAAATAGGAGAGGCCTCTCATGGCAGCTTGAGGAATGGGTCCCGAACTGTGTGCTCTTTTGATATACGTGGCTTTGAAATTTTTCAATAGTGTGGTATCGTTTTCCTACTTTCTAGTGAGTTTTTCCCTTGTAAAAACACGGGACAACACTTAGGAATCATGTAAATAGTAGTATGTGATCGAGACTATATAATGACTCAAAGTGCATGATTTTGTGTCTACAATGAGAAGAAAATGGGTTCCCCAAGAAAGTGCAATAGAGAATCAAGGGATAAAATTGATGTCAGCTCTATCAAGCTTCCCGATGATGGAAATGAGCTCAATGATGCCTTGACCATTCTTGTCAAGTACAAAACTAGAGAATTCATGTTGAAGCAAATACTTATAACCAGCACCATAGGTAGTATAATCAACAACAAGTGGGGTAGGAGGATATGAGGAATTGGATGGGTGGTCATGAGGAATGGTGTTACAATAAGTAAAAGGGGATGGATCAACTAAGACATCATAGACAACACCCTCAAAAATAAATTTAAACTGAGCATGGAGGGTAGAGGGAACAATATGCATAGAATGTAACCAAGGGTGGCCTAGAGAAAATTGTAATTGAGATTATTAGGCATAACATGAAATGACACATTGAGGGTACATGGTCCTACTATAATGGGTAGAGAAATTTTTCCTAACACTTTCTTAAGAGCATTATCGAAACAAAAAAATCATAAATTAGATGGGGTGAGATTAATGGCAGAAAGTTCTATCTAATGTAGAAAATAAATATTACATATGTTAAGACCATATCCATTATCAACCAAAGCACACTTGACTAACACATTGTGAATATGAGCCTAAATATACAAAGGAGGTGCATTATCAACTATTGATTGGGAATGAATAGCATCAAAAGTAAAGGTAATATATCAATTATTTAAATCCAAGGTTGAAGATACCCGGTGGGTAACATAGGTAGGGGAAGTATTAGATCAAATTAGGGTATGATCTATAGTGTGTCGTAAAGCATCAATAAACTCTAAATGGGATTGGTAGAATATAGTCAGAGAGATATCCATGAAGGAGCCTAAGTTTCAATCAATAAACAGGTTCACCAAAGATTTAATAAAATTAAATCTTATGTAAGGACGTTGTTGATCGATAAAATAACACTAGCATACAATATCTAGCTAAAGAAGTAAAACCAAGAGTGATATATAGGGTTTGTAGAATGACTTAGCTTGCCTCTATAGGTTTGAACTGATTCTGGGCTAGAGACTGGTTTGGAAGGGTGTATTCTAGCTTGTGTAACCTCTGTTTTTGAAATTGAGAGTTGATGATCTCAAAGACAGGAGCGCCCGGGCCGAGGATAGGGTCATATGGGTGCTAGCATCTATTTTTGGCATTGGTGTATGTAGAGTGATGAGGTTCGTTGTAGTCCTCATCACTTAATCACAAATAATGTCAAAACTAGGTGGTGTCTAAGGCTATCTACAAAAGGGGTTAAAGGAAACAATGATCTTACAGTTCTTTGCTCTAGAATTGAAAATACTTGAAAGAAAATTCAATAACCAAAAATGAATCTAATCTAACAAATTGAAATAAATAATAGAAAAAATATTTGATCCATCAAAGTGAAATGAATAGCTGAAAACAAATAAATGACAATAAAAAATAAAAGTAAAGCTTCACAAACAAAGAAAAATAAAACACACAAAGCAGATTTAAACCAACTAAGTAAAATAATAATGATCTATTCTAAAAAAAACAACCATCCTCCTCCTTGGGTAAGAGTGGGCTCTTGCTCTTCCCTCAGAGTTGGGTTGATAAAACTAAAAATAAGTGACTATTTTTTTAGATAGTTTAACACTTTTGATTGGAGCTTAGAACCAGGGGTTCTTGGGTCCCCTCCCTTAACAACATCCATAGACAAGATATTATAATTAATCCATCACAAACCGTGACCACTGAGCCCGCACCGACGATGCAATTTTTCCACCACCGTCATTTTTAGAGCCACTAGTCGCCGCGAACACCAATGCCGACGATGCAAAGTCTACCACCACCAAGAATAACCACTAGCCACAACCACCGATGATGCAACACCCACCACCACCGGTAAACCACCCCGAAGGGATCACGCCCAGTGGGATTTGAACTGGTCAAATCTAGACACAACCATCATCTGTCTTAACGATCCACCCAAACGCCATTGGAAAAAAGAAGCTACCTTGTTAAGAAACTTGAACTGTGGATTTTATTAATCAAAAATGATGTTACAAAAATCATCCATCTCCTACCACTGTTGTATTGAGTGCTTTGGAGAGATATTTATAACTCATCCCTACTCCAAGATTATAGAACTACCTACCTATAATCTTGGGCAAGAATTGACTACATCTTCCACTTTACAATGAGATAAATGTGGAAGGAATTTATTCAAACACTACAACTCCAAGTTTAACTACTTGCATTCAACTACTTCTTCCACTTGACAAGGAGACAAATATGGAAGAGATTTAATCAAACACTACAACTCTAGATTGAACTACTACTTCTTCCACTTGAAAAGGAGACAAACATGGAAGAGAATTAATCAAATATTACAACTCTAGATTTAACTATCTCTTCCACGTGTAGTTAACTATTTTTTTCATTTGCTAAGTTTGTTCTTGCATGATTGAATCTTTCAACATGATGTCTCAAGATTTTACCTTGAAATCGGAGACTACCTCATGTTTTAAAAAAATCATTTTTAAAAATAACAGGTCTTTTTGTGTTTTTATTGCCAGAAGATGTCTGTATTACGTTAAGATATTCCCAGTGAATCATATGAGCCAATTTTGACAAATACCCAGATGCCCAAACTCATTTTATCCCTTCACCAAGTTTTGTCTGTGGGAAATTTTTATTTAATTATTTATTAAATAAATAATGCTCTGTTTGAAGTAAATTGTGCTCCGGTTGAATCATGTTGATGTTTTGCATGCTAGTATTCACACATCTTAATAGGGTTTTCACCGGGAATAAATTCAGAGCCTTATATGTGACTTCCGCAATGTTTTTTCATTTTTATTTATTTCTTTTGCATTTTTCTCTGGTTTTCCCCACAATTTCTCTGTAAAATTCCCCTAGGTTTATTCCTTGTCCAGTATAGTCTGTTTAATTTCCTAAAGCATCTAGAGATCATCTATTGACGCAGCACAAGAAGGAATCATCCTCAGAATGCAAACTTCTGACCAAAAAAGATGAATTCATGCACAAAAAGCCTCTCTCAAGCAAGTCACACTTTTTGGAATGAATGAGTTTAAGTTGCAATGGGATTTTTGGTAGTGGTAGGTAGGCGGGAATTTCTTACCTGCCTTGCAGGGTAATTTTTCCCATGAAGTCAAAGTCACTTAAGCTGCGATGGGAAAATTAGAGGCGGAAGGCATGCGGGAATTTCTTACCTTCTTTGCAGGGTGAAAATTCCCATTATAAAATAAAGAAAATTCACTTAAAGCACCGATGAGAATTTTATGCCTGCCTGACAGGCTAACTTTTCCCACCAAAGAGATTTATTCACCCTTGCAAGTCACATTTTATCAAAAGAGGCTAATTTTAATGCAAGTCACACTTTTTGGGAGATGTTCTAATTTAATAATGAGAATTTTGGGCAAAGTGGCAGGCAGCAGAATTTCTTACCCGCCTCAGCAGGTAAAATATTTCATTATGAAAGTCAAATAACTTAAGTGGAAGAGGGGATTTTTGGAGCTGCAGTGTAGGGTGGAAATTCCCATCAAGTTGACTTCTTATTTTTAGCAATTCCTCTTGCCAAAAAGTGTGACCCACCTTGGGTGAATAACAATGCATTTAATAATATTTATTAATGGTTTATTCACCCAATTTTGGTGCCATAAATAGAAGGAAAGTCAATGCAAGTGGAAGAGCTAAGGAGAAGTCAAGGATGCATGCTAAAAATAAATAAAATAAATTATTTAAAAAGCAACTAAAGCAACATGCAGACTTGGGCACCCAAATTGGATGAATAAACATGGCTATTAATTAATTAAATTGCCAAAAATAGGAAGAGGCAATTATTAAAAATAGCATGTTGGAGGTTATATAAGCATGGGACACCATAAGGGAGAGACAGTTAATTATTTTTATGAGGATTGCAGCCCAGATAGGTTTTGGCGCCAAAAGAAGGAGGATTTTGCATTAAAGTTTATTTTCCACTATCGGGAAGCTTCCAGTTTTGGCGCCTAGGGTTGGAATAGCCTAATTTTGGTCATTCTGAGCATCTGCATGTTGGTATATGTTCCTAGGTGAATTAAATAGTATTTTTACTTGCTTTGCATGTAAGCAAAACCTTAAATTTTAGGCAGTAGGCTTTAAATGCAGATTTTGGTGATAAAAATCAAGTATTTGTGCCATGGACTCCATCTTTGTCTCGAATAAAATTGCAGGTATTCATCACAGGTGCTACAATCAATGTCAAGTATATTGAATATATCTCCTGAATCTAAAGAAGTTGCCAGATCTACACAAATGGATCCAATTGCAAGGGATTCCAGCAGAATTAAAAGAAAAAGAGCTCAGATAAAGATTGTTCCAGCCATGTTGAAGCATGATGAAAGAGAAAGATTAGCAGAATCATGCATAGCTTCCAGATTTTCTAAAGTCAATGATATAGACACAGGCCCTAAACCTATCACCGATTTAATTGACAAATCTAGATCTCATAATTGCAAAGGATTCTGGTGAAAATTTATCCTCTTGTTTCTAACGTAGGCAGTGTCGAAGTCAGTGCATGGAAAATTCCTTCCAGGATCTTATGCATGTGCTCTCAATATTCCAATTGAATCCTTTATTGAATTTACTTGTATTTGCATTCACCCAAAGTGCTTTCTAGAATTTAAAATTGCTCATATGCAATTAAAAATAAAAATGATGAGTTTTGTCTTAATTATTTATGGCAAAATCATTGACTTTGGTGCATGTACTGGAGAAGAACTATAAAATCTTCAAGGATAAAAGGGAAGACAAGTCAAAGGCAATACCCGCAAGCAAATCACAGTCATGCATAGCTTCTAGATCTATTTTGGTTAGAATCAAAGGCAAAAGAGTCAACCGCATGTAGAATATGGAAGAAGAACAAACCGAGAGGGTTGCAACTTTTTCTTATTTCTTTTCCTCTTTCTTTTATTTTTTCTGACAAAGTAATTGAGCAATCAATTAAATTATAAAACTTAAGTGATTGGTTTGAAATTTCTTACTTGAAGAATTAAATTACTTGGAAATAGGTGGCAGACATGCAAAATAGAATGTTCTATTTTTTAGTTATAAATCATGCACGTCATGTAAAGAGGAATTCCAGGAGGAAGATTTCTAGTTGTATCCCTTTTCATAGCTTCCGCATACGGGAATTCGTTTAAAGCTTCCTATTTGTAATTGCCCTTTATGCACTATAAATAGAGTAAGAACCTATGGTTCATGATGAGAATTTATAATCAACATTCTTGTGTTCCGAATTTGAGACGAAACCCTTGATATCTTTATGAAATATGAGGAATAGAGAGGGGGAAGATTTCCGGAGAACTTTGTGTCAACAGTGCATTTGTTTCTTATTTCTTTTTAGATCTTTGCATAAACTTTGTGTTATCTTAGATCTTGATCTGAAACTTTCCTTTGCTTTGAATTCTACATTTCTAAATCTATTTGTTTCATCTATGTGCATGTGACCAACTTTGTCAACTATTGGTTAGGTTGCACGTCTCCTTTCCTTCTTCTCGTATTTAATTATTTTCCTTTCCGCACATACATTTCTTACAACTGCTTACTTGCTACAAAACTGCCTAGTTATGGTGCATGAGCTACGTGGTTAAAGTAGAACCAACAGTATTATAAAATATAATTGAAAAAATCTTACACGGGAGCCTCACCGGTAAATGAGGGAGATTTATCTCATGACTTCCTAAGTTTTCAATCAAAAGTGCAGAAAATCTAGCCAACACAACATGATGCTTGTCCGCCATATTCTCATCCCTAATTTTTTTATAAATCTTTGTGAATTTAATTGGAATAATATTTTAAAATATTTTCTAGGTTTAGATATCCTTATTATAATATTTCTAAAACATCTTTAAATTCTTATTTTTGTTAAGAAATGAGGGAGATATCACATTTTTACCGAACTTATGTTTTTGCCTTATTTACTTTCCTCCAACCTTATTTTACCAAAACTTAAAATGAAGATATCTCCTAAATTATTGTTGCTGTGTAAAAATAGAGAGATTTTTTTCCTCCTAAAAATAAGAGGAACAAAACCTCTCTCATATTCTCATTTGGAGATCTTCAACTTCGGTTAGAGTGAATATGATGTTACATGTGTGAGTCCTACACTTGAAAACCTTATGCTTCAAATGATGATATCTTCAAAACCATTATTGTTATGTAAAAATGGAGAGAGATTTTTCCTCCTAGAAATAATAGTAACAAAAATCTCTCTCATATTACCATTTGAAGTTCTACAATTTTATTTAGAGGGATTTTTGTGCTAGTTCTACTAGTATTGTGCTTGAAAACTTTCTTCTTCAAATGTTGATATCTTCAAAACTATTATTGTTGTGTAAAAATGGAGAGAGGTTTTTCCTCCTAGAAATAAGAGGAAAAAACCTCTCTCATATTCTCATTTGGAGTTTTGAAATTTTAGTTATAACAAGTTCTCGTTGATCTCGCTAGTCTTGTGCTAGTTCTTTCGAGTCCTACACTGTGACTTACAAGTCCTACGCCTATGTATTGTGATTACTACACTCTTTTTGAGTCCTACACTCTTATTTATGTGTTTATTTTTATTGTTATAATACATTCTAGAGATCAAATGACCTACTTATACACAATATTTTACTCCAACTTACAAGAAATATTAGGAAATGAAAAAAATTTAGATTATAATGAAATTTTCAAAAATAGATCAAATATATTCTACATTTAATCTTAAATAAGCTATCTAGTTCTTAAGACTACATCTAAATTCACTTTATAAGTGAAGGAATAATTTTATTTTTGCATGATGGATGAGACTTAATTTGGTCTCATCGTGGAGTAGCTTTGGTCCTAATTCTTTTAGTGTCACTCCTCGTCACCTTTAGTTTGTTGTAGGTCACATAAAGTTTCGTACTCTTGCTCTATCACACCTATACCTACAAAAAAAAACCTAGCTACCTACAAAAACTCAAACACACATTATATTGAATAAAAAATGCATATGAGAGAGTTAGACTGACCCCAGACGGTCACCCCAATGTGATCTTGTTGCCAAGCATTGCACTACATTTCAGACTCCATGTAGTTCTTGTGGTGTGTGATTGAAATTGTGTCCCTTGAGATAGGATTCCCTAGTGTTAGTCACACAAAGAATAATGGGCTACAACTACTTTTTCCCAATGCAAGAATGTGTGATATGGAATTTAGAATAGCCTCCCCCTATGTAGTGAATAATGCAGCCAAAAATGTAGTCCCTTTGTTTTGTTCTTGTGTATGTGGTAAATATATAAATGATAGTCCCAATTTCTCCTTAGAATATTTAGTAGGTTGTGTATATATATGAGTTCTTAGATTGAAATTTGACACATAGTGACACCAAAAGCCGACCTAGGTCGTGAAAAGGAGAGAAAAAAAATACCCAAAGTCAAATAAGACTAACAAAGTAAAAACAAAGCAAAAAGAGGAAAGAAGCACAAAGAATGGCATTGGCACCTAAGCACTACTTGTCCTATTCATGAGGCATTTTCCTAAAGCAAGCAAACATAAATAGTGTTAGGATAAATTTTATTATCCTAAATATTAATTATGCATAGTTAGATTATTTAATTAATTTTATTAATTAAATAATGAATGGTTATATTGTTATATGGTTAATCAACCATATTTGTTTGTATACACATTGTTATATTGTTTTCAACAATATATTTGTTTTTATGTAATTTGTTGCTTCGGGTGATTTGGAAGCTTGCTTATTCTGGTTTTGGTTCGCACTGCAACTCATTTTCCGGATGTATTTGGGCTGTGCAATATCTATAAATATTGCAGCCCATCCTCTCGTACTTTTTACTTGATTGAGATTAATAAAATCTACACAAAGCTTCCGTCCCTGTTTCTCATTCTACATTTGGTACGAGAATGAAGCTCTGGCAAGGTTGGAGAAGGTTGTAGAAGAAGGAGAATTCGTGGAGAAGTAATCTGCACTGGGAAGGAGAGCCAGTGTTGCCTCCCCTGCAGCCTTCCCGGAACCCCGTGCAAACCAAAAACTCTCTGTTCGGGTTCCGGTGTGTTTGAACGCAAATTTTTTTGCCTTTGGTGCACTCAAACACTGTGCAAAATTTACAGACAGTATTCAAAATTTATAAAAAAAAAAATTCCCAATAAGGGTTTTGCTTTACTATATTTGGAATTTGCTTGGCTTGTTTTGGAGGTCTGTATATGTACCTGCAGTGATCAAGAATCAAACAGAGCAAAGAATTATAAAAAAAAGGAGAAGGAGGCGCCCACGCTGGCCTGTACAAGGTAAAAAAACATTTTTTTAGCAAAAGCCGCGCCTTTCTCTGTCTCCAGTGACCTGTTGGTGATCAAAAACAATTAAAAACGTGGCCAAGCATGTAGAAACAAATTGCCCAAGCTCAAATCTACGCCAGACAAAGTGCGTGAAGCAAGGAAAAAACGCGGCCAATCAGCGCCCAGGACAAAAAACGCGGCCTGCATAACAAAAACATTTTTTGGAGCTAAAAAGACACGCCCTTCTCCTCGCCCACGCCATTTGCTGCCCCCAGCGACCTGCACAAGGAAATACAAGCAAACAACAAGCAATCACCATTAAAAACGCGGCCGGTGCAAACAAAACGCGCGCCAGAAGAAAAAAACAGCGCCCACATGCAAAAACACGGCCTGCACTTGCAAATCAGTGCGTGGGAAGCTAAAAACGCGGCCAAAGGAGAATACAAAGGCGTGGAGGTGAAAAGAAAAGCTTCAGATCCGTTTTTAGGCAAATACAACCCTAAAAACGCCCCTTCACCAGCATGCGCCACGTGGAGGCTCACCAAGTTGCATTTTTTTAAAGGTAAGTCAATTTTACTTATCATTAAATACAAATTTCTTCCTTTCATAGTCCAAGCGCCCCAAGTGGGCAAGTTGGTTAGTGCATGCGCCTTGGGAGTGAGAGGTTTGAGGATCAAATCCCACAAAAAACACTCAAAAACTCTCCTTTTGCATCATGAAATTTCATGAACTGCTAAACTTAGAGCTTTTTGAATTTAGTTACAACTAACTAAATTTAGCGGAGAAATCCCTAACTTAGGGTAAAAAAAAATTCTCCTATCTGGTCTGTTTTCTCATTCCAGACATTTTTTGCAAAAGGAGACCCACCTAAAAATTGCATTTTCAGCTATTTTTTTGCAATTTTTAGCATTTTGGGTCGGGGAGGTCACGGGACCCGAAATCGAAATTTTTTGTCTGTTATTCAAAATTGCATATATATATTGTACTAATTTATAGGTTGCCATAGTCAACTGCAAAACTTCAGAATCGCTCGTAAACTCGCGTAATTGTAATAAAAAATAGTAAAATTGGTTCTGTAACACTCACGAGATCCTAGATCTCATTCGCAGTGTTCGGTATATACAGTGCCTCTGGGAAGCGCTTACGGGTAAAGCCATCACGACTACTACTGCACTTAACGCCTAATATAGCTGCAACAACATCATCTGGGCATCGTCCCTATAAATCGACGGGAGTAATAAGGTCACAAGTGCACACACTATGAACCATCCCATCCATCTGTGAACGATTGCATGACATAAATCCAGACTGAGAAATTATCCGAGTATATAGCAAAGTTACGCACGCGTATGAGGATATTTCTTTGAGCCGATGTCAATAATCGCACAGACCCCATCATCGATTGTCTTGGTACCACGTATCGAATTCTTTCACGTATGTTAACGCCTCTTTCACGTACCGTCGGGTATATAGAAAGGGTGAGCTTCTTCCACGTACCGACGGGTATATCGGAAGGGCGCGTATATAGAAAGGTTTGGTATATCGGATTGACGGTATATAGATTGGGAGACCTTATACCTGGAGTGATAAGAGCCAAACCCTGTCAGTGATCTCTGTAAAATGGGCACCAATGCCCCCAAATTTTTTCTTCTAGATTCACAATTGCTCGAGGAAGAAACTATCTTGCTTGGAAGACAAAAATAAAAACACAACTTGAGTTTGAAGAAATCGCTGTTGTCAGGATCTGGTACTCTAACCGAGATCACCAACGGATGCAACACAACAACGACAATTTGATAGAGAGCAGATCATAAAGCAAAACTCATCATTTTGTTTGGAGTGTCCGATGAAATGTGAAAGCCCACATTCGAGATGCCACATCAGCAAAAGAAGCGTGGGATAAACTGAGCACAATATATGAGGCCAAGAACAAGAATGTCATACTCAATTTGCAGAGTCAGTTACATACATTGAAATTCAAACAGAATGAGAAAATTGAAGCCTTCCTAAGAAGAGTTGCAGAGTTGAGGGCTTCACTTCTAGCCCTAGGAGAAGAGGTCAAAGATGAATCTCTCGTTCCCATTGTTCTGAGAGCTCTCCCTTCTTCTTACCGCATTTTTGTCACAACTCTAAACTTGTCAGATACAACAATTAGTTTTGACAAGCTAGTAAACTTACTGCAACAAGAGGAAGCAATGCATAACAAGGATGATGAAGAGGAGCAGGCACTGTCTTCACATCAAAAATGGAAAGGAAAAGGTAAAGGAAAACCTAAATCCTATCAGAAGTCCCCACATCAGAATCAGTATCATGGGGACAATCAACAGAAGAAGCGATGTCCAATTTGCAAAAGAGGACATGACTTGCAAGAATGTTGGTTTAACACATATAAGAAAGGTTCATCAAGCAATTCTCGGACGACAATAACAACAAACTTACAAGGGACATTCAAACAACTATCATGGGCGTGAGAAAAAGGAAGCTGGAAAAGAAGACCCCACGGCAAAGAAGGTAATATTGCTTTGAGCAACAAGATCGGTCAGGACAATGAAGACTTCTTGTTCTTTTTTCGATCAAGTGAACCATCCACGTCATCTAGTGACGTCTCGGTATGTTGATTCGGGAGCCACTCGACACATGACCGGCCACAGAGACTGGTTTATTTCAATGAGGGATACGCCATCGAAAAATCATGTTTCATTGGGAGATGATTCTACATATATAGTTCAGGGGATTGGAAACATTTCTCTACCCCTTGGTTCACGTAAATGCAGACTATTAGATGTTCTATATGTCCCACAGGTTGATAAAGAACCTTCTTTTGGTCAGTCAACTCCTAGATCACAACCTGAAAATTGACTTTGATAGTCAATCCGGCAAGAAAATGTGTTTGATTCGAGATAAATCCAGAGGCTCGAAAATAATTGCAAAAGCCTCAAATGTGGGACAAATGTTTCAACTTGATTTCATTCACAAAAATGATCAAGCACTTGTGGCTAAAAACTCCACCTCAGCTCAGTTGTGGCATCGGAGATTTGGTCATGTAAGTTTCAAATATCTCGAAACACTTCACCGGTGTAATATGGTACATGGGCTACCATCTCTTCAGAAGGATACAGACAAGTGTCCTCACTGCTTAGCAGAAAACAACACACAGTTTCATTCCAAACGAGTACTTTTCGAGCTCATGGTAAACTTGACCTGGTTCATACCGATCTGTGCGGTCCAATGCAGCCAAGTCATTTAGGGTTCCAGTATTTCATGCTCTGTGTTGACGACTATTCACGCAAAATGTGGATTTTTTGTCTTCGCAAGAAAAGTGAAGCCTTTGAAACATTCAAAAAGTTCAAAGTGGCAGTTGAGAAAGAAACTGGTCGTCACATCAAAACTCTCCGCTCAGATCGAGGGGGGGAATTCACCAGTGATGAGTTCAGATACTATCTACAAACTCACGAGATTCGTCGACAAATGCCTCCTCCACACACACCGCAGCAAAATGGTGTTGTCGAGAGAAGAAATCGTACTATCATGGAAATGGTGCGATGCATGATCGATGATTCCGAACTTGCAAAGACATTTTGGGCGATGTTAAAGAAAAAAGCAAGCAGTGTATTTGTTAAATAGAGTGCCCACAACTGCTCTTGATGGAATTACACCACAAGAAGCATGGTCAAAAAGGAAACCATCCATTGCACACCTCAGAGTATTCGGGTGCAAAGCCAGCATGCACATACCCAAACAGAACAGAAAGAAATTGGACATGAAGTCACAAAATCTCATCTTCATTGGATACAGTGAAGAGACTCTTGGGTACAGACTGATGGATCCTAAGACCAGAAAAGTCTACACAAGCAGAGATGTTGAGTTTTTTGAGAAGAAGGAAGCAGAGACTCCTCCTCCGGACTCGCAAGATGTAGATTTTTCACCAGTTGTAAAAACTGAAGCTAATGTTCCCTCAGAAGATGAAAGTGATGATGGGGATGATGGTGTTGATCAGATAGAACCACAACCCATGGGAACAGCTCAACGTATGCCTAAATGGTGTACAAGCACATTACGAGATGCAAGATTGGATGCTCCACCAGGATACATCCACCCCTGGACCACGGACTCGTAGTAAAGCAAGAGAAGAAGTTAACTTTTCTTTGATGAGTAGAGTCATTGAATCAGACAAGCCCTCTACAATCCGGGGAAGCCCTACGGTCAAAAGCTTGGAAAAATGCGATGGATTCGAATATCAATCGGTGATGAAGAATAACACTTGGCAGCTTGTCGATCTTCCACCAGGAAGAAACCCATTGGATGTAGATGGATATTCAAAACTAAGTACAAAGCGAGATGGGACGGTGGACAAGTGCAAAGCAAGACTTGTAGCAAAGGTACGCACGAAAGAAGGCATTGACTATGAGGAGACATTTGCTCCCACGGCTAAGATCAAAACGATCAGGATGATCTTTGCTCTAGCTGCACAGTTTGGTTGGAAAGTTCATCAGATGGACGTAAAAAGTGCCTTCCTGAATGGAGATTTACAAGAAGAAGTCTACATGACTCAACCTGAGGGATATATTGTACTTGGTCAAGAAGAAAAGGTATGCAGACTCAGGAAATCTCTGTATGGCCTAAAACAGGCACCCGGGCATGGTACATCAAAATTGATGAGCATCTCGTACAACATGGATTTGTCAGAAATCCATACGATCCCAATCTCTACCTCAAAAAAGCAAGGGGGAGATGGTGATTGTTGTAGTTTATGTCGATGATCTAGTCATCACCTTTGGCGATTGATGAAGATGATTGATGAAACGAAGAAAGATCTTAAGAGATCATTCGACATGACAGATCTCGGGCTTATGCACTACTGTCTTGGACTAGAAGTATGGCAGAAAAAGAATCATATCTTTGTTTCTCAGATGAAATATACCAAGACAACGCTCGAGAAGTTTAGGATGATGGATTGCACACCAATTGCTACACCTATGGAGAACAGTTATGCTTATCTCGTTCAGATCCATCTCCTGAGGTAAGTGCCACTCTCTATCGGCAGCTGATTGGGAGTCTCATTTACCTGACCTACACTAGACCAGATATCAGCTTTGCAGTGAGCTATCTATCCAGATTCATGTAGGAACCCAAAATTTGTCATTGGAAAGCAAAGAAAGCAAAGGATCAAGTGGATCTTGGTCTAGAATACAAGAAGAACGAAAACTTCTTCTTGATGGATATTGATTCGAGATCATGCAGGTAACATTGATGATAGAAAATCCACTTCCGGATTTGTATTCTTTATGGGATCTGGACCAATATCATGGGGAAGTAAGAAACAACACTTTGTTTCTCGCTCTTCCATAGAAGCCGAGTATCGTTCTGCAGGAGAAGCTGTCTATGAAGCGATTTGGCTACGTCGCATACTGGAAGGACTTGGAATACCACAGGACAAACCGACCACCATGTATGTTGACAATGAAGGTGTTCTCAAACTTGTTTGCAATCCAGTTTTTCACGAGAGAACAAAGCACATTGAAGTTCAGGTTCATTTCATACGCGAACATGTGTTGAAGCACAACATCCAGCTTCAGTTTTGTCCAACAGCTGAACAACGAGCAGATATTTTCACAAAGTCACTTGCACGTGACAAGTTCGAGTTGTTCAGAGCATTTCTCTCCTCATCTCTTCAGACAATGCACAATTAAGGGGGGGAATGTTAGGATAAATTTTATTATCCTAAATATTAATTATGCATAGTTAGATTATTTAATTAATTTTATTAATTAAATAATGAATGGTTATATTGTTATATGGTTAATCAACCATATTTGTCTGTATACACATTGTTATATTGTTTTCAACAATATATTTGTTTTTATGTAATTATTGCTTCCCGGGTGATTTGGAAGCTTGCTTATTTTGGTTTTTGGTTGCACCTGTGCAACTCATTTTCCCAGATGTATTTGGCTGTGCAATATCTATAAATATTGCAGCCCATCCTCTGTACTTTTTTACTTGATTGAGATTAATAAAATCTACACAGGCTTCCGTCCCTGTTTCTCAATCTACAAATAGAACAAAATACAAGAACATGGATCCTTGTGACTCGACCAAAAAAATGCAAATGTCGATAAAAGATGCAAGAAAAAACAATCAAAGAAAGAAAAGGACCAAAGAGGTGCCACCAATGCCTAGTTTCCATACTTAGAAATCATGTAGATAACAATGTACTATAGGTGTAATGTAATAGTAATAAGTACATATTTTAGTGACTACAACCCCCAAGATCAATGTGTGTGATGGAATTCATAAATTTCTCTTCGTATGAAATGAATGAAGCATCCCAAATGCATTCTGAAGTGTTTCTCTTTGCCCAAGTATTTGATAGGAAGAAATATCCCAATTTGTCCCAATCCCCTTAGAATAGTAAGTAATTCATACATATATATGATTCATTTACTTTAATTTCATCATTAACAACCCTAAAATCTGAACCAAAGTGATAATAGAATTTTTAGAAAAGAAAATGATGTGGCATTTTAAAACATAAGAAAAGAGGGAAAGATGACAAAACACCCAAAAGTGACAAGTAATGTTTGGGCACCCATGTCCCTACAGTATGCAAGTGTCTCGAAAGGCTCTAAGAATAAAATAGGAAATGTTGAGATGGGTAACATACTATGCAATGTCCAAAAGTAAAGGGGTAGTTCCATAAAAGAAAAGGACAAAAGTATAAAAATATAAAACAATGTAAATGCAAAGTAAAATAAGTGTTGTTAATGTCTAGTTTTCTTGCTTATGAATCATGCATATAATGACATACTAGAGGTGTGATGTAATAGTACTAAGTGTATAATTTCATGTCTACATCAGAGAGAGAGATATATACTTATTAGAATTAAAGTGTAAGAATTTGTCTCAAGATCGAAATGAAGTAAAACTTGTCATTACTAAAGGATGAGTTAGAAAATTTGATTGTCTACAAAGGTTTTTACTCCCATGACTAAGATCTAGACTATTATAATGATATTTTCTTTAGTCTCTATATTTTTGGAAATTCCACCAAGGATGTAAAAATTGGCTTTCTAAATGGAGATTTGTAGAAATAATTCTACATGAATCAACCAAAAAAAAATTTCATGCATGGAAAAGAAAAAAAAGTGTTTAAACTCATCGGTTCGTTGTATGGTCTCAAACAAGCTCCCCAATAATGGTATATAAATTTTGAAAAACATCTCATTCTTCATGAGTTCCAATGGAATCCATCTGATCCCAAACTTTCTCTCAAAAAAAAAGGGAGTAGATTATAATCGTTTTTTTTATGTCGATGGTCTAATCATCACTTGTAGTTTAGAGAAGATGATCGAGTGTAATGAAGAAGGATTTTAATCGATCATTCAAGATGATATATATCGAGCTAGTACACTATTGTCTTAGATTGGAGGTATGGAAAAATGAGAACTAAATTTTTATGTCCCAAATTATATATGCTAAGACAACGATTTAGAAGTTTCAGATGATGGTCGAGTAAACCATTTGTTACACCCATGGAGGTAAAGCTTCAATTGTATTGCGATGATCCATCATCACAACTAAATGCCATTTTTATCGGTAGCTAATTGGGAGTCTTATTTACTTGACATGTACTAGGCCATACATTGGCTATGCTATCATATATATCTCATAGTTCATGCAAGGAAAAACATAAACCATTGGAAAGTAGCAAAGAAAATTTTGAGGTACATCGGATGAACCATGGATGTTAGCCTAAAATATGATAGAAATGACCAATTTTTCTTTACTGGGTATCCAAACTTAAATCATACATGTATATTGATGATGAGAAATTCACTCTTGGATATGTATTCTCTATGGAATCGAGTCTAATAGCATGGGGAGCAAGAAACAAAACTTTTGTACTAATCTCCCACTGAAGTAAAATATTGCATCGTAGGAGGAGTTGTTTGCAAAGTGATATGGTTGTGTCACATGCTTTAATGACTAGGAATACTATAGAAGCAACCAGCAATTTTGTATGTTAAAAATGAAGGTGTTATCAAACTTGTTCATAACCCAATGTTTTATGAATAGATTAAGTATATTGAGGTACATGTTCATTTCATATGTGAACATGTTCTATAACACAAACATCTATCTAGCTCCACTATTTCCCAACGTGAGAATAATAACATGTAAATGTCCTCACAAAGTCACTTAGATGGGATAAATTTGAAGCATTTGGAGAATAGCTCTCGTGTTCTCTGGAGACAATGATGAATTAAAGGGGGAATGTTAGTAATAAATTAACCATTTCTTATTATATCATGCGATCGTTATGTTAAATTTACTTCATTATTTGTGGGTTTTCTTACTTTAGTTTTTAAATTGCAATGAAACACACCTGTTTTTTAGGATTTTTACACGCAATGTTATTTGTTAAATAAGCCCATGTATTCCTATTTGTTTAGCTTTGAAAAATCATCATCTTGATTTTCTTTTACACCTACTCCCTCCTCCATCCTCCATAGCTTGGTTGAAATAGAAGGAAAATAATAGCCCACCTAAGGATAATTTCTTTTGGAATAACCATGGTGTTTTCTCTTTTAACATGGTCCCTCCCCCTTCTCCCTCCTCATCTACTCCATCCTTTGGAGGTTGTTCAATATATTTTCATACCCAAACTAGTTAAGATCTCATGTGTTGATACAAGGACTTTGGTTGTCAACTCTGAAGCAACTCTTTAAGATAATGAAGGATTTTGGTTGGCTCCTTCTCTCATCTCACATCCTTCTCAACCCAAATGATTTATATGCAAGGTTGATGAATCTATTATGAGAATGTTTACAAATATGGATCACTAATAAAAATATGAACACACGAAATGAGTAATATTATAAGATAGAAAAACCAAACATGAGCCAAAATATATCATGTATTCCATATTGTATTAAAATAGATTTATAAGAGTTGTATAATTAGGAAGTGGGAAGTGTAACCGCCATGTAAAAATGTGGGTAATTGTAACACTCATCTATCCCGATGACACCTAAGAAAACTAAATACATGTGTAGGAAAAACCATGCAATGGAATAAAAACCTACACTAGCATCTATGATAAAACACATAGGTCGTATATAAGAGTCATAAAGGTTTTAGATGGAAGATGAGGCTTTGGTTGGTGAAGGTGTTTGATGGATAATGGAGATTCTCCTCACTTAGAGAGAGATGAGGTTGGTTTCCACTTGCATTAGTTGCATCTTTTAGCTATTTCTATTTTTTTGTACTTGGATTATGATATGTTGATCTCGCATTTACAACTTTGTTTCAACTTGACCATTTTGAATTATGATATTTTAGGAAAAAAATTAAATGGTTTATTTAGCTCACTATTGATAGTTATTTTATGAGGATTAGGCCCCTATTGTGTCCCAAATCGGGTTGGTAGTTATGGTCTCTATAAAAGCTCGCTCTAGGGTTTAGGCCCTCTCAAAAACCTACCTTTACTCTCTAATAAAAAGTGACATGCTTCATTGATGCATAAATTCCGTGTCATTCTCCAATTCGAGTCACTAACACTAATTAAAGTTATAAGTTATTAGTCTTGTAAAAATTACCATAGTAAAAACAAATGGAATAAGAGGGAGGTGTCACTTATTTTCTCTAATCTAACTACTTTTTTGTTCTAAATACATATTTTCTCCATAGAAATATCTTTGAAGATATAGGATAAGTGTGAAGCCTTTAGATAGTTATCTTTAAATTTTTGACTTGATGTGTAGAACCTTTAGGGCATTTACTTATATACAAGTCCTTTAGTCAATTTCATACCAATTGTTGTCCTAAAAGTCACGCCTAGGTGACCTATGAAGATACCTAATTTGAAAATTGATTGTTTGAAGGGTAGTCAAATTTTTATATATGTTGATCCATTTTGTAAAAAAACTGACCAAAAGGTTTCAAAACCATCATGAATGTCAAACACTCAAAACTCGATGATGGATAAATATTTGTTTAGCAAATAAGAGGTTCTTTTATAGATTATGAATGATTATGAATATGGATATCAAGTAAATGAGGTTTACCTAGTGAATTGAAGATTGATTAAAAAGGTGGAAATATATGAAAAGAATTCAAATAAGTGTTATTGGTCCAATCATCCAAAAATGTATAATTATTGACATTGTCAAGTGCCTTGGATCAAATTTGGGGTACCAAAATAATGCATATTAAGTATCCTAAAGGTAATGATGGAGGTAAACCTTATATGAATTACTTGAAAAATAAATAAATTATTATATATCCTTTACATTGTGGCTCAAACAAGTTGGCTTGACTAAAAGGTTAGAAAATTACTAACTTGTTGAAGGTTTTCTTTGTGAACTTTAATTATATGTTTTTTATACTTTTGACCAGAAACTTGAAGGAATTGTATAACAAACACTCATGACCTTCAAATAAGAAATGAAAAACATAAATCAACCTTCACCGAATAAATTAAGCATCTCAAATAATATAATACTTTACATTCACATGAAGTCCAAAACATATATTTTCAAGAAAATTTGCTAACATGTTTTTGGAACTTTGTTCTTGTTTTAAGATTTGGATAGATTCACATAAAATCCAAAACACCGACTTAATTTATTTATGATCATATCCA
Source organism: Taxus wallichiana var. yunnanensis (assembly GCA_018340775.1). Taxonomy (NCBI): domain Eukaryota; kingdom Viridiplantae; phylum Streptophyta; class Pinopsida; order Cupressales; family Taxaceae; genus Taxus; species Taxus wallichiana. Next base: position 673,922,585 of record CM031235.1, on the reverse strand, counting down.
CAAAAACTAAAATCAATCAAGATCGCATCATGATTCTATTTCCCAACCTACCAAAAACCAATTAGATTCAAAATTTAAAAAATCAAATATCAAGCCAACAAAACAAGATACGTAGAAAAAATAGAACTCAAAATATAGATAAAATAAAAAATGTAGGTCAACTTCTAAGACATAAAGGGTACACACACACATATAACAAAACACTCAAATAAATAAATAAATAAACAAACTCCAAAAGCCCTCCGAATAGAAAATATAAGGCCCACACACCTAGATTATTTCTTAATGGCCACTTGAAAATAAAAGACCTATGAGCCTGTGGTGATTCCCAAAAACATTGAAACAAGATACATAATACCAAACCGATATGAGAAAACTCAAAGTGGAAAATACATATGGAAAAATCATGATAATAGATGTTAAGATGAAAAACATAGAAATCCATTATTAAAAATCCACTAATTGTTTTAAATGTAGGAAATGATATGTCACATAAAGGATTGCACGATATGAACAAAATCACTAAAAGTGACCAAAATAGTTTAGTAAATACATTAGGTGAAGGGAAACAAACCTTGAGATATATGTATTTTAACAATTAATTTTTATCTTTGTGAGTGACATATCTCTCTCTCCCTTCTAACACCAATAGTGTTGATGTTATATAGAAAATAGAGGTGCATGTGAGTGCACACAACCTAGACATGGCTTCATGCAAAAGGATTGGGCTTTACCTCTCTTATAAAGAGGGCACATGTATTAGAAGTGAGATTGTGTAATGGGTTGTGGATGCATGAATCTCCCAAGGTTAACTCGCACTAGGTCTTGGTTGCCATAACATTTTTACGAATAGTCCAAGGTGACTTGTGGTGTAGGATTTTTGAAGGGGCGTTTGTTGGTTTGAGCCAAATCATGAAAACTATGAATTTAGAATCAATCACAAAGGAATCATTTTTCTAGGTGCTTCAATCAAAGAACAAATGATTAACATTCATTCATAGTCTAAGCAATACATAAAATTTAATAACGTGAATATTCAAGTATGATTATCACTTGTAATCTATAAAATGAGCTTTATGGGTGGATCACAAGCTTTGAATCCTACTATACTCTACTTCTAACATAGTTCATAAAAGGGTGCCAAATAAGAGAAGGGAAGAGAAGAAAAATAAATAAGTAGTAAATTTGTAGAGTGATTTCAAGTTCACAAATGCCAAGATCCCTTAAACCATGCCCGTGCTCAGAACAATATACACTCGATCAAGACACAAGTAGTTACAATAGTTTGCGGAAAAATAATAGGTAATCGAGAGGTGAGCACAACATCGTTGGATGTACAAGAAGTGCACTCTAAATTTCTAAAATCACTGAATTAGATGATATTTCATTCAATAAATAAAAGGGATTCTTTAACATTCCATTGAAATGAAACAATACATACATAGTTGTTGACTTAGAGAAAAAATAAGCAAAGAAAAGAGAGATACAACAAGTGCATGAAAATTCTCATAAGATTTTCTATTCCAAATGTTGGGACCTTTACAAAGTACTTGATTAGGGTATTTATAAGAAAACCCAAGTGATGAACAATGTTACAAGCACTAATGGCAGTAGGCTCTGTCATAACCCATATTTGACAAATTAATTACATATTAGATGGATGTGTTAATAAAATTAAATGCAAAGTTGGCCTTCTAGAAGTGCCTAACATGTCAAGATATTCTCTATAAAGAGGAATATTTTCATTAAATGTTGTAAGGCTCAAAATGAGTCTAAATGAAATTTGATCAGACTTCTAGACTTGAATGCAATTAGGTATGTATGACTATTTAAGATGTATAAGTCAATTTCTTTATTTAATTTTGTCATATGTCTTTAACATGGTGTATTTAGGGAGAATGTATCTAGATAAATCCCATGATCTTCTCATAAATAGACTAGAATTGTGTTGCCAAGATTTTAGGATGACCTAACTTGTCTTTTGGTAGACTTGACATTTTTTTACTGGCACATTATTAGATTTGGGACATGATGGGCTTTATGGCCTTGTGACTCGAGGAGTGCACTTGATATTTTGCTATGATGACTTCTTGTGCCTTTGCATGTTTTTTCGTGCACTCACTTATCCTTGTGTGACCAAAAGATGTCACAAATGTGTGTTCCTTATATGCACACAAAATAAAACAACCAATAATTATAATCACATGTGGCTTTATCAAGGGATGGAAGAATACTTACAATGTGAATGCAGTAGTGTGTATGTGTGTGTGACATTCTTTCCTTACACACGGGGAATTTTACTTAAGAAAATCTTCTAACAATTTTCTTTATCCAATTTTTCAAACTTTCGTGAATGCATGTGTATCACATGTATGATCATTAAAATTTGAGAAACCAAATGTTAAGTGCCAAATTGACCAAATGGGCAATAAATCATATCAAAATCCATTGTGGCATGAAATTTTGAATTATGTGAGATCTTAATCTTCCACCTGTTATGGGTAGGTCATAGATCTTATAATGGGATTTTACAACCCCTTGGTAAGTGGGAATTCCAACATATAGAAGGGGCCACAAGACTCTTGGTACAACTACAAAATGAAACTAAACCAAAGTAATTTGAACAAGATGAGACCATAACATACTTTGGGTTGAATTAGAGTACTATAAAGGTAATAAGTGGCCTAAGGAGCATTGTGTAATAGTTCTATGTGATAGTAATCTAAATGAACCTTCATGCACAATTAGAATATCCGAGTGCATGCGGTGAAGTGCATGGATCATAATGAAAGAATCTCACACGGGATCGGGGTTATATTTATGAAGGGAACAAAATATGGTGAAAATAAAAAGGGGTGTGAGTAAATATAACCAAGGCATGCCAAAACTCTCATAACCAAGTATTTTCACGAGGTATGAAGCAACATTAAATCACAAAACTTAGATTTTCTTGAGAAAGTCCAAAGGGTTCTATGATTTCACTTATGAGATTAGGTGTGTGTTGTGGACACAACAACAAATGGCAACTGTAATCGAAAATTCTCATGAGAATTGTTTTAATGAAGTGTAAAGAACTCAAAAATTTAGTTTACTTGTAACAAAATAGACAAGTACACTCAAAGATTTTGTGTTATCAGTACAAGAGAAAAATCTAACATTTTAACTTTATAATTCAACATACTAAATTGAAACACTTTCAAAGAGTTTGGCGTGTGGTAAATGGATTCATTTATCTTACCTTGGAGAATTTTTTATTTTTATCATAGAGAAACTCACATGGTGTGGCTTGTTACATAGGTTTATTCTATTTTTTATATTTGTAAGATTTTGATGGGAATAAATGAAAGGGGTGGCTTAGGTATTTCTTTTCTACCATTAAGGCATATATAGCCCCGATAGAGATGCCTTTGGTTCTGATCATGACCTTTCTCCACTATTGGCCGGGCATCTATAGCCCCAATAGAGATTACTAGAAACACCCTTAAGTCGAGAAATATTTTAAAAAATTCTTGTTGAGTGGTTTCTATTTCTTGTTGAATTTTCATGGGTAGGGAATAAAATTATCCATATTAAGGATGGATGGAAACAAGTAGCACATAAGTAATCTCTAGATTTATATATTACTGAAACACAATATTTCATGAGTGTGCACATCTTTAAACAAATAGGGCTAATAGTAGCTCATTCTTACGATTTAGTGCATAGTGGAATTACCTAACCCATGGTCAATGTCATATTTTTCATGAAAACCCAAAGTAAAACTATAGAAGCTTCTTTTTTGGATAGACATCACAAAAGGATGCCTTCATGGTTTTTGTGGCCAAGCGTGACATTATTTTCATGGAATTTTTGCTCTTCAGGTGTAAATCTCTTTTTGAATGTGGTTGAGGTTCAAAAGACATTTTTGGTTGAGAAAATAATGAACCAAGTCCAAGTATTGTTCATCAGAGCGAGTGATTCAATTTTGTACTACTAAAAATAAGCTTTGGATCAACCTCTATCATTGCACGACTCAAGCCCATTCCTTTTGCAATCTTCATTAACTAGATTCCCAAATCAAACTCTTGGAGGATGGTCATCCAATTTCCATGACGCTCTCCAAGATTATTCTACATCAATATTATTTTTACAATGGGGTTTGACATGATAGATATTACCTTGTTGCACAAAATGTAGTACCTAAACTTATTTACTGCTCTTATGAACACAAAATATTTTTGGTTGAGGTTGAAATAGTGGATTTCTACACCATCAAAGGGTGAACTTGTGAACGCAATAGATATTTCACTCTTCATTTCTTCTTTATTCAAGGTTAGAACTAGAGAACAAGATTTTATGGAAGTAAATATGCAGATTAGAAATGTTGTGCATAATCTAGACTAACCAAGATAAGGGCCCAAGAGATAAAATTTTTAATTTCTATGAATGTGGAATGTGCTTCTTCTTCCATTAAAATTTTTCATATTGATTCAACATTACATTACATAATTTGGCTATATCATCAATTCCCGAGATAAATTTTCTCACGAGTTAATATTTCCAAAGAAAGTTCTCAATTTTTTCCATCCATTGGGGAAGTGTTCTTTATAATAGACCCATTCCTCTTATGATCAATGGATATACCCTTTTAGAAATTATATTCCCTAGAAGATTTCCTTTAATAACCCCAAAGATACACTTCTTTAGATTAAGGGAGATGTCATGCTCACAACATCCTGTAAGACTTCATGTAAATATTTAACATGTTCAAAACAGATCTTGGTGAAGAATATGAGGTCATCCATATACATAATGATGTGTTTTCTAATCAAGCCATTAAATTTAATTCACATAACATGTTAAAAGGTTGTGCCATCATTTATTACACCAAATTTCATTCTCATGTATTCCAACATACCCCACTTGGTGGTGAAGGTTGTTTTGATTCTATCTTCTTGACATAGATGATTTAATTGTATCCAAATTAACCATCTAGGAAGGACATCATTTGTGCACTATTCACAATTAGCAATACCTCATCGGAGGATGACAACAATAAATTATCTTTTTTAGATGCCTTGTTCATAGTGTGAAAGTACACACAAAGGTGGAGTTATCCACTTTTCTTGTGAATTAGGACAAGGTTTGCAACCCATGTAAAGTGGCAGATTGGAAATATTTTTTAATGCTTAGTAGTTTTTTTATTTCCTTCAAAATGAGGGGCTCTATCAATGCATTGATGAGCCTCTATCTCTAGTGAAATTGTTTCAAGCCAGGTCTTAGTGGGATGGTATACATCAATATGGAAGGATTTAATAGCTTCAAATCATTGTAACTCTATGAAATAACATTGTAGTAACACTCAAGTGCGAGCATCAAGTATTATTTTTCCTACAGAGTGCAATATTCTAGCACATGCTTTCGATCATCACAAACCCCAAAATTGTGAGAATGGTATTGCCCGTTCCTTAATGGGGAAGCATTTACTTTATTATTAATGTGAGGATCCTTATTGAATATCCTCTCCAAGTCTATGATGGTATTGGGCATATCATTATTTATAGGTTGAAAATTCCATCCTTGTCGCATTCAAGTTCTTCGTTATTAACTTCATTTATAATTCTTATTTCAAAAGCTTGAGTACTAGAGAGGAAATCAAGTATATTTCTTGTCATCATTGAACACCTAAAAAAATTTAAATATTATTAGGGATGGATGGATTTGAAACCAACTCTACTTGATAAGTGTTTGAGATTCAAACCTTGTGTTGGCTTTATAGTGTTGGTTACACAAGCTAGCAAATCCACAACATCGTTCTCTTCGTGTGGTATGGAAAAATACCAAATGCATCGAAGTCTTCAATGAAGTTCCATACACAACTTTGGTATTTTTATAGACACTTTTTGTGGTAGGTATACTAACTCCTTACTTTCATGGTTATCAATTATGAATCCCCAAATTCCTCAAGCACATGACATCATTATGTGATGTAAGATGCAATCTATGTATGAGAACTTCATATTCCATGAAATTATTAGTACATAGGAATTAAATTTTTATGTTGCACAATACTTATTGCCTTTGGGGTTAATCAACTCAACACTTGTGTCAAATCCTTGTCTTCATTTGGACACGTAAAAGTACATGGTCCAAAGGTGTTCTTCTATTTTTGTATTCTACGATTCGGGAGAAATAATATGATATTATTTTTACTATTGCAAAGTGAATGACTTCATAAATTTATCCTATTTTTGGTGCTTAATAACTCCTTCTACATTCTACAGAGGAAAGGATATATTGTATAAAATTTCTCCACTAAGAGATATGTGTTCCATGTATGGAGTGTCATTGAGGGGGCTTAGAGTGGTTTGTACGGAACATTATATCTCTTCTTAAAATGTTATGGGGGCCACAACATGTTGCAAACTACAAAGTGTTGTCTCATCATTTGTGTAGGCTTCCTTGCATTACACATTCTTTATTGAATGTGGGAAGATGGATAAGAAGGTTGTGTATTAGTGCTCATTGTGCTCTTCCAAGTGTAACCAAAACCAATCGAGTAGGAAATTCAATTTAACTATGTTGTATGGACAATGACCAAACAATATTTTATTATTCTGGGCACATAATCCTTACATGAATTTCCTTTTCTACATGTTTTGTTTCCCATCCTTGGGATTTCTTCATCCTTAATCTCTATATGCATTCACCGATAGGGTCCCATTTGGGGGTTAGTGTCCTATAAATTTTATTCTCTTACACATTAAGCGTGTTGTTTTTCAACCAATGAATTTGTGGGATAAGGTGATGTACAAGGTTCTACGCAATCTAGAAACAAGACTCCTAAATTTTGTGGTTCCTAATTTATAAAATAAACTCATGTTCGACACTTGGTATATAAGACCTCACCAATATTATTGTATTCAGCGATCATGAATTTCATATTGGGTTCTCAATCACCCCTTATTTGATTTATAACACCACACCATGGTAACCACATGTGTGAAAATTTTGTTACCATGTATCCATTGATAGTGCACAACCATCCCTACTCAAAATCATACCATATGCCTAAGGAATGTCTACCACTTAAATATCAATGAAATGTTGGAGTCTTGGATTTGCTATGAGATACATAAGTATATGTGAAAAAAATCCAACCATGTTTGCCTCTATATTGTCCAATTCTACCACTATGTGGCTAGATTTTGTATGAGATAGTCCCAACTATTGAAAAATAGAAGATGGCATGACAATTTCAAAATATCCTGAATCAACCAATAAATTGTGTAAGTTTTTACCAAAAATATAATTATTAGTAAGAAAGGAAGATATTCCAATTTCTATTTATATGTAGCTATATGTGTATCCAATTCTTTTCCTATGGGCTTTTAGGTGGGGGAGATATGGATTTGAATAGGGTATCATATTGGTTGTTGATCCAAAGAAGTTTGAACATAGAGATATTGGCCTTACTTTTGTGTAAGTTGTCAAATATGCCAAATATGATAAGGCTTGGTTTTGTGGGTTGCGATAGACTAGAGTTATATTTTGTGGGTCGAGCATTGTCATACCCTTTAAGTGGTTGGGGATTGTTGGACAAGCATGTATATAGTGGCACTTGAGAATAATTGGGAGGAGTACAAGTGGTTAGAGGCTCATGATTTTGCTACAAAGGATATAGGTGTTCCCTCTTTGGTGTTGTTCGTAAATATGAACTTCCTCCAAGTTATCCTCGGGATTATTATCACTCTCCCCAAGGAACTCATAGGTTTCAAGTATAAGGAAGTCCCAAGGTAGTTCTTAATGTTTTGCACATAATCTTTATGTATGGGACCTATCTGTAGATTGTCTACTCCCTTTTGGAAAATTTCAAAGGCTACACAAAATTATGGGTAGTCTACCTAAATATGGTCTAGGGTATTATGGAGTTTGCACCAAGAAAATAAGGCTAAGTATTCCAAATTAACATAATTGGGAGAATTACAAGATCTACCAGTATTTCATGTACCTTTGTCCAAAGGACTTGGCACACCCTCATTTGTTGGTTTGGAATTCCATTGTCGATTATTACATTGAAATTTGAAATGTCTCATAAGGTAGCTAGTTAACGGTTGGCTTTGGTTTGATTACACACCTTATCTCTACAATTTGACTACATCATTTAACATTTTTAATGATTAAGTGTAAGTTCCCTATTTCTATGCTAGGAGGCACAAATATGGGTGTAAAAGTGGGAGTTCATTTTTTAAATGGCACGCAGTGAGGATTTAGATATGTGGGATTTCCCATAAGACCTTATGCAGAAGTCGAGTCACATGATTGATGACCACCACATTGTGATGATTGGGTGAGGTAAAGCCAAATGTTGGTTGTAAGGTTGTGGGGTGAATTGGTTGAATGGAAGGCTGATGAGGGAAGGAATGGATGTCATGGGAGTAGGAAAATGTATGTATGTTGGTATTTGCATGCTAGGGATTTGATTAATTATGGTATAATTATGCATGAGTGCTTGATTTATGAGTTGTGCTTGGTTTTACGTAGTGGTTTGTTATAAAGAAGGTAAGGGTATTACATGGTCAAGACCTTGAGGCATCATTTATTAATAAAATTTAAGAGCTTCCTTATATAAGAGAAAAATAGGTCAATGAAATAGGGGCACAATGAAAATACATGGAAGTGAGGGAGTCAAGAGCTTTGATATAGGTTTAAATCTTTGTCTCTTTGATTTGGTTATAAGGGGTTATCACTAGTCGATACAAGTTGTGAAATGCTCATTAAAGTAGCTCATGGGCTCATGACCTTCTCTATGTGTAATAGAAAACTAATGGTATAAAATGGTTGGATTGATAGAAATGGAAAAGTGATCAATAAATGCATTTTCTAGGTCATTTCATGAGGTGATGGAACTGTTAGGGAGGCATAGTACCAATTGTAAGATTGTTCATCTAATGAAAATGGTAAGAATCTATAGGCTACATCCATATATGATTTGCATCCTCCTAAGTCTGTCATATAGCCTCCAATATGTTCTTCAATAGTCTAGGTGCCACCTTGCATGTATATTTCACATCTTTTTCTGGGTTTTTTGGGCTTGTCTTGGTAAACAATAGGAACGGGAAGGGGGTTAGTAATATTCTAGAACCATGATGTCATGATTGGAAGTTACGATATGATGAAAGGATTGAAAAAGGGTGTAGTAGCATGACGTAAAGCGCTTGCATAATGGTTTTACTTATAATGGGTTTCCCTTTATTTTTTTGTGCTTCCTATGGGTTAAAAGGCTAAAAAAATATATGTCCCATCCAACACACTTTGATAAGGTGATGATTCTTTTGATTTCTAGGGTAGAATTTTATAATTTGGCAAAGTGGTCCTCCTGGTGTTAATAATGTTGATCTTCATGAGTAACCCACCTCTCTCTCCTTTCTAACACTAATGGTGTTGATGTTATACAAGAAATAGGGGTACGCTCGAGCACGAGCAACCTAGATAGGGCTTCATGTAAACAAATGGGGTTTTTCCTCTTTTGAAAGGAAGGTGTACATGTTATAAGTGTGATGAGTTACGTACATGGGTGTAGACAAAAATTATGCACTTGGGTACATTTATAGTTCCATAAATGCATACTATCATTCGTATGATTCCTAAGCAAGAAAACTAGTAATTGATGATTGCATTTTGCCTTTGTCTTTATTTCCGCTTTTTATTTGGTTTTCCATACCCTAAATCCCAGTTGAAACTTTACTTGCCTATCTCTTTTATGACTTTGGACACGGAACTTAGCCACAACACCAACGCATAGGCACCCTTGTCCCCTCTAGGAACGCCTAACCTCTTTCCACCTTACTCACTTTTTTCGGCCTCTTTTATCTTTTAGGCATCTTATTTCCTTATGGGTTGGACTTCCAATTATCAATTACTAAATTCAACCAAGGGAATCATATAAATACATAGCTATGTGATCAAAATAAAGGACCAAGCTCTAAGCATCATTACTATCACCTAAGCTTGCATTCAAAAGGCTCCTAAAGCACTTCAAAACATCCATTTGGAATTCAATCAAGGGATAAGGGACTGAATTTTTGCATACACAACATAGGAAGGGGAAGTTTCTTTATTCCATCCACACATTTATCTACATTGCTACATCTAGCTAGCCCACTATCAAGTGTGCTTACACAAGGGCATCCTAGGGCATGCTTCTTCACACACACATAAGAATTATATGGAGTCTGAGATGCAGTGAAATGCTTGGTTATAAGTTCACTATGTTGGGTGACCGTCAAGGTCAATCCAACTCCCCATATTGCATCTTTCTTTTTTGGATTTGATTTGGTATTATGGGTTTTGCAAGTGAATCGTTTTCTTATAGGTTACAGGTACCTCGGTGATCTTATTGCGACACACAAATGATCAACATCGAATATTTTTGACAATTGTGTGACACTTCAAAAATTAAATTCTCACCATTTTTCGTAGTCATAAGTGCCCGGTAGAGGTTTTGGCGCCTGTGTGGCCCTATCCTATCATGGTTGCCCATGTCCATCTGTTTCATGACCTACATAATTTATTTTAAGCAATAATGACACATATCACCTCTTGTTCAATAGTTTTCCCATCTCAAACCAGTCTAGATAGTGCACAAATCAGCTAAGTCCATTCCTCTCTCTCTTGCACTTAGGGTTTCATATTTTATTAGCTTATTACTTGTGTCAAATTTGTATTCTAGCATTTATTTATCATACGTGACTCTACAATTAGGGTTCTACAAACGATAAATTTTGTTAAATCATTTAATTAACCCATCGTTCAAACCCTACCCTCTGAAAATGTAGAGAAATCTATCTCCTTCCTCCACTTTACTCTCCTCACCTCTATCACGAATATGTTTAGATCAATCTGCTACTTATGGCCTATGCGTCTTCCATTTGTCTATATTCCTTACAAGAACTTCTCACACCTCTCCACTCACACTTGGGAAGTCTTGGCTAGATTACATTGGTGGTACTCTAGATCCTAATCACACTGATATCACATTTCCTATGCCTTTTGGCTACATTTCTATTTGCAATGACTCTTTCTTGGGATATTCTCCAAATCTCACTTGATGGTATGCACATGGTTTTCCACAACCACCTTTCATTGATGAAGAATATGTAATAGGCATGTATAATTTACGTCACAAGGGCTCTCTATATGATCAACCTCACACTATCACTTATCAAGTCTCTAATCCAACACCATTAGGCTTCGACCCTACCACTGATGATCTTTTAGATGATGTTACTTGATTATTCTATTCATCACACACTTAGGGGCATCATGCTTTCTTCCCCCTTCAATCAACATTAATTCTTCCTACTCTTTACACATCCACATAACGCTTTGTGATTCGCATCTTGTCTCTCTTATGCAAATTAATGCACAACTTCTATCTTCATTACCATATGATGCACTCTATTTCCATGGTTCATAATCAACTGTTGAGGGTCTAAATTTGAAATGAATATCACCTCACTCACACTATTTATGTTTTATACTTTATTGATCATATCTTTCTAGTGCACATTATCAAACCATTTCCGATGACACACTCTTGTTTTATGGTCCATTCTTGATTGTTGAGGGGTATTTTATAAATGAACCTTATCTCATACTCATCCACATCCGATGGGGGTCACGTTTCTCCTATCACATTCAAATTATATATCATTCCACATCACACTCATACATAGCATATTGTATATCTTGGTTGCACTTATTCTTACTTGCTTATACTTACATGTACACTTTGCTTACTATGTTAGACATATACTTAGTATGTCAATATATTTTCTATATACACATGCACGTTCACTTGTTCTCTAGTTGTGAATGTAGACTTCTTACAAATATTTCCATGCTACAATGATGCTCGGCATTGTACCTCTTACCAATCCCACTTAGGCTCTGGGGCATCTAATTTCTCACACATTATAAGTGTTATTATTTCATTATTTACTAATTCTACTTCCTAGCACATTACTTTCTATTGGTACATACATTCTTTGACATAATTCTTATCTTTCTAACATACTAATGGGTGCTTCATGTGCAGAATTTGCCTTGCAGGAACTATTTTCCACTATGGTTATCTGTAACACTTTTCTTTTCATTTATTTCTACTTTTATGCTATTGTTTATGGGTTATGCCCTATGTATTGTTTGATCATTACTTGTATGTTTTTGGCTGCTTTGGCCCTGATTGTCTTGTGACATTGTGAGTGATGTCCCATGTTTGAAACCTTCTTTTCATGGTCCATCATGTGTGCACACTTTCTTGTTTCATTATTTTGTATTATGTGTTTACTACTTTTTCTACTAACACATCTTATGAGCCATATTGATTGCATGTGCCTTGGTTTCCATCGTGGACATTCCCTCCCCCTATAGGGATATAGTTCAGTTCAACATCAAGTCCTATCTTTGGGATGCATACTCCTAGCAACGTCACATGCACCCCAAATGAGGGGGACATATATTGGGTAAATTAGTCACCCCGTACAATAGCTCAAAGTTGCATTATAGGAATAGAGCATTCATACTGGTCTCGAGAATGACCCAAAATCCAACTTGGGTCCTCGGCGCATGACACAAACACCAACAACAAGGCTTAGATAAGAGAGCTCGGGTGCGTGTGTCCTCCCTTAGGTGTTAATGTCCTTAGGGAACATACATCAATCTTCTTAGATTAGCACACTTCACAAAATGAGTTTCACAAGTATATGCACAATCCTCCAAAGAAGAAAAATTTACTCTATCTCCATTTAATTGGAACAATTAATACATTCAAAACAAATCAATGACGATAGGAACAAAATAAGATCACACCATCTGGTATAATCAGGGTAGACTCATGGAAGGAGATTAATACTAGACCTCTCTCCCTAACACTTGCTCTTTGGCGTGAGATCGCCCAAAAACTCACATTTGGTGTGAGATCACCCAAAAAAATTGCATTTGGTGTGAGATCACCCAAAAACTCACTCTTGGTGTGAGATCACCCAAAAACTCACTCTTTTACAGTATTTCAGGACATTTTCTATCCTTTTCACTCTTCGCAAATTAGGTGCACACTTTCCATTTACTACTTTTACATACTTTTACATGCTTTACATACTTATGCAAATTTTTCATATACACATCTTTGATTATTCCTTTACTCTTATTTTGTAGGTCTGTTCTTAATATGCAACAAAAATAACCTTTAACAAGCTACGAAATAGTAGGTACAACACGGTGCACAATGCATACACATACACCCTTAGGGTCACTTTCCTTTCCTAGTTATCGCTGTCACATTCCACATGGTTATTAGCTACGCATCTCTTGTCTATTTTATGTTATCGAGTATTCAATCAACAACATAAAGTGGGGGAAAATGTAGACATAAAATTACGCACTTGGGTACATTTCTAAGTCTATAAACACATACTATCATTCATATGATTCCTAAGCAAGAAAACTAGTAATTGACAACTGTCTTTGGCCTTTTGTCTTTGTTTCTTGCTTTCTATTTGGTCTTCCATACCCCAGAATCCAGTTGGAACTTTACATGCCTATATTTTATGAGTTCGAACACTAACACCCGCCCAGGACACCAACACCCTGGGTGCCCTCATCCCCTCCTAGCACCCCCGAGCTCTTTCCACCTTAATCACTATTTTTAGGCCTCTTTTATCTTTTGGGCATCTTATTTTCTTATGGTTCGGCCTTCCAGTTTTCAATTACAAAATTCAACCAAGGGAATCATATAAATACATAGCTATGTGATCAAAATAAAAAGGACCAAGCTCTAAGCATCATTACTATCATCTAAGCTTTTAGGATTTCTTCCCCATTCCTGGAAAAATTATTTTAAATCCCCACTTATGGGATTTCTTCCCCAATTGCCAAATTAATGAATTGGAAATCATGCAAAAATCTCCCGATTTCCCACATAAGGAAATAAAATGGGGATTTTCAGTCCGCCTTGCCATTTCTATTGACAATTGGCCATAGCTTTCCCCATTTTCCCCTCGGCAATTAATTCCACTACCCTAGAAGAAGAGAAGTTGGGTTAATCCTCATAAATTCCTCCATCAAACTCGTTGGAAAGAGTCGTGTGAAGCTTTCCAAATTGCTTCTTATTTCTTCTAAAGGAACATAATAATATTTGTATCACATCCCTCAAACAATACTAGTCTGTGAACACCATTGTGAAGGAGAAATACAAGAAGGAGGACAGTCCAAGAAAAGGCCATAGCAAAGGATAAAACCAGTCCCAAAACACCACGCAAGAGAAGGAGGACAGTCATAGAAATCTCCACGCATTGGCAAAGGGAGGGCAGCAAGGTGAAAGTACACAGCCACGTGGGAAAAAAAAAGATAGTCCAAACCAAATATTTTCATGCACTCTTCAAAGAAATCCAACGCATGCGAAGTCTTTGAATAAGTTTCAACGCATTTTTGAAGGATAAATAGTAGGTGAAAGCAAAAGCATTTTTTCCATGCATTTGTCATAAGGAGGACAATCCGGCCGGGGGTAAAGAATAACACAGCTCACGCGTGAGGAAAGGGAACCACTGACAGGTCCAACAAAAGCCAAAACAGTCCAAGCTAATCTCTGCGCAGCCAAGGAAGGAAAGGAGAATCACCACATAGAAGTGAGAAGAAAACAAGTTTCAACGCAGCCAAAAGAATAGAGGGAGAACAGTCCAAAAGACCACACAGGAGCAGGAAGAGAGTCTTCACACAGTCCAAACAACAAACCGTTCTAACACCGTGGGACAACAAAATCATTTTCCATGCATATTTTTGTGCAAAGTGAGATAAAAGGAAAGGTCAAAACCTCCACCAAATCTCTTCACGCACTCTTCAGGAATCTCCACACAAGGTGAAAGCAAAATAGTTCAAAGGAAAGATTCCACGCAGCCTAAGGAGGCAAACAAAAAAAAGAAAAAGGTTTTCAACGCCTGGAAATTAGAATAAAACAATCCACACATGGGATTTGGCGCAGAAAGTTAAATAAAAGAGAAACAACAAAACTATAGCACCCTCCATGCATTCATTTAGGTCTTTCACCACCACGCAGGGGAGGAGAAAAATATTTTAAACGCATGCAGAGGAAATTTAATTCACTAACTATCGAAAGCAAAGGATTGAGATTCACGTGTTTAGGTGGAGAAATAGTGAATTAAAAAGATTAAAATTGGTCCTGCATAAAATCAATATAATCGGGAGAATAATAAAAATTATTATTGTTGCCCGATCTAGAATTCGAGCTTAGTCTCGATATTTTTGTTTGTATTCACATTTTAAAAATTTGTAATTTGGGATCAATTATTATTATTATTTAAAAAAATAATAATAATAAATAATATTAAAGCAAGTCATATTTTTCTTGCATTGACTGGGGTTTCAGAGACTGAGACCCGACCCCGCTTGCGTTGCTTCGCGTGCTTGAGTCATTTTTCTGTGAAATTCATAATGGCTGGAAAATCGAATAAATCCATAGGAAGATTGAGGAAGCTAGTGGATAAATTAAAAAATCCGCACTCAAGTATGAATTCCAAAGAATCATCCCTCCCAGTTCCATTAAGTCAGCATATGACAATATCAATGATACAAATATGGGTCACATCAATGTGCAACAATTCGTGAATGGGTGGTGAAGGCAAAACCATATTCTTGGATAGGCTTTACCATAGTGGTCTACCTCAAGCGAAACATTTCATGTCTCGGTGCAGTGTCCAAAGTGGTTATCACTTGCGCGGAGCATTATGATCCTAAGAGACAAGGAATTTTTAAAGATAATCATGAGCCTTTCCTCTTAATCACACCAGAGCACATTGAGGAATTGCTTGGCATACCTGACTTTCCTGAGAATGCGGATATCACTCGCCAAGTCAGCACAAGAATTTTGGGATGAAGAACCCCTGAGATGGAGCAAGATGGTTAATAATAACTGGTTAGTGACCAAGAGGCCTCGAATTGACCGGCTTCCCAAAGAACTGTACCGCGTTGAGTTCGTGGAAGAAATCGGGGACATGATTACTCTCCTAAGTCAAGTTTTCAGTTTACCCTCTACTAGGATTTTCCACCCATGGATGTATCAGTTTATGGATTGGGCCACCATCATCAGTAATAACCTTCACAAACAATAAATAGAAGTTAAGATGATTGGATGCTTCTACATGACATTGTATCTGACTTATGCAGTAGTAAAAAGAAAGCTATTTTCTAGACTCGAAGCAAGAGGAGTCATGGGGCCATCAAATAGTGTCTTCCATTACTATCCACAACTAAGTTTTAAAAATAGTTCTCACCATTTTAGAAGATTTGACGATGCATTCACCTTCCATGTGATTCGGAACTGAATTGGAATACAGAGGAAATATTTTCTAAAGAAGCCATGAATTTCATTTCCCAATGGGGAACCTAGTTTATTCAATTTTCATCCTTTTCCTACATTCGCATGAGTGGCTTTGCGGGTACTCCATGGAAGCTTCCTAAGTACGTCAGTGACAAATGGGCATTAATGGAGCTTGTGCGACAACTATTCCAAGTTCACTATCTTCTCAGTGACAAGCACCGTTCAAGAATTCATTTCCCAATCCAAATTGGGGAATACCAATGTCCAAATATTTTCAGTGCACAACTCATGGAAAAAGAGTTTGCCCTCATCACAATTCATCCATATGTGAAGAGAGCCCAGTTTGATATCAATGGATATATGTAGAAGATTCTTGGAGCAAAGTATCAACATAACCCTACCATGGAATATTTCTGGGCTGCTGTTCGGACAAACATGAAGTAAGAAGATGAGAGTTTTCTCGCCTAACACTTGCTCAGATCAAGGCCTTTTGCATCAAGAACCCTCCCGATTCATTCGTAAATGATGATGAAGATGTTATTGGTCCTTCGAATGATGCAGTTGCTTTTACCCCATTGCCTCGAATTGATTGGACCAAAAGAGATGAATTTTCTCTTGATAGCAAGAATCAACCTATTCTTGAAAGAAGCATATCTTGGTACAATAGAGAACTTTCCAAGTTACAATCAATTCAAGATCATACTTCAGGATCACAAAAATTACCAACATGAGGAGGTCTTCATTCAACCAAAGCCCCTTCTCGATCAACCTCCGTACCATCCAATCATACACAACAAGCAAGAAAGCAAAGTGGTTTCCAAAATCCACTTCGCTGAATAATGTGCCACAAGGAGAAAAATCTAAAGGCCCTATCCACAGTGAAGGAAGAGATCATGTATTAGGATTTTCTACTTCAAGTAGATATTCTTCTACTCACATTGTTAATAATTCTTAGAAGCTCGTGACAAATGATCCTCAATCATGCCTTGCACAAGCATCCACTCAGGTGTGGGTAGTCCAAATATTAAACACTTCGAAGTATGAATTTCATGAAGAGATTTCCCAAAATATCCTGAATGATCAGGAGGTGGATATTGAGGTTATTTCTCCTCAAATCAAGGTCGTGGATAGGATTCTTGCAGGATCTCATGATGTCGAGAACAATGAGAATATTGCTTCAAGCTCTAGGATTTTGTATGCGAAATAGTGAATGATACTCCTTCTTGGGTTGATTCCGAGGTTAAGAAAAGGAAGAGGGTTGTCAAGGCAATTGACATTGATTTTGATGCCCTTTTCAAACTTTCAAATGACATCATTCCCAAGAAGCCTAAGGTTCTTTCTCGAATAATGGTGGATAATGATGGAAACATATTTGCAGATCTTGCCATCCCACAAGTTGATAAGGAGCATGATGTCATGAAACCTACTGATTATGAAGTTTCTAGACTTGGACTTGGGAGGTCCACATTAGAAAGTGACATGGCGATGGCTCGAGATTCAATTGATATTGTGCTAAAGAGACTTGAGAAATATAAGTCTCAAAACTCTCAGCTCAAGGCTGAAAAGAATCAATTGGTGGAATATGTTCAACATCTGATAAATCCCATATCATCCACTTTCCCAGTACCTGATGCAGTGGCTGCCCCTGATGAGGAAACTCTCAATTTTTCAAAAGAAATAAACACATTGGGCCATGTCACTAAAACTTAGCTTTTAGAGATTCTCATTTTAGGCCAAGAAACGATCAAAATAGCGGTTAAGCTCCATGAAGATATCAGTGTGTATCTTGATCCAATTCTTTCTTTCAAGGAAATTTTTTTCTAATATATCAAATTTGGATGAGATATTACCCAGTCTGCAGGAGATGACAAGTATGGAATCCTCAGTTTTAGCCATTGAAGGAGTTCTTGAATTTGAACATCAAGGGACATGTTTTCTTTGGTGTTTTCATCTCAAATCAAGGAAGACGCTTCTCGAGGATTCTATGATCCATTATGAGAGCAATGAAGCCTTATACTGCTTGAATGAAGCCTTCACTTAACTACCAAAGGCGCCTTGATTCACAATTGTTTAAGGACATGTACACTCCCGCCAATAATGAATTCATAGCTGAGATCCTTAAATAACCTCGTAAATGAACATACCTTCAAAGGATGTTCATGGGAAGGTTTAGAAACATGTGGAAGAGAAATTTTCTTGAGATACAATTGTTTGAGGACATGTACACTAACCTCGTAAATGAAATAATGTCTCGAAACATGTGGAAGAGAAATTTTCACAATTGTTTAAGGACATGTACACTTCCAATAAATCGGGAGCGGTGCATCAAATTAAAGAACTTATTTGAGAACGCTCAATCAAAGATTATTAATTTAAATGATATGCCAAAGTAGGATTCTTGAATTGCAAGTATTTTGTGAGGCTATTCTTCGACCAAATGAACCTTCAGAAGAAGAAAAGATGTTTGAAACTTTGGGAAGGTTTAGATCCTTTCAACTAGCAAAAGCAAAGAGATCCTAATTTCACCGGCGGTTCAGGGAGATAGTTTTCTTGGTATCTAACGAAGTGGGAGAGTCCATTTCTCATATGCTTGAGATAGGCGGACCCCATTTCAATGGATAAGGCACTGGTTATTATTGTATATTTTTTAAAAGTGGATTTTTAAGAAAAGGATGTTGTTATTTGCTTTTGGGAAACTGTGGATAACTTAAGTGATTTCTATTTTTAGTTGTTTTTAATAAAGTTGGTTAGAAAAAGTCAAAGGTCACTTAAGTGCCTTATTTAATGATCATGTAAAACCCTAACTACTTTGTAACCAACTTTTGGGTTATAAAAGGAAGTGAGGGGCTCATTTGTAAAGGGACTTTGAGAGAGGAGAAGAAAATACTTTTATATAAGCTTTACTTAGTTATCACCAATTTTGATCGCATAAAATTTTTTTAAAATAATAAATAAAATGAAAATTTTCAAAATTTTCAAAAGTGTTACTTTGCGTGGTTTATCACTCTCATGACAACCGTCTCATTTTTTTGATCATTTCAGTCTTTGTTTCGTCCATTTCAAAGTGAGAACTCCTCCTGTCAAGCTTTAAATGCGTTAAAATTAATTAAATAATATTTAATTAATTAATTACTCTTTGTTTGATAAAATTCATTTCTAATGACTTGGGAGGATTTAATTAAATAAATATCAATTAAAATTCATTCGATAAGTTTTATTTTAATTGCTAGGGAAAAATAAGCTTCCGCTTCCCATTGCCAAGAATGCCAAATTGGATTCCCGGGCACGGATTTCCCCTCTTCTGGCAAAATTGTTTAAAATTCCCACTTGTGGGATTTCTTTTCCCAATTGCCAAATTAATAAATTGGCAAATGGGAAAGAAATCTCCCGATTTCCCACATGGGGAAATTGAAGCGGATATTGTGACCCACTTTGCCATTCCGTTGGCAATTGGCCGTTGCTTTCCCCATTTCCCCTGGCAATTAATTCCTACCCGGGAAGAAGGGAAGTTGGATTAATCCTCATAAATTCCTTCGTCGAACTCATTGGAAAGATTTGTGTGAAGCTTTCTAAAATTGCTTCTTACTTCTTCTTCAAGGAACAGTAATATTTTATCACATCCCTCAACGAATCATCACACATTCACAAAGCTAGATATTGAAGAGGCTCTCCACCGAAGGAAAAATAATATAGCTTCCACCAAAGTCAAAAGACCACGCAAAGTGGTTTAAAGATTCCACGTTTTGGGACAACACAATGCACCAAAAAAAAATACCACACCAAAATCGGGAAGGCACACATGGAGAGAGAGGGAGATCACCATGTTTTTGTTTTGAAAACAATACCACAACAAAATAGATAAAAAGGTAAATTTCAATGCATGAGAGAAGCAAAAACACTCTCCAAGTTGTTCCAACGCATTTTCCAAGACCATTGTTCAATGCAGCGTACAGGGAACAACAGTTAAAAGCTAAAAGGAAAGAAGTGTCACATTCCACATTCCATTCACAAGAAGGATCCCACGCATGAGAAAAGAAGGATCTCCCACATGCAGTTTAAGAAGAGGTAAATTTCAATGCGGTTTTAAAAATAAGAAAAGAACATTCCAAGGAAGATTCCACGCTTTCATTCAAGGAAAAATAGCTAGAAAGACATGTTTTAGCATGATAAAATCCACGCCAATTTAATCTGGTGAAGAGGAGGTAGAGGCCACACATGGTCAAGGCAATACAGCCCCACCATTCCAAATCAATAGTCCAAAAGTAGAAGACAAGGAGAGCAGAAAAGAAAAAGAAAATAAAAAATAAGACAAGGAGAATAAGTAATAATTGTCTAAAGGAAAACGTTTTTGACTCCCACGCATTAAGACATCATAAAGCCAAGGAACAAAAGAAAGATTCCATAAGACAAGGAGATTCCCCACCAGAGAAGATATAAAAATAGTCTAAAAAAAGAGCAAAAAAAGTCCCACAACCAAGGAAAGAAAGACCACGTGGGAGAAAGAAAAGGAACTAGGCCATGTGGGAGAGGAGGGGATAAAGTTTTAAAAATAATTGAAAATAGGCATTTCAAAGTCTTCACACATATTCGCAGAGAAGGATTAAGCAAGTGTATTCACACATCGATCGAGAAGATCGCAAGGAAGAAGTGAATCTCAAAGTACACAGTTATTTAAATCAAACCATTTTTACACATATCGGGGAGAATTTTCTTAAATTAAATAAAAAAAATCGATATTGAACTCGGGTGATTTCGTTTATTTAAATAAATAAATAAAAAAAAAGTTGTCTTGAGTCGAATTCAAATTAAACCTAGTCTTAAAAATGTGATTTTGTAAACAAGACTAGTTATTATTATTATTATTTTTTAATAATAATAATAATAATATTAAAATGAATCATATTTTCTTGCACTTGTGGGGTTTGAGAGGCGAGACCCGACCCCTTGCATTGTTTTGCATTCCCGAGTCATTTTTTTGTAAAATTCATAATGGCTGAAAAATCTAACAAATCTTCAGGAAGATCGAGGAAGCCAGTGGAGAAATCAAACAAATCTGTGCTCAAGTATGAATTCCAAGGAATCATCCCTCCCAGTTCCATTAAGTCAAGCATATGACAATATCAACGATACAAATATGGGTCACATCGATGTGCAACAATTTGTGAATGGGTGGCGAAGGCAAAACCATATTCTCGGATAGGCTTTACCATAGTGGTCTACCCAAGCAGCAACATTTCTGTCTCGGTGCAGTGTCCAGAGTTGGTTATCACTTGTGTTGAGCATTATGATCCTGAGAGATGAGGAATTTTTAAAGATAATCATGAGCCTTTCCTCTTAATCACACCAGAGCACATTGAGGAATTGCTCGGCATACCTGACTTTCCTGAGAATGTGGATATCACTCACCAGTCAGCACAAGAATTTTGGGATGAAGAACCCCTGAGGTGGAGCAAGATGGTTAATAACAACTGGTTAGTGACCAAGAGGCCTCGAATTGAGGCTTCCCAAAGAACTGTACCATGTTGAGTTCGTGGAAGAAATCGGGGACATGATTACTCTCCTAAGTCAAGTTTTCGGTTTACCCTCTGCTAGGATTTTCCACCCATGGATGTATCAGTTTATTGTATCATCATCCTTGCCGAGAAAGAGTTTGTGGATTGGGCCACCATCATCGATAACACCCTTCACAAACAATTGATAGAAGTTAAGATGATTGGATGCTTACATACATGACATCGTATCTGACTTATGCAGTAGCAAGAAGAAAGCTATTTTGGGACTTGAAATGAGAGGAGTCATGGGGCCATCAAATAGTGTTTTTCATTATTACCTCAACTCAGTTTCAAAAATAGCTCTCACCATTTTAGAAGAGTCAACGATGCATTCACCTTCCGCGTGATTCGGAACCTGAATCGGAATACAGAGGAAAGATTTTCTAAAGAAGCCATGAGTGTCATTTCCCAATGGGGAACATGGTTTATTCAATTTTCATCATTTTCCTACATTCACGTGAGTGGCTTTTTTTGGTACTCCATGGAAGCTTCCTAAGTACATCAGTGATAGATGGGCATTAATGGAACTTGTGACAACTATTCCAAGTTCATTGTCTTCTCAGTGACAAGCACCATTCAGGAATTCATTTCCCAATCCAAATCGGGGAATACCAATGTCCAAATCTTTTCAGTGCACAACTCATGGAAAAAGAGTTCACTCTCATCACAATCCATCCATATGTGAAGAGATCCTAGTTTGATATCAATGGATATATGCAGAAGATTCTTGGAGCAAAGTATCAACATAACCCTACCATGGAAGATTTTGGGCTGCCTATTTGGACGAACATGAAGTAAGAAGATGAGAGTTTTCTTGCCTAACACTTGCTCAGATCAAGGCCTTCCACATCAAGAACCCTCTCGATTCATTCATAAATGATGATGAAGATGTCATTGATCCCTCATATGATGCAGTTGCTTTTACCCCATTGCCTCGAATTGATTGGACCAAAAGAGATGAATTTTCTCTTGATAGCAAGAATCAACCGATTCTTGAAAGAAGCATATCTTGGTATGACAGAGAACTTGCCAAGTTACAATCAATTCAAGATCATGCTTTAGGATCACAAAAATTTCCAACATGAGGAGGCCTTCATTCAACCAAATCCTCTTCTCGATCAACCTCTATACCATCCAATCATACACAACAAGCAAGAAAGGAGTGGTTGCCAAAATCCACTTTCACCAAGTAACGTGTCACGAGGAGAAAAATCTAAAGATCCTAACCCGAAGAAGGAAGAGAGCGTGTATCAAGGATTTTCTACCTCGAGTAGAGATTCTTCTACCCACATTGTTAATAGTGCTCAGAAGCTCGTGGCAAACAATCCTCAGCCATGCTTTGAACAAGCGTCCACTCAGGTGCAGGTAATTCAAATATCAAACACTTCTGAGCATGTAGTTCATGAAGGGATTTCCCAAAATCTCCCGAATAATCAGGAGGTGGATATTGAGGTTGTTTCTCCTCAAATCGAGGTCGTAGATAGGATTCAAGCAGGATCTCATGATGTCGAGAACAATGAGAATATTGATTTGAGCTCTAGGATTTTGTATGCGGAAATAGTGCATGATACTCCTTCCTAGGTTGATTCTGAGGTTAAGAAAAGGAAGAGGGTTGTCAAGGCAATTGACATTGATTTTGATGCCCTTTTCAAACTTTCAAATGATGTCATTCCAAAGAAGCCTAAGGTGCTTTCTCGAATAATGGTGGATAATGACGGAAATAGATTTGCAGATCTCGCCATCCCACAAGTTGATAAGGAGCGTGATGCCATGACACCTGCTGATTATGAAGTTTCAGACTTGGACTTGGGAGGTCTACATTAGAAAGTGACATGGCGATGGCTCGAGATTCAATTGATATCATGCTAAAGAGACTTGAGAAATATAAGTCTCAGAACTCTTAGCTCAAGGCCGAAAAGAATCAATTGGTGGAATATGTTCAACATTTGATAAATCCCATATCATCCACTTTCCCAGTACCTGATGCAGTGGCTGCCCCTGATGAAGAAACTCTCAATTTGTCAAAAGAAATAAACACATTAGGCCATGTCACTAAAACTTGGCTTTCAGAGATTCTCGTTTTAGGCCAAGGGATGATCAAGACCATGGTTAAGCTTCATGAAGATGTCAGTGCGTATCTTGATCCAATTCTTTCTTTCAAAGAAACTTTTGTTTCTAATATATCAAATTTGGATGAGATATTGCCCAGTTTGTAGGAGATGACAAGTATGGAATCCTCAGTTTTAGCCATTGAAGGAATTCTTGAATTTGAACATCGAGGGACACGTTTTCTTTGGTGTCTGCATCTCAAATCAAGGAAGATGCTTCTCGAGGATTCTATGATCCATTATGAGAGCATGTGCAATGAAGCCTTCACTTCACTCTCCTTGATTCAAGAATTCATAGTTGAGATTCCTTGCAACCTCGTAAATGAGCATAATCAAAGGTGTTCATCGGAACAGGTGGAAGAGCAATTTTCACAATTGTTTAAGGACATGTACACTCCCGCCAACAATTTCTCATCAGTTTCAATGGAGCGGTGCATCAAATTAAAGAACTTATTTGAGAATGCTCAATCCAAAATTGTTAATTTAAATGATATGCCAAGTAGGATTCTTGAATTGTAGGTATTTTGTGAGGCTATTCTTGACCAAATGAACCTCCAAGAAGAAGAAAAAATGTTTGAAACTTTGGGAAGGTTTAGATCCTTTCAACTAGCAAAAGCGGTAGATCCTAATTTCACCGGCGGTTCAGGGGGATAATTTTCTTGGTATCTAATGAAGTGGGAGAGTCCATTTCTCATACGCTTGAGATAGGTGGACCCCATTTCAATGGATAAGGCACTAGTTATTATTGTATATTTTAAAAAGTGGATTTTTAAGAAAAGGATGTTGTTATTTGTTTTCGGGAACTATGGGTAACTTAAGTGATTTCTATTTTTGGTTGTCTTTAATAAAGTTGGTTAGAAAAAGTCAAAGGTCACTTAAGTGCCTTATTTAATGATCATGTTAAACCCTAACTACTTTGTAACCAACTTTTGGGTTATAAAAGGAAGTGAGGGGCTCATTTGTAAAGGTGACTTTGAGAGAGGAGAAGAAAATACTTTTGTGTGCAAGCTTTGTTTCAAGAAGAAACTTTGTGTTCTTTTGTGAAAACATTTTGGAGTTAATGAAATATGAACTTTGTGTCTCATTCATTGTCTCTTGTAACATTTGATGTTCTTATGTTCATTAGATGTTAGGTGTTTGAATCTTGCATGCAAATATTATCTTTGATCTTATTGTCAACGTTATTAATCTGTTGTTCTAGTTCACAGTGATCAAGCTCTGATTATCTACTTGCTCATGTGTGTTCCCTTTTACACATTCTTGTTTAGCTAACTCAAACTCCATTTTATTTGTGTTAGTTATTCATCTTTCCTCTTCATGCAATATTAGGCTCTGTTTTTACCTAACTCTTGCATGTTCTTTCATTCATTCCATTCCACTCCTTTCCTTCATTCCATTCCATCTCCCTCATTCACTTTTCTTTCCATTGATGTTCCAAAACACCCCCACATACAATTTTGAATGTACAGATGTAAATATAGTTTTGGTTTTCAATAAAGGCAAGCCTCACCTTCATTGAGGAGGGACTTCATTCCCACACTATTGCATGTCATTTGCATGTGTGCAAATCCATATGCTAATAGTTTTTGGTGACTCTATTGGGGATTCAGGAATCGTTAACAGTGCTTGGTTAAATCTTTATGACTATCCCCTCTACACAAGCTCAGTTCTTCAACCGAACCTTGTGCCCGATGAATATTTTCAAGGAGACATTGCTGCCAACCTTCGAACAATAGCTTGGGAAAACCGTGAAAGCTTGCAGCAATTTTGGTATTGATAGAGCCATTGATAGAGAAATCTACATTGAAGACCTTAGAAGAAGAGCACCCGCACTTGTGGCCAGAAGACCTCTGGACACGTGTTGATCATTGTTCCGATGCGGTCCTCTTCCACCAAGGTAATAAGTTGTATGACTATTATAGGTAACCCACCTATCTTGCAACCAAATCTTGTTTTTGTAGATACTCAAGAAGATATATCATCAGATTTGAGGCAAGCTATTTGGGAAAAGTGCATGAATAACTATCATTTTCATCTCACCGCATCAGTACTAGATAATGAAAAGAGAGAAAGTGCGAGAGTTTCTAGAGTTATTCGGTGCACAAATAGCTCAAGAAAGAGAGTGAAGAGAAAAGGCTAGAGCTGATCAGAACATGCCAGTGATCCCTTCACAATAAAGATTTCAAACTGGAAGGAAAGAGGTTTACGTGAGGAGAAAAAGCTAAAGGTCGATCTGATCCCATTTTTGACTTTCAAGGAAAGTTTGGTTTCAAGTTATCTCCTCCAAAGAAGAACACACCTCGTAGATCTGCAAGCCTTGCATCAAGTCCTGAAAGAGCAAGCAAGGAAGGAATCACTACCAGTCAAGCACTTGTCCTTGCTCACGTTGTTTTACCTTCGCATACCACCTTTCCCAAAATGGCAGTCAATGTACCATGGGGAAATGTCATAGGCCCATTGGCCTTACCAGCTCGACATGACCTCCCAAGAGGATCGAGGAAGATTCTTCCCAAGTTCGATGGAGATGGGAAGACATCACTAGATGACCATATTTCTACCTTTTCATGTACATGTGTTGTTTTTTCGGTAGAATATGAAGATGTTGCTATTCACCTCTTCTTCATTGAAACATTGCATGATGTTTTTGCAGATTGGTTTCATCATCTACCAAATGGATGCATTACAAATTGGAATGATATGAAAACTAAGTTTGAAGATCGATTCAAGATGGTAGAAGATGAACATGCTCTTCTTCTTTGCCCAACTATCTCGGGAAAAAAGCCAACAAAACCCATGAGGAATTTCATGGCTAAATTCAACAAAATGGTGAACAAAGTTCCTGTCGGGATTCACCCGAACCTTGATGGACAAAAATGTTTCTTTATTAACGCACAACAACTAGAAGTGTGTTATCATTGAGAAGGGCTAGAGTGGCTACTTTGGAACTTGCTCAATCCTTGGCCATAGAAATTGAGGATGACTTAATCATGGTGGGAAAATTCAAGAAAACTTCCCTCAAGGGAAAGAGTCAAGAAACCCCAATGCTTCAGAAGCTATACTCACTAAGTTGGCTAATGATGTGTTAGCTTTGAAAAAGCAAGTTTCTCAAAGTAGTAAACCTGCTCCTTACAAAGACATCCCAAGAAAGGATATGTTCCCAACAAAGCTAGGATTGCAGGTGCTCTAACGAGGCTTGTTATTGAAGAAGCTCCCATAACTAACTCAAAATGTGATGTCATTGAAGAAAGTGATGATGAAGTTGAAGTCATCGAGGTTGATGAGGAAGAGCCGGATTCTGGAACATCTGAACCTGAAGTTGAAGATCTGAGGGAGAAAGTAATAATCATTTCTTTGAGTATCATTAGAAGAAGAAGACGAATACGAAGAAATTATAGAAGATATGAATAGTCAATCCTTCGTTGTCTTCACACGCTCTCAGAAAAAGGAGCAGGATACCACTAAGGTGGGAGATAAAGAGGTTTCCAAGGAACTTCAAAAAGAATCTAAGACTAAGGAAACTTCAAAGAATCCAAGACAAATGAGACTCCTAAAGAGTCCAAGGTGACTGAGGTTTCAAAGGTCAAAACTATCTTAAAGAAAGGAGGGCCTTTGTTAAATCAATCAATTGATAAATCAGCTACGAAGAAAGTTTCTTCTTCTTCCACATCCGTATCAACCAAGCCCGAAGCAAAGGTCAAAAGTGTGCCATCATCAAGTTTGAAAGAACTAGTATCTGAGACATCAAGTACGGTTACTTTGCCCAAATTTGATATCATTGATCATATCAATAAAACAAAAATTTCCATGTCACAGGAAAGTACTTGAAGTCCAATAAGGATCAACTCAAGAAATTGGTCAGTTTATCAAAGGTGACTCTATTGTTCATTCCTCCAAAGGGATTCTGAAAACTCCCAAAGATGGGAAAACTCAAAATATTGTGGCGGCCACTACACCTTCAAATGAAAAGATTGAACCTTTCTTTGTGTCCTTTCTGATCAACGGATGCAAATTAAGTAATTGCATTATAGACTTCTGGAGCCTCGGATAATGTGATGCTAGAAAAAGTAGCACATGCTCTTGGTTTGACTTATACAAGAACATTTGGATCATGTTACTCCATGGAAACCAAGCAAGTTCCTTTGATCGGGCAAGATTAAAGATGCCCAAATGGTTTTAGCCCAATTCCCTCAAAAGTGAGTTAAGGTAACTATTTTAGTTGTTGATATTCCCACCTCATATGGAATGTTGTTGAGCAAGAAATTTTGCAGAGATTTGGGTGGTGAGATTCAAATGGATTGGTCTCACGCCATGATCCCTATCAATGGAGAAATGAAGAAGCTTATGCCAGAAACTCAAGAAAAATTCACGGTGACGAAAACCAATGATCCCCGTGCACAGGTCTTGTTCCAAGGCTCAAGTATGGGTAACTATATGATGACTGCAGAAGTTCATGCCCCTGAGGTCACTTGTCAAGATCCCAATGAGATATGGACTCTTGAGTTTGATGGAAGTTGTTGTTCAATGGGTTCCAGTGTAGGAGTGGTGCTCATATCTCCAAATGGTAAAATATTTCCTTTTTCCTACAAACTTGAATTTTCAAATACTAACAACACTACAGAGTACGAGGCATTAATCCTTGGCCTTCAAGTTGCAGAGGAGAAAGGGATCAAAAATTTGGAAGTCTTTGGAGATGCGGAATTGATCGTGAAACAAGTAAGAAATCAGTTCCAAGTAAAGAATGATCATTTGAGACACTACAAAAATAAAGTGTGGGACATGTGATAGAAGTCTTTGATGCTTTTTCCATAAAATTGTCCCGTGAAAAGAATGAAAAAGTAGATTCTCTAGCAGTCTTAGCTTCATTAATGATTCCTCATTCAGAGTTTGATCAAGTCAAATACACCATTGAAATGGTTTTTAGGCCAAGTGTTCCTAACAATGCAGAAAATTGGCAAGTATTTAATGATGATCAACAAATTATTGCCTTCTTGGAAAAGAGGGATAATTTTGAACAATTGTACTTTGAAGGAAGTGATTATGTGTTTCGCGAATCAACTACCTCACCCATTCAGGAAGGAGTTGAGAATGAAGATCCTAGTGATGGCATCATCAACTCAAAGGAAATAAAATTCCCAAAGGATTGGTTTCACTTGAAGAACTTTTTGACAAACATGACAGGTTTATCAAAGAGAAAGAGCAGGCAAGACCTGTGAATTCTACTGACTATGAGCAAGTTAACATCGGTACCAAGGATAAACCTCACCTGGTCAATATCGGTAAGTGTTGCTCTCACTGAGGAGCGTAGGAAATTCATAAGCCTCCTTACCAAATATTCTGACGTTTTGGCTTACTCATATGAAGACTTGAAGTCTTTCCAACCTAGGGAAATGGAGCATGCCATACCCTTGAAGCCTAGTGTAGTTCCATTCAGGAAAAAGCAAAGACAATATAATCCCAAGATTGCAGGGACAATATTTCATGAAGTTCAAAAGATGTTAGATGCACGAATAGTGTTTCCTATTTGACATTCGACTGGATAGCTAATATTGTACCGGTTCGCAAGAAAAATGGAGAAATTAGGATTTGCATGGATTTCTACAATCTTAATCAAGCTTCCTTGAAGGATAACTACCCACCCGAGTCATGGACCATATTCTGCAGGTAGTAACTGGATCGGAAATGCTATCTATGCTAGATGGTTTCTCTGGTTATAATCAGATTGAAGTGGCTAGAGAAGATCAACATAAAACCACGTTCACCACCCCCTAGGGTACGTTCGCATATAGAAGAATGCCTTTTGGTTTGATTAATGATGCTACTTTTCAAAGGGCTATGGATATGGCATTTGCAGATTATAAAGACAAGATCATCGTGATATACCTAGATGACTTGATAATGTTCTCAAAGAAATGAGAAGATCACCTAAGAGATTTAGAGAAAATATTGCAAAGATGCAGACTTCATAAGATTTCTCTAAATCCAAAAAAGTCTGTGTTCGGAGTTATAGAAGGGAAACTCCTAGGTCATATTGTTTCTAAGGAAGGAACTAAGATCGATCTGAGCGTGTTCAAGCTATCAAGAATCTTTCCTTGCCTACAAGTAAGCCTGGAGTCCACTCCTTCTTTGGGAAGGTGAATTTTTGAGAAGGTTTGTGCCATATTTTTCGAAGTGACTAAAGAAATCATTGATATGATGAAAGGAAAAGAATCCTTCAAATGGTCAAAGGAAGGTAGAGAGGCATTTGAGAAAATCAAGGGTGCTTATTGCAAAAGCTCCTACATTGGTGTGTCTGATTTTAAAAAGGATTTCATAATTTATTGTTATGCTTCACCGCACACAATCTCGCCATTTGACTCAACACAATCAAGAGGGGATCGAATATCCTATTACATTCATGAGTTTTAGATTCAAGAAACATGAACTTAATTACACTCCTCTTGAGAGACATGTGTACGCGGTGGTGAGAGCCTTGAAACACTTTAGGTACTATGTGTTGAATTCTCACACCAAAGTCTTAGTTCAGACACCGCAGTTAAATCGATGTTGACACAACAAGAACCAGGATCTAAAAGAGGTAATTGGGTCTCCAAGATCTAGGAATATGATTTGGATATCAAGCCTACCAAGTTGGTTCGAGGAAGAGGACTCTGCCAACTCATCGCAGAGAATGAACCACGAGATAACTCTGAAGAAGAACCAGTTGAAGAAAATTTACCACTGGTAGTTTTTGTCAGTACCACAAATGAATGGTATTATGATATTGCCTACTTTCTCACATATGGTGAGTGTCAGAGAATCTGACAGCTAAGGAGAAATGAGCTATCAAACTAAGAGCTGCCAGGTACGTCATTTGGGACAACACGTTGTTCAAGAAAGGAATTGATGGCATGTTCCTCAGATGTGTTGATAAAGAGCAACAACCTAGATTGTTGGAAGCTTTCCACAATCATGCTTGCGGTGGTCATTTCTCTGGCCCAATGATGGCTCATAAAATTCTACATGAGCACATTATTATTAGCCCACTATGTTTTTCGATGCTCAGAAATGGGTGACAAAATGTGAAGCTTGTCAACAATTTGTTGGAAGACCAAAGTTGGCAGCTTTGCCTTTGAAGCCAGTTGTCATTGAAGAACCCTTTCAACAATGGGGTTTAGATTTCATCGGGGTTTTGAATCCTAATTCTAGTGCTGGTCATACTCACGTGCTCACTACAATTGACTACTTTACAAAGTGGGTAGAAGCTATACCAGGTGAAACAAACATCTACTACAGTAATATGTGATTTCATCAAAGAAAATATATTGGTTCGTTATGGAATTCCACACAAGATCGTGACGGAAAATGCCTCAAATTTTTCTTCTGCAGAGATGATAGGTTTTTGTTATGGGTATGGGATATCTTTGTCTCATTCATCAGATTACTACCCTCAGGGAAATGGTCAGGCTGAATCCAGTAACAAGAACATCATTACTATCGTGCGTAAGTTAGTCGAAGAAAATCAAAGAACTTGGCATAAAAATTTATATGATGCATTGTGGGCTGACCACATAACTCCCAAAAGAGCAATCGGATGTCTCCATTTCAACTTTTTGTATGGAACCGATGCTCAAATTCCCATCACACTGGAGTTACCAACATTAAAATTAGCCTAGGAAGTTGATGATGAATGCTTCACCAATGCATTAGATAAAAGAATCATGTTCCTAAGCAAGCTTGAGGAACAAAGAAGTCAAGTGGAAAATAGGATCAAGGAACATCAATCCAAGGTAAAGAGGTTGTTTGATAGGAAAACCAAAGAGAGGCAATTCCAAATCAATGACTTGGTTCTTCTGGGACAAGAGACGTGAACCAAAAGGAAAGCATGGGAAGTTTGACTTGTTGTGGCTAGGCCCTTTCAAAATCAGACATTTTTGTGGAGATAACACCTATTACTTGGCATATCTGATGGAACTCATTTTCCTTTCCCTATAGTGGGAAATATCTCAAGCATTATCAAAATTGAAAATGGGTTGTCCCCCGTATGTACATAAGTAATTAGGATTTTGGTTTGTTTCTTTTCCCGTCATTTTTTGGTCTCCTCTCTTATGTCACCCCATTTGTGCCCCATCATTTTGAGATCATGTTCATGAATATTTTGGTGGGTCCATTCTTTGCATCCATGAAGTCCTTGTCCCCAAATTAGAGCAGATTGTTATCACCAATTTTGATTGTGCAAAACGCGTTTTTTTAAAAAATAAAAAATAAAATAAAATGGAAATTTTGAAATTTTTCAAAAGTGTTACTTTGCATGGTTTATCACTCTCATCATGACCATCTCATTTTTGTGATCATTCTGGTCTTCGTTTCATCCATTTTGGGTGAGAACTCCTCCCGCTAGGTCATTAAATTGCGTTAAAATTAATTAATTAATATTTAATTAATTAATTACTCTTTGTTTGATAAAATTAATTTTTAATAATTTTGGAGTATTTAATTAAATAAATATTAATTAAAATTCATTCGACAAGTTTTATTTTAATTTTCGGGGAAAAATAAGCTTCCGCTTCCCATTGTCGGGAATGCCAAATTGGCTTCCTGGGCCCGGATTTCCCCTTTCTAGAAAAATTGTTTTAAATTCCCACTTGTGGGATTTCTTCCCCAATTGCCAAATTAATAAATTGGCAAATGGGCAAAAGAAATCTCCTAATTTCCACATGGGGAAATTGAACGGATATTGCCAGCCCACTTTGCCATTTCCATTGGCAATTGGTCGTTGCTTTCCCCATTTCCCCTAGCAATTAATTCCACTACCCGGGAAGAAGGGAAGTTGGATTAATCCTCATAAATTCCTCCATCGAACTCATTGGAAAGAGTCGTATGAAGCTTTCCAATTACTTCTTATTTCTTTTGAAGGAACAAAGTAATATTTTATCACATCCCTCAACGAATCATCACGCATTCACAAAGCTAGATATTGAAGAGGCTCTCCACCTGAAGGAAAAATAATACAGCTTCCACCCAGTCCAAAAGAGACGCGCAGGAGTGGTTTAAAGATTCCACGTTATTATTATTTCTGACAAAGACAGAAATAAGTAAAAAAATCCCACGCCAAAATCAAAGCAGAGGCCATTGAGAGAGAGAAGGGAGATCACCATGTTTTTGTTTGAAGGAGTAATCACAAGTCAAAATAGCAAAAGGTAAATTTCAACACATGAGATAAGCAAAAATAATCTGAAAAGTCACTGTTCCAATGCATTTTCCAAGAAATTTTCCTCAACGCATAATTCCAAACAAGGAAACAACAATATAAAAAAGCTAAAAGGAAAGAAGTGTCACATTCCACATTCCATGACAAGGAGGATCCCATTTTGTTTTTTGAGCAAAGAAGGATCTCCCACTTCAGAAGAGGTAAATTTCAACGTAGTTTAAAAATAAGTAAGAATATGGATTTTTCTAAAGAATAAAGATTTGGATTGGCCACCAAGGAATTTTTAAAGATTAAGACATTTTTAGCATTATAAAATCCATGCCCATTAATATATCGGTGAAGAGGAGGTAGAGGCCACGTATTGGTCAAGGGACATCACCCCACAGAGTCCAAAATGCAATGAGAAGACAAGAGAGGAGCAGACAAGATAAAAAAAAAAGTAGACAAGGAGAATAAGTAATAAAGCTCTAAAAAAGGAAAAAAAAATTGTCTATTCCACACATTGGGACAACATAAAGCCAAGGAGAGCAAAGAAAGACAAGACAAGGAGATTCCACGCCATTTTTCAAGTGAAAGCAGCCTAAAAACAGCAATAATAGTCCCCACAACCAAGGAAAGAAAGACCACATGTGGGAGAAAGAAAAGGAACTAG
This sequence comes from Taxus wallichiana var. yunnanensis, assembly GCA_018340775.1. Classification (NCBI taxonomy): domain Eukaryota; kingdom Viridiplantae; phylum Streptophyta; class Pinopsida; order Cupressales; family Taxaceae; genus Taxus; species Taxus wallichiana. Next base: position 673,888,711 of record CM031235.1, on the reverse strand, counting down.
GCCACGTGGGAGAGGAGGGGATAAATTTTTAAATAGAAAAAGGCATTCCAAAAGTCTTCACATATTAGCAAAAGAGATTTAGTAAGTGTATTCACCATCGATATGAGAAGAGAGCAAGGAAGAAGTGAATCTTAAAGTACATGGTTATTTAAATTAGGCCATTTTTACAAATACCAGAGAGAATTTAATCCGAAGAAGTAAATTAAATAAAAATCGATATTGAACTTGGGTGATTTTGTTTATTTAAAATAAATAAATAAATAAGTGGTCACTCAAGTGAATTCAAACCTAGTCTCGGTATGTGATTTTGTAAACAAGACTAGTTATTATTATTATTATTATTATTATTATTCATCAAATAATAATAATAATAATCGTGATATTCAAATGAATCATATTGTTCTTTCATTGACAAGGGAAGATTCTCGAGAGATCGAGACATAACCCTATTTGCATGATTTTACGTGCTCGATAGTCAACTGTGAAATTCATAATGGCGAAAAAGAAAAAATCTTGGGAAGATCAAGAGGAAGCCAAGTGGAGAAATCGAATTCAAATCCATCCTCAAGTATGAATTCGAGGAATCATCATTCACCATTCCATTAAGTCTCATATGACAATATCATTGATCAAATCGGGTCACATCAAAATTTGCAAGAAATGAGTGTCACGGTGAAAACTTCGAAGGCAAAACCATATTCTCGGATAGGCTTTACCATAGTGGTCTACCTCAAGTGAGTCTTAAAACAGAAACATTTCATGTCTCGGTGCAAAGTGTCCAAATATGGTTTCACTTGTGCGGATCATTATGATCATAAGAGATAAGGAATTTTTAAAGATAATCATGAGCATTTCCTCTTAATCACAGAGAGCACATTGAGGAATTCTCGGCATACCTGACTTTCCAGAATGCGGAATCACTTCGAGCAGCTAACAAGAATTTTGGGATGAAGAACCCCAAGATGGAGCAAGATGGTTAATAAAAATAGGTTAATAATCAAGAGGCCTCAAATTGATAGGCTTCCCAAAGAATCTCGCATTGAGTTCGTGGAAGAAATGAGACATGATTGATTTGAGCTCTAAGTCATTTTTATGTCTAAAATAGTGCATGATACTCCTTCCCATGGTTGATTAGGTTTAAAATATCATCATTACAAGGATTGAATTGATTTTGATGCCCTTTTCAAACTTTCAAATGACCATCATTCCAAATAACCCTTCTCAAATAATGGTGGATAATGAGTTAAATCGATTTGGAGATCTACATGACATCGATTCGAGTTGATATGCAAGTGAAGAAGAATCTATTTTTGGATTATGAACGAGAGGAGTCATGGACTATCAAATAGGTTTACATTAGAAAGTGACATGGTGATGGCTCGAGATTCAATTGATATCATGCTAAAGAGACTTGAGAAATATAAGTCTCAGAACTCTCAACTCAAGGCCGAAAAGAATCAATTGGTGGAATATGTTCAACATTTGATAAATCCCATATCATCCACTTTCCCAGTACCTGATGCAGTGGCTGCCCCTAATGAAGAAACTCTCAATTTGTCAAAAGAAATAAACACATTAGCCATGTCACTAAAACTTGGCTTTCAGAGATTCTCGTTTTAGGCCAAGGGACGATCAAGACTACGATTAAGCTTCATGAAGATGTCAGTGTGTATCTTGATCCAATTCTTTCTTTCAAAGAAACTTTTGTTTCTAATATATCAAATTTGGATGAGATATTGCCCAGTTTGCAGGAGATGACAAGTATGGAATCCTTAATTTTAGCCATTGAAGAAATTCTCGAATTTGAACATCGAGGGACACGTTTTCTTTGGTGTTTGCATCTCAAATCAAGGAAGATGCTTCTCGAGGATTCTATGATCCATTATGAGAGCATATGCAATGAAGCCTTCACTTCACTCGCCTTGATTCAAGAATTCATAGTTGAGATTCCTTGTAACCTCATAAATGAGCATAATCAAAGGTGTTCATGGAGCAGGTGGAAGAGCAATTTTCACAATTGTTTAAGGACATGTACACTCCCGCCAAAATTTCTCGTCAGTTTCAATGGAGCGGTGCATCAAATTAAAGAACTTATTTAGAGAATGCTAAATCAAAATTATTAATTTAAATGATATGCCAAGTAGGATTCTTGAATTGCAGGTATTTTGTGAGGCTATTCTTCGACCAAATGAACCTCCAGAAGAAGAAAAATGTTTGAAACTTTGGGAAGGTTTAGATCCTTTCAACTAGCAAAAGCGGTAGATCCTAATTTCACCGGTGGTTTAGGGAGTTAATTTTCTTGGTATCTAACGAAGTGGGAGAGTCCATTTCTCATACGCTTGAGATAGGCGGACCCCATTTCAATGGATAAGGCACTGGTTATTATTGTATATTTTAAAAAGTGGATTTTTAAGAAAAGGATGTTGTTATTTGTTTTCGGGAACTGTGGGTAACTTAAGTGATTTCTATTTTTAGTTGTCTTTAATAAAGTTGGTTAGAAAAATTCAAAGGTCACTTAAGTTCCTTATTTAATGATCATGTAAAACCTAACTACTTTGTAACCAAATTTTGGGTTATAAAAGAAAGTGAGGGGCTCATTTGTAAAGGTGACTTTGAGAGAGGAGAAGAAATAATTTTGTGTGCAAGCTTTGTTTCAGGAAGAAACTTTGTGTTCTTTTGTGAAAACATTTTGGAGTTAATGAAATATGAACTTTGTGTCTCATTCATTGTCTCTTGTAACATTTGATGTTCTTATGTTCATTAGATGTTAGGTGTTTGAATCTTGCATGCAAATATTATCTTTGATCTTATTGTCAATGTTATTAATTTGTTGTTCTAGTTCACAGTGATCAAGCTCTAATTATCTACTTGCTCATGTGTATTCCCTTTTACACATTCTTGTTTGGCTAACTCAAACTCCATTTTATTTGTGTTGGTTATTCACCTTTCTTCTTCATGTAATATTAGGCTCTGTTTTTACCTAACTCTTCCATGTTCTTTTAGTTCATTCCATTCCACTCCTTTCCTTCATTCCATTCCATCTCCCTCATTCACTTTTCTTTCCATTGATGTTCCAAAACACCCCCCACATACAATTTTTAATGTATAGATGTAAATACAGCTTTGGTTTTTAATAAAGGCAGCCTCACCTTCATTGAGGAGGGACTTTGGGGTTCTGTTGCATGTCATTTCGCATATGCTAAAATCGATATGCTAACAACTTCAAAGAAAGAAACTTTGTGTTCTTTTTGAGAAGACATTTTCAAGTTAATGAAATATGAACTTTGTGTCCTATTCATTGTCTCTTATAGCATTTGATGTTCTTATGTTCATTAGATGTTACTTTTTGAATCTTGCATGTAAATATTGTCTTTGATCTTATTGTCATCATTATTAATCTATTTTTCTAGTTCACGGTGATCAAGCTCGATTATGTACTTGCTCACGTGTGTTCCCTTTTACACATTTTTGTTTAGCTAACTCAAACTCCGTTTTATTTGTGTTAGTTATTCATCTTTCCTCTTCGTGCAATATTAGGCTCTATTTTTACCTAACTCTTGCATGTTCTTTCAATTCATTCCATTCCACTCCTTTCCTTCATTCCATTCCATCTCCCTCATTCACTTTTCTTTCCATTGATGTTCCAAAACACCCCCCACATACAATTTTTAATGTACAAATGTAAATATAGTTTTGGTTTTCAATAAAGGCAACCTCACCTTCATTGAGGAGGGACTTCGTTCCCACACTATTGCATGTCATATGCATGCGTGCAAATCCATATGCTAACACATAGGAAGGATAATTTTCTTTATTCCATCCACAAATCTATCTATATTTCTATATATAGTTATCACTCTATCAAGTGTGCTTGCAAAAGTTCATCCTAGGGCTTGATTCTTTTACACACACACACAAGAACTACATGGAGTCTGAGATGTAGTGCAACACTCAATAGTAAGTTCACTCTATTGGGTGACTGTCATGTTCAGTCCAACTCCCCATATTACATCTTTCTTTTTTGGATTTGATGTGGTATTGTGGGTTTTGTAATTAAATATTTTTCTTATAGGTTAGATGTACCTCAGTGATCTTATTATGACACACGGGTGATCAACAATGAATACTTACAACACTTCGTGACACTTTAGAAATTAGGTTCTGACCATTTTCATAGTCACAGCACCCGAGAGATGTTGTCACTTCAAGGTGCCCCTATCCTACCGTAGGCACCCATGTCCATCCTGTTTCGTGACCTAAAAAATTTATTTGGAGCAATAATGACACATATCACCTCCTGTTCAATTTTTTTCTAGATTATACATATCACCTCATGTTCATATTTTATTAGCTTATTACTTGTGCCAAATTTGTATTCTAGCATTTATTTATCATATGTGACTATGTAATTAGGGTTTTATAAAAATTAAATTTTGTTAAATCAATGGGAATCTCCCCAAGGTCAACCCTCACTAGGTTTTGGAAGTCATAAGATTTGTTAGAAATAGCCCGAGGTGACGGTGTTATATTTTTAAAGGGTGATTATTGGTTCTAGCCTAGTCATGTGAAATATATGGATTTTGAATCAATCATAAAGGAATTAGTTTGGTAGGTTCTTTAATCAAATAATAGATGATTAACATTCATTTATAACCTAATCAATACATGAAATCCATTAACATGAATGTTCATCTACGAGTACCACTTTCGATCTATAAAATGAGCTTAATGTGTGCATCACAAGATTTGAATCCTACTCTAATATACTTCTACAAGATTTCATAAAAGAGTGCAAAAGAGGAGCAGGGAAGGAAGAAATAGAAATAAGAAGAAAATCTATAGAGTGAGCTCTAGTTCATTCAAATTCCAAGATCTGTTAAACCATTTTTATGCTCAAAGCAATATACTCTCGATCAAGACACATGTAGGTGCAAGAGTCGAGAAAAATACTACGTAGCCGAGAGGTGAGAAAAACATCAATGGATGTGCATGAAGTGTGTTATGAATTTCCTAGTCACTGAATCATATGATATCGAACATTCAAACACTAAGAGGGGGACGGGGTGAATCAATTCCTTTTAAAACTTGTGAATTTGAACTTAGTCATCAATACAACATTAATTATCCTTTCAAGCATTGAACAAAGGAAAGCATGCCATCATGAAATAAGAAAGGGAAAACACATGAAAACACCAAGTTTATGGTGGGAAACCCATTGAGGGAGAAAACCCACTGAAATTAGAGCACTATCAGGGATAAATGTCCTAGAAAAATTTCAATGATTTCACCATGTGGTGAGCACCCACTCACCTTGAAGCACCCACTCCAGTTTTGAAGCACCTACTTCAATACAAGGCCAAAAACCCACTTGACTACTGGTTGGAAAGAACCTACTTGCAAGGAAGCACACTCCCAAATTGATGAGCTATAACTCAGAATTTCATCAATGAATTTTGATCACCTTCAACTTATTTGCTTACATCAACACATTGTGATCACTGTTTCAGCTCTTCACTTCATTTTGCACCTATCTCCACAAACTAGCACACCATCATTCTTCTCTCTACAAAAAACAACTTCATGCTCAGAAAAATAAGCTTTATAAGAAACCAACACACTCCTTTAAATGAATTTTTCCCTTCATCTTCAAAGACTCTTCACCTTACTCCCTTGTCTAATCATACATGAAGATAATTAGTTTGTCTTCTACACTACTTCAACTTTGTCTTAAGCACATATGACAGATTTCAATTATGTCTTTTGATCTATAGGCCACTGAAATATTCTTTAAGGATAAATAATGTGAAAACCAGTCTCTTCAAATCTCTAACATCCTATCATAACTCATGGCATTCCATTCAGACATCTGAAATAAACCTTCTAACAGTTCACATGACTCTTGACATGTGCTTCAACGAGAAAGCACTTGTCTTGTAGCACAACTTCTCTGTCATAAGTTTGAAGGTTACAGTATCTTCTCAAGCCCTCTAAAAAATTTAGAACTACCTCCTTTGTACTTTATTATTCAGCCTTCACCATTTATCTCACATTCTTCATTTGAGCCATGGAAGCAAGTTAGGTGCAAAAATAGATCACCACAATTTTGCTTATGAAGAATGAACATACATATGAGCTCATACTAAGCTTGTAATTAGGGTATTAGGACCAAAGGAGGCTCTCACCAACATTCAATGCTTGAATATCAACTAAACAAAAGAAAATAAGTATGGAGCTCTTGTTCATTATTACTTCAAACCTTTCAACTCACATTCATGGATCACATTGTCTTAGTCAAACAAAGAGCTTGGCACTCCACCAAGAATGATATTTCAACATCTACACAACTTGAAGATGATGACATAGGAGCATATTACCATTCACCATACTCAATAGGTCAAGTTATCACAAGACTTCTTCATTACACAAGCTTTAAGACTGGGCATTCATTGTTTTTCTCAACACAGACTTGCAATATTGAGGGATTAGAAGAATCCATGAACATTCTTAGTCAACCGAGGCTATAGAGACATCTCTCAAGGATGGTATGAGAATTTTACAACTTCTCAAGTCCATTTTTTTTCCTAGGGACATGCCAACAAGATCAAATGAGCTAGTTTTCTCAAAATTGTGCATAGAGAGGGTTTTGACACATGAAACACTAGCTTGTTGTTTGGAAGCTTAAACCACATTGTCTTTCACTTTTATGCCACTTTAATTGTTTGATCACTTTAATGGGATCCTATATACTCTTTCACACTACAATGTCGAGCCTATATATAAAAACTTCTTCAAATCACCTTAAATGGCTCTAACAAACACAATCTTCTAGTGGTATGAAGAAGAAATGCATCTACTCTTTCAAATTTTCTTACAAAAATTACTCATACAACCTTGTGATCATGTGAATGACATCAAGAGATATCCGAGAACACTAAGGTTTTCTTCATGAAGCATTCATCATACACCTGTACTGCAGTTTTTATCAAAAATAGTGATTTTTGTACCTTATAGTAGGATTTGTAGCTGCCCAATTTGTTTTTCAAGAGACCTAGGAGTCCTTTTCATGTTTAAGACATCAAATAATCTTGGCTGATTCATTTTATGTATATACTTTGCATATTTCTCCTATCGCTCAAAGTGAGGGTTTTGGAGGGTTTGAAACCAATTTAGAAAAATGGATGAAACTCCTTTATTTCATCATATTTTGATCTCAAAACTTTTGCATTAGATTTTTATCCCAATTTCCTCCAAAAAATTCTCTTATGACTTATCTAAAGAATCCTTTTCAATTTATAACAACTGCTAAGAAGTTGAGGTGCTCAATTTGTACTTCTCAAAAACCCGGTTTTGAAGAATGTGACTCCACATGCTTGGTTTTCACTTTCTGACCCTAAAATTTTTCTCACACCATGAGAACTCATACCTCAAACATCTCCCATGGTTTTTTTTCATGAGGCACTTTGAATTTTCTTGTCCCATCTCATTTTCCTATGACTACTAGGCATGTTCTCAAGCCTTCATTTCCACTTGACCAACTTTAAGCTCCAAATCCCTGATTTCTAATATTTTGCACCTTCATATGCCTTGAAAAATGCTTCTCCACACCTCACAAGCTTGGAATGTCCTTATCAGACCTACAAGCCATCATACACCAAGACCTACTAGGAATAGGCCTTCAAACTAGACCCAGTTTAGCTAGATTCACCATATAGCACCAAGTTTGACATGTACATCTTCATGAAACCTTATTTACATACCTGAGACACCTCCTAGAGCATGTGAAAACACAATTTGGTTCATACCAAGACATATCAAGATAATACAAGCACTTAAACCCTCAAGACTATGACTTGACTTCTCAAGGTATCAACTTCACTCACCAAGACAATACACATACTAACCTTTGAAGGCACAAGACCAACACTGAGACACATTGAATGATTGAATGACAAGACAAACTACACACCATACCAACATGAAGACTATGCTACATACTTTTCCACTTTGTCATCACTAACATCAATGACAACATCAATGTAGAGGGTTCAACATATGATATTGAATTCAATAAACCAAAGTGATTATCAATCCACTAAACTAAAACAAAGCATATGTAATTGTTTACTTAGGCCATAAATAAGGAAAGAAAAGAGAGATAAGGCAAATGCATGAAAATTATCTACTGATTTTCTATTCCAAATTCCAGGACCTTTACTAAGTGTTTGATTTGCGTATGTATAAGAGAACACAAGCGATAAATAATGGTTACAAGCACTAATTACAATAGGCTTTATCATAGCCTAAAATTGACAAATTAATTACGTAGTAGATGGATAGTTCAATCAAATGGAATGCCAAGTTGGCCTCTAGAAGTGTTCGACATGTCGGGATATTTTTCGCAAAGAGGAAAAACTTCATTACATAATGCTAATGCTCAAAATGACCCTTGATGAAATCCAATCAAACTTCCAAATTTTAATGAAGGATGGTGTGTATGACTAGTTAAGATGTGTAAGTCAAGTTCTTCATTTAAGTTCATTGTTCATCTCGAAAACGTGTGCTTAGGGATAATGTATCTAAATAAATCCTATAATCTTTTTACAAACATACCAAAATTGTGGCACCATGAGTTTTAAATGACTTGAATTATCTTTTGGCAAACCTAAAATTTTGTCATTTAGTGCATCCTCAAATTTGGATGGCATGGGGGCAGGAATTAAATTTGAAGGGCTAGTCTCGAATTTTTTATTGTGAAGGGTAAATATTGGACGAGTCTTTCCACCATGAAAACTAGTATGAATATTTTACACTTCATATGACAAGAATAAATCAAGTATCCATGTCATAAAATTTAAGAATATTTTTTTAAATGAGAAATATTTTTGTATAAAATCAAGTACGAGTTGATTTACACCTTAAATAAAAGGAAAAATTAGTAATACAAACAAAATGACCTCTCAATTAGAATGGTGTAAAATTAAGATGCATTTAAACTGGTAAAATAATCAAATTATGATGTAATGAAAGCCTAAATTTGTAATATTCTAATTTTCTAAAAATCATCATAATTAAAATGAAAATTAAATAAATTTAATACATAAACACATAAACAAACAATTCAAATTAGACGAGAAGACATGTAAATAGGTAAACGCATAAAAACCATCATAATGTGAGTGTGACATTGCAATCTCTTATCAAAATCATTATGAAAAAATGTAAATAATAAAATAAATAACTTTAGCTTCTACTTGAATTTTAGTGCTAAAATTAAAACCCATTTGGATTCTTATCACTTCAATAAAAAAATCATTGATTTTAACCACTAAAATTAAAACCCATGTAAATTTTAACTAGTAAAATGCATTAAATTAGATTTTTTTCTAATTAAATTAAAGAAAATGTGCATCTATACATTGAAACACCCACACTAACTATGTCACCGACAGATACATCGAGATATTCTTGGTCAAATTTCAGAGCCAAGAGCTTCACCTCGTGCACAATATGCATTCAGATCTACTACACACAAATGATGTATTACCAAATTAGACTACTCCATTAAACACACTCACCCTTCATAATCCTCCCTGAATTTGTCCACAACCCTCTTCCTCAACTCCTTAGGCATATAGTTGAGCCGCATTGTCTTGAGCACAACTATTCTTGTTGGCCTCCACATCACTGCTATTGAACAATGGTTAGAGAGAAGATACTAATGATGACTTGGAGGGGTGTTTTCAATGGACAAAGAAGCTTATCTCACATGTTTTCCCTATCTAAAAAGAGCTCTTGTGCTTTGCCCCGCATTTTCCATCTCAAATAGGTAAAATCATTAGGGAGAAACTTGACACTTAGCTTGGTTCTTCTTTGCAAGGGTCATAATGGGTGAGCTCCTCAAGTGACTCGACCTTTTTTTCCTAAAAGCAAGCCCCAACTACCTTTTCCTCGAGCTCCTTCTCTATTGCATACAAACCGAGATAATACAATCATCTTGGCCCCTAGCTTATCTACACACCGAGCTTGAATTGATTTGGGTGATCTGGATCAAGACCATTACGAACCCATCCCGCCCTTTGGCACCAACGTGGCTCCCATAAAGCCCACTCGATACCCTGCATTGTGAGTCAAAAATTGAAGTCACCCTTTGAGATTAGTTCAATAATTTTCTACAAGCCCTTCCCCAACCTCAAATATCCATCTCAGCCCATATCGAGCTCGTGGCCACTCTGCACGCTCGATCTATTCCACAACATGTTGTGCAAGCTCCCAAGTGAGTAGATATTTGTGTGCAAGTTGATCCTAGCTCTGTTTTCTACCTCTCGAAGTGGTTCTTACAACAAAGAAGCAAAAAAATATAAGACGATAGATAAAATGTGTAATGTCCCCCTTTTTTATAAAAAATTAAAAAGAGGGTAAAATCGATTTGCACATGTAATTTTAAAATGAAATTTTATAAATTGTGCAAATCAAAATAAAAGGGGAAGTTCGACTTCACCTTGAGATAATAAAAGCATGTTTTTAAAGGTAAATCAAGTGACTAGGCAAGTCGCATTTTCCTGGAAGCATTTAATAATTAATATTGGAGATAAAGTGATTATTCCTAAGCATTGGGTCGACCCATATGAGCATCTTTTTAATATCCCTATGCATTTAATATTTGTTGTTGGTGACTTTCAGGCACATTTTTAAATGATATTTCCTCCTAGATGATGGCGCCAAAGATGGAGAAGAACTTTGGAGGATGTGCAAGCAAAAGCTATAAAAGAAGATGTGGTTACTCCTTTTTTGGCATGTTGACGGTTTATAAAAACTTATCTTCATGCTTGAAGAAGGGATGTATGCCCACTTATGATCAAAATAAAAGGTGTTTATTAACACCACCATTTGTGAAGTGTGTGTGCCCATAAAAGCTTGAAGTAATAAGTTTTACAATCATTTCTCTTTATATATACAAGGCACCATTTTTGGGAGAAGATATAAGCTTGCTTTGAGGGTTTGAAGTGTGATTTATGATGAATATCTTTTATTACATGTTGTTGGTTTTTACCTAATGAAGTCAACTTGTTTGGGCATGTGCTAAGAGTGTTTTGGAGTGATTTTGAAGTATTTATAAATATGTTGTTTAGATTTATTAATTGCAGATCTGGAACTGCATTTATTAACTCTTAAAGTGAAGGAAAAAGCGTTGGAATTGTATTGCAGATTTTACCCTAACCCTAGCGACTGGGTTTAGGATTTTGGGAGCTGTTTTGAGGGGTTTCTAGTGTGTGAACAGATCTGGTTTTTATTTTGGATTGAAGCTCATAATTTTCCCTTTCCGCTGCACTTGGTTTCATTTCAAAAGAGTTAATATTTTTGAAGTTATGGATTTTCAAAGTTTTCATTGATTTTCAGCAGTTTTATTTATTATTTTACTTCTGCAAAAGTATATTGGAAAAAGGAGTATAAATACCGACTGGATTGCCCATCTAAACCCTCACCTTGGCTCACTCCAACCCCATTTGGGTTGTATTGTAGCTGACACTAGGGTTAGTTGAGGTAACCCTAGAAGGGTTTATCTTCTAAGTTGTTTGTTTTGCAAGTAAATAATAATATATTACTAATATCCCACAAGGGGATATTACAGTGGTATCAGAGCTTCTTTCCTCTTTTCGTGTGGGTGTTTTGTGTATGCAGGGTGATAAGCAGTTGTTGTTTTATAAGAGGAGAAATAAGGGAAATATGGACGAAGGGCCTTTCACATCGGATCAAGTCAAATTTCTACAAGAGCTAATGCAAGGATGTGGTTTGGAACTTCAAAAAACCATGAGTGATCAAATGACCAAACTGATCACGGAAGTTGTGGGCAATGGCAAGACGCCAAACTCCAATGGCGAAGGGAGTTCACATAGTGGGGAGAAAAATTCAACACAACCCACTCATAAGTTCTTTAAAGGCACTTTCCTTCCTAAGGAGAATCATAGAGCTTTCGAGGAACCTTCAATAGTGGAAATCATTGAGGCATGCAACAAGGAATACGGCACTTTGCATCCGGCCACAAGGGCCATACTTACTTTTGATGACTTTTGTGCCTTAAAGATGGGAAGCAAGACCAAAAGAGCCCATAGGCAACCCCATGCGGATATCCAACAAAGGTTGGGAAAAGTCTCTTTACCAAGCTTCGATGGAACCAACAAAATCACGGTAAGAGCTTGGTTACAAAAGATGGAGACCTATTTCTCCCTCAACCCCATGCAAGAAGAAGAAGCCCTCAAGTTTGTTACCCTTCACTTAGAAGGCATGGCACATGAGTGGTGGTTTCATGGTATGCACACCCAAGGACACGACTTGATCCACACAATGGAAGGATTTAGTCACAGGATCATGGAGAGATTTGATAGAAAAGATCCGGAGCTTCATTTTAGGGAGTTGGCCCAATTGAAACAAATAAGTAGTGTTGAAGAATATGTAGCGGATTTTCAAAAGGTTGCAGTGATGGTACCGGATGTCAGTGAGAGAAGGTTGATAGTCCTCTTTACAGAAGGCTTGATAGAGCCATTGAAAGGTTTGGTAAGAGCTTTTAACCCATTTACCTTGCAAGAATGTATTACTAAATCTCTAGATTTAGAATGTGCAGCTTATAGAGGGGATTATGGGCCAAAAGGACAGCATTCTAATAACTCTCAAACGCTGCCCAAAGGTGGATTTAAAGGACAACCAAGGTCTGATCTACAACAGCCCCTTAAAGTGCAAGGAGGACAGCCCTTTGGATCATCAAAAGAGGCCCCAAGAAGGCCCAACCAGCCCTATGTTCCACCACATAGAAACCAATCCCAAACTGGTATGCAAAAAGATGAGAGAGATGAGCTAAGAAGGAAAGGATTGTGTTTTGATTGTAAGGCTCCATGGGTAAGAGGTCATAATTGCAAAGGTAAAGGAAAAATTTATTTCATTGAAGTAATAGATTCAAATTTTGATTTGATTTCAGATTCTAATGATACTAATGAAGTGGTGAATGAGGGGGATGATGAGCATGTACAAGAAGAAGATGAGGAAGAAATTGAAGGAGCATTGGCAGCCCTTTCAAGTACTTCTAAGTATCTCCCTTTTCGAGTGGAAGGTATGCTATGCAAACAAAAGGTAATCATCCTCATTGATAGTGGGGCCACTCATAATTTTATTAGTGAGAGATTGGTAACAAGGCTTGGCCTATGTAATGAAGTTTTTCAAGGTTTCAATGTTACCATAGCTGATGGATATATTTTAACATGCTCTAGATGGATTTCCAAACTTTCTATCACCATAGAAGATTATGAACTTGTTATCGCCAATTTTGACTTCACAAAATTAATTAAATAAATAAATAAATAATGGAAATTTTGAAATTTTTCAAAAGTGTTACTTTACGTGGTTTATCACCCTCATGATGACCGTCTCCTTTTTGTGATCGTTTCTTCCTTTTGGCGAGAACTCCTCCTGCCAGGATTTAAATCGCATTAAAATACATTTAAATTAATTAATTAATATTTAATTAATTAATTGCTCTTTGTTTGATAAAATTAATTTTTAAATAACTTGGGAGTATTTAATTAAATAAATATTAATTGAAAAATTCATTCGACAAATTTTTATTTTATTACCGAGGAAGTAAGTTTATGCTTTCAGTATCGGGAATGCCAAATTGGCTTCCCGAACCCAGATTTCCCTTTCTGGCAATCTTATTTTCCAAATCATGGATTGGCTAATGCAAGAAATATCCCAATTTCCCACATGGGGAAATTGATTGGAGATGCCAGCCCACTTTGCCATTCCCGTTGGCAATTGGCCGTTGCTTTTCCCATTTCCCCTACGGCGATTAATTCCACTACCCGAGAAGAGGAAGTTGGTTTGATCCTCATAACTTCCTCTATCAAACTCGTTGGAAAGAGTCGTGTGAAGCTTTTCGATTGCTTCTTATTTCTTACGAAGGACATAATATTTTATCACATCCCACAATCTGCGAACACCAAGTAAGAAGGTTTTGTACTACAGAGAAATCCATGCTTGAGAATACAAAATTGAAAGCAAATTCCACCAAAGAAGACTGCTTTTGACACAGTAGGAAGGGATAGCAGGAGAAGGCAGAAGCTTTCCACGCATAGGAAAGGAAAAAAATAGCAAAGAAGTAAAGAAGGAACAATTTTCCAACGCCTGGAGGGGAGCAGCATAAAGGAACAGTTTTAGAACCCACGTTTTGGGACGGCGAAGGCCAAAACAAAATCCCATGCACTGTCAAACAAGCTCCCATGCGCAGCAAGTGAATCGGTTAGAATACAAATCAAAAATAAAAAGACAAGCTCCCACGCAGGAGAGAAAAGATCATTACCCACGTTTTGAAGAGGAATGGTCCAAAAATCAAAAATAAAAAGAAAAGCCACGCGTGAGGAAGAAGAAGAGGACAGTCCAAAATAGCAGAGGAGGGGACAGTTTTCAAATTCCACGCATTGGCCAAAGAGGAGAAGGCAAAAGCTTTTCACGCATATGAAAGAAAAAAATAGCCAAGAAGTAAATAAGAAAATACACCACGCCTTGGGGGGAGAAAAAGACAAAGCAGGAAGTTTGAGCAAATCCAAAACCAAAGACCACGTGCCATGAAGGAATCACCACGCACCCATCAAAATATAAGCTCCACGCACCTGTCCACGGTCCCATGCAGGTGAAAGTAAAAATACAAAAAGATCATTACCCACGTTTTTGAAGAGGAACAGTCCAAAAATCAAAAATAAAAAGAAAAGGAAACCATGTTAGGCAAGAAGAAAGACAACAAAATACCCACGCATGAGCAAAGCCTTCTCACGCACTCGCCAGAAAAGGACACGTGGAGGACAGCAAAGGACATGTGAAGAGGTTGAAGAGGAAAGGAAGATAAGGAAGGCAGATTAAATTTTTTTAAAAAAAGACCTTCAATTCCAACGCATTTTCCAGAGAAGATCACCACAGGGAATTCACAGAGACTGAAGTTATTTTCAAGTTCGAGGATTTCAGTTCATGTTACATGTAAAAACATCGATGTAAGGGAGAGATCATGCATGATCAAAAACATGAAGAAAATCAAAACGAGATATTTTTATTGCCTCCAACGTTGAGTTTCATCTCAAACTGATCCGAGCTCTATATCGAACTCATATTGCTGCTTTATAAAAATTGTAACCTGGAATTGCTCGACTTTATTTTTAAAAATAAAATAAAGTGAATAATAATAATTTTTGTAACCGGGATTATTATTTATTATTATTATTGTTTTTAAATAATAATAATAATAATAAAATTAAAACGGAACATATTTCTCTTGCATCGACGGGGTTTCGGAGACTGAGACCCAACCCGCTTGCGTTGTTTTGCATTCTGAGTCATTCTTCTGTGAAATTCATAATGGCTGAAAAATCTAACAAATCTGCAGGGAGATCGAGGAAGCCAGTGGAGAAATCAAACAAATCCACCTGAAGTATGAATTTCAAGGAATTATCCCTCCCAGTTCCATTAAGTCAGCATATGACAACATCACTGATACAAATCTAGGTCACATCAATGTGCAACAATTCTATGAGCGGTGAAAACTGAAGGCAAAACCATTTTCTCATATAGACTTTACCATAGTGGTCTACCCCAAGCAGTAGCATTTCCTATCTCGGTGCAGTGTTTGGAATTGGTTATTGCTTACGCAGAGCATTATGATCCTGAGAGATGAGGAATTTTTAAAGATAATCGCGAGCCTTTCCTCTTAATCACACCAGAGCACATTAAGGAATTGCTCGACATACTTGACTTTCCCGAGAATGCGGCTATCACTCGCCAGTTAGCACAAGAATTATGGGATGAAGAACCCTTGAGATGGAGCAAGATGGTTAACAAACGGCTAGTTAGTGACCAAGAGACCTCGAATTGTGGGATTCCCAAAGAAGCGTACCGCGTTGAGTTCGTGGAAGAAATCAAAGACATAATTACTCTCCTAAGTTGAGTTTTCACCTACCTTCTCGCTAGGAGTTTCCACCCATGGATGTATCATTTTATCTCGTATCATCC